>OX392491.1:17500-1401250 GCA_947623365.1 Achlya flavicornis | reverse complement strand
ACCGTCACATGGGAGAAAGGTGAAAAATTAATTCAGTGTTCATAACTTTTTTGTTATACAATAGTTCTTGTAGTAGTGAAACGGCCAAGCTCACAGGCACCCGTAATAATTAAGAAAATACGATAATTGTAACATGATTGTAACTTACCCGACTCAGGAAACCTCCGCTCTCTATTCAGCGCTCGACCACACATATATGATGGCCACTAATTCCATCCTACAATATTTGTCGCAACAGTTTTCTCCGAAACTTGATCTTCCCCTAATAAATGCGGAAGATTCATGATACAATCCCTCCCACTTATTATCCCCCACGTACTAATCCCCAGTTTCTGTTTTTCCTCTCGTATCATAATTATTTTTTGTGTTATTATGAGAAACGAGAATGAACCGGTAATTAAACTTGTTTATAATTTTTTGAATCGCTTAGTTTAAGTTTGTAAAAAAAAAGATTGAGGTAAGTGATGATTATGATTGAAGGCTGTAGCCAAAACCTTTATACACAAAAGGAATCGATGAAAAACTAGTATAATTTCATAGTTAAGTTTAAATATTATAATTAAACCATAATACAAGTTCATTTCCAGCTAAAGAAGTTTTTTTTTTACTATACGACAAAGTCGGTAATTGTCTGTAAACAAGCTTACGGACCACCTGTGGTAAGCGGTTACCGTACTCTATTACCGACCCTTCCGAGCTCTGGCGACCTTACTTCGCGCAGGAACACAACGAAATCAGTTTTGTCTTACATGCTTTGATAAGGCATTGATTTGATATTTATTACTCTAGCCGTGAAAATTTAATTAAATATTGTTTCATCTATCTTCTGTAATTTCCAGATCAAGTTAGGTGATGAAAAAAAAATTTTTTTAAACATAATACTGAATCATTTTATTGGGACTCATACATTTTTAATATCGTCCTAAAATCGTCACTCGAAATATCAACAGACCCACTTAGGCCGAGAATGCGAAAATCTCATATCAAATATAATGAACCATGGCATATTATTGGATTATATCTCTTACGTTGATTGCCAGCTGGCTGGCAAATTATTACTTAGCAACTATGACATTCATTTATCAATTCAGCATTTGTACATTACGGTGCCTCCACGCTACGCGAACTAAGAACGAGAATGTTTTTAGGGTTCCGTAGCCAAATGGCAAAAAACGGAAATATTTAATGTCGTATTGTCGTATCCACCCGTATAATGGGATTCAAAGTAAGACGGATCGTATAAAACTAATATAATTCCGCTTAAGCGTTTCCGCGTAGAAAATTTCATTTGTCGAAGGTTGCGCGCGATTAAAATTGCTTTGTTCGACTTGCTGGGATTCCTTGCATTACTATGAGACGCGTATTTATAGTCTGTACTTTATTTTACTTACTTTTTTGTTGTTCCTTCTAAATAAAAACATAAAAGCTACATCAAAGAATGATAGTAAATGTACCATTATAGAAACAGTTTCTAGGACCACATTTGGTTTTCCCAATGGAGTACAGCATGGGGTTCTTCAAAAAGGGTGTGAAGAGATTTCCGCAGGTTCGGCAACGCGCGCGTGATTGTTGCAAGCGTCCATAGGCTACGGTAAACGCTTACCATCAGGTGGGCTGTATGCTTGTTTGCAACGTAAGTAGTATAACCCTTTAATTCTAATGGGACCCTATTTCAACTATGAATCATCATCGCATTAGTTATTCTTAAATACTTAACGTATTCATATCAAAATTGTGTTTATATTTAGATAATCTATAGTCTAACCACTTAACTCTACAGATTACAAAAGGACTCTACCACTTTCAGCCAAATACTTCAGTTTTATTTATGTAAATAGACACTTACATTAAAGGCATTTATTTTAATACAAAAGTAGATTAAACATTACCCTAGATGGAGATCTGTTACCTCAGATTATAAAAATGTGGAGGTACGTGCAGGATTTTTTAAGGATGATTGCTTTGACTCAGTTTTGGCATCTTCACTTCGCTCGTTACGCTCACTAGCATATGGGCCTTCTGATAGAAAGCGGTAATTAATTATTAACTGTCAAAGAAAAACGAATCCAGACAAATAATTGCTTATATGTCTTAGTAAATTATTAGTCGGCCTCATCATCATGATCATCAGCTTATAATGTGCCACTGCTGAGTACAGGCCATCTTTCACAAATCAGGGGGAAAGGGAATGGGCACTTACTCCACTACGCATGCCCACTGCGGATCACTGAGCCTACAACACGAGCGCGATGCGAATCCCTGTCCCGTAAAAAAACTGTCAATTGGCGGAGCGCAGTCGAGCGTGGGCCGAATGTAGACGGACTTGGGAAGTCCGTCTCCACTACATGAATTCGTTCTCCGCTTGTGCTTAGCTCGTGCTCCTCAAAATCCTTAAAATAGTTTTTCTTCATCAAAATCTCAGTCTAATAAATTATAGAAATCATAACTAAATCCTCATATTGAAACCATACCTATAAAATTTCATGATCCGCGCACCTCTATCTCCAGTGAATGCTTGCGAGCCATTTAATCAAGCGACAGCATTTACTAAAACCGTAAGTTTGTGCTCAAATATTTGAGCAAAGTAACAAGCTAAGGGGTTTGGAGCATTGTGGTGCGTTTGCAACGTCTTGGATTAAAATTATTACACAAACTAGCGTGCCCTCTGTGGTTTTAATTCAGAATAAAGGTAAGTTTAATTTTCCACTATTAAATAGCAACTCTTAAGTTATAATCGGTTTTTTAATGTTTTGAGGGTGTTAGCCAGCCAGATGGGTACTACAAAGTACCCTACCACCGTGCTATGGTTTCCTCACGATGTTTTCCTTCACCGAAAGCTCAATATCCATACTATTTTCAGAGAGTTGCAATGAAGTTGTAATTGGATCGTGTCAGAAAGACATTTTTAATTTAAAATACCAGACACCCTTTGTAGCGTTTCAGGTATATTTGTTCCCTTGTTTTTATGGTGCGTCCATGCTTGGCGCACCGAGCACGAGCCGAGCCACGAACGAGCACACTGCGAGCACGATTCGCGTACCATGCCGTCCATACGCTTTCGAGCCTCGAACGAGCGCGATTGTCAGTTTTTACACGAACAAAATAATTCGCATCGTGCTCGTTGTAGGTTCGTTCGTGGCTCGGCTCGTGCTCGACTCGCGTACCATGGGCGCACCATTAGATTCAAATGGATTTTTTTTCTCTCCCTACTAAACACATTTAGATTTGCCATAATCGGTAGGTATTCCAGAGAGAATCGAAGTAAACAAACAAGCTAATGAATGCGTTTATAGCGTAGATTAAGACACTGATTTATTGCTAACGCTTAGCTTAGTGTTACACACGGTCTTTTAGTTTACTGAACATTGGTATAGTGATTTTTGAGAAGATTTCATTCCTAATGTATTGAGGCTTTTTACGTGGACACCTTGACGGCCATTAACACTAGCTGTCCCCCTTTCACCTGCATGGAAAGTATGATGTATTGTAGTATTGAATAGCATCTAATTTCTCCTAAATCAAATCCCCCAAACGAAAAGGCTGGAGACTACATCAGGTATAGAAATTTACTGTTTATAAAAAGTTTCAGCACAAAATAAATTACTCAAAAATTCAAACAATTTTTTTGCTTCCAAGTTTATTGAATTAGCAAATACAATACTAGCAGACCCCCGCGGTTTCACACGCGAACGGTTAGATTTTTTTTGCGCGGAACACTATGTTTCAAAAATAAAAGTAGCTAACCTGGCTCCTTATAACATCAGCTATGAACTGAAACAGACAGAAAAATGTTTAAAAACTCAATCTGATTTTATAAAATAGTTGAACTCTATGTGAGTTGAAAGCTTGGTCACAGTATTACATAGTAAAACTGTGGCTTGGTGCAATGCGTAGATACAGAATTGTAGGTAGATAGGCTGTCAGCGTATAGCGAAGAAGATAGCGATAGTTCGACATAATTACATATATATTTGGATTTTTATCGAATTTAGACGAAATTATCTATACAATTTGAGCAAATAACATAAGAAAAGTATGTAAGAAATTCAGTCCTGTCAAATTAGTCCAATGCTTGTTTTCAATATAAATTTACGTTACACCTAAATACACGCAAAATAAGACGGTAAAGATTAATTTGACAACTTTAAATATGTTCTATCCTTTTTCAATAATGTTCGTAAGAAAGAGATGAGATGTGACTAAAATCAGTTTAGTGCAATTTACAACAGAATCGGCACCAGTATCTTTCCACGTCACTTGCTAATTTCTGCTTGCTTTCGGCCTGGTACCTGTCTACCAAAGAAGTCGTAAACTTCTGTGGATATGCACTTTCCATTACACGTTATTATATTGTTATATATTGTACCGACTGATTGAAATATCAAGTTTTCTTCTATAATAATTTCATATAATACGACACCGTAATTTGGTAGGGTTCGACGATCTAATCCAGAATTGAGAATATCAGTAGTCCAGTCACGGCACGATTGCTTTTCCAAATATATACCTACCGTACCAAATATGAGAACGTGTAATGGGATGCCATTCCAACATCACATCGAATCTTCATATGAAATAGGTCATAATGATAATGTTAACATATTTCCTAAGTTATATCTGGGATGTTTGACCTGGAAAGACTTTTGAGCTGAGATGGGGACACTTTGGAATTATCATTGACTACCTGTTGTCACAACACAAGTCTTGCAAGAATGGGTAATAACGTCCCCAGACTATAGCACGATGAGATATAGTGGTAATTGTAGGTCTCGTCGAGCACATTATTTTATTCTATGGCAGCAAGTCTGAATTCCATGGGAGAAAAAAGATATTCACATTTGAAGTTACAAAAATGTTCCTTTGGTAATGGTTGTTTTTTGTTATTATTAGCTATGCCCTGCGGCACATAATACTCAATACCACCGATACCAACCGCGTTTCCAAGACAAAAATAACTGTATGTCAATTTCCAGGTTCCATGCTATCTTTCTGCTAATATTTATCGATATCGGTCTCCTAGTAATGTAAGTAAAACATGCTTATGTTTTTATCGATGTTTGTTATTAAATTACGCCGAAATTACTCACTCTAGATTAGCATATATAATACTTTTAAACCAGAAAATTTATACAAATACTGCGGGACGACAACAAAGTTACTCAGTATTTTGGTTGCTTTAACCGTGAATATATTTTTTTTCATGGAATCCAGACTTGGTTTCATACAAAGCAATGATGCCTTCAATGAGGCCAACAATCTCCACCATAGCTTATAGTGCTACATTCTGGGGACGCGTTTCATATAAATAGACCCATTGTTCTTTGACCCACTTCCCAGTTTCTGATTGATTTGAAATTTATGACAATGCACGATTTCCTAAATGCCACCATTTTTAATCCAATATGGCGGCCGCCGCATAATGGCATTTTATAATTTCCAGCTTAACCCCTATGATATGGTTATTAAATGAAAGGGCTTGATGAGCGAAATACAATAAGTACAGTGACGTCATTGTAAATCTAATATGGCGGCTGCCGCAAAATGGCGATTTATAATTTCCACAGTAATTCCTATGATATGGGTATCAAATGAAAGGGCTTGATGAGCGTAACACTAATAAGTATATTGAAGTCATTGTAAATTAAATTATAATAAAAGCTTGTTTAAAAAAGAAGGTTTTTTTTCTTCAATTACCTTATTCATAATCGTTTAGTAATTAAATCAGTGTAAATAAATGTCCTCAGTCCTCCGTCTCAATCTTTCGATCACCATACGTCACGTGTTAGATAAAGACTTCAGAATTTTAATTATTCAACGTTTCATAAATTTATCATGAAAAATAGGGTAATACACAGACATATGAATAGTACAAATATGTGGGGTAATAGTATTATGAGGAGTAAGGAGAACAGAACAACAGGGGCCACTTGGACATCCTTTACACACGGTAGTCAACAATATTCTAATAAGATTTGTTCTACAGAGCACTAACTTTGCTGGCATGTCTCTACACCAGTATGTCAGAAATATTAATGCGGACAGTATTCAAACGACTCAGCACAAAAACTTTCGAGCTACCACGTATCAACGCTCTGCAGCACTTGTCTCAATGATTAATGATTATCTTGACTATTTAAGATTTAAAAAATCTTCAAAGAACGGTAGTCGAGATAAATCAGAATTAATTGGTAAAGAACACTGTGTCAGTGTTTATAAGTTGGCACTTATTTTGTTTTTTTTAGGGTTTCCAAACCCTAGGGAAGAAAGGTTCTCGAGTGGCGACCACGTACTGGTGCGCGCCTCACGGTACGATCTCCTACTGCGGTGGACCGATGACCTGGGGCTCTACCGCGTAACTTTGGTGGTAATCGTAACGAACACCATTATTTCGTTACGATTACCACCAAAGTGACTGGTCAGAGTCGCTGGGCGCCGCTGGATGCAAGCGGCCCAGAACCGTGCGAAGTGGAAATCAATGGGGGAGGCCTATGTTCAGCAGTGGACATCCATGGGCTGATATGATGATGTTGAGGGTTCCCACAGGGTGGCAACCTTTGGGAACGGACCATTACTAAGCCTCCGCTGTCCATCCATCCGTCCGTCGGTCTGTCCGTCTGTATGTCAGTAGGATGTATCTATCTCATGATCTGTAATAGGTAGGCAGTTGAAATTTTCAGAGAATGTGTATTTCTATAGCCAATATAACATACACTAAATATATTAGTAACATCTTTACGGAACCCTTGGTGTGCGTGTCCGACTCGCCGGTTTTTTATATTGTATCTGTGTTTGACCACAATCTCACCAAAGTCAGTGATGATGTGGCCGAAGGTGGTAAGCACACAAAGCCTAGAAGGAACGTCAGAACTCCGATAGGCGCTTTGCAAAAGATTTCCAAGAGATTTTATTGAGGGTGGTAGCCGGCCAAATGGGTACTACAAAGTACCCTACCACCGTGCTATGGTTTCCTCACTATGTTTTCCTTCACTGTAAGCTCAAGCTCATTGTAGGATTCGAACCCGGGACCTTCGTCTTAGCATTCGACGTCACTACCACGGAGCTATCATCGCTTTATAGAGCAGTTAACATCCTAAAAAGATTCAAAATCTCTGCAAACTTTACGTATCAAAATAAAATTGTACTCTCTTGCCGTTGTTTTCTCAAGGAAGAACAGCATGGGATTCTTCAAGATGGATGTGAGGAGTTTTTAATAGGCAACGCGCGAGTTATAACACAGGTGTTCTCACCGCTTACCATCAGGGGAACACCATTAATGAATTTCATCCAATCAGGGCCCACAAATGATCATCGTCGCGTCGTAACGCTAGCGCGTCATTGGTTGAAATAATTAATGGTGTTCGTTCGATTACCACCAAAGTTACGCGGTAGAGCCCCAGGTGGGCTGTACGCTAGTTCGCTCCCTTAGAAGTATAAAAATTATTGATCTATTTTATAAAAAACCTAAACCGACTTCAAAGTAAACTAAGAAGTAATCATATCCTGATCTGATGACAATGGGACCAAACGGGAAGTGTACACTTCCAAACAAAAATAGAATTCAAATCGGTTAATAAATGACGGAGTTAAACCTAATAATAAAAAAATAAAAAACCGGCCAAGTGCGAGTCAGACACGCGCACCGAGGGTTCCGTACAAACCTATAGGTATATAAGTAAATGGTAGTATAGGCCTGAGTATTTGATATGAATTTCAATTTATGACGTATTAAAAAAAAACTACTTACTAGATCTCGTTCAAACCAATTTTCGTTGGTAGTTTGCATTGTAATGTACATCATATATTTATTATAGATTTATCATTCTCTTATTTTAGAAGTTACAGGGGGGGGGGGGGACACACATTTTACCACTTTGGAAGTGTCTCTCTCTCAAACTATTCAGTTTAGAAAAGAATGATATTAGAAACCTCAATATCATTTTTGAAGACCTATCCATAGACCCCACACTTATGAGTTTGATGAAAAAAAATATTTTTGTTTCAGTTCTAAGTATGGGGAACCCCCAAAATTTAATGTTTTTTTTTCTATTTTTGTGTGAAAATCTTAATTGCGTTTACAGAATACATCTACTTACCAAGTTTCAACATTATAGTTCTTATAGTTTCGGAAATAAATGGCTGTGACATACGGACGGACAGATAGACAGACAGACAGACATGACGAATCTATAAGGGTTCCGTTTTTTGCCATTTGGCTACGGAACCCTAAAAACAGCCGAATTGAGAACCTCCTCCTTTTTTTGAAGCCGGTTAAGAAACAGATCGACTGAGGTTTTTTATACAGCATTGTGAATCTCCTAAGCAGGCAGCTGCAACTGTAACCTTCTCTGCAATAACAGGCTCCATTACGACTCCAAAAAATTGAAGTCGCATATTTGTTACGCATTTATTTAAACAAGGATGAAATAATAAGTGGGGCACACTTTCCGCTCCACTGCGTAACATTTCTGAGAAATTCTTATTTAGCGATTCTACCAAAAGGGTCGGCAGGGCGTGTACATCCCGTTTGGAAACCCGAATAGGTTTTATACGCTAAGCGGAAATAGGTTGTGCAGAAAAGGGACTGAAAGAACTACAATGGTTTTTTTAATGGCATGATTGCAAACTAAAATGTTGTAACTCAAGATTTTTATGTGGAACTTGCTGTCCCCCGCGGTTTTACCTGTCCTTCTCCATACCGTAAGCTATCTGCATGCCAAGTTTCATCGTGATAGCCCATATGAATATATAATAAATACAAAGGGTTAAATCAAATATAAATAAATAAAATTGCAAAATAATGTGTGATATTTTAATTTCTCCCGATTTTACATTTGCGAAACATTAAATACACTACTATGCGTTTGACGCACCACTTGCACACGTAATAATAGTTTTTTATTTGTGTTCTTCTTCTTATTTTTAATTTTGGCAACCAAGCCCAAAATTAGGGCTCATTTCTGCCAGTGTCAAGTTATATTATAGTTCCCAGTCACAATAAATCACTTCACATTATAGTCCTCAGTCAGTCACCGTCCATTAAAGTCATGTTTTACTACAATGGTGGTCATTGTACTAAAACTCTTCACGGACATTTTGAGACAACTTGAAAAGTCACGATACACATAATTCATTTCATTTCACTTCACTGGTGCACATGGATGATCTTTATTGGGTAAAATACCACCAAAAATACACAATAAAACTCAAAATACACAAATTTATGAATATAAAAATGTTAAAGCAACGTCACTCTGCAAGTCCTCGTTCTTCTTCTTAGTTTTGTAGTATGACAACCAAATTCTTTTTCGGACTGATTTTTGTTTTCTATACGACTAAGTCGGTAAACAAGCATACGGCCCGCCTTATGGTAAGCGGTTACTGTAGCCATATGGACGCTTGCAACACACGAAGCATCGCTCACGCGTTATCAACCTTTCCCCCCTCCCCTATGAGCTGGCGACCTTACTCACGCGCAGGAACACAACTTTACACAACATAAAGTTATTTGGCTGCGGTATTCTGTAAGGTAGAGGTACTTCCCCAGTCGAGCTGCTCTTTGAGCGAATAAACGCTATGCTCTACCTCTCTTAAAAGACTGATAGTAAGACTGGTAGTAACTTAATTATATCTGATCTCTGTAAAAACTACAATGTAAAGGGACATATATTATTACATATAATATATATATTATTCATGGGCGTCCTCTAGTAATAATAACTCTATAAATCAATTCAAATTACAAGGCTGTTTTTATATTTGATTGTCGGCATCTCCATTATGTTTAGGGTTCCGTACCTTAAAAGGAAAAAAACCCTTATATGATCACTCTGGTGCCCATACGCCCATCTGTCACTGAGACAAAATTCTGAAATTTGGCGTAGTGATATAGTGAGTGATAGATCCTAAAGACGCGCACATATATCATTCATTTCTTTTTAGGGTTCCGTAGCCAAATGGCAAAAAACGGAACCCTTATAGATTCGTCATGTCTGTCTGTCTGTCTGTCTGTCTGTCTGTCTGTCTGTCTGTCTGTCTGTCTGTCTGTCTCACTTCCGAACCCCGCAAATTAAGCGGAGCGTATAGTGGACTATTTTGTATTTCACATTAAGTTATTTGATACTTAAGGAATTAGCAAAACGTGACTAAGGACCGCTCGACACTCAGACTAAAGTTTAATTTGGTTTATCGACTACCGGTGAGATTGAAGCCAAGTGAGGTCAAAGTCAAAGCCATTTATTCAATTTAGTCCCCAGTAGGGCACTTATGTAGGTCGAAGCTACTGAAGTTACCACCAGTTCGTAAGTCGGCGGGTGACTTTGGGCTATATGAGTAGCCTTGAAAAAAAACACCGGGTTGCACTCCGGGAGTGCCGGCAGAAGTGAAAACTTGAGTATTAGCGTTGTGCATTTTTTAAACTAGACATTTTTTATACAAGGGAAAGCTAGTTCAAGATACATGTACATATAATACTTTTGAATAAGATATTAATGGGAACACAAATGGTACCTATGTACCGGCTAGCTAGAGAATATTATAAGAATTTGAACATGACCCCAGTATAAATACAGTCTAATTTTCAACTACTCTCCCTCCGTCTTACGAATTTTCGATCAGGTCACGTGACACCTGACGCGAGTTTAACATTTGTTACACATCCCAAAAAAAGTGCACAACGCCGCTAAAGAAGTTTTCACTTCAAACATTGATATTATTTTAATTATACAAAACTAGCTGCCCGGCGCGACTTCGTTCGCGTGGTGCTACCCTACCCTATGGTGCTACCCTACCCTACCCTACCCTGCCTTATCTCAACCATCACATTATATTCACAAATCAGCCCGGCAGATGGGGCTGCAGTGGGTATCTAGGTTATATTATCGACTGCAAGCTTTAATCGAAGCACGTCCAAAATGAAATGACAGAAATGAATTACGTAACAACATGCTTGTACTGTAAACACTGAAAAAAATTTCGATTTGACAGCGCTTTTTGATTTTGCTGTCAAATTTAACCTTTTTTCAGATGGATCCCCAGATCCATCTGAAAAAAGGTTAAATTTGACAGCAAAATCCCCATTAGCAAAATGATCCGCCATTTATTCAATTCATTTGTTACAAAAAATGTGATAAATGAAGAACCGCTCGACCGATTTTGTGCAAACTTCCCATAAACCATCTACTAAATAGTCCGAACAAAGCCTAAACATTTGGTTTGGATAGGTGAGCCCACGAAACAGAAAAAACAAGTATAAAATTACAACGAAAAGTGGCATTGATTTTTATATACAAAATAAAGAATTTTATGGACTCCTAACTGATTTTTTTTTTTAGTTGGGCCGGAAACTAATTAAGCCTCACTCGTTTTAAACGTTGTTAGTAATTGTTGTTTTTTCAAGGTCTAAAAGTCAAATCACGCTAAACAGGCGCAGCTACTCAAAGATACTTGAAGAGGCCTATTTTTACATTATAAATTTATAACTACTTTACAACTTCAACAACAACATTATACTTTTAAACTAGTATAAAGTGATCAAGGGCCGACTTTGCACGGTGAGATATATTTTATCCGAGGAGTAAAATTGTTAAATGTGTTATTATTATACTCGGCCCTTAATAATTTTGAGTTATAAAAAGTTATTTATTATTATTAATTATGCAAATAATAATTGTAATATAATAAAAAAATACAAAAAGTAGGTGCGCAGAAAAAGTGTAAAAAAAAATGGTGTTGTAACCTACAAATATTTATAATGTTGTTGGTGTTAAAATTATTCCTGTTTATATCATGTGAGTACTAATTTATTTGGAATAATTATAAATATTGCTTAGTGTATCAATCAAATGCAAATGAAAAATATCACTATCACTACATAGTATATAATTGGACTGTTTTACAAAAAACTTAAACCGACTTCAAAGTACACTATGAAGTTATCAAATCCTGATCTGATGACAATGGGACCAAACGGGAAGTGTACCCTTCCAGACAAAAAAAGAAATTTCCAAATCGGTTCATAAATGACGGAGATATGAGGTAACAAACATAAAAAAAAAAAAAAAACATACAACCGAATTGAGAACCTCCTCCTTTTTTTGAAGTCGGTTAAAAACATACAACCGAATTGAGAACCTCCTCCTTTTTTTGAAGTCGGTTAAAAATGAAGTCGCTTTC
Source organism: Achlya flavicornis (assembly GCA_947623365.1). Classification (NCBI taxonomy): domain Eukaryota; kingdom Metazoa; phylum Arthropoda; class Insecta; order Lepidoptera; family Drepanidae; genus Achlya; species Achlya flavicornis. The sequence goes on along the minus strand of OX392491.1, from coordinate 1,389,079 downwards.
CGCAGCTGTTGTCTGTCTGTTTGTCCACTAACTCCTTCTAAACCACGCAACGGATTTTGATGTGGTCACTATGAGTTACATAATTTTCCCAGGAAGGTTTATATATATAATACATGCATGTTATATATACAGAACTTAAAAAAAAAGTAAATATTTCGCAAACATAGAATTTTTTGCGCTTTCTTTGCTAACGCTGACTAAACTATACGAGATATATCTTCTATCTTCTATATATATAAAAATGAATTGCTGTTCGTTAGTCTCGCTAAAACTCGAGAGCGGCTGGACCGATTTGGCTGATTTTGGGTTTTAAATATTCGTGAAAGTCCGGGAAAGGTTTAAATGTAGGGTAGAGTATTACGCGAACGAAGTCGCGCCGGGCAGCTAGTACGAGATAATTATATCAAAATTATGTAAGTACTACGGAATTGTGTATCTTAAAAATATCTACAAAAAAGTCTGAGATGGTATATGTCTATATCCTATGGATAACCTACAGTAACCATTTTTATCCGATTGAGATAAATTTTTTTGTGGGTTATACTTTCGAAGTTATTTTGACCGATATAATACTAATCCTTGTCTAATTAAATAAGTTAGTTACGACGGGCATTTAATGTAGATAAAGTTTGCTCTTTACAGAAAATCATTGTGATTTATATTTTAAAAGATATCACAGATTTAAAATTAGCAAGAAACAGTATTCGCGATACCGTGAACGGGCGGGCCAAGACGGGCCGAAGCGCGGGCGCGTAAATCGCTCGACACCCACACATTGCACCAGAGCGAAGCCGGGGCGGGTGGCCAGTAAAATATATTTTTAGTTTCTATGAATAAATTAAATTATTAAAAGAAACAAAAAACCCGACTGCGTAAAACAAAAATTAACTGAAAAGAGAAAAACAAGCTCTTTAATCTATAGAATTTTGAATATAACTTGAATTTTATAAGGTATTGCAGACGGGGACAAACCAATAACCTAAATATGTGTTTTTTTTTGTAATATTTGTTGATCCCCGACTGCAATACCTTATAAACTTCAAGTTATATTCAAAATTCTATAGATTAAAGAGCTTGTTTTTCTCTTTTCAGTTAATTTTTGTTTTACGCAGTCGGGTTTTTTGTTTCTTTTAATAATTTAATTTATTTCAGACTTTTTAGTTTTATACAGAATGAGTTGTAAGTATTATTAAGTAAATGAGCGGTACGGTAGAGTAACGCTAACAACCATCGCATCTCTTTACGTACGGTAACCGCTGTAACTACTGTCCTTGCATTAAACATGTTTTTTGTATTTACGTCAAAATGGTAGCATTAAAGTATTACAATATATACATATATGGAAAGGGCTGTTCACAAGCTTTCATTTGATACCCATATTGTTACAATAAGGTAATTTTTGTATTTAATACCCCCCCTCTTTTTTTATCCGTAGACGCCATATAAAATAATATACCCTATGACACTCCCACAGCTCAGACGAATCTAACGAAACCTCATATGCTTAAATCCATCAAGCCGTTTAGGCTGCAGAGCGTGCCAAAGAAATAGACATACATACATACATACATACATACATACATACACTCGAAAAACATAACCCTCCTTCCGGGTCAGTCGGGTAAAAAGGGGTCGAAATAAGGTACTTACTGAAATTTCAAAATGGAGTTTAAATGGGGTAGGTAGCATATGACATGAGTACAGGTGTACAAGGCCAGTTAATTCCAAAACAGGTTTTCATTTTCTATTATGTTGCATAGGGTTATATTTCTTTAAAAACGATGTGAATTGAACTCTGGTCTTTTGAGAAATAAAGTTTCTTTGAACCTGATTAGAACTTTTTCTTCCCTGGTTTATTTTTTTCATGGTTATTTCAGCTTTTGCTGTGTCTAGTGGCACAAGAAAATATGAACTTCCCAAAAGGTCTGGTAGTAGGAGTATACCAGAAGTAGATGCTCTTCTCAAGGGTGTGACTGCTAAGCGATGGAGCGACGAGGAGACGCCATGTCTGCACGCGGTGGTGGAACTGCTGCATCAGGTCCAGAACAACACCTTGTGGGCTACGTGGAGTAAGTATTCTACCTTACTGATGATCACAGCCAAATAACATTATGGAACAGTATGTGAAGATACGAAGAAGCGCTCGTGGTGCAGCATGATAAGCCGTTCTTAATCGATCGGCAATTTATGCTACCACCGTGGGCATCTGGAAGTATCTGCCCATTCTCTTCCACCCTGATTTGTGAAAGTGATCCCTGATGTGTGACCCTGAGACCTATGCTCAGCAGTGGGACATTATAGGCTGATGATGATGATGATGATGTGAAGATAGTTCCAGAAATTACCATGAGTAATGTCACCAGAGATCATCAGGGCTCAGGAACAGCGAAGGGGAAGGGGGATCTCATTTAAACCTTAACATCCTCTTATCTCCGAAGTTCGAACAGCGAAACACCTGTCATAATTATTGTTGATAAACATTGATGTAAATATTACAGGATATAAGAAAGTTGTTTGTAAATAGTACAGTTTTTTTTCGTAATCATAAAAATTCAATTCAAATTCAAAATCATTAATTCAAATAGACCTTCGCAGGCATTTATGAAAAGTCTGACTCTAATACTCTAATACCGGTTCGGTAGGTTGCATTTGCTCTTTTTAAAACAAGCTTAGATTAATTACATTCTAATCGCATTGACATCAATTGCGTGCCCCGGCGCGGTGGCATAACTACGCAGACCAGCCCCCACAAGCAGCACCTGTTCACAAGTATAACACGTGCGGCAGCCATCGCCCACCTCACCATATTGGAGGGACGTGGCCGTCACACGACAGCGCCGCAACGATCATAAACAAACTTAGGTATGAAGTGCGGCTTTTAAAAAATGTTCATTGTCATTCTGAAACGATATCTAAACTTCATAATCGACGCCATTGAATAAGTAAATTATCAAAATTCACAAATCTGTAAATCAAGATACTCAAGATACTCAAGATATATTTATTTTGAAAAATACACACAACACTACAAAAATAATATAAATATGAAACAAATAGCACATAAAAAAAACAAAGAGTAGTGTTGTGTGATATCAAAATTGGTCAGCGACTCAGTATAACACTGTTATCCCGAAACCGGGTAACAGCACTAGTTTTCAGTCGCTGCCATTAGTGACATCACGCACAACCAGACAGAACACAAAAGACATAACAGTTAATTTAACATAAAGAAAAATACATAAGTGGTTAAACGCACGATAGTACAACAATAATTGGTCTGTTTTACAAAAAACTTAAACCGACTTCAAAGTATACTAAGAAGTAATCAAATCCTGATCTGATGAGAATGGGAACGGAAACGGGAAGTGTACCCTACAAGACAAAAAAAATAATTTTCCAAATCGGTTCATAAATGACGGAGTTATGAGGTAACAAACAGAAAAAAAAAAAAAAAAAAAACAACCGAATTGAGAACCTCCTCCTTTTTTTGAAGTCGGTTAAAAAACATACAACCGGACATAAGACAATGGTCTGCTTAAGATACATTTCATTGGAACACAATTTGTAATAGCAGACTTGGGCCCCAGGCTCAAACCAAGATAATACGTCCAGGAAAGGTGCGCGAGTCAGACTGAGTCTACTGACTCTACCCGCCAGCTCATCAGCAATTCAATAAACATATCAAATCTATTCAACAGTATGGGATTCAATGCAGCGGCCATCAGGTACGTTCTACGGGTCCCGGTACCAGCTGGGTAGCTACGACCAGTGTCTCCAGGCGCCCTGGTCCAGCCAGGAACAGTTCCACACGCAGTACTGTCTCGCTGACGTGTACCTTGCTGATGAGCCGAGGATGGTGGCGGAGCTCGATCCTCATGAGCAGATTGGGAAGTATTTTGAGGTAAGTTTTGTATTTACCAGTAAATATACGTCTAAAAGACAACGGAACCCTCGATAAGAGATACAAACTCAGACTTTCACTTGGTCGATGTTTTAAGAAAATAATATCCCATCAAAAACATTTTTATATAAAATGTTGCCAATGGCATATAGCTCGCACTGTCAAAAAGTAATCAGATCTCATGTAGAGCCAAGCTTTTAACTCTACATGCCCTTACTCTACAAGCCCTAACTTCACAAACTCTATACCTTAGTCAAAATATGTGGCTTGGCGGTTTCGCTATCGTCACATGGGAGTAAGGTGAAAAATGTATTCACTGTTCATTACTTTTTTGTTATACAATAGTTATTGTAGTAGTGAAACGGCTATTGTGTACTAATACAAGGTTACATACCAAATTTCAGCTTTCTAGGACTTCAGGAAGTACCCTAAGAGTTTTGATGATCATCAGTGAGTCAGTGACCAAATCGGGGTTTTTTATCTATATATATAAAAATCAATGCCACTTTTCGTTGTAATTTTATAACTCAAGAACGGGCTCAACTATCCAAACCAAATGTTTAGGCTTTGTTCGGACTATTTAGTAGACGGTTTATGTGAAGTTTGCAAAAAATCGGTCTAGTGGTTCTTCATTTATCACACTTTTTGTAACAAATGAATTCAATAAATGGCGGATCATTTTGTTAATGGAGATTTTGCTGTCAAATTTAAACTTTCAGATGTGGATTAGGGTAGGGTAGGGTAGGGTAGGGTAGCACCATAGGGTAGGGTAGTACCACGCGAACGAAGTCGCGCCGGGCAGCTAGTATATCAATGAAATCTAAAGTATAAGAGAGCTATGTTATTTAAATTGACAGATATACAGTACTAAAGGTTTGTAAACAACAACATTAATTTGACAGAGTACATCAAAATACGGTCGTCACATGAACATAGTGATTTGGGGCGTGTGCCTGCCGGCGGTCTGTTCATCATCGTCGGTGGCGAGGATCCTGAGGGCGATGTATGAGCAGTCGCACCTGGCCGGCGCTTCGCCATCACCGCACATCACCGTGGACTCCTGCCAGAAGTCTAACGCACCGCAACAGTATGCGTTTGGATACTATGCGTTTTTGTAAGGAGCCTTTATCAGAATCAGACATTGTAGATAGAACCATTAACACAATAAGATTAGGTGGAACATTTGCGATTCGTCGAGGAGATGGTGCGCGGGCCAATGTTGCAAGATGAGTGCCCCGTCAACATGGCCGCCGCAACCACAGACACGACGCTCCGCTAGACTGACATTGCCAGCTCTCAATGTCAATCTTGTTCCGATATATTTTCGCGTATGGGAGTAACCCATGCGCCTTCATGTATATTGGAAGACAATGCAAGTACTGTCAACAAAAAGTAAAGTCACCAAACAAAGCTTGTATTAAAAGTGATTTTTTAGCAAAAACTAATTATTTGAAATGTTTTTGGTTGGATTTATTATAGAGCGTGTTTCATCTTAGGCTTCGTCATCGCCCCTTATGGGCGGGTCAGTGGCCAAACGCAAGCCCATTTAATTAAAAAAAAAAAAAAAAAAGATCGCCACGAGAGAGAGTCGCGAGGGAAGCGCGGGCGTCTAATTCGGTACCTACTATGTATTTTAATTTTTAACCTACCACACAGCTTTTTTTGTGTTTCAGATATATATTCACAACATTATTAATAACAGTTGCTATGTCCACCTTATATAACAAATCAACAACTAATTCTTTCTGTAAGTATACAAAGTATTTGAAACTAAGAATATCTACGAATGTTTGAAGCAACATTGTTTTTGTTCCCGGGAATTCCCGATCAAAACGCAAAAAAGAATTATGGCGAAATCCATATAATGATTTGTACAAAAAAATAAAACATTTTAGAAAGCTTTGAATCACTTCCAATGTTGAGATTACATTATACATGAAATATTTTATAAAGCCCGCAAAACATAACAACAACATAATGGTTTTGGTCGCGAATAGTCGCGATTCGCCGGCATGCCATAGAAATTTGCATTTTTATCCCGGGGTTCTAAAAATATTTTAAATGGCTCAAGTTATTCCTTTGGCACCAAGGATCAAATAACTTCATTCTAACTTCAATTTTTTGTACAAATCTGGCCATGATTCTTTTCTTTGTTTATGTTTTGCCTATTAAAATATTTGTTAATTAAAAATTAATTTCAGTGTCATATGTATCCGAATCATTTTGTATGGAAAGAAATTGGAATGAACTCACAAAGGTGTACACAGATGAAATTCAAACGCTCAATGGTATACGTGTCTTCAACACAAGCCTGATTGTTTGTTTACATGTCGTATACTTTAATAATATACTTGCTGTTTCCAACGCTTTGGATATTGAAAAGGTATGCTTACTATTTTCTTAATAGTTCTTACCTAAAGTCGCCCGCACGTACGCACGACTACGGATCAAGATCATTTCCAATATAAGCTGATCTCTCAAAGTACTGAAATCCTATACAATGCGAGATCAGCTTATACTTGAAAATAACACCTTGATTTGTAGCCGTGTGTACCTTGGTCAGACTCGTTAGATTATGTTTCTTTTTTCTTCAGTTCTAAACAGACAAGTTTTGGTTTCGTTTTTTAACACTTGCGAGGAAAAAAACAGACACATTTTTTTAAGTAGATTTTTTGATAATCGTAAATAATAATAAACATTATACTTATAATGAAGTAGAAAGTAAAGTAAATAATAAATTAACAAATAATCATTAAGAACATAACGATATCAACTCAACAAACTCAGCACAACTTTCCTGAAATTCCATAGAGTGTCATAACACAAATAACCCAGATAACATTATTTCATTGATTATATTTCAGGTTCTGGACACAAAATTTGGTACACTTTTGATCCATCCAGATCTAGTGGTAGACACGTTCTTTCTGATGTCATGGCTGCTGCATATGAAGGGAAGGATGTCGGCAGGACAACAGAATATTTTAAAGACGTCTCTGAGGAGATATTTGAGGTAACGCTTTATATGGGTATATTATTTTGGTTTTATTAGTTTAGTGCAATTTTCAACAAGTACAAGCAATAAATCGGTGTTATTAAAGTATAATAGATTGAGTGAAACATCCCAAATTCCTCAAAACACCATATAAAATGAAATAGTGTTAGTCAGACGTGACTTTATGGACTATCTTCTCGTAGACTATTGCTCACCATCTTATTCTGTCTTCTTCTGTGTGAACAGCAGCACGTACAACGTGTCTAATGTGTCGCTAATTTGTTCAGACTAACGCATCGGACTCCATCCCCCTTGACCTCCTTCCTTCCAGGAATTAGCAACTTCTCCAGGTTGTCACCTCTCTTTTTATAACGGTATTTATTTCCAGATTTATCGGCATATTTGCAATGATGGTGTTCTACCTGACAGCAGTATCGATGCACGTGGGTAGTGGTCCGATATGGCACCGCTTCATGGAGGTTGAGCAGAAGGACTGTCAACAGAACTGGTGGCTTAGTTTGCTTATGCTGAACAATTTAATTAATAGCGAAAGACTTGTAAGTGTCTGATGTTTCACATTTTTTAATACAAACACCGGTCTATATTTCCTGTAATACTTACATCAATGTCTATCTACTGTAACTATTTCATTTTTTTAGCTTTGCAAACTTCGGAGATAAGGGCGTTTCCATTATGAAGTTTACAATTCCCAATTCCCAATTTCGCAAATCTCCTTTATAAACAATCAATTTTCATGTCATCATAATCTTAACATCCAATTTAATAAGACAGAGAAATCTGATTGGTTTACCCTGTTTCCAGTGCTCCATCGTAACCTGGTACATCCAATGCGATTACCAGCTCGGCATCATGGCTTCGATCCTCTACTACGTGTACCAGAGGAACAGACGGACTGGCATCACCAGCTATTTTGTTGTGTTCATCTTGAGCATGTTGACGCCTGCCCTCATCACGTTCTTGAAACAGATTCCACCTATTTGCTTCATTGATATTGAGTGAGTGTTGTTTATGGGATTTTTGTTGATTTGCTAAATTTTCAGGGCTTATAGTTTTGGTCATTCAAAATATCTCTTTTTTTATACTTTACTCAAATTGTCTGTGAAATGAATAGAAGGCGCAACAATAAAAAAACACCAAAAGGAGATGTTTCTTGTATCGGGACCCCCATTTATTTTAAATTTTATTTCATTTCTATTATTTTTTGTTATAGCGGCAATAGAAATACATATTCTGTGAAAATTTCTAGTGTCTACCTATTACGGTTCATGAGATACAGCCCACAGACAGACAGACGGACGGACGGACAGCGGAATCTTATGAATAGGGTCCCGTTTGGCACCCTTCGGATACGGAAACCGAAAAACAGACAGACACCACGCGAACGAAGTTACGCTTTGTTCATTTTTGTTCCGCGAATCACGCTATCTCCGTCTCATGCCACGCGAATATTAGACATAAGTTTGTTTCATCTGCCATTTGCATTTTTGTCTGGCTTTATGCGCGCTCTTAATAATGACAAGCCTATCGTTATTTAGGTAATTGAAACAACCGATATCTTTGTTTGCCGGAGCGTCTGCCTTCTTTACAGCGTTCTGTAGTTTAGTAATCTTTACATTAGCCACATCTACACTTAGTGTTATCTTTTATAACTCGGAATTTTCGTTTCCAGGCATTTCTATAATTTAAAACAGAGCGAAACCTTCACTTCGATATACACAAAGTTTTATAGCCGAGCGAGTGGCTATATCGTCGGTATGGCAATGGGCTACTTCATGACGGTGTACAAGCCTGCTGATTATAGGAAGGTTATACCAAAGGTACGAACATCACTGTTGATTGAAGAGATTAAGAGCAGTCAATCCAACATACTTTTCATACAAAAGATCTGTACTGATGATGGCGTTGTTAAACATTATACGTTAGATGTTTTATACAAATTGGTATCTTGTGCACTATATCTAGGCAAAAATATTAAAAAGTGTGAAACAAATTCAGTAAAAGCGTCCGAAAAACAGCGTTTTTGCACAAATTTTACCTGAACTTTGGCCATATCTAATGTATGTACACACGGCAACAGATCAAGCTATACATTTCTAGTATAAGCTGACCTCACATTGTACCGAAATCCTATACAATGCGAGATCAGCTTATACTGGAAATGTATAGCTTGACCTGTAGCCGTGTGTACCTATAAATTGAAAAAGTAAAGAAAATATCTAGATACCAGGCTTGCAAATGTATTGGAGATTCTAAATAACTAACTTTTTTTTCACAAACTTGTAAGATTTTTTTACAAGAAGTATACTCCTGGAACATGTTTTATGATATGCGAAATCATGAATGACGACGTAGCGGAGCGGCCGCGAGTGATCAGCGGAATTTACGGACTGATAAACGACGGCTCTGATGCTATCTCTCTTTTTTCGCAGTCAAACATTACGTTAGATGAAATTACAAGCTTTTAGGCTATGCTAGCGTTGAAGTTGCGTTGGCCATGAAGGGCCCCTTAATAATGGAGTTTGAAGATTCAGGATAGAGCCTGGCATTCCTGTCATCCGCCATTTTCGTCCAAAAAGGCTCCCACTGATGACTTTTATTAACACGCCATTATAAGCTTCACCTATGTATGTGTGTATCAATGTATGCATGGAGGATTAGTAGGGTGGACACTGAAAATCTATAGTGGAGCAACGTATCGTACGTGTTTGGGCGTATTGAATTCGTATTAGGGTGCATTTAGGTTATATATCGATTTAGAGTCTCATGGAGTCAGAGGGCAGGCACTGGAGCTAAATATTATCCCACAAAAAACGGCTAAGCCACATATTTTGACTACGGTGTGTAGAGTTTGTGAAGTTAGGGCTTGTAGAGTAAGGGCATGTAGCGTTATAAGCTTGGCTATACATGAGATCTGATAACTTTTTGACACTGCGAGCCATAATAATATGTCTTGGCAACTTTTTGGTCGGATTTCACTTCTTTTTGTAAGTTACTATTGTTATTTTTTTGTGTTTGAAATTTCCAGTTTTTATAATTTTTTTGTCGATTGTGTACTAATACAAGGTTACATACCAAATTTCAGCTTTCTAGGACTTCAGGAAGTATCCTAAGAGTTTTGATGATCATCAGTGAGTCAGTGACGAAATCGGGGGTTTTTTACATATCAATAAAATCTAAAGTATAAGAGCTTTGTTATTGAAACTTAATTTATTTAATAAGTTCACTATTGACATCATATCCCAAGAATTTTGTTTATCTGGTATAATCCAAACCCAAGTTATGAGGGTTAAAAAAACGACGAAACTCTTCGAGAAAAGGTAGGTCTAGGCCTTCCGCTTCGCTTGGCGGTCTTGGCGGGGGGCACTCCCGTGCCCCAGATAAATGTGAAAGAAAGTGAGATTGGTTGAAAAAATAGCATAAGTAGCATACTAAAATTGTATATGTCGAAGTAGAAAACAGCCAAGCGGTATGAACATCATGAGTAGGGTTCAGTGGTAACAGGATTCGACGGTGGGAGTAGAACTGGCAATAAAACAACGTTATATCATCGCTTCGGAAATGCCCTGTATGAGGAGAAGAAGCGATGCAAGAAACTCCTCATGGGCCCGATAGGTTTATTATTGTAATTTGACAACTAGGAACAATTTACAGTTACTCCTTAATTATGGGTAAAGGGAAATAGCAACTGCACTGAGGTGCGCACAAAGATAGGAAAGTAATAAAGTTGACAGAGTCTATCGACAAAATGTTAACTGATAGAAGGTAGTTTTGAAAACATTGTTAATATTAAGGAATAACACATCACTTATCTTTTGATCCTTAGAAGAATGCTTTACAGGTAGATCCAAAGCTTCGTTTATTAATTAGACAGCGTAATGATTTATAACGACTTCCCAAAAAGCCTCGTTTGTTAATCGAACAGCGTAACGACTTATAACGACTTTTCAGAGAGGTCCGCACTGTTCAACGGCTCGAGCTTGAATGCCTCGAGTGCGCTCTGTGCGGCCGTATTTATAGTGTGTCGCACCGCACGTGTTCGTTTTACAAGATTTTACGTTAAGTATCGAGTTATTTGAAATACAATCTATTTTGTTGATGTGGTTGATTAACATGATTTTTAACATTAATTTTACAGTGTAATTAGCCTGAAGTAATTAAACAATGGCTTATGAACTCATTAAAACAATCAAATTATTCTTATAATCAAAGAAATGTTGTAGTACCGCCGATACGGCCATTCTGATAGGTGGTGCGCGCTCTGCACCAAGCTCGTTGGTATCTCGTTGCGATAAACTGTCTTGTATGTTGTAGTACCGCCGATACGGCCATTCTGATAGGTGGTGCGCGCTCTGCATCAACCTCGATGGTATCTCGATGCGATTCTTGTGATACATGTAAGCAAAGGTTTTTTTTTTGAGTAGGATATCGGTGTGCAACTTGCGTTGCTTATGTTAGTTGTTATATGACCATACAACTGTCTTGTATGTTTAAGAATATCAATACTGTTTTACAGGTTAGAAGGTAGGAAGGTAAGGAAGGTACTCGTAGAGTTCTCGTAGATTTCTCGTAGATTAGGAAAGGATTCTTAGGCAATAGGATTATGACAATCCTATGAGTTACTACAAGGATAGAAGTTAAGAAGATAAGGAAGGTTCTCGTAGATATCTCAAAGAGTTCTATCGTAGAGTTTTCTTAGATTTTATCGTAGATTAGGAAAGGATTCTTAGGGAATAGGATTATGACAATCCTATGAGTTAATACAAGGATAGAAGATAGGAAGGTAAGGAAAGTACTCGTAGATTTCTCGTAGAGTTCTCGTAGAGTTCTCGTAGATTCTCGTAGATTAGGAAAAGTCTCCTTTATACCGAAGGTGAGTAGACCGACTTACGAAGAAGCTAAAGCTTACAAGCCCATCAGTCTATCATCTTTTCTCTTAAATGCTCTGGATAAACTGGTAGACAGGTACGTAAGAGAGGGACCACTTAAAGTATTCCCTCTACATAAACTACAGTGCACCTGCAGCCCTGGAAAATCTACGGAAACAGCACTGCACTATGTTGAGAGTCGAGCCGAGGCTGCGTTAGAGGGACGAGAGATCTGCGTCGGAGCTTTCCTCGACATAGAGGGAGCCTTCAACAAGACAACATTTGAGTCCATATGCATTGCTGCAAAGGAACATGGCAACAACGATACCAGGTGTAACTGGATTGACCATATGCTGAGAAGCAGGATAACTGGATCGGAACTGATGGGAGACAGACTTAGCGCAAAAACAACAAGAGGTTGTTGTGCAAGGCGGAGTTCTGTCACCATTATTGTGGTGCTTGGTAGTAGACTCGCTACTTACCAAACTCAATACCGGACCATTCTGCACAGTAAGCTATGCAGACGACATAGCTATAATAGTTAATAGCAAATTCCCGAACATAGTCTCTGGATTATTACAACAGGCATTAAGGATGATAGGGGAATGGTGTACAAACAATCACCTCTCTATCAACCCAAGCAAAGCATTCATTATTCCATTCACGAGGAAAAGAACTAGGAAACTTAGGAGAGCCCTCCCTCAATGGAACAAAGCTGCCCTGGTACACCGAAGTACAATATCTAAGTGTAACGCTTGATAAAGAACTAAGGTGGAAAATATTATGACAAAGGCCCTACGAGTGTTCGGTATGTGTCGTTCCACCTACGGTAAAACTTGGGGGCTAAAGCCCAAAGTGATACGATGGCTGTACCGGACAATGATAATACCTATTATCACATACGGATACGGCAGTATAGTGTGGTGGCCAAGAACAAAGATTGCCTCGTGCAAAGCGCCGCTTACTAGGTTACAAAGAACAGTCTCGGAATCACGGGGGCTTTCAGGAAAACACCTACGACAACGATTGAGAGATACCTCAATATCCCTCCTCTGCATATGATGGTTGAATTCGAGGCAAGGAAGACATTACATCGTCTTGCTGTTGCTGAACTATGAGATGGCTCCAAGCATACAAAGTTCGATGGAAATTAAGGCCTGGATCGGGTAACAAGCATGATATCCGATAAAATGCAAACTATGTTTGTGTTTGAAAGGTCTTTCAAGGTCCAAATCCCTACAATAGAGGACTTGATGAAGAGACTCGATCCACTAGAACAATATAGTCTGACACTGATGGATCCAAAATGGAATAGGGTCAGGAGCGGGAATATACGCAACAGGTTACAAATATTGCAAAAGCTCAGAGAAGATGGCAACTGTATTCCAAGCAGAAACATATGCCACAATAACCTGTGCTCAAGAAAATATATAGATAGAGGAACCAGAGGTAAACCCATATACACTCCCAGTGACCGTCAGGCTGCAATCGAAGCCATGACCGGAGGTTGATCCATTGTTGAGTCGTTGCGTTAAGCTTGCAAGTGCCAGTGCTGCTTGAAGTCTACGGTGAGTCGAGAAGGAGTGCAGATGCTGCGACAGATTGAGCCAGCTAGTCAACGTAGTGCAGAAACCGCCACGCCAGAGTGATAATCCGGGCGTGTGCTGCGGTGGACTGTGCGGGCGAGGAGCTTAGTCGCAGTGTTGCCTTGCAGGATCAGGAAGCACGGTAAGTCGGCTGCGATGGACCTGATAGAGGCGAAGTTGGCTTGCTGTGTGACTGCTTACCGGTGGAGGGTGATGAGCTGGGAGAACCTGCTCAGAAGTGCTACTGCATGTTCCGTGATTTTGGAGGGTTGGAAATATTCCCATCCATCACGTCGGGGTCCCCACTATGGAGGTGCAAGGTGGATGACAACTCACAATGATGAAGATCTTCCACCAGCCTGGGTCATCGTGCCTGGGGACCGCGGTCCGTGTCGGACAGTATATGCAGATTCTCGAGAATACTTCGCAGGCGCGATGCAGGATGTAGGCGCGATACGGGATAATGTGGCGCCATGCCATCCATCTTTCCGTGTGTGAACTATTTCGGTGTTACTGATAGATGGCTCATAGATGTCGCCACAGTATCTTACAAAGTGGATTCCAGAACCAAGTGTAGGCATAACGAAGTGTTTCGTAAAAGCCACATTTGGAGAGTTTGCAAATCACAGACAACGAACACATTGGCTGTCTAATACCGGTCTACAACACTCCACGAAATTCATAGGCTCTATTTTCAAAGCCCGAAAATGCATTAGGAACATGAGCAGGGGGAAAATCCGCTACCTGCTTGGGGCCTTTACTGGGCATTTTGGAACCAACGACATGCTCATGAAGATGAGTCTAACCGCGACACCCATGTGCAGGTTGTGTGGGGAATATACGGAACACATGGAGTACCTTCTGAGCACATACGATGCTCTGGCTGGTAAGCGATTAAGTCTCCTAGGGATTGGACATCCAAAACCAGAAGACTATAGACTCATATCTCCCAGCCTCGCTGTAAAACTCTGAAAAGAGTTCTCAACGAGACCGGGGAGAAGTAAGTTATCTAGGAGACCACAATAGATTCCAATGGGTCGAAGTGTCAGAGTTATTTCTCGACCCCTCCACAAGATAAGATAGGGAAAGGATTATGATAATCCTATGAGTTGATACATGGATATTGCAATAAGTGGATTTGTAGGTCATATCAAGTAAAAATGTAAGCTCACATGATTGTATCCAGTTGATCAGGCGGTGCACGAGCTGATGAGGAAGTGGCTTGCCATCCCACTTCTGATGTCGAAGTAGAAAACAGCCAAGCGGTATGAACATCATGAGTAGGGTTCAGTGGTAACAGGATTCGACGGTGGGAGTAGAACTGGCAATAAAACAACGTTATATCATCGCTTCGGAAATGCCCTGTATGAGGAGAAGAAGCGATGCAAGAAACTCCTCATGGGCCCGATAGGTTTATTATTGTAATTTGACAACTAGGAACAATTTACAGTTACTCCTTAATTATGGGTAAAGGGAAATAGCAACTGCACTGAGGTGCGCACAAAGATAGGAAAGTAATAAAGTTGACAGAGTCTATCGACAAAATGTTAACTGATAGAAGGTAGTTTTGAAAACATTGTTAATATTAAGGAATAACACATCACTTATCTTTTGATCCTTAGAAGAATGCTTTACAGGTAGATCCAAAGCTTCGTTTATTAATTAGACAGCGTAATGATTTATAACGACTTCCCAAAAAGCCTCGTTTGTTAATCGAACAGCGTAACGACTTATAACGACTTTTCAGAGAGGTCCGCACTGTTCAACGGCTCGAGCTTGAATGCCTCGAGTGCGCTCTGTGCGGCCGTATTTATAGTGTGTCGCACCGCACGTGTTCGTTTTACAAGATTTTACGTTAAGTATCGAGTTATTTGAAATACAATCTATTTTGTTGATGTGGTTGATTAACATGATTTTTAACATTAATTTTACAGTGTAATTAGCCTGAAGTAATTAAACAATGGCTTATGAACTCATTAAAACAATCAAATTATTCTTATAATCAAAGAAATGTTGTAGTACCGCCGATATATATAATTTTATTGTGACTAAAACTTAAAAATAAATTACACTTTAATAAAAAACTTTAAAAAAAACACGCTTTAAAAAGCATGGCACTAATAGTGTTAAATAATAATAAAATTTATTTATTCTCTGTCTATCCTGTAAGTGTAAGCAATTGTTGTAATTAAATCTAATATTTTAATGAAAAAGCGTGGGGCGCTTATCCTTGAAACCCAATAGTATTTCTAAGCATTTTCATTATTTTTAATGTATGAAGAAAATATCGTATATTACAAATAAAATATAGGTGCAATAACATTTTTGTACTGTTTTAAACTTTTTAGTACAGGACTTTTTAAGGCGGTTGTGTTAGTTTTTAGGGTTCCGTAGCCAAATGGCAAAAAACGGAACCCTTATAGATTCGTCATGTCTGTCTGTCTGTCTGTCTGTCTGTCTGTCTGTCTGTCTGTCTGTCTGTCTGTCTGTCCGTGTATGTCACAGCCATTTATTTCCGAAACTATAAGAACTATAATGTTGAAACTTGGTAAGTAGATGTATTCTGTGAACCGCATTAAGATTTTTACACAAAAATAGAAAAAAAACAATAAATTTTGGGGGTTCCCCATACTTAAAACTGAAACTCAAATTTTTTTTTTTCATCAAACCCATAAGTGTGGGGTGTCTATGGATAGGTCTTCAAAAATGATATTGAGGTTTCTAATATCATTTTTTTCTAAACTGAATAGTTTGCGCGAGAGACACTTCCAAAGTGGTAAAATGTGTGTCCCCCCCCCTGTAACTTCTAAAATAAGAGAATGATAAATCTATAAAAAATATATGATGTACATTACGGTGCAAACTTCCACTGAAAATTGGTTTGAACGAGATCTAGTAAGTAGTTTTTTTTTAATAGGTCATAAATTGAAACTAATATCAAATACTCAGGTCTATACTACCATTTACTTATATACCTACAGGTTTGTACGGAACCCTCGGTGCGCGAGTCTGACTCGCACTTGGCCGGTTTTTTTAAAACTGTAATTGTTATACTATTTAGAGATTTATATTACAGAAATGGTCTCTACTCGGACTTTTAGCAGCATTTGCAGTAATGTGGAAGACCCTAGCGGTAGCAAGAAGGTTCTTCAAAGAAGACTACACGAATCTAGAGGCAGCTATATACGTGGCATGGGATAAGACCGTTTGGGCAGTCGCTATATGCTGCATTGTTGCTGTGTGTGAATATGGCACCGTGCGTAAGTGATTTTTTTATAGCATAAGTAGCTACACGCTCCGTCTTACATGCGTAGTTGAAAACTATAGATATATGATGATATGACTGTACAACAAAGACAGAACACTGTACAGTGGCCACAAGTGCAATTAGGCAGTGTCTTCTTAGTTTGCAGCTTAACAGCATCAATAAACAGCCAAAACGCTAGAACGCTAAAGCCTTTTCAAAGACTTTGTAATTCTTTAAAAGCCGATTTACGTCGTTTATCGAATAATCTGTATGTGTCACTTTTTATTAAATAAATAAATATCCTGGGACATTCCTCACACACGGTCATGTGATCCCAAACTAAACAGAGATTGTACTATGGACACCAGATAACTGATTATAACTGATATAATACATATACTACTTTTTGTTTTTAAATACATACTTAATATACATAACTAGCTGCCCGGCGCGACTTCGTTCGCGTGGTGCTTCCCTACCCTACCCTGACAGCAAAATCCCCATTACCAAAATGATCCGCCATTTATTGAATTCATTTGTTACAAAAAATGTGATAAATGAAGAACCGCTCGGCCGATTTTGTGCAAACTTCACATAAACCATCTACTAAATAGTCCGAACAAAGCCTAAACATTTGGTTTGGGATAGGTGAGCCCGTTCTTGAGTTATAAAATTACAACGAAAAGTGGCATTGATTTTTATATAATATAGATTACACCCAGACTGAAGAAATACAGACATGTTCATGCACTAAATATGCATGTCCAGTCTTCACCAACTGCGCCAACTGGCCCGTCATATTTGTCCGTATTTGAAATGTTTTTTTTTTTTCAATTTTCCAGCGGTAGTCAGTAGCATGCTGAGGAGCTATCTATTCGTTCCCCTCGGTCGTCTCTGCTACGGCGTCTATGTCTCTCACGTATTGATAATCTATCGAAACTTGTATTCTCTGAGGACACCGATGGATTATGACTTTTTTTCTCAGGTTTGTACTACTGATATACTTTAGTTTTCCGCTCCATGGTTACACTAGTAAGTTTAAATGGGGTACATCATTTATTCAAATAGGAGACACAAAATAACTTAAAAACTATAACAAAACTAAAACTATAACTTAAAAATAAACTTAATCTAACATGCCGCTACCAGTAGGCAACGTGCCCAAAATGCTGGCTGCATTGCCACGTTGTATGGCAATGCTTAATCTTTGCCCAAAATAAAAACCAGCATTTTGGTCACGTGTTGCTTCGACCAGACGTCCAGATATATCATTGAAAATTTTGTGTGCTCCCGGTCCCCAGGGTCCCAGCGTTTCCACCCCAAAAGGCTCAAATATGTACCCGCTATCAAGGGTACTATATTTGCGCCTTTTGAGGTTCTCCGCTGATTCCGCCACCGCACCAGCCCTATTTTTAGTTCCAGGAAGATGAGACGGCGCAAGAGTGTAGTTACACTAGTTGAATTTGGAAAGCCTTTTTTTTATACTACTTAGTCGGTAAACAAGCATGCGGCCCACCTGATGGTAAGCACCAGAAAGTCAGTCAGTTTCTTCATATTCAGTTTTCTATCGATCACATTAAATAATTATTTTGAGTTTACCAAGATGCTAAAATCATGTAATGGTGAAAATTGTCTTTAATATAGAATATAACCAGAACTTGCTTCAACCAAATTTTCCTTATTATTTCCTTATTTGTTTCTTTGGGAAAGTTGTTTGTTATCATGAGTACAATCATGTGTCTAATTTTATCGTTTACTAATTACCGGACACCCTATATCCCCGTGGGCTTGACTCACACTCCTACCCTTCAATAGTAGTAGTAGTAGGTATTTATAGTTGATAATAACATGTTACCGATATAACTCTTAGAGTTAGTAAGCTGAAGTGGCAATGGGCAGGCCACATCGCTCGAAGAACTGAGAGCCGATGGGGAAGGAAGGTTCGAGTGGCGACCACGTACTGGTGCGCGCCGAGCGGGACGCCCTCCTACCAGGTGGACCGACGATATGGTCAAGATCGCTGGGCACCGCTGGATGCAAGCGGCCAAAAACCGTTCGAAGTGAAAGTTAATGGGGGAGGCTTTTGTTCAGCAGTGGACATCCCTAGGCTGATATGATGAATAACATGTCGACACGTCTTGCTTTTTTTTCAAACCCGATTTGGCCGTACGCTTGAGCATTTGGGATTTACACATTATTTTATTTGTAGGTGGTCGGTGGCATTGGAGTGACGTTTGTTTTATCAGTTTACTGCTTTGGTTTACAGTCGAGGCACCTCTTAACAACATATCGAACAGGCTCTTCAGATCAAAGTTAGTAATTTAAACAATCTTTGGTTCATTATAGAACGAAAATCTAAATTGGAATCTCGAGACTCAGATCACGGAAGAAAAGGCACATAGAGCGCGCGAAACACGGGAGTGAGGCCAAAAATGCAAATACAAATTGAAAAACACATACCTGGTATTCGCTTTTGAATTTGTATTTGCTATGTTTAAACAAAGTTTATTAAAAAGAAAGTGTTTATCGTAAAATAGAGTTTTTTAAACAAAGAAGACAGCCTTACTAATAAAAAGTTACACGCGGTGTACACATCTGTTATAGGATAATTGCTACTAATAAAAACATTTTTGACACAAAGCCTGTATACACGTGTTTTAGTTACCTAGGAAATTTACACAGGGCTTACACGGGCCAGGACCCTTGTTTAGTGTTTGTATAAGAACATTATGGCGGATTTCAATAGATCAGCTGTGTCTGACAATCAAGTGTTGTGTCCATTTACTACGGACCAGGCCAACCGCGCAACAAAATGACACCAACGCGCTGGCCCTAAAAAGTCATTTTAGGGCCAACGCGACTCCGTCGACTGCGGTCATACTGCGGTCCACGGAACAGTTCATTCGTTCATTGTTTGCTTATAATTGCCATAAAAATGCCTAGTTGCGTAGTGAAAGGCTTGTGTTTTATACTGGAGTTATGGATAAAATAAAACAAAAAATTACAATTTATTTGATTTTGATAACTTTATGCAAAATGTTCCGGTAGGTGTATCCTTAGTTTTGAAGTCATTGGCACAGCCATTTGCTTCGTTTGTTGACGTAACATTTGTAATTTGACAATGACGTTCTTCTTTCTTCTTCTTCTTTGGTTAAATGGCTACTGTAGCCATAAGCACAAGACAGTTTCGTTCAAAACCACCATTAGCTATTTGAAGCTTTTTAAAAGTAATTTTATTGTTTAATTATTAAAATAAAAATAGTCTTAAGAGAAAGATACCAGATTTTTATGATATGATTAATATTTTATATAATTATTTTTCATTATCTTTTGGTGTTTTCACATTTTTCCCCATATTTTCTCCCGTATTTTGAAGTTAGATAGTTTTAGTTTCAAAACGTTCCTAAAAAGTTGCCAGTCGTTTTTGTTTTAACAAATAGATAACTATACAACGCTTACACACTGATTATTAGTAAAGGGAGTGTATAGCAACTGTGTAAGGCTTACACACTGCATAACTATACAGCTGTTAAACAACCGTGTTCCATATTTTTATTAGTAAGACGGTAAAATTCAAAAGCGAATACCAGGTATGTGTTTCTCAATATGTATTTTCTTTTTTGGCCTCACTCCCGTGTTGCACGCGCTCCATCTGCTTTATTCTGTAATCTGTGTCTCGAGAATATTTTGTGTCAGTCATCTCGGGACATGCTTAATACACGGCCATCAGAATCTGATCCCAGTCTAGACAGAGCTTTTACCTACTATGGAAACCAGATAATTGCTATCCTTTTTTATACCAGAAATTCGGTAAACATGCGTACGGCCCGCCTGATGGTAAGCGGTTACCGTAGCTGAGCCGTGGCATCCTTACTCACACG
This sequence comes from Achlya flavicornis, assembly GCA_947623365.1. Lineage (NCBI taxonomy): Eukaryota > Metazoa > Arthropoda > Insecta > Lepidoptera > Drepanidae > Achlya > Achlya flavicornis. Next base: position 1,368,583 of record OX392491.1, on the reverse strand, counting down.
CAGGAACACAACAAAAAGTTTCCAGTACTATTATTTTTTTGTGGATACATAATTAACTAGCTGTCCCCCGCGGTTTTACCCGCGTTCCCTGGATAAAAAGTAGCCTATGTCCTTCTCCATACCATAGACTATCTGCATGCCAACTTTCATGATGATCCGTTGAGTAGTTGAGGCTTGAAGGCGTTACAAACAAGCAGACAAATTCAATTTCGCATTTATAATATTAGTTAGGATTATCATAATTACACTCAGACTCAGGACAAGCAGACATGTTCTTGCACACAAATAAATATGTCCTGGGTGGGAATCAAACCACGACCTGCCGCGTGAGAGGTAGAGGTCTTACCAATCACGCCAACTGGCCCCAAGATGTGTTTTCTATATTATAATGAATATTTTTTCAGGCAAGTAATGCCTGATAAAGGCAAAGAAGACATGTACTCGTACATCAATGGTAATGGAGTACGTAAAGAAAATGGTGTAAAAATAACAAAAGTGATGTAATAAGTTATATATAATGTATGTCATGTAAATGTATAGTTATTGGAATAAAAAAGTCTAATGTTGTTATTATAATTGTGTGTGTGTAAAGTGTGTTTCACCCCGTGAGAAAATAAATGGTTTCTCTTTTCTTTTTAATCTATAATTTATTTATTTAATACTAGCTGTCCCCCGCGGTTTCACCCGCGTTCCCGGGATAAAAAGTAGCCTATGTCCCTCTCCATACCATAGGCTATCTGCATGCCAAATTTCATGATGATCCGTTGAGTAGTTGAGGCGTGAAGGCGTAACAAACAAACTAACAAACTCACTTTCGCATTTATAATATTAGTTAGGTAGGATTAGGAAGTTAGGATTAGGATGGCTGCACTTTGTTTTGAAAATTCATTACACATATATGTAATGTAGTATGTAATTTCTAATGTAGTTTTTCTATGCAGAAATAATAATTATTTATTTTTGCAAATTCGAAAATAAACAATTAGGGCTGTGCGGGCTAACAGGAGTTTTCTTCCGCGGACGCTCGGACTGTGGAATGAGCTCCCCGCCGTGGTGCACCCAATGGAGTACAGCATGGGGTTCTCCAAAAAGGGTGTGAAGAGGTTTCTTCAGGGTCGGCATCGCGCGAGCGATACCCCTGGTGTTGCAAGCGTCCATAGGCTACGGTAACAGCTTACCATCAGGCGGGCCGTATGCTTGTTTGCCAACTAAGTGTTACAAAAAAAAGAAATTAGAATTGATTTAGACATAAACAAAACATGGCTAATTATGATTTTCAGCGATAAAAACATATTGAAACAAATGCGAGTCGGAATAGGACTCGCGCATAGAGGGTTCCGTACAATAAATAAAGAACTAAATCTTTGACAGAACATGATGACCATGTTAATTTGCGTATTGGCGCGATATTTTTTGACAGTTGAGTCTGTAAATGTTTGGCATTTGTAAAGATGACATAAAATTTTCTTCGCTCGTCGCTTCTAAATGGTAAGCGCTGGTTACGGCCAAGCCAAATATTTTGACTAAGGTATAGAGTTTGCGAAGTTAGGGCTTGTAGAGTTATAAGCTTGGCTCTAAATGAGATCTGATAACTTTTTGATAGTGCGAGCCATATGGTCTCGTCTGGGCAACATGAAAATATTTTTTGTAGCATTTGATTTTACGTACCTACACTGCGCTTCTGTCGGCTGTTTTACGATACCTTAGTAGTTTTCTAAGTTACCGACAGGTAAAGGAACGCTCGTCCATCTCATCCAAATTTATAATAAATGCGAAAGTGTGTTTGTTTGTTACCCCTTGACACATTAACGACAGAACAAATTATGATGGAATTTTGCACGCTGTTAGATTATAGCCTCGAATAACATAATAGGATACTTTTATCCGGGGAAAATGTAAGATCCCTCGGGAAACCGGGTGAAACTGAACTGCAAAAAAAATAGAATACCTGGTAATTAAACAATTGGACTGTTTTACAAAAAAACTTAAACCGACTTCAAAGTACACTAAGAAGTAATCAAATCCTGATCTGATGACAATGGGACTAAATGGGAAATGTACCCTTCCAGACAAAAAAATAATTTTCCAAATCGGTTAATAAATGACGGAGTAATAAGAAACATAAAAAATACAGCAGAATTGAGAATCTCCTTTTTTTGATGTTGGTTAATTATTAAAATTAAAATGATAAGGACAAGGGTATCATATTAATTAAAAAGTATTTTCATAAAAAAACAAATGGCAATTTACGAAAAATGTCCCCAACGAACGGTGTCCCTCTAATATAAGGGACATCGACTTAGGGGTTTAGCTGAAATTTTAATAATTGTCAAAAGTGTCATCATGAAGGATGCTCCTGGAAATATGCCGTGAAATGTTGGGCGTATGTTATTAAAGGACTTTTTGACCTTTTAAAGAATATGAGAACGTTTTAAAAAATCTATGTGACTGTTGAAATATTCTCTCAAAACATAAAAGACAAGTCAGTTTGATAAAACTCGTTTTTAGGGTTCCGTAGCCAAATGGCAATAACGGAACCCTTATAGATTCGTCATGTCTGTCTGTCTGTCTGTCTGTCCGTCCGTATGTCACAGCAATTTTTTTCCGAAACTATAAGAACTATAATGTTGAAACTTGGTAAGTAGATGTATTCTGTGAACCGCATTAAAATTTTCACACAAAAATAGAAAAAAACCGTAAATTTTTGACGTTCCCCATACTAAGAACTGAAACTCATTTTTTTTTTAATAAAACCCATAAGTGTGTTTGGATAGGTCTTCAAAAATGATATTGAGGTTTCTAATATCATTTTTTTCTAAACTAAATAGTTTGCGCGAGAGACACTTCCAAAGTGGTAAAATGTGTGTCCCCCCCCCTGTAACTTCTAAAATAAGAATGATAAATCTATAAAAAATATATGATGTACATTACGGTGCAAACTTCCACCGAAAATTGGTTTGAACGAGATCTAGTAAGTAGTATTTTTTAATACGTCATAAATTGAAATTCATATCAAATACTCAGGTCTATACTACCATTTACTTATATACCTACAGATTTGTACGGAACCCTCGGTGCGCGAGTCTGACTCGCACTTGGCCGGTTTTTTTGTTTTTTTTGTGTGCACTGCGCATGTTCTCCGTATAAACTTTAACCATGCCAAATCTTATCGTCCTCCTTTTGTTAGTATAATATATGCTTAAAAAGGATACATATAATTCTCTTTATGTATTCATAAATAGATTTATTTTAAAGGCCCCTTTTAGGAGGGCGATGGCTGCCACACGCGTCATACTTGTGAACAGGTGCTGCTTGTGGGGGCTGGTCTGCTTAAGTTTGCTATTTATTTACTTATTAAATATTTTTTCAGTCTACCTTGTAATTTTGCCGCCGCGCCGGGGCACGCAATTGTTTTCAGTGCGATTAGAATGTAAATATTATGTAATTAATCTAAGCCTGTTTTGAAAAGAGTAATTGCTGAGTTTATTGCCGGCTCTGCAACCGCAACCTTGCAACCCGCAAATGCAACCTTCCGAACCGGTATTAGAGTATTAGAGTCAGACTTTTCATAAGTGCCTGCGAAGGTCTATTTGAATAAATGATTTTGAATTTTGAATTTTGAATTTTACCAACTAAGGTTAATCATATACTATTCTTAGCGCCCTCTGCTATTACAAGATCCCAGAGACCGTTTGCGGTAGGTCTTGCCGCCATAGCTATCAGACTGGTCCTAATACGAATAGCTCGTGAACTATTTCAGACAGTTTCAAATTAAAAAGAGAAGGCAAACGTGACGAAAGTTTGTTTTCTTTCTTCTTCTTATTCTTCTTATTTATACAATTATTAGTAAATTTGATGAGGCAAATAAATCGGTAGTATGAATGAGACAGCATCAGATAATAGCATGAATAAATTAACACTTAGGCTGCATTCCGAATTGAAGCTATAATCGCTGTAATCGATTTGACCGTGCTTAAACCCGTACCGAATTGGTTTATGACATCTAACGAAATCATAAACCTGTACCGAATGAATAAATAAAATAAAATAATAATAGTAATTTTATTCATAAAAGCACAATTACATTTAAACATTTTCTTGAATTGGTTTATGACATCTAACGATATCCCGTGAAACATCATAGATGACGTCATGACATGCGCCATATTGCTCTCACACCGACCAATGCCCTAAACTGATGTGTGACTGTGAGCGCTGTCAAAAGTGACGGTTAATTATTATGTTTTCGGCATAAATCTAATTAAGATTCTTAGTTGCCTATTTGGCAAAGATACTTTTTATGATTTTATGAGAGAAAAATTATAAAAAACGCGGATATTCCCTTTTGCGAGACAAATTATAAAAGGTATAAGGAGTCCTAGCGCATTATTAATTCAAATTTTAATTAAATTCTCAAATGTTCTGTTTTCAATACTGTGAGCGAGTTCACGAGCGTTCCGAATTGTTGACAGTTCTTAGCTGTCAATATCGTGATATCTAACTCGGTACGCAAATTATTGCTGTGAGCACTGTGAGCGATATTATCCAATTCGGAATGTAGCCTTATATTGGGAAAGTTAACACATTCTTTACACGCGGCTATCTGTACCTAAACTTAGGCAATAATGAATTTCCCATATTAACCACAGAACTGCTACTGGATTTCGTCATCAGACGCGTCCCAACAGGTTTAAAAAGATCTGCAATTATAAGTAACGTTATTAAATTAACCATAGACTAAAACAAAACAATGCCTATTGCTAAAAACTATTGCCGTCACACCTAGACCTAAAACTATTCAAAATAAGAACAAACTGTTTTGAGCAGCTTCCAAAAAGTGTTTAAATTAATTAAATATTTTACATTGAGCTATTATTACTCCGTATAGAGAAGCTGTCATAAGCAAAGACTCTCATTTTTAGAGTCAACTAAAGTTCTATTTAGCACTGAAACAATAATAAGTCGTCTAAGTAGACAGTAGAAACAAGTAGCGATATCAGAACGCTTTTAGGAGTATTTTTTCTCGCAAACACCGTGACGTTTCGTTCATAGTTGTTCTATGAACGAAACATAGTTGTGATGTGTGGCGTCTTCTCTATACGCAGTATAGCTCATTGATATTTCACCTTAATACAGTCACGTAGAATATTAACCGACTATTTTCGGGCAGACGGTATATTCTATAGAAATAGTCGGTTATTATTATCATTTATGTTTTGTATAACAGTTGGTATCGTGTAGGCAACTTGTAGGGTATTTTATTACGCTCGCTGGGTTTTCTGTAAATTGGGCGAAATGGGAGGGCCTCAGCTATAAATCATGTTGGCCATGAGATAAGACAGTGGTTCGAGGTGGAAGATTTAGCGGGTGTGGAAATTATCACGGTTTATTTGTGAACCAGAAATCTGTATTAGACAAAGTCATTGGTTGAGCAACGTTAAAATGTATACTATAATTGTAATTTAAAGGAAAATCTATGATAAGATATTTTTGTTTTTATTTTCATGGAATAAAACGTAGCTCAGGCTGTGGAATGAGCTCCCGCCGTTGTTTTCCTAAGGGTACAGCATGGGGTTCTTCAAAAGGGTGTGAAGAGATTTCTGCAGGTTCGGCAACCTGAATGATACCCCTATTGTTGCAAGCGTTCATAGACTACGGCAATTGCTTACCGTGGCTTACGCGTCTCCGTTTCAGCTTGCCCTAAAATGCTTTCTTATGTCTGACAAAAAAAAAAAAACAGACTCGCGAGGTCTACTTAGACCAATTCGCTTAATCCCGTCCCTTGTACGGGTACATAACAAGCGTTCAGACCTCCGGGACTAAGTTAGACGATATGATGCCGACACGCCGCCGCGCCGCGCCACCGTTTTAGATTTCACGTGATTTCACGTGATTTCATATTATTTTACATGTTTTCACGAGGACTTACCAGTGCTAGATAACGAGGGTTCATTATGTATTACCGTAAGAATAATCTTTACTATTATAATGAGGTGCAGTTTCGTATTCAGCTCAAATTACTCATAGAATTCATACCAAATTTTTGATTACATAAGTTTATTGAATTCAGATCATAACCAGCGAGTAAATTTATTTATTCAGTCTTAAAATAATTAGAATGACGGAATTATGACGATGGAGTAATAGGTATAACAGGTGGAGATTTCGAGATGGCATATATTAGAAACCTATGTTGGGTTAGTCATGCTGAAAAACTTTTACTATGGGACCAATAGTGAATTCTCAAAAAAATAAAATAACTTTTCTTACAAAATGTCAACCTTGCTCGATCATAATGTATGAAAAGTAAAAAAAAGAGAATTCGGTCCCATAGTAAAAGTTGTTCAGCATGACTAATCCATCATGGGTTTCGAAAATATGCCATCTCGAAATCTCCACCCAGTATAAGTCAATGCGATGGAGATATAAAAATAACAGGGCCGGATTGGCTTAGAGGAAATAAAAACTTACACTTGTACGACTTCTGGCACACTAAGACTTTTTCAGCCAAAAATTGAAAATGGCAGCCGACACCTTTTTTCACGCCTAACAAGCTAACACAGGAGCCGCCTGCTCACTCTTCAACGAATAACGTATTTTTCAGCGTTAAAAAGCGTCCGATAGTCGGTAAAAGTTTTAATTGCTCCTCAAATTAATGCCCAACGATGTAGCAATTGTGGGAACATACGGGGAATTATTTTGTGCGAGGACTCTGTGCTATTTTGATATCGTGTTTATTATTAGAAAAATCCTTGTTTGGATAACGTGGCTTAATGTCTAAAGGACTGTCAATTTATCATTAAGCTGAAGAGTAGAATATGAATTGAAAACTGTGGAAACCTTAAGGAGAACTTTTCTTTTATACCAATAAAGTAGCAAATACATCAGAATATGCAAATTAATCTTATTCGGTAAACAAGCGTACGGCCCACCTGATGTTAAGTGGTTACCGCAGCCATAATGGACACTTGCAACACACGAAGCATCGCTCACGTGTTACCGACCTTTCCCCCATACCCTGTGAGCTCTGGCGACCTGACTCACGTGCAGGAACACAACTTTTCATAACATAAAGTTATTTGGCAGCGGTATTCTGTAAGGTGGAGGCCCCAGTCGAGCTGCTCTTTGAGCGATTAAACGCTACGCTCTACCTCTCTTTATTTGACAAAATTAAAATGGCTTAAGGCTAATGACATAGCTCAACGAAAAGCATCCATAATTGAAAATGGATCTGTCATGTGTGTCAAAGTATGGACGTACGATGAAGCTGACGAACATGTCATTTTAGCAACCGTAATATAGAATAAGAATTAGTGTTAACAACTGTTCAAGTATTTTTAATAAAAATATTAATATTAAGCCGCATCGAGCACGTCAGTAATACCATGCAGTATGTTTTCAATGTAACAGATTTTATAGCAATGTAGCTATAGAGTTGACATTTTATTTATTGCCGCGCTCAGCTTAGCCGGGCTTTTTTAGATTAGAGCAATAATTTTGGACAGTGGTTGACGGCAAATTTATTTTGCGGCTCCAAAACGCCTCTACGGGTAAGAAGGTTCAAGTTTGGTTCAAGTTTTGTTAAGAAATAAATAGTGATGTAGTAAAGAGGGATTTTTCAAGATAATCCTTAGCGTTTTGCTTAGTTGCTTGTAGTCAGCTCATCCGTTAGTCTATTTTCCTTTTGTTATTAGCGGGTGATGATAATGGCTGGTTAGAAAATATAAATTCAAACTTATCTTCAGCTTTAGAAATTACTACAGCCAAAACTGTGTACGTTGCTACAGGAATTAAAAATCATCGAGGTTATTAATTTGGTGAAGAAGATTAGCCATGGTGGCTTAATGATAATCATCATCTGCCTGCCCTGTTCCCAATCGTTTGGGGTCGGTGCAATATGTACGCTTCTTCAATCCATCTCTTCTATCCGTCATACCAGTATCCACTCCTATCTCACCCATATCATCTCTCACACAATCCAGCCATCTCTTTTTCTGTCTTCCTCTTCCCGTATATCCATCCACTTTCATATTCATCACAGGACGTGGCTTTCATTTCTCCTCATAACATGTCCATACCACGCTAAACGATTCCCTCTCAACTTTTCTCAACTTGATGTCTCAGTTGTATCACAGTCGTTTTTTTTTATTATTAAATGTGCTTGCGTTTGGCCACTGACCCGCCCATTAGGGACGAAGACGAAGCCTAAGATGGGACACGCTTACCCAGAAGGAACCTACTCACTCTGGCCTTGAAAGTCCCTAGGTTGTAAGAGTCAGGAAACACAGACGCCGGAAGCAAGTTCCACTCCCTTGCTGTCCGCATTATAAATGAGGTTGCAAAACGCTGAGTCCGTATTTTCGGTATGTCAACAACGTACGGGTGAAACATTACCCGGCGTCTTGTGGTTCGGTGTAAGAATGGGGATGGTGGAATTAGGTAGTGAGATTTTGGTCAAATACAGGAAGCGTTAGAAACAATACGAAAAGGTCATTAGGTGGTCTGAATACGGTTTGCGTCTCTCGGGTGTATAGTAATCTAATGATGAATAATTCAGTTTCTAAGTACAAAATATAAAACAGTTACGAGAAGCGAGGAGAAAAAGATAAAGGTATTAAGCAAAACGGCCTATACATTATATAATCCCTACCCAAAAGGGTCGAAAACTTCGCAACACCACAGGTTTGTACGCAAAAAGTTAATACAAAAAGTTAATAACATAATGTTCTGTTTCGTACGGTGGGTAATGTTGCGTACATTTGCCCAGGGTTGAGAGCCATTAACAAATTTCAGACAAAATCTGCTGTGTAATTACAATATTAATACTATACCTACATATTATTTAATTTTGTATTTAGTGGAGCCAAATGAAATTCAGAGCTGGTGATAAGATCACCTTCTGAGCTGTACTCCTCTGATAGCACACCTTGCACTGATGCCACGAGAAATAATTTCTTATGACTAATTTTATTCTCCAATATATTGACTACATAAAAGTTCTGTTTGGCATTCAACGTCAAAGAAAATGGCATTTATTGAGTAAGCCCTAAGATAGCGCATAAGGTTTCCAAGCCCAAATCTCTCTAGAGTCCCCTGGATTGATTATACAACATTAGAAAGGAACAGCTTAGTCACCGGTCTGAGGTTACGCTCCGACCATATACCGTCGAATAGGTTCGCATTCTTGATGAAGAAAGTTGCTTCACCTAATTGTGTTGACTGCGGAGTAGTCGAAGTTGTTCAAAATGTTCTATGAGTGCGTATACGAAATGCAACTTTTACACAAACTCATTTTGGTGTGGATAGAGGTAGTGACATCGGTATTTGTAATATTTTAGCTTATCCATCGTCCGACAAAGCCAAAATTGTGTTCAAAATACTATTAAGTTAATTATAATTACCGAAACCTGCTCACAAAATCTCACGGGAATAAGTTGAGAAATGCGACCTTAGGACAACAGCCGTTCATTCTTCGGGACAGACATATGAAAGCATTTTTGTCGAAGTTGAAACGGAGACGCTCAGACAAAACTTAAAATAAAGACAAGATTTTCTATGAAATACCTGACCATTATTTTTGAAGAAAATTTAGTCATCAAATAGATTTCATATATTAATACATGCATCATTATGTATCCGTTCCAAAAAATATTTACGATATACCCAACGATAATCCATTTTTGGCACGTTACTCTAATATATCTGAACAAATTTATGAGGGCCCGATAAAAAGTAAAGTAATTAGGCCCTTTACTGGCCCGTTTTAGGGAAAGGGCCCTCTCATCGGAATTATCTGAGCGGTTGGGGCCTGATAACGTACTGATTTATGTTTATACGTCCGCCGTGATATTAAAAGTTCGAATCCATGCGGGAACCGGCCGGAGGTTGTATTATATTGATGACTAAATTTTTTTTTATACCACTAAGGTGGCAAACATATTTTTTTTTTTATTCTACTTAGGTAGCAAACAAGCTACGGCCCGCCTGATGGTAAGCGGTTACCGCAGCCTATGGACTCTTGCAACACCAGGGGTGCTACTCGTGCGTTACCGAACCTGCAGAAATCTCTTCAAATCCTTTTTGAAGAACCCCATGCTGTACTCCATTGGGAAAACCACGAATTTTTTAATTGAAATGTTTTTTTTTTATACGACTAAGTCGGTAAACAAGCATACGGCCCGCCTGATGGTAAGCGGTTACCGTAGCCATATGGACGCTTGCAACACACGAAACATCGCTCGACGCGTTACCGACCTTTCCCCCCCTCCCCAATGAGCTCTGGCGACCATACTTGGCAAGCAAGTTATTTGGCTGCGGTATTCTGTAAGGTTAAGGTACTTCCCCAGTCGAGCTGCTCTTTAAGCGAATAAACGCTATGTCACGCTATGCTCTACCTCTCTAGAAAGGGAAGAAGGGTTGTCTTATCTGTGGTCATAATCATTATTGAGTAGTGTCGAGGCTATGATAGGTCAATGATAGTTACAGGATCATTCATAGTTAGGTGCAAAAATATGACTCATGGTTTGTGCCGGTATCGTCGAATTGCGTGCGCTGTTAGCGTAAATTGTTAGCAATACACTGCATCTAAACGTTTAGTGTGTCCTTGAGTTAACCAATCAGAGCGCATGTGTGCCGATAATGGACTCTGATTGGCCAAGTCAAGAACACACGATGCAGTGATTTATTTTACCTCTCAAAAAATGCGAGATTGTGAGGATTTTTTTTAATAATGGCTCAACGAATTTGGATTAAAGACAAACATTTAAATCATATCATTGAGGCGCTCATGGTGTAGCATGATTAGCCGTTCTTAATCGATCGGCAAATTTAAGCTACGTCTGTCGTGGTCGGTACCTGGATGGGTGACCGCCTAGTGGTATTTCAAATCGAGCGTTTCCGTGCTTCGGAAGGCACGTAAAGCCGTTGGTCCTGGTTATCAATTCATTCTGATAGTCGTTAAGCTAGTTGGATGCCTCCTAGGCGGCTTGAAATATTCCAACAGTAGGACCACTAGCCTACCTCCACCAATCCGCAGTGGGCACGCGTGGTGGAGTATCTGCCCATTCCCTTTCACCCTCATTTGTGAAAGGAGGCCTGTGCTCAGCAGTGGGACATTATAGGCTGATCATAATGATGATGATTGAATAAAATAAACTATATTTTTCATTCCAAAACTATAAGATCACCACTCTAGATTCCGCTAGTAATAACATGAAATTCACCTATTTTATTATATTTGTTTTTATTTCAAAGGTAACTAAAAGCTTTAAAGCACACCGTTTCAAAGCTCAAACGAACATTTATTGGTTTCCAGTGCAGCCTTCGCTTACATTCAGACATCCCCCAGCAACCTTAACGAGATACGGTTTTCATTCATTATGTACATAAAATTCTCATAAACTCTATTTATAAAGGTTTTCTTTATACAAATAATTCTTATAATAATTACGATTTATTTTAAAAAGCGTTTGTGTAGGTAGTTGTTATTTAGTAAAAACATGAAAGCAAAAAATCTTTTTAACAAAATTATTGAACCGCCTTCAAAGTACTACACTGTTTTGAAGTCAGCGAAAGAGTATGACGTGTTCTACAGCAAAATATTTCGGTGACTTCAAAACAGTGTCAGATAACAGTTATTTCATACTTTTTAGTGTACAGTCGAGGACATAAATATGTATACACTTAGTAAAATTCAACAACGGTTTCCTCTTAAACTACTGATTGAAATTATGAGATATTATGCAGGCAGAATCTTCTAACATATACTATTATGATTTGTGTAATAGTTTAACACTTAAATGTTAAACATGCGAGAAAATTGCTTTTGAATTTCAAAAAGTGTATACATATTTATGTCCTTGACTGTACTTTGAAGGCGGTTCAATTGTTTTGTTTAAAAGTTTTTATTTTTCAATTTTGTGCTACGTATATGCGTTTTCAATTCTTCTCAAGATTTGTCACTGACCGAGCATAATCATTGATAAAATTTCGACAATATTGAATAAAATGCTTCAATCACGATGTTTCTGCTGTTTTCCGTTGAGGAATTTCAATTTCTATGGTCAGATCACGATAAAATTTATATGGGACTCTACCACAGAGGATTGAAGGGAACAGAGTACAAGCTTCTAAGGAACGTTAAAAAATTATACCTATTTTGGTAGGGTTAGCACAGGAGAATAACATTAAATGAATATATAAAAATGTGTACCTATCAGCTTTTTCGTGATGATAGAATATTGCTATTCACATATTACAGATTATTAGGAAAGGGTACTAAAATGCAAATCTAGTTTTGACGCTGACCATACCTGTGTGACTAAGATTTGCTCGCAAACTCGGCAGATCGCGTTGTCCCAGAGATGAAATCTAGCTGAATCACTTAATCGCCCCCAAAAACCCCCATATCATCGAAATCGTTAAAGCCGTTTTCGAGATCTCAAAACATACATGCTCTTTAAATAGGATAGGTAGGTAGGTACACCTACGTATTTGAAATCATAAACACCCATCATGCCATTAATTTACGAGAAAAGAGACAATATAAAAACAATTTACCAGAAAGCTAATACCTACCTACCTATTATATGCAAGATACTAATAGAAAACTTATTCATTATATTATTGTTCATAGACTCAGTAAAGTAAACCATATTTACACATTTGGATATTAAAATTCTATTATTAAAATCTAAATGTAAACAAACACGATGCGCGAGTGCCCTGAGTTTGAGCACAGGCCGAGCCAGTTTAATCCGGTTTCCCCTCGTACGTGACGAGCCGCCTGTGCTTTCACACACACTCTCCTCAAGCTTGTAGTTGTGTACCTACCGTAGCGCGTTTGTATGAAGCTTGGTCTCTGTTCCCTTCAATCCTCTGTGACTCTACCTCGGAATCTACCTTGACATATTACAGTTTAAACGAACTAAATCGCATAAGCCGTTTCGGAGTAATCGGTGAACATAAAAATAAAAAAAATACATCCAGCGAACATAGAACCTCCTCCTTTTTACCCGACTGACCCGGAAGGAGGGTTATGTTTTTCGAGTGTATGTATGTATGTATGTATATATGTATGTATGTATGTATGTATGTATGTCTATTTCTTTGGTACGCTCTGCAGCCTAAACGGCTTGATGGATTTCAGCATATGGGGTATCGTTAAATTCGTCTGAACTGTGGGAGTGTCATAGGGTATATTATTTTTATATGGCGTCTACGGATAAGAAAAGAGGGGGCGTATTAAAAACAAAAATTTCGTTATTATAACAATATGGGTATCAAATGAAAGCTTGTGAACAGCCCATTCCAAATATGTATATATTGTAATACTTTTGTGCTACCATTTTGACGTAAACTGCAAAAAACCATGTTGAATGCAAGGACAGTAGGTATAGGTACCTACTATGAGCGGTTACGGCACGTTACGGTACGTAACTCACAGAGTCGCGATGGTTGTTAGCGTTACTTTACCGTACCGCTTATTTACTTACTAATACTTACAACTCATTCTATATAAAACTAAAAAGTCTGAAATAAATTAAATTATTAAAAGAAACAAAAAACCCGACTGCGTAAAACAAAAATTAACTGAAAAGAGAAAAACAAGCTCTTTAATCTATAGAATTTGGAATATAACTTGAATGTTATAAGTTGTTGCAGTCGGGGATAAACAAATATTACAAAAAAACACATACTTAGGTTATTGGTTTGTCCCCGACTGCAAGACCTTATAACATTCAAGTTATATTCCAAATTCTATAGATTAAAGAGCTTGTTTTTCTCTTTTCAGTTAATTTTTGTTTTACGCAGTCGGGTTTTTTGTTTCTTTTATTTTATTGAGTAATTCATCTAAAATAACAAAATTCAAAAATAAAAATACTTCACTCAGATTTCGAGCAAAGTGTTGCCAGCTGTTTTTTGTGCGAATTTGCGTTGTTTTTACCCGACTGACCCGGAAGGAGGGTTATGTTTTTCGAGTGTATGTATGTATGTATGTATGTATGTATGTATGTCTATTTCTTTGGCATGCTCTGCAGCCTAAACGGCTTGATGGATTTAAGCATATGAGGTGTCGTTAGATTCGTCTTGACTGTGGGAGTGTCATAGGGTATATTATTTTTATATGGCGTCTACGGATAAGAAAAGAGGGGGGGTATTAAAAACAAAAATTTCGTTATTATAACAATATGGGTATCAAATGAAAGCTTGGGAACAGCCCATTCCATATATGTATATATTGTAATACTTTTGTGCTACCATTTTGACGTAAACTGCAAAAAAAACATGTTTAATGCAAGGACAGTAGGTACTATGAGCGGTACCGTACGTAACTCAACAGAGTTGCGATGGTTGTTAGCGTTACTTTACCGTACCACTCATTTACTTACTAATACTTACAACTCATTCTGTATAGAACTAAAAAGTCTGAAATAAATTAAATTATTAAAAGAAACAAAAAACCCGACTGCGTAAAACAAAAATTAACTGAAAAGAGAAAAACAAGCTCTGGAATATTACTTGAATGCTATAAGGTATTGCAGTCGGGGATAAACAAATATTACAAAAAATACACATACCTAGGTTATTGGTTTGTCCCCGACTGCAATACCTTATAACATACAAGTAATATTACAGAGCTTGTTTTTCTCTTTTCAGTTAATTTTTGTTTTACGCAGTCAGGTTTTTTGTTTCTTTTAATAATTTAATTTATTTGTAGTCCGTTAAAAAATATTTGCGCTATGGTTCTTTCTAATTTAGAAAAAAAAGCAGATTTTTCATATAAGATTTTACTTTCACCGAATTCTACTCACCCAAACAAAAAAAGCTGTTTCATATAAGATTTTACTTTCACCGAATTCTACTCACCCAAACAAAAAAAGCTGTGCCAAACAACCCTTTCCATTATTATCGGTATCTTGAAAGATTAATCCCGTTTCTGTGGCGGGAAACAAAGACACCGGTAATGTAAACGATACGGGCGTGTGTGACAGGTGGGAACTTGAACTAGGGATGGGGCGATGTATTTAATGATGTCGATAAATATTATTCAGATAAATATTATAAATATTATATGAGAGAGGTAGAGCATAGCGTTTATCTGCTCAAAGAGCAGCTCGACTGGGGAAGCAGCTCCACCTTACAGAATACCGCAGCCAAATAACTTTATGTTGTGTAAAGTTGTGTTCCTGCGCGTGAGTAAGGTCGCCAGAGCTCATAGGGGAGGGAAAAGGTGGGTAACGCGTGAGCGATGCTTCTTGTGTTGCAAGCGTGCATATGGCTACGGCAACCGCTTACCATCAGGTTGGCCGTATGCTCGTTTACCGACTAAGTTGTATAAAAAAAAACAGACATTGTACTTAAATAAAAAAAAGTTGCAAAAGTCACGATGTTAAACTGAATTCTGACATTATTTTGAATCAGACAGATCTTCCTTTATATAGCATGTAATGGCTGACCGTATACTATTCAAAGATGTGCATGTATAAAAAGTGGAATATTTGTAACGCATTCAATTTTTTTTTGCCATTATTCGTACTCGTTAGCGTCATTTTGGAAATAAGAAGTCACTGAACAGCAGCCGTCGATAAGTGTATAATTTTTTACGTGTATAATTTTAGTTTTTTTTTTGTTATCTATGTAACTGTTGTAATATGGGTCAAACAATGCCTGAAATAAACAGATTTTATTTTTATTAATTTATTCCATTGAAGAAAAGTTTTGAAAATAGCGGCTTTACTTGTATTGACAATTTTTAACACAGATATAAATGTAATAGAGGACACAAGTCTATGTACTTCGCGTGTCAATAGGGTTCTCATAGGATGGAAGGGCTTTCGTTATTACTAATTTTAGGGGCAAGCTCACCCATAGGTTCTTTTTCCCAGAAACTGTTGAAGGTCCAGGAGCTTTAAGTTGCCTATGAATAATCTACGCTACCCTAAATTATGTTTCGAGGTAGTATTTCATTTTGCCATATGTAATGGCAAAATTAAATGGTATATCAAAGAACCTAACGATTCCCAAAATTCCACCATCCCCATTCTTACATTAAACCTTACTTACTTTTTAAGGCGATGATAGCTCAGTGGTAGTGACGTCGGATACCGAGACGAAGGTCCCGGGTTCGAATCCTACAATGAGCTTGAGCTTTCGGTGAAGGAAAACATCGTGAGGAAACCATAGCACGGTGGTAGGGTACTTTGTGGTACCCGTCTGGCTGGCTACCACCCTCAAGTTGAAAATCTGTCGCCAAGCACCTATCGGTGTGTTCCGACAGCTGCACTTGAGAGCCAGTTCCTTCTAGGCTTTGTGTGCTTACCACCTTCGACCACATCATCACTTACCATAGTGAGATTGTGGTCAAACACAAGACTATACACAGTAAAAAAAAAAAAAAAAAAAAAAAAACCACAAGACGCTGGGAAAATACAATATCGATATCGATAAATAGCTTCCCATCCGTAGTATAGATACTTAAGTATGCGGGCTCAGATGCCCGGGCTCATTTGTAACGCGTCAGGTACAAAGTGTGTGAATACGATTTTTTTCGCTATTTCTTAGAACACGACCCAAATTGTCAATTTTCATTTCGGCTTTTCATAATAATATGAAGCTAAAGTAAATATGGAGCTGTTTTTTAAACCAACATCAAAATACAAATGGAGGTTCTTATTTCGAGTCGCACTTCAAAACCCGCCTGATGGTAAGCGGTTCCCGTAGCCATATGGACGCTTGCAACACACGAAGCATCGCTCACGCGTTACCGACCTTTCCCCCCTCCCCAATGAGCTCTGGCGACCTTACTCACGCGCAGGAACACAACTTTACACAACATAAAATTATTTGGCTGCGGTATTCTGTAAGGTGGAGGTACTTCCCCAGTCGAGCTGCTCTTTGAGCGAATAAACGCTATGCTTTACCTCTCTTTTTAAAAGTTTTTAAAATTAAAAAAGGTAATTATTAAAAGAAACAAAAAATCCGACTGCGTAAAACAAATATTAACTGAAAAACATGGTCTTTAATCTGTAGAATTTGGAATATAACTTGAATGTTATAAGGTATTGCAGGGGTTGGTGGAGTATCTGCCCACCTGAT
Source organism: Achlya flavicornis (assembly GCA_947623365.1). Lineage (NCBI taxonomy): Eukaryota > Metazoa > Arthropoda > Insecta > Lepidoptera > Drepanidae > Achlya > Achlya flavicornis. The sequence continues at coordinate 1,351,486 of OX392491.1, read as the reverse complement.
GCCTGAGGCCTGTGCTCAGCAGTGGGACATTATAGGCAGATGATGATGATGATGAGTTAGATACTCTGATAAAGTTTCAGATTAAGAACTTTTATTTTACTCCAGCTGAAACCGATCTTGTGAAATCCCAAACCATCAAAATGTTTACCTAAACAAACCAAAGCTCCCAGTTACAGAACTTAACGAGCATTTGCGTCCTCTTAAATCGGAAACGGTTGTAATTAAGGCATCGGAGGACGTAAATAAATCCGTCAGCTTGATTGCTCTGGGTGACATTTTCCAATGAATAAAATTTGTTGTGTCCTACATCCGTTTGGACAGTTTGATTAACTCAGTTATAGAAAGACCTTGGGTGGCTTAACTAATTATTATTAACGATAAAAAAAACTAAATCTCTGATGACCCGAAAAATCTTCTGTCTAGTCTCAATTGAAATTCTACAGAGACTTATGAACAGACGAAAAAATTCAAATAGATGAGACTGTATGTTCGTTACGTAATTACTCCACCAATTGATTCTTTTATTGTTTGGTAGGTTATACTTCAGAGGCAGCAAATCATTGTTAGTAACAAACCTTGAGAGGTACATACAAAAAACTTAAACCGACTTCAAAGTACACTAAGAAGTAATCAAATCCTGATCTGATGACAATGGGACCAAACGGAAAGTGTACTTCCGAAAAAAAAGAATAATCCAAATCGGGTAATAAAAGACGGAGTCACGAGGTAACAAACATAAAATCAAATTGAGAACCTCCTCCTTTTTTTGAAGTCGTTTAAAAAAAACTTTGAAGGCGGTTTTTTTTAAAAGATTTTTTAATAGTCTTTTGTACCGGGATAGGTCTTCCCAAGTGGCACCAGGGACTAGGGACTAGGGATCTACGGTAAGTCTTGCCATCAAATATTTAGCTCGTGAATTTCTTCTCGTTGTACTTTGCCCGATCAAGGTCAGGGCACACAAACAAACGCCCGGAAATTAAGTCAGTCCTCTTTGTAACTAAGTCTGTAAGCCACTTAACCAACCGGGTGTTATGGAGTTACCCCAAATAGGCCTCCGGAGCTTAGTATGATTTATTGTCCAATATGGCTAAAGGCCTCCGTATTTAATCTGATATTGATTTCAGAGTCACTTTTATTTTCACCTGACCGGTGTCTGCAATCGAATCTTGCAATTTAAATCTAACCCACTTCCCAGTGTCCAATTGAGCTGAAATTTGGTATATATTAGCCATACTATTACTGGTATGGCCGAAAGGAACTGATCTTTTGAGTACCAGCTAATATCGGAACACACTGATAAGTTCTGGCTTGAAAAATCAACTTGTGGGAGGGTGGTACAGCCAAGCGGGTACCTACTACATGCTACCACCACCACCGTGCTATGGTTTCCTCACGTCGATTCCTTCAGTGAAAGCTGAAGTCCATTAGAATAGACTAAAGGATCGCAATCCTGTCATTATAGCATTCGACATATTGACATAACAAGTTAACCCATTGATATCCGTAGAAGAACTAGCATAGAAGCTGCCAGAACTTATTTAAAGCGACACCACAAGGTGGCAAACCATGTAACGATCTGCACAAGAAATATCATTACTGTTAAATACTTTAGAATTAGTCCTAACCATGTAAAAAATAACCGAGAGAAAGCAATGACATTCTGTTTGATTTTTTTTCCGCCAATTGGCCACCATCTACAATACACTCTGATTGGCTAAGCCAAGGACACACTCAACATTTAGATGCAGTGATTGATGGGCACTATAAAATCACTTACTAGTTGCAGAATTTGTCTATAATCATAAAAGAAAAGTTATGAAATTTTCTCACCTTATTTTTGGCGCAAATGTTAATATTTAACTTTGAGAAATATCCACTGATTAGTTTAAAGCAAACTAAGCCTAAACAAACAATTTGCTGATTTCCTCCCACAGAAGTCTGCTATGTAAATTAGCTTAACCAATTAAATATTGTGGCTTCTAATTGTATCATATTCAGTGAGAAAGAAAGAAAGCGCGGTACAAGAGAGACAATGCGTTCGAAGCAGAGAGTGAGTGCAGCAGCAGCGTACGGGCGGTCAGTATAGGTTACGTTTGGACCATGCTTCCTGGCTTCGCAACCTCGCTCGGCTGGCTCAGTTAGCTATACAACTCTTCATACATTCCGCCATTTACATGTATGAATCTAATCGATCTCTGTGTAATCATCACTCATCTGAAGACCGAAGTGAAGCGGCGCGGAAACTTCAATTTTGTGCAGTTCTATTAGTTAATATTTTTCTAAGCCCGCTCTCTCTGCTTCTGTGGACATGCAGCCAGTCTAAAGTGGACTCTTGGCTGAAAGAACCCAGTTCCACAAATTTTAGCTAATACAAGAACAAGTTGTCAGAATATTAAAACCTGCCGGAACCAATTCCGTGATTGAATTGTAAATAAACGGTATTTAGCTTAACAATGTAATAAAAATCGTCCAATCGTACTGTTTCAAGAGAAGAAACCTCGTAAAATCAACCAATAAACGGCCGAGCCAAGTGATTAAACCCTCGATATAAATTCAGGTCGGGGGAGCGATAGGTAGATTAATTTGGACAGTTTTCAATTTTTGGTCAAATTGCGAAGTTGAAGTATTTGTAACTGAGTATTTGAAATTGTAACGAGTGTTTAGTTGTTTCAGGGTTTGTAGCCAAACAATCATTTTTTGTTCGCTGACACCATGTGGGGTATCATTGAACAGCATTTAAAATTATAACGGGTCGCCCACATCCCTCCAATATGGCGAAGAGGACGATGGCTGCCACACGCGTCAAACTTGTGAACAGGTGATGCTTGTGGTTGTGGGGCTGAGCGTTGCGCAAATCAGACCACTTGGTCGACGAGGGTAACTAACTACCAAACTTAATTATCAAAATAATACCTACACTACTAAAACAATGTTTAGCAGTAAGAAAATCTAGCAAACTAAATAAATAACTAAACTGGGTTACCTAAAGTGTAGCCTACCACGTATAATTCGCACCTCGTATCCCGGAGTAAGTTTATCCAAGTCATTCGTCTAGACGAATTTAATATTAGGACCCTTATAAATTAAATTACACTTAGAATCAGTAAGATAACACCTGGAGTTTCCATCGACGGGAAGTTCCATGTGAATTAATAGGGTAATTAGAAGCTTACCCCGCAGTTTCACACGCATTCCCGGGATTAAAGTACCATATGTCCCATGGTGTGGGGAGGATCGGTATCGCGTCCGGTTTGGAGGTTTAGAAGAGGTAACAACCAGACCGACAGACAGAGTTTCTTTCACATTTAATTAGTAGAGACAACTCCCTTCAAGACTACTTCAGATTTTGGAGAGTGGGCAACATACCCCCCCTTAAGTAGTTTGGCACACTATTTCTGGCAACTCCTTACGAAGTGTCAGGAACCATCTGCGGTAGGTCCTGCCACCAGTACCCCGAGTGTAAAGAATTGACGTTAATAAACGCTTACTAATACGTTTGCGTCAACTATAAATTTGTATGGGAGAAATTAGTACTATGAGTATTCCGCTAGAGGCGCTGTGCCAATTCCTATAGAGAAGTATCGTAAACGCAAACTAATTAGTTAGCGTTTACAAACATCAATTCTTTACACTCGGGGTACTAAGCATGCACCCTGGTACTCACTGTGAGAGTTGCACAGTGATAACACACAACAATCCAGAATAGTACCGAAGCGTTTGAAAGTCACTCACCACACGCACTCCGAAAATTGCGTATTGGATCCCCGCTTGGGAAGTCAGAGAAGTCAATCTCTCTCCAGAATGGTGCCAGGGGCTCTACCGCGTAACTTTGGTGGTAATCGTAACGAACACCATTAATGAATTTCATCCAATCAGGGCCCACGAATGGTCATCGTCAAGTCATACCGCGTGCGTGTCATTGGTTGAAATAATTAATGGTGTTCGTTACGATTACCACCAAAGTTACGCGGTAGAGCCCCCGAGCTGCAATGCGCGCTCACCTCACATTGCGTATCCACACATCTACCATATGACTACAGCAGGGTTACCGGAAAGTTAATTAGTAGGAACAATATAAAGGTACGTATGGGGACAGGCCAATGCTCCGCTAATAGTAGTAAAAAGAAGAAAAAATATATTAACCTTCTAGGAAGTAATAGTAGTAGTGTAATTAATCGCTTGTACAAATGAAGTGGTGGGGTAAGATTCTGCTGATGATAAGTCTAAGTGATCACCGCCGCCAATGGTTGCGATACTAGCTAAATTGCTGATGTGCTTGTGACTATAAAAACCTCTTTAGCTCCTTTAATAAAAAAAAAAAATGATTATAGCTGTTTGATAGCTGTCCTCCGTGGTTGCCGTAGTCCCGAGATGAAAAGTAGCCTCGGGGAGAATGTAGCTTCCCATAAGTAAATAGAATTTTCAGAATTGTATCAGTAGATCTGAAGATTACCTTGAGAATCCAAATACAAACCTTTTTATAATACTGGTGTTGGTGTGAAAACTCTCAATTAACATTTAATTTGACAATATTAGCAACCCCAAAGTGTTGTCGCACTGCGTAGACTTTTCGATGTCCTTAATTGATGCTGTGACCTGATTTTTGGGTCTTTGATAACAAAGTTTGGGCGCCATATTGTTTATTCAATTCATGACCTGTATTTTGATCTTGTACCTTATTTTTAATAGATACGTTCATATAATTAAACGTGACACAAATGGACTTCAGTGCTTTGTATAGACATTATACAGACACACTAGGTAAAGATGATGAAAACTCGGTTATTACTCCTACCTACCTTGACAGAAAACCATAGGACTATGCTCCGCCTTGGCTGGCTGATACCCTCAAGATGAAAATCGATTCCAGCAGATGGAATTGAGATCCAGTTGAAAAGAGAGGCACTGGCAAATTATTTGGTATTGCTATGTTTAAATTCGACGTTTGCTATAAGCAAAAGCTATAATATAGCTATTGATATAAACATTTTCAAATTTCTTTGCTCTAGCAAGGCAGTTCATCATCATCATCATCAGCCTATAATTTCCCACTGCTGAGCACAGGCCTCCTTTCACAAATCAAAGTCTAATACTGAAATAGATATTAAAATCATAGACTTTCCCCTCAGTTTGCCAATATTTGCCACTATGGGGCACCTGAGGGCCCAGTCCATTCATAGTTTTCAAAATGATAATAGAACTATATACCCTTCGTAGTTATCTCTAAACTTACCAAAGATCAGAAGAATAAAGACTTATGAAAACAGATGATTTAAGTATTTACATAAAAGGCGAAGAAAGAAAATGATTATTGTGCAGATAGGCGAAGAAATAAAATGATTATTAAGCAGATAGGTGAACAAAGAAAATGTTTATTGAGCTGATACAAAGATTGGTTTCAAGAATATTCTTCTTAGTCGTGCACTCTTGGCAGAGTGGTCGTGGTCATGGATTGTCCCTTTCGCGCATGACCGCTGCATTTGCAATATTTCTCCATTTTTGTCTGTTTGTGGCGTTTCAGGAACATTCGGTAATTGTAGATCCAGATTTTATTAGGTCTAGCCACCTGGCTGGAGACCGACCACGTGAACGTAATTCAACTCGACCTTGGATGACCTTGATAATTCAAGAAGATAGGCGCATTAGATGAAATTAATTGAAATTGCTTTCCCGTATCTCTCAATGGCTTCACTCTCTAGATGTGTGGCAAATACAAAAAGATCCCCAGTAGACTTTTTTTGTGGGCCAAATTATTTATGGGGAGTTCTTTCAAAGTATGCCAGTCTCTGATTCAATACATGCTCCACCCATAGTCTTACAGAGTATGGAGGTCAATAGTAGGTTAGTTGGATGGTCGTTGGATAATTGACCGAGCGAGCGAAGTGTCTCCGTTTCAGCTTGGACAAAAATGCTTTAGTATGTCCGGATGTCCCGCTGTTCTGTCCGCTGTCCTCTATAGGTCGCAAATATCAAAAGATTCTCTTGAAATTTTGTGAGCAGGTTCGGTAATTATAAGGTTTTTCGTTGAGGTTTTTTTTTGAATCAACGAAACAATTACATATAATTTTCGAGACTCGCGAGAGCTCACAGAGTCACTAGTATTATAGGAATCCTAATCTAGCAATTAGTACTATTTTGAAGTCAGAGAACGTGATTGACTTATGAACACAGCAAAAAGTAAAATTGAGAATTTAACGATGGTAATTGGCAAAGAAAATCACAAGATCAGTCATTTGTTAGATCATTTAAAATGCCTCTTCATCTGTCAAATCTTCAATTTGCATGCTCTCTCATTAAATCCATAATTGCCGGCGAACAATTATTTGAGAATTTGTCGAATGATTTTGATTGAGTGACTGAGATAATGAATGACTGAGTGAACGAATGGATTGTTCTAATATTTAATTGATTTTCGAAGTGGCCTGCTCATTTCAATCGTGATGCTTCGTGAGGCAATCGCAAATTAAATTTGTCTCCTTTCACTTATTAATGTTCTATCAGTCCTACTTAATACGGGTTAGATATTATAAAGTGATAGCGTGAACAACTACGGGAGAGACCTAGCGGCTGAAACCACCGGAGACACAGCGGCTGAAGCCTCGGGAGACACAGGAGACAGGAGTCATAATTGTTAATGACGTAAATGAGTTTATTTAAGTTTTAGTACTCAATTAAGACGTGATGACTCGTTCAGTCGTCAGAGAGTTCAGTTCAGGATGATTCATATACTCATAGATTGATCATGTCCTTCGAGATTGGGATAATTTTATCCCCGGGGTTTCCCGGGGATAAAATTACCGGATCACATATTAATCACATATTCGGGAGCGTGGTTAAAATTATGGAGTCGAAGCTACTAATAATTTTAATATTTTTTTCTCCATAGCTAAGAATTTATTATTATTTTTGTATGTTTTTACAGGCTAAGGAAATAACCAGCTATACTGAATTCATAAGAAGTTTAAGTATAATACGAAATTACATAACCAGGTAAATATCTAAAAATAAAAAATACTAATAGCATCTCTACAGTTTTCCGTAACTCAGTTCCGTTCTCATAATTACTGCGAAAGTCGTCTCCCAGCCGTATTAAGACCTAGAAACTATACATAGCGCTTATACAGTTTAGTTGCTAAAATAAGGAAGTTTACTGTGTTAGTGTAGATTTTCTTTTAAATTAAGTTTACTTAGCTTAAATCTTATTCCTGTACATACCATGTCCCCATACGGATTTATCGAAGATTTTCTAGTGAAGGAAAACATCGTATAATTTTGTATTGACTCGGGCTATGAATGGCCTTTTCAATTTTGTATATCCACAGAATATGTACTTCTATTGCCGCTATAACAACAAATAATAAAAATTAAATAAAGTTAAAAATTAAGGGGGGTCCCGATACAAGAAACGTTTATTTTTTACAGCAAAGTTGAGTTAGTTAATATTCAAATTCAAAATTCTATTCAAGGTTTTTTTTTAAACTCGTTGGTCCACGCGAGTCTATAATAAACAATTGATGTCATTGTTATTTTTAACCGACTTCAAAAAAGGAGGAGGTTCTCAATTCGGTTGTTTTTTTTTTTTTTTTTATGTTACCTCATAACGCCGTCATTTATGAACCGATTTGGAAAATTCTTTTTTTGTCTGGAATGGTACACTTCCCGTTTGGTCCCATTGTCATCAGATCAGGATTTGATTACTTCTTAGTGTACTTTGAAGTCGGTTTAAGTTTTTTGTAAAACAGTTCAATTATATTATTTTTACCTCGAGCCAAAGTACTAAATGTAAACTAGAAAATTACAGATGAAATCATCTGAAAACCTGTTTACTAATGAACCGATCTTCAGGAATTTAGACTTTAGTTAGACCCCTCATCCAATTTCTCACTGGTCCTAAATAAATACGTTACAGTTGTGTATTGTTGATGAAAAACAATTTCACTTAAACGGGCCCCATTAATCACTGTCAGCTCACAAATAGATATAACACAATTTATTTCTAGACAGATAGAACATTGTAAATGGATCCGGGTTATTTTTAAGACTATGAAGTTTTTATTTTAGTCACAGGTGTCTACTTTGTGTTATTGTATTTTGTAAGGCATGGGAACTGGCATAAGGAAACTTCTTTGAAATCTCACAGTGCGGGACAATTGTGACCATATGTGAGGATCGCCTTTGATGGCGAGAAGTACAAGGCTGTTTTTAGGTGTCTGTACTCAATGTTATTTATAGTTTCACCATGTCCGTCTGTCTGCGGCTTAGCTCAGAGACTCTTAATGCTAGAAAGCTGTAATTTGGCTTCAAAATCTAAATTTTTTAGGTTACCTCTACTACTCACTTGTTGTAATTAATTCAATTCAATGTTCTTCATTTATTTATAAACTTGTCAATAGTCACAGTGATAACAAGAAGATTGTAAACAGGTGCTGCGTGTGGGTGCTGGTCTGCTTAAGTCTGCTATTTATTTACTTATTAAATATTTATTCAGCCTACTTTGTAAATGTGTCGCCGCGCCGGTGCACGCAATTATTGACAGTGCGATTGGAATGTAAATATTATGTAATGAATCTAAGCTTGTTTTGAAAAGAGTAATTGCTGAGTTTATTGCCGGCTTTTCTCAGCAAATGCTACCTTCCGAACCGGTATTAGAGTATTAGAGGCAGACTTTTCATAAGTGCCTGCGAAGGTCTATTTGAATAAATGATTTCGAATTTGAATTTGACTCGATAAATGAGTATGTTTTTTTCCTCAGGGGGGGAGGGACTCCTTCCCCCAACGGTTATAGTCGACTAACTTATAAAATGTAGTAGGAGAAGTAAAAACGATTTTTCCTTACAAATTCCATTGAAAATTACTTAGTTGACAGCTTCCGTAATTAGTTGCGTAAAGTATGTAATAAATAGCTTCATTCTAAGTTCGCATATTGCGACGGGCAACTACGGAACCGTACACTGCGACACGCTCTTGGCCGGTTTATTTACTTTTTCATCCCAATGTTTTAACCTTCACTGTATTAACAGTATACCAAGAAACCATAAGTTTGTTTAGGTTAAAAAAAATATTATTAAAGAATGCTGCTTGAGTTATACTTATCTAGTTTTTTTTTATATACCTACTTTATCGTTTAAAGCAATCAAATCTAAAATAATTCTGATTTTTTCAAATCCAACAATAAATCATGTTTTCACGAATAATTTATTATCACAACATCTCCACAGTTTCCCCTGTTCTTGTTTGCGAGCTGACGAAGTTGTTAGCGGCACTGTCGTGATCATTTCTGCGCTCCGGTTCTCTTTTGTCCCTGTTCTCTACCTATTTGTGTTCCGTATATAACGTGCTCCTTCGACAATTAACTCGTTGCAGTGGTGCTCAAGGGGTTTGGTTAAGCTTGTATGTTTGTAAGTATGTTTGTTATTTAGTCACTTCGTAATGTCTGATTGGATTTTTATGAAACTTATCTCAGAAAATATCCATAGGTTAAATCATAGAATAATTTCATATTTCATTAATGTATTGATTTTATTACGCACAGATTAGGTACTTGAAATTATATTTTAACCAGTCTCGACGTTTTGAACAAGCTGCATTGATCGTTGTCATGAGTGGACGAGAACCAAATTATTTCTTGAACTATGAATTTAATTCGCAAAGGCTAAAAAACATAGAAATGTATAAAACAAAAATGGACACTCATAATATAAATACAAGACAAAAAGAGAAATTAGTTGTTCCGTATTTGAGACTAGCTAAACTTCGTAAGTCATTTCTTGGAAATAGTGTGCGCTTTTATAATAAAATACCACTTTCGGTGACCAAGATTTTAAATTTAAATCACATATAATAAAAGTTCTGTAAGAAAGAGCTTATTATAAAGTAGCTGATTATATTGAAGATAAAGATGTCTGGAAGTAGGTAGCTGCACTCTGCACAAGTGCACCTTGCTCATGCTTATACGAAAGCCAGTAGGTTAATAATTGTGTTTTTTTTTTAGGTTATTATTTTTTATTTATTTTATTGTTCTTTTTTCGTCTATATCTATGCTTAGATATATGATTTCTTTTTTATTGTTAATTATTTGGAAAAAAAACCAAACTTAGTCAGATTGTCCAAAAAAATATTTAAAAAATGTTACGTTGCTGAGTTTCTTGCCAGATTCTTCTCAGTTGAAGGCTGAGTTCCGAACCGGTGGTAAACTCAGTAAATGTGACCTTCATAAGTGCTCTGCTGGGGCCTAAATTGAATAAATGGCTTTGACTTAACACTTTAAAAACTGTGATGGAAGAACCATAGAACCACAGACATAAATCTAAATAGATAACTCAACTCCGTCTATCCGTACCTATGAAAACTAAGCGTGCCACATTTTTTCTACCTACCATAATGTTACAAGAGCGCTTTAGTTAGGCTGGCTGCAACTATAACGTGAAAATGAAGCGATCCTATTTGTCAGCTAATTACATCCCTCGCTACACATCTCTGGTGGACATGTAGTCTGATGCGAGTTCACTGTCCGCGAGAAACAGTTTCAAAAGTAGAGCATTGCTTTCAGCTTTTGGCAAGCGAAGTACATACACTCGCGTCATCTATTTAGATTTATATCTATGCATAAAACTAAATAAAGTATTCATCATCATCATCATCATCAGCTTTAATGTCCCACTGCTGAGCACAGGCCTCCTTTCACAAATGAGGGTGAAAGGGACTGGGCGATACTCCACCACGCGTGCCCACTGCGGATTGGTGGAGGTAGGCTAGTGGTCAACCTATTGTTGGAATTTTTCAAGCCGCCTAGGAGGCATCCAACTAGCTTAACGACTATCACAATTAAGTGATAACCGGGACCAACGGCTTTACGTGCCTTCCGAAGCACGGAAACGCTCGATATGTAATACCACTAGACGGTCACCCATCCAGGTACCGATCACGACAGACGTAGCTTAACTTTGCCGATCGATTAAGAACGACTAATCATGCTACACCACGAGCGCTTCAAATAAAGTAAATAAGTAAAGTATTAATTCCAGAAAATTATGATAATTCCGAAAACTTAGCCCAAACTACGAGATAAAAGCTAGTAATTTATATTTTTTTACCCAAACTCGACGACCGGGCTTGTCATAATTCCCGGGATGTAATACATCCAGTGTAACTGTCAAAAAGGTCCGTCCCCGGGAATTTCATTACGGGTTTGGCCGTTGGTATGAATTACGAGAGCGTCGGATCTCTTGAATTTTGATTAAATACACTTGGTACGCAAATATTAGGGATGTATGAAAGTTTGATTATGAACTTGTGAAGTTTCTAGTCATGTTGTTTCATAACACAGAGTTCAATTGTCATTAGAAAGACAGAGACGGAGTAAACGATATAGCCCCACCCCACGCTATTTAATTTATATACTGACTAGCAGACCGCCGCGTTTTCACCCGCTTACGGTTTGAATTTTTTTGCGCGGAACACTAATTATTTTTCAAAAAATAACTGATGCTGATGTTATAATAAGTTACTCTTTATAACATCAGCTATGAACCGGAACAGACAGACAAAAATGTTTAAAAACTCAATCCGATTTTATTAAAAAAAACCGGCCAAGTGCGAGTCAGACACGCGCACCGAGGGTTCCGTACAAACCTGTAGGTATATAAGTAAATGGTAGTATAGACATGAGTATTTGATATGGATTTCAATTTATGACGTATTAAAAAAAACTACTTACTAGATCTCGTTCAAACCAATTTTCGTTGGTAGTTTGCATCGTAATGTACATCATATATTTTTTATAGATTTATCATTCTCTTATTTTAGAAGTTACAGGGGGGGGGGGGCACACATTTTACCACTTTGGAAGTGTCTCTCGCGCAAACTATTCAGTTTAGAAAAAAATGATATTAGAAACCTCAATATCATTTTTGAAGACCTATCCATAGACACTTGTGGGTTTGATGAAAAAAAAATTTTTGACTTTCAGTTCTAAGTATGGGGAACCCCCAAAATTTATTGTTTTTTTTCTATTTTTGTATGAAAATCTTAATGCGGTTCACAGAATACATCTACTTACCAAGTTTCAACATTATAGTTCTTATACTTTCGGAAATAAATGGCTGTGACATACGGACAGACAGACAGACAGACATGACGAATCTATAAGGGTTCCGTTTTTTGCCATTTGGCTACGGAACCCTAAAAAGTTGAACTCACATAAAAGCTTGGTGCAATGCAATAACTCTTTTAAATTGGAATGTCAATTATAAAATTCAAATTCAAAATCATTTATTCAAATAGACCTTCGCAGGCACTTATGAAAAGTCTGACTCTAATACTCTAATACCGGTTCGGAAGGTTGCATTTGCTGAGAAGAGCCGGCAATAAACTCAGCAATTACTCTTTTCAAAACAGGCTTAGATTAATTACATAATATTTACATTCTAATCGCACTGAAAACAATTGCGTGCCCCGGCGCGGCGGCAAAATTACAAAGTAGACTGAAAAAATATTTAATAAGTAAATAAATAGCAAACTTAAGCAGACCAGCCCCCACAAGCAGCACCTGTTCACAAGTATGACGCGTGTGGCAGCCATCGCCCTCCTCGCCATATTGGAGGGAAGTGAGCGACCCGTCACACGACGCCGCCGCCAGCAAAGGGCCTTAAAGTGAGCATGACTTACTTAAGTCTGCCTTAGAAATAAAAAATAACTAAAGGGAAACACTAAACACACAATTTGTTATCACTGTGACTATTGACAAGTTTAGACTAAATATCACAAAATAAAAAAATATAACAATTAGACAGACATAATAAATCGATGCATTTATATCAAACTAAATAAATGAAGAACATTGAATTGAATTAATTTAATTACAATAGGTAATATAATCTGTAACCTAATAATATATATTATTTTTATAAAATATAAAAATAAGAATATTTAAATCAAAAGCACTAAAGAGTATTGTCAACTTCGATACAAATCACCCCTCAAATAACTTTCTACCCCTTTTTAACCTCGTTAAGCGATGAGTTTCAATAAAATACGAAACACATTTTCTACCAATTCTGCTTGCTTATTTATGCAAGCAGATTGGACTAAGGAATCAAATCACGTTGGCCCATACAAACTTTGCCCGCGTTATTCACCACCTTAGGGCTAGAATTTCAGAAAATCCTTTCTTATCGGATGCCTACGTCATACAAAGAACACACCCTCCAAGTTTCAGGTCTCTACGATCAGCGGTTTAGGCTGTGCGTTGATCCATCAGTCAGTCATTCAGGACAAAGCATTTTATATGTATGGATTAACAATAAATGTTATTGCAAAACGATCTCAAAGTTCCCAGCAAACGTTGTTAATTAATATACTCCAAAATCCACCTGAATAGAGTAATGCGGTAGTCGCTAGACCCTTTACCTAGTTACACACGGTTTAGTAGAAATGCTAGTAAGTTTGTGAAGAAAACTAAAAAATATATTCTTGTATCTTTCAAAGAACTTCTGCGGTTAGTGATCGTCCAAATCAAATAAATTGCTGAATATATAACTTTCAAAAATACATTGATATATGTTTTTCTAGGAATGTTCTAATTTAAGAACTTCATTTACACCATCTACATAAACATATTTACTATAAATAAACAAAAGTAAATCTAAACATAGATTTCCTAGAGGCGCCACTGCAGCAGGCTGGTAGCATTTCTCATTAGAAGACCGAGATAATGCGTTGGCAGGAAAAAGCATGCGTCAGTTTTCCTAAGTTAGACCTTCGCAGGCCGTTATAAATAGTCTGATTCTAATACCAGTTCAAAAGGTTGCATTTGCTGAGCAGAGCCGGCAATAAACTCAGCAATTAAGTACTCTTTTCCAAACAAGCTTATGATATTTAAATTCTAATCGCACTGACAACAATTGCGATAAAATTGCGGCAAAACTACAAATCACACTGAATCGATATTTAATAAGTAAACAGCAGACTAGCCCCCACAAGCAGCACCTGTTTAAAAGTATGACGCATGTGGCAGCCACCGCCCTCTCCGCCATCACCAACAACACCATCAACTCTATTAGTTTGAACCTCATGACTTCGACATTTACAGGTTATTTCGTTGATTTATCTTTAATGGTCATCATCGCAATCGGATTGAAACGCATAAGTTACAAACAGACGAACATTAATTCTTGTTATAGATTGTTTTTGTTAATATTGTTGGCCAAACCTGTGTGTGACTATTTATAAGAATGTCTCAAGGTAAACTAAGGGTCTCACGGCGCCCTGTGACAGTTTAATATACCAAGGGTAACCCTTACACCGCGCATGACACCACCAGCAGTAGTAGTAGTGAGTGGGTCATTTGTTGCTAAACCTGCTTATGTATGAAAAGTGATTTTCTTTTTCAGTTTATTAGAGAAATCTAAAATCTCCTTTGAAGAAAGAGTATGGAAAGGCTGTGTTATTGAAAAGCAGTACAGATTCGACGTTTACTAGAAAAATATGACATCCCACCAAAAACATTTTCATGTAAAATGTTGCCAAGACGAGACCATTATGGCTCGCACTATCAAAAAGTTATCAGATCTCATGTAGAGCCAAGCTTATATTTATATCGTCTTAAAGAAGGGAGGTCCTTTAGTCGACTTGTATGTGATATTGTATATAGAGCTATATCGGAAAAGGTTAAATTTGGTTGTTTTAAACTATTGTATTAAGGTTGTCACGACGTAGGCTTCGGATATCAGCCCACAGCCGGACTATACGAAATACTAGTAGGTAATGAAATTTATGACTGTCTTACATCAAACTTTTATTGCTAGAAATAAAGAACCCTATTGGGTTCTAAGAGGTGTGTTGTGTGTTGTGTCTAACCCTATTGGATTGTGTGAAAGATGATATGGGTAAGAAAGGAGTGGATACTTATATGACGGATAGAAGAGACGAATGGAAGAAGCGTACATATTGCGCCGACCCCAATTGATTGGGAACAGGGCAGGCAGCTGATGATGATGACTGGGTTCTAAGAGGTTTACTCCTTATGAACCCTGCATAAACATTGATGAAGAGGTATCCTTTCTTTATAAGGTTGATAAAAATACACAAACAGCAATAGTTATAGAAACTGAAGAAGGTTGCATCAATGAACTGTAATGACTATTTCCAAAGGCTCATGCCGGTATGATCTCTCACTTGGTAGTGAAAAAATGTGTCAGCATTGAATGAATATTTGAAGAGACATTCAAATTCAATCATTAAATATGAACATTTGAAAGTATTGTTTATGAACATAAACAATAATTGAAATAAGAAAGAGGTTGCATCGTTACAAAGTAGATCCTGAGGTTGATCCCGAACCACTTCGGGATCAATCGAATATCGAATAGAATACTGTTTAATCCGAACCGTTGAAAACTTGAAAAGAAACACCTTGAATGTTAAACGCATTTAAAAGGAAGCGTTAAGAACCTTTTAATTTCAAATACCTCCAAACTAACCGCCATAATTCTGTCTCATCAACATCGTAGACGTGCAAAAATTCCCGACTAGATTCACGTCCAAGTACCTCACTCTAGGGTCCATCAACATATAACAGGTGGCACCTTTGAGATGGGTCGCACATCATGTCTCATTAACTGAATGATAGCATCGGCTTTAGCTCAACGCTTTTTATGTGGCTGGCCTAGGGCAGAATATGTAAATAACATTTTTCGTATTTAGTTTTAGGTTGGGTTTTGTTTATGGGTTTGTTTGTTTGTTACGCCTTCACGCCCCAACTACTCAACGGATCATCATGAAATTTGGCATGCAGATAGCATATGGTATGGAGAAAGACACAGGCTACTTTTTATGTCGGGAACACGGGTAAAACCGTGGGGGACAGCTAGTTTTGTATAATTTATTGATTAAATTATTCTGATATTAATAATTTTTTTTTTTTTTTTGTTTATACCACTAAGGTGGCAAACAAGCATACGACCCGCCTGATGGTAAGCGGTTACCGTAGCCTATGGACGCTTGCAAAACCAGGGGTATCACTCGCGCGTTGCCGACCCTGAAGAAATCTCTTCACGCCCTTTTTGAAGAACCCCATGCTGTACTCCATTGGGAAAACCACGGCGGGGAGCTCATTTCCTTTATTGTTAGTAATTTATAACTCCCCCTGTTTTGGAAATTATATTGGTTATGATTGAGGTCGGCCGCGATCCAGAATAATCCTATTGCGGGGGCCATTGTTTAATAATTGTGTACATTTTTTCTCAAAAATAAATGATTTGATTTTATTTGAACAATAAATAACACTAAGCAGGCTAGGAATATACATTGATCGAAAGTAAATTAAATATTAACACATAAATAAAAAATAAACGGTAACCATTACCTACTGATTGGTACAATATTTTTATTTACATTAGGATTACCAGAACTTCCATGGAAACATATCACTATGACCTCACTATGACTATACCTACATCTCAGAGTATATAAATACTACGTCCTACATCTAGAAATTACCGTGTACCCGTCAGAATTAATTTATTTCAAAACGTTAAGTTAAACAAAATTGCTTAAAACAAAACAGAAGATCATTTACTAAGTTTTGCCATAACGCAGCCCTTCCGTATATTTGATGAAAAGGACACTTTCTTAGATGGCCGTCTTTTTTGTCTGCCAGTAATAAAATAAAGTACGGTTTAGCTAAGTTTCATTCCGAGAGGCTGACAAGGTCAAAATGTGAGGTCGGGTATAAACTAAATGAAATATATTTAGCTTTCATTCAAGTACCAACTAACTTTGGCCTCCTCACAACCATGAAATTGATATCAAACGTATAAATAATGGATATACGACGCATAAAGGATAGTTTCAGAAGACCGCGACCCGTTAAAGTTATGAATAAGTAGATAATACCGAGACACATCAAAGCTATGCATAAGTAGGTACATATGATTTAGTGGTACTTACGTAGAATGCTATCCACTCCGATTTGACTACAAGAAGCTTGAGATTTCGGTGATGAAAAACATCGTGAGATAAACATACCATTATTTTGAGGAATGTAGAGTGGGGGACCTGGGGAACCTCCACCTTACTGAATTCCGTAGCTAAATAACTTAATACTGTTCCAATGCGTGAGTAAAAGCTCGGCTACACGCTCTGTTCTGCATGCGCAGTTCAAAACTGTAGACATGACTATAAAAAAACGGAACATGGAACAGTGGCCACGCGTGCAAGTAAGAACGTCCAAACTAGACTGTGCAAACCTAAATAGTGTTTTTAGAGCTGTCACTGACTTCACACATTTTGATGAATGTGTTCGGCTTGAATACCATCCACACACTTAAGTCAAAACTGTGCAAACCAAAACGCAGTCCAATCTTCAACAAGTCAACGATTAACAAGCCATGCCTCCGGGCTTGCACCAGCTACCATCTTGCCGTCCACACATCCAAACTGATTGATGCAGTCGTGCTTGCATGCAAGACGGAACGTGTAGCCGGGCTATAAGGTCGCAAGATCTTATTGGGGAGGGGGGAGGGTTGGTAACGCGTGAATGATGCCCAGGAGTTGCCAGCATCCACAGTACCGCTACGGTAACCGCTTAGAACCTGACGGGCCGTACGCTTGTTTCCCGACTAGTTTTTTTTTTTTTTTTTATTGTTTTTCAGAAGATTTACAGCTTTTTAACAGTAGTAATAACAGTAGCAGATAACAATATGCCATTTACAAATCTTCACATATAAGTAATAAATAAAGTTAAACATATTCCAAAAAGAACAACCGTAGGACTACGCAGCATGCAAACATAGTAATATCTCAGAGTAGATAAATACTACGTAATATTAAAAACAACAATAGAACGGTGGTAGGGTCTTTTGTAGAACATCTCACGTCCGCATTTTTATATTAAACGAGATAAATAAGGACAATGAATGAGCTACCCCAAGGCGACATTGCCTTTTAACTTCTCAGCCACTAGCGGTTTCAATATAACGACTGCTACAGTAAAATACATATTAGTAAGTCAACTGCACAGCACGAGTTTACCAATTTTACACGCACTTTAAGAAGCACATATCAAATTCACTATTCTATCAATATAATAATCTCATCTCATCTCATCTCACTTCTCACTAATCTCACTTCTCATCTCATCTCACTAATCTCACTTATATTATATCTCATCTCATCTCACTTCTCATTCTAAATAATATTATAAATGCGAAAGTTTGGATGTTTGTGTGTTTGTGAGTTTGGATGTTAGTATGTAGTACCTCAATCACGCTTCAATAACTCATCAGATTTGGATGACATATGGCACATAGAATATGTTCTGGATTAACACATAGGATACTTTTTACCCTGGGAAATCAATATATCCCTTAGGAACGCTTAGATGACATTGACACATACATGGATTATACTCAGGAATAAGATAGATTACTTTTTATTTCAAGAAACCATTCGATAACTCGAAAATAAGAGTAAAACCTAGTAATCTATTCTCGGCCGAAAGTATGCTCGGGCGTCATCGGATGAACTCGTATACTACTACAACCGACTTCGTCCGATGAAGCTGTGTATAGTAAGGGGCACGATTCGTGAGCACAGATTGACACCTGCGCAGTAGTTAATTTTTCGGTCTGTTTAGCGGAATGAAGAAGGGTGGAGCGCCGAGCTGCACACGATTGGTTCGTCAGTCACTGCTCTTCATCTATTAGATTCTCGCGTGTCATTTGGCTTCTGTGAATTGGCCAACAGTGTACATGCGCGAGTTTGCCCCCACTACTGCCTATCTGTGCTCACCATTCGTGCCTCATACTTCCATCGGAGCATACTTTAGCCGATAACGGATTAGGTGTATCCGAGCCGTTACTGTTAGGCTACTGTTCTCATTGTACTGTGTTCTTTAGTAATATGTCACCGGAATGCACTTTGGTGCGACGCGTAGATTAGCTGTAATCGATCTTAGCAGTTGACTTGCTGTTTAAACTTACTGCAGTTGGATGCCAACTATACAATTTAGGTTTTAAAAGGTTTTTCTTGTGTTCTTGTTAAAGCAGGGAGTTAAATCCATCTATAAATTAAAGGTGATGATAGCTCTGGGTCATAATTAACTTGCAAGGATCGTTTACAGAACCCGGACAGTCGAAACTAAATAAAAGCTTGTAAGAAGCTTAGTTTTTCGTGATTTCAGATGTAGTCCCAATGTAAAACTACTTTTAGTTTCTCAAAGATAACAACTGAAATGAAATATCTTTCAACGAAATACACTTACGAGGGCTATATTGCCCAGAATACCTACCTGAAACATTGAATTATTATTATTACGTATAGAAAAGACGCCACACATCACAACTATGTTCCGTGTAACTTGTTTTTACCCGACTGACCCGGAAGGAGGGTTATGTTTTTGTAGAACGTTGAACGAAACTCGTAAGTGCCATGGAAATCACGGTGTTTACGAGAAAAAATACTCCTAAAAGCGTTCTGATAGCAAACACATAGTGTTTGTACTATCTGCTTATATGCCCGGTTTCAATATACAAAAAACCGGCCAAGTGCGAGTCAGACTCGCGCACCGAGGGTTCCGTACAAACCTGTAGGTATATGTATAGGTAAATGGTAGTATAGACCTGATTATGAGTATTTGATATTAATTTCAATTTATGACGTATTAAAAAAAACTACTTACTAGATCTCGTTCAAACCAATTTTCGGTGGAAGTTTGCACCGTAATGTACATCGTATATTTTTTATAGATTTATCATTCTCTTATTTTAGAAGTTACAGCGGGGGGGACACACATTTTACCACTTTCGAAGTGTCTCTCGCGCAAACTATTCAGTTTAGAAAAAAATGATATTAAAAACCTCAATATCATTTTTGAAGACCTATCCATAGACACCCCACACTTATGGGTTTGATGAAAAAAAAAATTGAGTTTCAGTTCTAAGTATGGGGAACCCCCAAAATTTATTGTTTTTTTTCTATTTTTGTGTGAAAATCTTAATGCGGTTCACATAATACATCTACTTACCAAAATTCAACATTATAGTTCTTATAGTTTCGGAAATAAATGGCTGTGACATACGGACAGACAGACAGACAGACATGACGAATCTATAAGGGTTCCGTTTTTTGCCATTTGGCTATGGAACCCTAAAAACGAATCGTTTTGCTTACCAATGGTAGGTTTTTTTATTGCCGAACTGGGCATTTCGTAAGCTCATTTTACCTGTGATAGCTACGCCCATATAGGAGTGTCTGCTATGCAAAGCTTTGAGGTGTTTGCTTCATTATTAGTAAAGATAAAAGAGTATTAAGTTTAATAAATCTTAACCGATAACGGTTTCAACGCTAAATAGAACTTTAGTTGTCTCAAAAAAAATGGAACATAATCTTTGCTTATGATAGCTTCTCTATAGGTAGTAATAATAACTCAATGACCTGAAAACACGTTATTTGCATGTCAAGCTCCTAGCAACGTATTTACTGGGAAGGCAATTTTGCTACGAAGACATCTTATTAAAAATAATGTCTACCCTGTTTACTCACAGACAATACCAATTTAGAGAAATAACTTGGAATCATAAAATACATTATTTACTATTTACTTCGAATCGCAAAGTACAGTCGACGTCTGAGTTAACTGAGTAAGTAATTAAATTATCCTAGGACATTGTCTCACATACGGCTATCTGATCCCAAACTAAGCAGAGGTTGTACTATGGAAACCAGATAACTGAATACTACATATGTACACAATTGTAATCTTAAATACATAATTAACATAGATAATACGAGCCCGACTGAAAAAAAAGAAAAAAAAAAGGCTTGCTGAGTTTCTTGCCGGAGTGTTCTCAGTTTAAGCTCAGAGTAGATAAATACTACGTTTTTGTTTTTGATTTGATTCCGGACAAGCATTCATAATGTCCATGCAAAACTTTAAATAAAACATATTTTTACATGGTATGAAATTTTATTTTAAGCATGTATACCGACCATGGTCAGTAATGACAGAAATTCTGTGGTCAACGTTGTAAAGTACACAAAACCTAAAACAGTAATTAAATTCTCTTTGACACTCCATTGGCATGAAATTACGCTAATTAGCATGTTTATTACGTTCTTAAATGATCGGCAAGTTAAGCTACCACCGTCGTGGTCGGTACCTGGATGGGTGACCGCCTAGTGGTATTTCAAATCGAGCGTGTCCGTGCTTCCGAAGGCACGTTAAGCCGTTGGTCCCGGTTATCACTTAGTTGTGATAGTCGTTAAGCTAGTTGGAGGCCTTCTAGGCGGCTTGAAAACTCCAACAGTAGGTTGACCACTAGCCTACCTCCACCGATCCGCAGTGGGCACGCGGGTGGAGTATCTGCCCATTCCCTTTCACCCTGATTTGTGAAAAGAGGCATGTGCTCAGCAGTGGGACATTATTGGCTGATGATCATGAAAATGCATAAGTATTTCACATAGGATTTTCAATAGGTATACCAGATATTGAAGCATTTTGCAAATCAAAAAGTAATAATTATTATAAGTAAAGAAGAATGGGTAAAAACGTCCCCAGACTGTAGCACGATGAGCTATATATGTGGTAATTGTAGGTCTCGTCGAGCACATTATTTTATTCTATGACAGCAAGTCTGAATTCCATGGGAGAAAAAAGATATTCACATTTGAAGTTACAAAAATGTTCCTTTGGTAATGATTGTTTTTTGTTATTATTAGCTCTGCCCTGCGGCACAGAATACTCAATACCAGCGATACCAACCGCGTTTTCAGGACAAAAAGAACTGTATGTCAATTTCCAGGTTCCATGCTATCTGTCTACTAATATTTATCGATATCGGTCCAGTAATATAGCTGTGAAAACATAACAAACGGACAGTACTAGCTGTGTATCGTATGTGTGAATATCTTTTTTTTCCCATGGAATCCAGACTTGGTGTCATACAATGAAATGATGCCCTCGATGTGGCCAACAATCTCCACCATAGTTCATAGTGCTACATTCTGGGGACGCGTTTCATATAACATGACCCATTGTTCTTTCTATTTTTTATATTGCTACCCAAAATGTATCAATGACTGTACCATCTTATTTTTTGTATGAGAAATATGTCGACATTTCGGAACGTATTACCAGCATTATCAAGTTATTGCGCTTCGACTAATATATTATCTTGATAATATCCCGTGGAGAGAATTTAATATCACGCCCCTCGATCTAAGAGTTATTTAGTGCCGGTTAATAACACCTAACTATAGTTATATACGTAATATTTACACCAAGCAACAGCTGAAAAAATATTGTCATCGAAAAATTTTACCAAAGAAACTCAATGACATTCATTTTGTTTGAAATCTATTCCGATATTAAATAAAATTAAGATTCTTATAGGTATCTTTACTAATAATGAAGCAAACACCTCAAAGCTTCGCATAGCAGACCCTCCCATATGGAAGTAGCTATCACAGGTAAAATTAGCTTACGAAATGATCTATATGCCCAGTTTGGCAATAAAAAAACCTACCATTGGTACGCAGAACGATTCGTTTTTATTTTATTTGTTATTGTTGTTTTATTAGTCGAACTCACAAAACGTTTTAATGCAGAGATTGGTCCTTACTGTTCAAAATCAGTGCAAAAGCACTGACGGACAGCAGTAGTTTGAGATCGAGTGGAATAATTTTAGGTTTCGAATTTCCTTTGATCAGCGAGTATCCCCCTCTCTTTCTACCGTGCGGCGAAAATGTATGCCTGCGCCTGCTGTTCGTTTAGGCGGCGCAGGGCGCTTGCGCGAATGTTCGTTGTGTTTGTGTTACAGCGTGCCAAATAGTTCTGAAGTGTTAAATTTTAATGTAATATAAATTGACATATTTGTGTACGATAGCGCAATAAATGAATATTGTATTTTACCACATATATGATACTACTTTTATACTGATAATTAAAGCAATTCGTGCAAAATTATTCCCTAACCATTCCAAAATATCAAAAATGCACAACGTTAATATTCAAGTTTTCACTTCTGCCGGCACTCCCGGAGTGCAACCCGTTTTTTTGTTTTTAATATCCACCCCGTGTTTCGCCCACGATAAAAAGTAGCTTATGTTACCCTTCGGCCCATAACTAAGCAAAATATAAGATCTGCTTAAATATAAGATCTGCTTCGGAACTGCTTGAAAGAGAAACAAAAATACAGGCTCTGATAAGGCACTACAAACGTTTACAATACACAATTGAATCTACCAACGACCGGCGGCATATGGCTTGACATTTATTAAATTCCCAAGTTTAACTAAACTAATAAGCCAACCCCCAGTTTCTATTTCTTCATTAATGTTTATCTGTCAGTATATCTGTCACCGTAAACGTATGTAAAACTATCTGTCCTCCCGCGGTTTCAACTGCGTTCCTGGGATGAAAAGCACGGGGATGTAGCTTCCAATTAGTTAATGAATATTCAGAATCTTTCTCGAAGATTATCTCCTACATCGAAAGACCTGTGCTACCCTACCCTGTGGTGCTACCCTACCCTACCCTAGCCTACTCTATCTAAACCATCCAGGGAGTTAATTCTACTGAACGTGCGTATGTCACTGAACTCCTCCTAAACGGCTGGACCGATTCGAATGAATTTTTTTGTATGCGTTTGGGTGGCGCCCTGGATGGCTTAGATTCACAAATCAGCCCGGCAGAAGGCGTTGCAGTCGGTATCTAGTTTATATTGTCGAGTGCAGCGCCATCTGCCGGGTTGATTTGTGTCCAGCCGTTTAGACAGAATTCAGTGACATACACACGTGCAGTAGAATTTTATATGTAAAGAAGAAGATAGAATGCTTTGTCCTGAATGACTGACTGATGGAGCCTAAACCGCTGATCGTAGAGACCTGAAACTTGGACGCATCCGATAAGAAAGGATTTTCCGAAATTCTAACCCTAAGGAGATGAAAAACGGGGGCAGAGTTTGTATGGGACAACGTGATGAGTTAAACTTTTTTTGAATAAAATCGGATTGAGACTTGAGATGAGAACAGCTTTACCGACTTCATTCATCATTTCTTTTTTCTAATTTGTCGTAGAAGATTAAAAAACATTTTAAAAAATAGACAATTGCGCAGAAACTTGGAAAATTAAAGAAAATTTAACTACAATATAAAGTTTTCTAATGTAACCTTAGCGCGATAGGGTAGGGTAGCTAAGGGTAAGTAAGGGGGTAAGTAAGGGTGTAACGAAGGGTACGCGGGTGAAACCGCGGAAATAGCTAGTAGTATATAGATATAGATGACAGAGATAACGACATTACAGCATTGCTCAAAGATGCACTTTTGATGGTAATAAAGTGTTTCTACCGAAAACCGGGCTCTAATATTCTTAAAAAAAAAAAACTTATTTTGTCATGTACAGGCCATATTTTTCGTTAATATTGTGTTTACAAACCTTAACTCAAACTGCGACTAGACGCTCACTAAATTCTTTCAGGCGACGACCTTGTAAAAGCTTATTTCTAGTTTTATGATCACTCAGGGCTTCTTTAGACCCGTCTGTCGTTAGTTTACGAGTTAGTTTGCGAACAACAATGGACTCATCAAAATCTAGTTCATTGTCTATTCTATTTTTGAAGATAAACAATGTCAACGCTACTTCTTCAAGTCCATCTTTTAGCTTTATGTTCGTTTAAGCTATAGTATTTTGATTATAAATCTTCTAAACGGGTTGTTAGATTTCATGTTTATGAATTAGGGATTCTAGGAATGACGATTTATTCGACGGTTAAGTTATGAGGGTAATATCCATTTTTTTTTATACGACTGAGTCGTCAAACAAGCATACGGCCCGGCTGATGGTAAGCGGTTGCCGTAGCCATATGGACGCTTGCAACACACGAAGCATCGCTCACGCGTTACCGACCTTTCCCCAATGAGCTCTGGCGACCTTACTCACGCGCAGGAACACAACTTTACACAACATAAAGTCTGCGGTATTCTGTAAGGTGGTACCTACTTCCCCAGTCGAGCTGCTCTTTGAGCGAATAAACGCTACGCTCTACCTCTCTTGCCATCCATACCATACCATAATCATAGAATAATGAAAGTAGGTACAAATATCCAAGAGCCGCAACTATGTACTGTCGCTAAGGCACGGTAAAGCCGGCCTTTCACTATGGGATATAATATAATATATATTATATCTTGGGATATAATATTTTTCAGCACACTGGCTGTGACACTGGCACGTAAAGTGAAATTTATTGCACCTATTTTAGTATCATAATGCAACTTATTACGCACTATAGTAGATTTCAAATAGCATGATTTCGGTGACACATGGTATTTTATTAGATTTCTCGATAAAAAGCACTATAGTTTATTTCAAATAGGATGAGTCTTCAAGGTCAAGGGTTTTTTTACCAATATCTAGTAAAATTCAAAATGAACATTAACTCATTTTGAATTTTACTAGTTTCCTGCGTGTTATATTTGTTAACTTTCACATCGTGTGGATGATTATTTAAAAAAAAATACTTTAATTTATTGAACTGTTTTACAAAAAACTTAAACCGACTTCAAAGTACACTAAGTAGTAATCAAATTCTGATCTGATGACAATGGGACCAAATGGGAAGTGTACCCATTCAAATAAAAAAAAAAAATCCAAATCGGTTAATAAATGACGGAGCACAAAAAAAAACATAAAAAAACGAATAGTTTTTTTTTAAGTCGCTTAAAATACAAGTCTTATTTTTCCTCGCAAGTGTGTTGATTCATCAACGGGCGAGTGAAACCCCTGGTGTTGCAAGCGTCTATAGGCCACGGTAACCGCCTACTATCAGTTCTGTGATTCATTGAAGAACTAAAATACAGGGAGCCTAAAAAGGAAGTTCGAGCAATATTGCTAATGGAATTAAATTATTCAGAATTTACAGAAAATCTTAAGCAATTAATCAATTGCGAATCTTTAAACTAATTGAATTGAATATAGTGGCGCCGATGCTGTTGTAAATCGCACTAAACTAATTTAGTTTTTTTACATTTTCATCTCATCTCTTTCTTACGAATATTATTGAAAAAGGATAGAACATATTTAAAGCTGTCAAATTAATCTTTTCCGTCTTATTTTGCGTGTATTTAGGCGTAACCGCGATAGATGGCGACTTTTATATTGAAAACAAGCATTGGATTAATTTGGCAGGACTAAATTTCTTACACCCTTTTCTTATGTTCTTTGTTAGAAAGAGGATAAAATTTGTTTAGATGTAAACAAAAAAATCAGGGCCAATGTCTTTCTACTTTTCCTAAATATATTGGAATGACGTAGGAACAGCCGAGAATTCGAAAAATGCCATTGGCAATATTGCTCTAGAAGCCATTTTAGCCCCCAAGAACTAAATAAGTATACTTACTATATTCAGGTTCATACTATACCTAAAATACGATAGTTTCTAATGAACCCATCTCTTATACCTTCTAACATAGACTTCATTTACCACCATATCTTACTCCTCAGAACAAAAAAAACAACTCTATTCCCTTCAAATAAAAGTCACAGCAACAGTAAAATAAAATTGTCACCTGTTTCATCACAGATGCAAAGTTTCACATGTTTATAAATCAAGCGAAATTAGACTGAATGGGGTGGGTATTAAGGGTGGTGATAAGTGATAGATAAAATTTGCATTTATCACAAAGACTTGACAGTCTTGTAATGAAAGTTCTCTTTTTTCAAACAAAGATGGAGGGAAATATTCTCGAAACGAAGAATAAGTTTTGTTATTCTTTAAAATAAATAAATTATTCTGACCGTCAGTGTCACAGTATTATCATCTGCCTAATGGTAAAACTGTGGTGCTGTGCCGTTCATACAACTCCGTCTGGTAGTTCGTACACTTGTAGTATATCACTACATAGTATAAAACAAGTCGATCTCCGAGTCTGTCTGTTTATCCGCTAACCCCTTCTAAACCACGCAACGGATTTTGATGCGGTTTTCAGTATCAGTTAGATGATTTTTCAAGGAAGGGATAGAACTTTTTGCGCATTCATTGCTAACGCTGACTAAACTTTACGAGATATAATATTGTGTATCTTAAAAATACCTACAATAATTGGGCTGTTTCACAAAAAACTTAAACCGACTTCAAAGTACACTAAGAAGTAATCAAATCCTGATCTAATGGCAATGGGACCAAACGGGAAGTGTACACTTCCAGACAAAAAAAAAATCTAAATCGTTTGATAAATGACGGAGTTATGAGGTAACAAACATAAAAAAAAATACAGCCGAGTTGAGAACCTCCCCCTTTTTTGAAGTCGGTAAAAAAATGCCGCGATAGTATACAGGGTGGCGATTTTGAGATGGCATATATTCGAAACCTATGTTGGGTTAGTCATGCTGAACAACTTTTACTATGGAACCAATACAGAATTCGCTAGTACAAATCAGATCAAAGGTGAATCGCCTTACATCCCACCTCCCAAACCCGGAATTGAACCTCTCTCCCGACAACACAATAATACTTTCAGCCGCGAATCCCTGAGTTATTCAACCACCAAATATACATTAACATTATAATAGGGGTATTCAAATTAATGCAAATCAAGGGCTGCCACATTTCCGTTTGTGCGTTGGCGTACGCATAACTAGGAAACTGCTTTCGGTGTTGATTTATGACTTCTGTGTCATTATAGTTTTGCGATTCGTAATCATTTGTTTTTCTGATGGTGTGTCTATGTAATGTTATTTTGAAAAGGTGGCAAAATTCAATGCGTATTTTTTCTATTATTTCACCATGGCATTTGAAGATACGATGGTATTCCTCAACGAGAACACAAATGGCGATTTAAATATTTTTCAACACACATGCTCGTAAAGTGACTTTTCTCGCACCAATTTTAGTTTTTTAATGCAGCTTACTGCAGCTTATTACGCACTAGTGCTTTTTACTTTACATTCCCGCACAGTTTTATGATATGTACAATCCCGATTAGGTTAAGTTTGTACCTCACTGCAAGTGATATGTGTGTAGACGAAGCATTCTTAATTTAAATGGGTTAATCTTAATCTAAATTAAAAAAACCTGCGCGCCATATTTGTTAACGTTCTCATTATGTGGTGATGATTATCAAAAAATCTACTTAAAAATATACAAGTCTGTTGTTTAACTCGCAAGTGTGTTGAAAAACGTCGTATGATACGCGTGTGCATTTATCATTACACCTCGGCTCCCTTATCCGCCTCGTGTGTAATAACCAACTTTCCACACATGTATCATAATGAACAATTATTCCATGATAATGAGGTATATCCTCGATCAATCACAACCTTGAGAGGTAGTGAATACACTTATGAAACAAATCATATTTTTACAATAAATACCCAACAAGTGAAGTGGGCACCAAAGTAGATTTCAAATAGCATGAGTAAATGTTTATTTCGATATAATAAAGGAATTAGTATGATACAGCGAGGTTTCATAAAATATTGTATGTAGGTACTATTTCAGAGTAATCAAATGCAATTTCAAGAGCACTGTCACGACTCATCCTATGTGAAACAGACTATAAGAGAAATAACGATAATAGGAACTCAAATCGAACTATGTAATTACTAATTAGTTACAGATTTAATTAAATTCGGCTGCAACTCAGACTCTTAATCAGCATAATTTCCGACAATCTAGCAAGCTGAGTAGTGGAACTGCTAATTCAATAAGTCTACATACATCCGCTTAGACTGCTAATAAATCACCTAGCTCTGGGATACCAACCGCCGATTAACGCCCGCGCTCGAACGGGTATTAGCGCCTGTCCTCAATCACACACATCCACCATTTTACCGAAAGAAGCACAATCATTCTATAGAGAATAGAAAAGATGGGATTGAAATGGCGTACCATCAGGTTGACTCAAGTAGGCCTAGGAACTTATATAAATAGGAAATGATAATTCAAAAGAAAATGGTAAAAAATAAAAAACAAAAACTTTTTAACAAAAAAAATAAACCGCCTTCAAAGTACACTAAAAAGTATGAAATAACTCTTATCTGACACTGTTTTAAGTCGGCGAATGGCAAAATATTTCGCTGATTTCAAAACAGTAAAAAAAACGGTCGAATTGAGAAAATTCCTCTTTTATTTGAAGTCGGTTAAATAGGGAAAAAATGTCAATAATTAGAAATAATAACACATTTCTCGTGTCGTGTTCACAAGGTCTGCTGTCAAAAGTGTACCAGTACCAGCTCATGACGTTCATTTATTTGAAATTAATTCCCCACGACCGGCTGCGCTCTCTGTTTGGCTAAAGGAAAATTAATATAAAGGAAAATATAAGATCCAATGATTGCTCGGTACTGTTCCGGAACGAGAATTGATATTCATAAGTTGAAAGAAAATAACTTACTTCTTAGTTAGCGGAATTGGATTGCATGGTTGCTACTCTACAAAGTTTCTCCCTCTATGGTCACACGGCAATTTCATAATGATGCTGTCAGATACTGGGTTAATATTTAATGAACTTTGTAAAATTTTACATTTTGTCTCAGCGCAGATTTTTAACTTTTGACTTCAGACTGGTTTACTGTTTGAATATTTCTGTGTCTGTCAGTCTGGCGTTATTCGTAAAATCTGTTGTGATGGTATTTTTAGGTATTTCCTTAGCTTATAAACTACTAGTTTCCGACCGCGGTTTCACCTGCTTTCCCGAAGGATCAAAATCAAAATCAAAAAGTCATTTATTCAGTTTAAGCCCTGGTAAGGCACTTATGAACGTTAAATTGGTACATACAGAGTACGGTTCGGAATACACTTAAACTGAGAAGACTCCGGCAAGAAACTCTAATATTTACCCAGTATAAAATTTGATATATCATGTTATTCCAGAGTATGATCTACCTACGCACCAAATTTCATCCAAATCTGATCAGCCGTTATGCTTAAGCCGTATTTTTTTTTGTTACAGCTCCATTCTTCCTCCATTTAAGTTCCGAACCTAAACTGAATTAATTATTTCTTTCGTCATCATCATCATCAGCCTATAATGTCCCACTGCTGAGCACAGGCCTCCTTTCACAAATGAGTGTGAAAGGGAATGGGCAGATACTCCACCACGCGTGCCCAATGCGGATCGGTGGAGGTAGGCTAGTGGTCAACCTACTGTTGGAGTTTTCATGCCGCCTAGTAGGCCTCGAACTAGCTTAACGACTATCACAATTAAGTGATAACCGAGACCAACGGCTTTACGTGCCTTCCGAAGCACGGAAACGCTCGATTTTAAATACCACTAGGCGGTCACCCATCCATGTACCGACCAAGACGGTGGTAGCTTAACTTTTCCAATCGATAATGAACGGCTAATCATGCTACACCACGAGCGCTTCCTTAGTATTATTATAACTATATACTTATTATTTCTTTAACTTGGAGCCATTCGCTTCAACATTACACCACCGTGTAACACACGTCCACATATAAGCTTAAACAGCGTTTCAACCGGTGAGTTATTGAAGGTTTAACAGTTGACGTAATGTACTGGAAGTGGGCTTGTTTTGTTTTATTTACACACACCAGTTGGGGGTAATACTGAATGATCACGCGTGTCGGTTGATTTGGAAAGACTCTTTTGTCTTTTGAAAGCGAGACGCAGGTTCAAGATCGTCGCTCTTGGGTCATATAGAGTTAGGCAGGAGTTAGGAAAGAAGCCCGATTTCATTGCATGTATCATCGTGATACATTGGTGCCGATACTGATGTAAATTGCACTAAACTTCTTACAAACATTATTGAAAAAGGATAGAACATATTTAAAGCTGTCAAATTAGTTTTGCCGTTTTCATGGCGACTTAATTTATGTTAAAAACCACGGAAAAGAGAATACACAAACAATCGGACTAATTTTGAATTAGACAGGACCAATTTATTTACATCCTTTTCTTATGTTCTTTGTTAGAAAGAGAGACTAAATTAGTTTAGTTGTAAAGAACAGAATCAGCACCATTGTTATGGTTGTACAGTCGAGGACATAAATATGTATACACTTAGTAAAATTCAACAACGGTTTCCTCTTAAACTACTGATTGAAATTATAAGATATTATAAAGGCAGAATCTTCTAACATATACTATTATGATTTGTGTAATAGTTTAACACTTAAATGTTAAACATGCGAGAAAATTGCTTTTGAATTTCAGAAAGTGTATACATATTTATGTCCTCGACTGTACTGTGGTTGTACGTAGTATTTATATACTCTGAGGTTATAGTAATATATCGGGTCTAATGTATCAAAATATTTCTAGTAGGTACTATGTGTTCATTATTTAGTATTTTTTTATTTATAACCAATACCATTTTTTTTACCTAACATAAATACTTTTCATAGGCTGACCTATTTTACGTTTATGCGCTCTCCTGTAAAATTTCATTACAAGGTTTTCAAATAGGGCAGCCGTATTCACGCACAGACTTGTAACAATATGTTATTTTGACTAAGATAAAATATAGTACCTACCTATGTAGTATAATGATAGTAAATATAGATTCTTACCGTTTTTTCATTCGTATAATTTATTCTCGGTTTGTTTCTTTTTATGTTTCTGAAGTAATTTATTGGGTATCTTTTGTAAAGAGTAATTGCTGAGTATTGCCGGCTCTTCTCAGCAAAAGCAACATTCTGAATGTATAGTATAAAAAAACAAAAGTGCATGTGAAAACATTAATTTCAGCCCAGAGCCTACTTCTACTGACATACGCCTCCCAAACTGTAATATTATTTTATATGTAGCGACATGTTATAAAATCCGTATGAAAATCTATAAGCTTAAATTCAAATTAAATTCAACATCATTTATTCAAATAGACCTTCGCAGGCACGTACGAAAAGTTCGACTCTAATACCGGTTCGGATGGTTGCATTTGCTGAGAAGAGCCGGCAATAAACTCAGCAATTACTCTTTTCAAAACAAGCTTAGATTCATTAAATAATTACATTCTAATCGCACTGAAAATAATTGCGTACTTAAAAGAACTAAAATACAAATCAAACAGAAATAGCCATTGTTTTATACTATTTAGATAAGAGATGCTTAAGTGGAGTCCAAAAACTAGCAAAGCTAGTCCTAATCTGATAATACCTAGTCTAGACTAAAATTTTAGCTCAAACTTTGTAACAGTAATAAACCAAAAGGTAAATACAATTTATCACGCTCGGGGGATTTGTCGGATAACCCGGTTAAGGCGAAAAATTCTTATTTAATGCGTTTATCCGTGGCCCGGGTGTTTTCTACCGTATTTCCTTTAATAGCACGCCTGTTCTTTTTTTCTCTTCGTTTATTTATAGTATGCCATAGAGTTTGAATTATTTTTCTTCTTTTTTTTTTATACGATTAAGTCGGTAAACAAGCACACGGCCCACCTGATGGGAAGCGGTTCCCGTAGCCATATGGACCAATTTATACTCTCACGAGCTTGCAACACACGAAGCATCGCTCACACGTTACCAACCTTTCCCCCCTCACCTATGAGCTCTGGCGACCTTACTCACGCGCAGGAACACAACTTAACACAACATAAAGTTATTTGGCTGCGGTATTCTGCAAGGTGGAGGTACTTCCCAGTTGAGCTGCTCTTTCAGCGAATAAACGCTATGCTCTACCTCTCTCACACTCACGGCTCTCACTTGTAATTTTGAAACGTAGCATAACTTGAATTTGATTTTCCACGGTCCAATTATTTTCTCTGTTTTGTTAGTTTTTTAAAGCATCACTCAAAAACTAATACAGCGATCACGATGAAATTTGGCATGCAGATAGTTGATGGTATGTAAAAGGACATAGGCTACTTTTTATACCGGGAACACAGGTGAAACCGCGCGGGAGAGCTAGCCCAAAATAAGAATAAACATCGTTTTCAATGCAGCTAGCTAGCGGAAATCCTCTGTAACCTATTTCATATTTAACCACCATACAAGCTAAAAGCCACTATAACCCAGCGCCTGAACATTTGGCAGCTAATCTGTATTGTAAACAGTTATCGATACCATCAAACTTAGGCCTCCGGGCGCTGAATATGATATTATCCAATCATTGAACGACCGCTGAAGCAGATTTAATTACTGTACTACTCATATCTAACCAAAGATAGGTGAATGGAAACTAATATTGCATTTTCATCATCATCATACTAATCTATTTATTGATAAGTTTTTTTTTTTTTATTGACAGTAAGATGCCGGCCCAAAATTTTGCCTTAGCACCCTTACGCGGTCAAACCGGCGAGCTCTCAACCGGGGTTATGATTAGGTAACTATGCCTGAGGCCTATTGGGCTATGCCCCAGTTGGGGGCAAACCACGGCTCAGGGCCGTTACGGGGGGGGGGGGGGACGGACTTTTCAAAAAACGAGTTACAACCAAGCTCGGGCCGCTTGAACGGGATGAGACAGTAAGAGATCGCACCGCGTGGCCTCGACGACGAAGGACGGTAACGGAGTGAACGGTTACCACGATTCGCATCTGAGTGTGTATTCGAGCAGTTGCGATTTGAGCTGAGTTGACAAGTTATTCATACGTGAAGAGGTAACTTTGTATCCCTTTTTTGACTATTTCACGCACGGAGGAGTGTGAGATTTGGCATAGTTGAAGTTTATGAAGAAGAAGTGGAGAAAGCAATTTTGATTTTCGAACAATTAGCTAATGATAATTACTTTTTGCACCACAAGAATGATTAAATAGCTAATGTGCAGAGTCTTTTTCAACAGTTTTTGTAGCAAGTAAGTAAATAGCACAGTTCCTTTACATTTCTGTAAGAATATCGCAGCAAAAATATCACAACAAATGTGTGCAATATAGCAAGCTCCAAAAGCCAATTGCAGGCAATAACGGAAAGGTCCAGAGAGTGATGGTACCGATAACCTTCCAATGGGTTTAGATTAAAACAACATGGGGAAGATACCCAGTGGCCAGCGTGTGTGACGACAAAACTACGTTTATCTGACGCACTATAAATCAATTGTAACTTGTAACCAAACTGTCGCCTCGTGAGCACTCTTACAATTTTTTATACCACTAAGTTGGCAATCAAGCAGTCGTCTTGTCTGTTGCAAAAATCTCTTCAGACTCTTCTTGAAGATCTCTATTGTTGTACTAATTTGTAATATTAAATGTACATAAAAACTAAGGATCATCTTCTTCCTCGGCCATACTTGATGCAGGTTTTTCAGTCAACGGATTCATTCATAATCTTGACATAGTTTTGTTGTCCACAGGTAAGTCTCTACCGTATCTTCCCTTTTTATTGTAATCTAAGCCTATAGGAGTCACGGATAAACTACCTAGCAAAATCAAACTTTACGATCTGTGCCTAAACGCCGATTGTGAACGATTTATGTTACGTGTACTTTAAATAAGTTTGCCAAGTGAGGAATGAGCCAGAATGAGGAATGATTTCTTTGCTATTTTACTGTAGGTTATAAGACTGAACACTAAAATTCATGATATACGTGGCCATTTATTGCTTTACCTTATTCTATTAGAAAGTTAAGGGATTTTTGCATGGTTGGAAAGTGACCGTGTGGTCGCGCGTCTATAATTAGGCCACAGTAACCGCTTACCACTAGGCGCGCCGTGTGCTTGTTATAGTATGACATTCAAAACATACCTACTTACACGAGATTTTAAATCCTTATGGTGTGTCCAAGCTACGCGAAACAACGAACGGCCCTACAACAGGGGCGGGCGGAGCGCAGTCGAGCGCGAGACGAATGCTCGTTCGAGGCTCGTAAGCTCGTCAATGCTACGCGAACAACGTACGAATCGCTTCGCGTAGCATGGACGCACCATTACATCTATTATGTACGTTCAGGAACTTTGAAATTATACACACATTTTTGTCAAATAAAACTGCAGATTTTCGTAATGTGAAAACCCGCTATCTGGGTTTTCGTATTTCTAAAACGCTGCAGTCTTATTTGACGACAGAAAACAATATTATCTAGCTCATCGTATTTTCACAAACAGACCAACGTTGCGTATTTTATGCAGGATCTGCGGATTGAGGTTAACTCTATTTATTTATTCCTAACAATTCTAATATATGGGTTCTTTTGAATAAAAATGCAGTTTTCTCTGAGAGAAGCTGAAACAAACAAATAAACCCAAGCAGCACGCAAGCATATTCTACATCAATAAACCAGCCCATTTAGAACTTAGAGTTCTTTTAGAGACTTACAAGAGTGTAAAGAACAGTTTTAATACTTATAAGAGTGATTTATGAGATATTATACAGCTCTAGCTGTATAACATTCTTAGTAAGGGATCCGCGTCAGCTTAGGGTTCTTAAACAGAATATCAAAACTCTACTATACAGCGTTAAGAATTTAATAACACTCCAAGCTGGTTTTATCTTTAAAGCTGTATATAGGCTGTATAAAGGGATCCGCGTCAGCTTAGGGTTCTGAAACAGATATTATAACTCTATAATACAGCGTTAAGTGTTTTCTGACACTTCAAGCTGGTTTTATCGTTCAAGCTGTATACAGGCTGTATTAAGCATGTGTTCACTTACTTAATACAGCAATAAACGTTCATAACTTACTTACTACAGCTACTAAGACTTATAACACACTCCAAGTATCGTTTAGGCTGTATAGCAAATTGTCGACATTTTTACATTTACAATAACAACATTTAAATTACAATTAAAGGAATATTTCATAATAACTATAGCCGTATCATGGTTATCAGCTTGAATAATGATCTTGTATACTCATATCTATTATTTATAAATATATTTTTAACTTCCTAACCTTAAAAACAAACACTTATTTACTGTATTTAGTATAATTTCTTTATTTTGGCTTGATTATTTTGTTGGCGCGTGAATATTTTGACGGAAAACATACACAGGTTCACAATAAATTAAAATTTGCACATTGAATTCATCAATAAACAGCATTAGATATCCATGTCCAAGATTTTATCCTTTCCATTTTAATAACAATATTATGTCGCCATTCAATATGGCATCGTAAATAGATTTATTTATTTTATTCTCACATAATTCTCTTCGACAACCTATTTAGAACTATTATTCTTACAAGATACTTATAAGAGGATATCCGTAGAGTATAGGCTGCTCTATACACCTAATAACAGCCCTAATACAGCTTTTATACTTGTCTTTTGTTTATACAGCCTCTATACAGCTCCAATAACGAAATAAGCTGTGTAATGTGGGCCCTTTTTACACTTATAAGGTCTGTATAAGCGCTTATACAGCCTTTTTACAGCCTGAATATTCAGCTTTTAGTATAAGAACGAACTTTAATACAGCCTTTAAACAGCTTGTTATGCTACTTGGGAATGAACCGGTGTCATTTTTCCCCAGGGCATACCATACATACGGTAATGTATTACTTCCCTTCTCGCGGTTAGATTTTTGAAAAACCCTTCAATAATTGTTGGTAGTGGTGTTTTTCCAAGGGTAAGTAGTACAGCTTGGGGTTCTTCAAAAAGGGTGTGAAAAGATTGTTGCTGGGTTGTCAACGCGTGAGGGATATCCCCGTAGCGTTATATTCTCTTTGGATATCCCTGTTGTTGCAAG
Organism: Achlya flavicornis; assembly: GCA_947623365.1. NCBI lineage: Eukaryota > Metazoa > Arthropoda > Insecta > Lepidoptera > Drepanidae > Achlya > Achlya flavicornis. The sequence goes on along the minus strand of OX392491.1, from coordinate 1,314,902 downwards.
CGTCCATAGGCTACGGTAACTGCTTACCATCAGGCGGGCGATAAATTATGACTACTTTATTTTGTGATCTGTGTGCCATTGGGCAGCGTGGCAGTCACGTTAAGCCGTTGGTCTCGGTTATCACTTAATTGTGATATTCGTTAAGCTAGTTGGAGGCCTACTAGGCGGCTTGACAACTTTAAGAGTAGGTTGACCACTAGCCTACCTCCACCGATCCGCAATGGGCACGCGTGGTGGAGTATCTGCCCAGTCCCTTTTACCCTTATTTGTGAAAGGAGGCCTGTTTTTAGCAGTGGGACATTATAGGCTGATGATGATGATGATGAAAAATCTTTCGTAATAGACATTGTTTCAAAATTCTAAATAGACCTTCGCAGGCACTTATGAAAAGTCTGACTCTAATACTCTAATATCGGTTTGGAAGGGAGCATTTGCTGAGAAGAGCCGGCAATAAAGTCAGCAATTACACTTTTCAAAATAAACTTAGATTCATTATGTACATAATATTTACATTCTAATCGCACTGACAACAATTGCGTGCGGCGCGTAAATAAATAGCAAACTTAAGCAGACCAGACCAGCCCCCACAAGCAGCACCTGTTCACAAGTATGACGCGTGTGGCAGCCACCGCCCTTGTTTAACGTTTGTTTATTTATATTTACTTTAAAACTTAGATACACATAAATGTCACAAAAGTGTAACTCTCAAGTGTTACACCCAGGACCCAGATGAAGTATCCATTGCTGTCAAGAATATACTGCAGATTATAGCAGCACGTCATAACAGTGAATCTAACGATCACAACAGATCTACTCTGGTCGCAGTGATACAAGCTCTGTAACGACTTGAAGCAGACACTTGACCCAAATATTATAATAATAAAAGAAAAACCCGTAGCAGTTACTGTTGAAATATGTCATCGTATGTTATGATTCTAATATAAAAAAAAAATTATTGAATATAGAGTAACAAAGAATAGTATAAGTTTCTTAAGATGCAATAGCATTCTGTCACTACGATAGAGAAGTACTTATTGAATCAAGATTTTATTAAAAAGCTATGTTAACATAAAGTAGCTCATTATATTAGGATCATTATTATCAGAATGTCTGGAAGTAGTAGGTTTTTAAACATTTTTTTGGAGAGAGCTCCTTCGTGTTTATGCTAGGTACCATTTTTAGGGTTCCGTAGCCAAATGGCAAAAAACGGAACCCTTATAGATTCGTCATGTCTGTCTGTCTGTCTGTCTGTCTGTCCGTCTGTCCGTCCGTATGTCACAGCCATTTATTTCCGAAACTATAAGAACTATAATGTTGAAACTTGGTAAGTAGATGTATTCTGTGAACCGCATTAAGATTTTCACAAAAAATAAAAAAAAAACAATAAATTTTGGGGGTTCCCCATACATAGAACTGAAACTCAAAATTTTTTTTTTCATCAAACCCATAAGTTTGGGGTGTCTATGGATAGGTCTTAAAAAATGATATTGAGGTTTCTAATATCATTTTTTTCTAAACTGAATAGTTTGCGCGAGAGACACTTCCAAAGTGGTAAAATGTGTGTCCCCCCCCCTGTAACTTCTAAAATAAGAGAATGATAAATCTATATAAAATATATGATGTACATTACGGTGCAAACTTCCACCGAAAATTGGTTTGAACGAGATCTAGTAAGTAGTTTTTTTTAATACGTCATAAATTGAAATTAATATCAAATACTCAGTTCTATACTACCATTTACTTATATACCTACAGGTTTGTACGGAACCCTCGGTGCGCGAGTCTGACTCGCACTTGGCCGGTTTTTTTTATAAAATAAATAAATAAAATAAAATAAAAAAGCCTTTTTATTCCTTACATTATTTACAGTATTATCTAATTCTAAGTGTTAATTTGGTTAGTTACCTTAAAAAATTAGTTGTTATTTTTAGTTAGTATTTTTTTTAATTATAATTATATTTTTATGTAAGAACCCCAGATTGGGTGAAGGCCTCCTCCAAAGATGCCCATTTGTCGCGGTCTTGTGCTATTTGGGCCCAGTTTGGGCCGGCTGTTTTTTTTATCTCGTCTTCCCAGCGTGTCAATGGTCTCCCTCTGCTTCTTTTGCCTAGTGGACCATTCCACTGTGTTATTTGTGCGGTCCATCTCTGGTCTTTTAGTCGCGCTACATGACCTGCCCATTTCCACTTCAACTTTTGCGCGTAGCTCAAGGCATTAGGCATTAGTATACATTTATTAGGTTTTTTTTATAAGTATACATTTTTGGAGATATTTAGAGAGAGATTAAATATAAGTAAAATGGAGAGTACATTATGTTTCATAATTAGTCAGTACCTAGAAGAATGGAAGAAGCGTACATATTGCGCCGACCCCAATTGATTGGGAACAGGATGATGATGAATTAGTCAGTACCTAGGTAATGTCAACAAATATATATATATATTTTGTTCAGCAATTGACAACCAACCTAACATATTGATCAGTGCTCAAAGCGGAATAGTTTTGATGTTCTAAAAATGGTTGCTCTAACGATAATACTTTTGACATTTTATGATAAAACTGTTAATTTTTATCGATACTTTTTATTAAACACCATAACACTAGAAGCTACAAAACCGTCGGGGCTCAAAAGGTATACTTTATCGAATGTAATAAACAAGATTGGTTAGAAAATTGTTATCTTTGACATAAAAGCAAGAAAGAAAAAGAAAGAAAATACATTTATTTGACGAAACACATTAAAGAATTTACATACAAAAATACTTTTTTTTGAATTTACATACATAAAAGACACATTGCCAGCATATATTGGGGGAGTGAGTAATTACTTATTAACATGAGTTTGTTTCCTGAATTCAAGATAAATACCACTAGCCAGTATATAAAGCAACTAAAAAAAAACATTTTGTCAATTGTATGCTCTTAATGATTTGATAAATTAATGAGCAGCTCCTTCCGTTGTTTCGTTTCTTTGTACTTGTAATATCACAGTATAAACAGTGTTATCAATGTACCTATCTATACAGTATTCTAGAATTTCGGAGGCAATGTATTTGCCTCCGAATACATTGCCTCCGAATTTTACATTTCGAATTAAATTTTTGTTCCCATTTGAGCACCGATCCAAAATATGAATCGGTGTTGAAAAGGGAATAGGATCGGTGCTCAAAAAATCGGTGCGCAAATGGGAATACTTCGTCTCGCCGGATTCTTCTCAGTTGAAGGCCGAGTTCAAACTTCCGAATTGGTGGTAACTAAACCGCGCCTAAATTGAAAGGTTTTAACTTTGAACTAGAAGGTAATTAACTCTGGTCAATTCCCATGATTTTCAGGAAACTTGCGTGAATATTGCACACAGTATGAGCGTTCCATTACACAGTCAGTAGCTGATCCGTCTGTGGGACGGCAACAATCGTTTACTTTCCGCCAGCTATTTTACCCAAGAAATAAAGCGTCCAGCCAAAGAAATATACGTCCAAGGAAGGTTGTATCCTTGGTCGTATATTTCTTGGTTTGAAACCGGCCAAGTGAGAGTCTGAGTCTCATTCGCTCACCGAGGGTTCCGAACCTCCTTGGACGTATGTTTCTTGGTTTGGATCATCACTATAATAAAAAACCGGACTGGCTTAACTATGTTAACGGATTTTTATGATTTCGAAAAGCAACCTGTAATATTTATACTTACATTTCAATCAAACGGGGAATGGTATTATGTATTATAGTTAAGTCAACAACTATGCAATACGAAAATAAGTTGTTTTAGAATGTAAATACTTAGCTTTTAGGTTTTAAAAACATTGTTTTATTGTCCCCTTTTCGCTTCATAGTTTACAATACCATCAATTTGTGATGAGATAGTAAACCATGGCTCTACCCTCATTATTTTACGCTTCCATATTCTTGTTAGTGTGCGTCGAAGGACTCTTACATACGGTCAGAAGACATTGCTAGGTCAGTTGGTAACCCAGTTGTGACACTCACAAGCCCGGTCTTCACTGGCAAAGTAACAGTATTGCACCCTATTGATGCTCCTACTTCAACAAGTAGGTATCTCTACTACTACACTCTAGGCACTTTATATAAAACTAGCTTTAGCCCGCGACTTCGTTCGTGTGGTGCTACCACACACTAAATTACCCTACCTTTCTTAGGAGTTAATTCTACTGTACGTGTGTATGTCACTGAATTCCTCCTAAACGGCTGGACCGATTTGAATGTTTTTTTTGTATGCGTTTGGGTGGCGCCCTGGATGGTTTAAATTCACAGATCAGCCCGGAAGATGGCGCTGCAGTCGACAATATAACCTAGATACCGAATTTTATATGTAAGAAAAGAAAATTAACTAATATACATCCCCAAAAACATTTTCATGTAAAATGTTGCCAAGACTAGACCATGTGGCTCGCACTGTCTAAAAGTTATCAGATCTCATGTAGAGCCAAGCTTATAGCTCTACACGCCCTAACTTCACAAACTCTACACCGTAGTCAAGTGAATAATTTATTCACTGTTAATTACTTTTCAGTAATACAATAGTTATTGTAGTAGCGAAACGGCCAAGCCACATATTTTGACTACGTTTTTGTTCCAAGTTTTAGACATTTTTTGTTGATTGTGTACTAATACAAGCTTACATACCAAATTTCAGCTTTCTAGGACTTCAGGAAGTACCCTAAGAGTTTTGATGATCATCAGTGAGTCAGTGACGAAATCGGAGATTTTTGGATATCAGTAAAATTTAAAGTATACGAGCTATGTTATTGAAACTAAATACGTTTAATAAGTTGACTATTGAGATCATATCCCGAGAATTCTGTTTATCTGGTATAAGTTATAAGAGTTCAAAAAAACAACGAAGCGCTTCGAGAAAAGGTAGGTTAGGTAGTGGCTTGCACTTCGCTTGGCTACTCTTGGCGGGGGGCACTCCCGTGCTCCTAGATTGCCTACGCTTTGGACACACACACATACAATACATTTAAGGACAGTGTTTCGATTCACGTAACAAAACTTCAAGGGTGTCGTAGCGACATCCAAATGGGACCCTGTTCATAAGCCTCCCCTGTCCGTCCGTCCGTCAGTCTGTCAGTGGGTTAATTGTATCTCATGAACCGTAATAGATAGACACTTGAAATTTTCACAGATTATATTTTTCTATTGCCGGTATAACAAGAAATTTTATTATTTTTTATGTTTTTACAAGCTTTTATTTACCTTCCCCTGTCCCGTTGTCTGTGGAATTCGATGGAAATAAAATGAAATCTAATGGAATTTTGCAAGTTCAATTTGACCCACTTTCCGGTAACCGATTGAGCTGAAATTTTGCACGAATATGCAAATCGCGTGACAATGCAATATTATGATGATGTCGAGCTGATCTGATGATGGAGCTGCAAGGTGGCCATAGGAACTCCGTAATAAAACCACATAACCCCATCGAGTTTGGGCTAATTTGATTTGTCCTGATGAGTACTTTGTCGCAAGTACATTGCAGTCACTCAAAAAAAAGCTTATAATAAAAATGACATTTTTAACAAAAAACTTGTTATTATCATAATGTCAAATGAACGATAGAAAAATGAACTTTTAGACAAATCGTTGAGAAGTATACACCTTTGAAAGTTTTTCACGGAAACTATTTCACAATACACAATTTAAATACCTAGTTGATGTCGCTACGACACCGCTGAAGTTTTGTTACGTGAATCAGCCACAGGCAGCATCGGTAGTAGTATTAGGTAAACTCGGTAAACAATATTATTTCGCTTGTACGAAGTGTTATAGTTATAATTTTTTCCTTGTATGTATAAGCTTTAGTGTGACCATATACAGGACTAATGTGGCTGATGGTAAGCACAAAGTATGGAATGCTATCTAACCTCCTTGCTGACTCTATTATGCTTCTTGCAGCCAGGCATAACATATATGGCAAAAAATATCTTTCTGTCTAGTTAATAAAGTCTGTATTCCTTTGTATTAAAAAGGTAACAAGAAATATCTTCAATCAACCTATTTGCACAAATAAAACAAAACATAAAATCCTTACTTACTAATATCATAAATGCGAAAGTGAGTTTGTTTGTTTGTTACGCCTTCACGCCTAAACTACTCACCGGATCAACATGATATTTGGCATGCAGATAGCCTATGGTATGGAGAAAGAAATAGGCTACTTTTTATCTCGGGAACGCGGGGGAACCCGCGGGGACAGCTAGTTGAGTATAAAAATCTCCGTTTCAATTTGTTTTCTCGGTTTGAACTTCGTATAGAACTTTTCTAGCCGCCTTCAGAAGGCTAAAACAAATAGGCAACAGGAAGGAATCAGTCTCTAGAGAATTCTAAACTTTCAATAAAACGAAGCTAACTTCAAAGATTCTTGTGGCTCTCCGTCCTAATTAGATACTTCAAAATAAAATACTATTTGTTCAAGTTGTTGGTTCTTTCAAAAGAAAAGTGGATAAAAGTTTGTTAGTAATTGGCTTTGGGATCATAAGTTGAGCTCGTTAAAACTGTGGGATAAAAATATGTTGCCATACTTGTTTGTGCTGCAAGTAAAGGACCCCCCCCCCCCCCCCCCCACAAAATAATATGGAAAAAGCCATTCGGTTAATTTGGCTGACATTTTGGGAAAATATAGTCTGTAGCACGGTAATCGACCTTTGAGATCGGAACACACCGATAGGTTCTTGGCGACAGATTTTCAACTTGAGGATGGTAGCCAGCCAGGTGGGTACTACGAAGTACCCTACCACCGTGCTATGGTTTCCCCACGGTGTTTTCCTTCACCGAAAGCTCAATCAAAGTTTTAATTTTCTTTTAATAACCGACGAAAAAACGGAGGAGGTTTACAAGTCGACGCGTATATTTTTTTTTATGTATGATCACGCATATCTTTTTACAGTGTAGTCCGATTTTGATAATTCTTTTTTTATCGGATAGGGTTTATCTCGAAGTTGGCCCCATATAAATTTGGATAAAAAATACTTAGCCTAAGGGTGGGAAAATAGGGGTGATTTATTGTTCACTCACCGATTTTAATGGTGACTTGTGTATTACATTATAAAAGTAATCAAACATTAAGCATGTCGTAATTAGTAGATTATAGCCACAAAAAATCATAAAATAAAAACTTTTTAACAAAAAAAAAAAAAACACCGAAAAAACTGAAAAGCAAAAAATAGTAAACCCTTTAAAAAACTGTTTAGTTTTTTGTTGTTTTTACAATGATGAAAAATTAAAAATAATACCTATTTGATGTTTTTCCGAAGTTTGCAAATCGAAGAACTAATTACAGTTGACTAAGGAATATTACTATTTATTATTATTATATCTTTATTTAGTTTTTTATCTTAAAAATATATTTTTTATAACATTACAATTAAAAATATTATAAAAAAACCTAATCCTATAAACAAATACGATTATATTCTTTTACAATACTTCTATAAAACTAATAATGTTATAAAAAACCTAATTCTAGAGTCCCGCCGGTAGCGGGGTAGGTCCCAAGCTACCGGTGGTTAGGGCCGCAGAGAGAGGAACCTCCTGACGATGCGCGCCGTGTCCAGGAGTACCGCCTTCTGTATCTGACCCTTGATCCAGCCATCCAGCGAGAGCCTCTCAAGATGTTGGTCGAGACTCTTCGCTATGAGACCGTTCGCCGAAACAACTATCGGGACAATGATCGTCGAATCAACATCCCACATGGCGGTCACCTCGTGAGCCAAGTCAAGGTACTTGCTGAGCTTGTCCTTCTCGGCCTTCACGAGGTTCTCGTCATGGGGGATAGTAATGTCAACGAGCACTGCCCGGCGCTTCAATCGATCTGTCAGCACGATATCAGGCTTATTGGCTACAATAGTCCTGTCCGTGATGACAGATCGATCCCAATAGAGCGTGGCACGACAATTTTCGAGAACTGGCGCAGGCGCGTACTTATAGTACGGCATTTCGGACTCTACAAGGCCGTATTGAAGAGCAAGTTGCTGGTGGATGATTCTGGCTACTAGGTTATGTCTGTGCAAGTACTCGCCGTTAGCAATATGAGAACAACCGGAGATAATATGCCTGAGTGACTCTCCGGGACGGCGGCATGCACGACAGATGTCGACCGTACCGTCCTTCAGGATATATTTCCGGTAGTTATTCGTCTTGATAACTTCGTCCGCAATTGCACAGACAAAACCTTCGGTTTCCCCAAAGAGGTCACCAAAGCGTAGCCAGTTCACCGACGCGAGCAGATCTACATCGGGCCCTGTTAGTGCCCTGTAGAACCGCCCGTGTAGCTCCTTACTCTTCCATACGTCCTTGCGGTCCTCGGTGCTTAGCACCTTTGGTCTGCGCTAGTTCTCGTTTGCCAAGGATAACGGGGTGAGGCCCCTGTCTACTGCCACCACATCGCGATGCATCCCACACTCGTTGTCAAGGAAATACTTCCTAAGACTGTACACCTCGTGGTTGTGGAGGTTTTTGGCGTTTAAAAAGCCGCGGCCTCCACACTTACGCGGGATGTACAGTCTCATAACAGACGAGCGTGGGTGTAGCATGCGATGTGTTGTGAGCAGGAGACGGACCCTCCTATCCAGGGCGTCCAGCTCAGTTTGAGTCCACCTTAGTATGCCAAAGGAGTACGTGAGCAGGGGCATCACCCAGGCGTTGAAGGCGCGCACCTTGTTACCACCTGACAAAAGACTGTTCAGTACTTTTGTCAGGCGACAGAAGAAGCGCTCCTTCACAGCCCGCTTTATGTCCCCGTCCACAATACCCAACGACTGTGACATACCAAGGTACTTATAGGTTTCTGCTTCGGAGAGTGATCTGAGAGACATTGTCTCAGAAAGCTGTAAATTCGTTGAATTTACAACTTTCCCCCGCTGTACATGCATGACCGCACACTTATCTACACCAAACTCCATTTTGATGGCGCTACTAAAAACTTCAGTCATTTTCAGTAGCTCCAACAAGTCTTGGCGTTTTGGTGCAAATAGTTTAAGGTCATCCATGTACAACAGATGAGAAATGACCTCACCCCCTCTTCGAAGCCGGCAGCCTAGTCCTGAATCCTTCAGCAGAGTACTGAGCGGATTCAAAGCTAGACAGAACCACAGAGGACTCAAACTGTCACCCTGGAAAATACCTCGCTGGATCCTTATAAAGTCCTGCGGGCCAGAAGTGCCATCTCCACCACCTGGTTGACGAAGGACTGTGATCCACTGCCTCATACACGCGCTCAAGAAGGATCTAAGAGCTGTATCAACTTTATACAGTTCCAAGATCCTCTCCAGCCATGAGTGAGGCACTGAATCATAGGCCTTCTTGTAATCAATCCAGGCAGCCGAGATGGCTCCCCTATTCCGCCGGACTTGTTGGCAAATTGTCGTGTCGATGAGGAGGAGCTCTTTGGTACCACGGGACCCACCCCTACATCCATTTTGAGAGGAAGCCAAAACGTTATTCGCAACAATGTGCGTATTAATTTTTGCTCTCAAAATGGATGTAAGGAGCTTGTATAGTGTAGGCAAGCACGTGATGGGTCGATAGTTTTTCGGTTCCGTGGTACTACCGGACTTAAAGAGCAAGGAAGTAACACCGGTTGTTAGGAAAGTTGGCAGGGAACCATCCTCAAGGGCTTGTTGGAATTGCGTTGCCAAACGTTCGTGTGAGCATCGAAACCACTTTATCCAAAAGTTGTGCAATCCATCCGGCCCAGGACTTTTCCAGTTCTGGGTCGTACGGATCGCACAACCTATGTCAATGGGGCTGATGGTAATAGCCTCCATTGGTTCGATGGACTCACACTCACGTTTGACAACACTCATCCAATCACCCTCGGTGTGTTGGACAGGCATTGACCAGATACTACGCCAGAAATTAATCATAGCAGTAGTATCCGGCAACTGTCCATCCAACACACGTTGGTCAGTTCCCTCCCACTTTCGGTATACCTTCCTCTGGTCACTTTGGAAGAAGCGATTCTGCTGGAATCGATCCACACGCTCTCTGTAGCGGCGAATACGGCTTGCCCACGCATAAACTTTTTGCTTCAAGAAGTCAATGCGTTCTGTGACACAGGCCAAGTAGTCGTGGGACCTAATATCAGTCCCCGCAAAGGCCTGGGTCACAAAGCGCATGACACGAGGGCGATTATTGCCCTCCTTGAAGCAAATCAGCTTTGCAATGAGAGTCCTGAACGTGTTGATACGCCGCTCGATCCGCACTTGCCATGCGGGGGCACCACCGACGGTCCGCGTGGCTCGGCCAGGGACAGGTAGCCTGACACGAGCAACACGGCACGCCGCGATGGCCCCACAGTACAGAATCGAGTGGGTATCAACTAAATCTTCACTAGCCCGTAGATACGGGTCTAGTAAAGCGTTCAGGGCTCCCATTAGCGCTAAGTTTCGTTTATTTGTGGGCAAGCGTGGTATTCGCGGCCTAGAGTTGGGTGCGGACCTATACAGCACAATTGCTTCCTCCAAAGTCCTCCTCAAATACTCATTGGTTTGAGTGCTTACGCTGTTCACACAGTCCTCCTCGTCGGCACTGGGATCAACCGGCGCCGCCCCCGGTGCCTGGTCTAGTATCGGCACCGGAATCGGCGAAACAGCAGATGGATCCCGCGTCAAAGCAGAGGCAGAGCGAACAGGTAGCACTTCCAAGCGTAGCCGATCAAGTACAGAGTCATCCAGCCTCTTGAGCCGCTGGATGGCCCGCACCTGATCCGATAGGCGTTGCGCGGTCACGTTGATGGTTGGTTCAAGGATCTGAAACAGAGGTAGCATCCGGTCACGGTACGCGGACAGGTTGGTTCCCCCCTCTGTAGCCCCATAGTAGGCGCGCATGCAGTTTTCATTAATGGACTGTGTCCACCGCATGCGACGCACTATACCACCGGTAGCGGGGGCCGAGCGCGGGACAGGTTGTCCCGCAGGTCCCAAGCGTGCCGGCAGCGGTGGCCGCCCTCGTCGCGCAGGTGGTCGCGGCGGCGGGGGCGACGGCCCGCGCTCGTCGCTCGACTCGCTAGTGTCGGGCGCGGTGGCGAAATTATCGCCCGACAAGGATGGCGAGGAGCTGGCAGAGGCGGGCGAGGGTGGTGGGCGTGCGTTTCGTTCCGCTGTTTTATTTGTCCTTGACCTTGTAATCATGTTTCATGCTCAGACCAAGAAAAAAAGGGTTTTGCGGGCAGGATTCTGCGAGGGAGATAAAACCTTGTTCCGTGTACATAGATACTTGTTTGCGTTGTAGAGTTAGGTAATTTTAGACAGGTTATCCTAATTCCTACTGATCTGTATATATAAAAATCAATGCCACTTTTCGTTGTAATTTTATAACTCAAGAACGGGCTCACCTATCCAAACCAAAGGCTTTGTTCGGAATATTTAGTAGGTGGTTTATGTGTAGTTTGCACAAAATCGGTCGAGCGGTTCTTCATTTATCACATTTTTATTATTTCACTTTATACGTAGCGAAGCATGTACTGGGCCGCTAGTATTGTATGTATGTTTGTTGCCATTTAGCTCCCTAACTGCTGAACGACTTTCAATGAAACCGGGCATATTGATTGATCATACCGTGGAATCTGTATAACTACTAATAAATAAAATAGAAGTGTATTTTTGTAAAATATCAGCTTTTTACTAAATGCCTATGAAAGTACGATTTTACTCACAAAAAATGACAGTTGCATCTAGGTTAATCTCTGAAACGACTGGACCGATTTGACAGGACTTCCATTGGCAGATAGCTGATATTATAAGGAGTAACTAAAGTAACTTTTATTTCAGATATAGGGGTAGGGTTCGGGGTAGAGCGGGCGAAACCGCGGGGGCAACTAGTAATAATATAGGAAAGGAACTGACTGAGAGATGTTCACACACCTTTAAGTACATCAAATTCAAATTCAAAATTCAAATTCAATTCAAAATTCAAATTCATTTATTCAAATAGATCTTCGCAGGCACTTATGAAAAGTCTGACTCTAATACTCTAATACCGGTTCGGAAGGTTGCATTTGCTGAGAAGAGCCGGCAATAAACTCAGCAATTACTCTTTTCAAAACAGGCTTAGATTCATTACATAATATTTACATTCTAATCGCACTGAAAACAATTGCGTGCCCCGGCGCGGCGGCAAAATTACAAAGTATAGCAGACCAGCCCCCACAAGCAGCACCTGTTCACAAGTATGACGCGTGTGGCAGCCATCGCCCTCCTCGCCATATTGGAGGGAAGTGAGCGACCCGTCACACGACATGAAACTTACATACAACTTCCAAAAATAACGGGAAAAATCGCGGGACGGAAGCTGGTTATAGATATTCCTAAAAATATTACAGTACAGCAGATAGCTCAAAATTCAACAGTAACTTTGGACGAATATTGGGTACAGATTACCCACAGATTTGGGTATGCAGGCAAGTTTTTTCAGTCAACAATCCATTGTGCCAACGGGGGTCCCGTTACGGGTTACTTAACCTCCGCTGTATGTCCGTCCGTCTGTCTGTCAGTGGGCTGTATCTCATGAACCGCAATAGGTAGAAAGTTGATATTTTCACAGACTGTTTATGTCTATTGCCACTTTAACATCCTAACTAATAAATTAGGATTTATAAATGCGAAAGTTTGTTTGTTTGTTAAACGTTCACGCCTGAACTACTCAACGGACGATCATGAAATTTGGCATGCAGATAGCCTATGATATGGAGAAGAACATAGATTTTTTATCCCGGTAACGCGGGTGAAACCGCGGGGGACAGTAAGTCAAATAATAAAAATGAAATAAAAATAAAGGGGGGCTCCCAAAAAAGAAAGGTTTTAACGGAACCATTCGTATGCGAGTCCGTCTCACACTTGGCTGTTTATAATAGTTTTTTTTTTTGTTTATCTGTGTTCACTTCTACCAAGGCATAACTCTATACAGGCTTAAATAACAGAGGACGGGCGTATCCGGCGGCCGTTTAGTTTAGAAGTATAAATTCGCGCCACTTCCTGTATAGTATTTCTATATACACTTCTCTTACTCTCTATTGCCCTCTCGTTCTAAACATTTGCGCGAAAATTGTGAGTATTTTTGTGAATAACGTTTTTCCGGTTTGTTTTATTGCTACTCTTATTCCTCGGTTTTGTAGCGGGATAGAAACTGCTTTTAAGTAATGGTTGTGTAGATATTATTTTCTGTGTAATATAAATGTGCAAAACGACGATAATACATAATAATACGCATCGATTATATGCCTTTTGCGGTCGAGACCATAGGACCGTGGGGGTCTGAAGCTCGCCGTTTTGCTCGCACTTTGTCATCAAAATTGATCCAGACCAGCGGGCGGGAAGCTTTTTCCGCCAAAGCATCAGCTTGGCTATACAAAGAGGAATCGCTGCCTGGGAACCTTGCCGTTAATCGGAAGCAGCGGCAGGCTTGAGGAAATTTTCTATATACAGATTGTATTTTGTACATATCTATATATATAAAAATCAATGCCACTTTTCGTTGTAATTTTATAACTCAAGAACGGGCTCACCTATCCAAACCTAATGTTTAGGCTTTGTTCGGACTATTTAGTAGATGGTTTATGTGAAGTTTGCACAAAATCGGTCGAGCGGTTCTTCATTTATCACATTTTTATTATTTCACTTTATACGTAGCGGAACACGTACCGGGCCGCTAGTTTGTTGTAACTAAAGATATTTCCTACCACTTAGCAGAACTGTTTGTGTTTCTTGATTTTTAGTTTTTAGTTTGAAAATTGACGATGCCCGTTTGTCGAGCTAAAAGCCAAAGCACATCCCGTGGCCCACGACTGCTATTACATGTTGTGTCAAAATTGTCGAATTTTACAGTTTTGGTAGACTTGGCTTATATATGGTGTAGCCCAGAGAATAGGCTGAAAAATTATATTTAGTCAGTAATTTACAATAAAAAAAAAATTACACGTATTTTTTATTTTGTCAATTTTAAACAAAAAAATGTTGAAGTTCTGCTTGACGTCACATTATGGTACAGTTTTTACTCTAAAGTGACGTCACGAGCCTCCCGAACATTGACGCGCTTTATCTTTGTACATTTTTAGTGATTTGGTAAAGCAAAAAATACGTGTCCATTATTTTTTGATAATCCAACTGACGGACTTATTAGAATTATTATTTTGCTATCCGGGAATCATCCCCATTACAAGTATTGATGCCTGAGCAATTTAGGCTCAATTAAAAATAATGATTGTCCAATCAGGAGGATTATAACTAAAGCAATCTTGCTGGATCACAAATTGACAATCAAAATATTTACCCGACGTGGTTATATTTTATTTGCTTTTTGCTTTGTTCTGAAAAACGATTACTGCAGTTAATGAAAAAGGTATGAATTGCGATTTCATTTATATATCAAATTTGTGATCCAGCAAGATTGTTCTAAAATCACTTCTTTTCTTCGTTCGTAGTACGTTCGTACTTCTTCTTCGTTCTCAATCAGTATCTTAAGCATACGGCCCGCCTGATGGTAAGCAGTTACCGTAGCGCGCGTTGCCGACCCTGAAGAAATTTCTTCACACCCTTTTTGAAACACCCCATGCTGTACTCCATTGGGAACACCACGGCGGGGAGCTCATTCCACAATCTGAGCGTACGCGGAAGAAAGCTCCTTTGAGCCCGCACAGTTCTAAACAATTCTGGTTTCAGTGTGTGAGGATGGATTCCCCGTCGATGGCGTGAGTTGCGATGGTGGAAGGTAGCCGTGGGCATCAAGTCGAACAATTCTTTGGAACACTCTCCGTTGTACAAGCGGTAGAACACACATAAGGAGGCAAAGTCTCTCCTCAGCCTAAGGGGCTCTAAGCCGCTTGTGAGCTCGGGATCGTCAACAATTCTGATGCCACGTCGCTGAACCGAGTCTAAAGGCCCAAGCTGGTATCCAGGTGTCCATAGATGACAAGAGCACTGCATATGAGGCCGGTCGAGTAATAAAAATTGTGATAAATCGAATTATAGACTAGTTTATTACTCATGGTTGGTTATTTAGTTGCATTATATTGTCTAAGTAAATTTTTTTGTTTTACTTTTTCTCCGGTCTGCGATTCTAGGATAAAAAGGGGGATCTAAAGTAAAATTTATACCGCGGATGTACACTGCAGATTTATTAGGTATAATATTTATTAGTGCGATAGGATAACACCTGAAATATACGTCCTTTATGGTATATTTTTGGTTGCATCAATATATGACAATGAGCCCCAAAATCCTTTAACCTTCAGCTTAAATTTCTTTTATAAACCTTTTCGTCCGCACCTCAAAACTAGTAATACTTTTTTACATCACTACATCCCTATATCCATACAAAGTCTATCGACCAAAACAAATATTGTAAATATCGTGTATATTTACATTTTCCCCAGTAAACTACCTCATGGAGGCCACAAAGATACCCGAGGTCGTAATAAAGATGGTATCGCAGGAAGCAAGTTCACACACTGCACAACTTTCTGAAAAGAAAACTTTCAAAGCTTTCACGGCGTAATCTAATGGTTCCCGCAAAGCCTCCGACCGGAAGTGAGCAGCGAGCCCGTGTCACATCCGGTGATTAACGACACTAACCCAATTTCCTTTAAAGTTGGAAGAAAATATTAGCGGGTGGTGCAAATGAAAAAATTGAGTTTATTACGTCATATTGATCGGATGGGCAGCGTTCGGGAGGCTACGGCATATCTTCACGCCCAGAATACCTCGGAGCCTGAAGACAAAGGTCTTCAATCAGTGCGTGTTACCAGTGATGACATACGGGACAGAGACGTGGTCTTTTACTGCTGGCCGCATAAATAAGCTCGGAATTTCTTTACGTGACAGGGTCCGCAATGAGGACATTCGTAGGAGAACGAAAAGGACAGACATAGGTCGTAGAGTTAGTAACCAGCCCCCCTAGACAAGATGGTTGTCGACAATCGTCAACGTTAGTAAACGATCAACCTTTGATTGGGATTAATATACATAAGAGATTGTTAACAATCACGTGATATTTCGAATTGAAATGTCAATCCCATACAAAGGTTGATCGTTTACTAACGATGACGATTGTCGATAACCATCTTTTCTACTAGCCCTGAAGTGGCAATGGGCGGGCCACATGACTCGTAGAGCCGATAACCGCTGCGCAGGGGAAGAAAGGTTCTCCAACCAAGTTAATTGGAACTAAAGAACGCGATGCTCCCTAGGCGACAATAGCCCAACATAACCAATAAAAAAAAACACTGGGTTGCACTCCGGGAGTGCCGGCAGAAGTGAAAACTTGAATATTAACGTTGTGCATTTTTGCAATGTTCAGACTCCTTTAGTCCTGGCCAATTAGTCCAATGCTTGTTTTCAACATAAATTTTGTCGCCATCTATCGCTGTTACGTCTATATACCCGCAAATGAAAATGGCAAAGACAAATTTGACAGCATTAAATATGTTCTATCCTTTTTCAATAATGTTTGTAAGAAAGAGATGAGATGTGACTTAAATTAGTTTAGTGCGATTTACAACAGAAACGGGACCATTGTTTTTCAATTTTTTAAAGCTTCACGCGGACGTTAGACTTTTTAGACATTAGAATATGAAAAAAAAGATAACAATCGTACAAATCTCGTGACTTGCACGCAACAGCTGAATATCTGAGTATGTCCCCTCAATACATTTGATTTATAATCACAGATTTATCTCTCTAGAATGGAAGTGATTTGGCAACAAAATTGGATGGTCATCTATTTGATTTTCTTATATGCTTCCTCATTTCGAACCACGATTAAGTTTGCTCTTCCAATTTTATCTTTAAGACCATTATTTATAAGTTCAAAGCTTTATGAATCTAAATCTGACCCCGATCTTATTAAATGCAATGAGAAGCGCGTAGATGACCGAGATGAACTCACGATACGTTTGAGATTCCGGGCAACTGAATTATAACGGTAGTTATAAGATAATTCCACCTAGTTTACTGAAGCCCATGCTATAAATCCTCTATAACAGTTCCTGAAACAGTTAGCTTATTGCCAACATTAAAACACTGGTTGTCCATAGTAACCATTGTATCATCCAAAACAGTGTTATAATGTTGTACTGAATTTCGTTAAGCAACTCTTTTTTTAACCGACTTCAAAAAAAGGAGGAGGTTCTCAATTCGGTCGTATGTTTTTTTTTTTTTTTTTTTTTTTTATGTTTGTTACCTCATATCTCCGTTATTTATGAACCGATTTGGAAAATTCTTTTTTTGTCTGGAAGGGTACACTTCCCGTATGGTCCCATTGTCATCAATGTCAGATATCAGATCAGGATTTGATTACTTCTTCGTGTACTTTGAAGTCGGTTTAAGTTTTTTGTAAAACAGTCCAATTATTTCTTTTTCTTTTTTGGTCGGTTCCTTACTCATCAAACAGCCACATTCTCCGCGGCCGATCCGTCAGCCTTTTCTTCTCAAATGAATATTTTGTCTATTACCTTTGATCAAGGCCTTTGATATATAGGATTTTTTTTCTTCGCTGTCACTTGTATATCGGTTCCTATGAATTTTAGGATATTTTATTACATTAGTGACAAAACAGTGTGAAGTTGTAGTTTTAAAAAGTACGTAGGTGAAAATATTATATTACCACAGTCTATAAAACCATACAGTCGTTTGACGAAGACGTCTAGACAGGGCAATCATGCGGGGTAAGACGCGGAAAAGCCGAGCCCGACCTGCGAACGAAACGATGTAAGTAGCTCGGGACACAGCATAATTTATATGGCCTTCGCGATACTGTCTAAACGTTGTCGGCATTTTCCACGAGATCAAAGGCGTCGGACGACTGTATGGTTTTATAGACTGTGATATTACGATAGAAGTACGGCACGGCGTCTATAGCCTAAAAAATGGCGTAATAGTACTTTATGCCGTATAGTGTAACCTTCCATCCATCTTAACGTCTTATTAGGCCGTATCGACTCTCTGGTAAAAAATAAAGTCAAAAACTTAATTTAGCAGCAAAACTGGAAAATAAAGACGTTTATGAAAGAAATACAGAAGGGTCCTTAAGTGTTATGTCACTCAAGGGACGCTTGAAAACAATTTACAACGAGCTAAGTGAATACCGTGACGAATGACTATTCATTAAACTGAAGAAAAATTCATTTTGAGAAAACAAAATGTAAATTAAATGAAATAAACAAGAGCAACTGTTTCAGCCTTTGTGTCAAAAAGTCTTTTATTTGAATTTAAAAAAGGTTTTCTCTGGGAGGTAAAAATAACGAGTGTTGGAGCTAGTCTTTCAGCAGATAATTCTGCTAATTAGGTAAGTTCCATCCAGCTTTAGGATTCGGAAAAGGAAACTTATGGTGCCACTTCGTCCATCTGTCCGTCTGTCACAGCGTTATATTTCAGCAACCACTGATGGTATTGATTTGAAGTGGAATATTTATAAATATATACACACCAAAACAGGTTCTTATCATTAATACTTTTTCAACACACTCGCTCGTAAAGTGACATTTATTGCACCGTTTTGAGTATCTTAATGCAGCTTATTACGCACTAGTGCTTTTTACTTTACATTACCGCACAGTTTTATGATAGGTATAATCCCGATTATGATAATTTTGTACCTCACTGAAAGTGATATCGTAGACCAAGCATTCATAATTTAAACGGGTAAAATAGTTTGATAGCTCACGGCTGTAAAAAAAAAACTTGCGCGCCATATTTGTTAACGTTCTCATTCTGTGGTTGATTATTATCAAAAATTCTACTTAAAAAAATACAAGTCTGTTTTTTTCCTCGCAAGTGTGTTGAGAAACGCCGTATGACATGTGTGTGCATTGATAATTACACTCTCGGCTCATCTATCGCTTAATTCCGCCTCGAGTGTTAATAACCAACTTTGCACACATGTATCATAATGTACTATTAACTTATTGCCGGCTCTTCTCAGCAAAGCTTTTCCGAAACGGTATTAGAGTCAAACACTTCATAAGTGCCTACGAAGGACTTATTTTGTGATGTCTCTGAATAAGTAATTAAAAAAAAATTCAAGCTTTATGCGAATAAATTCAACGTGAGAAATCCACTTTAGATCCACAATGATCTTCCCTTTTCGCTTAACCATTAGACAAACCCACTGATCATCATCTGCCTGCCCTGTTCCCAATTATTTGGTTTCTTTGCAATATGTACAGTAGTACCCAACTGATAAGGCGCATCGTGTATCTTCGTTCACACAGAAAATAATGCATGGCCCGATGACTAATATAAGGATCATAATACACTCAAGACTGCAGCTGTTAGTTCCGTCTCACTCGCAAGTCATGCCCCTCCGCACACATGGCGGCAGCTGCCGACCAATAGCATTTCCCGTGCTTTAAAAATGTATCTTCTGCGCAGGTACATCGGTAATCCATATCAGTTGGGTACTACTGTACGCTTCTTCTATTCTATGGAATTTGTGAATCTCTTTTTCGTTCTTCCTCTTCCCGTATCAATCACACACAACACAGATATACATAAAGTAGATAACATCAGTTTTTCTTCTCTTTCTAATTTAAACAAGTCGTGTAACAAAATTAGCTGATACCTCAAATACATGTTCATACATATTTATCTCGTACCGCTAATGTAAAGGCGCTAAGTCATCAATCTCCCTTTGTTGGACGCGGATTAATTCACTTTTGTTGTATATCTTGAAGGCCTGTGGTCTGGGTCAGGCTTTCCCGAACCCCTGATTAATGTTTGGTTTCATCGATTTGCTATTGGGTTAGTTTTCATTGGCTAAAATTAGGAAAAGAGTTCACTATATATTATTTTATTAATGTCATCAAATTTAATCGAGACCTCCGGAGACCAGCGGGCGGGGAGCGTTTTCCGCCAACGCGTCAGCTTAGCTATCCAAAGAGGAAATGCTGCCAGCCATCTGGGAACCTTGGCGTTAATCGGAAGCAGCGGCAGGCTTGAGGAAATTTTCTATATAGATTGTATTTTGTACATATTTGTTGTAAATAAAAAAATATTAATTAAGTAACCAAGTGGTAGTCTGACTCACGCACCGTACCTTCCTTTATCGTATATATCCTTGGTCAGTTGGCGCGGTTTTTTTTTTTTTTTTTTTATACTAATTAGTCGGTAAACAAGCATACGGCCCACCTGATGGTAAGCGGTTACCGTAGCCATATGGACGCTTGCAACACAAGAAGCATCGCTCACGCGTTACCGACCTTTCCCCCCTCCCCTATGAGCTCTGGCGACCTTACTCACACGCAGGAACACAACTTTACACAACATAAAGTTATTTGGCTGCGGTATCCTGTAAGGTGGAGGCGGTTGGTTAAGATTCCACACAGACTAAATGCATGTCGCATTTGTGTGTATGAACATGTCTGTATGTCCTGAATCTAGGTGTTATTATCTATATTAAGTACGTATTTACAGACTAACCACCTTACTCATAAAGCGTTATTTAACTAATATACTGTTTAAAGGGTCACGTAAATAACGTCACTAGAGTGACGTTATTTATAGAGTGAAGTAGTATTTGTAGTATATCAGTTATCTGGTTTCCATAGTACAAGCTCTGCTTAGTTGAGGATCAGATGACCATGTGTGAGGAATATCCCAGGATATTATGCTTATTTTCTCAAATATCTCAACCGAACAAAAAATTATATGTTTGTCCTAGTTTATGATTGTTATTGTTTTTACCATCATATTTCTAGCAATAATTCACGCAGACATATCGTCCCAACGGTCCCCGAAAATCCACATTAAAACTTCTAAATGAGCCTTCTAATTTATAAAAGACCCGCAGACACTCCGCGCACAAACAACTAGAAACAAACAATCAACAATAAAAAAGGGGACACCAACTTCCAACAAAACTGGCTGAATTTATGATATTTTAAAAGTTAGAACTGCATTTTAATGTACCCACGGGGAGTTTTATTAAAAAACATAACTGTTTCAAAATAACAAAAATAATGTAGTGGTTTCATTGCAGTCGGTTTTTGCCGAGTTTCGTTTTGTTGCGAGCACAGAGATCGATATCTGTGATTGCGAGCCATGCTATATGGTTATTGCTATGAAAGTGGTTAAAAAACTAAAATTAAAAAAAATTAAGACCCCCTACAAGAGTGATCCTCTAAAAAGTAAAAAATAATATAATAGCTTACAATCCCACAGCAACTTATCCTCTTTCCTGCTCTATCATCAGGCCCTGATCCCCATGTAACCATAAGCTACTCATTGAAACCTATCCAACGACCCTAAACAATCTTGCTTCCCCCTCACCAACTTACCGCAAGAATTAATGATGACCTGCTCATCTGGGTTGATCTCCAGATTCCAGGTGATGCTGCACCATCAGATCAAGGTTACTATATTATTACCATATCGTTGAAGTAACAGAATACCAAATTTCAAATTGATCAGACCTGTGTAAGTAGCACACATCCCTACATCAATTAGAAAAGAGCTGATGTTCTTCAAACAGCCTAACTTTTTTTGAATCAAAGGTCACATTCTCGATCAATACACCTTTCAAACAAAAAAAACTAGATAAAAACCACGCCACAGACAGACACACAGATACACACGTTGAACTTTTAACACTTTTCTGCTTCAGGGGTTAAAAAGTTAACCATTCCATACAAAGGGTCATGGCGAGATTTGTACAAAAAAATAATGATTTTTAGAGACTTTGTAATGACGTTATTATTGATCCTTGGTGCCTAAGGAACAACTAGAGCCATTTAAAAAAAAATTAGAACCCCGGGATAAAAATGCGAATTTCTATGGCAAGCCGGCGAATCGCGACTATTTGCGACCAAAACCATTATGTTGTTGTTATGTTTTGCGGGGTTTATAAAATATTTCATGAATATTAACATGTTGCTGGTAATGTAATCTCAACATTGGAAGTGATTAAATGCCCTCTAAAATGTTTTATTTTTTTGTACAAATCAATGTATGAAGCTCGCCATGATTCTTTATCTACGTTAGAAAAATAATCCTGTCCTTATTTTCACAATTGAGCTTATTTCAAACGAGAGTAACGAATGATCTTTTCCATTAGATTCTATTGTGTGAATGATCACAAAATGGAAATCCAAATCAATGGATAATAATTTGAATAAGCCAAAAATTTACATATCACGTAACCAGCCTTCAGACTATGAATTCGCTCAAAATGTGGATTATCCTACGCATGTTGTGAGTGATTAGTTTAATAAGCTCTCCTGGATTTTAATACAGTCTCGACAGGCTTCTATCTCTGTCTTACTCACATGTATGGTTTAAGGGTAAAAGAGATGGGAAATTTACGCTTCCTTCAATTCGACAACAAGGACTAAATATTCGTGAATGTTGTAATAAGTTTGGAGTAGGTATTGGTGGTTAATTATTGAAGTGAAAACTTCTTTAGCGGCGTTGTGCACTTTTTTTGGGATGGGTAAATAATGTTAAACTCGCGTCAGGTGTCACGTGACCTCCCCGAAAATTCGTGAGACTGAGGGAGAGTAGTTGCAAATTAGACTGTATTTATACTGGGGTTATGTTCAAATTATTATAATATTCTCTAGCTAGCCGGAAGGTAGGTACAATTTTAAGTTAATAAAAACATCTTATTCATAAGTATTATATGTACATGTATCTTGAACTAGCTTTCCCTTGTATAAAAACACTATGTGAAAAATGTCTAGTTTCAAAAATGCACAACGTTAATATTCAAGTTTTCACTTCTGCCGGCACTCCCGGAGTGCAACCCGTTGTTTTTTTATTGATAGAATGATAACTTTCTGAGTAGGTATTTCTAGACGGTCCAGTGGAAGGTGCTTGAACCTTCACTACCACTGTTATCAACGTTTCAAATCCTAGGAGAGTCCAGTACAAAACTGCGCTGGGCTGGCAAGAAATAAAGATGGCAATCGTCACGTGAAAAGCGCCCGCTAAGATGGATTTCTTGCGAAAATGAAATGGGAGGCTGAATGCAGGGCTATTTTAAAATGAACGGATTTGATATCGTAAACGGATTCAAAAAGTACTGTGGCGAATTTCCGAAATTGCTATTTTAATTTTCCTAAGAGTAATTGCCAATTACTCTTTTCAAAACAAGCTTAGATTCATTACATAATATTTACATTCTAATCGCTTATCGCACTGAAAACAATTGCGTGCCCCGGCGCGGCGGCAAAATTACAAAGTAGACTGAATAAATATTTAATAAGTAAATAAATAGCAAACTTAAGCAGACCAGCCCCCACAAGCAGCACCTGTTCGCAAGTATGACGCGTGTGGCAGCCATCGCCCTCGCGATTTAATGTCTTACTAAAAAAGTAAACAGCCTCCTCCATGTTCATCTTATTCATGAGACTATTTAGAGGAGTACATTACATTGTACATTCCTAAACCCAACGAAATATATATGCATGTATATCAAGGTCACCCCGACCTGTGTGTGCAAAGGGATTAAGCAAATGGCATATTAATGAAGCGGAACTCAGCCTAGTCGCTTACGCTATCTTAACGGGGACTAATTTAGATGTAAGCATTTAAGGACTAGTATCGCTTGCGTTTTGCGGTTTTGGTTGAATAAAATAAAATATGTGATTTAAAAATAAATGAGAGTTACTTGAGCATCGAATTGTATTGGGGATATAGTAATTCATGGATAAAACCATCGTACAGAAAGCTATTTCTAAAATTCTCATATAGACGGAAAATACGGACACAGCGATTTGCTTCCTCATTTATAATGCGGACAGTAAGGTAGTGGAACTTGCTTCCGGCGTCTGTGTTTCCTGACGCTTACAATCTAGGAACTTTCAAGGCCAGAGTGAATATGTTTCTTCTGGGTAAGCGTGTTCCATCTTAGGCATCGTCATCGTCCCTTATGGGCGGGTGAGTGGCCAGACGCCAGCCCATCTAATAAAAAAAATACCGAAATTTTCTCCAAAACACAATCTTGAGCATACAAAAAAACAAACCACGTTTACCTAATATTATCTTATGTTGATTAAGATACATTTATGTAAACGATTTCACTAAGGCTCCGGAGGAGAACAAACACGTTTTGGAGGGTGCAGTACTTTATTAAGAAGAGAGAGGAGAGGGAAGAGGTGTCTTCAAAATAATCTTGAACTTTTTGAGGTAAGATCTTTATTTCAAAAAAATATTGCAAAAGTTTTTGGTTTCGACTGTTACATACATACATTGTTTCTTTTTTTAACCGACTTCAAAAAGGAGGAGCATGTTCGGGCATAACTCCGTCGTATATAGACGGATTTGCAAAATTATTTTTTTGTTCGACAGGGGTTTATTTCTAAATGATCCCATTCAAATTTCATAAAGATCTGATGATGAGTTTGGGAGACAGACAGCGGAACTCTTCAAAAAATGACAGCAAATCACCACGATTTTCCATACCATTCAGCAACAGCATCCTCATCCTCTCTCTTCCCTCATGAGTCTGTTTCCTGAGATGATCATATACAGATCTCTAAAATCATTCCGTATCACACATTCAGTTTTCAGTTTCCTAAATCTGTTTTTTGATCACCATAAAAGCATTCTCTTTAGTTTCATCATCAAAAGCGTATTTTCATTGTATTATGATTCCATTCATTGGGCTAAATCCTGGGGGCCAATTCTCTTTATCTTGAAGCCTGTTTCAATACGGTTGACAGTTCTGCCCGGCAAAATACCTTTTGTCGACATTGTTTGGGAGTTTATGTGACTCTGCGTTACACTGTTGCGTAACAAATGCGTCATTTCCACTTAGGTTTAACCCGATCATATAAGTTGATAATCAGATGACCATTTGTTTGGTATTGTCAAGGCCCATAAGCGGTGGTAATACCATGAAGTGGAACATCTTCTCTCTTATCTAGACCTTTAAGAGCCCGTTTCATACCGTTTGGAATAATTCCAAATGGGACTTCCACATCCCAAAGGTCCACTGCTAAATATTGGCATCACCATGCAAACCTCTCTAGCAGTTATTCTTTGAGTAGCAAGTAGTAGTTTTTTTTGACATAAATTCCTGCTGCTTTTATAACTTGCTGTTCTTAGTAAGTCTGTATAACCAGCAGCATTACGATATTAAAAACAAAGGCAGAATCTAATGATGTAGTGGCACTTGGGCCTGTCTACAAACTATGCAATTTATAATCAGATTTGTCACTACGAGCAACATACCAGCAGAAGACATCTCTTTTCATTGCAAAATCCACAAAATGCAAATGCCCCACTTCACAAATTCAATCAATAATACCGGATTCCCTCACAACATAATCGATGAGGTGTGAACGCCACCCGAATTTGGAAGCGGTGTCGGTTCATTTACATTTGAATGTAGGACCCGAGTGGCTATTGTTTATTGTACTGCTATATTTTATGCATAAAGTAGCGTTGTACAGTGGGCTTGTAGAAACTTCGAGGGTACTTCATGAATAACCAGGGTTATAATTTGCGAGGGTGCCTCGTGATCTATTCGACTAAACAACCTCCAATGTGTTTATGGTCCGCGGTGCTTAATATTTCCGGATGGTTTTCGTCTTTATGTTTAATCAATTTGGGCGGATTTTGAAACCGCCCATTTATTCAATCAAAATTCGCAAGGTGTCGAAAATATTCATTCATCCCCAAGTTGTTTTCTAACTTTATCTGGTGTTTTTAGGGTTCAGTAGCCAAATGGCAAAAAACGGAACCCTTATAGATTCGTCATGTCTGTCTGTCTGTCCGTCCGTATGTCACAGCCACTTTTTTCCGAAACTATAAGAACTATAATGATGAAACTTGTAAGTAGATGTATTCTGTGAACCGCATTAAGATTTTCACACAAAAATAGAAAAAATCAAAAATATTTGGGGGTTCTCCATACTTAGAACTGAAACTATTTTTTTTTTTTTATAAAACCCATAAGTATAGGGTGTCTATGGATAGGTCAAAAATTATATTGAGGTTTTTATATCATTTTTTTCTAAACTGAATAGTTTGCGCGAGAGACACTTCCAAAGTGGTAAAATGTGTGTAACTTCTAAAATAAGAGAATGATGAAACTAAAAAAAGTATATGATGTACATTACGATGCAAACTTCCACCGAAAATTGGTTTGAACGAGATCTAATAAGTAGTTTTTTTTAATACGTCATAAATTGAAATTCATATCAAATACTCAGGTTTATACTACCATTTACTTATATACCTACATGTTTGTACGGAACCCTCGGTGCGCGAGTCTAACTCGCACTTGGCCGGTTTTTTCTTTCTTTCAATCTTTTTGTTGACTACTTTTGTACTTTTTCTACACTAAGTTTATTTGAATACAAATATTGACACAAATAAACTTAATTTTCGCTTTCAAAGCATAAGTTGACACAAATTATTCGCAGTATCCAATAAGGTTATCTGGAGGCGCTTAATTGCGGCCCAGTTTAAACTTTATAGTTTCAGTAGATACAAAGTCTTGTATTGTTTGTCTTGGATTGGGTCTGAATAAAACGTTATTTATCAACTGTTTGGTTTTGCCATTTTGAATTATGTTGTTGAATTTGATAAACGATTTTATTAATTCCATAAAAACTATCAAAACAAATAACTTTAAAAATAATAGATTTCTCTGCTACAGAAATTAGAACACAAGGCAAAAGAACTCTGAGAATAGAATCTCTGAATGAATAAGGGTGAAGTAATATTAGTTCCGAATGAGTTATTACAGGTCGGAGGGTAAATCCTGTATTAATTTTAGTTATGAGTTCATTGGCATTTAGTATAGAGATAACGGAAAATATAGTGTTGCAATTTAACGGGTCAAGAGGAGATATGGTTTCTGCTTTCGTTGAACATAATCTATGGCTATCGGACCATAAAACTGTGTAATTTATAGACTATTTTCAAATTTTCTGTGGTTTGGTTCGGACTGTGGTTAGGTTTGAATGACTAAAAGTAGTATATCAGTATCAGGTTTCCATAGTACAAGCTCTGTTTTTTTTTTTTTTTTTTACTGTGTATAGGCCTGTGTTTTACCACATTCTCACTATGGTAAGTGATGATGTGGTCGAAGGTGGTGCACACACAAAGCCTAGAAGGAACTGGCTCTCAAGTGCAGCTGTCGGAACACACCGATAGGTGCTTGGCGACAGATTTTCAACTTGAGGGTGGTAGCCAGCCAGACAGGTATTACAATGTACCCTACCACCGTGCTATGGTTTCCTGACGATGTTTTCCTTCACCGAAAGCTCAAGCACATTGTAGGATTCGAACCCGGGACCTTCGTCTCGGTATCCGACGTCACAACCACTGAGCTATCATCGCCTTAAAATTATCTTTGGGATCAGATAAAGGGTGTCTCATATTTATTTAATTAATCCCCCTGGTATCACAATGTCCACAGGTGCAGGCGCAGGGTTTGTGTATGCTAATATTATAAAGAGCTAGAGCAGAATATTTTTAACCGACTTCAAAAAAAGGAGGAGGTTCTCAATTCGTTTGTATTGTGTTGTTTTTTTTTTTTTTTTTTTTTTTGTTTGTTACCTGATTTCTCCGTCATTTATTAACCGATTTGGAAAATTCTTTTTTTGTCTGGAAGGGTACACTTCCCATTTGGTCCCATTGTCATCAGATCAGGATTTGATTACTTCTTAGTGTACTTTGAAGTCGGTTTAAGTATTTTTTTGTAAAACAGTCCAATTATGTATATTTGTTTATACGCTGAGGGTAATCTCCGAATGTACTGATTCGATTCGGAAAATTCTTTCACTAATAGGAAGTTACATAATACCCGTACCGACTTCTATAGGCTACTTTTTATCACGGGAAAATAATCTATCCCCTCGGGAATAGGGTGAATCCGCGGGATTGAAGCTAGTAATGTATGTATTGTATAACAGTGCGTCTATGCTACGCGAATCGAGCACGAGCCGAGCCACGAACGAACATGCAACGAGCCTACAACGAGCACGATGCGAATCCCTTTGTTCGTGAAAAAACTGACAATCCCGCTCGTTCGAGGCTCGGAAGCCCGTCCACGCTACGCGAATCGTGCTCGCAGTGTGCTCGTTCGTGGCTCGGCTCGTGCTCGGTTCGCCAAGCATGGACGCACCATAAGACATTTTGAATCTTTTGTAAAATCTGGTGCGACCACCCTTACGCAACCAAAAACTTTTGATAAAACGTTGATACGAATAAAAATAGCAACTACCTGTGTAATAAACGCAACCAAATCGTAGTTTTTCCATCTATATGCTAATCCTTATCGATCTCGCTACCTTCTTGAGGTTTCATTAGACTTTTTAATATACAGCGAGCGTTTAATGTGGTGGTAATACACCCTGTATTCACGTGGCGTATATCCGGCAATTACTAATACACGGAGTATTACATAGTGTATATGTTCAGTTTTTAGCTATATTTTGTACAATTTTAATAATAATAATTTTTTTTTTTTTATTTTTTTTTTTAATAATAATAAATTTATTTTCTTTCTCCTTACAAACTAGTTTAACAATTCACACAATAAACATGGTTTAAAGTTTAAAAAAAAAAATAACAAAGCTTGTAGGAGAAACTGGTATCCAAGCTAAGCCGGAGCCTGTGTTAAGGATAACCAGCCTCTTCCACCACGGACTAATTTTGAGTTATGCAGAAGATATTTAGAGAAAGATGTAACATTAAAATCTACGAAAAATATTAAAAGGTTATGTGATCAGTGTTGTGTGTGTGTGTGTGTTGTGGGGGTGTGTTGGTGTATGTGTGTGGGGTGTGTGTGTGTGTGTGTGTGTGTGTATTAGTGTGACTGATTGCCCTACGGTTAAGAAAATAGATGCCTTGGGATCGAGAGCTTCGGGACTCTTTTAAGCCACGGAGATGCACAATCGTCAGAGTGGTATGTGTGAGAGTGTAATTTTAGTGTATGTGTGAGAGTGTGAGATTAGTTTGCGTAATTGTAGCGTATGTGTGTGAAAGTGTCTGATAGCCCTACGGTCACGATAATAGATGCCTTGGGATCGAGAGCCCCGGACTTTTTAGCCGCGGAGATGCGCAATCAGGTGTGTATAATTAGTGTCTAGTCTAACAGTAGGTTATGAGTTTCAACCAGGCTTATAATACAAAAGTTTCAGGAAAATGCCTCATTTATCAAGTTTAAGAACGGATTCAGTCGCATTATAATCAAGTTGAAGCAGCCAATTATAAACTGCCTTTTTACATTCATGATGTGTTTTTTTATGTAATTCCAGCTGCCTATTTATTTTGTTATACACAAAGCCGCCCAAAAAACAGAAAAATCTGTGTGAGAACGATGTTTTTGGATGTATATCCAATGGACATAAATGCCTACGCCTGAACTGGGTAGATGGCGAAGGGAGACATTTAGAATGTTGTACTTAGAAGAATAGTTTGTAGCACGTAAAGCTGTCTTACAGTTAGAACTTCACAGTAATCATATAATTCTCTAGTTGGATAGCGAAATGGTTTGAAAGTGCTGACCTTCAGTACAGCTCTCTGCGCACGTTCCAACTTAAGAAAATATGTTTTTTTAGGTGGCTTATACCTACCGGCGTTACAACGGGCACTTGAGAGCCATGTGATAGGCTCTCTTATATCAGCCTTGAGGTTGTCAATTAAAAGATTATAGAAATGGAGTTCGAAGTTCGGAGCCTGGCATAATTAACAGGCAACATTTTGTTTTATTTTTTTCAAATGACGGCGCACCTTTGTTCATCGATAGGGGACACTCAAACAAACAAAAAATTACTTGGGTTTCTGTGTCCTAAAACACCGTTAAGGAGTTTTTGGCAAAAAATATTTAGTCTGCACTTTTTGTGAACAATTTTGTTTATTCTTTTTTGGATGAATGATTGATAATAATATAATGGATAGTTTCGTGATCATTATCATCATCAGCCTATAATGTCCCACTACTGAGCACAGGCCTCCTGCACACAAATGAGGGTGAAAGGGACTGGGCGATACTCCACCACGCGTGCCCACTGCGGATTGGTGGAGGTAGGCTAGTGGTCAACCAACTAATATCTTTAAATATTTAGGAGTTACTATGGACCAAAATCTTACCTTTCAATACCACATTGAACTTCTAACTTGCCGTATCCGTAAACTAATATATATATTTAAACATTTGCGATATATAGCCGACGGCTTGATTCTGAAAGAAGTATACCTAGCCCTATGCCAATCAATTTTGACGTATTGTATTACCACCTGGGGTGGTACGTTTAAAACATATTTTCTTAAGTTGGAACGTGCGCAGAGAGCTGTACTGAAGGTCAGCACTTTCAAACCATTTCGCTATCCAACTAGAGAATTATATGATTACTGTGAAGTTCTAACTGTAAGACAGCTTTACGTGCTACAAACTATCCTTCTACAACATTCTAAATGTCTCCCTTCGCCATCTACCCAGTTCAGGCGTAGGCATTTATGTCCATTGGATATACATCCAAAAACATCGTTCTCACACAGATTTTTCTGTTTTTTGGGCGGCTTTGTGTATAACAAAATAAATAGGCAGCTGGAATTACATAAAAAAACACATCATGAATGTAAAAAGGCAGTTTATAATTGGCTGCTTCAACTTGATTATAATGCGACTGAATCCGTTCTTAAACTTGATAAATGAGGCATTTTCCTGAAACTTTTGTATTATAAGCCTGGTTGAAACTCATAACCTACTGTTAGACTAGACACTAATTATACACACCTGATTGCGCATCTCCGCGGCTTAAAAGTCCGGGGCTCTCGATCCCAAGGCATCTATTATCGTGACCGTAGGGCTATCAGACACTTTCACACACATACGCTACAATTACGCAAACTAAACTCACACTCTCACACATACACTAAAATTACACTCTCACACATACCACTCTGACGATTGTGCATCTCCGTGGCTTAAAAGAGTCCCGAAGCTCTCGATCCCAAGGCATCTATTTTCTTAACCGTAGGGCAATCAGTCACACTAATACACACACACACACACCCCACACACATACACCAACACACCCCCACAACACACACACACACACAACACTGATCACATAACCTTTTAATATTTTTCGTAGATTTTAATGTTACATCTTTCTCTAAATATCTTCTGCATAACTCAAAATTAGTCCGTGGTGGAAGAGGCTGGTTATCCTTAACACAGGCTCCGGCTTAGCTTGGATACCAGTTTCTCCTACAAGCTTTGTTATTTTTTTTTAAACTTTAAACCATGTTTATTGTGTGAACTGTTAAACTAGTTTGTAAGGAGAAAGAAAATAAATTTATTATTATTATTATTATTATTATTACTGTTGGAGTTGTCAAGCCGCTAGGAGGCATCCAACTAGCTTAACGACTATCACAATTAAGTGATAACCGGGACCAACGGCTTTACGTGCCTTCCGAAGCACGGAATCGCTCGATCTGAAATAGCACTAGGCGGTCACCCATCCAGGTATCGACCACGACGGTGGTAGCTTAGCTTGCCGATAACGTGCGAACGAGTACACTGCGAGCACGATTCGCGTAGAGTGGACGGGTTTGCGAGCCTCGAACGAGCATTCATAGCGTGTTCGACTGCGCTCCGCCCAATTGTCAGTTTTTCCACGAACACAGGGATTCGCGCTCGTTGAAGGCTCAAGTACGTCCAAGTTTGAAATCGCGAGCAACGAATGAATTCTGTTCGTTCGAGGCTCAGCTCGTGCTCGCTTCGCGTAGCATGGACGCACCATACCACCTACCCATTTGCCAGTTTGCCGCATGTTTAGCCTCATTTCTAGGAAGTATAGAAGTTATGCAAGCAATAAACGGGTACAAGTCGAGGGGAGAAGTCATTTTATTAGAAATTCCGCACTGAGGCGTCAGCGTGTCGTCGGGAATTTTTCAAATAGGTTGCAAAAGACAGGTTAGGTTGTTTCAATATTGTCATTTCAGATGCAGATTATATTACGGTATTCATGAAATGCTGGTGGCGTTTGTTCCATGCAAACGTAATCCTTAGTTTCCTCTCTGGATAATGACACTAGAGCAATGATTATTTTACCATGCAATCTGTAGGTATCACTGTATGTCCCTCGGTTGTTTTCTCCATAAATGAATTATTATATGAATTATGAGCCTTCTAAAATCACAAAATCTTACCATTTTTAACGCCCTTATCAGACGTCCAGCGAACAAATTTGACGAATATAAAACAACAAAGGAAAACCGACAGACATAGCCAAAGCCCTTTTTATAATGATACAATTTTTTTTAATCAGTTTTGGAGGAGAAAACCGGGGATTACGAAATAGCGATTTCGTCTAATTTAAATAGGTATAATCGTCCAAGCTGTAGTTGTCTCTATCGCCCTCGGGCGGGATAGCTCGGGCACAGCGCGACAGCAATAGATATGTTTAAAATCTATTTTTCACTTGCAGCCATCAATGTTATTGAAATCAGGCGAAAGTAATTCTAATCATCTCTCTGTCTGTCTATTTGCTATCTTCTGACTACTAAACCTGTGGCTCAACACGGGTGAAACCGCGGGCGACAGCTAATAACATCACACAATACATGTTCTCAATTTTATGCTTTTAAATATTTAAGTGCAAAAAGTAGATCATAAATTATGATTCTGTAATGTACATTATGATACATAATGTGCAAAGTTGTTTATTACAGACGAGCAGAGTGTAATTATCAAAGCGCACGCGTGTCATACGAAATTTTTCAACACCTCATCATCATCATCATCATCAGCCTATAATGTCCCACTGCTGAGCACAGGCCGCCTTTCACAAATCAGGATGAAAGGGAATGGGCAGATGCTCCACCACGCGTGCCCACTGCGGATCGGTGGAGGTAGGCTAGTGCCTCCAACTAGCTTAACGACTATCAAAATTAAGCGATAACCGGGACCAACGGCTTTACGTGCCTTCCGAAGCACAGAATCGCTCGATTTGAAATACCACTAAGCGGTCACCCATCTAGGTACCGACCATGACGGTGATAGCTTCACTTGGAACGGCTTATCATGCTACACCACTAGCGCTTCTGCCTTGACATTACATAAAAATATTATTAAAGATAGTTTCAGTGCCATCCTTTTTAAGTAATCCTTTTTCTCTTCATCCTCTACATATGAAAGTGTTGAATATTTTTACAGGAATGTTTATCCATATATTTAGAATTGTAGATGTTACTAGGCAAGGGAGGGCGGCACTGGACCAAATGCTCACTTAAACCTACCGGGTATGCTTTTAGTGGTGTTACCCATGTCGATAAATACAACAAAATGTTATCGATAAAAATGTTTTATTATTTTATTTTCATTACAGTATTATATCATCATCAACGCGTTTAATAAAGCTTATAATTCTACATAAAGAGCACGTTATTATGAAGGAGATTTGGTCCATAATTCAACAGTTTCTTTGGTTCTAAACAATCTCATTTTTATTTTTCAAGTGGGCATGGATGGTCAAATTATGTAGGTATAGCGAACATCGAAAATGCTCGATTCTGTAGGTATAGAGAACAGCAAAGGGGTTTCAAGGTAGATTTTGATAAAAACTAAAACTGTATACTTCGATTATCAAAAAATATATCATTCATTTAATCACTTGTCAAATCAATAAACTCAAAATCAAATTAAAAAAAAGTAATTTATTCAATTTAGGACCTGGTAAGGAATTTTATGAACTTTAAGTTTAAACTGAGAAGACTCAGTACAGACTGAGTCAAACTTATTGGCGGATGTGATATTAGGCGCGGAACGCTGCGCAGTAGCGAAAACGAAGGTATGCGGTACATTCGAGATGACTGTACCTGCGCAAAGTCGGCTCGCAGCGCACTTCACAGCCGCCACCTAGTTTGGTTCCGATTCATCATCATCATCATCATCATTTCAGCCTATTGCAGTCCACTGCTGGACGTAAGCCTCCCCCAGGGTTCGCCACGTGACCAGCCCACTGCCACTTCAGTCTGCTACACTTCTGTACTACGTCAGTGACTTTGGTTCCGATTACAATAACCTTAATTTAAATATGGTTCAGTTTAGATGTATTCCAAAAATAAATGAGGACTTTTTATAATTTATTGCTAATTTTCTTTTTATTGACTTTTTATTTGACGGGCCAGTTGGCGCAGTTGGATAAGACGTGGAGTCTTAACCTATAGCGCCGCAGGTCGTGGATTCGATTCCCACACAGTACATGCATTTGTGTGCATGAACATGTCTGTATGTCCTGTGTCTGGGTGTAATTATGTATATTAAGTATGTATTTACAAACAAAAAGTAGTATATGTATTATATCAGTCATCTGGTTTCCATAGTACAAGCTCTGCTTAGTTTGGGATCAGATGACCGTGTGTGAGGAATGTCCCAGGATATTTAATTTAATTTAATTAAGTTTGACCAGCTAGATGGCAGATCTTCCATTGAGGAAATTTCCATATACTGACGCTGTTCTCAATAGAGCCTAGAATATGATTTTAACTATGATCAATTTGTAAGTACAAAAAAATCACGCTATTTAGGGTCGGCAACGCGCGAGTATTACCCCTGGTATTGTAAGCGTCCATAGGCTACGGTAACTGCTTACCATCAGGCAGGCCGTATAATTTTTTGCCTCCTAAGTGGTATAAATAAAAAAAATACCCAAAAAAAAATTCAAACAAATAACAATTCTATCGATATTTCTATAGATGCTTCAACAACACTAGTGCCCATCGGAGCGCGTAATCAGGTGACTGCCATCCCGAGCCCGAATAACGAACGCAGTCGAATTGTTCCTCTTTTGTAACCCACTAGTGGGGCCGTACTTGTCGCGGTAATGAAGAAGTACCTTTAAAATAGCAGAAAGGGTTGAAAGAGCACCAGGCATGAACTGTAACTGATTTTTTTACGTTTAATTATTCTACTCGCCGTTGTTTTGCGCGACAATTTTACAAACGCTTGGACGTACGAGTATCTGCATATCCCAAAAACTAACACTTCTCCAACAAGAAGGTATTCAAACAGTTTTCTTTTAAGTGATTCACAGTTCATCATCTAAAACGTCCGGAAAACAGTAATTTTTCTTTTTGTGATTGAAATGCTATGCAACCTCGCTCACTAATTCGCATCGAACGCGGCGAATCACCGGAAAAATTCGGATGGCGTTCAAATACCAAACCAATTTTGATGTCGTAATCAAATTTGGACTTCTCGCGCATTTTACTTTTGAACCACAGATCTTCAAAAGCCCATGTTCATTTTAGGATTTTACCGGCACTTTTTTGACTGATGACTCACGACTTTCCACTTAACTAAACTTGTTGTTGTCTCTAAAATAGGGTCTCTTTTGACCCTCCATATGGATATTTAGCAACCACCTAAAGACGTTCACACGCCGATAGATAGATGGTGCCCCAACATCCTGCATCGCGCTTACGAAGTTTTCTCGGCTTACTACATATATACAACATGTACAGTTGGACCGCGGTCCCCAGGCACGATGTCTCAGCCTGGCGGAAGATCTTCCCTTTTATATGAAAGTGTCATCCACCTTGCATCTCTATAGATCTATGTGCCAAAAGAGACAAACATAGTGGGAAAAGAAGAGACAACCCTCTTGTCGAATGTGGCTTCGTACCTTGCCCTTAGCTTATGACTGATTGGAGTCATAAAATCTCCACCATTCTGAAGTCACTATAGAAAGGTAAACAATTTAGTCATCGCCCGCTAAAACTGCTTCCATACCCCATATCCCATCCCCTATCCATGTTTTTAGGAGTAGTCGCGCTCCGTCGCTTCAGGCACAGATGGAGCACACCTCCCGAAGTCCGTTCTTAAGTCCCAACTTCGCAGATTTACCTTATGATTTATGTCCAACCGTTTTTTCCTATAAAACCTCTTTGGATTATCTTTTAAATTCGGGAATTATTTTGCAGGTAAGATGGATTAAATCTACAGAATAACAGATGCTACCGCTTATCAGTTTAGATTTGTAGCGATGATCAGCTTAGGAATTATCAGACTCAGCAATGTGATCCACTTCTACTAGGAGGTGGTAGGAATCTTTGTAGCCAAGCTGGATTATCAGCTTGAAAGTCAGTTGCAAATCTTTAATCACTAATAGGCTATTATGGTGGTAGTGAAGTGGAATGAGGTTCTCCACGTCATATCACTACACCACCCCTGAGCTATCATTAGCTATTAGTGATAAATAACTTTTGGTATAACAAGAGAGGTAGAGCATAGCGTTTATTCAGCAGAGCAGGTCGACTGGAGAAGTAACTTCACCTCACAGAATACCGCAGCCAAATAACTTTATGTTGTGTTCCTGCGCGTGAGTAACGTCGCCAGAGCTCATTGGGGAGGCGGAAAAGTCGGTAGAGTGATGCCTCGTATATTACAAGCGTCCATATGGCTTCGTTAACCGCTTACCATCAGGCGGGGCGTATACTTGTTTACCGACTTTGCCTTACAAAAACGACTATCAAGAAATTACAAATCCAATTTGCAAATGTGGTGAGATTAATCTCCTGATCATGATCATATCATGAACAGCTCACACATATCTTAACAGCAAGACTTTAGCAGGCAGTGTGCTCAATGGCGTAGCTAGGTAACCAAAGGCTCTGGGGCAAAAAATAAATTAGTGCCCATGTACGGCCCCAACTAAACTATTTAAAATTTTCATATCAAGCCATCTCGTTTTTACACCTGGAGCAAGACTACATTCACACATTAAATAAAACCGGCCAAGTGCGAGTCAGACACGCGCACCGAGGGTTCCGTACAAACCTGTAAGTATATAAGTAAATGGTAGTATAGACCTGAGTATTTGATATTAATTTCAATGTATGACGTATAAAAAAAAAACTACCTACTAGATCTCGTTCAAACCAATTTTCGTTGGAAGTTTACATCGTAATGTACATCATATATTTTTTTATAGATTTATCATTCTCTTATTTTAGAAGTTACAGGAGGGGGACACACATTTTACCACTTTGGAAGTGTGTCTCGCGGAAACTATTCAGTTTAGAAAAAAATGATATTAGAAACCTCGATATCATTTTTGAAGACCTATCCATAGACACCCACACTTATGGGTTTCGTTAAAAAAAAATTGAGTTTCAGTTCTATGTATGGGGAACCCCCAAAATTTATTGTTTTTTTTTCTATTTTTGTGTGAAAATCTTAATGCGGTTCACAGAATACATCTACTTACCAAGTTTCAACATTATAGTTCTTATAGACTCGGAAAGAAATGGCTGTGACATACGGACGGACAGACAGACAGACATGACGAATCTATAAGGGTTCCGTTTTTTGCCATTTGGCTACGGAACCCTAAAAAAGACATATCGAAGCATGTTTCGCCATCTTGTCCGTCATAATAATCCGTTATGCGAAACATTAGGCGCCGATCCTATAGAGAGTTAGACTATAAAGTTCCGCGTTCAGACTTCTGCGTTTCTTATTTTTTTCAATAACTTTATTTATAGTTTGTAGGTAAGTCAGAGTCCGAGAGGCCCCGTGAGCTAGGGGGCCCCAAGGCACTGCTCCGTCTATCCCCTAGGTAGCTACGCCACTGAGTGTGCCGTTAACGTCTCGTGTAATAACTCAAAGTATTTTCCAGCCTGTGGTGAAACCGTAACAGGGAATCAGTCAGAGGACTTAAATCTGCACCGCGATTGTAAGGCGGTAGCGGATTAGTTGTTCTTTTGTACCTCAGAAACGGCCAAGCCACATATTTTGACTAAGGTTAGGGCTTGTAGAGTTAGGGCGTGAGTTATAAGCTGGGCTCTACACAAGATCTGATAACTTTTTGGTCTCGTCTTGGAAACATTTTACATGAAAATGTTTATGGTGGGATTACTCTTTTCAAACAAGCTTACATTCATTACATAATATTTACATTCTAATCGCACTGACAACAATTGCGTGCCCCAGCGCGGCGGAAAAACTACAAAGTTAGAAGAGGCATTGAAGAGTATATACTACAAAGTTGAAGAGTAGGTGCTGCTTGTGGGGGCTGGTCTGCTTAAGTTTGCTATTTATTTACTTATTAAATATTTTTTCAGTCTACTTTGTAATTTTGCCGCCGCACCGGGGCACGCAATTGTTTTCAGTGCGATTAGAATGTAAATATTATGTAATGAATCTAAGCCTGTTTTGAAAAGAGTAATTGCTGAGTTTATTGCCGGCTCTTCTCAGCAAATGCAACCTTCCGAACCGGTATTAGAGTATTAGAGTCAGACTTTTCATAAGTGCCTGCGAAGGTCTATTTGAATAAATGATTTTGAATTTTGAATTATGAATTGAATTTTGAATTTTGAAAAGTATAAAATTGAATTAATTTGCAGTTTTAGAACCCACAAAACTAATTTATTACTGACACATTTTTGTTCTGTTATTCTTGCTATTCGAAAATAAAGATCATGCTACGTATATCAAGTAGATCCGTAGCAAATATGTAGTATGACATAAAACAGGCCATTTTATTGCTCGGCCATAACTTTAAACATGAGAATCGCCACAAGCTCCATTATTTATTGTTATTGCCTCTACAAGAAAACAAGTCTTCGAACTCACAATATAAAACACAGATAAAAATGAAAATATTGTTCTTGAAAAAACATTCGGTTACGTTATAGACTCGAAGAGGGTCGAGAAGTAAATTTGGGAATTGATGGTCATTTACGGTGTTTTATGAACATGTTAATTGAGCGAGCGAAGCGTCTCCGTTTCAGCTGCGACAAAAATGCTTTTGTATAGATGTCCATAGGTTGTCCGAAGGATGTCTGGCTGTCCTGCTCCCTGGCTCCTCGCAGGTCGCATTTCTCAACCGCTTCTCGTGAATTTTTGTGAGCAGGTTCGGTTTAGTAATTATATTTTTGTTTCGTCGGAAAAGTTTCCAATAAATGAATCGACGAAGAAATGACAATTATAATGTATCGACTCTCGCGAGGTCTTCAGCTCACCGAGCCACTAGTTATAGAAAATGTTATTAGTAGTTTCTGAATGAATGAAGAAATCATCATCATCAGCATATAATGTCCCACAGCTGAGCACTAGCCTCCTTTCACAAATTAAAGTGAGAGGGAATGGGCAGATACTCTACCACGCGTGCCCACTGCGGATCGGTACAGGTAGGATAGTGGTCAACCCACTGTTGAAGTTTTCTATAGAACTATCCTAACGACTATCACAATTAAGTGTTAACAGGGACCAACGGCTTTACGTGCCTTCCGAAGCACGGAAACGCTCGATTTGAAATAGTAATAGGCGGTCACCCATCCAGGTACCTTTACTTTGCCGATCGACTAAGAACGGCTAATCATGCTACACCACGAGTGCTTCCGTATGAATGAAGGAATACCGGTAATAAAATATTAAACGAACTCACTATCCATTCCTTAAGCTGTGACGTATTTTATTAGACACTTTATTTTAGATGGCATATACTTGGTCCTTTTAAAATGCTTTTAAAACTTATCTTATGTCTTAAATAATTTATTAAAAATAAATAGAACACAAACCAATATTTCAAAATCTGATAAAAGTTAATTAAACTAATAAATCTAATTCTAAGAAGTAATAAATACCTATTCAACAATTGATAACTTAAGGAGTAATAATTTATCTCGACTAATTAATGATTGAATTAAAATATAGCTTTATGAAAGATCTGAACTGAATACTATTTTAGCAATTAATTAGCTAAAACTAGCGCCGGAATATTGTAAGTTTTAGTTGGATTCTAAACATTTGTGACCTGATTAATTCTAAAATACTATTTTTATAATGGTGAAGAGTTTGTAAGTTTGCGAGCGCTAATTACAGTAACTACCAGGGGCCCTTTAAAAAGTCCGATAAATCTCTATGTGTAAATAGTACCATAAGTTCTGCCTTAGAAGTTGGCTGCCGTTTGGCTGATACACGGGCTACTCTGAATTCTACACTTCTGCCGCATTACAGATCTAGGGCGCGTTTCCTATCAAATATAACTTTGCAGTTCCCTACTGTCTGGGTGGTTTGGACCTATTTTTAAATAATATTTATTTATTTTGCATATAAAAAAGTTTTTTAAAAAGTAAAATTGATGAACTCCCGCTGATGATATAAGTGCCGTTTGAGAAATAATAATTGCTGACTGGAATAATTGATAAAATACGTAAAAAAATATGTGTTTTATTTTATTCATATATCATACCTGCAAATATTAGTTATTTTCTCCATTATTAATCTATTTTATTAGTTAATAGATAATTATAATATAAATAGGAGGAGGTTCTCAATTCAGTTGTATGTTTGTTACCTAACTCCGTCATTTATTAACAGATTTGGAAAATTCTTTTGTTTGTTTCGAAGGACTTTCCGTTTGGTATAATTGTCATAAGGTCATCATTTGATTACTTATTAGTTTACTTTGAAGTCGGTTAAAGTTTTTTGTAAAACAGTTATTGAATGGAATACTAAAATTAAAATGCCAATATTTTAAATAATTCTGGTACATTCCTCACACACGGCTATCTCGCTAATCTCCTCAATCATTTGCTGCTTGTAAGGGTACATACGCATTATGCAGTTGACCGCAATGCGGTCAGGCGTCCCTTTGACCGCAATCAAAATATGTATTGTGTTGCGGCTGCCGTCCAACCGCACCGGTCGCTCGGAGCGCTGTGGCCCGACTGACAGCCAGCTGGATGATTGCTAACGGAGTCGATCAAACCGCAGACCACGAAACGGTTTCAAAACGCGCGCTCCGGTTGCGGTTGGGGCAGCCGCAATACAGCTATCCGCAACTGCAACCGTATCCTGCGGTCCGCATACCGAAATCGCTAGAAGGATAAATAAAGAAACACTTTCACTATTTATAGAGGGTTATAATACAGTAGAAAAAAAACTAATTTTATATCTTACCACGTACTTTGCACTAC
Organism: Achlya flavicornis; assembly: GCA_947623365.1. Classification (NCBI taxonomy): domain Eukaryota; kingdom Metazoa; phylum Arthropoda; class Insecta; order Lepidoptera; family Drepanidae; genus Achlya; species Achlya flavicornis. Next base: position 1,274,010 of record OX392491.1, on the reverse strand, counting down.
CATACTGTAAACAAAGATCGAGAAAATAAATTATATAAAATGGTTTAATTATATGACTTACATATAAAAGAGTGTACTCCCTGGACCCAAGTAGCACACACCAACAGATAACCGAGTAATATTTACCGAGAGCGCTGGTGGTTCAGCGACCGCCATATTTATTAGCCAACCGTTTCCGTTTCCGCCGGCGTGGTTGATTTAAACACGCATTTCCGGTGTATCACTTGACTGGCTTCCGTTATACTGATATTGCTCTAATATATGTAATAGAATTTTTCATGGCTGTCAATGTTTAAGGAGAGTTATTAATCTACAGGTTGTTTATTTTAAAAGTTCTTTATTTGTCATTAATTTTTAATAACAAAAAGCGCCACATTTTATGAAGCTTATTCCTAGGATAAAAACTTTTTTTTAATGTGTATAGGCCTTTGTTTGACCACAATCTCACCATGGTAAGTAATGATGTGTCCGAAAGTGGTAAGCACACAAAGCCTAGAAGGAACTGGCTCTCAAGTGCAACTGTGGGAACACACCGATAGGTGCTTGGCGACAGATTTTCAACTTGAGGGTGGTAGCCGGCCAGATGGGTACTACAAAGTACCACCGTGCTATGGTTTCCTCACGGTGTTTTCCTTCACCAAAAGCTCAAGCTCATTGTAGTATTCGAACCCGGGACCTTCGTCTCGGTATCCGACGTCACTACCACTGAACAATCATCGCCTTAAAAACTATACCTATTTTTCCGTAAGAACCTTATTCTGAGTATTCGAAAACTTAAAAAAAAAAGATGGATGAAATCGGTAGTCGTTCTCAAGTTATGGCGTGATCAAGGGAAATAGGGATTCATTTTTATTAGGGTTCCGTAGCCAAATGCCAAAAAACGGCACCCTTATGGATTCTTCATGTCTGTCTGTCTGTCTGTCCGTCCGTATGTCACAGCCACTTTTTTCGGAAACTGTGGGATACATACATTTTTCACAATACTATTTTAACAACTATACGTTTAAAATAAATTTTCAGAGTTACTTTACAACTCGGACTCCGCAAAACATTTCTGTATCATAAAATATCGCTTCTATTTAAATGTACGCGATTTAAAAAAAGGTAAACGAGTTTTCCTAAGTCGCATTTCACATAAAAATGTGCGTCGTTTATTGTACAAAACGTAAAAGTGGTATAAAAATCGAGCTCGCAGAGTTTATAGGGAACTGCATTTGATACATTCCGGCTATTTTTATTTTTATTTTGAACTTGACGAATGTTTTTGGTTTTTGTCATTTGAATACTTGACAGAGATAAATACTTTGTTGCAAATTGAATTGGATATTTTAGTCTATTCTAAAATTTGTTGAAAAATTTCTAATATCAATACAAAATAATGTGGACAGAAGTGTGTGTAGGTTTTGAAAAAAAATTTAACCGAATAGAATATTAAAAAGTGCTTTGATATTCCCAATAAAAAATTCGTAAGTTTCGTGTCAAAAAATCATTCGCGTCGATTTTCTCCGTATTTTCAGGGATGACAACAATTGTATTTATAAGAATATATTAGATACAGGATTATATTAGAATGTTAACCGGACACTTATTCAATTTAATGTGTATATTTCTGTATAATATAAAAATCAATGCCACTTTTCGTTGTAATTTTATGACTCAAGAACGGGCTCACCTATCCAAACCAAATGTTTAGGCTTTGTTAGGACTATTTAGTAGATGGTTTATGTGAAGTTTGCACAAAATCGGTCGAGCGGTTCTTCATTTATCACATTTTTATTATTTCACTTTATACGTAGCGAAGCACGTACTGGGCCGCTAGTTCTGTATAATCAAAAGAAAACCTGTAAATGTCCATTTCATCGACACATTTATGATTTACCATTTTCAACCCTATTCCAGTGATGTCAAAATCGTAGTCAGTCCGCGCTGGGGCTGGATTCATCAAAGATACGCAATACCCCGGATGCTCCAGGCTTTATTCAAAGTACACCATAAATTATCAAACAGTTACTAACTAATATAAACAATCCATAAGTACTTTAAAATTCTTTTCACGAAGATGCCGGTCCGCAGTAACCCTATATCACTCGTACTTTTCCAGATTTCAAAAGAAAATTTCTCAAAAGGAAGTTTTTAATGTGAAAAGATGCTCGTTTTATGGTTTCCTACACGGAGGGAGTGAGTGTGGTGGACGCCACCGATTTATACTTATTCCTTACTTTGTTATACTTGTATTATACTGCGGTTTTGTTTGTATAATAATAATATCCTGGGACATTCCTCACACACGGTCATCTAATCCCAAACTAAGCAGAGCTTGTACTATGGAAACCAGATAACTGATATAATACATATACTACTTTTTTGTTTGTAAATACATACTTAATATACATAATTACACCCAGACTCAGGACATACAGACATGTTCATGCACATCCTGTGTGGGAATCGAACCCACGACCAGCGGCACGATAGGTGGAATCTTGACCAGAGTCTTAACCAACCGCGCCAGGATACTTGAGCTTAGAGTAGATAAATGAAAAGGATGGCGCTAACCATCGCTCTCCTAACTCCTTACTACAACCACAGAAGATTTGCTACAACCACCTTCAACTGTGTTCCAAAGGTTTATTTATTTATTTACTTTATTGCATCAATATTGTTTGGATGGTTTGGTCAAATATGTAGATTACTAGAGCGAGTTATGTCCAACGCTGCCTCATTATTGCTTAATGCTTGAAACGAACTGCGCGTTCATAGTTTTCAAATCAAATCAAATCAAAATTCATTTATTCATATTAGGCCCTTATAGGGCACTTGTGAAAGTTAACAAATGACTCTACAACGACTAAATACATACAATGAATGGCTTCCCGTTTTTAGGGTGCCGTACCACAAACGAAAAGAAAACGGAAACCTTATAGGATCTTTTTGTTGTTCGTCTGTCTGTCTGTTCGTCTGTCAAGGCCCTTTTTCTCAGGAACGCGTGGAGGTAATAAGCTGAAAATAATATCAAAGACTCAGGTATGTACTCAAATTTCTATAAGTCAACGCAATCAAAAGCCGTTTGCTGAATATTTGGACGATCGGGAATAAATACCTATGGGGTACTTCCCGTTGACCTAGAATCATGAAATTTTACAAAAAGCAAGGCCACGTATCACAAGCAAAGGAAGAAATCCGAATACCGTAAATTTGTAGTTACATCACATAAAAAAATAGCATAATCGGAAAAACGGGGAATAATCTTCGAGACTCGATTCCCGTGATGAACGAACTATTTACATACCTACAAGTCTGTACGGAACCTTCGGTGCGCGAGTCCGACTTGCACTTGGCCGGTTTTTTATCGTTACTTTTACCGAGAACAAATGACAAGGAAATCATAACAATTTTTTTTTGACAGTATCACTCTTTCAAGATATATCTTCGAATGCATCTATATGCAAACTGCTCGCACGCTTCGCACAAAGTACAGTATTACCCAACTAATAAGGCGCGTCGTGAATCTTTGTTCGCACAGAAAAGAAAGTATGACCCCGGAGATTAACGAAATAATGCTTAAACTCAACCTTAGATCACTACTATAAGGTTCATAATACACTACAGCTGTTAGATCCGTCTCACTCGCAAGTCACGCCTCTCGGCACATATGGCGGCAGCTGCCGAACAATAGCATATCCCGCGGTTTGAAAATGTATCTTCTGCGCAGGTACATCGGTAAGCCATATCAGTTGGGTACTACTGTAATGTTGTTAACGCTGTCAGTCTATTAATATTCTTACTCTTATGGTTTTGGCAGTCTACTAATACAGAAGCATCGAAAAACATTATGAATTTACTAGACATCGTACATTGGCTCAGCTCAATGGCCGACTTGGCCTTCTGGTTGTTTCACGAATCATCAGTTCTTCTTTATGTGTTGAACCGCATTATGTACACACGTTACGTACGTTATTGTCAAAATTTAACAAACGATTGTAACGTTAACCAATCCTTTGAATCAACACGGCGTAATTCACTACTCGTAGCGTAAATTGTCGGTAATTCTATCTACCGTGGTAATTCTACAACCAAATCTCGTAGCTGCCAGTTCATCAAATTGAAAGCTGATTTACGAGTTCGTGGTAGTTTCAATAGCTTTCATACATGCTCTAGAGCTTTAATGGAATGGCTTTGACGCCAGCTTTGATGTATCTAGCTGGCGTTTGACTTCAATTTCATTGACCACAGTGACCACTAAGTCTAGTCTATTGGTATGATATCCATAGACTAGATGCCTTAATCTTTATTATTATTAAAACTTAATCAGTCCCATTCTCTCTCTCCATCGGTCTTCTCTCTCAGTACGACTCGTTGCGTAACTGTGTAACAGTTTCTCCGCCGAAATTAATTAATACTAATTAATTTAGTTTTCATGTTAATTAAATGGTTTAAAACAGTGTCTAATCAAGTTTGTAACTAATATACTGACTAACGCCCGGGTTCTATAAACAAAAACGAATCATTTTGCTTACCAAGGGTAGGTTTTTTTATTGCCGAACTGGGCATATAGACCCGCCTGGCTGGCTCACACCCTCAAGTTGAAAATCTGTCGCCAAGCACCTATCAGTGTGTTCCGACAGCTGCACTTGAGAGCCAGTTCCTTCCAGATTGATATGCCAGGACCTGGACACGGTGATATTTATACAAGTGCTTATAATTTAGTTTCACTTGCCGATAAAAGCAAAAGTACAGTCACATTAAAAAGCTTGTATTAAGAGGCCGTATGACAAAAATTATTTTATTTATATTTTAAAGTACTGTATTTCTATAACATGAAATATCATTTTAATAACTATCCAATAAACGAGCTAGTTTTTTAACCGACGAAAAAACGGAGGAGGTGTACAACTCGACGCGTATATATATATTTTTTTTTTTTTTTATGTATGATCACGCATAACTTTTGACAGAGTAGTTCGATTTTGATCATTCTTTTTTTATTGGATAGGGTATACCTCGAAGGTGGTCCCATATAAATATGGATGAAAAATACCTACCCTAAGGGTGGGAAAATAGGGATGATTTATTGTTCACACACAGATTTTAATGCTGAGTTGTGTATTACATCAAAAGAAATCAAAAATTAAGCATGTAGTAATAAGTAGAGTATAGCCACAAAAAAATATAAAATAAAAACTTTTTAACAAAAAATAAACCACCGAAAAAAATGAAAAGCAAAAAATAATTTTGAATACAACTTGAATTTTATAAGGTTTTGCAGTCGGGGACAAACCAATAAAATAAGCTATTACGACAATACAACATTAAATGAAACCACGTAAAGTACTCATGTATACGATCAACTTTTACTATGGGACCGGGGGCTCTACCGCGTAACTTTGGTGTTAATCGTAACGAACACCATTAATGAATTTCATCCAATCAGGGCCCACGAATGGTCATCGTCGCGACATACCGCGTGCGCATCATTGGATGAAATAATTAATGGTGTTCGTTACGATTACCACCAAAGTTACGCGGTAGAGCCCTAGCTTTAAATTCGAAAAAATTAATTGCGTTAGTAATATTGCTTAGCTTTCTTTTTAGACAAACATTACATTTAACAAATATTACAACAAAATACATATCTACGTAGGTTATTGGTTTGTCCCCGAATGCAAAACCTTATAAAATTCAAGTTATATTCAAAATTATTTTTTGCTTTTCAGTTTTTTCGGTGGTTTATTTTTTGTTAAAAAGTTTTTATTAATTTTATTATTTAATTTTGCTTAATCGACCTCAAAGTGGCGGCTGTTTTTGTTTTTTTTAATCATAAACTTGTTTTGTTATGGGGTTGAAGAATAATATTGGCTACTTTTTAGCCCAAGAAAGGTGAAACGGAAAAGCTTGTCTTTTACTGTTTTGAAGTAAAAAAATTGGAGGCTGTTTATTAAGTACATAAGAAACGTAAGTTTCACATGTCTTTATCTTTCCATTTCCAATCTAAATGCTAAAAGCTGATAGCGTAAGCATTTACCATGCAGAAAGGAGTGAAATTTCAGCGAGGCTCAATGGCAGGCTTCCCTTAAGAGCTAAATGGCTTTACAAACCGAGATGTAAGTAAATGGCTTCTTTTGCTTTCGAAAAAGATTGCAAAAAGCATACTCTTATAATGTAGAAACCTAATCGAGTAATGTTTTTATGTAATGTACATTTGCTTTGAAATTAAAAGTAGCCGCAACAAAATATTCACTTTATTAACATACCCCCTTACTCATAAAGCGCTATTTAACTAATATACTGTTTAAATGGTAATGTAAATTAACTAATATACTGTTTAAATGGTAATGTAAATAATGTCACATTATTTGACAATAACAATAGAGTGACATTATTTACTTGACCATTTTTTTTTATACGACTAAATCGGCAAACAAGCTTACGGCCCACCTGATGGTAAGCGGTTACCGTAGCCGCGTATATGGACGCTTGCAACACACGAAGCACCGCTCACGCGTTGCCGCCCATTCCCCCCTCCCCAATGAGCTCTGGCGACCTTACTCACGCGCAGGAACACAACTTTACACAACATAAAGTTATTTGGCTGCGGTATTCTGTAAGGTGGAGGTACTTCCCCAGTCGAGCTGCTCTTTGAGCGAATTAACGCTACGCTGTTCCTCTCTTTAAACAGTATATTAGTTAAATAACGTTTTATGAGTATGGGGGTTAGTTTCTATGTTTCTTGAGTGAGAACTCTTGGGTTCTATATTATTTGCCATGATAGAAGCCTGGTATTGGCCCTGATTCTGTTGTTTACAACTTAACTAATTTTAATCTCACTATGTCTCTTTCTAACAAAGAACATAAGAAAAGGATGTAAGAAGTTTAGTCCTGTCAAATTAGTCCAATGCTTGTTTTCAATATAAATTTAGTCGCCATCTATCGTGGTTACGCCTAAATACACGCAAAATAAGACGGCAAAGATTAATTTGACAACTAAAATATGTTCTATCCTTTTTCAATAATGTTCGTAAGAAAGAGATGAGATGTGACTAAAATTAGTTTAGTGCGATTTACAACAGAATCGGCACCATTGTGTGTAAACCTACTTGCATCCATTGCACTATGATACAGCCTTATGACAGATTACAGACAGACGGATGAACGACGACGTATGCTTAACCCACCAAAAACATTAATTTGAAAATGGGAGCCAAGTTCAATATTATGATAATTATAAATAAATATGGACATTCCTCACACACAGTCATCTGATCCCAAACTAATCAAAGATTGTACTATGGAAACCAGATAACTGATATAATACATATACTACTTTTTTTTTGTAAATACATACTTAATATACATAATTACACCTAGACTCAGGACATACAGACATGTTCATGCATACAAATGCATGTCCTGTGTGGGAATCGAACCCACGACCTGCGGCGCTATAGGTTAAGACTCCACGTCTTAACCAACTGCGCCAACTGGCCCGTTAAATTATGGTATACTTGTCGACTTCACCGACAAAAGACTTGAGATCTTAATGGGTGCCAAGTTCTGAAGACAATCCTGACATTTATAAGAACGAATAAAATTCTTAAGTATTAAAACACAATTTCTTGTTTTGTTTACAACTACAACAATGTTTGCTATTCAAATATATGATTATTTTATTTGAATAGTCGAATTAATTACACATTAACACAATACAAATAAGTTATGATCTATTCAACCTCAACGTTTGACTTGGCTAGTGTCGACAATCGCTGAGCGCCGAATATAAAACATTCAGAGATTATACTGAAACGCCCGAATTATCGGAGCTACTAAAGCTACTGAAGCGCTCGTGGTGTAGCACGATAAGCCGTTCTTAATCGATCGCCAATTTAAGCTACTACCGTCGTGGTCGGTACCTGCATGGGTGACCGCCTAGTGGTATTTCAAATCGAGCGTTGCCGTGTTTCGGAGGGTGCGTAAAGCCGTTGGTCCCGGTGATAGTCGTTAAGCTAGTTGGAGGCCTTCTTGAGGCGGCTTGAAAACTCCAACAGTAGGTTGACCACTAGCCTACCTCCACCGATCTGCAGTGGGCACGCGTGGAGTGCCCATTCCCTTTCACCCTGATTTGTGAAAGGAGGCCTGTGCTCAGCAGTGGAACATTATAGGCTGATGATGATGATGATGAGCTACTAAAGTAGTAGGTCAGTGGGCGAGCTCCCTTGACGGCTAAAAGGATTTGCGTGAAAATTGGGATATATTTATATTCACGGCAATTGAATCTTATTTCAACTTTACAATATGATCCTTCATTGTTTTGCTACGCAATTTTAATTTAATTTCAACATGAAATTCAACACACAGCTGTACCGTCCGCAGAAACAATATCCAGTTGTAAGACGTAAGAATCTAATATGCAGCGGAGTGCATTCCACCGCCGAGCACCGGTGTCGTCTCAGCGGCTTCCGCTCCGTACGTAATAGCTGAACTAGTGATCTTCATATTAAAATTCTTATCGAATGTTTGGATGTTTGTGACTATAAACTAGTTATCCCCCGCGGTTTCAAACGTGTTTCCGTCAAGGATAAAAACCGGCCAAGTGCGAGTCAGACTCGCGCACCGAGGGTTCCGTACAAACCTGTAGGTATATATAGACCTGAGTATTTGATAAGAATTTCAATTTATGACGTATTAAAAAAAACTACTTACTAGATCTCGTTCAAACCAATTTTCGGTGGAAGTTTGCATGCTAATCGTATAGATATATTTTTTTAGTTTTATCATTCTCTTATTTTAGAAGTTACAGTGGGGGGACACACATTTTACCACTTTGGAAGTGTCTCTCGCGCAAACTATTCAGTTTAGAAAGAAATAATATTAGAAACCTCAATATCATTTTTGAAGACCTATCCATAGACACGTAAGGGATTGATGAAAAAAATTTATTAAGCATTGAAAATTCAACATGAAATAAGATTCAATTGCCGTGAATATAAATATATCCCAATTTTCACGCAAATCCTTTTAGCCGTCAAGGGAGCTCGCCCACTGACCTACTACTTTAGTAGCTGATCATCATCATCACAGCCTATAATGTCCCACTGCTAAGCACAGGCCTCCTTTCACAAATCAGGGTGAAAAGGAAAGGGCAGATACTCCACCACGCGTGCCCACTGCGGATCGGTGGAGGTAAGCTAGTGGTCAACCTACTGTTGGAGTTCTCAAGCCGCCTAGAAGGCTTCCAACTGCTTAACGACTATCACCGGGACCAACGGCTTTACGTGCCTTCCGAAGCACGGCAACGCTCGATTTGAAATACCACTAGGCGATCACCCATCAAGGTACCGACCACGACGGTGGTAGCTTAACTTTGCCGATCGATTAAGAACGGCTAATCATGCTACACCACGAGTGCTTCACTAACTATCGTTAAGAAATCCTTTATCTAAAGCACTTCAAAACATTATTAAACCCTACAATGCAATACTATCCCAATAGCAATTTCCCAATAAATAATTGAATAGCAAACAAAAGCGGGGTGTGAGAGACCCAAAGAGCGTGGAGCGTGACGTCGGAATGTAATAGACTCGGAGCACCCCTTATCTCTATAGCTGGCTTCTGGCTTCGTGAAATGTTTAATGTTATGCGGATTGCATGTTTAGGAACCTTTGATTATTATTATCCGCTTGTTTGCTTGTCTGTTTGCTTGTTACTTGATACTAATATTTGGTATTAAACTGCGAGGAGATGAAATGAACTTATCATTTGGTGTAAAAAAGGGAGTACTTCAGGGCAGTGCTATGGGACCAATAATTTACCTTTTATACGCTGTTGAATCAAACTTGTAAGAACAAATTATTTAAGATTATGTGGCAAGGGCGAAGCATAGTACATTAAGTAACAATTTTTTTTATACACTAAACCCCAAATTCATATTTCAACTAGGAAGACAAAAGTTGTCTAATAAAATACGGCAATGTTCCTGTAAATTCAACCTTCTAGTCCATAATTCGTGTACCGAGCCACATATTCCCATTACGAACCTCATTAACCTATCGCTGACCATTTACTGAATGTATTCACGATTGTACCGATTTACTAAACTGCTGTCTAGTAGATTTACACGTACTGCCCTTTAGACAAGATGGCTGTCGACAATCGTCATCGTTAGTAAACGATCAACCTTTGTATGGGATTGACATAAGAGATTGTTAAAAATCACGTGATATTTCGATTTGAAATGTCAATCCCATACAAAGGTTGATCGTTTACTGTCGATGACGATTGTCGATAACCATCTTGTCTACTGGCACTGATCCCATTTAGATCCCATTTTATTAACATATTAATTAATATCCTAGGACATTCATCAGACACAATCATCTGCTCCCAAACTAAGAGATGGATCCAGATAACGACATTCACTACTCTATAATTTATTACTTTATTTACAACAAATTATGTACAAATTACAATCTATATATAGAAAATTTCCGCAATCTGCCGCAGTTTCCGATTAACGGTAAGTGCGTTTTCACACGAGACGATAACGACACATTTTTGTCGCGACGATAAACGACCGACGATAATTGGCAAACGGTCATGTCGTTGTTCGTTTTCACACGAGGAACGATAACCGCACCGTAACGACAGTTACAGCGAGGTGACAAGAAGTGTCGTTATCGTTATCGTGCTGTTCGCCGTGTGAAAGTCCCGACGTTTTTCAATACATTTCGAAGGTCCGCTAAATCGCACAGTAAAAAAATCGTCACGATCTAGCCGAACCAACGACATAGCCGAATTATCGTTCCTGTGTCGTGCAGTGCTGTGTCGTTATCGTTGCGTGTGAAAACGGTACATAGAAATGTATGGTCGGCTAAATCGTCACAGTTTTTTTACTGTGTGGTTACGGTGTCGTTATCGTCTCGTGTGAAAACGCACGTGCGTTTTCACACGAGACGATAACGACACATTTTTGTCGCGACGATAAACGACCGACGATAATTGGCAAACGGTCATGTCGTTGTTCGTTTTCACACGAGGAACGATAACCGCACCGTAACGACAGTTACAGCGAGGTGACAAGAAGTGTCGTTATCGTTATCGTGCTGTTCGCCGTGTGAAAGTCCCGACGTTTTTCAATACATTTCGAAGGTCCGCTAAATCGCACAGTAAAAAAATCGTCACGATCTAGCCGAACCAACGACATAGCCGAATTATCGTTCCTGTGTCGTGCAGTGCTGTGTCGTTATCGTTGCGTGTGAAAACGGTACATAGAAATGTATGGTCGGCTAAATCGTCACAGTTTTTTTACTGTGTGGTTACGGTGTCGTTATCGTCTCGTGTGAAAACGCACTAAGGATCCCAGAAGGCTGGCAGCGTTTCCTCTTTGGATAGCCAAGCTGATGCGTTGGCGGAAAAAAGCTCCCCGCCCCGCTGGTCTCCGGAGGTCTCGATCAATTTTGGTGACAAAGTGTGAGCAAAACGGCGAGCTTTGACCCCCACGGTCCCATTCACTAATTATTATTCATTTTAAATCATAGTTTTCCACCAAATTCCAAATCGGTAGTGTTCGACCGAATAACGATTTTTAACCGACTTCAAAAAAAGGAGTAGGTTCTCAATTCGGTTGTATTTTTTTTTTATGTTTGTTACCTCATAAATCCGTCATTTATTAACCGATTTGGAAAATATTTTTTTTGTCTGGATGGGTACACTTCCCGTTTGGTCCCATTGTCATCAGATCAGATTTGATTACTTCTTAATGTACTTAGAAGTCGGTTTAAGTTTTTTGTAAAACGGTCCAATTTTTATATTAATAGAACCAACTACAAGCATTCACATCAGATCGTATGTATTGCCAATATTTATTGGTAAAAGCACTTATTGTATAGTTTTTTTTTTACAGATTCAGATATTGAATTGCATACAATTGATCGACATATGAATTCTATTGAAAAATACCGTCCGTGTGGTATTTTTGAAACTTTATTCTGTATTTTTTTTTTTCAATGTACTGTATGTATATGTATTCGGCTTTATCGCTTGAATAGTAGTTCCTGGAATTATATTTTTACAAGCTTTTATTTTAGTTTCACCTGTCCGGTGTCTGTAATCAAATCTTGCAAGTTAAATTTGACCCACTTCCCAGTGTCCGATTGAGCTGAAATTTGGTATACATTAGTATATTGGATGATAATGCAAGTACAGATAACAAATAATTGAAATGTTTTATAAAAAACTTAAACCGACTTCAAAGTACACTAAGAAGTAATCAAATCCTGATCTGATGACAATGGGATGGGACCAAACGGGAAGTGTACCCTTCCAAACAAAAAATTGCTTTTCCATATTGGTTCATAAATGACGGAGTTATGAGGTAACAAACATAAAAAAAAAAAACAACCGAATTGAGAGCTTCCTCCTTTTTTTGAAGTCGGTTAAAAAAAGTACAGTCACCATAAAAAGTTTGTATTAAAAAGGTTTTTTTACTAACATCATAAACAACAACTTCTGTTCTATGACTTTTAATAATTCATCTGATTTTAATACATCAGACTTACATTTCAAACAATGACCACGAGATAAACTTTGTTTAAGCTTTCAGAAACTGTAAATTGTATGAGTGCTTCATATTTTTTTTCAAAAGCGTTGTTTCTGGCTAGAGACGCGCATCCAATTGGTTTCATTGTTATATTTTTAACTGCGAGCCAAGGTATTAAGTTCTCCTAGGCATATTTCATTAAATTGCATCTATTTTTATTGACCTTTGTTTACAGTCCTCTAAAAAAACTCTTTTAGTGGAGCTACCCATTGAAAAAATCTACAAATTAAGGTATTTTCACGTCGCGTTATCAAATTGTTCAATACAATAAAATTGACCATCGCTAAGCCTATGATTTATTCACGCGTGCCGCCCACTGATTTTATTGTTTTGCTCTCCGTATAGTAGGATTATGTAAATATATTACAGTTTGTATAGAAATGATTGCTATGTGATGCTGCTATAGTTATTTCATTGAATTACAAAAAAACAATCAATGTACCAGCTTTTGCGAAAATTGCTACGTTTTATTTCAAATTCATCGCATCTGCTTCAATTAAAATGTATGAAAAGTAATTTCTAAGTTTGCCTATTAAAGTAGTGGCTATTTTTATTTTGGACGTGCCGCATCGGCATCTTAGATCTTTCAAATAACAACCGTCTTTATTAATATTGAAAAAAATCAATTTTCTCTTTCTGTGCGCCTTTTACCAAAGCAGTCGTCTACTCTTATGTATATACTCGTTACTCGTTCCTATATATAATCTCCCATATTATAAGCACTTCCCACATACGCCATATACAATAATTAAGGACGTCCCGTTCCCCATTCGAAGTGTTCCTTCCCCCGGATATTACTGCAGGAAACCACAGACAATCGTAGGTGATTAAAACTTCTACATTGCCTTTTGTTTTTGCTTACGCTCCCATTTATAAAGGTGAAATGTTTATTGTTAGAGTGGAATTTTTGGGCGTAATGTCGTAAATTCTCTTTACATTTGTGGTTGGCTTCTACATGGCTATGGTATTTGACCCTTGGCAGAGTGGGGTCAAAGCATTGTTTGAGCTAAAGTGCCAGATTAGCCATATAGAAGGTATTTCGTCCCAAACATCCCCGCGTTCGGGCATATAATAAAGCGGACGAAGCGGTATTAATAAGGGAGCCGAGAGTGTAATGATCAATACGCACGCGTGTCATACGACGTTTTTCAACACAATTGCGAAGAAAAAACAAGACATTTTTTTTAAGTAAGATTTTTTTGATAATCTGGAACCACACAATGAGAAATGGCGGGCAGGTTATTTTTTGACAGCGATGTGCTGTAATTCTTATTATCCGATTCAATTAAGAATGCTTCGTCTACACACATAACAATTGCATTGAGGTACAAACTTAACATAATCGGTATTATACTTATCATAAAACTGTGCGGTAATTTAAAGTAAAAAGCACTAGTGCGTAATAAGCTGTCTTATGATACTAAAATCGGTGCAATAAGAGCCACTTTACGAGCGAGTGTGTTAAACTTACTGATACCTTTATGGTTTAGAAAAAATAATTTAGTACATTTAGAAAGGAATTCAAATAGACCTTCGCAGGCACTTATGAATAGTCTGAATCTAATACCGGTTCGGAAGGTTGCATTTGCTGAGAAGAGCCGGCAATAAACTCAGCAATTACTGTTTTCAAAACAAGCTTAGATTCACTATTCTCACTGAAATCAATTACGTGTCACACTGGCATAAACAACAAAGCAGACTCAATCAATATAGAGGTGGAGTTTTAAACTAAAATCCCAATACAGTTCGCTGTGAAACCAAAAAGAGTAGCAGTATTACTCAACAAATCAGGTAAGGGGCTAGGAATCGAACAAGCAAACATAGTTGCAGTAACAACGTTGTAAAATCTACGTTTGTTACTGCAACTATGTGACAGGCCAGTTGGCGTGGTTACTGAAGCCCATAAATCCCTTAAGAGATGTAATATCGAACAATCCAATTCTGAAACTTTCAGAATCAGAATCAGAACTTTCAGGGCTTTTGCACTGATTTTGAATGACCAATAATTGTTAAGCGTGACCTTGACTTAGCCAATCAGAGCGCACTGCCGGTGGTGGGAAATTGACGTTATAGATTTCACACAAAATGAATGTTCGACGTTTTTTTTTTTTTTTTTTCAACTTAGTCGATAAACAAGCATACGGCCCGCCTGATGGTAAGCGGTTACCGTAGCTATACCGTGCCGTAGTATAGACGCTTGCAACACACGAAGCATCACTCACGCGTTATCGACCTATCCCCCCTCCCCTATGAGCTCTGGCAACCTTACTCACGCGCAGGAACACAACTTTACACAACATAAAGTTATTTGGCTGCGGTATTCTGTAAGGTACTCCCCCAGTCGAGCTGCTCTTTGAGCGAATAAACGCTATGCTCTAACTCTCTTGAAATGGTGTAGCCCACATGGACCAACGACCTTAACAAAGTGGCCGGACTGGGCTGGATGTGGGTGGCAAGAAATCGGATGGAGTGGCGCGCTCTGGGAGAGGCCTATGTCCAGCAGTGGACTTAAAAAAGGCTGATGATAATGATGATGATGATGTAGCCCACATTAATATCACGCTACAGATCGTGTCCCAGTCCATAGCACCATCTCTATATAGATTGGGATCAGATAGCCGTGTGTGAAAATTAAAAAAAAGTATGTATGTATAATGTTTTGGAAAAAAGATCCAATATAGTCAGATAGTCAAAAAAATATTTTTTTTAATCTTGCTGTGTTTCTTGCCTGTTCTTCTCAGTTGAAGGCTGACTTACGAAACGAACTGGTGGTAACTTCAGTAGCTTTGGCCTTCATAAGTGCCCTACTAGGGCCTAAATTGAATAAATGGCTTTGACTTTGTGAGGAATGTCCCAGAATGTAATTAAAACTTTTTTTTAAATGTGTTTGACCACAATCTCGCAATCACATATTTTCACCATCGCATTAAGCTATTAAATAAATATTTAAGCAATTGTCGCTCACAATGACCGTCGAGCGGCTGATTACACGGCTCGGAATAAATACCGGCTCACAATCGCGGGCCGCGGTTCACCGAAATTAATTACTCTATGAATATTAATCGCTGGTCGGTGTAGCGATTGAGTTGTGGTGTAAGGTAAGAGAGAGCGTCATTTTAAAAGCCTTTTAAATTATATATAGCCAATATTTTAGCCCCTTTGCACATTATAAAAAAAAAACCGGCCAAGCGCGACTCAGACTCGCGCACTGAGGGTTCCGTACAAACCTGTAGGTATATAAGTATATTATAGTTCTTATAGTTTCGGAAATAAATGGCTGTGACATACGGACGGACAGACAGACAGACAGACAGACAGACAGACATGACGAATCTATAAGGGTTCCGTTTTTTGCCATTTGGCTACGGAACCCTAAAAAGTGTTGTCTTATAAGAAACTAGCTTCTACTCGCGGCTTCGCCCGCGTGGTCTATAGAAAATAAATTACATATACTGGGACATATCCTGGGACATTCCTCACATACGATCATCTGATCCCCAACTAAGCAGAGCTTGTACTATGGAAACCAGATAACTGATATAATACATATACTACTTTTTGACCCAGACTCAGGACATACAGACATGTTCATGCACACAATGCATGTACTGTGTGGGAATCGAAACCACGACCAGCGACGCGATAGGTGGAGTCTTTACCAGAGTCTTAACCAACCGCGCCAGCTGACCCGTCGTACATATTTTTCTACAACAATAAAAGAAAACAAAACAAAACAACTTAATCCCGCGTCAAGGGTGGAATTATTAAAAACCGGCCAAGTGCGAGTCAGACTCGCGCACCGAGGGTTCCGTACAAACCTGTAGGTATATAAGTAAATGGTAGTATAGACCTGAGTATTTGATATTAATTTCAATTTATGACGTATTAAAAAAAACTACTTACTAGATCTCGTTCAAACCAATTTTCGGTGGAAGTTTGCACCGTAATGTACATCATATATTTTTTATAGATTTATCATTCTCTTATTTTAGAAGTTACAGGGGGGGGGACACTCATTTTACCACTTTGGAAGTGTCTCTCGCGCAAACTATTCAGTTTAGAAAAAAATGATATTAGATACCTCAATATCATTTTTGAAGACCTATCCATAGACACCCCACAAATATGGGTTTGATGAAAAAAAAAATTTTGAGTTTCAGTTCTAAGTATGGGGAACCCCCAAAATTTATTGTTTTTTTTCTTTTTTTGTGTGAAAATCTTAATGCGGTTCACAGAATACATCTACTTACCAAGTTTCAACATTATAGTTCTTATAGTTTCGGAAATAAATGGCTGTGACATACGGACGGACAGACAGACAGACAGACAGACATGACGAATCTATAAGGGTTCCGTTTTTTGCCATTTGGCTACGGAACCCTAAAAACGCTTAGACACGTATAAATTAATTTTCAATCTTCAGCCTAAACACAAAATTTGAAGACCCTAACTTCGAAACTGACGGACTTTCATACAAACTTTCATCCTCTATTTTACCCCCTTAGGGGTGAACTTCGATAACCCTTTTCTTAGCATACCTACTCTTCACAAAGAATATACCCTCTAAATTTTATATATCTAGGACCAGCGGTTTAGTCTGTGCGTTGATATATCAGTCAGTCAGTCAGTCAATCAGTCAGTCAGGACTTTGAATTTTATATAGAAATGTCTGATAAGGCCCATAAATTTTATGTCACAAGACAAAGGCATTTTCTTATTATATGCAAAAGGGCTTACGGTGAAAGGACATCGTTACCAAAGGTAAAGGCAAACAAAGCATTTTCATCTATTGGTAGCAGGAGAGGTATAGCATAGCATTTATTCGTCCAAGGAGCAGCTCGACTGGGGAAGTAACTCCACCTTACGGAATACCGCAGCCAAATAATTTAATGTTGTATTCCTGCGCATAAGTTTTGTCGACGAGGGGGATGCCTCGAGTGTTGCAAGTGTCCATATGGCTACGGTTACCGTTTACAATAAGGTCAAAGTCAAAGTCAAAGCCATTTATTCAATTTAGGCCCTAGAAGGGCACCTATGAAGGTCAAAGCTACTGAAGTTACCGCCAGTTCGTAAGTCGGCCTTCAACTGAAAAGAACAGGCAAGAAACTCACCAAGGTTACACGTTTTTTTTTTTTTTTTTTAACAATCTGACTATATATTGGCTATTTTTTCCAAAACATTAGTAGGTATACATACATACTTTAAGGCGGGCCGTATCCAAAAAAAAAACTATTAAATAACACTACTTCTTTCACTGTTTTAACATTCTTCTGTTAACCTCTTTCCGATATTTTTTATTATGATTTTGTAGCCCTTTTTTTCACACTTTACTTTTTCGGAATTAGTTTGCTTCGCGGGCAAATATAAATATCGCTTCCGCTTGTAACTTGCGCCTAAATTACCCTATACCAAATGAGAATATCGATGTAATTCGTAATTGGAGAGCCGGTCCTTGTTGAGACATGTTTTTAAGCACGTGCTCTGTGGCTCGCTGGTGATTGAACATCGTGTAGGACAATGTGAATTTAGATCACTTTTTAGTGCATTTACATACCTTTATGTCCTGAAATTAGGATAGGACTGGCTCATATGCAAGCGTCTGTATCACAGTCTATTAATCTGTATGGTACGATACCCCCTTTATGCTTACCGTATGGTCGGGCCGACACTGGGCCGTATGCTTTCTTACTGACTTAGGCCCAGCTACGACCTCGAATTTAAATTTTAACTTTATTTAATATGAAGACGCAAGAGCGTCTTAGTAGTACCTATACTAAACACGGGTTAAGTATGTATACCTTTGCAATGAGTTATTGATATGTACAGTCGAGGACATATATTATTCTATATATCAGTATGTGAAACTCAAAAGCAATTTTCTTTCATATACTCAAATGTCGAAATATTACACTTTTTTTTATAAAAAAAAACAGTTATTTATTCATAACTATTAGTCAATTTGGGGAAACATAAAGAAGTTATTATTTAATAATAATCATTATTTTTATACCACTTAGGTGGCAAGTTAAACAAGCATCCGGCCCGCCTGACGGTAAGCAGTTACCATAGCCTATGTACACTTGCAACACCAGGCGTATAACTCGCACGTTGACGACCCTGAAGAAATCAAAATAATACTGCCTAATGTTTCTGCCTGCATAATATCTCATAATTTCAATCACTAATTTAAGAGAAAATCGTTGTTGAATATTGCTAAGTGCTTAAGTCACTTATGTCGTTGACTGTACATTATCTGTACAGTCAAGGACATGTCTTATATTAACTTCACAAACTCTACACACCGTAGTCAAAATATGTGATTAACTATGGTGTGTAGAGTTTGTGAAGTTAGGGCGTGTAGAGTTATAAGCATGGCTCTACATGAGATCTGATAACATTTTGACATTGCGAGCCATAGTGCGTCTTGGCAGCATTGTAAATAAAAATGTTTTTGGTGGGATAAAATTCTCAATCAGTCAAACCTTGTGGCTTATTTTTATTTCGATCAAAAATAAAAATAATAAACCCAAGCTCTGTAAATTTACAAAAATAAAGTGACATCATTCCCTTTGTGGGCTTACGCTAAAAAAAACATTTTCTGTGTCCGTCCATAAAGGAGATAAAATAAAAATGTTAACCATTTTTAGCTACCAATCGCCATCGGCCGCAGTAGACCGTAAAATTGGTAGAGAATTAAAGTTAAATCGACCAGAAAAATAGCCTGAAAAACACCAGATTAAAATATTACTAGGAGTCATTTTGTGATTATTTTGCCCAGTACATTTTATGTTCACACATCATTTATTTATTTATTAGTCTCATGGATCCTAATACTACTAACACAATAATTTTGTACTAAAATTGTTTTGATTCATTATGAGGCTGAGGCCATTATGAATTAGTAGAATGTGCGTGCACATTGGCTCAATTATAATGGGATTGCAATAGTATCGCTATTGAAATCAGTCCGGTGAGCTGTCAGTACATTGTCTGTGTGACATCTTGGCAGAGTTGGGCCCCTGGTGCTGCTTGTGGGGGCTGGTCTGCTTGAGGCTGTTATTGAGTATATTTTATAGTCTACTAGCTGCCCGGTGCGACTTCGTTCGCGTGGTGCTACCCTACCCTACCCTACCCTACCCTAAACGTCCAAAATGAAATGACAGAAATGAATGACATAACAACATGCTTGTACTGTCAACACTGAAAAAAGTTTCAATTTGACAGCACAATCCCCATCTGAAAAAAGTTTCAATTTGACAGCAAAGATCCGCCATTTATTGAATACATTTGTTACAAAAATGTGATAAATGAAGAACCGCTCGACCGATTTTATGCAAACTTCACATAAACCATCTACTAAACAAAAAAAAAACTACACAAACTACAAAAAAAAAAAAAAAAAAAAAAAAAAATTAGATTATAATTAAGATACAGAATTAAATACGTAACAGCTATTTTAGAACCCAATGGTCTGTTTCGTGACGATGGTAAGAGACCCGACGGAATGACACTTGTACCCTGGAAGTTGGGACGGCCTTTGGTATGGGATGCCACGTGTGTCGATACCTTAGCTCCGTCTCATCTTCCAGAGACAATAAATAGGGCTGGTGGCGCTGCCATGTCAGCTGAGAACCTCAAGCGGCGCAAATATAGTAATATAGATACGAGTTACATATTTGAGCCGTTTGGGGTTGAAACTCTGGGTCCGTGGGGGCCGAGCAGTCACCATCTTTTTCGCGAAATATCTAAACGCCTGGTCGAAGCATCTCGTGACCAGAATGCTGGCATATACTTCGGTCAGAGAATCAGCATTGCCATTCAACGTGGCAATGCCGCCAGCATTCTGGGAACGTTGCCCTCTGACAACGATTTTTTCATTTAGTTTATTTCTTTTCATTTATATAGATTTTAAGGCTTTTGTTTTTATATTTTATTAGGATGTATATTGAAAGAATTAAATTAAATTAAATATAAAATAGCATAATATTTACACACCGTATAGGTAGAATATGAGGCAAAACTGACTACTCCAAGACATGTACAATACTACCATATTCTTGTAAATAAATGTATTTCATTTCATTTCTAAATAGTCCGAACAAAGCCTAAACATTTGGTTTGGATAGGTGAGCCCGTTTTTGAGTTATGAAATTACAACGAAAAGTGGCATTGATTTATATATATATAGATTCAGTCGGGGCACGCATTCAGTGAGACTTATGTGAATATTATTTAATGAATCCAAGCTTGTTTTGAAAACAGTAATTGCTGAGTTCACTGCCGGCTCTTCTCAGCAAATGCAACTTACCGAACCGGCTTTAGAGTCAAAATATTCATAAGTGCCTGCGTAGGTCTATTTGAATAAATATTTTTTAATTGAATTGAAATATCTTAATCCCTTGACGTGCGGTTAAAAAACTATAGAATTATTATATATCTACAGCGTGGATTAAAATGCTTTCGTATGTCTGTCCCCCTGTTCTCCTTCACAGGTCGATTCGATGTTGGATTTTTTTGAATAATATTTATAAAAATATACCGCTCAGAGATCCTATCGTTTACAGAAGCTATCACGAAACTAGTTATCCAAATTGTAGAGTGCATAATAAAATAGTTTCGGGAAAAATACTATTCAAAAATAACAGATAAACAAAACATTCATCAGTTTTACGGACGCACTCCCGTCACTGTACCTAGATTTAGTCTAGTCTTTATATTTATAACAGCAGAATATAGCTGTTTGTTACATATCAAATCTTGAACTGCGTAAACTATCTATACCTACATAAATTATCCACCCAGCTGAATTTCTTGCCTGTTCTTCTCAGTTGAAGGCCGACTTACGAACTGGTGGTAACTTCAGTAGCTTTGACCTTCGTAAGTGCCCTACTATGGCCTAAATTGAATTGGCTTTGACATTGACAACGCACACGATAAAAAGTATCTTATGATTCTCTCAATCAAAATCGGTTTTCCCTTCCAAGATAACATTTACTTTCATACAAACAATTTCTAATACCTACCGATTATATTTTAGCTGTCCCCCGCGGATTAACCCGAGCTCCCGGAATAAAAAGCCAAGATAATGAAGCTACCTATTACTGAATGTTTTTTTCGGATCCGACTTTTCCGTTCCAGAGATTAGCCCGTTTAAACAAAACAAAAAATCTCTTCGGTTTATTATATTAGTAAATACAAAGTACCTACCTATATTAATATGCTAACCCTGAACATTCTGGTCAACAATTTCACCACACAAGCAAGAAAGCATTTGGCTTCTCTTCGACGTCGTTCATTAGCTATCATCGTCAAAAGTGTCAAAAAAGAGTTTTTCCAACTGTCATCAGTGTTCATATAAAATATTGTAGTTTTCCATCGTGTCAAATCAATTAGCAACAATAGGAGTACCGACGCTAGTTTTAACTCTCACAAATGATTCGTGGATCGTTTCATGAGATTTGAGGCTTTCAGTTGATTTGATGTCATCCTTTGACGATACCGTTTTAAATAAAACGTACTCTGAAATGCTGTGTTTCGTTTATAAAACAAATTGACACTGTTTAATACTTTCCTTATCGCCACTACGATTTTCGAAGGTACCCCTCGATTTCCCTGGGATGCCATCATCAGATCCTGGTTTCCTTATCATGGTACCACCCTTGGGATATCTCCTTTCCAACAAAAAAAGAATCATCGAAATTGGTTTATAAACGACGAAGTTATCCGCGATAACACATTAAAAAAAACGGTCGAATTGAGCAACCCACTCCTTTTTTTTTTGAGAAAAACTTAGGTAGTTTTAGCTAAAAACAATTGTCCTAAACAACTTGGTTCTTTTATTGTGTGAGTAGGCTCACTTAACCGCAAACATTGTAAAAAAAATACCAAAGAGAACCACACTTTTTGACGCAAACAAGTTTGAATTTAAAGGCGTTTAAGTCACGTGGTTTGTTCAAAGAGAAAACCACACATATTTGGCTAAAAAAAACATAAACAAAACATACAAAAACAAACACGTCGGATGCTCAAAATACAAATGAATGGGGCGGCCCGCGGTATACTTTTCATTCTACGCATTTTAAAAATTCCATTTTACGCTTTACGCGCTCGCGGACATTATGATTCGCGCATTGCCTGTACATTGTACACAGTTTAACTAGAAGAGACATAATAGGAGTGTAGTTTTTTGTACTTATGAAGCGTAGATTTAATGTATTGCTAGCAAAATAGGTAAGCGCAGGCTTACAACAAGTATACAAGATATACAAGTTGTTCTCACCTCTAAAATTTGGAGTATTTCGACTGGAGAAGTAACTCCACCTTACAGAAGATCGCAGCCAAATAACATTACTTTTGTTCCTGCGGTGAGTATGGTCGCCAGACCTCCATAAGAATACACTGTGCTCGCATTCTAGTACTCGAGACCGGACAACTGGTACCAAAATGTTTTCCTTTCCGCTACCAATACGAGCACAGACTCCGAGCAACCCTTCTTCGACCTTTTCTAGGGTTCCGGTACCTCAAAAGAAAAACGGAACCCTTAAAGTTGCACTTTGTTGTCCGTCTGTCAAGACACTTTTTCTCAGGAACGCGTGGAAGAAATAAGATTCAGGTCTGCGATCCCTTAGAGCAGTAATAAAATCAAACTTCTAAGTCAACGCAATCAAAAGATACAGCCGTTTTCGCCGCACGCAAGGGCAATCTTTTTAAACGATAAAAACTATATATTGCAAATTGCAAACAAGCTCATCCATCAACTCTAGTTCCGTGTACCCGCCAAATTGCACACGATTATTCGACAACAGTAGCAGAATCGATTAATTCGCGTTTAATTCAAATATCCAGCAGAATTACGATCATTGTCAGGTTTGTGCTCTCTCATCAGCAAGCCTAGACTGTAATATACACACGTAAAGCACACACACGATGAATATTACTAGTGGCTTTGTGAGCTGTAGACCTCGCGAATCTCGATAATTGTAATATGTTTTTTTTTTTTTTTTTTTAATTCCAAAATCGAAATCGACGAAAATACCTACATAATTACCGAACAGCCCCCCTAGACAAGATGGTTATCGACAATCGTCATCGACAAAGAGGGAGACCTGTGAAAGGGAATAGGCAGATACTCCACCACACGTGCCCACTGCGGATCGGTGGAGGTAGGCTAGTGGTCAACCTACTGTTGGAGTTTTCAAGCCGCCTGGAAGGCCTCCAAATAGCTTAGCGACTAGTGATAACCGGGACCAACGGACGACTATCACAATTTTACGTGCCTTCCGAAGCACAGAAAAAGCAACGGCCTCACCGAAGGCAGCTAAACTTTGTCAATAGATTAAAAACGGCTAATCATTCTGCACCACGAGTGCGAAAGAGTTTCCAGAATTGGATCAGAGGTTCTAAGATAACTTCCTACACCAAAACTAACAAACAAACTCTACATTATAATATCAGTATAGCCTAGCTCCACATGATCCATAATAAAAACGTATAATACCTATTCATTTGCTCGCCAGTGTACACTCGAGAGATGATTGCCAGAACCCGACGTTACAAGTAGGTACAAGACATATCCCGAACACAAGAGTGGAACAGGATCACGCAAATTAGACCCATGCCATGTTAGATTAACCAACCTTGGGAGTACCTACATACGTACGACATAATAATATACCTAGTTACATATTAATTTATTCTCAGGCTATCATACTTAAGAGTCATCGCTCACTATGTCAGCACCGCTCCATCGCAGCAACGGCCCGGGCACCGCCTCAACTAAATCCAACCACTAGCTGCCAGCGCCGCCGCGGCGCCGGTCAAATTGGTGGCACGGAAGATTCCGCTTGCTGGCGTCACGCAGCAAGGGAGCGGACCGCTTGCTGGAAGCGTGTGGTCAGCACGACTGGTGGCTTGTAGCGGCAAGCGCGCTTGCCCGAGGCTTCAACTGTTTTATCTAGTCATTGTAAAATTTACTTTAACATTAACGATTTAAAGGCCTCACTTGCATGGCAAGGTAAACGCCGAGGCGTAGCCGTGCTGTTATAGTTAGTTGTGACCCTAAGGTCTTTAAAAGCAAAAATTATCGAAAGCATCATATCAGCGGTAATGTACATAATTTTTGCTTGTAACACAAGACCAGTGATCGGTTGAAGTCCATCAAGGAAAAATCCCTTTAGGTGCAGCTCAGACGACAGACGAAAGAGTCATGCGGCACACAAAAAGTCCTGTCACGGATTTTTCAAAGATTCAAAGCACACAAAACGACGTACATTACACCTTCGATCATTCTGCCGGTGGAACTCTAGCTAGGGACGTACTCGTTATGAAAATGCGGAGATTGCGATCTATTATTTTGACATTTAAATACAGAAAAAGAAGAAGAAATAGATGTTTGGGTACATCTTATTTATTCAATACGTTCGGCGGTGTGCGGTCTGTCTGTGCTGCACCTAAGGTATAGTGTTTGTGAAGTTGGAGCTCGTGGGTCTGCATGGCGTGGAAACGGTAGCGGTATCCTCTGCCCCTGTGATAATCAGTTGAGCGCTCGATAATAAACAATCAAGCCTTCTCGCTTGTAACTATTTAGTAATCTGTGGTTCTCATATGGCTCGCACTATCAATAAGTTATCAGATCTCATGTAGAGCCAAGCTATAACTCTACAAGCCGTAACTTCACAAACTCTACACCTTAGGTGCAGCGTAGACGACAGACCGCACTGCGCCGAACTTTTTAGTCTGTGAAAATAGAACCTAAGCAGTAACGCACACGAAGCGCAAAAAGTCCGGCGCACAACCCTTTGTTTTCACGCAGACTTTTTGTGTGCCGCTGACTCCTTCGCACAAAAAGTCTGTCGTCTGTGCTGCACCTTAGTCAAAATAGACTTCTTATATGATAAGGTGGCCAAGACTGCAAATCCGCCACCGTTGGGAACCCCGTCTAAAAATAAACAAAATATCGATGCTAATTTGTTTGAGTGGTACTGACAATAATATACTTTTCATTAATAATTCAGAATATAGCAAATTTTAACAACGCATTTACTTTGAATGACAAGTGTTTGCCAGCAGTGTGGCAGGCCATGCACAATCCCAGCATTAATGGCTTTTAAGTTAATTGATCTGTTAACCGCTACTTGTCGATGGCTGCAGCAATGATTGTTTCATTTGACGCATTAAAATAATTATTTAAAAAAAAAAACTCGAACTTTTTCACTGTCCTTCCAATAAGAAAATCCTGATTGAACCTTTCGATAGAATGTTCAGGTCATTTTAAAAAAAAATGAAAAAATAATGTTTTAATTACATATTATGGGCTTGCGTTTGGCCCTTTACCAAAGGAGGATGACGCACGCTTAATATGGAGCACGCTTACCCAGAAGAAAACTATTCACTCTGGCCTTGAAAGTCCCCAAATTGTAAGAGTCAGGAAACACAGACGCCGGAAGCAAGTTCCACTCCCTTGCTGTTCGCGTTATAAATGAGAATGCAAAACGCTGTGTCCGTATTTTCGATAGTTAGCAAAGTCCCAATTTGGCAAAGAAGTCACAACTTTTATCTAAAGTGGAATTGTTCAAAACTGGTAGCTTCAAAGATGTATCTACATATGATTCAACATTTCCACCTCACTATATTTTATCCAGCGAGCCGTGATAGAATGGCACGTGAACCTTCAACTCGGCGGTAGCGGTCCGGAAACGAATTTCCACGGTTGCATTCCTATTTACGCTACAAGCTTTTAAATAATTAGGGCATTACTGAATGCTGGTTTCTCTTGAAAGGTTC
The DNA here is from genome assembly GCA_947623365.1 of Achlya flavicornis. Lineage (NCBI taxonomy): Eukaryota > Metazoa > Arthropoda > Insecta > Lepidoptera > Drepanidae > Achlya > Achlya flavicornis. The sequence continues at coordinate 1,247,636 of OX392491.1, read as the reverse complement.
TCTCTGGTTGTAAGCTGAAAATTAGGAACATGTAGTAAAACTGTAGAATTAGATTGTTACTTGAATATTTACCAAAAACTGATAGAGAGAGTAACAGAATGTATAGAAGAGCATTTGTATTTTTTTTCTGTGTTTGTATGTTTGGCACTAATAAAACATGGAATCGGTAGTAGGTAATCTTGCTTTAGTATATAATATCCTTGTATATAATTGAGACGCGGGATGAGAACCGCGTTCCATAACAACACATTTGGGACCAAATTATAAGATCAACTATCTCTTTTAGTATAACAATATCCTCAGTTTGGATAAGTACATATAAATCAAGGTTCAGTTATAAAAATTGCGTAGCGATATATTATTAAGTTTTATTTGCGCCTTTAACATTTTATGAGCATTTTACGTTTTATGCTAAATATTGCTAATTTAAATTCACAGGCGCTGCCTTAATTTTGTGTAGTAAGTTGCGACACTTGTGGCAAACTTGCGGTATGGTGTGACACGTTCATGCATGAACTTAGTTTTTAGGGATCCTTATCTGGCTATAAGATAATAGTTAAACTTACACATTTTTACAGGGTAATATTTGTTTGGATAATAGAAGTCTTCTTTGTCCAAAAATGATCATTTAATCGTTCTCGTGGTAAACAAGTGAACAAGTCGTAAAAAAATTATTTGTAACCTGAGTTGTTTTTTTTTTACTAATAATCCCTCAAAAATCAATCATTATGGGACATCATCATCATCATCATCATCAGCCTATAATGTCCCACTGCTGAGCACAGGCCCCCTTTCACAAAGGGTGAAAGGGAATGGGCAGATACTCCACCACGCGTGCCCAATGCGGCTTGGTGAAGGTAGGCTAGCGGTCAACCTACTGTTGGAATTTTTCAAGCCGCCTAGGAGGCATCCAACTAGCTTAACGACTATCACAATGAAGTGATAACCGGGACCAACGGCTTTACGTGCCTTCCGAAGCGTGGAAACGCTCGATATGAAATACCACTAGACGGTCACCCATCCAGGTACCGACCACGACAAACGTACCTTAACTTTGCCGATCGATTAAGAACGGCTATTCGTGCTACACCACGAGCGCTTCGATCATGGGACATAGAATAACAATAATATACAGCAAAAGGATTTATGTAAAGTAACTTTATTCAATAAAAAATCCGTGGTATAGAAATATTATTCAGTTTTTACTATACAATGTTTTTTCAGCTATAAAAATGTCCTATTTCGCCATTTAAAGTTAGCGCGTTAAAATTGTCGGATTTTATTAAAAACCGGCCAAGTGCGAGTCAGACCCGCGCACCGAGGGCTCCGTACAAACCTGTAGGTATATATGTAAATGGTAGTATAGACCTGAGTATTTGATATGAATTTCAATTTGTGACTTATTAAAAAAAACTACTTACTAGATCTCGTTCAAACCAATTTTCGTTGGAAGTTTGCATCGTAATACATCATATATTTTTTATAGATTTATCATTCTCTTATTTTAGAAGTTACAGGGGGGGCGACACACATTTTACCACTTTGGAAGTGTCTCTCGCGCAAACTATTCAGTTTAGAAAAAAAATATATTAGAAACCTCAATATCATTTTTGAAGACATATCCATAGACACCCCACACTTATGGGTTTGATGAAAAAAAACTTTTGAGTTTCAGTTCTAAGTATGGGGAACCCCCAAAATTTATTGTTTTTTTTCTGTTTTTGTGTGAAAATCTTAATGCGGTTCACAGAATACATCTACTCATCAAGTTTCAACATTATAGTTCTTATAGTTTCGGAAAAAAATGGCTGTGACATACGGACGGACAGACAGACAGACAGACATGACGAATCTATAAGGGTTCCGTTTTTTGCCATTTGGCTATGGAACCCTAAAAACGGAAGTTTGTTTCATGGAATATAAATTGATCAAAATGTTTCTATTGTATTGGCGCGTGCTGATTCTATCTGAAAAAAAAACCTTTTACAAAATGAATTTTGAGCAATATTTTTAACATTTAAACAGAATTTACCTCCCATTTTCGTAAATTATTTGATTATTTTCTGACGTATTGGCGTGGAAGTAAGATACACAGGTCGTGGGTTCAATTCCTTGTAGGTTTTATTCAAGTTCACGCAAATGTCCGGCCTTATATGGAGTACTGATGTCATCTGTGGGCGGGGGCACCTTGATACCAGCTTGGGCCTTTAGACTCGGTTCAGCAACGTGCTGCTAGAATTGTCGACGATCCCGAGCTCACAAGCGGTTTAGAGCCCCTCAGTCTGAGGAGAGACTGCCTCCTTATGTGTGTTCTACCGCTTGTACAACGGACAGTGTTCTGAAGAATGAGGAATGTTAATAGGTATGCAAAACCGCTTGAAAGTTTGTATCAGTAGAGCAATTATGTATACAAATACATTAGTTTTTGTTTCGTTCAAAAAAACCAAGTAGTTATGATTTTACAGACATTTAAAATTCCCCTAAATATCGAAGCCCGCTAACGGTCACGTGACCGCAGGTGACGTCATTTCACATCGCTCCGTTCACTCATATTAGTCGCTAGCGGTGGTACGTAGGTATCTTGCGCTATTAGTGGAAAGTATTTTGGATTTGATTTATGGATTTGAAAATATATGGACTTATGGTTGAACTGAAATGATTATTTCGTCAGAAATGTCGTAAAATTTAGGTGGAATCATAAAATAAGGTCTACACATTTCGCTACAGAATAGGATGCAAAACTATTTTAAATTGAATCTAATAATTAATGTAATATAATTAAATAAGATGTCCAAATCATATATAATTATTTCACAAGTTTTATTATTTATCGACGAATAGTTATTCCGTTGCCGCCGAAAAGCAAGAAGAAAGAATGCAAATGCTTACTCCTGTCTGCCTAATATACCTAAAATAATTATTTTATAGCTGCAAAGCAAGTAGGTACTTATTTCCCTTTTCAGTTTCATGTTATAGACAATAAATTAGTAATGTTTGTCTATACCTATTTATACTCTTCTTAGTAAATTTAACTAAATAAATTGATATATTGCAAATGCAGCGAGTTGAATAGATGTAGGTACTTAACCTTTTTTATGTCTTATATTTTTTTATACGACTAAGTCCTAACTAAGTTGTTTACCACAAGCATACGTACGGCCCACCTGACGGTAAGCGGTTACCGTAGCCATATGGACGGTTGCAACACATGAAGCATCGCTCAGGCGTTACCGACCTTTCCCCCCTCCCCAATGAGCTCTGGCTACCTTACTCACGCGCAGGAACACAATCTACTTTATATATCCAAATAAATAAAATTGAAGTGTCTGTTATGTAATATCAAAATAACAACTTTTTATTAAATGCACATGAAAGTACCTATATACGGTTGACGACACCCGTTGGGGTTTAAGCCGAAAAAATTGGGCATAATCTGATCGCGCTCCCCCCAAGATGGTCGGGTATCCTACGAGGATTTCCCCACGCTAATAAAAAAACCGGCCAAGTGCGAGTCAGACTCACGCATCGAGGGTTCCGTAAAAACCTGTAGGTATATAAGTAAATGGTAGTATAGACCTGAGTCATCATCATCATCATCATCATCAGCCTATAATGTCCCCCTGCTGAGCACAGGCCTCCTTTCACAAATCAGGGTGAAAGGGAATGGGCAGATACTCCACCACGCGTGCCCACTGCGGATCGGTGGAGGTAGGCTAGTGGCCAACCTACTGTTGGAGTTTTTCAAGCCGCCTAGGAGGCATCCAACCAGCTTAACGACTATCACAATTAAGTGATAACCGGGACCAACGGCTTTACGTGCCTTCCGAAGCACGGAAACGCTCGATTTGAAATACCACTAGGCGGTCACCCATCCAGGTACCGACCAAGACAGACGTAGCTTAACTTTGCCGATCGATTAAGAACGGCTAATCATGCTACACCACGAGCGCTTCTAGACCTGAGTATTTGATATTAATTTCAATTTATGACGTTTTAAAAAAAATACTTACTAGATCTCGTTCAAACCAATTTTCGGTGGAAGTTTGCACCGTAATGTACATCATATATTTTTTATAGATTTATCATTCTCTTATTTTAGAAGTTACGGGGGGGGGGGACTCACATTTTACCACTTTGGAAGTGTCTCTCGCGCAAACTATTCAGTTTAGAAAAAAATTATATTAGAAACCTCAATATCATTTTTAAAGACCTATCCATAGCCACCCCACACTTATGGGTTTGATGAAAAAAAAATTTTTAATTTCAGTTCTAAGTATGGGGAACCCCCAATTTTTTTTTTTTTTCTATTTTTGTGTGAAAATCTTAATGCAGTTCACAGAATACATCTACTTAACAAGTTTCAACATTATAGTTCTTATAATTTCGGAAATAAATGGCTGTGACATACGGACTGACGGACAGACAGACATGACGAATCTATAAGGGTTCCGTTTTTTGCCATTTGGCTACGGAACCCTAAAAAATGTAGGTACCTTCTTATAAAAAAATATAAAATTTTTCGGCTAATCTCCGCAACGGCTGAACCGATTTTGACTGGATTTTATTCTCAGATAAGCTTATGTTATAAGAAGTAACGTACGTTTAATTTATTTAAGAATAACTATTTTCCACGCAAAAAAATCGTCGTCTTACGTTAGTTTGTTCCGGCTGATTTCCAAAACGGCTGGACCGATATAGACGAGACTTTCACTGGTAGATAGCGGATGTTATAAGGAATAACTTAAGCTTCTTTTACTTCAGATAATTTATAAGGGGTTTCGCGCAAAATAATTAAAACGCTACGCGCGGGTGAAACCGCGGCTGCGCTGAGGTATCAAGTAACTGCACACTACAAATGTGTATAAATATTTAGGTACATAGTAGACTGTCACCATTCTTACGTCAAAACGATCTTTACAGCAATAAACTTTGCTTTTATCTCTAAATAGATTCAACCCCTTCACAGTTTTTATCCATTTCTCTCGTATTTGGACATCCATTGGAACGAGTAAAATCAACTTTTCCGGTGGACTGGTGGTTGTATATTTACATTTTGGCATAACACATGATTTTCTAGTATTTGTATTGGAAATTTCAAAACCAAAAAAGTCATAATCAACTGGGGAAACGTACGGAAAAGCGCGACCCCGTCAGGGTATTTGTTCTGTGAGCGCGATTGACTGAGCGAGCGATGTAACATGACGTCACACGCATCGAGTACGGGCCGGCGGAATCCAGCGTCGCGCGCTTATTTTAAAATTCCATATCTCGCAAACTAATTGACGTATCGAAATAATTCTTTCACACATATTTTTTATTTTCTATAGAAAATAAGGAGACCTAAAAATCTAAATTAGTGAACATTCTTCATTGTTTAAGATGATGCCTACGGCTACCTTCTACCATCGCAACTCTCGCCATCGACGGGGAGTCCATCCTCACACATTGAAACCAGAATTGTTTCGAACTGTTAGGTCTCAAAGGAGCTTCCTTCCGCGGACGCTCAGATTGTGGAATGAGCTCCCCGCCTTGGTTTTCCCAATGAAGTACAGCATGGGGTTCGTCAAAAAGGCTTTGAAGAGATTTCTGCCGGGTCGGCAACGCGCGAGTAACACCCCTGGTGTTGCAAGCGTCCATAGGCTTCGGTAACCGTTTACCATCACGCGGGCCGTATGCTTGTTTGCTACCTAAGTAGTATGAAAATATATATATATATATATTTTGTGTATAATACGTTTGTTTTTCTGTGAGTAAATCTGTATAAGTATATTTTAAATGTAGTATATCAGTTATCTGGTTTCCGTAGTACAAGCTCTGCTTAGTTTGGGATCAGATGACCGTGTGTGAGGTATGTCCCAGGATATAAGTATACAAGTATTTATGGACTGCGAATGAGCCAGACGCGTCAAATAAGCCACCCATTGACTGCGAGTGGCATTTTTTAAGAAATTGAAACCAATTAGCGATTGTTGATTGGATGATTGTTTTCTTTCTCACACGAAAGAAAATATGGTATATAGAAAATCGTCTTCAACTATAATTCCGATAGGACACAATATACTGGCCTCTTAGATAGTATTGGACAATACCCGAGACCAATGTTCCCCCAAGCTATAGAAATCCAAGATGGCGAAAGTTGAATGGATTTCATGGTAGTATTGACAATTAATCTAATGGCAGAAATTCAATTGTATTTCTGCTTATCAAGATTTGAGATGGCTTACATTTAATTGAATTATCATCTTGGATAACGTAGTATCTGAAATTTTTTGTAGGAAATCATTAGGTAATTGTGTTTTTAATACATAATTCCATCAAGAACAAATTCTCAGAATACGGTTTAAACCACATCAAAATATATTGCGATGTTTGAAAACTACGCTTACATTTGTAGTTCATGTGACCCTACTATTATAGTAGTACCCAACTGATAAGGCGCGTCGTGAATCTTCGTTCGCACAGAAAAGAAAATATGTCCCGAATATTAACGAAAGAATGCTTAAAACTTACAATCACCCTTAGATCACTACTATTAGGTTCATAATACACTGCAGCTGCACGGAACTACCTTCCGTCTCACTCGCAAGTCATGCCCCTCTGCACACATGGCGGCAGCTGCCGACCCGCGCTTTGAAAATGTGTCTTCTGCGCAAGTACATCGGTAAGCCATATTAGATGGGTACTACTGTACCTATGCTTCTTTTGTATTTTAGGTAATGTCCCTAATATTAAGCTTTTATTTGTTGTGAGTCTATAAAATCATTACTTTAATTTGGTGTTTTGTTCCTACTCTTTCCTACTGCTAGTAAAATTGCCAGAACTCCATAAAAGGCGCTCTGCTGGCAGTATTCCAGATACAGTCGACCAGCACCAAAACTTGTGTGCTCTGTACTGTTAGAGCTTATTTACATAACACAAACCCTATAAATCTAATATTAAAAGATACATAGTAAAACTTCTGCACACACGCGGGAAACCATCTTGTTTCGATCTGTCAAAACTCTTAATAGTCCTTTAGTGACGGGACACGCTGATGCGAGAGTCGAGCCAGTGCTGTGACAAACTCGACTTAACAGTACTTACGCTGCCGGCATGGCACAGTGATTTTTGCAGGGTCGAGTGATACCCCTCGTGTTGCAAGCGTCTATCTATATGAACCGCTTAATGGCTGTCAGCTTGCAACTTTAGTACCTAGTTTAATGAAAACGTATAAAATGTGCATGACAAGCAGCATCTAATGTAGTTTATGTCCAATAAATACACAAATTACATCGTATCAAAATACCTAGTGATGTCATATTACGGCGCACCAGTTGTTTACTCCGTTCCGGCACACTCCTCGACAAACATCGTGACCTTTATATTGCTACGGATGTAAGATGTAAACATTTTGTTACTTTTTATATGAATATAAAATTGGCTTGCCTTTTCATAGATTCTTTTTGTAATTTTGCTGAATCTATTGTTAATAACTCCATATCTATATCTAATTTGACGTTTATTATGAAAAAGTAAGTGACTTTTTATTTGACTTTGACTTTGTATTTGACTTTGATACAAGTTAATATCCTCTTTAATTAAATTAGCAGACTTCATGGCAAGAGGATTAGAGCATAGTTTGATTCAGTAGTTTTCAAGATATGGACAAATTAGTGTGACGGCCTGGCTTATTGATACGAGCTACGGGTGTGGTGTCGAAGGAAAACCATCTCAAAAACTTGGTCAAATTCTATTGGATTTAAGAAAAACTCAAAATGACGAAATGTTTTCAATGGAATACGTCGTGATCTTTCGCTGACTTCAAATCAGTGTCAGATTAGAGTTATTTCATACTTTGTAGTGTATTTTGAAGTCGTATTAATTTTTTTAAATTACAATTTTACTCATTTATATTTGTAAAATAGTAATTTAAAATTGTATTATTCTTCTATAGTCTATATCTCAGAGTATATAAATTCTATATTAAATACTTACATGCGATGAGTCATGACAGTTCAAGATTTTTACCAATATCTAGTAAATTCCATTTGATTGCTCTGAAACAGTACTCACAATATTTCATGAAACCTTGCTCTATCATAGTATTCCTTTATTATATCGAAATAAACATTAACCATTGAGAAATCTTATAAAATACCTACCATATGTCACCGAACTCTCCTATAGTACCTAACCATTTTGCATACAAACATTACATATTCGTTTTGCGTCATTGCATTGCTTGGTCAAAAAATGTAAACTCTATAAAGAAATTGAAACATTTTCTAAAATTAAAACATGTTACCACGTTCTCATACTAAACAAAGAAAGGGGTAGAGTAAATCTGCCGTTGGAAACTAATGGTCCGGCCCCTAGCGATATAAATCTGGAATATCGTTGCGTTGCGAGATTCCTTGGGATTGCCTCCGCCCTGTTAATGTTTCCTGTCGAATCAGTTGGGGCTGGCGTTGATTTAGAGCTTGAAATATTCATCAATCGACATTTCAAATATATTTTACCTTTAAATTATAATAAAATACACTTTACTAGTTCCGTTGAAGAATTTTCTAAGTATAGTATGAAAAACTTTTAAAAAACCTGCCAAGTTACGTGCATGTACTATACATACATACAATACCATAGGGTGCAAGGCAGAAATCTGGGTCTGTCTGTGATTACAACTGTGTCACGTAGTAAGATGTTCTGGTCGTCTGTAGCTCGAGAACAACTGAGTTGTTGAGAACTCGAGTCATTACTGTATACTTACTAGCACAGACATATGAATTTCGTATGTTTGTGCTTACTAGTTAATACATTAAAATGCTTAACTAATGCTTAAACATTGCGTGATTAGTTCTGGTGCTACACATACACACATTTTACACACTAAGATTGTTTGGATAATCGACTAATTAGTCTGCATTTAAAATATTTGAATAGTATTGATATGGTTTCTTTTGATGTAGTAGCGAGAAAAATATGACTATTGAACACGTGGAGTATATCACGTGAAGTTTTGTTATTTATTCGAAAAAAATGACAGGTCTATAGAGAATCTAGCTTCCGATTCGCTTTAGCCTGCGTTTCCAGTGAAGCGGAGCTGGGTGTTGGGGAGCGGAGAAGAGCGGTGAAAAATGATGGGAGAGGGTTTTACGATGCGCCGATCAGGGGCTCTACCGCGTAACTTTAGTGGTAATCGTAACGAACACCATTAATTACTTCATCTAATGAGGCGAACGCGGTATGACGCGACGATGACCATTCGTGGGCCCTGATTGGATGAAATTCATCAATGGTGTTCGTTACAATTACCACCAAAGTTACGCGGTAGAGCCCCAGTAGTGTCAGTTCACACCTAGACACGACGCGACGCAGCGCGCACTGTTTATTATGACAGCATTTTTTTTTCTGTGTATATATTCCTGTGTTTGACCACATTCTCACCATGGTAAGTGATGATGTGGCCGAAGGTGGTTCACACACCAAGCCTAGGAACTGGCGTGCAGCGGTCGGCACATACCGATAGGTGCTTGGCGACAAATTTTTAACTTGTATAGGTAGCCAGCCACGTGCCAGGGTGGACGGATTTAGGAAGCGCTCGTGGTGTAACATGATTAGCCGTTCTTAATCGATTGGCAAAGTTAAGCTACGTCTATCGTGGTCGGTACCTGGAGGGGTGACCGCCTAGTGGTATTTCAAATCGAGCGTTTCCGTGCTTCGGAAGGCACATAAAGCCGTTGGTCCCGGTTATCACTTAATTGTGATAGTCGTTAAGCTAGTTGGATGCCTCCTAGGCGACTTGAAAAATTCCAACAGTAGGTTGACCACTAGCCTACCTCCACCAATCCGCAGTGGGCACGCGTGGTGGAGTATCGCCCAGTCCCTTTCACCCTGATTTGTGAAAGGAGACATGTGCTCAGCAGTGGGACATTATAGGCTGATGATGATGATGATGGACGGATTTGCGAGCCTCGATCAAGCGTTCGTCTCGCGCTCGACTGCGCTCCGCCGATTGGCAGTACGGAAATCCTATACAATGCGAGATCAGCTTATACTGGAAATCAATAGCTTGATGTGTAGCCGTGTATACGTCCACACTTGACATCGCGAGCAACGAACGAATAGCCGCTCGGGTTGGTTCGCGTAGCATACACGCACCATTAGATGCCTTGAATTCAATATCACATCTCAACAAAAAGGAAAACTGAAGCACAGATGTATTGTGTAAAATATTAGTAAGAAAGAGGAGACGTTCCCAGTCTGCTGGGACAATTTGAGAGAGGTAGAGCATAGCGTTTATTCGCTCAAAGAGCAGCTCGACTGGGGAAGTACCTCCACCTTACAGAATACCGCAGCCAAATAACTTTATGATGGTGTAAAGTTGTGTTCCTGCGCGTGAGTAAGGTCGCCAGAGCTCATAGGGGAGGGGGGAAAGGTCGGTAACGCGTGAGCGATGCTTCGTGTGTTGCAGGCGTCCATATGACTACGGTAACCGCTTACCATCTGGTGGGCCGTATGCTTGTTTACCGACTTAGTCGTACACCACTTGTTTATACCACTGAGGTGGCAAACAAGCATACGGCCCGCCTGATGGTAAGCAGTTACCGTAGCCTATGGACGCTTGCAACACCAGGGGTATCACTTGCGCGTTGCTGAATTATGTATATTAAGTATATGTATTTACAAACAAAAAGTAGTATATGTAGTATATCAGTTATCTGGTTTCCATACAAGATCTGCATAGTTTGGGATCAGATGACCGTGTGTGAGGAACACGGAAAAGAGAATACACGGAATGTCACGGGATATTTATTAGCATAAGTTAAATCTTAAATGAAATTTGATTCAACTAGCAACGTGATGAGAAAACGCAATGATGACGAATCATCGACACTAGCAGATACAAACAAGTTACTCAATCTATTACTAATCTGTAAAGACATAACTAATAGCTGTACATACTTTACTTTGTACATAATATGTACTATGCTTTTAATGTGTGGCAATAAATAAAATTATTATTATTAAATAAATTATTATTATTATTTGTGCCTTAGATTGTCCGTCTGTTTGTCAGTTACTAACTTAACAAACTTGGCTGTGACTTATAAGGAAATGGCTGCTACCTTTTAAAATGAGGTCACATTTTGATAATCGGCACAAATGTGTGTGTGTGGTTGACATGATGATAAGATTACCTGAGTCTCCAGGTCTTGGATTCGATTTCCACAACGGAGAAATATTTATGTGTGCATGTTTTGGGTCATCGCTCACTATATCGGTAGCGCGGCTTTGGCAAGATAGATACCGCCTGCTGGCGTCACGCAGCAAGGGAGCGGACCGGTGACCCTTATTCTATGTCTGGATCATAGAAATAAATCTAAATAGATGACGCGAGTGTGTGTACTTCACGTGCCAAAAGGGAGAGCAATGCTCTTCTTTTGACGCTATTTCGCGCGGACGGGGATCCCACATAACGCTGTATCACCAGAGATGTGTAGCGATGGATGTTTTTTAGCTGACAAATAGAATCGCTTCATTGTCACGCTGTAGCTCTAATGCCAGACGAAAGTGAGCTTGTGACATCATGGTAGGTAGAAAAAAAGTGGCACGCATGGTTTTCATACGGATGGACTTGTGTTATCTATTTAAATTCATGTCTATGGTCTGGATATAAAATATTTGGTTAAAAATTATGGCATTGAAAATGAAATGACAATATGATTACGTATATCAATACCATAATTTATATAGCACAAATTAATCCAATGAAATAATTAATGAAACGGCTGAGTGAATAAAAAAAAACATAAATAAAATCAGTCAATATTTACATTTAATTAAAATAAACTTTGGCATTACACAGAATCACACTCTTCCACCGGTTACACACTCGCTAAGAAAGTCAAGTCACCGTCATTATCACTATAATTCCTCCTCGATTGCGGGTCGTGAACATTTATTAACTCCCTCATTTCGACCAGTAACTCCTCAACGCTCTCCTCATATAGGCTACTATTTTCACCAACTATCAAGCGTTCTCTCAAGAAGTTGTTCTCCAAATTATCGAAAATCACTTGGTCGTTCTCAATATCGTCCTCGCAGCATCGATGGAAGAATAGATTAATCACTGGTCGTCCGTGAATACAACTCAGAACGACGAATAATGTTAGTGACACTAATATACAGAATGTAAGAAATCTCCACCACATTTTCACACATCACATTTCGCACATGTGTGCTGCGGTGTGCACAATTATGTACTAAACCGTTGTCACGTTTAACTTGGTAGTGTTATTATAAAACTGTAATAGGCGTTCGATTGCTTTGTTATACCTAAGTACTGGTTTACGTTGACTGGCGACTTTAAATCGCATGAACAAATGTTTTTTTTTACCAGATAGTGATAAGTTAGTTCAATAGGCTGTGTAGACCGCAACCTCAGAGGTAGTGCACCTTGTATTATTACAATTGTACTACTTAGTCTAGTTATTATATTGTAATGGTTGCGATTTGCAACCGGCAACACAGCGACAGACATCAGCAGCAGGCGACCCTATAGGTTTCTACGACACGTCGCCTGAACGAAAAAGAAAGAAGTAGTTTCGTTTCTTGTCTGCAGTTGGCTGCGAACTTGTACCTTTACGTTGCGGGTGACGAAGTAGACTGGGTAAATGGAAAAATCCCTTAAAAAAGTGAAATTGATGTGTAATTCCACTTAAACAATACGGTCTGTACAATCCTACGAAATAGTTTATTGCCTAAAAAAGTATATAGGTAATAAATACAAGAATATAGAAACAGCACGTAGTCAAGTAGACTCTGCATATAATGTATCCAGCGGTAAAATAACCTGCCCTAGGATATTCTTCGATTATAATGTATTTTACTGAAGTGTAGAATTTTCAACAGTCGCATTTAAGAAAACTCCTCCCACGATCGTGATTTACCTTCATTAATATTTAGATCAGTATTATAATAATAATAATAATATCCTGGGACATTCCTCCCACACGGTCATCTGATCCCAAACTAAGCAGAGCTTGTACTATGGAAACCAGATAACTGATATAATACATATACTACTTTTTGGTTTGTAAATACATAAGCTATAACTTTCCAGTATAAGCTGATCTAGGCTAAGGCAATCACTTCAAAGTCTCCAATTATTTAAAAAAAATACGACAAAATAGTCGCACAAAAAAGTCGCCCGTCCACAAAACTCAAAGCCTATTGACGTCTTCACTATCGACGGCGAATAAATGAAGCATAGTGCTGTGGTTTCGACAATTTGTATGCAGATGGCGCTGCGTCCGCCATATTTTATCTAAAGATGTTTATCCTCGTACCGCCATGCATATTAAGATTTATGTGGCATAGAAATAAACGCTTCTGGATGTGACTGTACCGTGACTATGGTCACGTAGCCATTTTGTGGAGAGTAGGTTAGGTTTTGCTCGCATTGTAACGGTAGTATTGTACTTACCAAAGGTCTGGAAATTTTCCTGATGGTAAGCGGTTACTAGATAATAGAAGCTCTCGACCTTCTTGAAAAGGATCTTGAGGAGTGTTGGCGAGGAGTGTCCTGGAAGGGACAACATTGCAGAGCACAGCACAGCGTCTTATGGAGCTCAGACTATAATAATATTCGGCTGCGATCTACTGTAAGGTGGCGTTCAGTCTGGCTGCTCCAAATTTTGAGCTCTACCTCTCTTCATCATCATATCAGCCCATGGATGTCCACTGCTGAACATAGGCCTCCCCCATTGATTTCCACTTCGAACGGTTCTGGGCCGTTTGCATCCAGCGGCACCCAGCAACTCTGACCAGGTCGTCGATCTACCTGGTGGGAGGTCGTCCCGCTCGGCGCTTTCCAGTACGTGGTCGCCACTCGAGAACCTTTCTTCCCCATGGTCATGGTCATATCGGGTTATCAGTTATCTACCTCTCTTAACATGCTTAAAATACCGCATCTTGAAGACATATGAGTATCTCATTTTACTTCTTTGTAAGAAATATTTTCTGTCATTAGAACTTCTATAGGTTCATATTGACAGTGATGCTGTAGTTTGTAATAATGTGTACTAATGAAGTTGGTAGTTAATTACTTACTTGATTCTGACAGCTTATTTATCTTCTTGCATAGTCTTTACTGCCTTGAATCTTAAAGTTTAAATTCCTTTGTAATTCTGTTTTATTTTAGTTTGAATAGTTCATTAATTCTATAGGGGCGCCGACTTCATGGGCGCTCGGAGCTCCAACAGTGGGCCGACAAACATCTCCCTTACGTTAATTAAACTTTTTAGGGTTCCGTAGCCAAATGGCAAAAAACAGAACCCTTATAGATTCGTCATGTCTGTCTGTCTGTCTGTCAGTCCGTATGTCACAGCCACTTTTTTCCGAAACTATAAGAACTATAATGTTGAAACTTGGTAAATAGATGTATTCTGTGAACCGCATTAAGATTTTCACACAAAAAAATAAAAAAAAACAATTAATTTTGGGGGTTCCCCATAATTAGAAGTGAAACAAAATTTTTTTTTTTTTTTAGAAAACCCATAAGTTTGGGTTGTCTATGGAAGGTCTTCAAAAATGATATTGAGGTTTCAAATATCATCATATCATATCAGCAACCTAAAGAACCCTTAGGTTCCTTTTGTACGGACCCTAAAATGTTGGTACCCTGATCGGCTGGGCTATCGCGACACGGTACGACGAAAACCATTGATGGGCCCTGCATAGATGACATTTCGTTACGATTATCACCAAAGATTCGCGGTAGAGCCAGTAGAGCCCCTTACGACCTCGCCCACCGCGCGGCAAGACGTCTAATTCGCGATTGCTTGCGCTCGTGCACGTCCTAGATTGGTAGTATTTTTTTACACAACTAAGTATGGTTTTATAGATAAAATTTAACATAAACAATACACAACTAATTCAGTTTCCCCCTCGGTACTCGATTTTTCTATAAGCCCCCGTATTTTCCCACTACAATAACATTAACTATGCAGCACGCACCGCGAGTACCGCGACGATGCGCTGACGTCGGCTTGACTCCACATTTACATACAAATAGATTTTCTTTGTCTACTCATAGTTAATTGGAAAATTTTCCTCTTTGTGATTGATTTATGAATCGTCTGTTGGTACTTTAGAGCATCTGTGTAATTTTGTGTAATATAGATAGGATTTGAATCAATACCACAGAATAAACAATACGTAGAAGCGATTAGCATATTAACGGGCCACCTATCGCGCCGCTGGTCCTGGGTTCGATTCCCGAGCAGAACATGCATTTGTGTGCATGAACATGTCTGTATGTCCTAAGTCTGAGTGTAATTATGTATATGAAGTACCTATGTATTTACAAACAAAAAGTAGTATATGTATTATATCAGTTATCTGGTTTCCATAGTACAATCTCTGCTTAGTTTGGGATCAGATGACCGTGTGTGAGGAATGTCCCAGGATATTTATTTTTATTTATTTATTTTTATATTGCTATGGATTCCTCACGATGTTTTCCTTCACCGAAAGCTCAACCTCATTGTAGGATTAGAATCCGGGACCTTCATCTCGGCATCCGATGTCGCTATCACCGCCATAATGCCTACTTTAATCCCCGTGAACGCTGGTGAATCCGCGAGAGACAACTACAGTATACTACCCAACTGATATGGCTTACCTGCGCAGAAGATACATTTTCAAAGCGCGAGAAATGTTATTGGTCGGCAGCTGCCGAGGGGCGTGACTTGCGAGTGAGAAGGAAAAGCAGCTGCTGTGAATTATGAACCTTATAGTAGTGATCTAAGGTTGATTGTAAGTTTTAAGCATTCTTTCGTTAATCTTCAGGCCATACTTTCTTTTCTGTGCGAACGAGGATTCATGACGCGCCTTATCAGTTGGGTACTACTGGACCTACATAATTGCCATGACACGACTACGTCAGCCTCATGCTACTCACGATTGAACTCTGAATAGATTACAGGTTGGTCTGCTTGAGTCTGCTCATCATCATCTACCTGCCCTGTTCCCAATCACTTGTGGTCGGCGCAATATGTACGCCTCTTCCATTCGTCTCTTATATCCGTCATACCAGCATCCATTCCTGTCTCACCCATATCATCTTTCACACAATCCATCCATCTCTTTTTCGGTCTTCCTCTTCCCGTATATCCATCCACTTTCATATTCACAACTCTTTTAGTGACGTGGCTTTCATTTCTCCTCATAACATGTCCATACCACGCTAAACGGTTCCCTCTCAACTTTTCAGTCACTGGCGCTACTTTCAAGCTGCTTGAGTCTGCTACCCGCGTTCCCGGTATGAAAAGTAGCCTATACATAGAACTCGGGAAAAATACAGCTTCCTATCAGTGAATGATTATTTTGAATTAGATACCAGTTTGATTCAAAATAACCTTCCTGAACGGTTCCTGAGATATTAGCGCGATATAATTCCTGAGATATTATAATGGAAGGTCCATTTGAATAAATGATTTTGTTTTTTTTTTTTTATCTATAGGTTTATATAAGGTCGCAGGCACTTATGTAAAGTCTGACTCTAATACTGTAATACCGGTTCGGAAGGTTGCATTTACTGAGAAGAACCGGCAATAAACTCAGCAATTACTCTCTTCATAAAAGCTTAAACTCATATTTGCTATACAATGTTGCTTTAATAAAACGGGTTTAGATGAAACTTTATATAGATAGAGCATTCTATACATTAAACGATTCATAGTAAGTTTCATAGTTCTACTCTTGTATAGAAATACAAGGGTAGAAGTAAAATCTAAGCCTTAGGCTATTCAGGCTCATAAAGCTATCATTCGAACATTAATATTGATGTTATCCACTAATAATTCAAGCTGGCCTCCGATCAAAGTTGTACAAGACTGAGTCACTCGCAAATACGAGTTTATAGCCTGCAACTCATTCCAATCCAACACTTACCATCAAGTGAATCTGCGTTTAAATCCTTTGTCATAAAGCCTGATCTCAAAGTAAAAGCCATTTATTCAATTTAGGCCCTAGAAGGGCACTATGAAGGTCACAGCTACTGAAGTTACCACCAGTTCATAAGTCGGTCTTCAACTGAGAAGAACAGGCAAGAAACTATGCAGGGTATTTTTTATATTTGTTTTTTTGAACAATCTGACTCGTTGATCTCGAACTTAAAACCCGGAACCACTATTCAATCTTTTAGGTTTTGCGATTGTGGATATATATTTTGACATTAAACTTCTCATAAGTCGAGTCAACTATCATTGGAGAACATTCACAAAATCACATGTTACATATAGCAAGAACTATTTTCAAATAAATGTTTGACAACGGGCAGTATACTAATTAGCGTCACGTAATTCACGGAGCCCCATACTAAGCTATGTATGTAGAACTTTATTTTACTAAATAGAAAATAACACCTCACTCGCTTAAGCAAGATAAATAGGTTAATAGACATATCTCGATATGTCTTTGATCGGAGAACTTTACTAATGCTTTGTGATGATAACTCAAAATGTATGTTATCGTTTAATGTATCCCCAAATGGGGCTTAATGGTAGTGCAATTTAAATGAGGCAGATGAGCCTCTTATGAAAAGTACCTATAGCTAAATACACTACACTAACTACTTTACACTATAGCCTCTATAGCTAATTGACCACAGCTTCAATCGTATTCTTCTTTTTCAGGGCTCCGTATCAAAAAGGTAAAAAAGGAACCTTTATAGTGTACATTTTCCACCAATCTGTCTTTCTGTCTGTCCATCTACTACGTATACGATACGTATTGGGCAGTGAGCGCGCATGACAGCTCCGGTACCAATCATGGAGAAATGGGAGCCAGCTTCTCTGGCGTCCCAAGCGGGGATTGAATCCGTTAGCACCCTAGGGTGTGTTTGTGCTATTGCTTGCGCTTGCGTAAGTACTGGCACAGACGCAGCTAGTGGGTTGCGCGCGGTGAGCGACTTTTAACAGCTCCGGTACCATTCTGGACAAAATGGTAGTGAGTGATCTCGGTGTGACTCACATTTTCTCAAGAGTAGTAGGGGCGAGTACTCTGGCGGCGTGACCTACCGCAGATGGTCTCTGACGCTTCGTAAGGGGTTGCGAGGTATAGTGTGCCGTCTTTTATGACCGAGAGGTTGGTAGAGTTGGCCACTATAGAAAATCTTAGTAGAATCAAGGGGGTATGTCCATCTACTACATCTAAAAATGCACTTATAAAATAAAACGAACAACAAATTATTCATCATCTTTAATAACATTGACAGTATCTGTGATCCATTCTATATAGTTCTTCAGGGACGTGTAGTGTACGGTCTTGTCGAAGCATAGTCCTCTGACCGTGGGGTCGCCAGTTCTAATACCTTGTAGATACCAGTGGTTGTTTGCTCGCTTTGTCACGTACAGACCTCCGTAATTTGGGCAGAGTGCTACGGCTGAAAATTTCACGGATTAGATCAAATAGATTATGTATGCTGAGTGGATATCGGATGCTGAAAAAATTATACTATGGAATAGTGTACTGTATGTAAAAGTAATGGAATCTTTACACGTAATTTTCATCGACTTCAAAACATCAGATTAAACAGACACTTGCACACTAATCAAGGACCAATACAAGAATTTAGTAGGTACAGTCGTTAATACTTTTTAGGGCTTTTCAAAGCGTGTTATAATTTGAGTATATTTTATTCTGAGTTGGTATCTCATAAAAAATTGTCCCGCATAGGATTCGGAGTTTCCACACGTATAAGTATGGAGCCGACTTCTTGGATATAATCTTGGCTGGAGCAGTAAAAGAAAACATTAACAAGAAGGTAATAAGTACTTTCTATTTGGGAACCCACCTGGCCGGCTTCCACCCTCGCTTTAAATCTGTCAAGCAGCACTTACCGGTGCATTTTATATTCACTGCATTTGCAAGCAACGTCCTAGGTAAAGCCTTATTACATAGGTAAGATGGTAAGACCCAGGTCTTAAAATAGTCCCGTCTCTTTTGGTTAAAAGAGGTTAGAAGGTGAGGGGGACTATTAGGTGGGTTGTGTTTGTGCGCTTATTTTCGGATACATGACTTAAAGTAATAATGATAAATATCATTATATGATAGAAAACGACCGATTTCATATTCCTTTTATAAAATTCATAAAGATTGAAACAAGTTTTTGTCAAAATATAGATTTTTAATACAATCTTTTATGGTGACTGTACTTTTTGTTGTCGGTATTTGCATTGTCATCCGATATACTAATGTATACCAAATTCCAGCTCAATCGGACACTGGGAAGTGGGTCAAATTTCACTTACAAGATTCGATTACAGACACCGGACAGGTGAAACTAAAGAAAAGCTTGTAAACTTGTTAATAACAAGACTTACTGCCGTACAGTATGAGGCACGAGTGTTGAGCACAGATAGGCAGTAGTGGGGGCAAGCTCGCGCATGTACACTTTTGGCCGAATCACAGTAGCCAAATGACACGCAAGAATCCAATAGACGACGAGCATCGACTGACGAACCAATCGTGTGCAGCTCGGCGCTCCCCCCTGCTTCATTCCGCCAAACAGACCGAAAATTAACTACTGCGCAGGTGTCGATCTGTGCTCACGACTCGTGCCCCTTACTATACTCAAAGTATTATGATTTGTTATCTCTAGACCTGTCTCTTTCTATTCAATAAAAAAGATAGAGATACATTCATTTGTCATTAAATTCTAATTGATGCGATGACGTCTCAGAGTACGGCACAAAGTCAGTCCTTCAAATTTGATATTCGTTTGAATAACAAATAAATAAATATCCTGGGACATTCCTCACACACGGTCATCTGATCCCAAACTAAGCAGAGCTTGTACTATGGAAACCAGATAACTGATATAATACATATACTACTTTTTGTTTGTAAATACATACTTAATATACATACATAATTACACCCAGACTCAGGACATACAGACATGTTCATGCCCACAAATGCATGTCCTGTGCGGGAATCGAACCCACGACCTGCGGCGCAATAGGTGGAATCTTTACCAGACTCTTAACCAACTGCGCCAACTGGCCCGTCAGGCCCGTCAGGCCCGTAAATACGGTATAAATTCGCTTGAGAAATCAACTTTTAAGTAAAGTTAAGACTTGAGACTTACCATTTCCGTATGTAGCACAAAACGTATTTTCATTCTTATTTTCAATGTTACACTCGCGTTTATTCTTTTCGAAATAAACAGGTACCAAATCGCCATTGAACTCCCATGCAAAAGTCTGAAATTAATTATTGATATAGTAACCAGAGCAGTTTAAACAAGGAGATGCATCATCAAGCCTTTGCAGTTCCATTCTGGACTTCTACGTTTAAGAATTTCAATGAACGATATACCCTATTACTATAGCATAAAGTCTATTTTGTATCATCACACAATTTACTTTTGATTTAACAGATGAGCCTTACTCTAATGTAACAAAATTCATTTTCCTTTGGCAATCTTAAAGGTCAAAAAGAAATTCCTATAATGAACAAGGTACACTATAGTATAGAAGGCTTACTCCCAAATAAAATCTGTATTTAGGTACAATAAGTTTTTGTTAAAAATTAAATTTTTAATACAAGCTTTTTTTGGTGACTGTACTTTTTGTTGACCGTACTTGCATTGTCTTCAAATATACTAATGTATACCAAATATCAAGTCAATCCGACCACTGGAAGTGGGTGAAATGCGACTTGCAAGATTTTACCGGAACATACATACATTTGCACGTTAAGAAAAAGCTCGTAAAAAGATACCTATAAACGCCTCTCTTTCTACCATATAGCTCTTTCTCTTTCAAGCACTTCCTATTGCTATGGAATGAGCAAGGCGTAGTACTTACAGCTGCAGATGTATATTCTCCAAATTCTCGATCAAGACACGCCATTTGTATGAATGGACTAAATGTAACTGCGTCTTCCATAACTAATATTGCTAAATCATTTTCAGATTTTCCATTTTCAATTGTAAAGTTTTCATGAGTTATTATTTGCTTTATCTGCAAGATGAAAAGGTAATAAGGTGAAGCTACTCGAGCTTTATTCGTGCTTCGGAAGGCACGTAAAGCTGTTGGTCCCGGTTATCACTAAATTGTGATAGTCGTTAAGCTAGTTGGAGGCCTCCTTTTTTCTTTTTTTTCTGCGTGGGGAAATCCTCATAGGATACCCGACTGTCCCCGAGGAAGCAGCCAGGTTATGCCGGACTTATACCGGCTTAGACCTCATGGTGGTCGCCAACTGCGCTATAGAGAGGGGAGCGGGCTCTCGTGTTGAACGCGTACCTGCTCACCACTCCAAGCGCGGCGCTTAGATAGCACGTCCCGGGGGAAGTCTGACACCTCCCCCAGGACTCTCGCTGTGCTATCGCACGATGAGTTGTGACCACGTCGCCCCAGCGTCCTCCGTGGGGTCGATTCTGGGCGCACAGAGCCCCCGCTAGTTGGAGGCCTACAAGGCGGCTTGAAAACTCCAACAGTAGTCGACCACTAGCCTACCTCCACCGATCCGCAGTGGGCACGCGTGGTGGCATATTGCCCATTCTCTTTTACCCTCATTTGTGAAAGGAGGCCTGTTCTCAGCAGTGGGACGTCATACGCTGATGATGATGATGTGATGATTTTGGGCATATGTGCTTACCACCTCATAACCTTGGCCCTCATAACCTTGGCTCTCATAACTTACCATTTTTAGATTTAAGTCTAATAACAAGCTTTTCCATATGAAAAAAGCTACTTATTCGTTTGAATTGAAGGAATGTGTTACCTTTTGAGTTTTCTCGCTGTCCGCCATCGACTGCAAAGATCTTTTACCCAAGATCACTAGAAGGTTATCTGGATCCAAAGTAGCACTTGCGAAAACGCAGTTTGCAGCTGTAAAAAAAAACTAAACTTTAATTTCAAGGCCAGAGTGAATAGGTTTCTTCTGGGTGAGCGTGTTCCATGTTAGGCTTCGTCATCGTCCCTAATGGGCGGGTCAGTGGCAAAACGCAAAGCCCATTGTTTTAAAAAAAGAAATGCTTCCTCAAGTTATTAGATTTATTAAGACTTGACTAAAAAGCACTGTAGAAATAACGTTTGCTATAGAATGACCAAATAGAACCTGGCGCAAGGCACTCTTCATGCAAGGTTTTTTTTTTAATTCACTTATACTACTTCCGGATCACCGTTTTTGTGACCTAGTGGCGTCTCGGTACACTACACACTTTATTCCTGGAAGGTTTTAGCTCTTACACCTCTGCGTGGACAAATCGGCGAGTTCTGATGGCTCTTAACCTGGTCATCATCATCATCAGCCTATAATGTCCCACTGCTGAGCACAGGCCTCATTTTACAAAATGAGGTTGAAAGGGAATGGGCAAATACTCCACCACTGCGGATCGGTGGAGGAAGGCTAGTGAGCTGGTCAACCTACAGTTGGTGTTTTCAAGCCACTTAGGAGACTTCTGACAAGCTTTACGGTGGATAGCTATATTATCACGTAAATCCTTTCTGCATGATTAAATGACAAACATACAAACTATTCCTTTTATAATACTGGTTTTATATACAAAACTAATCCTTATAACCACATGAAAACGTCATTAAGTCCCATAAGCCTATAATAATATAGTAAGAACTGACACAGGAAATGTAGTTAGAGCCTGGGAGCGGAACCGGCAGGGGACGGCAATCAAATTAGTGCCCGCTGCGCCTTGAGTCCAGACTGTAGGTCTGAGTATCGGACACAAGGGAGAAAATAATGAGTTTACTTTAGAATTTTAGTAAAGACAGTTTTTGTAGTTGATATCTATACTAACATATAAACCTGCCCCATGAAATGCCCGTATCTATTTATAAACAACTAACGGTCAATTCACACCAAGACGCGACGCGCACTTTTGAGGATAGACAAAATAGATAATGTAGAACTTTATATACATCACTAAACCGCTTGTGAGCTCGGGATCGTCAACAATTCTGATAGCAGTCGCTGAACCGAGTCTAAAGGCCCAAGCTGGTATCCAGGTGCTCCCGCCCACAGATGACAGCAGTACTCCATATGAGGCCGGACCTGCGACTTATAAAGTTGTAGTCTTTGCCCCGATGTGAAGTACTGCCTCGCTCTGTTGAGTCCTTGTCTTCCAAGTGACTTTGGAATAGCACGTCGCTGGAAATGTCTACGCCAAGGATCCCGATGCTTTGACTGAAGTTCAAGGAAGTGTTCTGGAATTGTGGAGCCACAGACCATGTCGTCGTCTGATGGTAAGCGGAATATTAGGACTAGCATAATATTAAAATAGGCTCTTACCAGTTAGTATCGCCCTGTCAGAGACCAAGGCGCCATCGCAATAATAGTTAAACTGATCATCTTTCGTGTCGTTCTTGATGAAGATGCTCACAATCCAAGGGTAGACTACATCAGATAGCTTGGAAGTTGACGCGTTGCCATGGCAACTGTGCTCCAACTGAAATAAAAACAAGAATAACATTTTAGTTATTGATATTTTAAAAACACGGTTTTTTGATTTATTAGTCGATCAACATAATCATCAGACCCTAGGGTCTTGTTCTAGAACCAGAGACCTTGTCAAGACGAATCAAAAAAGCCCAAACTCAATGGGGTTGCGTCGTTTTATTACAGACTTCCCATGGCCACCTTCCGGCTCCATCATAAGATTAGCTCCAGGTCATAATCAAAGAATTTAAAACGTCCAGAACGATAGTCGCCTCTATGGGAACATGAAATAAACAAGCCAGAATTGACAGTATTTGACAGCCGTGCGCAGTACGAACTGAGAGCGATTTGCTCAGGGAGCCCCTCAAGCGGAGTGAAATTAAATGTCATGCTTTAGTAAGGCGGATTATCCATCTGGGTAGAGGCACGATGCCCTATGAAAATCTTCGGTCATAATAATATGGCATTGTCATCCGATTTACATAAGCATGCCAAATTTCAGCTCGATTGGAAATCGGGAAGTGGATGAAATGTAATTTGAATGTAACTTGAAGTTAACTTGAATTACACTGGGTCAGGTGAAACTCGAGATCTATAGGTGAAACCCTATCTGGGTAAAACTAAATAACAGTTTATTTCCGATTAACACAATCTTTTCTTGAATCTAGAGTTCAATTTTGATTTTCATTCCCTTAAACATAACTAAAAGTCTAGGCTTAGTCATCGAGGTTTAGTCAAGAAGAAGAGACTATGTCCAAATGATGATGATGATGATGATGATGATTGTAGTAATCCGTGTAGTGTTCCGCAAACGCACTATTACCGCATTCACATAAAGATAACTAAAGGTATTAAAACTAAAGGTGTTATAACTAAAGGTATTAAACTAAAGATTTTATAACTAAAGATCTTAAAACTAAAGGGATTCAAAATTCAAAAAATATGCATCGATTGGACCCAATTATATTTTTATGCCTTTTGCGGTCGAGACCTTGGGACCATGGGGGTCAGAAGCTCGCCGTTTTGCTCGCACCTTGTCTTCAAAATTGATCGAGACCTCCGGAGACCAGCGGGGAACTTTTTCCGCCAACGCGTCAGCTTGGCTATCCAAAGAGGAAACGCTGCCAGCCTTCTGGGAACCTTGCCGTTAATCGGAAGCAGCGGCAGGCTTGAGGAAATTTTCTATATATAGATTGTATTTTGTAAATATAGATTGTATTTTGTAAATATAGATTGTATTTTGTAAATATAGATTGTATTTTGTACATATTTGTTGTTACTAAAGGGATTAGTCATCAAGGTTTAGTCAAGATGTAGATGACTATGTCCTAATGACGAGTACTCTTCGTCAAACGCATCATTACTGGCTTAAACCTCAACTAAAAATCTAAAAGATTAATATCTTCCACAAATAACGCATCTGTTTTTTATTACACCTCGTTTCATAATAATCGCCATTATACATTATTTACCGCCATAAACAGCAATTCAAAATGGTGGATGGGGAAATTTTAATTTTTAATTTAAATATGGCGCTTTTAACGCGGCTCGCCTGCATGAATTATGGAAGGATTGCGAGGGAAAATACGTTTCAAATTTGGAAGGTAATTTTAAAAGTTACAGTTATATGCTGGCAGTATAATTTGAATCCTTTCTGTTTTGAGTAAAGCACATTTTTGTCATCTTCGCAAATCATCTGAATCCGACCGAATCAAAATGTTAGTCAAGTATCAAGAACAGATTTTGTTAATCGAAAATAAACATTATTTTAATTGCCCAGGTTCCAAATTCAATTGTTTTAATTTTTAGTTGACGTTCTAAAACACGGACTGAGTACTGATGATGCCATTAAATAATTTGAAACGGAGAATGGTGCTGATTATTTTTTTTTTACAACTAAACTAATTTAAGTCTCACTATGTCTCTTTCTAACAAAGAACATAAGAAAAGGATGTAAGAAATTTAGTCCTGTCAAATTAGTCCAATGCTTGTTTTCAATATAAATTTAGTCGCCATCTATCGCGGTTACGCCTAAATACACGCGAAATAAGATGGCAAAGACTAATTTGACAGCTTTAAATACGTTCTATCCTTTTTCAATAATGTTCGTATAAAAGAGACGTGATGTGACTAAAATTAGTTTAGTGCGATTTACAACAGAATCGGCACCAATAGCACTTGCCTTAGCGCAACTATAATTCAAGTCGTAAACTGAAGTACAAACTTGGAAAGATAGTGCATTACACTGAAATCAGTGAGTGTTATTCCGCTTAAACTATATAAATAAGAAAATTGTGTTAATTTTAAAAGCTTTGGATTAATAAATAGACATATCCTAGGGCGGTGATGACTGTTAGTTCGCCTCTGGAAATATTTGACGTACTTATTTGACTTTGAAAAAAAGTTTAATATTCCAAATACAAAAAATAAAATAAAACTGGCCAAGTACGAGTCGGACACGGAGGGTTCCGCACAATAATAATGATAATGTGACCTTACTCAAATTGACTGTGAAATGAATAGTAGGCGCAAAATTTAAAAGTACCAAAATTTACCTTAATTTTCAACTTCAAAAAATTCTGTTTTTTTTTATACCACTAAGGTGGCAAACAATCATTCGGCCCGCCTGATGGTGAGCAGTTACCGTAGCCTATGGACGCTTGCAACACTAAGGGTATCACGCGTGCGTTGCCGCCAAGCAGCACGCAAGCATATTCTACATCAATAAACCAGCCCATTTAGAACTTAGAGTTCTTTTAGAGACTTACAAGAGTGTAAAGAACAGTTTTAATACTTATAAGAGTGATTTATGAGATATTATACAGCTCTAGCTGTATAACATTCTTAGTAAGGGATCCGCGTCAGCTTAGGGTTCTTAAACAGAATATCAAAACTCTACTATACAGCGTTAAGAATTTAATAACACTCCAAGCTGGTTTTATCTTTAAAGCTGTATATAGGCTGTATAAAGGGATCCGCGTCAGCTTAGGGTTCTGAAACAGATATTATAACTCTATAATACAGCGTTAAGCTTTTTCTGACACTTCAAACTGGTTTTATCGTTAAAGCTGTATACAGGCTGTATAAAGGGATCCGCGTCAGCTTAGGGTTCTGAAACAGATATTATAACTCTATAATACAGCGTTAAGTGTTTTCTGACACTTCAAGCTGGTTTTATCGTTCAAGCTGTATACAGGCTGTATTAAGCATGTGTTCACTTACTTAATACAGCAATAAACGTTCATAACTTACTTAGTACAGCTACTAAGACTTATAACACACTCCAAGTATCGTTTAGGCTGTATAGCAAATTGTCGACATTTTTACATTTACAATAACAACATTTAAATTACAATTAAAGGAATATTTCATAATAACTATAGCCGTATCATGGTTATCAGCTTGAATAATGATCTTGTATACTCATATCTATTATTTATAAATATATTTTTAACTTCCTAACCTTAAAAACAAACACTTATTTACTGTATTTAGTATAATTTCTTTATTTTGGCTTGATTATTTTGTTGGCGCGTGAATATTTTGACGGAAAACATACACAGGTTCACAATAAATTAAAATTTGCACATTGAATTCATCAATAAACAGCATTAGATATCCATGTCCAAGATTTTATCCTTTCCATTTTAATAACAAGATTATGTCGCCATTCAATATGGCATCGTAAATAGATTTATTTATTTTATTCTCACATAATTCTCTTCGACAACCTATTTAGAACTATTATTCTTACAAGATACTTATAAGAGGATATCCGTAGAGTATAGGCTGCTCTATACACCTAATAACAGCCCTAATACAGCTTTTATACTTGTCTTTTGTTTATACAGCCTCTATACAGCTCCAATAACGAAATAAGCTGTGTAATGTGGGCCCTTTTTACACTTATAAGGTCTGTATAAGCGCTTATACAGCCTTTTTACAGCCTGAATATTCAGCTTTTAGTATAAGAACGAACTTTAATACAGCCTTTAAACAGCTTGTTATGCTACTTGGGCGACCCTGCAGAAATCTCTTCACGCCCTTTTTGAAGAAACCCATGCTGTACTCCATTGGGAAAACCACGGCGGAAAATGTTGAAAATTAAGGTAATTTTTATACAAAAATCAAGGTCCTCCTTCTCGAAAACTTACCGTAATAACTTTGTCACGCACGTAGGCTTTGGCTATCAGCTAACTATCAGCCTACGACCGGAGCATTCAAAATAGTAGATGTTGAAGAAAATGAAACTTATAGACTGTCTTCCATATAGTTTATATTCTGATTTGTCTTATTTCACTTGTAAAGACATGACCGCACAATTTAAGTTGTGTCTCAGAACTGATCGAATAGACTGAATGTCTGATGGACATTCTTCATATGAGATTTCAAAAATTTGAAAATAAGAATTCGAAAATTTGATCATTTAGAAATTTAAAAATTAGAATAAAGATTTGTGACCAGAAGCAATAATTGAAATAGGAGAGGTCGCATCAATACAACTTATCGTATAAACGTATCAATAGTCCCTATTAGGTTTATCCTATCTATTCCCTATTATTATTCGGACTATAGTCGTATAGTATCGGGTATAAATTTCAACTTGCTAGGTCAACCCGTTCCTGAGAAAACACACGGACAGACAGACGGACAAACGGACAAGAGAGTGATCTTATAAGGGTTCCTTTTTTACCTTTTGATGTACTTAAACCTGAAAACATTGTAATTAGTCCCAAACACATAATTGTATAGTCATTATGGCACAACAAATTTCGGACTTGATTGTAATAGTAGTAAGACCTATATTAGAGAAAAACCCTAAAGGAAGGTAGAATGTAGAAACATTTTAAATTTCACCGTAGCACGGTCTGTCTGTACCATTATCTCGTTCAAATATTTACTTCTCACTTAAATACGAATTAATTAAACGCTCCTCAGTTTAAAGCGTGGAAATTTTGAGGTTCAGGCCCTTTAGTGGCCTCTGTGCACGTTACATTGTTTTACGTTTTTAGCGGGCTTACAAAAAACAAGGAGAAAGATCTCTTTTTAGGGTTCCGTTATACAGCCAGATGGATGTATAACTAATAGTACTTATCAGTTATCTGGTTTCCATGATCTCTGTTTAGTTTGATATCAGAACGATGGCTGTGCGTGCAAATTCCAGGAAAAATGTCGATGAAACACTGAAACCCTAACTACCACATTTTCTTTAATAAGCATATAAGTGTCTTATGCCCGGTTTAAATAATTTACAGACCGTTATCGGTTAAGATTTATTAAAATTAAGACTCTTATATCTTTACTAATAATGAAGCAAATACCTCAAAGCTTTGCATAGCAGATCCTCCCATATGGAAGTGGCTATCACAGGTAAAATTAGCTTACGAAATGATCTATATACCCAGTTTGGCAATAAAAAAACCTACCATTGGTAAGCAAAACGATTCGTTTTTTTATTGAAACCGGGCATAAAACATGTAAAACCGCTAGTATTGTAAAATAAACACCACAAAAGGGACGTGTTAATAGCAGCTAATTGAACTCAACGCTTACTTTTTATGGTTCCTTTCCCAAAAGGTCTATCCCGTCTGTCAGCGTCTGTCTATTAGTACTTATATAATATCCCACCAAAAATATTTTCATGTAAAATGTTGCCAAGATGAAACCATATGGCTCGCACCGTCAAAATGTTATCAGATCTCATGTAGAGCCAAGCTTATAACTCTACACGCCCTAACTTCACAAACTCTACACCTTAGTCAAAATATGTGGCTTGGCCGTTTCGCTACCGTCGCAGGGGAGTAAGGTGAAAAATGTATTTATTTTTCTGTAGTACGAAACGGCCAAGACACATATTTTGACTACGGTATGTAGAGTTTGTGAATTTAGGGCGTGTAGAGTGACCACTAGCCAACCTCTACCGATCCGCAGTGGGCACGCGTGGTAGAGTATCTGCCCATTCCCTATCACCCTGATTTGTGAAAGGAGGCCTGTGCTCAGCAGTGGGACACTATAGGCTGATTCACAGACTCCTGCACTAAAATGATGATATATTACAGACATTTTTTTTTTATTTTGTTTTTTTTTTAGAAATAGTTCTAATTTTATATTTTTTGTTTGTTTGTGTACTAGTACATATACATACCAAATTTCAGCTTTCTAGGACTTCAGGAAGTATCTACCCTAAGAGTTTTTATGATCATCAAAAACCTCGTCTTAAAAATTCAGTAAAAGACCCACAAAATTGTGTTACTTTAATTACTATTATACAGAATCCTCTGTGCGTGACGCCGACTCGCATCTGGTGATTTTTTCAACATAATTACAGCCTTGCCCGTCTCGTGAGGAGGTCGTTATTTTTTACGTTCACGTGCGAATTTAGTGGATGTGGCATTTGTATCAAACCATTTATTTTGTGTTGTATTTTTGATGTGAATTTTTAGATGAATAGACTATAAGCGAAATTACACTGTATTGCTGATAAAAAAAAGTTACAAATAGCAAAACGTGGGCTACAAAACAAAAGACGCCTACGGATCTATATACACACATGATAATCTATTAGGGCTTCCAAACAAATATATGAAATTTTATAGGTGTATGTATGTTTGTGGGTATGTTTTTTCACGCATATCTCCGAAAGTATTAATCGGATTATGACCATTATTTTTACATTTACTTCAACTTAGGGAAAAATACATATTTAATCGAAATCGGTTCAGTATTGTAATCTTATTGATACGAGCAACGGGTGTGATGCAAAGCGAAAACATATCAAAACCTTGGTCAAATTCTAGTAAGTACATATTTTCAATGGAATACGTCGCGTTCGCGTCTTGCTCTTTCGCTGACTTCAAATCAGTATCAAATTAGAGTTATTTTAAACTTTTTTGTGTATTTTAAAGTTGTTTTTTTAACCGACTTTTATACTTTTTTGTGTATTTTAAAGTTGTTATTTTAACCGACTTCAAAAAAAGAAGGAAGGGTACACTTCCCGTTTGGTCCCATTGTCATCAGATCAAGATTTGATTACTTCTTAGTGTACTTTGAAGTCGGTTTAAGTTTTTTGTAAAACAGTCCAATTATTTATATTTGATGTTAGGAAATGTTTAAGTATTTTTTGTATCTAATGTGTGTTATAAAATCACAATAAATCTTTAACTCCCCTGCAATCAAGAATTTATTTTAACTATTTTACAAATAATTGGACTGTTTTACAAAAAACTTAAACCGACTTCCAGACAAAAAAAGAATTTTCCAAATCGGTTCATAAACGACGGAGTTATGAGGTAACAAACATAAAAAAATAAAAAAATAAATAAATAACATACAACCGAATTGAGAACCTCCTCCTTTTTTTTAAGTCGGTTAAAAAGAAAGAATCGTTATGAATTAACTATTTTTCACCCCGCTCCCATATCCAAATTCCAAGATTGATACCTAAGTATTCAACTCACCTTTGCTTTTATAATATGAGTAAGATACCACATCCAGCCCTCCTGACTCCACCTAAACCCCGAACGCGCTTTTGTGCGGGTGATTGATGAGGAAACATCGCGTGATAACCACTATCAGCACTACACTATATTTACACTACACGTACGCGATGAGGGGGAACATCTGAGGAAAAACCTCAGGAAAAACTGTTGGGAATAGGTATATGTAATAATAATAAATATATTGAGACATTCTACACATACGGATACTTGATCCCAAACTAAGCAGAGCTTGTGCTATGGAAACCAGATAACTTGTGAGAGGTAGGTGTGTACCTCCACCTTACAGAATACCGCAGCCAAATAACTTTATGTTGTGTAAAGTTGTGTTCCTGCGCGTGAGTTCATAGAGCTCATAGGGGAGAGGGGAAAGGTCGGTAACGCGTGAGCGATGCTTCGTGTGTTGCAAGCGTTCATATGGCTACGGTAACCACTTACCATCAGGCGGGCCGTATGCTTGTTTATAGACTTAGTAGTATAAAAAAAAACGGATAAACCTTATAGTTATTATTGATAATTCACTCAGACTCAAGACATGCTGACATGTTCTGTTCATGCACATAAATGGATGTCTAGGCTCAAATCGAACCCACGATGCTGCAGCGTGATAGGCACAGAGAAAAGAAATATAAATAGAGACGCTATGCTAGCGGAGCCCGCGCGCCACACATAACATCAAATGGGCATATATCAACCAAAACACGCGTCAACGCTTCGTAGTATCCGCCATACTTAGCAGAGGTGCGTAGCTCCGCGAAAAATATTAATTATGTCGTGATGCGCTATTATTTCCTGTAGGAAACGAAGTGAGGAGTCGGAGTGTAACTCAAGGAGGGATTTCCTTTCATCGATGAGTCTACAAACCTTTATTTAATTGTGATATTTATAAAAATGTATTCGAGATTATGATAATTTTAGGTGTAAACGATAAACTCGGATACTACTGCAA
The DNA here is from genome assembly GCA_947623365.1 of Achlya flavicornis. NCBI lineage: Eukaryota > Metazoa > Arthropoda > Insecta > Lepidoptera > Drepanidae > Achlya > Achlya flavicornis. The sequence continues at coordinate 1,215,746 of OX392491.1, read as the reverse complement.
AATTATACATTGAAGGCAATGTACTCACTTTATTTGTACGCAAGGTAGCGAGCGCAACTCCGCACGTAATGTATTGCGTTCTTTCACATTGGTCGTGAGTCGTGACCTGTCGTGACCCCAAAACACGTGCATCGATAGTTTTGTTCGATCAATATCGATAAAATACATCTTTTTATCACTGATTTGATTAAGGCAATAGTTGAAAGTTATATCAATATCCGCATTCATCTGTTAAAATTAAGCTTTCAAAACGAGAATTTCGAAACAAATAAATTTTATTTCAAGGGCAATAAACCGTGTAAAAATAACTTTTTTTGAATTTACTTCATCATGTTAAACGTTTTTTTTTACAATTCAGTATTCTTTGCACAATTATTCTTATCGAACGTGAATTTTCTTACGGAATTTCTAAAAATATATCGACGAAATTAAAATATCGATAATTTTATTGATATTTTATCGATTACTTTCGCTGCACTAAGCGAATAGCAATAAGTGTTGCTACTCGACGCCAGTCGACGCAGCTATTACGCAATTATCAACATTATGTCTAATGCGTTTGAGTTCAAAATTGCGTTCCATGAAAATAAGGCCATCTAGTGCCGAGTGGCAGAACTTTTTCTTCGATTGAATCTAGTTAGTTTGTAGATTACAAAACGACGTAAATACTTTGTACGCTATTGAAAAATAAATTTTATGTTAACGTAAAAAGGTATATTTTCATATGTATGACCTGTGTGATTAAAGCTATTTTTGAGTAAAATAGAAACGACCAATCAAAAGGATTGTTTATTTGTAGTACAATATATGATTTAACATTTATTTGTGTGAGTTTGGCTACACTGGTTCCGATACAAATTCTAACGCATCGCCCTTCCAGTGTATTCTCTTTTCCGTGGTGATAGGTGTGGGTTCTACCACGGACTACCAACACACGTTTATACACAGTGGCTTTTTAATCTTTTTAACGCTTGCATGAGCATGAGCATGGTCTACTAAAATTCTATAACATCAAGTGAAAAAAATTACGTCATTGGTTTTTGAAATAAGTTGAACTGTTTTACAAAAAACTTAAACCGACTTCAAAGTACCCTAAGAAGTTATCAAATCCTGATCTGATGACAATGGGACCAAACGGGAAGTGTACCCTTCCAGACAAAGAAGGAATTTTCCAAATCGGTTGATAAATGACGGAGTTATGAGATAACAAACATAAAAAAAAAAAAAAAAAAAATACTACCGAATTGAGAACCTCCTCCTTTTTTTGAAGTCGGTTAAAAACACAAAATAAAGTTAAAAAAGTCGGGATTATCGGTACTCCTTACAACCCAGACACCGCGCTTGCACTTCAAAGTAGTACTGGCGGCATGCCAGTTTTGTAGCAGGTGTGGAACCGCGGCTGCCTGACTTTTTGAAATTTTCCTGTTTGTGGTTTTTTCAAAAACCAATGACGTAATTTTTTTCACTTGATGTTATAGAATGTTAGTAGACCATGGTCTGAACAACGTTTGTTCTAGCTTTAAAATGATTAAAAAGTCACCGTGTATTCGTATATATTAATTAAACAGTGGGACATTATAGGCTGATGACGATGAAAAAAACTAGCATTATTATTTGTTACGTCTTAATTTGAATGTTGAACACAATCTTCCTTTCATTAAAGATAATTAATGTTATTTAGAAGAAATTATTCCTTATAATTTAACCCTTTCAATCGCTATCTAAGTTTTTTTTAGCTATTGCATAGCTTCTATCGCGGGCCTTGAGCGTGGAGACCGAATCCAGAAATTCCGTAACGAAGATAACCTAACACCCCCCACTCCGACAGGCACAGCGGTGATACTTTTTAGTTTTGCCATCTATCGATGAATAGCAGAACTTTAATGACTTTTTGAAATATCACGCTCGTCTCTTTAGTTCAGCAACCCGCCTCTAGGGGGCATTGATGCAATAGCTTTACCGCGGCAGTCTCCGAGTGCCACACGTTTTTAGGGTTCCGTAGCCAAATGGCAAAAAACGGAACCCTTATAGATTCGTCATGTCTGTCTGTCTGTCTGTCTGTCTGTCTGTCTGTCTGTCTGTCTGTCCGTCCGTATGTCACAGCCATTTGTTTCCGAAAATATAAGAACTATAATGTTGAAACTTGGTAAGTAGATGTATTCTGTGAACCGCAATAAGATTTTCACACAAAAATAGAAAAAAAACAATAAATTTTGGGGGTTCCCCATACTTAGAACTGAAACTCAAAATTTTTTTTTTCATCAAACCCATAAGTGTGGGGTGTCTATGGATAGGTCTTCAAAAATGATATTGAGGTTTCTAATATAATTTTTTTCTAAACTGAATAGTTTGCGCGAGAGACACTTCCAAAGTGGTAAAATGTGTGTCCCCCCCCCTGTAACTTCTAAATTAAGAGAATGATAAATCTATAAAAAATATGCGATGTACATTACGGTGGAAACTTCCACCGAAAATTGGTTTGAACGAGATCTAGTAAGTAGTTTTTTTTAATACGTCATAAATTGAAATTAATATCAAATACTCAGGTCTATACTACCATTTACTTATATACCTACAGGTTTGTACGGAACCCTCGGTGCGCGAGACTGACTCGCACTTGGCCGGTTTTTTTTTTGTTTGCATTTCACGGTTTCGATTCTCGAATCAGGCAAGTGATTTTCAAAAATCTATGAATGTTTTTCTTACAGTAATATATCCTATCTTTTATATTTGAAGTTACTTCACTCCATAACGGTGGGAAACTGGGAATCAGTATTTTGTATACATCAAAAAGTTTCAATACATGTTATCGATGGAAGTTATGGCGCAAACAAAAGGTAGGAAAGATTCCTACATGAAAGATTCATTTTCAAACAAAGTTCCACTAGTTCCTCCGGGGTATGATGGTACGTCTGGTTATAATATTCATTTATCATAATATTACCGTTGAACTTACCGTATCTATCAATAATAATAATAAGGTTATTTCACAGTTTAGTTTGAGTGTTGAAATGAGACTTTTTAGGGTTCCGTAGCCAATTGGCAGAAAACGGAACCCTTTTAGATTCGTCATGTCTGTCTGTCTGTCCGTCCGTATGTCACAGCCACTTATTTCCGAATCTATAAGAACTATAATGTTGAAACTTGGTAAGTAGATGTATTCTATGAACCGCATTAAGATTTTCACACAAAAATAGAAAAAAACAATGAATTTTGGGGGTTCCCCATACATAGAACTGAAACTCTTTTTTTTTTTTTATAAAACCCATAAGTGTGGGGTGTCTATGGATAGGTCTTCAAAAATGATATTGAGGTTTCTAATATCATTTTTTTCTAAACTGAATAGTTTGCGCGAGAGACACTTCCAAAGTGGTAAAATGTGTGTCCCCCCCCCCCTGTAACTTCTAAAATAAGAGAATGATAAATCTATAAAAAATATATGATGTACATTACGGTGCAAACTTCCACCGAAAATTGGTTTGAATGAGATCTTGTGAGTAGTTTTTTTTTAATACGTCATAAATTGAAATTCATATCAAATACTCAGGTCTATACTACCATTTACTTATATACCTACAGGTTTGTACGGAACCCTCGGTGCGCGAGTCTGACTCGCACTTGGCCGGTTTTTTTATTTTAGTTTTAATTCAAAATCAAAAAGTCATTTATTCAGTTTACTGGTAAAGCACTTATGATCGTTAAATTGTTACATACAGTTGAATTTACCACCGGTAAGTAACTCAGTAAGGCATTTTTTTTTTTGGAGATCTTTTCATATTACAGCTTTTTCCCAAATACTTATACAATAATTTATATATTATTATTATGCTTATTCATACAATTGTCACTTAGCCAGGGGGGATGCAAGTGCAGAGAGAAGCTACTACAACCATATATTCTTGTCTTCCACGTAATGAGCCACCTTATAGTAGGCTTTGTCAATTAACCTCTGCTTTATGAAATCTTTGAATTCATTATAAGACATTTGAGTGAATATAGTAAAGAGTAGGTTTATTCAACTCACCAACCAACTCAACAAACCCATTGTTCAACTTATGACGACATATAAAATTAAGACTCTTATATCTTTACTAATAATGAAGCAAAGACCACAAAGCTTTGCATAGCAGACCCTCCCATATGGAAGTAGCTATCACAGGTAAAATTAGCTTACGAAATGATCTTTATGCCCAGTTTGGCAATAAAAAAACCTACCATTGGTAAGCAAAACGATTCGTTTTTGTTTATTGAAACCGGGCATTAATCCTTCACAAGCAAAACAAACATAGAACTTACCTCTCAAAACATTACAAATGTCCGAAATAAATCCCCCCACAAAGCTAGTGTTAAACAAACACACAAAAGTCATTCCAATCCGTATAAAAAATGGTACAGGCTTCATTCATTCGTCACGGGTTGAATAGAAAATTGTTTTTCGCACAATTCCAAATCGTTTTTTGCCGTATTTTCGTAACAGAATGATTGATTCGAATATTCGTCGGCTGCCCACGCTGTGGGACACACTGCAGGTACGGTTATGTTACTTGTTAGCGAGCAATTTTTTTTGTTATATTTATTTATTTTAATCAGATAACATTCATCCATATATTGTTAGTCCGTGCTTAAAAACTATGTTATAGAAGGGTAAAAAAAAAAAAACTTTACATTATTATTTCAGATTAATAAGTGCGACCCTGGACCCCATGTGCAAGGTGTTCCAGTGTCGCATAACTGAACAGTCGCGTCTGTATAGTACGTTTTTTAGGAGGCCGCTAGTACTGTCCCGCACTCGACGCATCAGGGAGGCCACTCTTTTCCTTAATATTGCTAAAACAATATATATTGGCCTCAGTAAATATCCCCGATGCGCTACAGTAACGAGGCAACCCTAGCAGCATCCTAAACCCGTTATTACATTGGATGCGCAGGACATTGAGAGATCTGCTAGAATAATTAACCTATAGGCTGCAGATGTAAAATGATTGGCAGTATGTTGATATGTGGTTCTCTTGACATATTTATTACACCGTGCAAACCTGCGAGCCAGCATATTGTATCTCACAGCCAACGCCCTGCGCTCCCGCTCCATATCAACGATATACTGGCGGATGAAAGAAGATTGAATGTAGCTGAGATGAGGATGTTAAGATGGATGTGTGGAGTAACAAGAATGGATAACAAAAGGAATGAGTAAATAAGGGGAAGCTTATAAGTAGCGCCAGTGACTGAAAAGTTGAGAGGGAACCGTTTTAGCGTGGTACGGACATGTTATGAGGAGAAATGAAAGCCACGTCACTAAAAGAGTTATGAATATGAAAGTGGATGGACCGAAAAAGAGATGGCTGGATTGTGTGAAAGATGATGTTGGTAAGAAAGGAGTGGAAGCTGTATGACGGATAGAACAGACGAATGGAAGAAGCGTACATATTGCGCCGACCCCAAATGATTGGGAACAGGGCAGGCAGATGATGATGATGATGGCGACGCGCTATAATATCTGCTTAGACATGGGGCACACCTAGTTTTCACGCTATGATTGTCATTTTTTGGAATTTCATATAGATTGTCAAAACAGGCATCGTGTCTAGTGTATCAAAACGTAGCATTAACCACAAAACGGCATTATGAATGTTATAGTGCGTCCATGCTTGTCAAACCAAACACGAGCTGAGCCGCGAAAGAGCACACTGCGAGCACGATTCGCGTAGCGTGGACGGGCTCGCGAGCCTCGAACGAGCGCGATTGTCAGTTTTATCACGACCAAAGGGATTCGCATCGTGCTCGTTGTAGGTTTGGTCGGGGCTCGGCTCGTGCTGGGCTCGTGCTCAATTCGCGTAGCATGCTTTATTTTATGGACATCCCCGATGTGATAATCCACAATATATCTTATCCATGGGCTAAATTTCATCCAAATCCGTTCGGCCGTTTATGCGTGATTGAGGCGCAAACTAAACATAATAAATATTCTCATTAATTAATGAGATTTCTCATATATTCCAAATCCCTCTCTTTCTCATATACTTATAGAAAAGAAATAGGTACTGCGAATCAACTGATAATTTCACACGAATATTCTAATTAGAAATTGATAGCATATTTACTACAAAAGGACGGTGTCTATGCCGCTGTAGCTTCACGGCTTACATCTTACTTATACTTGCTGTTCATCAAATATAACAACCGTGTGTGACACAACAAAACACGATAGAAACCTTTGTTATTTCGACGCCCATCTCATAAAACATTACAGTATCATATCATATTTAAGCAGCAAAATACGACCCCGCTATGAAATAACGACATTTTGATACTATGGTGGGTAAAATTATTCCGAATCGACATTGAATACAAAATTTGCGTCGGGAAGGTATTGATAAAAATTTGGATCGGCTGAAGGCACTGGAGCACAAGTCTCAACTATGTATGAGTGATGTCAAAATTTACAGATTTGATTATTTTGGTAGTCTACTAATTCAATAGTCGAAAATAGCTCAGTGGTAGTGACGTCGGATACCGAGACGAAGGTCCCGGGTTCGAATCCTACACTGAAATTGAGCTTTCGGTAAAGGGAAAGCATCGTGAGGAAACCATAGCACGGTGGTAGGGTACTTTGTAGTACCCATCTGGCCGGCTACCACCCTCAAGTTGAAAATCTGTCGCCAAGCACCTATCGGTGTGTTCCGACAGCTGCACTTGAGAGCCAGTTCCTTCTAGGCTTTGTGTGTGAACCACCTTCGGCCACATCATCACTTACCATGGTGAGATTGTGGTCGTATTCAAAAAATTAAAAAACAAAACGAAAACCATTTTGAATTTAGTAGACAGTGTACATTAGCTGTCATAATCATCATCAGCCTATAATGTCCCACTGCTGAGCACAGGCCTCCTTTCACATATCAGGGTGAAAGGGAATGGGCAGATACTCCAACACGCGTGCCCACTGCGGATCGGTGGAGGTAGGCTAGTTGTCAACCTACTGTTAGAGTTATCAAGCCGCCTAGCTAGCTTTTTTAGCCTAGCTTAACGACTATCACAATTAAGTGATAACCGAGACCAACAGCTTTACGTGCCTTCCGAAGCACGTAAACCCTCGATTTGAAATACCACTAGGCGGTCAGCCATCCAGGTACAAACCACGACAGTGGTAGCTTAACTTGCCGATCGATTAAGAACGGCTTAGCATGCTATACCACGAGTGCTTCCATATATTACATTGGCAGTACTATTATCTATTATGTGACATTGGTTCAATGTGGGCAGATACTCAGACTTGGCGCTCTGATATTGGCAAAAAATCTTTTAATTTAATAGGTTATAATGACCCTTGACCATATTTATTGGTTTTTACGATAATATAAAACCAACATATTACCTGTGATATTACTCTTAATCCGCCTACTACCTACTTTTATTAGAATTACAGTGTTTTTCTTTTTCTTTTTTTTATAAAACAAGGTTATTGGCATTAATTATGTTTTTACTAAAAGTTTTATAAGTAAATTTTCCGCCAGAGCTGTGTTATTTACACGCATAAAAAATGTACAGTCGAGGACAAAAATAAGTATACACCACCAAGCCACATAAAAAGTAGCCGTTTACATTATCATAGATATGGGAACACACAGAAGTTCAAAAATAAGTATACACTGATGGACAATTATGTATGTAAACAACAAGTTCAATAATATATATCCATGTATCAAATCATAAATTTGTGAACGACCAAAATATCATAAATATGTATTCAACATTACAGTCAAAAATATGTAAACTCATTGCAGTCAAGGCCTTCATAGAATTTTATTGAAGAACGGTAGGTACTTGAAAAAAGTTTTGAAAAAAATCAATAATTTTGCGTGCGTCTGTTGGTAGTTTCGCGCTCGCGATGTTGTCAGCTCGTGCGCAAGCTGGCTGGCAACGTCGCCTACCGCATGAAGTGATCAAGTCGTTGAGAAAGGTAATGTTATTGTCGCTCCATTCACTATGCAATTTCAACGATTCGTCGTGAAATATTTATTCATGATTACTATTTCAAATATTTTGAATTAGGTTCGTAGCCGTAGCCATGTTTGGGTTTATTGGAATTGTCGTGAGATGAACTTTGGCCATATATGGTTTTCAGGGTCTGATGATGGAGTAGGAGGGTGGAGACTGGAACTCCATAACGGAACAACGTATCTCAGCTGTGTTTGGGGTTGTTGGAATTGTCGTGAAATGAACTTTGACCATCTATGGTTTTCAGGGTCTGATGATGGAGTAGAAGAGTGGACACTGGAACTTCATAACGAAGCAACTTATCCTAGCCGTGTTTGGGGTTGTTGGGATTGTCGTGAGATAAACTTTTACCATATATGGTTTTCAGGGTCTGATGATGGAGTAGGAGTGTGGGCACTAGAACTCTATAGCAGGACAGTGTATCCTAGCCGTGTTTGGGATTGTTAGAGTTTTCGTGAGATGATCTTTGACCATATATGGTTTTTAGGGTCTGATGATGGAGTAGGAGGATGGACACTGGAACTCCGTAGCGGAGCAACGTATCCTAGCCGTGTTTGGTGTTGTTGGAATTTTCGTGAGATGAACTTTGACTATTATGGTTTTTAGGGTCCGAGAAGAAGTGTAGGCACTGGAATCCCACGTTTTTTGGTGTTCTTCGAATTGTCTTGAGATGAAATTTGACTACACAACGTGTAACGGAATGGGTATATCTTTCTAAAAGGGGTGAACGAAGACTACATCAGGTATAGACTCTCTATAAAAAGTTTCAGCTCAAAATAAATTACTCAAATATTCATAACAAAATGTTTGCTTCCAAGTTTATTGAATTAAAATCATAACCAACGTCACCGCTCAATGATCATTATTTTTTCACGCCACTTACTTAAGTACCTAACTGTTCTGAGCATCGACACGCACACAACAGTGTCTCAGCTCTGTCGGCCGTTTGCACCCACACGACAAAAGTAACTTAAAATTAAAAAAATGATTTAATGTTGATTGACATCAGTTACAAATGTTACAACGACAGGACTTTTTTTATGTGCTTTTCTCAAAATGTTGAAAAAGTGTCCGCTATGTTGAACTTTTTACATAATGGTCCGATCGCGCTCAAAATCGATATTTGTGAGTCCTTCGGGTCACAAAACAAGAATCTTTTCTCATAATGTTGAAAAAGTGTCCACCATGTAGATTTTTTTAGATACCGGTCTGATTGCTCTTAAAAGCGATATTTGAGAGACATTTCCTTCCTTGGGGTCACCAGTATCTAAAAGGTTCATAAGCCGGACACTTTTTCGACATTTTGAGAAAAGATTCTTGTTTTGTGACCCCAAGATCTCTCAAATATCGAATTTGAGAGCAATCGGACCAGTATCTAAAAAGTTCAACATGGCGGACACTTTTTTGACATTTTGAGAAAAGATTCTTGTTTTGTGACCCAAAGGTCTCTCAAATATCGATTTTGAGAGCAATCGGACCAGTATCTAAAAAGTTCAACATGGCGGACACTTTTTCGACATTTTGAGAAAAGATTCTTGTTTTGTGACCCCAAGGACTCACAAATATCGATTTTGAGAGCAATCGGACCAGTACCTAAAAAGTTCAACATGGCGGACACTTTCTTGACATTTTGAGAAAAGATTCTTGTTTAGTGACCCAAAGGTCTCTCAAATATCCATTTTGAGAGCAATCGGACCAGTATCTAAAAAGTTCAACATGGCGGACAGTTTTTCAACATTTTGAGAAAAGATTCTTGTTTTGTGATCCCAATGTCTCTCAAATATCCATTTTGAGAGCAATCGGAACAGTATCTGAAAAGTTTAACATGGCAAACACTTTTTAAAGATCTATATTCTATTGCTATCTAAGCTTGCCGCGTTTCGGTGTGAACTGACCCTTAATTGAATCTGCCGACTGAGATTGAAAAGTATATTCAAATTAAAAGTGAAATTTAAGAAGCAAATGACGTCATGATCTGGTCTAAAGACATCACAGAACGTAAATATTTAATCATGTGTGCAACGATACTACATGAATGTTTGTGTCATATACAGTGTCATCATTGCTCAGATGGTTGTATACATATTTTTGGCACATTGAGTGGTAACAATTTTATGCATCTTTTATGAATACATATTTTTGTTTTATCTAATGTTTACAAATTTATGATCGTGTCGGGTACATATTTATGTTTTCTATATTGTTTACATATTTTTGAGCATTTGGATGAGTACAAATTAATGGAGCTTTTTATGATTACTTATTTTTTATAATGATAAGTGTATACATATCTTTGTCTTCGACTGTACATACTTAGGTTCGCTTATTTATTAAAAGTTATCTTGTCATGTTAAATTCTTATAAGAATAAAACATGAACCATAAATTTTTTTAGTTCTTTACTCTTCTAGCGATATTGAATTATATATTAATGAATACATTAACCCCTTAAAAGATTGCACCTTTTATACTTAATCCGTTTAATTGACTCTAAATTCCGTGTTCCAAAATGTCTGCTCTCGCTTCGTTTATGTATCTAAGTCTAGACAGAAACTTTGGTATTAATCACGTGCTCTTGTATTTTGAACTCTGGAAACTATATGAATAAAACTAATTACTTCTTAACGCCTATTATCCTCAGAAAGATGTAGAAGATTAGTTGCATTAGATTTTAATGAAGCTAGCAGCACCGTATAATGGCACTTATGTAGGTGTCTCTTTTTGCCTCGATATGCTTGTCTCTGTTCATCAAATGAATTTGTGTGGAAATTAGCTACAGTAGTACGACTTGATGATCACAATCTTATTAATAACAATTCTAAACAAAGAACCGTCATCTTGTCTGACCTAGAAAACGAACCAACGATATCTTGTCTCAAACCAAACAACTATATTCACTTATCAAAAAAAAATGTTTTCATTAAATTTACTTACATTTATGTTGTTTGATCCATTGGTAATTAAATCTATAGAATATTCGAGAATCCCCTCAATTTCTTCATTTTGTTTCAATATTTCTTCATTTAAATTAACTTCAGTGCTAGTTGGTATGTTAATATCTTCGTTGGTGGTATCTTTATAAAGTTCAACATAATCTATTATGGGGTAGTCAGTCGAATTATCTTCATGTGAATCGTAGTACATTTCATCAAATTCATCATTATCACGTATTTCGTTATCACGAACATTTTCTGTTCCTTTCGTGAAAGCATTATCCAATTTTATCTTCTCATTTGCTTTGGTTATATTATTAAAATTTTCTTTTGATTCAATATTTTGAAAATAAAGGTTTTCTTTATTTTCAATGTAATTTTTAACATTTTCTTTGTTTAGATCAAATGTTTTAACAAATATATGAGTTTGATTTTTTACATTACGAAACACAGTATTAGACTCTTGAAACTTTTCGAGATCACTGTTCAAAATGTTTGATACATCTGTTAAAATTTTCTCGACTTCACTAAACGTTACATCTTGTATTTGAACGAAATCCTTTGGTATATTACTTACGTCTATATTTTCAACTGTTTTATTTTTATCATCAACGAAAAAGCTTTGAACAAAATCAGATAGACAATCGAAGTAGCTATCACACTCACATTTAACAACAATAACTTGTAGAAAACATAATAAAACTGAAGATAATTTTAAATTCATCTTTCACTAATACAATATTGTTTATTTGTAAAAACGTGAACACTGTGTGTCTGTTCGTAAACAAATGCATACGAGATGAGATTTAATTTGCTATGTTTGAAAACAATTTTACCATTGTTTTCTCTATCACTCTTATTATCAGCATCATAAGAGTCAAGATCGTTTAGATCCATTGTTTCATCAAAACAATGTCTTTACCTTGAAAGATCGTGGTTGTAATGACTTTGACGAATGACCGCAGACAATTAGCGTGCTTAACAAACGATTTGGGATCAAAGCTTGTTTCTTGAGCTTTCGCAAGTTCATCACGAACCGTCAAAGTTTAATTGTCCCTTATTGATTTAATGACTCAATTGTGCTATTCCTTTATGAAATTTCTTAAATTGATTTGGCAATTTGCTAACTTGAGTTGTCTCTTAGGCAATCCTATTTTGTTTTCTTAAATATTATGCCCTGGTTGGGTCTTGTGACTTCACTTGCGATCCCGATATATAAAGAGTTAAATCTCCGAGAATCAAGGTCCGCTAATTGGTAGTGTATAAATGTAAACAGACATATTTTGAGTAATATGTTATGTTTATATTTTTTTTTTTATACGACTAAGTCGGTAAACAAGCATACGGCCCGCCTGATGGTAAGCGGTTACCGTAGCCATATGTACACTTGCGACACACGAAGCATCGCTCACGCGTTACCGATCTTTCCCGGTTCGGTTTCGCTTGTTTACATAAAAAGGCCAGCTGTAGACGAAAATCTCTTTCACTGTACACCTTGTTGCAGGGTGCTGAAAGATAGATTTCCTGCCCACCAAATATAAGGGTCACGTTTGCAATCAATTCGCATTGACAATCAATCTCACATGAAATCGTGGTTCTTTCTTCATGGCGAGACTGGCTAGTATTGTTTTCATTTGCTAACTCATTAAAACAATCACAGAACATGGCTTGAGCTTCGCGAGATACAGCTAACTTCGCTCATGAACGAAAAGATCCCAATTCGACCGAGTCTACGATCGCGAATGTTCGTGCGCCAACAACGCAACCTAGCTTCCTGCGATGCACCAAACGGCAATGTTCCGCCGGATATCTGGCTACAAGGTTGGCCGAATATCCGGTATCCGGTATCCGGCCAAACCGGTATCCTTTTCATCTCTACTACTCCTTTTGTATATGGTAAGTATCATTAAAATAATATTCCAATTAATTATCAAAAAATTATACACTTTGAGCATTTGGAGTATGTTTATAACGTTTAGATCTATGATTAACTAGTATATCCAGTATAGTGATGTAATAAGACCAATTAAAGTTATAATTAGTCAAGTTTAGATCTTAATCATTATAAATACTTATGAAATTCGTTTATTCCCACGTATTGTTCATTGCAATTTTACATTGCAATCGTATTTTAGTTCATCTAATTAGTCTTTATTGTTTCTGATATTACAATTGTATAGTGGCTGTTTCATATGAGTTACTTATTCCATCCTCTACAGCTGATAATGCTGTAATTCTGAAAATAAATTAACGATTTTGAACAGGCCCTATAAAGGTTTATTAGATTTTTAATCGACTTCAAAAAAAAAAGGAGGTTCTTAATTCGGTTGTATGTTTTTTTTTTTTTTTTATGTTTATTACCTCATAACTCCGTCATTTATTAACCGATTTGGAAAATTCTTTTTTTGACTGGAAGAGTACACTTCCCGTTTGGTCCCATTGTCATCAGATCAGGATTTGATTACTTCTTAGTGTACTTTGAAGTCGGTTAAAGTTTTTGTAAAACAGTCCAATTATTAAAAGAGGTAGAGAATAGCGTTTTTCCGCTCAATGATATGGCATATGACAATATGGCAGTCAAATAACTGAACGTCGTGTTCCTGCTTGTGAGTAAGGTTACCAGAGCTCATTGAGAAGATGGGAATGATCGGTAACGGGTGATGCGCCGAGTTTTGCAAGCATCCATTTGGCTGCGATAACCCAGGCGGGCCAAATGCTAGTTTGTCAAAGACTGCTGTTGCAAGGAAAATTATCCTATCTAATGAGTCTTATACTTCACGAGCTAAAGTATAGTCGATTAACTTTTTGATAAAAACCACATGCACCGGTTATTAGAATTAAATTATACGCACCTGTTCCACCGGTGACGATTAGATAATAGCGAAGTTGACAGACTTGGATAGTAAGTATCCCCTTTACTCGTAAAGGGCTATTTAACTAATATACTGATTAAAGGGTCACGTAAATAATGTCACATTGTTTGATAATGACAATAGAGTGACGTTATTTACGTGACCCTTTAAACAGTATATTAGTTAAAATACGTATTATGAGTAAGGGGGTATATGTATAAGTGAATTATCAGAGTTCATTGGGGAAGTGGGAAGGGTTGGTAATACGTTAGTGATGCCCCGAGTGTTGCGAGCGTTCATATGGCTACGGCATCGAACAACCCAAAAATGCGCAATGACGACATTTTTAAAACTTTTTAAAACAAATTAATAAAATACTGATTATTCCTGAGTTTTACGCAGTCCCGTTTTGTTTCACAAAAGAGGAGAAAGTACGTTTCGGAAAGAAAATCTCGCCTAAAAGTAGTGACAGTGGTTGGTAGCGATTCACAGGTATGTCTGCCATAATTAAACAGGAAAGGCGCAATTTTATATAAATCATTAATTAAAAGAACAAAAAACCAGATTGCTTTAAAACATTATTGTGTAAAATAATAAATCACTACTTACCATTCCACCAAATTGTAGTTTACCAAACACACCTGTCACCATTTCAACATCTTTAGAATCGCTTCTCGTCAGCTTACTTTCATCAATTAAATCTTTTATTATCTTCGTAGTCTCTTCAAGCCTTTTCACTTCATCTTGACCTATCAAATCTTTAATAGTCGTTTCATCATTATCAAATACATAATCAATTATAACGTTTCTATTAGGTAATTCACTGTAATCCTTGACATCTTCTATTTGGATTTGCTTTTTCTTTCGAGTACCCGCTTCTACATCATCAAAAAGATTTTTAAAATCATTTATATCTATTTCATACTCTCCTACAGTCGACATATCTATATTATCTGTAGTAGAATACATTTCTGTCGTGAATTCTTCTTCTATAACTTCGACAATTGTAAAATTTAATTCACTGATTGTTGGTATTCTCTTTATAGTTATATTCGCGTTTATATAATTGTATACATCTGGCCAGTACCTTGCACTGAATAGCAAAGCTGTTATCAGATAGACAACAGTTAAGAAAATCATGAATAGTAGCATTTTTATCACTAATTTCATCATTGATTGACTTAACTGCATTTTCACTGTATTTATTATCTTATTTATTTATAGGTGTTGCAAGTAAACAAACTGAATTGAGACTGAGTATAATGATGGATATGAATATGGTCGTCTATTTGAACTTTATTGTGTCCAGATATGGTTCGTATTGAGGTATAAAGACAATAGGTAATCCAGTGACGGTGAGCATTAGCGTGTGCGTATAGAATTGTAATCGCTTGTTGATTCGTATTAACCTTGTCATTCATGTTGGAATGCTACGCCTCAATATTATAGAATACTAGCTGCCCGGCGCGACCTCGTTCGCGTGGTGCTACCCTACCCTATGTTGCTACACTACCTACGGTGCTACCCTACCCTACTCTACCCTACCCTATCTCAACCATCACATTAGATTCACAAATCAGCCCGGCAGATGGCGCTGCAGTGGGTACCTAGGTTATATTATCGACTGCAAGCTTATTCGAAGCTCGTCCAAAATGAAATGACAGAAATGAATGACATAACAACATGCTTGTACTGTCAACACTGAAAAAAGTTTCAATTTGACAGCACAATCCCCATCTGAAAAAAGTTTAAATTTGACAGCAAAGTCCCCATTAACAAAATGATCCGCCATTTATTGAATACATTTGTTACAAAAAAATTGATAAATGAAGAACCGCTCGAGCGATTTTGTGCAAACTTCACATAAACCATCTACTAAATAGTCCGAACAAAGCCTAAACATTTGGTTTGGATAGGTGAGCCCGTTCTTGAGTTATAAAATTACAACGAAAATTGGCATTGATTTTTATATATATAGATATAGATTTCTGATTCATCTGTACAAGTATCTCTTATTATCCTATTTTCTATATATATGGGATTTGGGTCGAAGAATCGATCTTTGTTTTTCGAGGTTTCGATCCCCGGTCCGGTCGCATCTTTCAAACATAGTCAGATTGTCAAAAAAATATTAAAAACATGTGACATTGCTGAGTTTCTTGCCGGATTCCTCTCAGTTGAAGGCGGAGTTCCGAACCGGTGGTAAATTCCGTGAATGTGACCTTCATAAGTGTCTGGAGCCTAAATTGAACAAATGGCTTTGACTTTGTTCCCTTTATGCTTCCAATTAAAGAAATACTTTTTTGATTCGGTTGAGTGTTTCCCGAGTTTTCTTCATCCAAACTAACAAACAAACTTTATCTCTTTATAATATTTTAGTAGAGATGTGAATATAACTCATCCATGTCTAGTAATGGATTTAGATGAAACTAGCTGCCCGGCGCGACTTCGTTCGCGTGGTGCTACCCTACCCTGTGGTTATACCCTACTCTACCCTACCCTACCCTACCCTATCTAAACCGTCCAAGGCGTCACCCAAACGCATACAAAAAAATTCATCTGTACGTGTTTTTGTCACTGAACTCCTCCTAAACGGGTTGACCGATTTGAATGTTTTTTTTTTGTATGCGAGTCAAAATACTTGAAAGTTAAACTTTCTTAAAAAAATATTTATTCAATTTTAATAGCCAATGATATATTTAATAATATAATATAAACTTCTTAAGCCTAAGGTCGAACAGAAAATGAGTTGCTCCTAACAAGGTGAGCGCTCTTTTATACAATGGTCAGGCCACGCCTGCTTCTGTGTCTTCAATCTGGAACTTTTCCACGTTGCTGGTCCAAGGTGTCAATGTAATGCGTTTTACTGGAGACTTTAAATTACCCTTTGTTTGAGTCGTTGTTAGGTGGTCCTTTGTTATTAATTCTTTATGTTTATCAATACCTGGTACTAGTTGACTCTCCCCTTCCAAATTTGAAGTACATGGTTTAGAATGAACCTTGGTACTGAAAAATTTATAAAGAAAACATACAATAATTATTAATATTATAAAACTTGATAGACCATACTGAACATAAGTATGAGTCTCTTGAGTTTGTAGTTTCTCTATTTGTTTCAATTGGTGTAATTTAGTTGAAATCTTTGTTGTATCATATGTTAGATCCATTTCAGGTACCTCTTCTTTGTTTACTATTTCTAATTTTGACAGGATTATTATGTCTTCAGACTCCTTTGTTTTAAATCTTATGATACCTGCAATTGTAACTTGACAATTTTCACCATTTAATATATATGGTCCTTTAATCCATAGTGTTTCGTCTCCTTTTTCACATTTAACATTTATTTCTGTAGTTTTATTCACATAAATGTACATTCCTCGTGGTGACAGTTCCTGTATAAGTTCTTTAGGACATTTAATAGGTACAACATTACAAAGGTCAGTACTTTTCTTGAGTATTATTTCCGATTCACATGTTTCTTGTTGTAAGATACTTCCTTGGCAAATTAATTGATCAAACTCAGTACAATCTTGAACTTCATACATTTCTTGATCATTATAGGCTAAAGTGACTTTTCGCATAATGGGATAGGTACAGGTAGGGAAATTTTGGACAACAGGTACAATTTTTCTTGTTAAATAAACATCTGATTTTACTAAAGGTATTTCTAGCATAAAGTATACAATATTACCAATAATCTTACTATTCACTTTTATAAAAGGTTCTACATTATTTATATTACTAGAAATCATAACATCATTAGGAATTAAGTTTAATGTATCTTGTAAATTATGTGACTGTATTATACTATAATGGTACATATGATGTTCTGCAAAGGTAATAGCTGTTGTCAGCCTTTCTGCAATATCCTGTAATGTTTGAGCTTGTAACAACAAACCAAATGCTATCTTTTGTTGATATTTTACATTAGCAATATGTGTAAATTGATTATCTATTTTTCTTTGAATATGTGTAATCTTATTTAATTGTTTATTATACTCTTCTAATGTATCATTAGTTACTGATATTTGTAAATTATAAGCTGTTCTTAAAGTTTCTAAATCTTTTTGAACATTATTAAGATCATCTTGATCTAAATTTCCTGTTATAGCCTTTATAATAGAACCTAATCCATTAATTAATCCTCTTTTCGTTCTAGTCTGAATATTTAAATGATTACAAATTTCATTTACATGTCCAACTATAATATTAATTCTATCGTAAATATGTTTAACATCTTCTAATTTAGATCTTGCCATAGCACTTTCGATTCTATCAACAATCCAATCTTTATTATCAACTATAGGTTTTATATCTAATTTATGAATGACTGTCCACTTTCCTTCAATAATACGGGTAGGCTTCATTTCTACAATAATCAAATGCTCGTCGTAATTGAGTGGTCGGAATTTGTATCCGTAAGCAACGAGGCATCTGTAACAGAAATTTCCTCTACGTGATAGATTCTTCCATTAGATAATTTATATTTATTGTGATGTTCACAACTAACGATTTCGTAGGGACCTAAAAATCTAGAATTTGTTTTATGTCTTTCTGCTTTACCGTTTTTTACGTATGCTATGTCTCCAATTTTAAATGATTTTGATGGTTTCATTTTACTATTGATTCTATTATTCCGTTTTTCCTTTTGTTTTTTTAATAACTTGTGAATATTTTTATTTAAATCATTTGCGAATTGTTTATGTTGCGTTGTATAGCGTTGAATAACAACTTTTAAATTATCAAAACTTCGTAACTTTGGTTTTCGTGCAAAGTGTACTTCAAATGGAGTCATATTAATAATACTATGTGTTGTATTATTATACGCATGGGTAATAAAAGTTATCTTTTGATTTTGATCCAAATCTGAATCTCTCTGTAATCTAAATAATTCTTGGATTGTGTTATGTAATCTTTCTATATCTGAATTCGATTTATGATGTTGAGGAGAAGTAGTGTGATTTGTGATTTGATAAGTCTGAAATAATTCTGATAATATTTCACTACAAAGCGATTGTTCTCCATCGTGCACAATTTTATTTGGTGCTCCTATCATTGCAAATACCTCTGATAAAGTATCATAAACTTTACTTTTCTCAGTTAGTTTTATTATAGCATATTTTGAGAATTTATCAATAATAGTTAAATACCATTGTCTTTCTAATGACATGAAATCTATGTGCCAAACATCCATTGGTTCATGAGGTGTTTCTGTTTCTAATGATAAAGTTGTATGAGGGTGTCTATTATATTTTTCTTTTTTACATGGTTCACACATTAAAATAAACTTTTTAATTTGTTTTCTCATGTTTTCCCAATAATACTTTTCTCTTAACTGTTTATAAACACTTTCTATACCAGCATGTCTATTTTCTTGTAAATGATATTCCTTAATTAATTTTAATTGCTCTTCCTTATTATTAACCTCTACTAACAATTTTGTATACCTAACTGGTTTAAACTTCGTATGATCAAAGTATTTACGATAAACTTCGGATACTTTGTAATATAATTCCTCGTCTGGAATCATAAATGCATATTTTTCGGATGGTAAATATTCTATCATAAATTCTTTAATAACTTCTTCTTCATTACCGGGTGGAATATAAAAATACCAAATTCCATCTTTTTGTTCAGCCCTTTTGTATGAGGCCATTTCAAATACTACACGTTTTAATCTTTTTGATGGATACGCATTAAGAATAGGTATTCCATTATCACTATCCTGTTGATTCGAATGTACAGTCTCAGTTCGACTACTACTAATTTTTGAACTATTTGACAACGTTAAATCTTCAGTTAAATTTCTTTGAATTGAATTATTACTATCTGAATCTGACAAAGCTAAATCTTCTTCTAAATTTACTTCTAATGAATCGCCATCTGTATGGTGTATTTCTACTCTGCTTAAGGCATCTGCTACAAAATTATCTTTTCCTTTAACATGTTCTATTTTATAATCATAATCTTGTAACTTTAATTTCCATCTAGTTAATCTTTGATTTGGTTCTTTTAGCTTTGCTAACCATATTAATGCTTTATGATCGGTTCTCAATACAAACTTTCTACCATATACATAAGGTCTAAATTGAGTAACTGCCCAAAGTATTCCTAATAATTCTTTCTCGGTAGTGTTATATTTTTGTTCAGTACTGCTTAATGTTCTCGATGCATAAGCTATTGGATGGTTATTCTGACTAAGTACAGCTCCTAGTGCAATATCTGAAGCATCAGTTGTAATAACAAAAGTTTTGTTAAAGTCCGGGAATGCTAATATAGGTGCATTCATTAATAAATGTTTACATGTCTCTATAGCTTCCAAATATTTTTTATTATTAACGTCTATAGTTGCATCTTTTTTCGTATATTCTGTAATTGGTTTAATGATTTTACTTAAGTTTGGTACAAACTTTCTATAATAACCAATTAATCCTAAAAATGCTCTAACTTCTTTTAAAGTTTTAGGTATCGGGAATTTTTGAATTGCTTCTAATTTCTTTTGATTCGGTTTCAATCCATCTCTATTAAGAACATGACCTAAAAATTCTATTTCCTTTTGCATAAACACGCATTTATTTTTATTGACTTTAAGGTTCGCCTTTCTTAATGCTTCGAACACTTGTTGTAATTTATTCACATGATCCTGTTGTGTCTTTGAATAGACTATTATATCGTCAAGGTAGACCAAACAAACATCACGTCCGATCTCTGATTTCTATACATTATTCATCATACGTTGAAATGTGGCTGGTGCATTCTTAAGTCCAAATGGCATTCTGAGGAATTCATAATGGCCATCAGGTGTGCTAAATGCAGTTTGTTCAATTGAATTATTATTCATCGCTATTTGATGGTATCCTGATGTTAAATCTAAAGTCGTAAAATATTTATTACCTTGCAGCTTCGAAAACAACTCTTCTATATTCGGTAATGGGAATTTATCCGATTTTGTTTTTTCGTTTAACCGTCTATAATCAATTACCATTCGCCATTTTTGTTTACCCGATTGATCCATCTTTTTGGAAACTAAATGAACGGGTGAAGCCCATGGAGATTCTGATGGTCTAATTATATTTTCATCTAATAATTTATTAATTTGTCTGCTAACTTCTTGCTGTTGAATTTGCGGTAGTCTAAAAGGTCTCTGATAAATAGGTTCAATATCAACTAGATTAATGTGATGATCTATTTTTGTTGTTGCACTATTTGTAACATCTTCTGTAAATAAATCTTTATATGTTTCACACAAATCTTGGATACTTAAATCATTTTCATCAGTCATATTGAATATTAATATTTCTTTTTCTGGCATTGTTAATTTTCTTTCCTTTAAATCTATTGTCGCATTAATTTGCTCGATCATTTCGGTACCCATTAAAATATCATACTTATCACTAAAGTTATAAATATAAAATTTCATAGGTCCTTTATCTTTACCAAAATATGAACACCAAAATGGGGTATTTATTACACCATTATGAGAAGTTATACCATGTGAAGTCCTAACAATAAATTTTTCAGGTGACCAAAATTCAGGAAAATATGTTCTCTGCGCTTTACTAGTTATAAAAGAACGTTGGCTTCCAGTATCAATTAATATTTTTAATTTAGGATTTTCCGTTTCAAAATAAGGTAAATATGATTTAACATGATTAAATTCTAAGATGGGTCTTTGTTTACTGTATCCTCCTGAAAATTTTCATTTTCGGGAATATATTCGGGAATATTATTATAATACTCACTGTCTTGGTAGTCAGGTGCGTATTCGTAATAATCACTTTGTTCTATTCCATATTCAGGATTCATTTCGTCCTCATGTAGGAAAACTTCTTTAGAAACAAAACCTTTTCCAATATTTACTTGACCGGGTTTTAACGCGGTAGCTGTTCGCATTGTCACGTCCTCAGACAGTCTGGGCGGAATGACTTGTTGTGACTGATAATTTTTATTAGCATAATCATTTTTAAATTGCGGATGTCTCGCGAATGCATTGTTCTGGTATGGCATAAAATTACGCTGTTGATTGTACATGTTAATGGGGTGTTGAGGATTGGTTATCCTGTTCATAATAGACCTTTGTGTAGGCGGATATTTATGTTCTTGTTTATGGGTATTATGAGGAAAATGTGTCTGCATCGGATTTTGATGTATTATTTTTGGTGTTGGTAAATAATTTGAGAATTTTTGTTTAATATTTTCAAAACGACCTTCGGCTTCTAACTGTAAAATTTTCGCAACCGTGTCATTAAAATTACAATTACTTACGTAAATTTGGTCATGATAAGGTAAACTACTTCTTAAAGTATTTTGTGCCATATTTATATATGGATCCATAACTTGGTCCACTGATTGATTATTTTTATACAAATCCATTAATCTACTTTTTATAAAAAACAATTTTTGTTTTAGCTCAAAAATGAAATCTTTATAAGATCCTTTTCTCTTAAGATTAGATAATTCTATTAATAACGTATTGAACTCTCGAGTGTCCCCACACTCTGATTTTAAACTTAATTTAATATTTTCCCAATTAAATTGGTGATCAATCATAGAAATAATTAAGGCTGCTCTGCCTGTAAGTTTACTTAACAACATCATTACATTTTGAGGTGTATCTCCTCCGACATAGTTTAACCATTGTGTCGCATTATTAATATAATTATAAATTGCTAGTGGCTCTCCATCATATGAAGGAACAAATGCCATTAGTTTAAATGGGTCCATTTTCATAACCTCTGTAAAACTTGGTGCTGTAGGCACGAAGCTTGGTATACCCTTACTATCAGAAGTAGAGTCAGTCATTTTACAACGATCCTTAGTTTTGAATACAAGAACGGGTGATCTTAGGAGCGGAATTTTGGAAGTTGGTAGGAAATGCTACTAAGTACTTACAATAATTGCCAGCTGATGAACACGTTCCACATATTTTTTATATCTTGACTAATTTATATCTTGAGTTCCCAGATTTTAAAGACTTGAGAGTCACGCGAAGTAGTATTTAGTTTATTCAGCGACCAAGGATTTTACTTTGATCTTGAACTGAAGTAGGCTTAACACTTTTAAAACTTGCTTAAATCTGAGCCACACTTGGGCGCCAGTCAAAATACTTGAAAGTTAAACTTTCTTAAAAAAATATTTATTCAATTTTAATAGCCAATGATATATTTAATAATATAATATAAACTTCTTAAGCCTAAGGTCGAACAGAAAATGAGTTGCTCCTAACAAGGTGAGCGCTCTTTTATACAATGGTCAGGCCACGCCTGCTTCTGTGTCTTCAATCTGGAACTTTTCCACGTTGCTGGTCCAAGGTGTCAATGTAATGCGTTTTACTGGAGACTTTAAATTACCCTTTGTTTGAGTCGTTGTTAGGTGGTCCTTTGTTATTAATTCTTTATGTTTATCAATACCTGGTACTAGTTGACTTGCGTTTGGGTGGCGCCCTGGATGGTTTAGATTCACAAATCAGCCCGGCAGATGGCGCAGCATAGTATATCTATGTCTATCAGTTATCTGGTTTCCATAGTACAAGCTCTGCTTGGTTTGGGATCAGATGACAGTGTGTGAGGAATGTCCCAGGATATTTATTCATACCACAATTATTATACCTCTTATACCGGGTAATACGTAAGGTTGTGAAAGGGACAGAAGACATAAAAAACGTAAAGATTTAAATATATTTCAATTATAAATTAGACTTTTTATCCCAATGATTATTTAATTTGTACATACGTCACGTAATATCTACTATATAAAAATAAGTCGGGTTTTCCTTCCTGACGCTATAACTCCAGAACGCACGAACCGATTTCCACGGTTTTGCATTCGTTGGAAAGGTCTCGGGCTCCGTGAGGTTTATAGCAAAGAAAATTCAGGAAAAATTTCAACAGAAAAGCGGGAAAATCTTTTTTCACATACAGCGCCATCTCTGATACATAGCATGTACTACAACCCAATATTTAAATTTTGGGCAGTTATACAGGTTATACGTAGGGTAGGGTAGGGTAGGGTAGGGTAGGGTAGGGTAGGGTAGGGTAGGGTAGGGTAGGGTAGGGTAGGGTAGGGTAGGGTAGGGTAGGGTAGGGTAGGGTAGGGTAGGGTAGGGTAGCACTATAGGGTAGGGTAGCACCACGCGAACGAAGTCGCGCCGGGCAGCTAGTTATTTATAAATTAACTTATTACAATGCTTTTGTATGTATGATGTACGTGTACTCGTTGTCTTTACATGGATAATAGTTGTTTGCTTGCCTGAAAATATATACTGACAACATAGAAATAAATATACCTAGAAAGAACGTCGCCATACTACACGAATATATAAAACAGGCCAACTTTTATGGCTGCTGAGCGTAACAGCTACGTTTTACGCTCCCTCTGCGTCATTCTACTTGTCAAAGTGACGTTCATAATGGTAGCAGTTGTTGAAATATTCCAATTAAAATGGGGAGAAATTTAAATGTTAAACATTATTTTGCAATTTTATTAATTTTTATTTGATTTAGCCCGTAACAGTTAGGAGCTATTCGACGCGTGCACAGCTTCGAAGCTCAATCTGGATGTATCCTTAATCAAAGGCTAGAGCAATTACACCTATTATACAGTTTCTACCTAGTTTAGGTGTTAGGTACTGCCCGCTATATGCAAATGTATTTTATTATATTTTTTCTATAACATGTGCAACACCAGGAGAATCACGCGCGCGTGCCGACCCTGCAGAAATCTCTTCACACCCCGTTTTGAAGAACCCCATGCTGTACCTCCATTGGGAAAACCACGGCGGTGAGCTCATTCCACAGTCTGAGCGTCCGCGGAAGTCATTTGGAGTTAAAAGCCAAATTAGCTTCAAAAAAGTTGATCAAGAAATAAATTATAGTCACAAAGATACGAGAAGAAAGTCTTTATTGAACTTAAAAACTAAATAACAACAATATTTACAAGATAGCACACACACAGACACAACGAACAAGCAAACAAACCAACAAACAACAAAACAACGGTAGGAAGAATTATTAAACAGGTAATTAAAATATATTTAGGTGTATTTGAAACGAGATAGAAAATATTTGTCTATGGAAATACCATCAAAATGTGTCAGCGGACTTTTCTTGTGATAGGGTACCTCTATGGTCAAAATACATGTCAAACTGTTGATAATTCGAACCAATTTGAACCATAAGTACACGATTTGACAGCACATTGACCATAGAGGTATCATAAGAAAACTCCTCATTCAAATTGAGTGATCAAATATCTATGGTAAGACTATAGAATACCGAGAAAGCTTCATAAATAATATTTAAAATAAATTATACAGGGTTGTAACACTTCATATCTTATGCGATCCCTTCTTAGTATGAATGATCGTTTCATAAACCGGTACTTTAAACGGTATAGGTTTCTCAACCGGTACAATAATGTGTTTCACAACTTCAAACGGTACCTCCTTAATTTTGGGTACATGAACCACCTTCTCAACCGGATAAGGAACAGACTTCTCAACGGGTATAGAAACTTCTTTAATAATCGGTATCACTACAGCTTTCGGTACCGGTACTTGAATTGGTACTGGATGAGGTACTGGTATCAGAACAGGCTGATAGACCTTGAATTCTACGTTTTTAGGTTGTGGAACCACGATTTCTTTGTAATGCTTAATGGGTTCAGGGTTTTCTTCATCGACGTGCTGGTGAACTGGGTACGAGTGGGATTGAAGATCATGTCCTCCGAAATTGTGGCCACCAAAGTCTTGGCTGCCTTGTCCATCACCTCCATGGCCTCCGAAGTCATATCCACCAGAGTAGTCACTTGCTTGGAACTGTAAAGAAGAAAATTCATAATCAACAACCAAAATTATATTATAAGTTGTCCCCGCGGTTTCACTCACATTTCCGGGATAAAAAGTTGCCTATAGTTCAGAGATAATGTAGCTTTGTATCAGTGAAAGATTTTTCTGTTCGAATCAATAGGTCCAGAGATTACCTCACACATTTTTTTGAGAGAAGTAGAGCATAGCGTTTATTCGCTCAAAGAGCAGCTCGACTGGGGAATTACCTCCACCTTACAGAATACCGCAGCCAAATAACTTTATGTTGTGTAAAGTTGTGTTCCTGCGCGTGAGTAAGGTCGCCAGAGCTCATAGGGGAGTGGGAATGGTCGGTAACGCGTGAGCGATGCTTCTTGTGTTGCAAGCGTCCATATGGCTACGGTAAACGCTTACCATCAGGTGGGTCGTATGCTTGTTTACCGACTAAGTAGTATTAAAAAAAAAAAAAAAAAAAACATTTCCAAACATACAAACTTTCCTTCTTTAAATTTGTGTGAGAAAGGCAAGAATAGCCAGATTCTAAAACTGTTTCGAAAGGTTGCATTCGTCGAGGAGAGCCACCAAAAAATTCAATAAATTACTATTTTTAATTCACACACCCCTTGACACTAATTGCGTGCCCCGGCGACTAAACTACTAAGTAGATCGATTCTCTATTAATATTTTAAATACATAAACAGTAAACGCGCAAAGACCAGCCACTCCAAGCAGCACTTGTTCACAAGTAAGACGCCTGTGACAGCCACCGCTATCTTCGCCATATTGGAGGTGAAGTATTTAATTTAAGGAGCCACCAAACCATGTAATTTTATGGGAGTTCAACTGTAAAAACAGCAGCAACTGATTGAAAGCACTGTTTACGCTTAAACAAAACACTTTTTGTTACCGAAACAGACGCTGATGAAAAACCGTAAAGTTACAGCAGCAAAGCAACTATTTACAATTACGTAAACACTTTTTGTTAGCAAAACGATAAAAAAAGTGTAATATTTCATGTATTCCTATTCAATTTGATACTAT
Source organism: Achlya flavicornis (assembly GCA_947623365.1). Classification (NCBI taxonomy): domain Eukaryota; kingdom Metazoa; phylum Arthropoda; class Insecta; order Lepidoptera; family Drepanidae; genus Achlya; species Achlya flavicornis. The sequence continues at coordinate 1,189,123 of OX392491.1, read as the reverse complement.
GACTCCATTGCGGTCAGGGTCATAGTTAGAGAGAACAACAGGACATGGACATACAAATAACCTACTCAATATAATTGAACGGTCTTGGACGTCTTGCAAAGGTCTGTGTTCTTGTCATTACACTCCAGGGTCTGGTTTCCGTCTGTCCAGTCACCTCATGTATCTTGTATGTTTCGTCTATTCAACCAGTCAGTCAGTCATGTCACGGCCATAGAGGTTGGACAGCCCCAACAATAATATAGATAATTTAAACAGTAATTATCACTGATTACAGAATAATTCAGATGGAGCGCGCGGAACACGAAAGTGAAGCCAAAAAAGCAAATACAAATTGAAAATCTGATATCTGGTATTCGTTTTCCAATTTGTATTTGCATTGTTTAACCACAGTTTATTAATAAAGAAGTGTTATTTGTTACATAAAGTTTGTTAAACTAAGCAAATACACATTCAAAACCGAATAACAGGTACGTGTTTTTCAATTTGTATTTGCTTTTTTGGCCTCACTCCCGTGTTCCGCGCGCTCCATCTGCCTTATTCTGTAATCTGTGGTAATTATTAACATTTTAATTCCCAGGAAGAAACTGAAATGTTTACGCTGATATTATTTACGCCTCGTTATTTTTTTTTTTATTTACTCTGGTCAATTTAAAAACTGAACGTTGAAAGTACAATGCAAAATCAAACAATTTTTCACCTGTAGCCAATTCGCGCCAATTAAATAACAAACCAGTAAAAAAACAAAACAAACATGGCGGAAAACGGTTCCGGAGCGGACGCGGCGTTGACTCTATTACCTATTTCTTTTTTTATCCTTTTTTTCCAATTTGTAGCTGTTTTCTTTGTTATGCAACTGTTATTTAATATATTTCGTAATTATTACGTATTTCATAATTAAAAGTAAAATAACTTTAAAAAGAAAAATAAAAGAGAATTTATTAGAGAAGCAGTCTAGTTGCTTAAGAAAGAAATGATATACCTAATGTTTCTTTCATAAGTTACTGGACTAGTACTTAGAATATATGTATAGTGCATGTGATTGTTAAGTAATAATGTAAATAATGGTATATGTATGTACGTACAAAACCAACAAAACTGTGAGAGTGCACGCCTACAAACTGCAATAGTAGTTTGGTGACTTAAAATTAAGAAAAAATTTAAGGTTTTTTTTGGAAATAAATTAAATAAAAACAGATGACCTCGTCAATGAGCTCGGCCACCATGGGCTTTCGTGCGCCCTAAGTGCTGGTCGAATATCACGGCACTCGGCTATTAATGACATTATCCGCAGGGCTCTTGTTGTCGCTAACGTGCCTTCCGTACTGGAACCAGTCGGTATTGCGCGTGGCGATGGCAGGAGACCGGATGGTATGTCTTTGATCCCTTGGAGTGTCGGCAAGTCACTGGTGTGGGATGCCACATGTGTCGATACACTTGCGTATCCCACTTACCGGCGACTTGTAAAGCTGCAGGGGCAGCGGCGGCCAGTGCGGAAAATTCAAAATTCAAAAAATATGCATCGATTGGACCCAATTATATTTTTATGCCTTTTGCGGTCGAGACCTTGGGACCATGGGGGTCAGAAGCTCGCCGTTTTGCTCGCACCTTGTCTTCAAAATTGATCGAGACCTCCGGAGACCAGCGGGCGGGGAGCTTTTTCCGCCAACGCGTCAGCTTGGCTATCCAAAGAGGAAACGCTGCCAGCCTTCTGGGAACCTTGCCGTTAATCGAAAGCAGCGGCAGGCTTGAGGAAATTTTCTATATATAGATTATATTTTGTAAATATAGATTGTATTTTGTAAAAAAAAAAAAAACAGAACGGTTATAGTACATTGTGTGCAAAATTGGAAGATAAGGAATCCGAGAGCGTAATGATCAATGCACACCCGTGTCATACGACGTTTTTCAACACACTTGCGAGGAAAATAGACATATTTCTTTAAGTAGATTTTTTTATAATGACCAACCACACAATGAGAACGTTAACAAATGGGGCGCAGGTTTTTTGTTCGACATCGACGTTCCTCCCAATTTTTTGTACGTCGACCAAAAATATTCTACTTTCGACTACCCGAAAAATTCTTTAATGCCCCTAAATTCACGAGTGTGAAACCCAGCGGGCTTAATAATAAAACAATACAGGCTATATCAAGTCGTAACATCCCTTTTACGACATTTCATATTTTCTGTTAGCAACAAAACACATTACGCTTTTCATTTTCAGGGACCCGTGAAAAGAAAAAAAATATACCTACCTAATAATAATAACATGAATCTAAACTGCTCGCTGTGGGATCGGGCGCCTAATTAATATTCTAGACTTGAAATGCTATAAAAACTTACATTAAATTTTAAACAGATAGAGTTAATGTCCCAGCCTCAATTGCTAGACGGCGGTCGTTAAGGCCTATAGGCCTATTTAAAGGCCCTTCTCGAAGTATCTCTTATCTTTAAAACAAGGAATTACTGTGCAAGGTTAAACTCTAGTTATTAAGTGTTTCGAATTAAATACACTACAGTTTGGATACACTTTGAAGTTCTACCTAGTTCGCATTGGAAATCGAGCAGGTCTGAATAAGGGGGAATTACCTACTATCCTACTTACCTAATATACTACTAATATTATAAATAGGAAAGTTTGCCTGGATTATGTGATTTATGAAAATGTTTATTATTATTAATCTTTCACACAAAAACTACTGAACAGATTTGGATAAAATTTGGCACACAGGTAGAATATGTTCTGGAATAATACATAGTACTTTTTTATCCCGGGAAAACAATATATCCCTCGGAAACGCGGGTAAAACCGCGGGATTGTAGCAAGTAATGATATGCTTGCTTAAAGGTCATCATCATCATCATCAGCCTATAATGTCCCACTGCTGAGCACAGGCCTCCTTTCACAAATGAGAGTGAAAGGCAATGGGCAGATACTCCACCACGCGTGCCCAGCCTACTGCGGATCGGTGTAGGTAGGCTAGTGGTCAACCTACTGTTGGAATTTGTCAAGCCGCCTAGAAGGCATCCAACTAGCTTAACGACTATCACAATTAAGTGGTAACCGGGACCACAGACCGGGACCAACTGCTTTACGTGCCTTCCGAAGCACGGAAACGCTCGATTTGAAATACCGATAGGCGGTCACCCATCCAGGTACCGACCACGACAGAGGTAGCTTAACTTTGCCGATCGATTAAGAACGGCTAATCATGCTACACCACGAGCGCTTCAGAACGCTTGCTTAAAGATAATGTTTAAATCTCTCATACAATTAAATAACGAAAGTTTAAAAAACCCCGTTAACAAAATGCCGTTCGGACTTGACCAATTCTCTCAAATGTATCAAGGGAACGTACTTTTATACTTAAATATTTGATATTATTATGAACAACGTCTGTTATGGTGGAAAACATTGTACCCAAGTATAAAATTAAACTTTTAACAATGATCTATATTTGAATTACTTTTATACAATTGTATACAATTTCACGTGTAGGTACTTATCTATACAAATTAAAATGTTATGTAACGCCACAGAATATTTAATAGTACTACGTAGTAACGCTTGGTAATGCTATCCGTTGGAATACAGTTTTGACAGAAAGAAAAATTAAATCTTCTATATAAAAATGAATTGCTGTTCGTTAGTCTCGCTAAAACTCGAGAATGGCTGGACCGATTTGGCTAATTTTGGGTTTGAACTATTCGTGGAAGTCCGGGGAAGGTTTAAATGAAGGGTAGGGTAGGGTATTACGCGAACGAAGTCGCGCCGGGCAGCTAATTATAAATAGAAACAAAAAACCCGACTGCATTCAAAATACTTGGCCCTGTCAATCAATTTAGGCCCTGATACGGCACCTATGAACGTTAAAAAATGACTCTACACCGGTTTCAAATACGAAAATGAAGGGATCCGTAGAAGCAAGTAACATTTTTTTTTTATATTTGAGTTGATTGAATGAAAGGTAAATTGCGGTTTACGATATATGACATATTAAAATAAATTAAATTATTAAAAGAAACAAAAAACCCGACTGCGTAAAACAAAAATTAACTGAAAAGAGAAAAACAAGCTCTGGAATATTACTTGAATGTTATAAGGTATTGCAGTCGGGGACAAACCAATAACCTAGGTATGTGTTTTTTTTGTAATATTTGTTTATCCCCGACTGCAATACCTTATAACATTCAAGTAATATTCCAGAGCTTGTTTTTCTCTTTTCAGTTAATTTTTGTTTTACGCAGTCGGGTTTTTTGTTTCTTTTAATAATTTAATTTATTTCAGACTTTTTAGTTCTATACAGAATGAGTTGTAAGTATTAGTAAGTAAATGAGTGGTACGTTAAAGTAACGCTAAGAACCATCGCAACTCTGTTGCGTTACGGTACCGCTCATAGTACCTACTGTCCTTGCATTAAACATGTTTTTTTGCAGTTTACGTCAAAATGGTAGCACAAAAGTATTACAATATATACATATATGGAATGGGCTGTTCACAAGCTTTCATTTGATACCCATGTTGTTATAATAACGAATTCCCTCTTTTCTTATCTGTAGACGCCATATAAAAACAATATACCCTATGACACTCCCACAGTCAAGACGAATCTAAAGACACCTCATATGCTTAAATCCATCAAGCCGTTTAGGCTGCAGAGCGTGCCAAAGAAATAAACATACATACATACATACATACATACATACATACATACATACATACATACATACATACATACATACATACATACATACATACATACATACATACATACATACATACATACATACATACATACATACATACATACATACATACATACATACATACATACATACATACATACATACATACATACATACATACATACATACATACATACATACATACATACATACATACATACATACATTCACAGAGAAAAGAAATATAGAGACGCTATGCTAGCGGAGCCCGCGCGCCACACATGACATCAAATGGGCATATATCAACCAAAACACGCGTCAACGCTTCGTAGTATGCGCCATACTTAGCAGAGGTGCGTAGCTCCGCGAAAAATATTAATTATGTCGTGATGCGCTATTATTTCCTATAGGAAACGAAGTGAGGAGTCGGAGTGTAACTCAAGGAGGGATTTCCTTTCATCGATGAGTCTACAAACCTTTATTTAATTGTGATATTTATAAAAATGTATTCGAGATTATGATAATTTTAGGTGTAAACGATAAACTCCGATACTACTGCAAAATTATACATTGAAGGCAATGTACTCACTTTATTTGTACGCAAGGTAGCGAGCGCAACTCCGCACGTAATGTATTGCGTTCTTTCACATTCGTCGTGAGTCGTGACCTGTCGTGACCCCAAAACACGTGCATCGATAGTTTTGTTCGATCAATATCGATAAAATTCATCTTTTTATCACTGATTTGATTAAGGCAATAGTTGAAATTTATATCAATATCCGCATTCATCTGTTAAAATTAAGCTTTCAAAACAAGAATTTCGAAACAAATAAATTTTATTTCAAGGGCAATAAACCGTGTAAAAATAACTTTTTTTTAATTTACTTCATCATGTTAAACGTTTTTTTTTACAGTCCAGTATTCTTAGCACAATTATTCTTATCGAACGTGAATTTTATTACGGAATTTCTAAAAATAATTAAATTCAATATCGACGAAATTAAAATATCGATAATTTTATTGATATTTTATCGATTACTTTCGCTGCATTAAGCGAATAGCAATAAGTGTTGCTACTCGACGCCAGTCGACGCAGCTATTACGCAATTATCAACATTATGTCTAATGCGTTTAAGTTCAAAATTGCGTTCCATGAAAATAACGCCATCTAGTGCCGACTGGCAGAACTTTATCGTCGATTGAATCTAGTTAGTTTGTAGATTAAAAAACGACGTAAATACTTTGTAGGCTATTGAAAAATAAATTTTATGTTAACGTAAAAAGGTATATTTTCATATGTATGACTTGTGTGATTAAAGCTATTTTTGAGTAAAATAGAAACGACCAATCAAAAGGATTGTTTATTTGTAGTACAATATATGATTTAACATTTATTTGTGTGAGTTTGGCGACGCTGGTTCCGATACAAATTCTAACGCATCGCCCTTCCAGTGTATTCTCTTTTCCGTGCATACATTCATACATACACTCGAAAAACATAACCCTCCTTCCGGGTCAGTCGGGTAAAAAAACGACTTACTAGATCTCATTCAAACCAATTTTCGGTGGAAGTTTGCATGGTAATGTATATCATATATTTTTTTAGTTTTATCATTCTCTTATTTTAAAAGTTACAGGGGGGGGCACACACATTTTACGACTTTGGAAGTGTCGCTCGCGCAAACTATTCAGTTTAGAAAAATAATAATATTAGAAAACCCAATATCATTTTTGAAGACCTATCCATAGATAACACACACGGGTTTGATGAAAAAAAAAATTTGAGTTCTTAGTATGGGGAACCCCCAAAATTTATTGTTTTTTTTTTCTATTATTGTGTGAAAATCCCCCGCGGTTTCACTCGCGTTCCCGAAATCCATCCATCCCATCATCACCTTTTTACCATCGCACTGCTCGCCGGCGATGTGGATTCATCTTCACATCTTTTATTTATACTTTTCTTTTATATTTGACATTTCGATTTTAAACATTATGGCATTGCACCAATTCAATTCAATTCTTATTTATGGCTTTTGCGGAAATGCCACCACAACTTCGCCAATGTCACGTGATATTAAAGCATTGCACCAAGCTTTTATGTGAGTTCAACTTTTATTGAATAAAATCGGATAGACTTTTCAAACATGTGTCAAAATAAAATGTTATTTAAATCAAAAGTACTAAGGAGTATTGATATCAACTTCGATGCAAATCACCCCTAAAATAACTTTCCACCCCTTTTTGACCCCGTTTGGCGATGAGTTTCAATAAAATACGAAACACGTCTTCCATCAATTCTGTTAATGAATGTTTATGCAAAATTTGAAGTAGATCGGACCAAGGAATCACGTTGTCCCATACAAACTTTGCCCCCGTTTTTCACCCCCTTAGGGGTACAATTTCGGAAAATCCTTTCTTATCGGATGCCTACGTCATACAAAGAACACACCCTCCAAATTTCAGGTCTCTACGATCAGCGGTTTAGGCTGTGCGTTGATCCGTCAGTCATTCAGGACAAAGCATTTTATATGTATAGATTTTATCACCTGTTGATCTTGTTGTTGATTGAAGTTGGCGAACCCCTGCATCATGTCGTATGGCATCCATTGCTGCTGTTCATCTGCTGCCGCTGCTGCTATCAGCAACGCACTTGCTACCTGAAGACAGAGTTTATATACATTAGTCAAAGATAAAACTTAAAGGTCCGTGGTTTTCCCAATGGAGTACAGCATGGGGTTCTTCAAAAGGGGAGTGAAGAGATTTCTGCAGGGTCGGCAACGCGCGCGTGATACCCCTGGTGTTGCAAGCGTCCATAGGCTACGGTAACCGCTTACCATCAGGCGGGCCGTATGCTTGTTTGCCACCTAAGTGGTATAAAAAAGAAAACCTAAAGGTGCGCGAGCCGAACGCTCGTTCGAGACTTGCAAGTCCGTCCACGCTACGCGAACAACGAACGAATCGTTCGTTCGTGACTCGGTTCGCGTATCATGGACGCACCATAAGAATAGTAACGAAACCCCACAAACTTTAATACGTCCCATACATTACTTGCACATAAGAACTGCCTGTGGTCGACTGATAAGGCGCTATAAAAGCCACACAATAGCCACTATACAACTTATTATATCAAACTTGTTTGTCGCTTGGTTTACTATCACAGGGTATATTGTACTAGCTTTCTACCCCTGGTTTCCCCACTTAGGGTGAAATTTAAAAAAAAAAAACTTTTTTTGTGTAAAGTAGCCTATACCACTCAGTGATAATTTAGCTTCCTAGTGAAAATATTTAAGATAAAAACTTTTTAACAAAAAAAACCGTCGGAAAAACTGAAATGCAAAAAATAATAACCTTAATAACTAAGTTCTTAAACTAATTTAAATTAATTTTGAGCCGGGCGCCAAACAAGCAAATAAAAAGTTTAATTTTTTCGTTAAAAAGTTTTTATTTTATTATTTTTTGTTACTATAACCTACTAATTACTACATGCTTAATTATTATTACGTTTAATGTTATACATAACTCAGCATTAAAATCTGTAAGTGAACAATAAACACCCCTATTTTCCCCACCCTTAGGGTAGGTATTTTTTTTTCAAATTTATATGGGACCAACTTCGAGGACACTATCAAATAAAAAAAGAATTGTTAAAATCGGACTACTCTGTAAAAAGAAATGCGTGATCATATATAAAAAAAAATACGCGTCGACTTGTAAACCTCCTCCGTTTTGTCGTCGGTTAAAAATATGATTAGTAGTTCTAGAGAATAAACTTTACCTCTTTATAATAGTACTTATAGATGATTACTGCAACTATTAAAACGTCTACTTTTTGCTCTAAGCTGCGTAAAAAACCTAGACATTTCAAAAGACTGCGTAACCATGATGTAATAGTTAGAATGAAGCGGCATCCATTCATTCCAGTTGGTTTTATTTTGTGAAAGTTTGTAGCTACACTGCGACGCGTTTATCGCCTTTTTTTCGATTTGCCTGTATTTCGCGCTGTCTGGAAAGTGTTTTGAATCTGTATTTCAAATTTCATATATGTTGGATCTTAAAACGAGAATGTTAATGTTATGTTATGTATGTTAGTATTAACATAAGCTAAAGACACGCTAATCTCTAGAACTGAAATACTTTTTTTTTTATTGTTAGACGACGGGTATAGCCTATTCAAAATTACGTGAAACCATGGGGCACAGTTAGTATTTTAGAAAATAACATAAGACTTTTTCGAAGAGATAAAGAGAGATGTTAAAGTCGTTTTTTGCTGGGTCGACAACATGGGAGTACCCCTCGATACCAGCCATACCCCTGGGGCAAAGTCTTTTAATTTGACAGCGGCAAAAACATTGTTAAGTGTCTATAGGTTACGTTAACCGCTTAGGTGGGCCGTACCTATGCTTTTAATTTGTTAATTTGCGATTAGATAAACTGGTTAAAAGAATGAAGCAAGATAGTTATTTATATATTTCCAAAAGTTCTCACTGCTCTTATCTTTTATTTATGTATTTAATGTTACTCCTGTCGATTTGAACAATAGCAATAAAACACTCACGAGGCAAACACAAGCAAAATTGTTACATTTCAATTAACAAGAAAATTACAAACTTACGCTAAATTAAACTAAATGTACTCTTATTTTTATGATTATGAATAAGGTAAAAATAGCAGTTATTTTTACCGGACTGACCCGGAAGGAGGGTTATGTTTTTCGAGTGTATGTATGTCTATATCTTTGGCTCGCTCTGCAGCCTAAACGGCTTGATGGATTTAAGCATATAAGGTGTCGTTAGATTCGTCTTACTAATTTTGACGCCAAGGCAATAATAATAACTTCCTAATTATTATTTCTCAGAATCGTTAGAACTATTTATATACTTAGTAGCCAGCGCCTGGCGATTACTTTATATGAATTCGTAAAATGTCCAAAAAATATTTAAAAAATGTGTTTACGCTCGCGTGATTTACCTCTGAGTGTTTTATTGCTATTGTTCTAATCTACAGGAGTAACATTATTTTTACATGCTTTTACAATATAATGTTTGTTCGGGTCAAATCTTGCAAGTCGAATTTCACCCACTTCCAGTGGTCGGATTGACTTGATATTTGTTATACATTAGTATATTGGAAGACAATGCGAGTACAGTCAACAAAAAGTACAGTCACAAAAAAAAACTTGTATTAAAAATGAAATTTTTAACAAATACTTATTTGGCTACCACCGCCACTCCACCACATAAATTTTTCAGTTTTTTTTTTTAAACTATCTTTTTTTGTACAATATAATCATCATACAACGTTATTGGAAGCTCAAACAAATTTTAATGTTGCTGTTTCTTGCGGTTTGTTTCTCAGTTGAAGGCCGACATACAAACTGGTGGTAACGTCAGCTCACTGGCCTAAATTGAATACATGACTTTGGCTTTTACTTACAAATGAGATAGTTTAACTTATTAAGTAGCATTTAAACTTTGTTAAACGTTGCTTAACCTCTCGATACGGAGTTTATATGAGACTATAAATAACTTTAATAGTATTAAAGTGGAACAGGGATGTATTGGCGGAAGCGTTGGGAGCTACACAACTTTAATACATGATGACATACGGAGAAATATCCGGCGCGGCTACGCGGCTATGTAAATAAATACAATAGATATTATATTAACATTAGATTAGATATTAGATTATACACCTATACTATCTATACTAATATAATAAATCTGAAGGTTTTTTTGTTTGTTAAAACGTGCTAATCTCTAGAACTACCACAAAACCACCTTATCACTATTAAAATTATTTCACTAATAGGAAGATACACTGATTGACAATACAATTACTTATCATCATCATCATCAACCTATAATGTCTTACTGCTGAGCACAGGCCTCCTTTCACAAAAGAGAGTGAAAGGGAATGAGCAAATACTCCACCACGCATGCCCACTGCGGATTAGTGGAGGTAGGCTAATGGTCAACCTAATGTTGGAACTTTCAAGCAGTCTAGGAGGTCTCCAACTAGCTTAACGACTATCACAATTAAGTGATAACCGGGACCAACGGCTTTACGTGCCTTCCGAAGCACGGAAACGCTCGAGTTGCAATGCAATATCACTATCCGATAACCCATCCAGTTGCCGGCCCCATCGGTGGTAGACACCACGAGCGATTCAATAGTAGCATTGCTTATAGTTGCACCTATCTCTATCAGTATCTTATCCTACTCCGTATTTTTGCTATGTCTAGACCTGTGTTTGACCACAATCTTACCCATGGTAAGTGATGATGTGGCCAAAGATAGAAAGCACATAAATGCAAAAATGTGGTTGCAGGTTTGTTCTTGTTTCACGCAGCAACGGAACAACTGAGACAGGTTAATAGGCTAGTTTTTATACCAGTAACGCGGGTAAAACCACGGGAAAGAAGCTTATTGTAAATATATCTACTATCCTGCAAATATTATAGATGCGAAAGTTTGTGTGAATGTGATTGATGTTTGTTACTCTCACGCAAAAACTACTAAACAGATTTGGATGAAATTTGGCACACAGATAGAATATGTTCTAAATTAACACATAGGATTCCCTTAAGAACGCGGGTGAAACCGCGAGGGACAGCTAGTGTATAATAATAAACTTTTTTACGATGTAAGTATACCTACCTGTATCTGACCACAATCTCAAGTAAGTAATAATGTGGTCGAATTTGGTAAGCAAAAACTTAAGAGGGAAATGGCACTTAAGTATAATCTGATATAAACGTGCAAAGAATTATGGCGAGATCCATATATTGATTTGTACAAAAAAATAAAACATTATAGAGAGTTTGAATCACTATACTTCCAATATATACAGGAATAGGTATACTTCCAATGTTGAGATTACATTACCAGCAACATATTAATATACTTGAAATAGTTTATAAACCCCGCAAAATATAACAACAAAATAACGGTTTTGGTAGCGAATAGTTGCGATTCACCGGCATGCCATAGAAATTATCATTTTTATCCCGGGGTTCTAAAAATATTTTAAATGGCTCGAGTTATTCCTTAGGCAGCAAGGATCAATCATAACGACATTCTAACGTCTCTAAAATCTTAAATTTTTCGTACAAATCTCGCCATGATCCTTTGTGAGGATGTATGTAAAAACTACTAAACGGATTATGATGACATATGTCACACAGATAGAATATGTTCTAAATTAACACATAGGGTACTTTTTATCCCGTGGAACGCGGGATATTATAATAACCTCAAAATATTACAACCGTTGCGTACACGTACATAATTCCACACCGTATGTTTTTACATACTACATCATTTTAACCTTTTAAAGCGGTTAAGTGACAAGATACGCTTGATGCATTGCGGTGGTCACAAGCTGCTATTTACACCATTACAACACTTTATAATGCCTCCTACTCTTATACAGGTTCTAATATAGAACCCCAGATAGGCTACAGTGGCAAAGTCGTGAATAAAGTCGCTTAGAGCTGCCCAAACTGTTGTATGTAAATCAGATATGTGATAAATATTTACACTACTTGTAGAAAACACTCAGACTGGACAAACAGACATGTTTTTTTTTTTACTGCACGGAAATCGATCCCAAGACCTGCTGGCAGCCGAGGTACCTAACCATCGCGTCTAGTCTGTCAAATTATCTTTTATATTCAAATATTTGACACTTGTTAAAATAAGAGTTACAGGTTACGTTCGCAACTACACCATCGCGTCACCATATTTTTTCATAAAATTACTTTTTCGATATTTATCGTGCACTATAAGTATTTATCGTATTTCCCACGATAACTGCACAAAATAATAATCAATGCACAAAAACTCACATATGATATTACTGAGCACATTTTGATTCAACTCCTTTCTCCACACAGACACTAGTGATGTCACAATAAAGTCGCCTAACCTTTTTATAGTGAAGTGACAGGCCTCAGATTTGTACGCACACTTACCGTCATTTTAGGGTTCCTTAGTAAAATATAGAGCAGTCCTAGACCACGCTTGTTATTTGGCCAGTCATCCTTTACTTAATAAGTTTCTTTTGTAACTTTGTCCGTTTGAATTAAATATTTTTTTGTATAGGACGATGTCGGTAAACAAGCATATGGCCCACCTGATGGGAAGCGGTTAACGTAGTCATATGGACGCTTGCAAACAACACGAGGTATCACTCAAGCGTTAATGACCTTTCTCCCCTCCCCAATGAGCTCTGGCTCACTTACTCACGCGCAGGAACACAACATAAAGTTATTTGGCTGCGGTGTTCTGTAAAGTGGAGGTACTTCCCCAGTCGAGCTGCTCTTTGAGCGAATAATCGATCATAATAATTTATTTAGTCGTCTTTCAATCTAGATGTATATTATAATATAAATAAATGCGAATGCGAGTTTGTCTTGACGCCACAACGGCACAAGCCGGAGGCTTAAGCTAGTCATTTATAAAAAAATAAATAAGAAATGCTTTTACAGTATAAAATATTTCTCGAAAAATCACTTCACATGATACCACAACTCGCACTTAACCTTTTACACATAACAGATTGTATTAATGAAAGTACAAAAAAGAAATAAACAAACATACGGAACCTAAGCAATGAGCTATACAAAGTTCCTATAGGACTTTTGTTTTTATTTTGTTCTATATTACGTCCAATATAACTTGAGCCACACGATTATCAATATTTAACTATTTTATAGCTCCATTCATTCTGGACAGATACATCACTCGTTCAACGAGACAATTTGAAAGTAAACGTTTTAAAATTAGTCACGAAGTTCAAAGTACATTGCTCTTTTATAACAAAACATCGGTTTTTTAAGTGTCATAAAACTAGCATTGTGTGTCGTACTATGGTGTTCAGTCGGATCGCGTAACTACTTCGAGCGACTTTTTGGTCGTTTCTTTATGATCCAATATTTTGCTATGAATTGTACAGTCAGATATATAATACACTCGTTTTCATTTTTACTATTGCAACGTTTATTTTACGCGTTAGGGGTAGTGTGAGTGTGAGGTAGCTGGTAAACGGTACCAGCTTAAAGAATACAACATTGCATAAAAAATATTTTCATGAGAATTCTACGACAGGCGCTGTACCAATTCCTAAGGAAAAGTGTCGTAAATACACATGAGATAGTAGGAAGTACTTCATACTATCTTAATAAATATAAAAGCCAAACTAAATTTGTTTGTTTATTACATACCTCTTATCGCTTCAACGGCACAATAAATCGAGCAATTTGCAACACGGTTAGATACACAACATAGCCAGGAATAAAAAATAGCATACTTTTATCTATCCCATGAATCTAACCTAATGGTGCGTCCATGCTTGGCGAACCGAGCACGAGCCGAGCCACGAACGAGCCTACAACGAGCACGTTGCGAATCCCTTTGTACGTGAAAAAACTGACAATCGCGCTCGTTCGAGGCTCGCGAGCCCGTCCACGCTACGCGCATCGTGCTCGCAGTGTGCTCGTTCGAGGCTCGGTACGTGCTCGGTTCGCTAAGCATGGACGCACCATTAGATAACAAGCTAGGTATATCTGAATAAAGAAAATTTGAAGTTGCAGTTTGTATTTAATACTTTGGCACTTACATTTATTGACGACTGTACTAAATCGAATGAGTTTTGTATCGGATGTTAAGTAAGATGCATTAGGCATACCTTTAAGAAGTTATGTCACTCTATGGTTATTTCGTTTATGGTTTCAATATGGCGCTTATAGGCACGCTAACGAACACCGAAACTACTTTGAATGGTCGAATGAATATCATAAGAAAAGTAAACAAATTTTTTACAAAAAATCAATCCACCTCTAAATTCAAAAAAATCTAACTTCGTATATTCAATTTATCACCTAACAGGGCACTTAAAAAATGTTACAAATTTCTACCACCGGTTCGTAATTTTGAACTGAGAAGACTTCCGGCAAAAAAAACAGCAATGTTTTTTTTTAAATATCAAAATATATTTCACAATATTAAATTGTTGAAATACCTAGCATGTGAAGCGAATAAATAATTTAAATGCGTTATTGTCTTCTAATCGGAAACTTAATAGGTAAGTACCCTTTGTTACATATTTTTTGTTTAATTAACATTTTAAATCTATACACAGATAGTTCTTGAATTTTTTAATACAAGCTTTTTTTGGGGACTGTACTTTTTGTTGACTGTACTTGCATTGTCTTCCAATATACGAATGTATACAAAATATCAAGTCAATCCGACCACTGGAAGTGGGTGAAATTCGACTTCCAAGATTCCACCCGAACGAACAATAATTGAACTGTTTTACAAAAAACTTAAACCGACTTCAAAGTACACTAAGAAGTAATCAAATCCTGATCTGATGACAATGCGACAAAACGGGAAGTGTACCCTTCCAGACAAAAAAAAGATTTTTTTCAAATCGGTTAATAAATGACGGAGATATGAGGTAAAAAAAAATGCAACCGAATTGAGAACCTCCTCCTTTTTTTGAAGTCGGTTATACATACATACATGTAAAAATAGCACGGCAAAGTTATTTATCACAGTGTATAAACATTTTTCTGAGAGATTTTTATAAAAATTCGTTATAAATCAAAGATATTTTTCTGAAAAGAAGTTTGTGGCGTAACTTAAATTATTTATCGAGAAAATTTTGTATAAACATGTTTTGAACACGGCCAGGTTTTAGAAATACGATTAAAATTAACATATATTTTCGTCACAAACACAATTGGCGAAAAAAGATTTTGCTATATTCGTAAAACTATCTGCATTTTCAAATGTGATCCCCTTTGGGGTGGAATATTGATAAATAAATAACTAAATGTCCTTGGACATTCCTCACACACGGCTTTCTGACCCCAAACTAAGCAGAGCTTGTACTATGGATACCAGATAACTAATATACTAATACTATACAACTTTTTCTTTGCAAATACATCCTCAATATACACAAATATACCCAGACTCAGGACATACAGACATGTTCATGCACAAAAATGCATGTCCTGTGTGGGAATCGAGCCCACGACCTGCGGCGCGATTGGTGGAATCCTGGCCCCTCTATATAGGTATCATACTTACATACATACACTTTTACTCCCGTCTATTTACCGTTCTATTTTTGACGGTTCAAAAGTGTTAGTCAAGTAATTTTCAAGTTCAAGATTTTTAGGGCGTATCTGTGGGCCCTAAAATGAAGTATGGAAAGTCGATGAAGATGGGAAAAAATTTTTAGTAATGATCGACAGTTCGATTTGATCCATAATTCTAAGGACAGCGTGTATCACGGCCAATCAAAGAGTCGTCGAAATAGAATCACCCTAGAATATGGTTGACAGCTGTAAAAACGGCCGAATAAATAAGACCACGGTGTCGTTATTTCAGTTTCAGTAGGTCCACGTTTGAACGTAGAACATTCATTCATGAGTGACATAATTTTGTTTTATTGTGTTTCCAAGCGGCCACTTTCACGATGTTGTCTTGTACACACGGCTACAGATCAAGCTATACATTTCTAGTATAAGCTGACCTCCCTATGTTCGGAAATCCTATACAATGCGAGATCAGCTTATACTGGAAATATATTGCTTGATCTGTAGTCGTGTGTACGTTACCCTTAATCTAGACAGAAGATAATATATCGATGCAAAGAGTACGTTACCAACGATACCTATAAAATCTCATTGTAGTTAGAAACAACGACGTGTGTGTTTTAGACAGTATCTATTTTATCGTCTTGAGCGGTGACCCCCTTGCCACGGCTTTTATCAGATGACGTCACATTACGACTTCTAACTTCAGTAGGCACTTCGCTTTGAACTTCATAAGAATAATTAAATAAATGTCTTTGACTTCGAAGTTAATAAATACCAGCCTTTGTTAGCGTTTAAGATTGTTTATTCACGTAAAATATCGAATCAATTAGCGAATACAGTACCAAAATTCGACCAGACTACTTTGGTTTGATATGGACAATCGAATACCACTTTGAAATTGCCATTCAGACTTACTTCTGAGGTCACAACTGGCACGCCAGCAACTTCAAGATGTGCAATCAATTCCCAAAATTCTTTATCAGTAAATATAACTCCGTTACCATTTATTACAGATAGAAACAGATGCAAATAGTTATTTTCGGATATGACTACACCAACTGGCTTATTTAATCCAACGCACATATAATTATCAGATACTGCCACAAACGTATCTATCGGATTAATTAATGCATCTTGTATTTCGTTCACTAGTTTCATAATCTCAAGAGTAACTACTGAACTAGAAATATATTTTTTAAGAGCTTTTGATATAATCTCACGGCGTGTGTCTACTTTTAGCTTCAGCCAAGAATCTAATAGTTTGCACAAATCGTTAACTGCATTAGTTCTCTTAATTTTTCTACTTGAGAATGTGTGTTCTAACTTTGAATAAATAGCCTGAGATACTTTTGCTGGTCCACTGAAATTTGCAAAATCATTGATCCAAACGATTTGTGCTTCAGTACCATATGCTATTTCATTAGCTTCACTTATATCACTTGACCAGAGAGAAACGTAGAATGCTTTGTAAGATTTAATCAACGACATAGCCTCCTTCGTTGTTCTATATGCTTCAATTAAAATTATTTGCTGATTAAAAGGGCTATTTACTTCAGAATCGACGCAATCTAGCAAGAGCAGTTTTTCGTTGTAAGCAAAGACATCACTGCACTTGGTTTTCAAATCCGAAGTGTCTTGATTTTTTGAATTCACTGTTCTCAGGTTTGTCTTCCAAGTTAACATCTCCTTAAATTGCTCATAAACACTTTCTTGTATTAAAATTCTTCTCAGTTTCCACGGTGCAGTATTTGGTGATGTTAATAAAACATCTACGGCAGAATCCAGGTCAGATTTCTCTGTGATAACACCGATGCATACTGTGTCTAGATCTCTGATATCGTCTAGATCTTTAATAAAGACTAAATTGACGTTATCCAAACCAACTTCATGGCATAATTTTGTAAACAGATGACAAACCGCTGCTGTTCTATCACCAGATACAATAACAACATTATCAAAGGTTAATAAGATATGTGTTACGAAACCTAGAAATAGTAGAGGCGTATCTAGACCCAGGATCAAAAACGATGACTCAACAGACTTCTTCATAAGTTCAGTACTCCAATGCATTAGATTCTGTATTATCAATTGAACGTTAACTTTGGCATCGTGTATAGAAATGTTTCGTGTCAAATACTCGAGTTGAGTTATCAATTCAATATTCTCTGCAATTTTAGTTGCTAACAGACTAAATTTCTCCTTCAAATCTTCGTACGGTCGTGCTGTTCCTTGAAACTTCTCAGTTAGGTTATGTGAAAATGCGGATGTGGAGGAGACCTGCTTTTCATCTTCATTGTTTAATTCGATGACATGTATTCTGTTGCCAAGTTTATCAGTGTGACACGTTGTAACAAACGCGACATCTTCAATGTTAACAATTGGCTTAAATTCGTTGTTTTTCTTCAAAAATTCTTCGGCAAGATTAGTATTTACTTTCATGTTGTCAAATTTTAAATTTAAAGCGTCCATACTATATGTAGTGTTTGGTTATACTGAAGTATTATGAATGAGTTATCGTGTTGCGTAGTTGATAACGGATTTTGTGGTTCCTTACTTACATTTAATATATAATAATGGATAGGATCTTGTATGAACTATCACACCATTTAGTGATGATGTGGCCAAAGGTGGTAAGAACAAACACCAAAAGGGAACTGTTTCTGGAAGCTGCTGAAGCACAGTGTTCATAGTTGCTTTTCTATAGTTTCGATTTTTTTCCCTCGCACAACATTCTAAGAATCGAACACTGGCCACGTCATTCGCCTGATGGTAGGCGGTTATCAGACAATTCCATCACACGGGACATATCTCACGCGTTACCGTCTTTCTCCCGTCCCCGTTGAGCTCTGGCATCCTTACTCAGAGCATGAAGACTGGCTGCGGTATTCTGTAAGGTGTAACTTTCCCAGACGAGCTGCTCTTTGAGCCAATTAACGCTGTGCTCTACCTTTCTTAGAAACCTACCGACCATCATCGCTTCAATCAGCTTCAATCATCGCCGTACATCTTTGTTCAATGGTCAGGCTTCAGGCTTCTTTGACTATATTATTAGATATATTACAAAACACAAGTTGAACAAGGTTGAAAAGCTTCAGAGTTTCGACAGCTGCAGTAAAGAAGACTCATATTTTCTCCACACTTTCAGTAAGTGTGTTTGTTTGGGAAAAAACCGGATTAAATTACATAAAATTGATTTACAACTAGATAACTCACTTACATTTAAACACCCCACACACTAATCTAAACACTGATCACACAACTATTTAATACCTTACGTAGATTTTAATGTAATATTTTTCTCTTACAAAAATTCTACATGAATCTGTTCTGCTTATTTTAAAATAGTCCGTGGTGGAAAAGACTGGTCTCAAAGGCTTAGCTTGGATACCAGTTTCTCCTACAGACTTTAAAATGCCATATCATGTTAATTGTATAAATTGTTATTATAGTTTGTAAGGAGAAAGAAAATAAATGTATTATTACCTATTATTAGGTACCACTCAGGGGTTCCTATTAGTAAAAATATCTCCAGAACCGGATCAGAGAACTTACAAACTGCACCTCTATAATACCAGTTCACGTCCGGAACCCAGCTAGAGCTCCAATTTAAAACATTTATCGAAAAAGGTTAATATAGGTTAACATTATGATAATGTTGTCAATGTTTATACGTATGGTAGGAATATTATGTTTTAGGTAGGTATGTAAAAAACTTAATTTAAGCCTACCTCGACTTTGAAGACATGTTTCTTTGAGCTATTCCAAAATTCAAAATTCAAAATCATTTATTCAAATAAACCTTCGCAGGCAATTATGAAAAGTCTGACTCTAATACCGGTTCGGAAGGTTGCATTTGCTGAGAAGAGCCGGCAATAAACTCAGCAACGGGGCAGCTGGCGCGGTTGGTTAAGACTCTCGTCAAGATTCCACCTATCGCGCTGCTGGTCGTGGGTTCGATTCCCACACAGGACATGCATTTGTGTGCATGAACATGTCTGTATGTCCTGAGTCTGGGTGTAATTATGTATATTAAGTATGTATTTACAAACAAAAAAAAAGTAGTATATGTATTATATCAGTTATCTGGTTTCCATAGTACAAGCTCTGCTTGGTTTGGGATCAGATGACCGTGTGTGAGGAATGTCCCAGGATATTTATTTATTTATTAATTACTCTTTTCAAAACAAGCTTAGACTCATTACATAATATTTACATTCTAATCGCACTGACAACAATTGCGTGACCCGATTTATTATATTCTAAGCTATTAGCTCTGATAAGTAAAAATAAACTATAAACACCTTACTCATAAAGCGCTATTTAACTAATATACTGTTTAAAGGGTCGCGTAAATAATGTCACATTATTTGACAATGACAATAGAGTGACGTTATTTACGTGACCTTTTAAACAGTATATTATTATTAGTTAAATAACTTTTTATGCGTAAGGGGGTTAGTCTGTATACAATGTGTGTTCTAATTTCAAAGCCAAGCGTATCTAGTAGTATAGTAGCCCGCCTTATGGTACCTAAGAGCGGTTACCGCAGTTTATAGACTCTTGCACCACCAGGGATATCACTGAGGGTGGTAGCTTGAAAGGCGGGTACCACTAAGTACCCTTACACCGGCCAAACAAAATTTGAAAAATCTAACCAATAATACTTATTTTAACGGCACGGGTTCGCACGGGTAGCAGAGCAGAATAGTTTTATCGGCGCGACATGTTTTCCGATATCTTCAACATTCATCGTCATATTTCAGCCAATTTACACACAACTTTAATGAATTATATACTTAAACCAAAGATTTTCATAGGGCATCGTGCCTCTACCCAGATGGATAATCCGCCTTACTAAAGCATGACATTTAATTTCACTCCGCTTGAGGGGCTCCCTGAGCAAATCGCTCTCAGTTCGTACTGCGCACGGCTGTCAAATACTGTCAATTCTGGCTTGTTTATTTCATGTTGCCATAGAGGCGACTATCCTTCTGGACGTTTTAAATTCTTTGACTTAAACCTTCCTCATGAATTACTCCGTTAATTGGTGAAAACTGTATGAAAATCCGTTCAGTAATTTTTGAGTTTATCGCGTTCAGATAGATAGACAGAAGCCGCGGGGAGACTATGTTTTATAATATGTATGGATGTGAAAGTATGATTTGGATGAAATTTAGCACACAGATAGAATATATTCAGGAGTAGGGTGTTTTTTATCCTCGGAAAACAATAGGTAGTTACTTAAAGTTTGCTCAACTATTTGTGCGGAAATAAATGAGTGGCATAGACTAATTGCTCTACATTGTCTAGTTCATAATGGCGCGAAGAACAAAGCATGCTGTTGTGCGTCACTTCCGGTAAGAGGTGCATTACATGCGCTACTCGCAACAGGTCATAAATACAAGGAGAGCTATTTACGCTACAAATTGTTGTCAAAGTCAAAGCCGTTTATTCAATTTAGGCCCTATTAAGAGAGGTAGAGAATTAACTTTTAAGAGAGGTAGAGCTGAGCGGGGAAGTTGGTACCTCCACCTTACAGAATACCGCAGCCTAATAACTTTATGTTGTGTTCCTGCGTGTAAGTAAGGTCGCCAGAGTTCATTGGGGAGGGGGAAGGGCCGGTAACGGGTGAGTGATACCTCGTGTGTTGCAAGCGTCCATATGGCAACGGTAACCGCTTACCATCAGGCGGGCCGTACGCTTGTTTAGCGACTTAGACGTATACAAAATTAAAAATTGAGATGCTCAAAGCTACTGAAACTACCACCAGTTCGGAAGTCGGCATACAAGGGAAAAGAACAGGAAAGAAACTCAGCAAGGTTACATTTTTTGTAATATGTTTTGGATAATCTGACTATATTGAGAACCAACTGTCCTGCGCGGTTTAGCCGCGTTATCTGTATGTCAAACATCGCGATCGTATCTGTTTTTGAGTTATGCTTGAATAAACTATCAAACAAATATACAGATAAAAAGAATAAAATGTTAAAAGTAGCTGTTTTGGGATCTATATTATGTAAAATACATACCACAGAGAAAAGAAAGTGTATTCTCTTTTCCGTGATACATACCATAGTATTAAGAAAAAAAATGAACTGATTTGGCTTCCTTACGATTTTATGTTTAAATGGATTTTTATTTTTAATGTTTTAATTTTTGTTAATTTTTGAGAAAAGTAATTCATTCTATAAACATAAAACGTATAGGTTGAA
This sequence comes from Achlya flavicornis, assembly GCA_947623365.1. Lineage (NCBI taxonomy): Eukaryota > Metazoa > Arthropoda > Insecta > Lepidoptera > Drepanidae > Achlya > Achlya flavicornis. Next base: position 1,167,111 of record OX392491.1, on the reverse strand, counting down.
CTGAAAGTATTGCATGTGCTACCACGCCAAAAGATCACCTTAAACCAGCTAAAATGAAACATGATGCTCAAAGCCTCACTCGAAATTCTTGTGTGTATTGCTGTTTTTATGATCTGCGCCATCTTATTACATAAACAATCGAGATTATGCCTGCGAATTCTGCGATGCATTGGTTTTTGTTGCATAACGAGAGCTATCATTATGGTTATGTAAAATAGCATTATGTTAGTTGTGTCATGGGGGCAGTTTTTTGTGCGAATTTCATTGAACGTTGGAGTCATTATCTTATTTTGGAGCTAATTGAATTCGGGTTGAATATTAGCATTTGCTGGCTTTATTGTCTATCATTAATACTTCATTTGAAGCGCTCGTGGTGTAGCATGATTAGCCGTTCTTAATCGATCGGCAAAGTTAAGCTACGTCTGTCATGGTCGGTACCTGGATGGGTGACCGCCTAGTGGTATTTCAAATCGAGCGTTTCCGTTCTTCGGAAGGCACGTAAAGCCGTTGGTCCCGGTTATCACTTAATTGTGATAGTCGTTAAGCTAGTTGGATGCCTACTAGGCGGCTTGAAAAATTCCAACAGTAGGTTGACCACTAGCCTACCTCCACCAGTCCCTTTCACCCTCATTTGTGTGCAGGAAGCCTGCGCTCAACAGTGGGACATTATAGGCTGATGATGATGATGAATACTTCATTCTAATAATGTTTGTTACACAATCAAGTGGTATTCATTGAATGTGCGTTGTCTACAAATTTATAATTAGTATAGTCTATCAAAACTGTCATATAATGACACCATTGATAGTTCATTGTTATACAATTGTCATACCAGACTTGGGCCCCTGTCAGGCCCCTCAGTTTTACTGGTCACTCTGGGTAAGTGCCCAGGGCTCCGCGATCGATAGAGGCGCTTGCCAGATCACCAGCCGATAACCGATTTACTGATAATAGTACATTGTGATACATGCTACGAATAAATAAAACTTATTCGTAGGATACATGTGTGTAAAGTTGGTAATCATTACACTCTCGGCTTCCTTATCTTAATACCGCCTCGTCTGTAATGATCAATGCACACATACATACGACGTTTTTCAACACACTTACGAGGAAAAAAACAGACTTGTATTTTTTTAAGTAGAGTTTTTGATAATCATCAACAACACAATGAGAAATTAACAAAGTTAACGAAATCCGGTAAAAAAAAATTACATTTTATTTTTCCACATCTTTTCTTGCGTCACGGTATCATGTATCCAATCCAAATAAGGGCTAACGGGTGTGTACGATCCTATAGGAGGTTTTTCCCCACCACAGAGAGCACCGAGGATCTTCCCGCCATAAAACAGCGGCCCGCCAGAATCACCGGGTAATGTGTCTTGCTGGTTGTCCGAACATTTTGGTGCGACGCACATGTTTGGTACGTGAAAATGTTCTTTATGGATATCTTCACAGTGCACCACTACGCCTTCACCAAGCTGCAATGGTCTCAATTCATCCTCTTCATAAGTTTGGATAAGGTCGCCGTCTGAATCGATCCAGGTGCTACCAAAACCGGCATACTCTACTGGATAACCAAGCAATGACCTGTAGTTCAGGCCGGAAATTCTACCGTAATTCTTCAAATGGAGTGGTTCGATTTGAAGCAAAGCTATATCGTTATGGTATTTATAATATGGTGGAATATTTACAAATAGTGTTCTTGGATAAGTGATGAATTTTTTTATCTTCCTGATGAATGTTTTATTTGTTTTGATCGTCATATTACCGAATCTTATGTGGGTGCCAAGAGTGCAGTGAGCAGCGGTGAGCACCCAGTCAGGAGTGATGAGTGTGCCAGTGCAATACTTCCTGCGGCGATGTTGTACGCTGACGACGTAGGGGTACCTGTCGTCAACATCGTCCACGCCGAAGCGCACGCGCAGCTCGCTGCGTTCGCCCCCGCGCCCACTCCTGCTCCCGCGCCTCGTCGCCGCACACGGATTAGACGCGAGCTGTATCAACTGTAAGGCGACGATACTCCTCAGTACGAAGTTTCTCATTTCAATGATTTGACGGAAATAAATACATTATTCAGTTACTGGTTGAATGTTTTAAATCACAGATAAGTTCTTTTTATGGCACCCATGAAATTTTGTTTCAATTTAGTTTGCTTTATCACATACCTACTTACAGTAGGTATAGTGTTTTTCTTACAACATAGTAGAAGTAGGAAAATGTACCGTAATTTGGTGAATACCGTTAGTTTATAATATATCTAGCGAGAATACTGTTTACAATATAACGTGTTAATTTTAGATAGTTTATAATCTATCCATGAAAAACCGTCATATTGTAAACTGGCAGCATACTTGAATGTGACGGAACGGATCGCACCTTGCGTTCTGATTGGTTGAATTGGTTGTCCTGCCGCGCTGTCCGCCATATTCGGCTGTCATTTGTTATCACCGAACGTAAACTAACCCAACAAACATATTTTTTGTGGTTTTTAATAGGTTTTGTGATTGACATATTTGATCTCAAACAATTCTCTGTACCTACATTTTCTTTATTTGACTCCTATGTTTGTTTTCTAACTCTATAGGCACAGCACGAACTACCGCGCTTGTACTATTATTTATTCTGTGCTTTTTTTTTTTTTTTTTTTTATACAACTTAGTCGATAAACAAGCATACGGCCCGCCTGATGGTAAGCGGTTACCGTAGCCATATAGACGCTTGCAACACACGAAGCATCGCTCACGCGTTATCGACCTATCCCCCCTCCCCTATGAGCTCTGGCAACCTTACTCACGCGCAGGAACACAACTTTACCCAACATAAAGTTATTTGGCTGCGGTATTCTGTAAGGTGGAGGTACTTCCCCAGTCGAGCTGCTCTTTGAGCGAATAAACGCTATGCTCTACCTCTCTTACCACTAACTACCACCAAGACTGACCAATCAGGGACGGTTCACAATTTTACGGTTTGAAATGGATCAAAGTCAAAGCCATTTATTCAATTTAGGACCCAGAAGAGGAGAAAAGAGGTCACATTTACTGAAGTTACCACCGGTTCGGAACTCGGCCTTCAACTGAGAAGAATCCGGCAAGAAACTCAGCAAGGTTACATTTTATAAATATTTTTTGGACAATCTGACTATGCTTAGCTTTTTTTTCCAAATAATTAACAATAAAAAACATAGATATATATATTAGAGGATAGATTATAAACTATCGGAAATTAATACGTTATATTGTAAGCAGTATGGTACGGTTCACAATATATCGACAGTTTACAAGCTCGCTAGAGAGATTATAAGCTAACGGTTTTCACAAAAATACGGTGTATTATAAATACCCACTTTAAAAATGTGATTAAAGATTTTGCTTATCTCAAGCTAGAAGAGTACTTCTTTCTTCAATCAACATGATTAAGTTTGTAACGATCTTTACTCGCATCGCAAAATTCGCAATGAAACAATGATGTCAAAGTAACTCGGATCGTGGTGGTTGGCTTGCTTTCTATCTCGCGTATGGTTACCAGACGACAGGATTTTTCCTGACATGTCAGGATTTAAGGCTCTCTCGGAATTTGTCAGTAATTTATGAATCTCATTGATAAATCATTATATTCTTGTATTTATTCCGTTAGGTACATTATTATTGCACAAAAAAGTAGTTCGCTCGTCACCGCACTGATCGCATACCTACACGACGCGAACGCGCGTGGAACATGTTAGCATTTTTTTAGTAATTAGGTATTTAGTCAGGAAATCTTAGTTTTGGATCTGGTGACTCTAATCTCGCCGTTATTAAACAATCGAAAATGACAATACTTGTCCTTAAATCTCATGTTACCGAGATATTTGAACTTGCATATAAGTAGTGAATGCCAAAAGGTTTTTTTTTTTTTTTTTCGGTCGGTCCGTAAACAAGCTTACGGCCCACCTGATGGTAAGCGGTTACCGTAACCATATGGACGCTTGCAACACACGAAGTATCGCTCACGCGTTACAGACCTTTCCCCCCTCCCCAATGAGCTCTGGCGACCAACTTTACACAACATATAGTTATTTGGCTGCGGTATTCTGTAAGGTGGAGGTACTTCCCCAGTCGAGCTGCTCTTTGAGCGAATAAACTCTATGCTCTACCTCTCTCAAAATTTTATGTAATTACCTATGCATTGAATGTGATTGTAAGGAAATAAAACAGTTCAATCATCTAGGATGTTACTTATCTATTACTTTTGCCTATTTTATTAATCCCCTGTCACAGTCATAAGGGGCCCTATCAAATAAACTACAAATAAAGGTAATCTTAATACTTTATTGTTATCTATTTACAATTTCATATTTTATTATTAACTAATTATACGTTAGTAACAACATGTTAGAAGTGAGCAGTCAGTCTATCAATCTCGAACAGGTCACCCATTATTTCTTCCACCTTTGTGCCGATTTTCTTGGCTATCTGTAAATAGATATTTATTAGACTATTGAACAAAAAGTTATCGAAATTCAATTATATTAATATAGTGTAACTTGGTGTAACATCATGTAACGTGGTGTAACATGATGTAACATTGTGTAAAATAGTGTGCTGTGGTGTAACGTAGTGTGCTGTGGTATAACGTAGTATGCTGTGGTGTAACGTAGTGTTGTGGTGTAACGAAGTGTGTTTTGGTGTAACGTAGTGTACTGTGGTGTAACGTAGTGTGTTGTGGTGTAATAAAGTGTGGTGTGGTGTAAAGGTGTGTGTTATAGTGTAACGTAGTGTGCTGTGGTGTAACTTAGTGTGTTTTGGTGTAACGTAGTGTATAGTGGTGTAACGTTGTATAACGTAGTGTGTTTTGGTGTAACGTAGTGTACTGTGGTGTAACGTTGTGTGGTGTTGTGTAACGTAGTGTGTTTTGGTGTAACGTTGTGTGGTGTTGTGTAACGTAGTGCGTTGTGTTGTGGTGTGGTGAAGTGAAGTGTAGTGCAATACATACGTCCGTCTTCTCATGGTTGGGCATGGTGGTGTAGAGCGCGACGAGGTCCCCGTCGAGGATGCCGCGCGCCGCGCCGCCCGGCCCGCCGCCGCCGCCGCCGCGCCTACTCGACTTGTATGTCCTGGAAACAAACACAACATTATACTTTATATATACATTCTACTGTACGTTTGTATGTCACTAAACTCCTCATAAACGGCTGGACCGATTTGAATAATATTTTTTGTATGAGTTTGGGTGGCGCCCTGGATGGTTTAGATTCACAAATCAGCCCGGCAGATGGCGCTGCAGTCGGTATCTAGGTTATATTATCGTCTGCAGCGCCATCTGCCGGGCGAATTAACTCCCTGGATGGTTAAGATAGGGTAGGGTAGGGTAGGGTAGGGTAGGGTAGGGTAGGGTAGGGTAGGGTAGGGTAGGGTAGGGTAGGGTAGGGTAGGGTACGGTAGAGTAGTCGCGCCGGGCAACTAGCACTTTATATAATATTGTACTCAATTTTATACAAGCTCATCGAAACTTAAGTGCAGTGTTGGTGTCAATAGATGTCATTGTTCTCTTGTGCATGTTAACTAGACTGAGCACGTACCTATAAGCCCTAGGGTTGAGGCCCGCTATGTGGCAGCAGTAGTTGTTCATCACGTTCTGCAACATGAGCAGTCGCCGGTACATCTTCTCCGACACCGGCAACACGTACCCGAGGCTGCCGTCCAATGTCGCTGTAATAAACATTATCATATTTTGTAGATGTATCAACAATTTATTAAATATACCCAAAAATCTCATACCATATCATTAATCTCATTACTTCTCACTCACCTAATCTCACCTCACTCATTTCATCTTAGTAATTTCCTTTATAACTGACTAAACTCATTAATCGCATCTCATCTAACTAATCTTCTCATCCCATCTCACTTATCACACTGACAAATCTTATTTCATCTCATTAATCTCATCCCATCTCACTTACCTCATCTCATCTGACTAATCTCATCTTATCTCACTAATCTCATTTCATCTCAATAATCTTCTTACATCTCGCTATTCTCATTTAATTACCATTATAGTCAGAGTATCAAAATACTCAGTTGACTTCACAAACCATCATTAACGTCCACATTTACCTTATTCACCTAAACATTGTAATTTTTTTTTAAATATTTTTCTAGTATTACTAACTATAGATGGTGACGTGTCTCTTGTGCGTATTGTCTGTGTTGAGTTGTCTCGCGTTGATGCGGAACATGCCGTGCACCTGCTGCCCCAGGTGGTAGTCGCACTTGCGGATCAGACGCTGCCCTGAAAAGGAGGTTCACGGTTTAGAAAGGCAAGAAAGAAAAGAAAAGAAAAGAAAAGAAAAGAAAAGAAAAGAAAAGAAAAGAAAAGAAAAGAAAAGAAAAGAAAAGAAAAGAAAAGAAAAGAAAAGAAAAGAAAAGAAAAGAAAAGAAAAGAAAAGAAAAGAAAAGAAAAGAAAAGAAAAGAAAAGAAAAGAAAAGAAAAGAAAAGAAAAGAAAAGAAAAGAAAAGAAAAGAAAAGAAAAGAAAAGAAAAGAAAAGAAAAGAAAAGAAAAGAAAAGAAAAGAAAAGAAAAGAAAAGAAAAGAAAAGAAAAGAAAAGAAAAGAAAAGAAAAGAAAAGAAAAGAAAAGAAAAGAAAAGAAAAGAAAAGAAAAGAAAAGAAAAGAAAAGAAAAGAAAAGAAAAGAAAAGAAAAGAAAAGAAAAGAAAAGAAAAGAAAAGAAAAGAAAAGAAAAGAAAAGAAAAGAAAAGAAAAGAAAAGAAAAGAAAAGAAAAGAAAAGAAAAGAAAAGAAAAGAAAAGAAAAGAAAAGAAAAGAAAAGAAAAGAAAAGAAAAGAAAAGAAAAGAAAAGAAAAGAAAAGAAAAGAAAAGAAAAGAAAAGAAAAGAAAAGAAAAATATAGTATTAGGGTTCCCTATCTCAAAAAACCTGAATCATTATAGGATCGCTTGTTGTCTGCTAAAGGCAGGCAAGGTCTCACAGCACAAGTAAAGGATAAAATCCGAAAATCATTATTTTTTGTTCCGTTGGATAGAAAAATATGTTTCTACAATTACAAACTTACAATTTGAATTGGATTTAAATCCATAAAAGTATATATTTAGTCAGTTTTTTACTAAAACTTTACCATTAACTACATGAAAACTATAACAGGTGTAGATTTCGAGATGGCATATTTTCGAATGTGTGATAAGTGAGATGGGATGAGAAGATTAGTTGGATGAGAAGAGATTAATGAGTTTAGTGAGTTAAAAAGGAAGTTACTAATAGATGAAATGCTTGAGATGAGATTAGGTCAGTGAGAAGGAATGAGATTAATAATATGGGATGAGATTTTTGTCCCTCAGTTGTTCAGCATGACTAACCCAACATAGGTTTCGAAAATATGCCATCTCGAAATCTACACCCAGTATATTTTTGTGTGAATGTCAAAGTTATAGTGTATCACCTCCGTAACTCTCCCGTGCCTGCGGCTGGTACATGAAGAGCGCGAAGTTCCCCTCCGACTCGCTCACCATGAACCCCAGGCTGGTGTTGTCCACCATGAACTCCATCTCGTAGATCTGACACAACAATATATTGCATCAACAATTGTAAGACCAGACAAATCATTCATGTAAATTATGAAATACGAAACAGATATAGACCAAAACTGCTACATGTATACAGGGTTAATTAAATGTTAGTTTTAGGGTTCCGAAAATCCGAACCCAAGGAAAAAAGTTGTAGTTGTAGCTTTTATTAGTAGTTAAAAAACCGGCCAAGTGCTGTTCAGACTCGCGCACCGAGGGTTCCGTACAAACCTGTAGGTGTATAAGTGAATGGTAGTATAGACCTGAGTATTTGATATGAATTTCAATTTATGACGTATTAAAAAAAAACTACTTACTAGATCTCGTTCAAACCAATTTTCGGTGGAAGTTTGCATCGTAATGTATATCATATATTTTTTATAGATTTATCATTCTCTTATTTTAGAAGTTACAGGGGGGGACACACATTTTACCACTTTGGAAGATTCTCTCGCGCAAACTATTCAGTTTAGAAAAAAATGATATTAGAAACCTCAATATCATTTTTGAAGACCTATCCAGAGACACCCCACACTTACGGGTTTTATTAAAAAAAAAAAAGAGTTTCAGTTCTAAGCATGGGGACCCCCAAAATTTATTGTTTTTTTTTCTATTTTTGTGTGAAAATCTTAATGCGGTTCACAGAATACATCTACTTACCAAGTTTCAACATTATAGTTCTTATAGATTCGGAAAAAAGTGGCTGTGACATACGGACGGACAGACGGACAGACAGACTGACAGACATGACGAATATATAAGGGTTCCGTTTTTTGCCATTTGGCTACGGAACCCTAATAAAAAAAACTCAACATTTTTTATTTATTTTTAGTTTTTATGATGTCAAATAACTATGTTAGTAATTTCTATGTAAATTACAAATGTATAATTAATAGGATTTTATAAAACTCCTCATTTTATTTTTCTTATGGGACGTCCCCCATATTGTATTTAGAATGACGTCACTTTACTTTATGTGTTTCGCTCATTAAGCCCTTTCATGTGGAATTTATATAATTACGAACCGGTGGTAGAATCAATAATTTTAACGTTCGTAAGTGCCTCCTTAGGCCCTAAATTGAATAAACAATTTTAAATATCAATTTTTGAACTGTATAAATCGCCATTATGCGGCAGCCGCCATATTGGATTAAAAATGGCGGCCTTCAGGTAATCTTGCATCATCACGAGAACCAAATGTGAATACCAAATTTCAGCTAAATCGGGTAATGGGAAGTTGGTCAAAAACTTGCAAGATTCGATTACAGACCCCGGACAGGTGAAACTAAGTAAAAGCTTGTAAGTAATGTGCGACCTGTGCAGTCCTGAGGTCTCTGGAGACCAGCGAGAGCGTGCGGTGCTGGTGCTGGTAGCGCAGCAGCGATATGGACTTGTACACGTCGGCCACCAGCACCAGGTTCTTGACGGCCAGCATGCGGTGCACGTAGATCTGCGTGTCTATGAACGCCACGCCCACCAAGTCGTTGTCTTTCAATTGCCAGATGTAGATCTGAAAAAAAAATGAAAAAATCTATAAAAATTTTGAAGTGGATTTTGAAGAAGATTTAAGAGAGGTAGAGCATAGCGTTTATTCGCTCAAAGAGCAGCTCGACTGGGGAAGTACCTCCACCTTACAGAATACCGCAGCCAAATAACTTTATGTTGTGTAAAGTTGTGTTCCTGCGCGTGAGTAAGGTCGCCAGAGCTCATTGGGGAGGGGGGAAAGGTCGGTAACGCGTGAGCGATGCTTCGTGTGTTGCAAGCGTCCATATGGCTACGGTAACCGCTTACCATCAGGCGGGCCGTATGCTTGTTTACTGACTTAGTCGTATAAAAAAAAAAAAAAAAAAATCACAGAACGAGTAGCAATTGCGTGCCTCATAGATGGTACCGCAGATATTTTGTCAGATATACGTGGTGGATACGACAATACGGCATTAAATGAAGCCACGTAAAGTACTCATGTATACGATCAACTTTTACTATGGGACCAACTTCGAAATCGCAAGAAAAATACAGCTTTTACATACATTTTCACCGAGGAGACATGCACCTTTTGTACGAAAAGCAGTAATTTTATTTTGAGATTTTTTTGAGAGTGAGACAGCGCACGAAATTTTTGCGCCATATTTGTTGACGTTCTCATTGCTTATAATCAAAAAATCTACTATAAAAAATACAAGTCTGTTTTTTTCCTCGCAAGTGTGTTGAAAAACGTCGTATGACGCGCGTGTGCATTGATCATTACACTCTCGGCTCTCTTATCGCGTTCGCCTGCGTCTCATCATAACGAAACCCTACGGTTCTTTATTTGACCAGGGACCCTTTTTAAATATGTGATGTGACATACCTTCTGTCCGACAGCACTGATGAGGTACCCCAGCAGCTGCGTGAGCGCGGTCACGGGTCCCTTCTGCTCCTTGAACCTGCTCTTGTGACATACCTTCTGTCCGACAGCACTGATGAGGTACCCCAGCACCTGCGTGAGCGCGGTCACGGGTCCCTTCTGCTCCTTGAACCTGCTCTTGTGACATACCTTCTGTCCGACAGCACTGATGAGGTACCCCAGCACCTGCGTGAGCGCGGTCACGGGTCCCTTCTGCTCCTTGAACCTGCTCTTGTGACATACCTTCTGTCCGACAGCACTGATGAGGTACCCCAGCACCTGCGTGAGCGCGGTCACGGGTCCCTTCTGCTCCTTGAACCTGCTCTTGTGACATACCTTCTGTCCGACAGCACTGATGAGGTACCCCAGCACCTGCGTGAGCGCGGTCACGGGTCCCTTCTGCTCCTTGAACCTGCTCTTGTGACATACCTTCTGTCCGACAGCACTGATGAGGTACCCCAGCACCTGCGTGAGCGCGGTCACGGGTCCCTTCTGCTCCTTGAACCTGCTCTTGTGACATACCTTCTGTCCGACAGCACTGATGAGGTACCCCAGCACCTGCGTGAGCGCGGTCACGGGTCCCTTCTGCTCCTTGAACCTGCTCTTGTGACATACCTTCTGTCCGACAGCACTGATGAGGTACCCCAGCACCTGCGTGAGCGCGGTCACGGGTCCCTTCTGCTCCTTGAACCTGCTCTTGTGACATACCTTCTGTCCGACAGCACTGATGAGGTACCCCAGCACCTGCGTGAGCGCGGTCACGGGTCCCTTCTGCTCCTTGAACCTGCTCTTGTGACATACCTTCTGTCCGACAGCACTGATGAGGTACCCCAGCACCTGCGTGAGCGCGGTCACGGGTCCCTTCTGCTCCTTGAACCTGCTCTTGTGACATACCTTCTGTCCGACAGCACTGATGAGGTACCCCAGCACCTGCGTGAGCGCGGTCACGGGTCCCTTCTGCTCCTTGAACCTGCTCTTGTGACATACCTTCTGTCCGACAGCACTGATGAGGTACCCCAGCACCTGCGTGAGCGCGGTCACGGGTCCCTTCTGCTCCTTGAACCTGCTCTTGTGACATACCTTCTGTCCGACAGCACTGATGAGGTACCCCAGCACCTGCGTGAGCGCGGTCACGGGTCCCTTCTGCTCCTTGAACCTGCTCTTGTGACATACCTTCTGTCCGACAGCACTGATGAGGTACCCCAGCACCTGCGTGAGCGCGGTCACGGGTCCCTTCTGCTCCTTGAACCTGCTCTTGTGACATACCTTCTGTCCGACAGCACTGATGAGGTACCCCAGCACCTGCGTGAGCGCGGTCACGGGTCCCTTCTGCTCCTTGAACCTGCTCTTGTGACATACCTTCTGTCCGACAGCACTGATGAGGTACCCCAGCACCTGCGTGAGCGCGGTCACGGGTCCCTTCTGCTCCTTGAACCTGCTCTTGTGACATACCTTCTGTCCGACAGCACTGATGAGGTACCCCAGCACCTGCGTGAGCGCGGTCACGGGTCCCTTCTGCTCCTTGAACCTGCTCTTGTGACATACCTTCTGTCCGACAGCACTGATGAGGTACCCCAGCACCTGCGTGAGCGCGGTCACGGGTCCCTTCTGCTCCTTGAACCTGCTCTTGTGACATACCTTCTGTCCGACAGCACTGATGAGGTACCCCAGCACCTGCGTGAGCGCGGTCACGGGTCCCTTCTGCTCCTTGAACCTGCTCTTGTGACATACCTTCTGTCCGACAGCACTGATGAGGTACCCCAGCACCTGCGTGAGCGCGGTCACGGGTCCCTTCTGCTCCTTGAACCTGCTCTTGTGACATACCTTCTGTCCGACAGCACTGATGAGGTACCCCAGCACCTGCGTGAGCGCGGTCACGGGTCCCTTCTGCTCCTTGAACCTGCTCTTGTGACATACCTTCTGTCCGACAGCACTGATGAGGTACCCCAGCACCTGCGTGAGCGCGGTCACGGGTCCCTTCTGCTCCTTGAACCTGCTCTTGTGACATACCTTCTGTCCGACAGCACTGATGAGGTACCCCAGCACCTGCGTGAGCGCGGTCACGGGTCCCTTCTGCTCCTTGAACCTGCTCTTGTGACATACCTTCTGTCCGACAGCACTGATGAGGTACCCCAGCACCTGCGTGAGCGCGGTCACGGGTCCCTTCTGCTCCTTGAACCTGCTCTTGTGACATACCTTCTGTCCGACAGCACTGATGAGGTACCCCAGCACCTGCGTGAGCGCGGTCACGGGTCCCTTCTGCTCCTTGAACCTGCTCTTGTGACATACCTTCTGTCCGACAGCACTGATGAGGTACCCCAGCACCTGCGTGAGCGCGGTCACGGGTCCCTTCTGCTCCTTGAACCTGCTCTTGTGACATACCTTCTGTCCGACAGCACTGATGAGGTACCCCAGCACCTGCGTGAGCGCGGTCACGGGTCCCTTCTGCTCCTTGAACCTGCTCTTGTGACATACCTTCTGTCCGACAGCACTGATGAGGTACCCCAGCACCTGCGTGAGCGCGGTCACGGGTCCCTTCTGCTCCTTGAACCTGCTCTTGTGACATACCTTCTGTCCGACAGCACTGATGAGGTACCCCAGCACCTGCGTGAGCGCGGTCACGGGTCCCTTCTGCTCCTTGAACCTGCTCTTGTGACATACCTTCTGTCCGACAGCACTGATGAGGTACCCCAGCACCTGCGTGAGCGCGGTCACGGGTCCCTTCTGCTCCTTGAACCTGCTCTTGTGACATACCTTCTGTCCGACAGCACTGATGAGGTACCCCAGCACCTGCGTGAGCGCGGTCACGGGTCCCTTCTGCTCCTTGAACCTGCTCTTGTGACATACCTTCTGTCCGACAGCACTGATGAGGTACCCCAGCACCTGCGTGAGCGCGGTCACGGGTCCCTTCTGCTCCTTGAACCTGCTCTTGTGACATACCTTCTGTCCGACAGCACTGATGAGGTACCCCAGCACCTGCGTGAGCGCGGTCACGGGTCCCTTCTGCTCCTTGAACCTGCTCTTGTGACATACCTTCTGTCCGACAGCACTGATGAGGTACCCCAGCACCTGCGTGAGCGCGGTCACGGGTCCCTTCTGCTCCTTGAACCTGCTCTTGTGACATACCTTCTGTCCGACAGCACTGATGAGGTACCCCAGCACCTGCGTGAGCGCGGTCACGGGTCCCTTCTGCTCCTTGAACCTGCTCTTGTGACATACCTTCTGTCCGACAGCACTGATGAGGTACCCCAGCACCTGCGTGAGCGCGGTCACGGGTCCCTTCTGCTCCTTGAACCTGCTCTTGTGACATACCTTCTGTCCGACAGCACTGATGAGGTACCCCAGCACCTGCGTGAGCGCGGTCACGGGTCCCTTCTGCTCCTTGAACCTGCTCTTGTGACATACCTTCTGTCCGACAGCACTGATGAGGTACCCCAGCACCTGCGTGAGCGCGGTCACGGGTCCCTTCTGCTCCTTGAACCTGCTCTTGTGACATACCTTCTGTCCGACAGCACTGATGAGGTACCCCAGCACCTGCGTGAGAGCGGTCACGGGTCCCTTCTGCTCCTTGGCGTAGAGCTCCTTGAACCTGTTCTTGGTGAGCGGCTGCCCCGGCTCGGGGACCACGTCGATTATGTCGTAGATTATTATCTACAACAATCATGTCAATACTAAGGCATCAGATCTTGAAGAATTAATAGAAAGAAATCACACAACAATTCGAGAAAGTTGGAGCATAGCGTTATTTGGCTTAACCAGTCGAGTGTTTTCTGCCCGCCACGGGCATGTCATAATATTGGCGGGCACAAAAATTATCTGTTACGCGGTCGCATTATATGCGATTCCATTCAAATTCTACTTTATCTATCCTTGTCAATCATATGGATTGATGAATCATATGGAATTATTCGGGAGTAACAAGGCTAGCATTAAGAATCGCGCGTCTATGATTTTGTAAGAATATACATCTGTGTCGGATAACATAAAAAGTTCGGCCGCCATACAGCTCGCAACGCACGAGGTTTTTATTGAAAAAGTTAATAAAAGAGGCAGATCTACCATGAATCCGTAATTAAAATGTTAAATCATGTTATCAACTATGAAAATAAATGTTTTAATACTAATTCCGTGTTGTATAATCGATTTATTTGAATAATAAATGAAAATTAAGCAAACATTTTTTTTAACCTTATAGTGTAGTTTTATTATTTTGATAACTAGTATTAAATTTAATAAAACGGATAGGAAATATTATCTAGATTCTATAACAGTAGCATTTTTATATAGGTTTCATAGTAAAATATCGAGAAATCTCAAGTTTAATGAACATAGGTAAAAAAACGCGAATGACACTTGACAGCGGAAACACGTCAGGTTTTGGCATGGTCGAGGGCAGAAACACTCGACTGGTTATGCGATTTCTTCCAGACAACCTTTGGGTAACATATCTAGACATTAACGTCATATTTACAAATGTTAACTAGATTATTGTTTACGGATAGTTCCCAGACTTTTAGTGGCAAGGATTTTAAAGGTCGCGGCTAACATGAGCAATATTGAGGTACCTATCAGCATGAAAGTCTTGACAATACAAGTAACTTACCCTCCCTCTAGACGTGATGTCCTCGCTGTAGTTGTAATTTGTACCTATAGCTATGTACCCACGGAGTCCTGATCTGAAACAAGCAATTACCGATAGTATTTTTACAAGCTTTATACTGGGTGGAGATTTTGAGATGGCATATATTCGAAACCTATGTTGGGTTAGTCATGCTGAACAACTTTTACTATGGGACCTACACTGAAAACAATTTTTTTTTTTTTACTTTTCATACATTATGATCGAGCAAGGTTGATATTTACTAAGGAAAGTTAAAAAAAATCGAGAATTCACTATTGGTCCCATAGTAAAAGTTGTTCAGGATTACTAACCCAACATATGTTTCGAATATATGCCATCTCGAAGTCTCCACCCAGTGAAAATAGCAATGTATGTTTGTTCGGGTGGAATCTTGCAAGTCGAATTTCACCCACTTCCAGTGGTCGGATTGACTTGATATTTGGTATACATTAGTGTATTGGAAGACAATGCAAGTACAGTCAACATATAAGTATAATTACCAAAAAAAGCTTGTATTATACGTTGTGCTACGAAATCGCATCGTTTGATCGTACGATCGTCGCCAATTAGGACGACGCCTGAATCGCTATTTAATAAGTAAATAAATAACAAACTCGGCGCAGACCAGCCCCCACAAGCAGCACCTGTTCAAGGAACGCGGGTGAAACCGCGGGGGAGAGCTAGTAAACCATATGTTACCTGGTCCCCTCGTAGCTAAGCGCTACATTCTTGAGGCAGGTGACGTGTTCCCAGTCGTCGAGGTCGATGCGAGTGTTGGGGATGATTTCCCAGGACACAGGGGAGAATAGCGCCACGCAGAACTTCTCCTGGGTCGGGTATGGAAACCTGGAACAATTACATTATTGCTACTATACTCAATTTCACATAGGATCTGATTTGAGAGAGGTAGAGCATAGCGTTTATTCGCTCAAAGAGCAGCTCGACTGGGGAAGTACCTCCACCTTACAGAATACCGCAGACAAATAACTTTATGTTTTTTTATACAACTTGGTCGATAAACAAGCATACGGCCCGCCTGATGGTGAGCTTGTAAAAAAAAAAAAAAAAAAAAAAAACATTGAGAAATCTAATAAAATACCATGTGTCACCGAACTCATGCTATTTGAAAACTACTATAGTTGGCCAATAAAGTGGTCAAAATATGTATTTCTATTGCAGGTATAACAACAAATATTAAAAAAGAAATAAAATTGCAAATTAAAGGGTAATTTACCTGGTAACTTATCAAACATTTTCGCGTCACGCAATTATTCAATTTCGGCGTTTACTAAAAACCTTCGTCTTGGGCCAAAGCTTCGGCCCATTTTGGCCGAAGGGTTTTGGTTGAAGGGGACCGAAGCCGAAGCTTCGTTCGGACACTATCCTACTAACATTATAAATGCGAAAGTTTGTGAGTATGTATGTATGTTTGTTACTCTCTCACGCAAATACTACTGAACGGATTTGGATGAAATTTGGCACACAAATAGAATATGTTCTGGATTGACACATAGCATAATTATTATCCGGAAAACATACTATCCCTCGGGAATGCGGGTGAACCGCGCGGGACAGCTAGTTCTCAGTAAATAAATGTCTTTGACTCATCCAACTTTTTTTTTTATACCACTAAGTGGCAAACAAGCATACGGCCCGCCTGATGGTAAGCGGTTACCGTAGTCTATGGACGCTGGCAACACCACTCGCGCGTTGCCGACCCTGCAGAAATCTCTTCAAACCCTTTGTGAAGAACCCCAGCTGTATTCCATTGGGAAAACCAACTCACCTATCCCCCTTATTCTCTGTAGACTTCTCCTTATCCTCCCCATTGAACTTGTAGTAGGTAGTGGTGGGAGTGGTAGCAGATGCTACGAGGCAGTAAGTCTTGGACTCCATGTGGTAGGTGACAAAGTGCGGAGTCAACCGGATGGGCACTTTGCGAACTGCCCACGACGCGTCGTACGACAAGTGGGTGGGCAATGTGCAGATTCGCAGCTCAGACTGGAAGGGGACATTATTAGGTGTACATTTTAGTTATACTCGACGGTTCGATTCCTATCCAGTACAGTAGTACCCAACCGATAAGGCGCGTCGTGAACCTTCGGTCGCACAGAAAAGAAAATATGGCCCGAAGATTAACGAATGCTTATAATCAACCTTAGATCACTACTATAAGGTTCACAATACAGTGCAGCTGGTAGTGCCGTCTCACTCGCAAGTGCCGCCCGTCCGCACACATGCCGACCAATAGCATTTCCCGCGCTTTAAAAATGTTTCTTCTGCGCAGGTACATCGGTAAGAGTTGGGTACTACTGTACCTACCTTCCGGCTAGCTAGATAATATTATAAGAATTTGAACATAACCCCAGTATGAATACAGTCTAATTTGCAACTACTCTCTCCGTCTTACGAATTTTCGATCAGGTCACGTGACACCTGACGCGAGTTTAAAATTTCCCATCTCAAAAAAAGTGCACAACGCCGCTAAAGAAGTTTTCACTTCAAAAAAAAATACAACCAAATTGAGAACCTACCTTTTTTGAAGTAAGTTGAAAAAAGGTGCTTTCAATACGATTTCTCTCTTTAATTTATTTTGCACTAAAACTTTTAATATTGAGTCTATACCTGATGTAGTCTTCTCCTCTTTCGGGGTTTTTTTTTATACCACTTAGGTGGCAAACAAGCATACGGCCCGCCTGATGGTAAGCGGTTACCGTAGCCTATGGACGCTTGCAACACCAGGGGTATCACGCGCGCGTTGCCGACCCTGCTGAAATCTCTTCACACCCCTTTTGAAGAACCCCATAATGTACTCCACCATGACGGGCTATATGACGGGCCAGTTGGCGCAGTTGGTTAAGACTCTGGTAAAGATTCCACCTATTGCGCCGCAGGTCGTGGGTTCGATCCTCACACAGGACATGCATTTGTGTGCATGAACATGTCTGTATGTCTTGAGTCTGTGTGTAATTATGTATATTAAGTATGTATTTACAAACAAAAAGTAGTATAATGTATTATATCAGTTATCTGGTTTCCATAGTACAAGCTCTGCTTAGTTTGGGATCAGATGACCGTGTGTGAGGAATGTCCCAGGATATTTATTTATTGGGAAAACCACGGCGGGGGTGTTGGTACCTTAAAAAAGCTTAAAACTTACTAACCTTAGCATTAAAATAGAGGAATCCTTGCGGGCAGTTAGTGTTGTTGAAGGGTGCGAAGGTAGGCACAGGTGCCTCCTCAGTACAAAGGGGATGCACGCGCAGCTCGCCGCGCGCCGTCAGGAATATGAAGTAGGGGGTCTGCCCGCACACGAACACGCCGTTGTACCCGCCCACGTTACCTGGGGGGAGGGGGGGGGGGTTTGATTTTTGAATGAGCTTGAGCATTAGGAAACCGTAGCACGGTGGTAGGGTACTTTGTAGTACCCATCTGGCTGGCTACCACCCTCAAGTTGAAAATCTGTCGCCAAGCATCTATCGGTGTGTTCCGACAGCTGCACTTGAGAGCCTGTTCCTTCTAGGCTTTGTGTGTGCACCTTCGGTCACATCATCACTCACCATGGTGAGGTTGTGGTCAAACACAATAAAAAAAACCGTAACTTTTACCTCACTGTGCCCAAACTTTTACTTTTCCATTCAATATTTTACCTCAGTATCCCCAACATTTACCTGACCAGTACAAACTTTTACTTCACTATCCCCAACTTTTAGCTCACAATCCCTAATTCCTACCTCACAATCCCCAACGTTTACCTCACAATCCCAAAATTTTACCTCGCAATCCCCAACTTTTACTTAACTATACCCAAACTTACCAAAGTATCTGAGATGCCGTACATTCTCCCGTAACTGTTCTGTCTCATAATGATCGTCTCCACCTCCCACGGTTCCGCTTTTGTAGCCGAAGGGGAAAGATACGTTCATACGGGAGAAACGCATTTTGAGGTTGCCGCGAGGGTATTTGTACGCCTGAAAGATATCAGTTATTATTAAAGATATTTGGAGATTTTTATGGGATGGGTACAAAATCAAAATTCATTTATTCAAGTTAGGCCCTGATAGGGCTCTTGTGAATGTTAACAAATGACTCTACACCGGTTCCAAATACAACTTGAACTGAGAAGACTCCGGCACACTTGGCCGGCACGGCCGACTTGGTACAGAAGTACGAACGGAGACAGAAACTACTTTTAATAATATACGGTGGATACGAGAATAAATGAAACCACTTAAAGTACTCATAAATACGAACAACTTTTACTATGGGACTTTGCCGGATTCTTCTCAGTTGAAGGCCGAGTTCCGAGCCGGTGGTGACTTCAGTAAATGTGACCTTCATAAGTGCCCTTCTGGGGCCTACATTGAATAAATGGCATTGACTTTGACACTGTCTTGTCGTCTGCACTGTTATTTTGCTATATCGTTTCGATGTTTACTCGAACATTTAAGTTGTTTTTTGTTTTTGTTTGTTATAATATTTGTATCTCAAAGGAAAAATAAAGAGCTTATTTAAATTACTACACCTATAATATAACTTGAAAAAAAGCTACGAAACATAATAAAATAATTGTTAAACAAATAAACTATACAAAAGCATAACTCTTTCTCGCGCTGTCGGGTAAAAATACTATTGCTGACGCTACCAATGCGGAAGAAGACGGATGGAAAAGACGATTGTCGCGTTGAACCTCACCTGGTATATCATGAGCTGGTCATCATCGAACCGCATGAGCATGAGCACCCTGGTGCCCTTGTGGCCCACGCCCACCACCACCAGCTCCTTCAGCTTCTCCGCCTCAGCACTCTGCACGGTGGAATTCAACTCCTCCTCCTCCATCGGGTTGGGGATCACGGGCACTGACTCCAAGCTGTCTGCGAGGATCTGCGGAATGGCTTCATTTTACGATCGTGCATTTTAATTTGATGCTAGTTGCGCCTCGCGGTTTCACCCGCGTATCCGAGGAATATCCTACCCTACCCTACCTATCGTAAAGTTTTCTTATGACCCGGTAGATGGCGCTGCAGTCGGTATCTAGGTTATATTATCGACTGCAGCGCCATCTGCCGGGCTGATTTGTGAATCTAAACCATCACGGGAAACAACCAAACGCAAACAAAAAAAATATTCAAATCGGTCCAGCCAATCAGTTGTTTTTTTTTGTATGCGTTTGTGTGACGCCCTGGATGGTTTAGTTAGGGTAGGATAGGGTAGGGTAGGGTAACCGCGAACGAAGTCGCGCCGGGCAGCTAGTCTTTATATATAAAGATAGATGTCGGACATCTGGACATACGAAAGCATTATTGTCTAAGCTGAAAAGGAGCACATCGTTTGATCAGTCAATAAAAAAGAATGTATGGTAGTAACCCTATCCCCGCAGCAGACATCCCTGACGAGGAAGCTGAGCCTCATCTCCGGCAGCGAGTACAGCTCCAGGTTCCCGTTGTGGCGCAGCGCCAGCAGCCAGTACGTGTGCTTGTGTTCTAACAGTCGACGGCGCCACCAGCGCGACACCCGCCGGGGAAGTCCCGCCGTTCTCGACTGCTCCGCTAACATTATCTGTAACGAATACACACTCTGAAAACTGCTCTGCAATGTGTGTTCAAATATATAATAAAATACCCAAAGACATTACAGCTGAAACGAACATACGTAAATTTAAGACATGCTTATTTTAATGGTTAATTCAATATAATTTTTATGACCTGAAAGAACTTCTGATGTTGTAATTTGAATTTATTTGGAATTGATGATTGTCCTTTTGTGATTTGAATAATAATTAATTTGTATTAAATAAAATAAAAATAAATAAATTAAATATCCTGGGACATTCCTCACACACGGTCATCTGATCCCAAACTAAGCAGAGCTTGTACTATGGAAACCAGATAACTGATATAATACATATACTACTTTTTTTGTTTGTAAATACATACTTAATATACATAATTACACCCAGACTCAGGACATACAGACATGTTCATGCACACAAATGCATGTCCTGTGCGGGAATCGAACCCACGACCAGCGGCGCGATAGATGGAATCTTGACCAGAGTCTTAACCAACTGCGCCGTCTGGCCCGTCAAATATGCTCTTATATGCCATTAAACCTGTGAATTGCTATATATAGTAGCAACACATGTATGATCTAATAATAATGTACCTGACATCTTTTACAACCATGTGTTATACAAATAAATTTATCTTATCTTATCTTATCTCACAATCTTAAATATGATCTAAATAAAAAAAATATATAAGGGATGGATACGACAATACGATATTAAATGAAACCACGTAAACTACTCATGTATATGATCAACTTTTACTATGGGACCAACTTCGAAATCGCAAACAAAATTACAGCTTTTCATTAATTTTTGCCTTTTTTATGAAAAACAGTAATATTTTTTTGCGATTTATAAGTTGGTCCATAGTAAAAGTTGATCATATACATGAGTACTTTACGTGGTTTCATTTAATGTCGTATTACCACGGGGTAATATGCCATCTCGAAATCTCCACCTGTTATACGGATGTTATACGGTGGAGATTTCGAAATGGCATATTTTCGAAACCAATGTTGGGTTAGTCATTCTAAACAACTTTTACTATGAAACCAATAGCGAATTCTCAAAAAAAAAAAAACACTTTTCTTACAAAATGTCAACCTTGCATCATAATGTATGAAAAGTAAAAAAAAAATTGATAATTCAGTGTTGGTCCCATAGTAAAAGTTGTTCAGCATGACTAATCCAACATAGGTTTCGAAAATATGCCATCTCGAAATCTCCACCCAGTATAGTATTAGTGTCGTCGAAGTCGTCGGAAACCGAACGACCCGGGTTCTTGAACTTGAGCTTTCGATGAAGGAAAAGGTTTATTCCCAACCTCCCCATAGACCGCATCCCTATTAATGGGGACGTTGAGAATCCCCATTGCCCTATTCCCATTGATGGGGCTGTTGGGAATTGAATAAAATAATTAATAATTGGACTGTTTTACAAAAAACTTAAACCGACTTCAAAGTACACTAAGAAGTAATCAAATCCCGATCTGATGACAATGGGACCAAACGGGAAGTGTACCCTTCCAGACAAAAAAAGAATTTTCCAAATCGGTTAATAAATTACGGAGTTATGAGGTAAATACAACCGAATTGAGAACCTCCTCCTTTTTTTGAAGTCGGTTAAAAAACAGAATACTCACGCTAGCCATAGAGGCAGGAGTCTGGTCGCCGCCATAGAGCAGTTCATCTTCGTCGTTGAGCTCGTACACCGCGCCCGGCTTGAAGCCTTCCGCTTTCACGTTCTTCCCTTTCATCTTGCCACTAAACTCACCTTTCACCTGATGGCATAAGGTTCGTTTTAGATTGCAGAACAATTAACTGTCTATAGGCCGGTCAAAATGATTTTTAGGGTTCCGTAGCCAAATGGCAAAAAACGGTACCCTTATAGATTCGTCATGTCTGTCTGTCTGTATGTCCGTCCGTATGTCACAGCCACTTTTTTCCGAAACTATAAGAACTATAATGTTGAAACTTGGTTAAGTAGATGTATTCTGTGAACCGCATTAAGATTTTCACACAAAAATAGAAAAAAAACAATAAATTTTGGGGGTCCCCATACTTAGAACTGATTACTACCATTTACTTATATACCTACAGGTTTGTACGGAACCCTCGGTGCGCGAGTCTGAATCGCACTTGGCCGGTTTTTCTTTTTTGAAATGTCACCGTGTATAGTGTACCTGCACATTTTCAGCGTCGGGCGGCGAGAACAGCCCGCTGAGATCTCTGTACAGAGTGACCTTCAGTAGAGCGGGACGGTGCGGCACGTGCTGCCGGGTGGGAGCGAGACGACCTGATTGCTGCAATATAACAGTTAAAGCTTGCTCAAATAACACGCGCTATAACATATACAACGTGAAACGGAAAGGGTAGGGCCCCACATGTGTGGTAGGTACAGTACATCTATGTGTGGTAGACACAGGACGTGTATATGTGGTAGACACAGCACATGTATATTTGGTAGACACAGTACGTGTATGTGTGGTAGACACAACACGTGTATATGTGGTATACACAACACCTAAGCAGATAAGCCCTCGAGCTTCCGTGTAGGCTATAAAATATACATGTAAATTGTTATAATGTAAAATAAATATATTTATAAAAAAACGTGTATATGTGGTAGACACAGCACGTGTATATGTGGTAGGTACAGTACGTGTATACGTGGTAGACACAGTACGTGTATGTGTTTGGTACAGTACGTGTATATGTGTAGACACAGAACGTGTATATGTGGTAGGTACAGCACGTGTATATGTGGTAGACACAGAACGTGTATATGTGGTAGGTACAGTAGGTGTATATGGAGTAGACACAGTACGTGTATATGTGGTAGGTACAGTACGTGTATATGTGGTAGGCACAGTACGTGTATGTGTGGTAGGTACCCACCGTTCCATCCTTTGAGCGGAACTCCCTGAGTGCGAGCACTAACGCTCGCCCGCACATGGACAGCACGCAAAGATATGGGTCTGCTGTCGTCGCATATGTTGCAGTCCACTCTAATTGGATCGACTGAATTTGGTTGCCATCTGGAAGATAAGCCAAAATAATGATGTAGCCAGTCTAATCTGAATTCAGTAATTAGGAAAACCCAAACTTATTTACAGCTTGGCAAAAAACTTTAGAAACGGTACAAATATTTTTGTACGCCGACAAAATGGTATTATGTGTGAATTGTATTTGTAATTAAATATTTAAACATTCAAGTAAGGCTAATGCACGATTCGGAAGGTTGCTTTTGCTGAGAAGAGCCGGCAATAAAGTCAGCAATTGCTGTTTTCAAAAATAAACTTAGATACATTATATAAGTTGTGTGGTGATGTAAAAAGGTCATACAACCACTTTGATATTTTATTTATTAAAATAGGATATCAGTTAAGATTAAGCCGACTGTTCGGGACACTTGTTGTGATCAGGACATTTATTGTTATTTTTTATGATTACGTAATATTTTATATTGTTAAATTAAAATGTCTAGAAATAAGAAATATTAAAGAGTTTACTCCCGAGTGTACAATGATTACCCTTAGAATACGTATCAACATAAATTGTATAGTAAATAAACAGTACTTGAACCCTAAACATAGGTAAAAGTCTAGACAAAGTCTAGGTAGAACTAAGATTTACAATGTACATTTAGAATCGTGAATAACCCTCTACAAATGTAAAACTTGTTACACGATAAAGTTAGTATTCATGTTGAAACCTAAGTTAACAAAAAAGTGTTAACATGTCAACAAAACACTCGATTAGGCATAGTAATCTAGTTAGAATTGTTTCGTAAGCACCATATGTGCACACCAACTATTTACTAGGTAATTACTGTATAAACTCGCATTACCTAACGTAAGACCTAGATAATAAGTTTTACTACAAGCCCTGAATGAAACCCTGATCATATTTTGAAATTTACGTGATTTTACCCGGAACTATAAATATCAACAATAAAATTTCCTTATATATGCGAAAGGGAGACAAAATGTGTCGGAGAACCTTAGGAGATGTAGTAACAGGACTACACTTTTTGGATTAGATCCTTCTAGAACTTTTAGACAAGGTCCGCGCTATATGCAAGATAGAGAGGTTACTTAAATGCACTTAAATTAGACAAGAAAAAGATATGTTTTCTCTCTTAAAAAGTAGACTCGCTCACTGTGTAAGTCGTATACACAGCGTTTATAATTTGCATATAATCAGTACATTTTTCTCATTTAGTATCGGATTCCATTAATCGATTCCAGGACAGCAAGTATCTACTAAGTATAGTAGTAGTAGTAGTCAGACAGATGTCACAGTAGTAGGACAGTACCGGGACAGTACCAAGTAAGGCAGATGCCAAGTTGAGATTACCATCAAGTAGTATAACGTCAGGCAGATGCCACAGTAGCGGCTAGTTAGTTACCTCATCGGTAAAATGTAAGGCAGATGCCATAGTAGCGGCTAAGTAAATTATCAGTGTATCATCAGGCACCCATTGTCTACGTATATTTGTGTAAATCATCTATGTAATTTAAAAAGTTTGTTAATTATTGTATTCAGACAGATTGTCACAGAAGTGTTAAAATTCAATAAATAAATCGTTTATATACCAACCATACGGCTTTTCATGACGCCCTTGGCAATCCAGCAAATAAAATAAAGTACGGGAAAAGGGATCTCACGATTCGCGCATTCGTCCTAAGCGGCGTCTTATTTACACGAGGTCCCCGGCCGCCCGTACATTTGGTCCTTCGAGCCGGATTATCCAAGATACTGAACGGCCACAGCCATGGTTGGTACCAGATCAACTACCGCAAGAGGCAGATCGCAGAGTCGCGATGGCGACGCACCGCCGCCAGCACCTGCAGACGATCTGGCCACAGATGCCGCCCCAACGGGGAGTACTGCCCCTACAGTAGCACCATCGTCGAGTCGTACTGTCACTGCTACTGAAGCTACCCTAACCTCAGGGTTTACGACTACTACTACCGAAGAGGAAACCGGAACCGATCAACGACAGGCCCCTGATGACCGAATCGAACGCAGCACCATCAGGGGAAATAAGTCAACAAAGAGTCAACGAGCGCGCCGCATAGCTCTGGCTAAAGAAGAGGTAGCAAGACTGAAACTTGAGCTAGCAATAGTTAGACTCGCCGTCATAGACCCATCTGAATGGTCTGAAGGTGACGACGTAAGATCCGTGTCCATTAAATCCACTGAACGGAGGGTGGACACAGGGCTAGACAAGAGTCAGCGCCTACTTGCTATTTCGAATGAGCCTCAACACCAGCCAGAGCACCGAGAGGTGGAACCGAATTATAACGCCGCACCTGTTGCGGCACCATATCCATCCGTAGCTACGCATCCAGTCGTGCTCTTGGGCGCAACCTCGGAGACTCAGATGACTCAACAGCAGTCAAAAGTTGACAACGATGAGGGTAATAAAGGAATCCCTCAGCACTCTGTACAGGGTAATAAAGGAATCCCTCAGAGACCAGAAGCGCAGATACCGACGGGAATAGAAGCTGCAATCACCCCGTATTCTGCGCAACAGAAAATAGATTTCAGTGAGTTAGCGTCAGCAATCACTATTGCTGTAAAGGCAGGTCAACGCGCAATGCCGTCGCGTTACCGATTCGAATTACCTGCTTTTACTGGCGCGCATCAGGATTGGCTGTCATTCCGAACAGCGTACTTCGAGTCAGCAACTGACTTTTCGGAAACCGAGAATATGACCAGACTACGCCGTGCACTTAAAGGACGTGCTAAAGAGGCCGTTGAGAGTCTGCTCATTAATAGTGCCAATCCCACTGAAGTGATGAAAATATTGGAGTCCCGCTTTGGAAGACCGGACTCAATAGCTCTCGCAGAGATGGATCGACTTAGGAATCTGCCACGGTTCACGGATTCATCTAAAGACCTTTGCATACTGTCAAGCAAGGTCACGAATATAGTGGCGACTCTTCGTGCTCTGAATAAGACTACGTATTTATACAATCCAGAGCTGACGAAGGTCACGATTGATAAGCTAACACCGACACTTCGATATAGATGGTTCGATTTCTCCGCCATGCAGCCCAAAGAGGAAGCAGACCTGCTCAAACTCACCCGATTCCTCGAGAGAGAAGTGGAATTATGGGCACCCTACGCTCAAGTAGAGGTCATACCCTCGACTTCACATACAGAGCCAGCTTCGCGCAATCCTTACAAGCGCACTCAACGTACGCTAAACGCTAATGCGAACGTTGATAGGAAGCCATATAGATGCTGTATATGTGAACGAGAGGGACATTCGCCGCCTGACTGCGATAAATTCCGCGATGCCGACATCAACCAAAGATGGGATCTTGCAAAGACGCACAGCCTTTGTTTCCGATGTTTACGATACAGGAACAAAACGCACAATTGCAAGCCGCCCAAATGCGGTGTCAACGAATGCCCATACAGACATCACCACTTACTCCATTATGAGAAACAAAGGAATACGAGTGACAGGACAGATAAGACGGAAAAGGTTACGTCGACTTGGCTGCCTGTACAATCCCAGACGTACTTGAAGGTACTGCCTGTACAGATTTCCGGACCGGCGGGAGAAGTCAACACACATGCATTGTTGGATGATGGGTCAACTGTGACTTTGATCGACGCCGACTTAGCGAACACAGTCGGCGCTTATGGACCCTGCCAACCAATGCAAATCGAAGCCATAGGAGGAGCAGAAGTACCTGCTTCAGCATCTCAACGCATCGCAATCACCATCAAGGGTGCAACCCAGCCACACAAGATTTACGCACGCACCATAGAAAACCTGAGGCTATCAACACAGACAGTCGCCGACGAAGACCTGGACGACTGCCAACATCTGATCGACATACGAGACGCTTTGAAGTTTGTAGAAGCCAAACCAAAGATACTTGTCGGTCAAGATAATTGGAATTTATTACTAGCCTCAGAGGTACGAAAGGGAAAGAAGAACCAACCAATAGCATCACACACTCCGCTTGGTTGGGTTCTCCATGGTGCGCACACAAGGTCGCTGGGAAAACGCATCGACTTCGTTCATTACTTTACGATGAAAGAAGACATGGATGGACAGTTGAAAGATCACTTTGCGATCGAGGCGTTGACGATCATACCGAAGAAGCCGCAGACTGATCCGGAACAACGTGCACTCAAACTCGATGAGTGCACCACCCGAACGGAAGACGGACAGTGTAAGACGGCGCTCCTATGGAAGAATGATAACATCGCGATGCCATGCAATTACGACAACGCGATGAAGAGGCTTATCACCACCGAAAAGATTCCAGAGCTGAAAGAAAGGTATGAACAGCCGATGACAGCTCTGATGGAAAGGGACTACGCTGAACCGGCTCCACTGGCGAAAACGATTAATAGGACGTGGTACCTACCACATTTCGCCGTGGTGAACCCTATGAAGCCGGGGAAGATTCGAATAGTCCATGATGCTGCAGCAGAAACAAAGGGGGTCTCACTAAACGACCACCTTCTGACGGATCCTGATTTGCTGCAGTCGTTGCCAGAAGTACCCACGAAACTCAACGTCGCTGATGATGCAAATCGCGACGTAGAAGAGTCAGAAGTCCTGAAGGACGATCCGAGTACCTGGCCAACCGAGAAACCTACACAGAAAGAACTGACTGATGAAGAGAAGACACTCAACATCACCGAGAAGCGCGAGAGACCGAAGATGAGCCACGTCGTTCCTGACGGCACCCCTTTCTACAAGTGGGAACACTATCTCCGCGCTACAGCCAGAGTCTTACAGTTCATCAACCTGTGTAGGCGAAACAAACAGCGTGCACGTCACAAACACACGCTGAAGAATAAAGAGGCAGATCTGGATTGGAAACGCAAGAAGAAGAAAACTTAAAACCGAGGCCAACAGCTGCCAAACCCGATGCAACAGCAAGAAGATTCATACCGTTGGACGCCATCCTTCTGAGAGAAGCCGAGAAACTGCTGGTACGAGCAAGCCAAGAAGAATCCTTCCCTACAGAGATGGAAGACTTGAAGAACAACAGGGCTGTATCTACCAGCAGTCGTCTGCGCCCAATATCTGTCGCTTTAGTCGACGGAATCATCTTACTGAGGTCTCGCATCGGAGCTACGAAGAATGTTGACGGCCTCGAGAAGTCTCCACCTGTCCTCGACGGAAATCACGTAACAACGAAGCTGTGGATTGAATATACCCACAGACAGCTGCTGCACGCTGGCGTAGAGGCAACAATAAACGAATGTCGCCAATACTATTGGATTCTACGCCTACGTCCAGTCACGAAGATGATGGTCCACCGATGTTTACCATGCCGCATTCGAAGAAATATGCCGTCACAGCCAGCCACAGGAAACCACCCCCCATGCAGACTGGCTCACCACGTCAGGCCCTTTACATACACGGGTCTCGACTATTTCGGCCCGATGTCAGTCACAGTCGGGCGTAGTCGCCAGAAGAGGTATGGGCACTATTTACCTGCCTCACCACACGGGCGGTTCACCTGGAGCTGGCAGCATCCCTGACGACGGACTCTGCGGTCATGGCCCTGCGAAGGATGATAGCACGGAGAGGATGTCCTACAGAAATCTGGTCAGACAACGGGACAAATTTGCGTGGCGCTGACAAAGAGCTGCGTCAATCCATCGACGCAGCGACTGAAGACGAAGCCACCAAGAGGATGATATCCTGGCGTTTCATTCCGCCAGGAGCTCCGTTCATGGGAGGAGCCTGGGAGCGGCTGGTCCGATCAGTTAAGACCGCCCTCTCAGTGATACTTCAAGAGCAACATCCCCCAGAAGAAGTACTCGCAACTCTATTGGTTGAAGCGGAGTACACAGTCAACAGTCGTCCCCTTACGCACGTGTCTACAGATCCTGAGGATGAAGAAACGCTGACCCCCAACCACTTCCTTCTTGGCGGGTCAGCGCGAGTTCCGGCACCAGGCACCTTCAACGAAAAGGACCTCATCGGCAGAACACACTGGCGAGCTTCACAATATCTTGCTAACCAATTTTGGGCAAGATGGGTGAAAGAATACCTCCCCGATTTGCAATACCGGCGGGAGCCACACGGAAGAGGCGCGGAGATCAAGATTGGAGACGTCGTACTAGTCGCCGACGACAACCTGCCTCGCAACACATGGCCAAGAGGGATCGTCGAAGCCATCTACCCCGGAGCTGATGGCATCGTACGAGCAGTCGACGTGCGCACCCGAAGCGGAACACTACGACGTCCCACGAAGAAGCTGATCATCCTGCCCACCGAGCCAGTAGTCCCTCAACCGGAAATGTCTTCATCGACACCGTAGTCGAAGAACGGCGGGAGAATGTTCGGGACACTTGTTGTGATCAGGACATTTATTGTTATTTTTTATGATTACGTAATATTTTATATTGTTAAATTAAAATGTCTAGAAATAAGAAATATTAAAGAGTTTACTCCCGAGTGTACAATGATTACCCTTAGAATACGTATCAACATAAATTGTATAGTAAATAAACAGTACTTGAACCCTAAACATAGGTAAAAGTCTAGACAAAGTCTAGGTAGAACTAAGATTTACAATGTACATTTAGAATCGTGAATAACCCTCTACAAATGTAAAACTTGTTACACGATAAAGTTAGTATTCATGTTGAAACCTAAGTTAACAAAAAAGTGTTAACATGTCAACAAAACACTCGATTAGGCATAGTAATCTAGTTAGAATTGTTTCGTAAGCACCATATGTGCACACCAACTATTTACTAGGTAATTACTGTATAAACTCGCATTACCTAACGTAAGACCTAGATAATAAGTTTTACTACAAGCCCTGAATGAAACCCTGATCATATTTTGAAATTTACGTGATTTTACCCGGAACTATAAATATCAACAATAAAATTTCCTTATATATGCGAAAGGGAGACAAAATGTGTCGGAGAACCTTAGGAGATGTAGTAACAGGACTACACTTTTTGGATTAGATCCTTCTAGAACTTTTAGACAAGGTCCGCGCTATATGCAAGATAGAGAGGTTACTTAAATGCACTTAAATTAGACAAGAAAAAGATATGTTTTCTCTCTTAAAAAGTAGACTCGCTCACTGTGTAAGTCGTATACACAGCGTTTATAATTTGCATATAATCAGTACATTTTTCTCATTTAGTATCGGATTCCATTAATCGATTCCAGGACAGCAAGTATCTACTAAGTATAGTAGTAGTAGTAGTCAGACAGATGTCACAGTAGTAGGACAGTACCGGGACAGTACCAAGTAAGGCAGATGCCAAGTTGAGATTACCATCAAGTAGTATAACGTCAGGCAGATGCCACAGTAGCGGCTAGTTAGTTACCTCATCGGTAAAATGTAAGGCAGATGCCATAGTAGCGGCTAAGTAAATTATCAGTGTATCATCAGGCACCCATTGTCTACGTATATTTGTGTAAATCATCTATGTAATTTAAAAAGTTTGTTAATTATTGTATTCAGACAGATTGTCACAGAAGTGTTAAAATTCAATAAATAAATCGTTTATATACCAACCATACGGCTTTTCATGACGCCCTTGGCAATCCAGCAAATAAAATAAAG
This sequence comes from Achlya flavicornis, assembly GCA_947623365.1. Taxonomy (NCBI): domain Eukaryota; kingdom Metazoa; phylum Arthropoda; class Insecta; order Lepidoptera; family Drepanidae; genus Achlya; species Achlya flavicornis. The sequence goes on along the minus strand of OX392491.1, from coordinate 1,136,393 downwards.
TACGGGAAAAGGGATCTCACGATTCGCGCATTCGTCCTAAGCGGCGTCTTATTTACACGAGGTCCCCGGCCGCCCGTACATTTGGTCCTTCGAGCCGGATTATCCAAGATACTGAACGGCCACAGCCATGGTTGGTACCAGATCAACTACCGCAAGAGGCAGATCGCAGAGTCGCGATGGCGACGCACCGCCGCCAGCACCTGCAGACGATCTGGCCACAGATGCCGCCCCAACGGGGAGTACTGCCCCTACAGTAGCACCATCGTCGAGTCGTACTGTCACTGCTACTGAAGCTACCCTAACCTCAGGGTTTACGACTACTACTACCGAAGAGGAAACCGGAACCGATCAACGACAGGCCCCTGATGACCGAATCGAACGCAGCACCATCAGGGGAAATAAGTCAACAAAGAGTCAACGAGCGCGCCGCATAGCTCTGGCTAAAGAAGAGGTAGCAAGACTGAAACTTGAGCTAGCAATAGTTAGACTCGCCGTCATAGACCCATCTGAATGGTCTGAAGGTGACGACGTAAGATCCGTGTCCATTAAATCCACTGAACGGAGGGTGGACACAGGGCTAGACAAGAGTCAGCGCCTACTTGCTATTTCGAATGAGCCTCAACACCAGCCAGAGCACCGAGAGGTGGAACCGAATTATAACGCCGCACCTGTTGCGGCACCATATCCATCCGTAGCTACGCATCCAGTCGTGCTCTTGGGCGCAACCTCGGAGACTCAGATGACTCAACAGCAGTCAAAAGTTGACAACGATGAGGGTAATAAAGGAATCCCTCAGCACTCTGTACAGGGTAATAAAGGAATCCCTCAGAGACCAGAAGCGCAGATACCGACGGGAATAGAAGCTGCAATCACCCCGTATTCTGCGCAACAGAAAATAGATTTCAGTGAGTTAGCGTCAGCAATCACTATTGCTGTAAAGGCAGGTCAACGCGCAATGCCGTCGCGTTACCGATTCGAATTACCTGCTTTTACTGGCGCGCATCAGGATTGGCTGTCATTCCGAACAGCGTACTTCGAGTCAGCAACTGACTTTTCGGAAACCGAGAATATGACCAGACTACGCCGTGCACTTAAAGGACGTGCTAAAGAGGCCGTTGAGAGTCTGCTCATTAATAGTGCCAATCCCACTGAAGTGATGAAAATATTGGAGTCCCGCTTTGGAAGACCGGACTCAATAGCTCTCGCAGAGATGGATCGACTTAGGAATCTGCCACGGTTCACGGATTCATCTAAAGACCTTTGCATACTGTCAAGCAAGGTCACGAATATAGTGGCGACTCTTCGTGCTCTGAATAAGACTACGTATTTATACAATCCAGAGCTGACGAAGGTCACGATTGATAAGCTAACACCGACACTTCGATATAGATGGTTCGATTTCTCCGCCATGCAGCCCAAAGAGGAAGCAGACCTGCTCAAACTCACCCGATTCCTCGAGAGAGAAGTGGAATTATGGGCACCCTACGCTCAAGTAGAGGTCATACCCTCGACTTCACATACAGAGCCAGCTTCGCGCAATCCTTACAAGCGCACTCAACGTACGCTAAACGCTAATGCGAACGTTGATAGGAAGCCATATAGATGCTGTATATGTGAACGAGAGGGACATTCGCCGCCTGACTGCGATAAATTCCGCGATGCCGACATCAACCAAAGATGGGATCTTGCAAAGACGCACAGCCTTTGTTTCCGATGTTTACGATACAGGAACAAAACGCACAATTGCAAGCCGCCCAAATGCGGTGTCAACGAATGCCCATACAGACATCACCACTTACTCCATTATGAGAAACAAAGGAATACGAGTGACAGGACAGATAAGACGGAAAAGGTTACGTCGACTTGGCTGCCTGTACAATCCCAGACGTACTTGAAGGTACTGCCTGTACAGATTTCCGGACCGGCGGGAGAAGTCAACACACATGCATTGTTGGATGATGGGTCAACTGTGACTTTGATCGACGCCGACTTAGCGAACACAGTCGGCGCTTATGGACCCTGCCAACCAATGCAAATCGAAGCCATAGGAGGAGCAGAAGTACCTGCTTCAGCATCTCAACGCATCGCAATCACCATCAAGGGTGCAACCCAGCCACACAAGATTTACGCACGCACCATAGAAAACCTGAGGCTATCAACACAGACAGTCGCCGACGAAGACCTGGACGACTGCCAACATCTGATCGACATACGAGACGCTTTGAAGTTTGTAGAAGCCAAACCAAAGATACTTGTCGGTCAAGATAATTGGAATTTATTACTAGCCTCAGAGGTACGAAAGGGAAAGAAGAACCAACCAATAGCATCACACACTCCGCTTGGTTGGGTTCTCCATGGTGCGCACACAAGGTCGCTGGGAAAACGCATCGACTTCGTTCATTACTTTACGATGAAAGAAGACATGGATGGACAGTTGAAAGATCACTTTGCGATCGAGGCGTTGACGATCATACCGAAGAAGCCGCAGACTGATCCGGAACAACGTGCACTCAAACTCGATGAGTGCACCACCCGAACGGAAGACGGACAGTGTAAGACGGCGCTCCTATGGAAGAATGATAACATCGCGATGCCATGCAATTACGACAACGCGATGAAGAGGCTTATCACCACCGAAAAGATTCCAGAGCTGAAAGAAAGGTATGAACAGCCGATGACAGCTCTGATGGAAAGGGACTACGCTGAACCGGCTCCACTGGCGAAAACGATTAATAGGACGTGGTACCTACCACATTTCGCCGTGGTGAACCCTATGAAGCCGGGGAAGATTCGAATAGTCCATGATGCTGCAGCAGAAACAAAGGGGGTCTCACTAAACGACCACCTTCTGACGGATCCTGATTTGCTGCAGTCGTTGCCAGAAGTACCCACGAAACTCAACGTCGCTGATGATGCAAATCGCGACGTAGAAGAGTCAGAAGTCCTGAAGGACGATCCGAGTACCTGGCCAACCGAGAAACCTACACAGAAAGAACTGACTGATGAAGAGAAGACACTCAACATCACCGAGAAGCGCGAGAGACCGAAGATGAGCCACGTCGTTCCTGACGGCACCCCTTTCTACAAGTGGGAACACTATCTCCGCGCTACAGCCAGAGTCTTACAGTTCATCAACCTGTGTAGGCGAAACAAACAGCGTGCACGTCACAAACACACGCTGAAGAATAAAGAGGCAGATCTGGATTGGAAACGCAAGAAGAAGAAAACTTAAAACCGAGGCCAACAGCTGCCAAACCCGATGCAACAGCAAGAAGATTCATACCGTTGGACGCCATCCTTCTGAGAGAAGCCGAGAAACTGCTGGTACGAGCAAGCCAAGAAGAATCCTTCCCTACAGAGATGGAAGACTTGAAGAACAACAGGGCTGTATCTACCAGCAGTCGTCTGCGCCCAATATCTGTCGCTTTAGTCGACGGAATCATCTTACTGAGGTCTCGCATCGGAGCTACGAAGAATGTTGACGGCCTCGAGAAGTCTCCACCTGTCCTCGACGGAAATCACGTAACAACGAAGCTGTGGATTGAATATACCCACAGACAGCTGCTGCACGCTGGCGTAGAGGCAACAATAAACGAATGTCGCCAATACTATTGGATTCTACGCCTACGTCCAGTCACGAAGATGATGGTCCACCGATGTTTACCATGCCGCATTCGAAGAAATATGCCGTCACAGCCAGCCACAGGAAACCACCCCCCATGCAGACTGGCTCACCACGTCAGGCCCTTTACATACACGGGTCTCGACTATTTCGGCCCGATGTCAGTCACAGTCGGGCGTAGTCGCCAGAAGAGGTATGGGGCACTATTTACCTGCCTCACCACACGGGCGGTTCACCTGGAGCTGGCAGCATCCCTGACGACGGACTCTGCGGTCATGGCCCTGCGAAGGATGATAGCACGGAGAGGATGTCCTACAGAAATCTGGTCAGACAACGGGACAAATTTGCGTGGCGCTGACAAAGAGCTGCGTCAATCCATCGACGCAGCGACTGAAGACGAAGCCACCAAGAGGATGATATCCTGGCGTTTCATTCCGCCAGGAGCTCCGTTCATGGGAGGAGCCTGGGAGCGGCTGGTCCGATCAGTTAAGACCGCCCTCTCAGTGATACTTCAAGAGCAACATCCCCCAGAAGAAGTACTCGCAACTCTATTGGTTGAAGCGGAGTACACAGTCAACAGTCGTCCCCTTACGCACGTGTCTACAGATCCTGAGGATGAAGAAACGCTGACCCCCAACCACTTCCTTCTTGGCGGGTCAGCGCGAGTTCCGGCACCAGGCACCTTCAACGAAAAGGACCTCATCGGCAGAACACACTGGCGAGCTTCACAATATCTTGCTAACCAATTTTGGGCAAGATGGGTGAAAGAATACCTCCCCGATTTGCAATACCGGCGGGAGCCACACGGAAGAGGCGCGGAGATCAAGATTGGAGACGTCGTACTAGTCGCCGACGACAACCTGCCTCGCAACACATGGCCAAGAGGGATCGTCGAAGCCATCTACCCCGGAGCTGATGGCATCGTACGAGCAGTCGACGTGCGCACCCGAAGCGGAACACTACGACGTCCCACGAAGAAGCTGATCATCCTGCCCACCGAGCCAGTAGTCCCTCAACCGGAAATGTCTTCATCGACACCGTAGTCGAAGAACGGCGGGAGAATGTTCGGGACACTTGTTGTGATCAGGACATTTATTGTTATTTTTTATGATTACGTAATATTTTATATTGTTAAATTAAAATGTCTAGAAATAAGAAATATTAAAGAGTTTACTCCCGAGTGTACAATGATTACCCTTAGAATACGTATCAACATAAATTGTATAGTAAATAAACAGTACTTGAACCCTAAACATAGGTAAAAGTCTAGACAAAGTCTAGGTAGAACTAAGATTTACAATGTACATTTAGAATCGTGAATAACCCTCTACAAATGTAAAACTTGTTACACGATAAAGTTAGTATTCATGTTGAAACCTAAGTTAACAAAAAAGTGTTAACATGTCAACAAAACACTCGATTAGGCATAGTAATCTAGTTAGAATTGTTTCGTAAGCACCATATGTGCACACCAACTATTTACTAGGTAATTACTGTATAAACTCGCATTACCTAACGTAAGACCTAGATAATAAGTTTTACTACAAGCCCTGAATGAAACCCTGATCATATTTTGAAATTTACGTGATTTTACCCGGAACTATAAATATCAACAATAAAATTTCCTTATATATGCGAAAGGGAGACAAAATGTGTCGGAGAACCTTAGGAGATGTAGTAACAGGACTACACTTTTTGGATTAGATCCTTCTAGAACTTTTAGACAAGGTCCGCGCTATATGCAAGATAGAGAGGTTACTTAAATGCACTTAAATTAGACAAGAAAAAGATATGTTTTCTCTCTTAAAAAGTAGACTCGCTCACTGTGTAAGTCGTATACACAGCGTTTATAATTTGCATATAATCAGTACATTTTTCTCATTTAGTATCGGATTCCATTAATCGATTCCAGGACAGCAAGTATCTACTAAGTATAGTAGTAGTAGTAGTCAGACAGATGTCACAGTAGTAGGACAGTACCGGGACAGTACCAAGTAAGGCAGATGCCAAGTTGAGATTACCATCAAGTAGTATAACGTCAGGCAGATGCCACAGTAGCGGCTAGTTAGTTACCTCATCGGTAAAATGTAAGGCAGATGCCATAGTAGCGGCTAAGTAAATTATCAGTGTATCATCAGGCACCCATTGTCTACGTATATTTGTGTAAATCATCTATGTAATTTAAAAAGTTTGTTAATTATTGTATTCAGACAGATTGTCACAGAAGTGTTAAAATTCAATAAATAAATCGTTTATATACCAACCATACGGCTTTTCATGACGCCCTTGGCAATCCAGCAAATAAAATAAAGTACGGGAAAAGGGATCTCACGATTCGCGCATTCGTCCTAAGCGGCGTCTTATTTACACGAGGTCCCCGGCCGCCCGTACACCGACAGTGGCGCCACCATTATTTTCTTTCTTGCCAAGTTGTATTATGTATTTTGTAGATTCTACAAAGATGTATGACAAATAAACAACATCAAGAATTACCCTAGAATTGTCTACATCTATCTATATATATAAAAATCAATGCCACTTTTCGTTGTAATTTTATAACTCAAGAACGGCCTCACCTATCCAAACCAAATGTTTAGGCTTTGTTCGGACTATTTAGTAGATGGTTTATGTGAAGTTTGCACAAAATCGGTCGAGCGGTTCTTCATTTATCACATTTTTTGTAACAAATGAATTCAATAAATCATCATTTAGTTCATGGGGATTTTGCTGTCAGGGTAGGGTAGGGTAGGGTGTTGTAGGGTAGGGTAGGGTGGGGTAGGGTAGCACCATAGGGTAGGGTAGGTATAAGTTCCGCTTACTCTTAATAAGTCTGATGGCAGTGGTGGTGACTTGCACCATAAACTTGTTGTTCCCGAGGTTGCCGGCGAAGACGGTGGGAGCGCCCGTCATGAAACCACTGCTGTCAACCTCGTTGATCTCCTCACCCGTTTGTAGCACCTATAATAACAGGCTAGATTGATGAAAAAATCTATTTACTCCCTCATTTATATTATCAAAAAATATTAACCACGTATTTGTTCTTTTTTCAATTTAACAAAAAAATGATTTTGTTAAAAAAAACATTTTTAATATAAGCTTTTTTTGGTGACTGTACTTTTTTTTTTACTGTACTTGCATTGTCTTCCAATATACAAATGTATACCAAATATCATCTCAATCTGACCACTGGAAGTGGGTGGAATTCGACTTGCAAGATTCCACCCGAACGAACGAACATACATTGCAAGTTAAATTTAATAAAAGGTATATTATTTTTTGCTTTTCAGTTTTAATGTATGTTTGTTACCTTATAACTTATTTTTTTTGTCTGGAAAGATATACTTCGCGTTTGTCCCACTGTTATCAGGTCAGGATATGATTACTTTTAAGTGTACTTTGAAGTCGGTTTCATTTTTTTTTTGTAAAAACAGTTTTTAAATTAAAAGTACTATGCAATCCTATGGCATTATACACGCAATTGGTCGGTTTCAAGACGATATTTTAGAAGAGGGTAAATGTAAGGTAAGTAATAGTTATATATTGACCATGGTGGAGTCTTCGTGCGTGAGTATGAGGTAGGCGTGCGCGCCGTCCGCCTCGCGCGCGCCCTCCGGGGACTCCCCCTGCACCGACCACATGTCGATACAACCTGCCGATACACAAATAATATAGAAGAGTCTACAACGTTTCCTTCTTTATTTGCTGTTTAATACACATGGAAATTACTATCAAAATATTTCAGGCAGATTGAAGGCGGTGATGAGCTGCGACCTGACCGACCGCTGCAGCACGGCGAGGGCGCCGTTCTTGCCGCACTAGTACTGTCCCGTTGTATATAATGTAATGACTGACCGGGCAGGTTGAAGGCGGTGATGAGCTGCGGCCTGACCGACCGCTGCAGCACGGTGAGGGCGCCGTTCTTGCCGCACTAGTACTGTCCCGTTGTATATAATGTAATGACTGACCGGGCAGGTTGAAGGCGGTGATGAGCTGCGGCCTGACCGACCGCTGCAGCACGGTGAGGGCGCCGTTCTTGCCGCACTAGTACTGTCCCGTTGTATATAATGTAATGACTGACCGGGCAGGTTGAAGGCGGTGATGAGCTGCGGCCTGACCGACCGCTGCAGCACGGTGAGGGCGCCGTTCTTGCCGCACTAGTACTGTCCCGTTGTATATAATGTAATGACTGACCGGGCAGGTTGAAGGCGGTGATGAGCTGCGGCCTGACCGACCGCTGCAGCACGGTGAGGGCGCCGTTCTTGCCGCACTAGTACTGTCCCGTTGTATATAATGTAATGACTGACCGGGCAGGTTGAAGGCGGTGATGAGCTGCGGCCTGACCGACCGCTGCAGCACGGTGAGGGCGCCGTTCTTGCCGCACTAGTACTGTCCCGTTGTATATAATGTAATGACTGACCGGGCAGGTTGAAGGCGGTGATGAGCTGCGGCCTGACCGACCGCTGCAGCACGGTGAGGGCGCCGTTCTTGCCGCACTAGTACTGTCCCGTTGTATATAATGTAATGACTGACCGGGCAGGTTGAAGGCGGTGATGAGCTGCGGCCTGACCGACCGCTGCAGCACGGTGAGGGCGCCGTTCTTGCCGCACTAGTACTGTCCCGTTGTATATAATGTAATGACTGACCGGGCAGGTTGAAGGCGGTGATGAGCTGCGGCCTGACCGACCGCTGCAGCACGGTGAGGGCGCCGTTCTTGCCGCACTAGTACTGTCCCGTTGTATATAATGTAATGACTGACCGGGCAGGTTGAAGGCGGTGATGAGCTGCGGCCTGACCGACCGCTGCAGCACGGTGAGGGCGCCGTTCTTGCCGCACTAGTACTGTCCCGTTGTATATAATGTAATGACTGACCGGGCAGGTTGAAGGCGGTGATGAGCTGCGGCCTGACCGACCGCTGCAGCACGGTGAGGGCGCCGTTCTTGCCGCACTAGTACTGTCCCGTTGTATATAATGTAATGACTGACCGGGCAGGTTGAAGGCGGTGATGAGCTGCGGCCTGACCGACCGCTGCAGCACGGTGAGGGCGCCGTTCTTGCCGCACTAGTACTGTCCCGTTGTATATAATGTAATGACTGACCGGGCAGGTTGAAGGCGGTGATGAGCTGCGGCCTGACCGACCGCTGCAGCACGGTGAGGGCGCCGTTCTTGCCGCACTAGTACTGTCCCGTTGTATATAATGTAATGACTGACCGGGCAGGTTGAAGGCGGTGATGAGCTGCGGCCTGACCGACCGCTGCAGCACGGTGAGGGCGCCGTTCTTGCCGCACTAGTACTGTCCCGTTGTATATAATGTAATGACTGACCGGGCAGGTTGAAGGCGGTGATGAGCTGCGGCCTGACCGACCGCTGCAGCACGGTGAGGGCGCCGTTCTTGCCGCACTAGTACTGTCCCGTTGTATATAATGTAATGACTGACCGGGCAGGTTGAAGGCGGTGATGAGCTGCGGCCTGACCGACCGCTGCAGCACGGTGAGGGCGCCGTTCTTGCCGCACTAGTACTGTCCCGTTGTATATAATGTAATGACTGACCGGGCAGGTTGAAGGCGGTGATGAGCTGCGGCCTGACCGACCGCTGCAGCACGGTGAGGGCGCCGTTCTTGCCGCACTAGTACTGTCCCGTTGTATATAATGTAATGACTGACCGGGCAGGTTGAAGGCGGTGATGAGCTGCGGCCTGACCGACCGCTGCAGCACGGTGAGGGCGCCGTTCTTGCCGCACTAGTACTGTCCCGTTGTATATAATGTAATGACTGACCGGGCAGGTTGAAGGCGGTGATGAGCTGCGGCCTGACCGACCGCTGCAGCACGGTGAGGGCGCCGTTCTTGCCGCACTAGTACTGTCCCGTTGTATATAATGTAATGACTGACCGGGCAGGTTGAAGGCGGTGATGAGCTGCGGCCTGACCGACCGCTGCAGCACGGTGAGGGCGCCGTTCTTGCCGCACTAGTACTGTCCCGTTGTATATAATGTAATGACTGACCGGGCAGGTTGAAGGCGGTGATGAGCTGCGGCCTGACCGACCGCTGCAGCACGGTGAGGGCGCCGTTCTTGCCGCACTAGTACTGTCCCGTTGTATATAATGTAATGACTGACCGGGCAGGTTGAAGGCGGTGATGAGCTGCGGCCTGACCGACCGCTGCAGCACGGTGAGGGCGCCGTTCTTGCCGCACTAGTACTGTCCCGTTGTATATAATGTAATGACTGACCGGGCAGGTTGAAGGCGGTGATGAGCTGCGGCCTGACCGACCGCTGCAGCACGGTGAGGGCGCCGTTCTTGCCGCACTAGTACTGTCCCGTTGTATATAATGTAATGACTGACCGGGCAGGTTGAAGGCGGTGATGAGCTGCGGCCTGACCGACCGCTGCAGCACGGTGAGGGCGCCGTTCTTGCCGCACTAGTACTGTCCCGTTGTATATAATGTAATGACTGACCGGGCAGGTTGAAGGCGGTGATGAGCTGCGGCCTGACCGACCGCTGCAGCACGGTGAGGGCGCCGTTCTTGCCGCGACCGCTGCACACCACCAGCTCGACGGGCAGGCTGCCCGCGTTGTTGTCTTGTTGACGATTGTACTCTTCGGATAGGAGTTGTGGCTCGCCCATCGATACGTCGCCGATTGGGCATATGTTTAACAGGGAGTCGCAAACCTGGAGCAAAAATTAATACATTAAAATATGAACCATCCATCCGATTTAGAAAAAACTTTGGGGAACTTTCAGAATCCCTTAATGTAAGTTGAGACGTCGCAAAATAAACTGGGCGTTGATTGACCTTGTGCTTATGGAAACTAAACAACTTTAATTACACGCTTCTTACCAGCGAGGTCGCTTGTCTCCTTCTGTTGTGACTTGTGTGTTGTGTAACATGACACGTACCTCAAACACATAGCTAGTAAGTTGCGTGGAGGTGCGTATGTCCGAGCCGTACACCTCCAGCTCGTCCTTGTCGGACAGCTCGATCACGTTGGAGGCCACGCAGTCGCTGATCGTGTCCAGGCGACGCTTCTTACTAGCAGGGTCGCTTGTCTCCTTCTGTTGTTCCTTGTCCTTGTCTTTTTCACGGTCTGAATAAATATAAAAAAAAAAAAAAAAAAAAAAACCGTGATTATTGTCCGAGTAAAGGTATAAAAATTCTCGGAATTGTCACCTTCTGTCAGTTCAATAATTGGACTGTTTTAAAAAAACTTAAACCGACTTCAAAGTACACTAAGAAGTAATCAAATCCCGATCTGATGACAATGGGACCAAACGGGAAGTGTACCCTTCCAGACAAAAAAATAATTTTCCAAATCGGTTCATAAATGACGGAGTTACGAGGTAACAACAAAAAAAAAAAAAAACATACAACCGAATTGAGAACCTCCTCCTTTTTTTGAAGTCGGTTAAAAAAATAAAAATACACCGTGATATTTTGGTCGTCTTATAAAGGTGGTCCGCTGAATGTAAAATACCAATCCCATAATAAACATTTTCATGAAAAATGTTGCCAAGACGAGACCATATGCCTCGCACTATCAAAAACTTATCAGATTTCATGTAGAGCCAAGCTTATAATTCTACAAGCCATAACTCATCTACACGCCCTAACTTCACAAAATCTACACCATAGTCAAAATATGTGGCTTGGCTGTTTCGCTACCGTCACATGGGCGTAATGTGAAAAATGTATTCACTGTTAATTACTTTTCTGTAATACAATATTTCTTGTAGTAGCGAAACGGCCAAGCCACATATTTTAACTATGCCATGCAGCCTATGAAAACGGCGAAGACTTATTTGCCAACATTAAATATTTTCTATCCTTGTTCAACAATGTTTGTAAGAAAGAGATGAGATTAAAATTAGTTTAGTGCGATTTACAACAGAATAGCCAGCATTAACTATTTTTCGACAAAATTGTTAATCCACTTAACTGCATCTGAAAATACTACAATGCAACTCACCCGCTTCAGCGCCTGTCAAGTCGACAGTAGCCTCCAGAGGCTTGTCGACAGAGAACAACATGCGATTCTCCCTCTCTGTCACACGCAGCAACAACGAGTTGCCGAGACGAGACCCCAGGAATAGGAAGTCTTCCTCTATTACGCACATCTGAAAGAGACAAACTATAATATTGTAAAATGCTTCTTTAATGTTAATGACGTCGATAGTCTTGAGGTAGATACATTTTGAGATGCCTATAATCCTATTTGCTTGGACTTCGGTGAAGGAAAACATCGTGAGGAAGTCATAGCACGGTGATACCCTATCACCCTACCCTGTCATAGCACGGTGATAGGGTACAACTCCCTTCAACGAACTTGGCCACCTTTACCCACCCTTAGGCATAAAAGTGTGGCACACTATTCCTGCCAACCCCTTACGAAGCGTCAGGGACCATCTGCGGTAGGTCCTGCAACCAGAGCATCCACGCTGGTACTCATAAGTGAGAGTTGCACCGTGATCACTCACTTCCAATTGTCCAGAATGGTACCGGAGCTGTTCAAGTCGCTCACCACGCACACTCCGAAAAGTGCTAGCGATTCAATCCCCGCCAGGGACGTCAGAGAAGCCTTTCTCCAGAATGGTGGTAGGGTACTTTGTAGTACCCACCTGCCTGGCTACCACCCTCAAGTTGAACTGTCGCCAAGCACCTACCGGTGTTCCAACCACTGCACTTGAGGGCCAGTTCCTTCTAAGCTATGTGTGCTTACCACCTTCGTGGAATGAGCTCCCTTGTGTTCTACATAATAAGAGCTTTTCAAGGCAAGGACCACACTGGTAATCCAATATCCATAGGCGGCGGTGACCATTTACCATCAGATGGTCTGGCTGCTTGTCAACCTGATGGCATTCAAAAAAGACCTAGAGAGAAAATACTCACACAAGTAGTGAGCACAGAAGCGGCAGCCCGATCGAGATGGAAGCTCCTGACACTCCTGACGCTGTCAGACAGTAGCGTCAGCACGTACAGCTGACCGCCCTTCAGCGACAACGCGAGCCGACCCTCCGCTATGGGCGCTACGCATGCCCCGTCTAGTGTTACACACACACCTTCCTGTATCCCTGTCGATATACTCCCAGTTATTATATAGAACTGTAGCGAACCACTACATAATGAAGTTCACACGCCGAGAGATAGATGGCGTGGCGCCACATTATCCTGCATCGCGCATACAAGCCTACTGCATCCTGCATCGCTTGCGCTTGCGAAGATTTCTCTGTGATTTGCATATATACAACTGTCCGACACGTACAGTTGGACCGCGATCCCCAGGCATGATGATCCAGTCTGGTGGAAGATCTTCCCTTTTAAATGGAGGTGTCATCCACTTTGCACCTCCATAGAACCATGTGTCTTTACACACTGCTGACATGGTTTCGAATATACAAAAATCTAACAAACTACAATACTTACTAAGTGGAAAATTTGTTGTATGAGTGGCAACACTGTTGAGTGATACTCCATAAGGCGGTACCGACTGATTCAGATATATCAGTGAATTCACAGCCATTATTAGACAACCACCTGGGAAAAAATAAGTGAAATTACCTATTTTGGATATTAACAAGTAAAACTCAATGAAATTGTAGTATTTGTAGTTAAAGATGGTAAGGTGTGGTCAAATGTGGTTGAACAAACGCTTACGCGAGATTGAATGGGGAATCTGTATTGTTTTTAAGGAAAAACATAAATAAATAAATGGTTTTGGTGTGGTGTAGTGTGGTTATGTATGGTGTGGTTGTGTGTGGTGTGTTGTGGTTTAGTGTGGTGTGGTGTGGTTGTGTGTGGTGTGGTGTGGTGTAGAGTGGTGTGGTGTGGTTGTGCGTGGTGTAGTGTGGTGTAGTGTGGTTGTGCGTGGTGACACTCACCGAGCGGCTTATGCACGGGCACGGCCTGCAGACAGTCGAAGGGCAGGCCGGCGGTGGCCCAGATCACTGGATGTACTCGCGCGCTCATGTTGAGACTCACACCGGCCATCGCGCATGTATCGTTGCGCACTGCCGTGCGACTGCACAAAAGGAACAACGAGAAACCGTAGAAAAAATCCTAAAATCCTACTGTGTTCCGACAGCTGCACTTCAGTTTCGTCTAGGCTTTGCGTGCATTGACCACATCATCACTTACCACGGTGAGATTTCGGTCACAGATAAGCCTATAGACAGTAAAAAAAATGTCTGCCATTTTATCAACTCAAAACCTCTAGTATTAACTCTTTATCCCCAAGAGCTATAGGGTACGTTTGATAACGAAAACGCGGATGAAACCGAGGCAGACAGCTAGTTTTACATAAAAGATTGTACAGAAGTACCCAACTGATCCAAGCGCTCGTGGTGTAGCATGATTAGCCGTTCTTAATCGATCGGCAAAGTTAAGCTACGTCTGTCATGGTCGGTACCTGGATGGATGGCCGCCTAGTGGTATTTCAAATCGAGCGTTTCCGTGCTTCGGAAGGCACGTAAAGCCCTTGGTCCCGGTTATCACGTTAAGCTACTTGGATGCCTCCTAGGCGGCTTGAAAAATTCCAACAGTAGGTTGACCACTAGCCTACCTCCACCAATCCGCAGTGGGCACACGTGGTGGAGTATCGCCCATTCCCTTTCACCCTGATTTGTGTGCAGGAGGCCTGTGCTCAGCAGTGGGACATTATAGGCCAAAGATGATGATGATGTTGCTATAAGATAAAACAAAATCTTACCCAGGGAATGTCCTCACAGGTTCATACAACAGCAGCAGGGTAGGTTCGTAGTACCCGTGCAAGAACTGTAGGTCTAGTATATTGTCTATCTTCTCGTCTAAGTCTTTCAAGACTATCACATATGAGGCGAGCGTGGGAGCCCGAGTTATGGGTTGTGGAGGTTGCTGGAATAAAGTGTTGTTTGTATGATTGAATGCACTATTCTCAGGAATTATAGGGCCGATTTGAGAAATTCTTTTTGAACTAGATTAGCCCATTTATTGACGTAACTAAGCTACATTACATTAATGTGGGTTAAATGTTATGTGTATCAAGCAATTAGTAATTAAAATGGAATAAAAAAACCGGCCAAGTGCGAGTTGGGCTGGCACACAAAGGGTTCCATAATGTCATGGCTTTTATTGGGCCTCTTAAAATTTTTACTATTCGTTTTTGTAGTAGCAATAGAATAATACATTCTGTGAGAATTTCAACTGTGTACATGTAGAATTTCTACAGCCCACTGACAAAGACCTGACAGACAGACTTATGGGTATGGAACCCTAAAAAGCTCACATATATACACTCACCTTGAAAATATTATAAATTTTTATTAAAAACCCATATCAAAAGAATTGTAATAATAAACAGAAAGAAGAAAGAAAGAAAAAACATTTATTTTGAGGTAACACAACACAATTGCATACACTGTTACATATAAATAATCGTGTAATTATAAAATCACTTGAAAAAAATAAGATTTTACAAGTATTAGTTACCAAATAATCATAAACACAACCAGATGTAGCAGTGGACTCCAAACTAGGGTAAGCCTGTATCTTGGAGTCCCAATCATGAGGAATTGGACAAAAGAAGAAAATTTGCAGAATAAATCATGTTAATTTCACTGTAGACTCCAAGGATATACCGAAAGCTTTATTACTCACATTCTTCTTACTATCTAGCGGCTTGGCCTCCAGAGGATCCCCTTCCTCAGAAGCAATGTCTTTCCTGAATGGCAGTACTGCCAATTTCTTCCCATAAAGCAACATGACAGCACATCTGCATTCAGGGTCCACACGGATCCAGGGTATGTGAGGATGAGTAGTCCAGCCTCCCTGAGTGTGAAAATTAAAGTGGTTACATTTTAGATTAAAAAATATTTTACACAGCAAACCTTTATTTTGTTGAAAATTATAATCAACATGCTGCAAGTTCTTATAAAATTATCCTATCACTAAGCTAAGCAAATAAAACGACCGCTAAGATGGCAAACAAGCATATGGCTCTCCTGATGGTAAACTGTTACTGTAGCCTATGGACGCTTGCAACACCAGGGGTATCACTTGCCTGTTGCCGACCCTGAAGAAATCTCTTCACACCCTTTTTGTAGTACCCAATGCTGTACTCCATTGAGAAAACCATGGCGGGGAGCTCATTCCACAGTCTAAGCGACTCTGCCCTGCCCTGCCATGGTTTTCCACGGAAGAAGTCTCCTTTTAGCCCACACAGTTCAAAACAATTCTGGTTTCAATGTGTGAGGATGGATTCACTCTGTATCAGATGAAAGACTAGTAATCTCAGAAAATATCAACAATGCACAACCAAGGTAATTTTGCAAGATGTATGCGGATCTCTGTACAATCATGTAGTGATTTTTAAGAGATTGTCTACATTTCTAGATAGTGACGAAATTTAAATACCTTCATATCATCCTCTTCGAAATAATGCATGCTCAATGTTATTAAATTATTAGTCTGCGGATCATACTGCAATACGGACAGCTTGGCTTCTCTGAAGGAAACTAGTAGGAGATCCCGGCCAGTGCTCGGACAACGGACTGAGGCCATGGACATTACGTTGCCCCATAATGTGTATGTTGCTAGGCATTCTAGCTTCATTTTTGGAGGGATTGGTTGGCCAGCTGAAAAATAATAATGTGTAAAGGTGAGTAAATAGTTTTCAGAAACCTATGGGTCAACTCACACCGAGACGTGACGTGACGCGGCCCGTACATTTTAATATAGCGATACAATATAGAAATTTATTTACAAAACTATAATTCGATTGTAACTTACCGGCGTTCACTTCTTTTGTTGGTCCTTCAGGCAACAGCCTAAATACTTTGATAATATTAGCTCCAGCGGTAACCAAGCACACATCGTCATTGTTGAAGAAGCAGCAGCTCACAGCGTGCTCAATTCCAGTCGCAGGATGCGTTTGGCGGCAGATAGAAAACATTATGACAATGTTATTCACAACCCGCGTCTGTGTTTTAGGTTATGTTTTAAAACTCACAAATTACGCTTAAATATCCAAATAAACCGAGATTCAAAGTTTAACTTTTCATGTTATATCACAGGGTTTTAATCATATTTAACTATTAATAATCGGTATTTTTTTATAATTCTGTGATACAAATAAACAATCTCCTGACACTTGGTCAAAATATTGTTACGTTCTGAAATCAGAGATGGGTAGCTATATTCATATAACTAGCCAAAAAACGGCTATTCACAAAATAGCCACGGCTATGTTACCTGTCAACACGATAATTAGCTAGGTACTGGCTACTGGCTATGGCTAGCTAGAATGAGGAGTTTTCTTAAGATACCTCTATGCTGAAAATACCTGTCTAACTATTGATAATTCGAACCAATTTGAACCTTAAGTGCACGATTTTGCAGGTATTTTGACCATAGAGGTAACATAAACAATCCTCCTCATTACGAGAAGTTACGTCACACACAGCGGGTAGCCACCTGACCGCCACAGGTTACTAGCCGCAGTAGCCGCCACTAGCCGGTGGCTGGCCGCTAGCCAAAGCCATTCTAGCCGAGTAGCCGTGCGGGCTGCGAAACTGAGTTGTGCAAGTTCCGAAAGAGTGAAATTCGAGTGCACGTCGTTATTATTAATTCGAATTTGAAAGGTACTAATTATAGGTATTTAAACCTATTATTTTTTAATTAAATTAAATTTAAATTATTGTGTATTAATATTAAATATTAAAAAAATCGTTAAAATCATCTGAAGCAGCGCGACATCTATGGTTTACTTGCCTACAACTAACGACTGAGTGCTGAGTCGATGTACTGTGAAAGCTTTTAGTTCATAGCCATACATAGAGATGACGTTATTGTTGTTTTTTTACACGTTTTGTACACATGCGCTCTGATTGGCCAAGTCATGAACACACGATGCAGTGATTGGTCCTTATTGTTCAAAATCAGTGCAAAAGCACTTACTAGTTGCGGAATTAGATTGCTCGGTGAACGACTGAATAATGGCGATGGTGACAAAAATCTCACCTCAGATTAATATAATGTTTGAAACTCACCAACTGATGAACAGCGAATATGAATTATTTTTAAATGAAGAATAAGATAATTTTAATCAATTATATTAAATACTAGCCGTTCCCTGCGGTTTCACTCGCGTTTGGGTAACTTGAATCGTTAACGCAGCGCACGCAACGGAAGCATTCAAAAATGTGAATATTTTTCTCCGTTTTTGGAACATTTTTCACTGATGCTTCGCTTCTATTAGTCGCAGCGTGATTTTATATAGCCTAAAGCCTTCCTCGATAGATGGACTATCCAACACAAAAAGAATTTTTCTATTCGAACCAGTAGTTCCTGAGGATAGTGCATTCAAACAAACAAACTCTTAAACTATAATATTACTAGCTGTCTCGCGCGGTTTCACCCGCGTTCCCATGATAGAAAGTAGCCTATAATACTCGGGGATAATGTAGCTTCCTATTAGTGACAGAATTTTTAGAATCCGACTGGTAGATCCAGAGATTAGCCCGTTTTAACAAACAAACAAAAAAACTCTTCCGATTCATTAAATAATGATAACAACTATATCTATACTAATAATTATTATTAATATAGGATATAGATAGGTATAGTTGTTTTCATTTTGAGAATAATGTCAGCAGTTGAAGAGGCTGTATGGGTCGAGCCTTTGCCTGTGCCTGTCTTAGAAATAAAGAAGAGATCGAGTTGGCGCGTTATTAGAAGAAAAATGAGAAAAATATAGAAAAGAGAAGCTGATTGAAAATAATTACACGAATTAAGTTATTTGTTAAGTTATGAGTTAAAGGAACTCAGTAATGTAAATACTTAGTTAAAAGGCAAATATGCAAGTGCATACAAAGTATGAGCTCTAGGCGAAGCCAAAAGAGGCTATACAAGTATCTGGATCATAGACTTCAACCAGTAGGAGCTGGTGAGTGTGGAAAGGGACTGCTAGAAGGGGAGATGGAGGCCGTAGGGGGGAATCCCCAAAATAACCAACATGGATACAAGCACTAGACGTTAACATAGAATAGATTTTCTTTTAATTGCCTTGCTGACTTTCTTGCCTGTTCTTCTCAGTTGAAGGCCGACTTACGAACTGGTCCCTACTAGGGCCTAAATTGAACAAATGGCTTTGACTTTGAAAGGCAACCAAATTTAGAAATGGATGGAAAACAAATGGAATAAAGACGTATTTATTTAGACCATTCAATTTATGTGCTACAAAAAGGCATGAGCAAAATATGTTAAAATATTCTAAACTAAATTAAAACATTTAATATAATTAACTATGATAAAATAATATAGGCTCGATTTCTACTAGTTATAGCAACACCAACTAAGTACTGGCAAGATTATTTCTTTACATAAATGGCTCAGTATTTCAATTTTTTTGTAAAATATGAGAATACCCTCGAAAATTTTTCTGAATAAATATTTCTTTTTGTAAAATTAATTAAAACATCCTAAAAAAATATTACAGGATTTCCCGTTGACACTAGTAGAAATAGAAATTATTCGTACATGAAATAGGAATATAAATATAAATAATTATTTATTTGTTTAAAAATTACATAATTAATTTGAATTCATCCATTTATTATACAGATTAAATAATCTTTAAGGCAGCTCTAGACTGATATACATAATATAAAAATTCAATGGCGTATTTGCCGTACACAAGTTGTAGGAATAATGTCAAAACTGGATAAGGGCATATGTTGATTGTATGTGTATGTAAAATAAATGAATTGATTATAATTGTTTAAAAAATCTTCCTAAAAGCCTTATTTGAGAGTAGTGCTCAAAAGTCATGGATTATAAAGGTGGACGCACACTTATCAGAGCCGAACGCGCACAATTATCGCACACATATCCACAACGAAAGAATCGACCGCGCCGAAGAAATCATTTCTATTTCCTTTACGCCTGTCGCACAATATTTATAAACAACTCGCTTGTTGCTACGCAATTGATAGAATGCGATGCGACGCGAGCGCATCGGTTGAGTCGACCGCATAAGCCGCGCCGAATCTGATGACGTCATCCGAATTCGTATAGGATTTCTGGGGTTCTTCCAGATTCGGACGATTCGACGCGGGCAAGTGTGCGAGCTTTCTTACGATTTCATATAAAGAATTCTAAAATTCGTTTCGTTCGATGCGTCCGGCTCGGATAAGTATGCGTTCACCTTAATAGTCTTAGTTGACCGCTGAGTTTACCATGAATTTACACTATTGTAACAAAATGTAACACCGGGCTTTTGTAACGCAATTTTGACACTTATTCCTACAACACAATAAAGTCTAACTTTCCAGTCCATATATATGCCACAGGCCTAAACCTAAATATAAAACACAAAAAGCCTCTATAAAATATAGAAGCTAATATTCTTATTTTCATCAGCCTTCTCAGCCAAACATAACATTTATAAGAACATTTAAAAAATCTTTCTAAATAAAAATGTATTTACATAATAAATGTCAACGTGATTAATTACTTTATGGTGTATGCAATAAGATCTATTTTACAACTCTAGTTTGTAGGCCTTTGCTATGATTTAGTAATATTATGTACGCATGAGATTTGGGGTAGATAGAAGATAATAATATTATAGCAATGAATTGAGAATGAATTGTTTTGAGATATAATAGACATATCTATTATCAATTTTTCAGGCTTTTTTCAGTACTACAAACAGATAACGCTTTAGCTGATAAACTTACAAAAGGGCGGCATTATCTATAAATGATAATATCATAATAATACTTTATCTTTAGTAAAATAATCTTTCACAAACAACTATGAATGCCGTGGAGGATTCAGTTTCTTTCGCAGTATTTGTTATGCCCAGCTTTGCAACTTCTCTTTGTTTTCTATGTCAGAAACTTTCCCGGGTATGTGCACAACACCAAAGCACAGACCAAAGTTTCATCGCAGTCCGATGAAAAGTTTAGGAACAAATACGTTAACAGATAAACATTCGATTTATATTTACAGATTGTATATTCTAAATCACGTTAAACAAGAGGGGTATATTAAAACAAACAGTTCAGTTCATAAAAATCATTGGTGCCAACTGTACAATCGTCAGATAAACAAATCAGTCTTTACCCATTTTACAACCACTAAAATTGTCCCCACTAATTACCGCTCCATTCCGCCGACCGGCACATATCAGCCAACAGTTCATCAAATTCTAGCACAGAGCTTTCATACATCTCCAAGTCTTTCGATAAGTCTTCATTTATCATTTCTACATCTTTTAGAGACTCCGTACTTTTGGATCTCGATCTATATAATTCATCAGTTAGTTTCAAATATGGTGCATTAAAAAAATCTTGGTAAAACTCCGCCAATTCAGTTATCGGATGATTATCAGCGAATGGGAAATGTAACAGTTTCAATGGCGGTTCATTCTCGTTACGGAATCCGGAAAATTTCTTTGGCGGCATTTCGAATGATGTCGGGCTTTTCGGTATTACATCAGCGTCTAAGTCTTGTGTGCTCTTTGATTCGGCAGGTTTATCTTTTATGGGAGTTTTTGGACTTGCTCGACATTTCGGAATTGGTATTTTTGTTAAGAAATCTTCAAAAGCCTTTTGCACGACAATCTCGTCTACAAACGCAGCCAATCGCAAAGGTCTGTTCAAATCTACTGGTTTGAGCGGTTTGAAATCCTTTTCTTTTGCCTCTTTCTTCTTCTTTGATTCGAATATCACATGTTTTGGACTCAATTCAAAATGATCGCTCTTTAGTAATAGAAGTTTATTCTTCTCCGATCTATTTGGTGATATAGAAAAATTCGTGCGATAGGAAACCGAGAAACATATACCGCCCAATGGAGTTTTGAGCATGCCCGCTTGGATTTTCTTTACAGATTCCCCTAAAGCTTTAACTTTTGGCTCGCCATTGTACACTCTATAAAATATAGTAAAGGATTCCGTACGCTGTTTGCGCGACAGATGATATGCTGGTGTTATTCTAGTGATAGTTATGAGAGATTTTAAAAGAATGCCCATTCTAAAGTACACTGTATTCATTGCTTTGAGCGACGTATCAAATTGAGTTTCATCCAGTTCAAGAGTCCATAATTCCAAAACCATTTCGTCACCATCTTCCGTCTGTACGGATATTTCTACATGTAGTTGTGCTCTGATAGTTTCAAGTACCCTATCAGAAGGCAGAGCATTTTTTGTCGCCTGATTGACTTCAGCTGAGTCCGGTATTTGTAAGTTAAACCAGTCAGTGTCTGACGATTGTAGTTTACTATTAACCTCAATTTTGACACCTTTCCTAGATTCAACTATAACTTGGACCCCTTTGTAGGCTAAGAATTTTGTGAACTTAGTAAATTCATTTTTGTCACTTATGTTTGAGAATGCGGCGTCAGGAGCCATTGCTACACTATTGTTTTTTTTTTATGAACAGTATTATTTATTCTTCTTCAGCGATGCAGTTTTCGACGAGATTCCTTAAGTTTGGATTCTCCATCGCGGCTGCAATTCTCTCTTTGTCGTTGATCTGCTTATTGACTGTAACAAATGGAAACATACATTAGTTGAAATCTAATGTTTTATCTAACCTATAAAACGGTTACATCTCATTTCAGGAATGGAGTTCACACTGTGTCTGTGAAGCTTTCTCAGTTTGTGGAATAAGTTTTCTACGGTGGTTGTCCCCAGAGAGCACAGCGTGGTGTTCTTCAAGAAGGATGTGAATATCTTTGCAGAATCCGCAATGCGCGACTGATATCCGTGGTATAGCATGTCTGTGAGCTTCAGTAACCGCTTAGCACCAGTCGGCAGGGTTGGATTTCTTAGTATAATTACACTATTTGTACCATTATTTTATGATGCGTAGTATGTAGTATCGTAATGCCAGGATACTACGCGAAAATACCATAATTTTACCTTCAGGTCGATTGACTCTGTCTGTTATTGGTTGAAATAAATAAAAAAATATTACTTTAATTACGAAATAATGTTATAATAGTGATTGTGGTAAATCGCTCTATTGACTCTTGATACTTTCTTTCACATTTATTGAATTTATTCCATCTGACGACATGCTGTCGTGTCTATGCCAAAGACGAAGTTCCGATTGAGGAATTGGCTGAGATAAACATCTACTTGCCTAAATTTGGTTAATTTGTACAATAAAAATAAAACCAAAATATCCTTACAAGTGCATTTTTATTTTAATTAATAACAAAATGGACGAAAAGCGAAACGTAGTATTATTTTCGACAAGTAGTATAGTTTTATTTTCCATAGATAATAATTTTCTGGGGGTCTGAATCCAACCCTGCCAGTTGGGCCGTATGCTTGTTTGCTATTTTAAAAGTATAAATAAAGAACAAACAAATCAATCATAATATATATATGAAGTTTTAAATATGTATTATTTTGTCTGATATCCCACAATTTTGTACCGATAAGGTAATGGAAATGTTTACTTAGTAGGACAAATAAAACTTATCAAATAAGTACAAAAAATGTTGAATGTTATTTAGTTGACCTACATAATACATTACTTTCTCATTCAAGTATTAGGCAATTATGTAAATAGGTGTAATTATCGAATTTAATGGTATGGTATATTAACAGTATAACACGATTGATACGCATATAGTAAGCTACCTGTGCCCCGCGGTTTCATTTGCGTTAAAATACTATTTAGTTAAATGTTTTGGACAGATTTGGTTTCATCTTATGTAATAAATTAGAAGGTAGATTCTCTTGACATTTGAATCATTTTTTTTTGTATTGTATTATTTTCTCAGGGTTTCTATTAAAATTCCGCATATTTTGAAGCATACATTAACTTGCTTCAAATAAGAATAATGCTGTTTACCTAAACATTGTAGCAAAATGAGATTAAGTGTATTACGAACCGGTGGTAAAATCAATTGTAACGTTCGTAAGTGCCTTATTAGGGCCTATATTGAATAAACAATTTTTGAATTTGAATTAGATGCATTTGTTTTTTTTTTGATCTTATAGAAATACTAGCTGCCCGGCGCGACTTCGTTCGCGTGATGCTACTCTATCTACCATTTGGTGCTACCCTACCCAACCCTATCTAAACCATCCAGGGAGTTAATTCTACTATACGTGTGTATGTCACTGAACTCCTCCTAATTCCTCCTCCGGCCGATTTGAATGAATTTTTTTGTATGCCTTTGGGTGGCGCGCTGGATGGTTAGATTCACAAATGAGCCCGGCAGATGGCGCTGCAGTCGGTATCTAGGTTATATTATCGTACAGTAGAATTTTATATATAAAGATAGTCCTATCCTGTGTCAAATTGTTTTGAGTCTGCATTCAACTCTTTTCTTGTGGGAAAAAAAATGAGTAAGAAAGGAATGCTGATATGATGCATAGATAGGTAGAATGGGAGAAATGTATATATATTACGCCAACCCCATATAAATAGGAACTGTTATTATGGGCCGTAATTATCAAATAGCGCAAGTAGTCAATGCTTGAACCTTGATAGATGGCATGCATGTCAAAGTTGATAAGAAGTAGTATGTAATATGTGATTTAAATAAATATCACTTCAATGAACCGATAACAGAGTTCATTTCTCACACCACAGTTCAAATGTTGATTGAGTCACTATAAACAGCATGCTGTTTTGATGTTGTAAGTAGTTTTCCATAAGAATATAGACCTATACAAATTATACTGGGTGGAGATTTCGAGATGGCATATTTTCGAAACCAATGTTGGGTAGTCATGCTGAACAACTTTTATTATGGGACCAACATTGAAATCTCAAATATATTTTTTACTTTCATACATTATGATCAAGCAAGGTTGACCCTTGCTTGTAAGTATTTACTATGGAAAGTAAAAAAAAAAATTGAGTATACTCTATTGGTCCCATGGTAAAAGTTGTTCAGCATGACTAACCCAACATAGTTTTCGAAATATGCCATCTCGAAATCTCAACCTGTTATAGACCCTTGGGGATAATGTTGCATTCTATTAGTTAAATATTGGATTATGTCTTACATCCAAATTACCTTAAAAATTCTCTTTGATTATTTTACGGCTTAGATTTGGACCTCAAGCGGAAAAAATCCGGCCAAGTCCGAGCCGGACTCGCACGTGAAAGATTCGATCAATTTAAATATAATTTTTAATACTTGTTGTTATTGTTGCAATAGATATACATATTCTGAGAAAATTTCACTAACAGACAGACGGTCAGTGGAATGTATGGAGTAAGGACTGTTATCAGGGCCATCTTAAACCTTGCTGGGGCCCTTGGGCACACAAGAATTTGAGGCCCTGTTGGAATGTTAAAAAAGTGAATAACAAACAACATTTTACTGCTATGATTTTAAAAATGATCGATTGTTTGATTATTAATATTTTGATTGTTAATGTTTAATATATCAGGGCACGGGCCCCATGTGCCCTTATGGAAAAGACGGAACCGGATGTTATGGTTGGATTTGAATTATAAATCTTTAACAGGCTGTAATATGAGACAGATTTCAAAGTAGGACATTCATCTTTAGGTCAAGGATGTGTGCATGTCCAGCGGCATACATGCTTATCAATTCATTGTCTACCAAAGTAGATATTGTAGAGCTTTATTTTTAATCTACTCAATATTGCTTTATTGTTCAAGAGTTTGTGTCCTTCCATGCCATAAATAAATATCTTAGGACATTCCTCACACACGTTCATCTGATCCCAAACTAAGCAAAACTTGTACTATAGAACCCCGATAACAGATATAATACACATACTATGTTTTGTTTGTAAATACATACTTAAGATACATAATTACACAGACTCAGGACATACAGACATGTTCAATTGTTCATGCACACAAATGCATGTCCTGTGTGGGAATCGAACCCACATGGGTGGAGTCTTAACCAACTGTGCCAACTGGCCCATCAATAAAAGAAAGAAATCTGCCCTGCCATATATCTTACTAGAATTGAATTGAACACATTCTTATTTTACACTGTGTTCAAAACTGTACCTTACTACTAAAGTCATATTTATAAAAATGATTTTGGTGTTGGATTTTATTTTCTGACTAGCTGTCTCGCGCGGTTTCACCCGCGTTCCCGTGATAAAAAGTAGTCTATGTCATCCAGGGATAGTGTAGCTTCCCAACAGTGAAAGAATTTTTCAAATCGGTTCAGTCGTTTCGGAGCCTATTCAATGCAAACAAACAAACAATCAAATCTTTCCTCTTTATAATATTATATTATTAGTATAGACAAAAGTAGTAGCAGATATTATTTAGCATATCATAATGGAAAATTATATTTGAATGTGGTAAGTTTTCATCCCAAGTTCTATTTTTATTACACTTTGACATAATAATAATATTATCTTGTCTAGATACATAAATAATTATCTTAGTCCATGTGAACTAATATTTAAGGTGAACGCACACTTATCCGAGCCGAACGTGTCGAACGCATCGAACGAAACGAATTTTAGGAAATCATAATATGAAAGCTTCGAATCGTCCGAATCTGGAAGAACCCCATAAATCCTAGAGGAATTCGAATTCGACGAATTTCGGCGCGGCTTAGGCGGTCGACTCGACCGATGCCCCCGCATCGCATCGTATTCTATCAGTTGCGTAGTAGGGTTTCCGGAACCGGTCTCTTTTTTGAGAACCGGGAATTTCGGGATTTAGGTTTAAAGGAACCGGGATTTCCCGGTTCTTTCGGTATTTTCGGTTCTTGGCAGATTTTGTTATATAAAGCGGTGATACGCCTCAAAAGTATACCACAATTAAATATTCAAGTAATTTCTAAGTAATTAAAAAAAGTTTAGGAATAAAATTTTAAGAAATTAAAAAAAAACTTAGAATAAAATAGAATATTTATTTGTCGAACACAGGTTATTATAAAACAAAGATGTTACAAAATATCAGAGTTGGTACTTTCTATGTTCTGCCGTTAGGCGTACAAATGCTTAATACAATTAAATTAAAATGGCAATAAAGTTAAATTTTATATGAATAACTAGCAGACCCCCGCGGTTTCACCCGCGAACGGTTAGTTTTTTTTTTGCGCGGAACTCTAATTATTTTCAATAATAAAAGTAGCTAAGTTACTCCTTATAACATCAGCTATGAACCGGAACTATGCCTGTGACCGGAACAGACAGACAAAAATGTTTAAAAACTCAATCAGATTTTATGGTGTGGTTGAAAGCTTGGTGCAAAATTTATTGCCGGCTCTTCTCAGCAAATGCAACCTTCCGAACCGGTATTAGAGCCAGACTTTTCATAAGTGCCTGCGAAGGCCTATTTGAATGAAACCAAAATTAAATGATTTAGTATTTAGAATGCGTAGATAGAGAATTGTAGGTAGATAGGCTGTCAGCGTATAGCGAAGAAGATAGCGATAGTTCGACATAATTACATATATATTTGGATTTTTATCGAATTTAGACGAAATGATCTATACAATTTGCATGATATTGACAGAAAATACACTTGAGTATAGTAATCCTTTGATTTACTTACTGTATGAGTAACCGGCAATACAAAGTCACAAATAACATACAATTAGGGTTTCACAGTTTCACTGCCCTCATCAACAAATATCGACACTGAGGTCAAACAATAAAAACCTATACTTACGCTAGATAGGGACACAAAAATACGCTTAGTCCTGCTCAAACATACACGTTTTGACTTATGCGTATCTTGGCTTGTCTAACTATAATTCTCCGTCTACGGTGCAATGCAATACTTGTGGCAATACTCTTTAAAATTGGAATGTCAAATACCTATCAAAGAATATTTAAATCAAAAATACCAAGGAGTATTGATATCAACTTCGATGCAAATCACCCCTAAAATAACTTTCTACCCCTTTTTGACCCCGTCAGGTGATGATTTTCAATAAAATACGAAACACATCTTCCATCAATTCTGTTACGGAATGTTTATGCAAAATTTGAAGTAGATCGGACCAAGGAATCACGTTGTCCCATACAAACTTTGCCCCCGTTTTTCACCCCCTTAGGGGTATAATTTCGGAAAATCCTTTCTTATCTGATGCCTACGTCATACAAAGAACACACCCTCCAAGTTTCAGGTCTCTACGATCAGCGGTTTAGGCTGTGCGTTGATTGTCAGTCAGTCATTCAGGACAAAGCATTTTATATATATAGATTAATGTCTTATACACAATACAAATAAAATAATTAATCGACAATGATAACACAAAACAAGTTACAGCATTAATAATTTACATGGACATAAAAACAAAACATGTCGGGCTAGTTAAATGTCATATCTAATAGCAATAATAATAATAAAATAATAATGGTTTGTGACATTTCAAATTGTATCATTCATAAATTCATCAATAGTGTAGTAAGCTTTGAATGTCAATAATTGTAATAACAGCTTTTTAAATAAATTTATGTTTGCACATTGCTTTATATTTTGAGGAAGATGGTTGTACACATTTATCGAAAAAACAAAAACACTTTTCTGATAAAGAGCTGATTTTGAGGGTACAAGGCACAGATTGTCTTGTCGTCGTTTACTACTGACTTGAGTAAATTTATCTAAATTATTTCGAATAAATATTGCGGTTTCAAAAATAAACAATGATGGAACAGTTAATATTTTAAGATCCATGAAGTAGTTTTTGCAGCTGTCTGTAAGAATAAAACAGAATTTAATCACTCAAGTCTTCTCATAGTAATTTTTCTTCTATTTCCTATTGTAATAACTAAGTAAGAGAAGACTTTGGAAAATCGAATTTATTCTTTTTGATTCTTATATGTATCATGATACGTAGTTGATAGTAGTAAAAAAATTATGTAATGGTGACTTATGAATTATAATCCTTCATCCCCTAGATGGGGCAGTCTTGACCATCGGGCTTGATCTCACTCCAAGACTTCCCGATTTTCTTCGCTTCGCCAAGCACAGTGTGTCACTAGGTTTGTTTGGGACGGCCACGCTTTCGCTTCCCCTGGGGATTCTAGTCTATTGCCTGCTTGGGTATATGTCGGGATCCCGTCGGAGAGTGTGCGCCAGTGCCAATCCCGTTCCATTTGCGACGCATGATCTGTTGGTCAATCGGGGTTTCGTGGCAGCGTTCTCGGAGATCTATGTTCGAGATTTTCTCAGGCCAGAATTTGGCGAAGGCATCGGTTGATAAAAACCTGGAGCTGGTGCGAGATGGCCTTGGTTACGTTCCGCATTTCGCATCCGTACAGACTTCACGTTGGACCCAAATATCTTGAGCTTAACTCTTCGGGTCAGCTTCAGAGACTGACATACGGGGCGCAGCTGCGCGAAAGTTGCTTGGGCCTTGGCAATCCGAGAAGAGATGTCACCTTCAGTTCCTCCTGATTCTGACACGACACTACCAAGGTAAGTGAATTTGTGGATGCGTTCCACTACCTATGAGCCAGCAACGGTGCATTATTCTTCAATCCAGATCGCATCTTTTGGGTCTTCTGGATTTTGATTTTCAGTCCCGTTTGCTGCCTCATGGCTCAGATCATCGAGCTTAGCTTGCATATCGGCGCATGTATGACTCAACAGGCATATGTCGTCGGCGTTGTCTAAATCCTCCAAGACGTTGGAGATTACCCACTCTAGTAAAGAAAAAGGTGATTTTTGCAAAGACTAAGATCACCTTTTTTGGACACAGTTATCAGGAGCTCTTTACTCCAGTCTCCTGGTAGCTCTTGAGCCTAAGAGACCGTTACAATCAAAGGCGTCAATACATCGGAGCGTAGGTCAGCTTTATGCATTTCTGCGGATATTAGATCGAATCCCGGTGCCTTTCCACTCTTCAGCGAGATTATGGCTTTGCCCACTTCTTAATGTGTAGGTGGAGCGGTGTCGATGTTAAGGAGCCGATGTGTTAATATGCCGTCTTGTATATCAGCTGGTTCCAGCGGTGAAATTCGGAAGACTGAATAGTGAAAACCTTTTCTTTTGTAGTAGCTCTAATGAAAAAATAGAGGACTTTGAAAAAATACCTGGCACCCGACATTGCAAAATCGAAATTATTCTTTTTGATCGTGTCGCAGTCGCGTATGTATCTACTACTTTCCATCTACATTAGCATCTAGCAACTGCGAGCGAATGTAGATTAAGTATATAGCGAGCGCATCATTCAGTCGCACTTTATTTCTTTTAGCGCTGATTTTTTTATATTAGTTTTGAACTT
Organism: Achlya flavicornis; assembly: GCA_947623365.1. Lineage (NCBI taxonomy): Eukaryota > Metazoa > Arthropoda > Insecta > Lepidoptera > Drepanidae > Achlya > Achlya flavicornis. The sequence goes on along the minus strand of OX392491.1, from coordinate 1,106,595 downwards.
TTGAACAGTAGAAGTAAGTAGTAGTGTGAATCGCGTAAATACCGAAAGAAAATACCGAAAAAAATAAAATTCCCGAAAATACCGAAAGAACCGGTAATCAAATTTGATTTCCCGGTTCCATTTTACTGACAAAAGTACCGGGAATTCCCGGTACTTTCGAGACCGGGATTTCCCGGTTCTGAACCCTATTGCGTAGCAACGCGCGAGTTGTTTATAGATATTGCGGGACAGGTGTAAAGGAAATAGAAATGATTTCTTCGGCGCGGTCGATTCTTTCGGTGTGGATATGTGTGCGAGCCCTCCTTGACTTCGATTTGTTCGACGCGTTCGGCTCTGATAAGTGTGCGTTCCCCCTTAATAGTACTATTTGTTATTCTATAATAAAATATTATTTAATCTATTGACCTTTTATCTGTTATGTACACAAAGAAAGTTTCTTATCAGTTTTATTACTGTTGTCAAGAACAAAATATGCAAAATAAATATATTTAAACACCAGTATTCATACCACAGCCACAGTGTCACCTGAGGGATCCATGATAAAAGTATCTGAGGGTCTACTTCGAAAAATGATACATGTTAGTATGATCATCGTTGATATGATGATATGTTAATCCAGGTTCTTTTCATGCAACAAATTTCATCTCGATTGGTTTTCCATTGTGGTGTCAAGAGTTGACAAACTAGCTGTCGCATTTATTACGTACTAGCTGCCCGGCACGACTTCGTTCACATGGTGTCCTACTTACCTATACCCTAACCTACCCTACACATATCCCTACCCTACCCTCACATCTTTAAAATTTTTTTCTTTCATAAGAACCTTCTCCTGACAATAACAAACACAAAAAAAAAAAATGCAAAATCGGTCCAGCCATTGACACGTGAATCACGTGATGGCGTGACCAAGGGAAATACGGATTCATTTTTATATATATAGATATTAGTTGGATTTGTGAAGAAGACAATTGTTATATGCATAAATCATGCTGTCTATCTAGAACCAGATACATTAAACCATATCTAGATGGAATTCTTTGTTGGTAAGAACTATTCTCATTTAGGCTGTTCCAAAAGTATCTTTGTTTGTATGGATCAAGATTTGTTTTTTGGTTGGATAATAATCATTCAATAATAATAAAATAAACTATTGCCGCAAAGTAAAATTAAAAGTGTATCTAATACCAAGGACTTAAAATTCATTTTGGCCTAAGTTGTGTGAAATGTATTGTCACTGAACTACAGTGTGAACAAAGAGATGGTTGACATCGAGCACATTAAAACTTACTTTCATCTTCAGTAGTATGGGCCCCTTTTTTGATAAAAATATCAAGTTTCACAGGGTGATGTATAGAACGCTGGATTTTGATCCTTATACACAGTCCAATCAGGGTCGCCAGCGAACAGTGAGGCACTGTGGGATTGTATTCAACCCTCAATACAGGAACTTTGTCTTCAGTAGGCTCCAAAACGAAAATTCCTTCTTCGTAAACCACCTTCAAATCTTCAAGAGTACTCGGTTTTTCCGGATCCCGTATCGTCCGCAAAAAGTCTAGAACACCACAACACACGTTAAATATCACAAGAATAGTATCACAGTGTCGATAACAACACGATAACTGATCAAAACAAACCATATATTGTCTCTCTCAAGTCGTTTTCATCTTGATACCCTAGCTCTTGTAATGTCGCACTTTTGTCCATATAAGCTGGCTTGGCGAGTTCGGCGGAAGGTTTTGGGGTGTTATTCAAAGAGAGCTTCGAGAAAAACGATATCATATCGTTTGCTTACTCACTTAGGTCACTCACTTGATATTTGCTGAAAATTGCAGCTGCAAGGCGGACATGTTTGTTTTGTTGGAATTAGTGATGCCAGCTCTTGTTCTCATTTTCAGATGAAGTGTCGGAAAAAGGATGGATTAGAAAAAAATAACGGCGTAAACATTGCACTACTTTGTAACTAATCTCTTACTAACAAAAATTATTGCTGTTACATACAAGCAGTTCAATATCCCGGATATCGGATATCGTACTATTAGTACGAGATCTGACTGCAACATTACTACGTTCATCGAGTTTTTTATCGTTTTTTATCGGGATAATATTTTGTATAATAAATGTGAATAGGGGAATCTCAGACTACAACTCCTTTTCTTCTGTAATCTGTGAGGGGAATGTATTTTTGCTGGGTTGCCTATCAAAATGTGGCCGCTCGTATTTTTGTAAAAGTGTATAAGCTCTAATGTTTTTAATTGAAGACCCTGTAACACCATGTGTTTTTGCAAATAAATGATTTGATTTGATTTGACACTCCCACAGTTAAGACGAATCTAACGACACCTCATATGCTTAAATCCATCAAGCCGTTAAGGCTGCAGAGCGTGCCAAAGAAATAGACATAGTATACATACACTCGAAAAACATAACGAAAAACATAACCCTCCTTCCGGCACAGAATATTTAATAGTAGATACAGAAAACCCACTTCGAAAACGACATTTAAATAAAAAGCGCCTCTTGGAACGACATAATAAAGCGTAATCTAGCTCGCACAGCACTGCGCGCGCAAAATTATGTTCACCTACAACTTCCCTCTCTTTCTATCGTATAACTCTATCCTGTATGACGCGGCACGTGTTACGGTAGGTTTGTCTAATGACGTATAATGAATCTTCAATATTTCCTTATCGGTTATGTACCTATTACTATTCTCCTTTCGTGAACAATGACATTTAAAATATCCTAGCTAACTACATAGTATTAGATCAGAGAGTTATTTTAAAATGTCTGCATATTTGAATCTAAGTTGTTAGGGTTATTCTTTGTATACTGAATGTATATTCTGTCGACGAAACTGTATACAAAGTACTCGGTTACGGGAACTCTCTATTCTGGAACGACTAAGGGGTCGTCCATTAATCACGTGAGGTTTTTAGAGCACTTTTTTAAATAGAACCACCATGGGTTTACTTCACCGTCTTCAATGGCGATGAGTGGACAAGCATCATGTTCCTCAGCAGTTAGCACCACTTAATGATAGAAGATTTAATTAGTTCTCATCCAGTCACTCGGCATCATCATCATCGTTATCTCGCACCACGCAAAGAACTTCCCTATATTTATGTAGTAGGTATATGAGCTCCTAGTTATAATTCGTGCAGGTTGGATACTCGTCAATGCACTATCATCACTTGGTGCCGGAGAATGCAGGCTTTTTTAATGTGCAATGGTTTTAGGTTCGACGGTCGAGTGACCCCAAGAGGAGTCAAAAGGCTGAAGATGTCCCACGTTACCCAGAAAATGCCTGTTCCCTCTAGCTTTAAAGACCATCTACATCTAGGTTAAGGGTTTCAGTAAACACAGACCCCTGAAGGGAGTTCCACACCTTTGGCAAGCAAGTGCAATTTTAGATTTTCTTGCGTGGTTAGATGTTGCGCGGGCGCATCAACAAAAATACACGTGATATGCCTCAAGAGTCCTTCCCCCTAGCGTGATTAATCGTGATATTATCCGAACCACCTCCCCCCTATCCGGGACTCACTCGATTAATGGACTACCCCTAACAGTTTCTAAAAAATCATTCACATTCGTTGTTGAGGTCTAAGAGGGTGTCCCCTTTAGACAAGAGGGTGTCTCTTCTGGTCGCACTATCTTTGTCTTTTTTTGACACACTAGTATGCTATCAAAACTGGCCTATTAGCCGACCTTAATAAAGTCAGAAAGGACATTAGGACAATACAATGAAACAACAACAAAAAATCTAGTACCTACTATAAAAACAACGATACCAACACAAGATAGTGTTAAAATAAGAACAATAGAATAAACACTGTATATAAGTACGTACGTATTTATACCCACACGCGTCTTTCGCTAAGAGCGCGTTGCAACCGAACTGACTAGCGTTTTTCCGGTAGACCCCGTGCGCGCGATCGTACCTAAACATGGGAGTGGGATTTACTAAATACTCAAAGGAGTGGGACAGGCCTGCTTCCGGGTCAGTCGGGTAAAAAGAACTACGGAAATTTCTACAGATTATTTTTGTTTAGTCTGGCAGCTCAACTGCAAACTGCCGGGCTATTGCGTATCTTTGGTGGTAATCGTAACGAACACCATATAATGATTTCATCCAATGACGCTTCACGACGATGGCCATTCGTGGGCCTTGATTGGATGAAATTCCTAAATTGTGTTCGTTACGATTACCACCAAAATTACGCGGTAGAGCCCCTGCAACTCTTGTTTTGTTTGCCATCTTGACTTCTCTTCTAAGCCTACGTTCGCACGAACGCTTTTTACGTGCGTTATTTTTAACGTTACGTATAAAATGTATTACTTACTTTTCCAAACGTTGACGCACGCTGAATCTTTTTAAAGATAAAGATAATTTATTGCAGGGAACATGGTACATTTGGATGACAAGTATTCATAAAATATCTACATGTTTCGCTTTAACACAATGTAGATTGAATTATAACATAACAAGTAATAATTGTACTAAATATAAAAAATATAACTAATTAAACCTTAGGATGTCAAAACTGATCATAAAATAATTAATTCATAGTGACAAATTACATACCTATTAGAAATTATAAATAAAAAAAAAAAATTTCAAATTATAATTATTCATTAACAAAAAATTCATTCAGGCTATAGTAACACTTATCGCTCAACCACTTGTATAATTTTGATTTAAAAGTCACTATATTTAATTCTCTTGTCTTTTGGAATATTATTAAATATCTTGATAGTCATAAAATAACAGTTTTTCTGGTAAAATGTAGTCCTACAAATAGGTAATATAATTCTAGTAGGATCTCGCTTTCGTAACTTACGATTTTCGTTATTGTTACACTGACTATATAAATGTATGTTCGCTTTAACAAAAACGCCAGCTTGAAAGATGTAAGAGCAAGCAAGGGTGAGAAGGTTTAATTTTTTGAATAGAGGTCTGCACGATTCAAGTGGACCGACTCCACATATTGCACGAATACATTTTTTTTGTACAATAAAAGTTTTGCAAACATTTGTAGAATTACCCCATAGTAACAGCCCATACCGGAGAAGTGACATTACGTAACCGTGATATGCAGTTATGGCTGTTTTAATGTCGGATAGCCGACGCAATCTCTTGAGAGCAAAGACAAAGCGGTTCAATTTTTTGCAAAGGTAATCGATATGTGATTTCCAATTACAATTTTCGTCCAGCATAAGTCCTAAAAAGTTTATGTCTTTTACTTTACTAATTATTTCATAATGATATGTCAAGTGGAATTCAAATTTATTTTTATTATTATAATTATGAAAGTGAATAAATTTTGTCTTAGATAGATTGGCACATAAATTATTGCTTTCTAACCATTTGAGGATTGATTCTACTTGTTGGTTAAGGACTTGTTTATAAGTTTCTTGGTCACCTTTTTGAGCTACGACTACCGAAATGTCATCTGCAAACAGGACGCATTCTTTTGTTACATTCGGTAAATCATTGACATAAAGCAGGAACAATAAGGGTCCTAAGATACTACCTTGAGGAACTCCATATCTGTTTTCCATAAATTCTGATTGGTAAGTTTCAATCATATTATATTATTCTTTTTATTTCTACGCATTGTTTTCGATTTGAAAGTAGCTATCTAACCATTTTCATTCCATATGACTCACACTTATTTAATAGTATTTTATGATTAACGAAATCAAATGCTTTACTCATGTCAAAGAAAAGAAAATTACTGATACAGGGATGCTCTTGTCAATATATTACGTCGACGTCTTCAAAAATTCTTGTAAAAAGCGTAGAGTTCAACGCTTTTATAAACTCTCGTGCGAACGTAGCCTAAATTTAGGTACAAAACAAACATTGTTAGTACAGTACTACCCAACTGATATGGCGCGTCGTGAATCTTCGCTCGCACAGAAAAGAAAATTTGGCCCGAGGATTAACGAAAGAATGCTTAAAACCACGCTTAAAACTTGCAATCAACCTTACATCACTACTATAAGGTGCATAATAGGTACACTGCAGCTGTTAGTTCCGTCCGTAGACATAGAAATGGTTTGTACTTACGTCCATCCGCATAACTGAAAATTGCAAAGCCTAGGGTTCCGACGATATAATATGGTGTCATTTTCTTTATTAATCATTTTATTTCAATTTATCACAGCTTTCAAAATTCACACTAGTATTATAAATGAGGAGAGACATCTATGCCACCTAAACTCCGATCTATTTATTTATGATCACGGTATGTCGATTTCGAGTACAATTTACAAGACTTATGTTTTTTGGATTTACCCATGCATGTGAGAATAATTATTAGTTATGCAGGTGGGATGAAATTATGATCATCTAGCAGAGGTACTTTTTTTGGAAAGTACAAAATTGCCTAGTGGTTGTGACATTGGATACCGAGACGAAGATCCCGGGTTCGAATCCTACAATGAGCTTGAGCTTTCGGTGAAGGAAAACATCGTGAGTAAATCATAGTACCGTGGTAGGGTACTTTGTATTACCCGCCTGGCTGGCTACCACCCTCAAAGTGAAAAGTAGTCGCCAAACACCTATCGGTGTGTTCAGAGTTTCCAACAACTGCAATTGAGAGCCAGTTCCTCTAGACTTTGTTTACAACCTTCGGCCACATCATCACTGGCCATGTTGAGATTGTGGTCAAATACAGGCCTATTTCCACACCACACCGCCTTCTCATGCAGCTCCAGTCTGGCGACCTTACTCACCGAAGGAACACCACATTGAAATAATTTCGGCTGCGATCTTCTATAAGGTTGAGGTAGGTATATATGGTTACCAGGTGTTCGGCTTTAGCGGGACGGTCGTGTCTGGCCAAATATTTAAGCGTCTGAATTTTTGTCTGCCTGATAGATTGTAATTTATACATATTTGTTGTAAATGAAAAATATAAGCATAAAAAAGTTATTTGTTTTTTATTTTAGGGTCGGCAACGCGCGAGTGATACCCCTGGTGTTGCAAGCGTACATAGGCTACGGTAACTGCTTACCATCAGGCGGGCCGTATGCTTGTTTGCCACCTTAGTTGCATAAAACAATTTTATGCTAGGCTGCAGTTGTTTAGATGATTCCTATATATTGCAATCCCTTCCATAGTTCGAGTCATAATAAAACATCAAAAAATACTTATAAAGGTAATTTATTTAGAATTTCCTGAAAGATTTTTTGGAGCCCTTGCCCTTGGAAACCTTCAGTACGTTGAACCGCACAGTTTTGGAGAGCGGCCGGCACTCGCCGATGGTGACGATGTCTCCAAGCTCCACGTCTCTGGAAAACGTAAAAAAAAATATATAAAAAAGGGTATTTAAAATAAAATTATGTTTTTGGATATTATTGAATCAGATTTTGGGTTAAAAGCACGAGTTTCGTCAAATGGTGTTCGGAAGACCGTCGTGTGAGTATCATCATTTGAAAATACGGATATGTACAGTGGCCGGCAAACAACTTGAGCCATGACCTTGAGTGCGCAGTAGACGATTTTAAGGTGTCGTTGGTGGAAAGAGAGGTGCGCGGGGGCATTCTGTCGGCACGCGTCCACGCTATTGGCCGAGCATGAGTGTACATGCGCGAACTTACCCCCACTACTAGACTTTGGCTCAAGTTGTTTGCCGGCCTCTGTAGCTGTGGTAAGGAGTTCAAATTCTACATGGGGCTTGCGGTTTTGGGTGTAGAAAACATCGCGCGGAAACCACCTTATATTCAGCCAGGGTGGTTAAAAAGGAAGCTTCAGGATTATTGCTAACTGAAATATATTTTTTCGATTTTTTCAGTCAGGGTGCCGAAATGGTATAATAAAAACACATTAAATTGCACATACACATGTACAGTCGAGGACATAAATATGTATACACTTTCTGAAATTCAAAAGCAATTTTCTCGCATGTTTAACATTTAAGTGTTAAACTATTACACAAATCATAATAGTATATGTTAGAAGATTCTGCCCTTATAATATCTCATAATTTCAATCAGTAGTTTAAGAGGAAACCGTTGTTGAATTTTACTAAGTGTATACATATTTATGTCTTCGACTGTACCTTCATTTTAAGGGGAATTTTCAAAACTACAAATCTTACTGCACTCCGTCCACCAGGTTAACCACTTTTGACGTTTACGAATGTCAAAGCAAAATTAACGTTATTTCTTTACAATAAGGTGCATCTATATTATTATACTAGTTGCGCCACGCGGTTTCAACCGCGTACCTTGGGAGATATTACTTTCTCGGGATAAAAAATACCCTATGTGTTAAGCCAGAACATCTTCTATCAGCATGCCAAATTTCATTAAAATCCATTCAGTAATTTTTGCGTGAAAGAGTAACAAACATACATAAAAAACTTTCGCGTTTATATTATTAGTAAGGATTTTGTTTTTCTCTTTTATCTACTATCGGCTCCTTAGCCATAATCAGAGGTGGTCGAGGCATCAGGGGTGTAGGTGTCATTCCATTAAATGACACCGTAAAGGGTAAAAGAAATTTAATTTCTTTGGTCTAGGTCCAGTATTTGCCATCTTTTCAGGAGCTTTACATTTTCGCTTGTGTTCAAGAGGTTCTATGCCAATTCATTTATATGATTGTTAAGTCTTTCTTTATATCTCTGGCTGTTGTTGCTGCTTTACAGTTGGCATCTCCAGGTACTCATGTATGTCTGTGTTTCTGACAAACCAGTGGGCGCTTGAGATGGTTCTTAGAGCAATGTTTTGGAATCTCTGGAGAATCCCGATATTGGAGTTACTAGCTGAGCCCCAGAGTTATTCGTAAGGATAAATAACAATAGACTTAACAGATATAAACCTTATTGTGATGCGCTAAGTTAAATTTTGCTTTGACATTCATAAACTTAAAAAGTGATTACCTGGTTGATAGAGTGTAGTATGGAAATATATTTTTCATATCAGAAGGTTGACTAGTATGACACAGACTGACAATTGAAGAAGAAAGGTGGTGAGCACACAAAGTCTAGAAAGAACGCACAGTGCAGCTGTCGGAATTATCGGAACACTGATATGTGCTTGGCGACAGGTTATCAACTTGAGGGTGCTAGCCAGTCAAGTGGGTACTACAAAGTACCCTACCACCGTGCTATGGTTTCCTCACGATGTTTTCCTACACTGTAAGCTCCAGCTCATTGTAGAATTCGAACCAGTGACCATCATTTCAGTATCCGACGTCACTACCACAGCTATCATCGCCTGGCTGTTTGTTCCTCAATCACGCCTTAGCGGCTGAACAGATTTAGATGTAACTTGCAACATAGGATACTAATTATCCATGAGAGCACAGGTGTACTTCAGTAAGCTAGTAATATAGATATCTTACCTGAAGCACGGTGACAAATGTACAGACATATTCCTGTGACGCTTCTCGAATCTGTTATACTTGGGCAGGTAGTGTAGATAATCTCTGCGGATGACGATTGTCCTCTGCATCTTCATCTTCTGCACCACTCCGGTGAGGATACGTCCACGGATGGACACGTTACCGGTGAATGGGCACTTCTTGTCAATATAGGTTCCTTCCATTGCCTGGAATACGTTGGGAACTTTGTTGGTACGGTGTTATGAATTGGTTTTGTGTTTTTAGTTACGGTTAATAGAAGCTAAGCGAGGGTTAGTTGGCTGATGAATGATTTGGTCATTAAATTGAAATCTATTATTATAAAGTGAGAAAATTAATAAATTTGCTACGAATATCTGGGATATAATCACTTTGAGTGTGATAAAAATCAGTGCATCTTTCTTACACCTTTCAGCACTTGATTTTACTGTCCAATATTTATGATACAAGTTTTCTACAATACAGTTAAATTTAAAATTCTAGTTTGGATTGAACTGCAATCAGAATTTGGGTTTAGAAACACAGTCTTCATCATATTGTAAGTCAGAAGACCGTCGTGTGAGTATCATCATGTACAGTCAATCACAAACAGCATTTTTTAAACGAAATCTATTAATTGCATTCTAAAAGATGATATATTGAATGACATAGGAATTACATTAAAATACAACTGATTAGCTCCAAACTCCTGGCAATTTACATGTATACAGCATTTTTGTATGGTAGAATAACATGCGATTATTGACGAAGCATGCAAATGATTATATAATATAAAGCTTGGTTTATATAGACAAGTTTTGAGATCAGAACAATCAAAGGTATTTTGTATGGGGCTGTAAGAACCGAAATATTAAGTTAGTTTAAGAACAATGGCAGAACTATGTACATCTTTTTAATGGAGGAATAACTTGAGGCATTTTAAATAGGTATTATAATAAAAGTATGGATTTATTTAGTTCATGTCAAAGATCTAGTGTTTTTTATTTATTTTAGTACTAATCTGTAATATTTAGAAAAAACTAATTATTCCATGTGTCTAATTTGTTTCTTTCTTCATCCTAATCTATGTATAAATATCGCCATAATTCTTAATAAATTAAGTTTGTTAATCCTAACCCTTAAATCTTTATTTATAAACTTGAATTGAACAAAAATATCTGTATAAATACCAAAATGCAACCACCACCTACCAGAACAGAAAATTGATCTGGGTGAGAAAAGTTCCTTATACATTTTTGTATCATCATTTTGTAAACAAATAATTTTGTAAGCCAATGCAGTTAAAAGACCCACAGTTTACCCATGTAGAATCTTTTAAGTATTAATTTAAGCATGTCTTATAATTAATTTTGAGACCAAATGAGTGATATTGATGATATGTTTAAATGCCAGATAGGCATAGTAATATAATGGTTGAAGCAAGCAATATATTAGTTAAAGGAACTTTTTCCAATGCTCGCAATGGACCATGGGTAGGTTTATTTACAAATTCTAAAGGTTCGGAAGGAAACCAAAAGATATCAAGAATTTTTTGACCAAGTGAGGTAATGACTATACTGGGTGGAGTTTTCGAGATGGCATATTTTCGAAACCTATGTTGGGTTGGTCATGCTGAACAACTTTTACTATTGGACCAATACTGAATTCACCAAATTTTTTTTTCACTATTGGTCTCTCAGTAAAAGTTGTTCAGCATGACTAACCCGACATAGGTTTCGAAAATATGCCATTTCGAAATCTCCACCTTTTATAGATAAGGCGTCATAATAGCTGATGACTGTAAGTAAGCAAAGTATAAAATGAACTCAAAGTAAGTTGACAAATTAAGATTTTTGAAACCCCAACCTCACACAGGTAATGATGTGATTGAAGGAGGTAAGTACACAAAGTGTGTTCGACAGGTTTTCAATAGTTTAACTCTATCCCACGGTCCATTACATATAAAGCCATACAACAACGTAGCCGCCACCGCAGTCCCAGTGTATCCAGCGTCCCAACATACAACGTAGAACAAAAACAGACCTCAAGGGGCGTCTTGAAACCTAAACCGACATTCTTATGGTGCCGCATATCCTTCTTCTTCATGCCCCCCTTGCGGTTGAGGAACACGGTGTTCTGTTTCTGAAACGCTTTCTCTGTCTATGGAAAAAAGATTAACATTAGTCAACACTCATGCCCGTTACCTCGCGTGGTGTTTTGAAACCAAGGCCCACATCTTTGTGGTACCGTAGTGGTTTGCGACTACGCTTCACACCAATGCCTTTCTTACGGTTAAGGAAGACCGTCGGTTGCTTTTGGAATGAACGTTCCGTCTGGAAGTTGTAACAGACATTAGTAAAGTTCTAACTACAACACTTAACTACTTGACAGCATATAATGATCAGTTTTTTTTTTTTTGGATTACAATTTGACTCCTTTCTAGTCATCAGAGTAGCTAAGTGACTTTTACCTGAAGCTTGAAACTCACTGATCTCTATACACACTGGATTGTTTCTAAGGAACATACTAATGAAGAATTTAAACAACACACACTACCAGCAATGAGTGAGAGTTCACATAACTTATGTATTATATTGTAATTCAAGGAATATTTTTTAAGTTTGCTATAATTTATTCAGTGTTTATTGTTCAAAATAACATTATAAAAAATGTTAACATTTGTGATGCTTCGGCTATAATAATTTCATTTTGAAGGATGCAGTCAATCCAGCAAATACCTAACATATGTAAAGAGATCAGTGGTTACTGCACAAAATTAGAATAAGCATTTATTTATTTGACTTCCTTACTACATAAGCGTGAGCTTACTACATAATATAGCAAAATTCTAGTTTGTATTGAACTGCGATCAGAATTTGGGTTTAGGAACACAGTCTTCATCATATTGTGTGTCAGAAGACCGTCGTGTGAGTATCATCATGTACAGTCAATCACAAACTATTTTTTTTTGTATAGAATTTTGTGTTGATTAACTTAAGTGGAACTAAAATATGAACAGCTGTGAAATTGTAACTAAGGCCTTCTTCAGGCCTTACTTTTAGATCACTTTTCAGGGATGGGTTCTACTTGACAGTCCTTTCATTTAATTTTACCTACCAATGACGATATAGAAGTGACATGGATTACCAGGTTATTGAACAAGGCATTACATTCATCAGGGCCAAGCTCATTTCGCATAATCCATTCCATCCCTCTGGATGTTATAGACACATAACAAGCTACATTATATTGTGCACCTAATATTATAATAGATGGTTGTTCTGAAAGTCTTCAGGACACATCGATAAAACTAACCTATTTCTAGGCCGCGTTGAAATCGTCATTTTACCGATGTAATTATAGTAAATATAATATTTGAAACACTTCCACGCTTCAGGAGACACGATACTATTTCATTTTATATCCATTTTCGTGGTAAATATAACCAAGAATCGAAACGTAAACGAATTCCCACGTGCACGAATGTAGGTACCACATATACGCAATTTACACTTTTGTAATTCACAAATATAGTTAAGATCATATTTCCACCATTTGTCGCAACACTTTGGTGACAAATTATCGCAAAAATACATAACTTTTATAATTTTTATCAAGAAATTCGGCACATACCTGGTCCGCCATCTTGCTGCTTGACAACGAAAAGAAGTAATGTTGCAAGATTAATTTCGAATTGAAGAAACGATGTATTTTTCATTGGCAATACTCTATACGTACTGCCAGTGTTGTACAATCACACTTATCAGGAACTGATAACGTTTCAACATCATACATATACCATACATTCAGTTTTAGTTAATTTAAATAAACAAAAATAAATTACATTTTACATTAAGCATAAACCTTGTAACAAGTAAAATAGAATAACTTTTGTCTCTCATTTTCGCTTAGCACCGATCGATACTGAAGAAAATAACGGAAAGTGTGCGGCAGCGATGCCCATACTTTCCGTTATTTTAGGTCTTATATCCGGATATACGGATTTTGATCGCAAATCTACGTATTTATTGTACGGAGTAAGTTTTACGGGTTTTAGAGAAACCATGAGAAACTTTCAAATATGGCTCATATTAAACGAAAAACCTTTATACCACAATGTGCCAAATGAACTTCTACTGTCGCTAATCAAACATCTATCCATATTGTTCTACGAAGGTAAAAAAAGAAACTCGAAAATATTCTTTCTCGCCTCGGTACTGATGTTTAACCTTAACTTAGATTATGGGATGTCACAGACCTACCGATTATGTTCTGTTCTTGTAGAACGGCATAGAAACCGGGTTCATCGTTGCACACACGCCGGGCACCGGGCTTTCTTGAATCACGCTCAGTCAGAATCTAGCGCTTGCCGAGAAACGTAGACGTAACTACTACATGATAAATCATAACGGACGATGAAGAACTGATCTGCATTGATTTACTGCTTTGGCACGAAGAGTATAAAAGGAAGAGAAGATACTGGGTTCACACTTTAAACTTACAAAGCTTACATACTTTCAGCTCGACTGGGGAAGTACCTCCTTACAGAATACCGCAGCAAAATAACTGTATGTTGTGTTAAGTTGTGTTTCTGCGCGTGGGTAAGGTCGCCAGAGCTCATAGGGGAGGATGGAAAGGTCGGTAACGTGTGAGCGATGCTTCGTGTGTTGCAAGTGTCCATATGGCTATGGTAACCGCTTACCATCAGGCGGGCCGTATGCTTGTTTACCGACTTAGTCGTATAAAAAAAAAAAAAAATTCATCCTGATTTCATTATTTTCTGTTCTATTCTAGTTAGAACAGAACAGAAACGATAGGTGTGTGCCAGCGCTAAAGTATCTGTTCACAGGATACACAGACAGAATCAGAATCAGAATCAGAATCATTTATTGTCATAACTTTGCTTTGAAATACAGCCTTGTAGTAAAACATAGCCATACACTTGAAAGATTAGACTTGTCAAACAGGTTACAAATCATTTTTAGTAATATCAATTCTTTTACAATAACAATAAAAATAAAAAACAATAATCAAACAATCATATCTCATGCTAGGTACTTAAGTGTAAAAATCAAAGTTAAAAATTACTTCAGCTGTATAGAGGCATCGTCATTTTATAAATATTAGTTAGAATAATAAATAGAGTAATAACAAATTCATTTCCATATTATAAAAAATAAAATCAATAAAAACAATTTAAAAAAACAATAATCGTTAATATAAATAACAACATTTATTTATTTATTTATTTAATCAAATAAATAAAATTATATAGGTTATTCAATGTCAATGCAAACTTTAAAGTGACTGTAGTCATTTGTCAAATATTCCATAATATTATACAATGTATCGCCCAACAACAAACGCTTAACATTGTTCTCAAAAACACCTATATTCGAGATTTCTCTAATGGGCTTCGGTAGTTTCATATATAGTTTTTGACCCATTATTTTTGGCAGCTTTTTGGACAATGCTAGTCTGCATGAGATAACTTGTAGGTCATCAGTGTTTCTTACACTTCTGGTCGTAGCATGTCCTCTTGTCATATAATCCGAGAGGTGCTTTTTAACATACATCACTATTTCCAGTATATAGACAGATACTGACGTAAGAATTTGTAGATTCATAAAGAGTTCTCGGCAAGAAGTCCCATATTTAGCATTAACGAGCGTTCTAACAGCTCTCTTCTGCATTTTTAATACACGTTCATATTCCGTTGAACATCCCCAAATTATGATGCCATACGACATAACAGAGTGAACATACGCATAATACATTTCTTTCAGAATACCACAGACGTATGAGTAGTACTAACAGACTAAACCTATTTTACGTATTATACTAGTATAAAAAAGATAAATTGAAGTCATTTTCCGTCATCTGATCTGTCATGATAATCCGTGTGACGGGTCAACAACTGTATGTTTTTATTTGGTTTTATTGCGAAATATTAATTGTTTTTGTAGAAATAGGGCGAAAATCTAGGATTAAATATGGTAAAGTGTAGTGCCTATAAGTGTGATAGTTCAAGTCATAAGGAATTACCAGGAATAACGTTTCATCGGTTAGTTTTGATTTCATTACAAATTCAATATATTTATTATGGTGTTTTTATAAAGAAATAATTACCATTCGTAGCCGATAATTTGAAAATATGATCAAGAATTATGTTAAAATTATGTGCCATACTTTGTATGTAAAGGAATCTACACAAAATTTAAGAAATCTAAAGATTTATATATTGTTTACATATAATGTATCGAGGGGACGGATTTGATAAATTAAATTTATTTTGGGTAAAACTTTCGGAGACGTCACACAGGGCAGGGGTAAGAGGTGTGTGCGAGGGGTGCGGAAAGGAATTCCCTTCCCCCTGGTACCCCCCAAACTTGAAGCAAGCTCATGGTTTCCGAAATATTCATGGTTGAAGTTTGAGGTTATATATGAGGTTTTTTGACATAAATTCACTTCTGCATCGACTCAGGTGGGACACCGGGTAAGTGGGGTGTGGAGGGAGGATACCCTTCCCCCCGGTATCCCCAAACTTGAAGCAAGCTCATGGTTTCCGTGATATTCATCGTTGAGGTATGAAGATGAGGTTTTTTTGGCATACATTCACTTCTGCATCGGCTCTGGCGCTGCGGGCAGTGCAGCCCCTTCGCTCTGCGTAACGAAGAGCAGGCACCCATGCGTCCTCCTGCCCTCATTGTTATTTTCAACTTTCTTAAATTTTTTATCTACGTACCTTCTAGGAAGCAAGTATTAGAAAGTATTAATTATTATATAAATAGATAAATGCATTGATATATTATGTCTGGCTAATTTTTATATTTTCTATTTAAATGATATTTAGTCTAAACTTGTCAATAGTCACAGTACTCACAGTGATTACAAATTGTGTGTTTAGTAGTTTCCCTTTAGTTTATTTTTTTATTTCTAAGGCAGACCTAAGTAAGTCATTCTCACTTTAAGGCCTTTGCTTGCGGCGGCATCATGTGACGGGTCGCTCACTTCCCTCCAATACAGCGAGGAGGGCTATGGCTGCTATAAGCGTCATACTTGTGAACTGCTGGTGTTTGTGGGGGCTAGTCTGCTTAAGTTTACTATTTATTTACTTATTAAATTCATTTAGTTTACTTTTTAGTTTTGCCGCCGCGCCGGGGCTCGCAATTGTTGTCAGTGCGATTAGAACGTAAATGTTATGTAATGAATCTAACCTTGTTTTATATGAGTTATTGCTGAGCTTATTGTCGGCTCTTCTCAGCAAATGTAACCTTCCGAACCGGTATTAGAGAATTAGAATCAGACTTTTCATAACTGCCTGCGAAGGTCTATTTGAATAAATGATTGAATTTTTTGAGTGAATTGATTTTCTTTCAATAAAACCTTTACTAAATTATACTTGTCTTTCATTTTCGTGAAAATATGTGCAAAACAGACTACTAGATGTCCCCCGCAGGTTGACCTTGAAACCGTCCTTCTCCATACCAGGCTATCTGTATACCAAATTTCATGATGATCGGTTGAGTAGTTGAGGCGTGAAACCGTAACAAACAAACAAACAGAGCTACTTTGGCATTTATAATATTATTATGGATTATCTCCGCCTGCCGCCGCCGCCACTCATTCATAGACGTAAATATCTTTACCGGCCTTAGTTCAGCTCTGTAACAGCTACACTTTCTTTGTAGGTGTAATTGGCTTCAAATTTTTTTGCGAATGCTTAGTCTGTTTGTAGGTACCTACTACTCATACGTCTGTGCAGAATACCCATTTTTTTATTAAATTCCGTTAAGAAACTGTAACATTGATCCGATATTGAAACCATAAAAAATATATTGTTTTTGGCGGGAACTGGCAGAGTGACGTAGCATTTTCATTTTTATTTTCATGAATTTGTTTATTTTGAGTTTTATTGTGTATTTTTGGTGGTATTTTACCCAATAAAGATCATCCATGTGCACCAGTGAAGTGAAATGAAATGAATTATGGGTATCGTGACTTTTCAAGTTGTTTCAAAATGTCCGTAAAGAGTTTTAGTACAATGACCACCATTGTAGTAAAACATGACTTTTATGGACGGTGACTGACTGAGGACTATAATGTGAAGTGATTTATTGTGAATGTAAAACTATAATATAACTCGACACTGGCAGAAATGAGCCCTAATTTGGGCTTGGTTGCCAAAATTAAAAATAAGAAGAAGAAGAAAATATATTTCTATACATGCAACTTTTGTAAACAATAAATACTGTCAAAAGTGTCAAACGAACGACCAAACACTGTCAAAACGCGATTTGTTATGAAAATATTTTGTCAATTTATTTTCTCAAGTTTTTTTTCAAATTATTGCATTCTTACTTGAATTCATAATATTCACATAAATATATAAAGAAATTCGCTCTAAGGATGGATGTTCAAAATGCCATAACTTGATTTGTAAGCGACAGTAATGTGTCTAGATCTTCCTTGTTGTTTCGTCCAGAATATCTTGATTTCTGGTTGATATCAAATGGAGGAAGTGAGGCAGCTGGTACAGGAGGAAGGTAGAGAGGCGAGGAACCTCGTCGCATTCCATGTGGCCGTAGATACTCCAGGTAAATATTTTGTTATTTGCGTGAGACAAAGTAGTTAGAAATCGTGGGCGGTGAAGCTTTAAACCAGCTATTCATGTGCAGAATACACTTAAACTGCCTCGGTTAAACGGCCAGCGAGTCGTGAACACATATATATTCACGACTTTTACGATTTTATTGCTTATAGCAGGTACTTGAGAAAAACGCAAAGTGAATGGCTTGGAAACAAAGAATTGTTTTTAAGGAGTGCCCAGGTTAGGCAGCAACTAGTGATTTATAGCGCAATTATTACGTACCTACATCATTTTGACTGTACGTTACTGTATGTTACTGAAAAATGATATGATGCAGATAATAAATGATATTATGGGTTGAATTTATTAAAATACTAGCAGTCCCCTGCGGTTCACCCGCGTTTCTGGGACAAAAAGTAGCCTATGTCCTTCTCCACGCCATAGGCTACCTGCATGCCAAATTTCATGATGATCCGTTGAGTAGTTGAGGCTAAGGTGAAACAAACAAACTCATTTTCGCATTTATAATAAGTTAGGATGTAAATCCCAGTTTTTTTATAAGTACATAATAGTAATTGATGGTTTGGAATAAATATTTGTGTTCTTCTTCTTTATTATGTTTTTTTGTTTATTCTGATTTTGAATACACATTTTTACATAATATACCTATTATGGTTTATAAGATACCTATTATGGTTCATAATATACCTATTATGGTTCATAATATACCTATTATGGTTCATAAGATACCTATTATGGTTCATAATATACCTATTATGGTTCATAATATACCTATTATGGTTCATAAGATACCTAGAGTCTTAATAATAGCACAGTCTATAAAACCATTTGATTTTGTGTAATAGTAATCAGTTACCTTGCAATTCCAAATTAAAATTTTGTTGCACAATATAGGCCATAATAAGGTACTTACAAACATTATAATTTATTCTAAAACCATTTTGTAATACACTTGAACTGCAAATACTTCCGACAAGAATCTCAGCATGGGTATTTGTAGCAGTTCTTGGAATTCATTTATCATGCCTATATCCTAGTCAATTGCTTTTCTGAGATTCTGGGACAGAATGGGGAAATCTGAATGCATTAGAGATGCAGATGAAAAATGGCCAGGGCCAAAATAGATATAAAAAAACATTGGTTTGTAAGATAGTTCTCTATTTTCAACGGATACGGATTTTCCAGTTTGAAATCCAGATAAAATAAACGTGTATAACCAAAGCCCCCCGCCCCCTTCAGCCCGCATAGCCCGCAAGCCCCCGCGCGCGGCGGCCCCCCGGCGGCCCCCGCCGCGCGGCCCCGCGCGCCTGCGCTCGGCCTCCGCCGGCCGCGACAAGCGCTCCGAGCTGCGCGCTCGCTACTGGGCCTTGCTGTTTGGAGACCTGCAGAGAGCTGTGAGTATACATTATTATTTACACTTGAGGCCTGTTCGCACAGACCGGCTCGGAGACGGAGTACATTTTTATCACGATTAAAATAGAGCTATAAGTTATGGAAATATGGTTTAATTTTACATTTCATTTCTTTTGCTAGCGCGTGGGGGCGGCTCTCCAGCAATGTAAAAATAAACCTTATTTTAAACGCGTATCAAAATATGCTCTTCTTTCCGAGCAGGTCTGTGGGAACGGACCCATAGGTAGCAATCAAAAATACGGCCCGCTTGATGGTAAGCGGTTACCGTAGCTTATAGACGCGCGACAACTCCACGGTTATATCAAATAAATATCATGGGACATTCTTCACACACGCACGGCTAACTGACCCCAAACAAAGCAGAGCTTACACAATGGAAACCAGATAGCTGATATAATGCATACACTGCTTTTAGTTTGTAATCTAGGAGTCGGCGATAGAGCGCGACGTGTTCCATAGAAAATATCCAACTCTATCAAAAGTATATTCTTCTGCAGATTTTTTCGCTGACTTCAATACCGTGTGGGGTTATAGTTCCTACGTCGTTATTTCATACTTTTTAGCGTTAACCCTAGAAGGCGGTTTGACAATTTTGAGTTTCATATGCATTTTCAATATCTCTCATGATTTGTCCATGATGACATGCATATAAATAATTATCGAGACTATTGATTAAAATGCTTCAATCGCGATTTTTGTGCTCTTTTCCCTTGAGGAATCCCATCGTATCTTCAAAGTCCATAGTCAGATCATGATAAAATGTATACAGGACCACAACGGGATACGTGGTCGCCACTCGAGAACCTTTCTTCCCCAGCGGTTATCGGCTCTTCGAGCGATGTGGCCTGCCCATTGCCACTTCAGCTTACTAACTCTACGAGCTATGTCCGTCGTTTTCGTTCTCTTACGAATTTCCTCATTGCGGATCCTGTCACGTAGAGAAATTCCGAGCATAGCTCGTTCCATAGCTCGCTGAGTGACTCTGAGCTTATTTATGCGGCCAGCAGTAAAAGACCACGTCTCTGTCCCGTATGTCATCACTGGTAACACGCACTGATTGAAGACCTTTGTCTTCAGACTCTGACCGTGATACAATACAGTTTAAATTATCCAAAAAGGATAGGCAGTTTCCTTGTAATCCGTAAACATACGCCTCTAAGATAGAATCTCCTTTTTTGAAGTCGGTTAAAAATCAACCTGTGTGCAAAATTTCGAGTCGATAGATCAATCAGTCTGGACATATCTTTTTATTCATTAAGATAGAAGACGGATAAAAAGTTTAATAAGAAGTTAGATATACCGTATTTAAACCTCTTAGCTACGCACTTGAGACCTCGTGAACATGAAACAAAGTGCGCAAGGCTAATGGCGTAGCATGTGAAGGGCAAACATGGGGTATTGTAAACAACCGATAGGTTACCGTGTTATATACATGTGCATCGATTGACATCAGAGCTCTTACGGTATTGTTGCTTGCACAGTGGTATCGATCGTAGATACCGTCAACTATTTATAGTTTTCTAGAATTTTGAGCAATGTGCTGCTGACTGTGAAGCTATTTGAAACTATTATGCGTCCAATTTTCGCATCGCAAAAAGTCAGGATAAACTATATTTTTTGACGATTGTCCGGATTTTGTGAGTTTATGTGGAGAGTAATCTCATGATCTAAAAAATATTTCACTGATGGTGCTACATTATCACCGACTGCTATATGCTACTTTTTATCCCGGTAACTCATGTTAGTTGATTATTTTCTGGCGATTTCTTAATGGTTTCATAATAATTGTTCATTGGAGTAGTAAAATTGTTCTTAAGTTCTCAGTGTTTTACCGGTAAAAAAGTGATACATATCAGTGACTTTGGAACGGCGGTATGGCAGACTAGACTATGTAAATAATGGAGTTCTCTCGCCACGTGTCCGTGTCTATGCCGGTAACAGTTTACGTGCATTTTTTGTTTCGGTATGTAGTTGTTGTTGAAGCGCTCGTGGTGTAGAGTGATTAGTTGTCGGTGGGAATTCCCTTCTTATTGTGTTTGAAATTTCCAAGTTTTATAATTTTTTTACAAATTTTTAATAATAATTAATTTTAGGTAGGTACTTATACAAGCTTACATACCAAATTTCAGCTTTCTAGAACGTCAGGAAGTACCCTAAGAGTTTTGATGATCATCAGGGAGTCAGTGAAGAAATTTGGGTTTTTTAGATATCAATAAAATCTAAAATATAAGAGCTATGTTATTGAAACATAAAATATTTAATAAGTTCACTATTGACATCATATCCCGAGAATTTTGTTTATCTGGTATAATCCAGCCCCAGGTTATGAGGGTTCAAAAAACGACGAAACGTTTCGAGAAAATTTAGGAAGTGCTCTTGCGCTTCGCTTGGTGTCTTGACGGGGGGCACTCCCGTGCCCCCAGATTCGCCGATGCCCAATAGCAATAGGGTATATAAAGAAATGAAATGGCGTATCGTGCTGTAATGTCAAACGATCCCATTGATTTTATCACAGAATGACATAGAAACCTTACAAATTGAATTGTTTATGTTACTTTACATATTGAGATATACATAATTGAAGCACGTTTTGGATAAATCGTCTGGCAATATGAGTAAAAACAAAGATTTTCATAGGGCATCGTGGCTTGAGTAAAAAACCGGCCAAGTGCGAGTCAGTCTCGCGCACCGAGAGTTCCGTACAAACCTGTAGGTATATAAGTAAATGGTAGTATAGACCTGAGTGTTTGATATTAATTTCAATTTATGACGCATTAAAAAAAACTACTTACTAGATCTCGTTCAAACCAATTTTCGGTGGAAGTTTGCACCGTAATATACTTCATATATTTTTTATAGATTTATCATTCTCTTATTTTAGAAGTTACAGGGGGGGGACACACACATTTTACCACTTTGGAAGTGTCTCTCGCGCAAACTATTCAGTTTAGAAAAAAATGATATTAGAAACCTCAATATCATTTTTGAAGACCTATACATAGACACATATGGGTTTGATGAAAAAAAAAATTTGTGTTTCAGTTCTAAGTATGGGGATCCCCCAAAATTTATTGTTTTTTTTCTATTTTTGTGTGGAAATCTTAATGCGGTTCACAGAATACATCTACTTACCAAGTTTCAAAATTATAGTTCTTATAGATTCGGAAATAAATGGCTGTGACATACGGACGGACAGACAGACAGACATGACGAATCTATAAGGGTTCCGTTCTTTGCCATTTGGCTACGGAACCCTAAAAATGTGACGTTAGATAAATATTTTCTACTCGGTAAAAGATATTTCTAGACGATTTTTAGGGTTCCGTAGCCAAATGGCAAAAAACGGAACCCTTATAGATTCGTCATGTCTGTCTGTCCGTGTATGTCACAGCCATTTATTTCCGAAACTATAAGAACTATAATGTTGGAACTTGGTAAGTAGATGTATTCTGTGAACCGCATTAAGATTTTTACACAAAAATAGAAAAAAAACAATAAATTTTGGGGGTTCCCCATACTTAGAACTGAAACTCAATTTTTTTTTTTTCGTCAAACCCATAAGTGTGGGGTGTCTATGGATAGGTCTTCAAAAATGATATTGAGGTTTCTAATATCATTTTTTTCTAAACTGAATAGTTTGCGCGAGAGACACTTCCAAAGTGGTAAAATGTGTGTCCCCCCCCCTGTAACTTCTAAAATAAGAGAATGATAAATCTATACAAAATATATGATGTACATTACGGTGCAAACTTCCACTGAAAATTGGTTTGAACGAGATCTAGTAAGTAGTTTTTTTTTAATAGGTCATAAATTGAAATTAATATCAAATACTCAGGTCTATACTACCATTTACTTAAATACCTACAGGTTTGTACGGAACCCTCGGTGCGCGAGTCTGACTCGCACTTGGCCGGTTTTTTTATATGTCTATGTTCTAGACGTTCTAGACACTTCCATGACTTCGGCGTATTTTTAAAGGGATCGATATTCTTTCGTAGTGCAGTTATGTTTGTCTCAAATCAGACGGCTGTTTCCAGATTTCTTGTGAGTACTCCTATTTTTCTTTTCATTATCTACAAGTCATATGTTACTGCACTTTGGTTCAGTGTGCACTTTTTGAAGTGAAAACTTCTTTAGCGGCGTTGTGCACTTTTTTTGGGATGTGTAACAAATCTAAGAAATAACTTTCGAAGTTTACGAATGTCAAAGCAAAATTAAACTTATTGCGTCACTATAAGGTTAAATCTCTGGTTATTTATACTGGATGGAGATTTCGAAATGGCATATTTTCGAAATCTATGTTGGGTGAGTCAAGCTGAACAACTTTTAAGATGGGACCAACACTGAAATCTAAAAAAAAATACTTTTCATACATTATGATCGAGCAAGGGTGAAATATTGTAAGAAAAGTTAAAAAAAAAATGAGAATTCACTATTGGTACCATAGTAAAAGTTGTTCAGCAGGACAAACCCAACATAGGTTTCGAAAATATGCCATCTCGAAATCTCCACCTGTTATTATAATATAGATGCACCTCATTGTAAAGAAATAAGGACGACTTTTCTATTTATAAACGTTAAAAGATATTTATTAAATTGTTGCAATGTTTGGTCTACTCAAAATCTGTGCTCAATGCAATCATCTCATTAGAAAAACGAGACATATGCAAATTGAGACACGCATGAGTCATCTTTATGAGGCATAGTAGCGTTTATTTATAGACTTTTAATTATTCACCAACGCTTCCAGTTAAAATGATGTTGGTATTAATACGAACTTACCTAAGCCGGCGATTCAAGCCGCATTGTAGTTTTATCTCTGAATGATGTGTATGTATATGCAGAGCGCTACCGTTCGGCGGCAGTAATAAACTAGTGTTCGAGTAAGACGGTTGTTTCAAATTCAAATTCAAAATCATTTATTCAAATAGACCTTCGCAGGCACTTATGAAAAGTCTGACTCTAATACTCTAATACCGGTTCGGAAGGTTGCATTTGCTGAGAAGAGCCGGCAATAAACTCAGCAATTACTCTTTTCAAAACAGGCTTAGATTAATTACATAATATTTACATTCTAATCGCACTGAAAACAATTGCGTGCCCCGGCGCGGCGGCAAAATTACAAAGTAGACTGAAAAAATATTTAATAAGTAAATAAATAGCAAACTTAAGCAGACCAGCCCCCACAAGCAGCACCTGTTTCATTGCTTCATGTATGAACCCACCGCTAACGGTATATGTATGTATGTGGAGTGCCCTCAATAGAAAAAAACATTCAAAGTCTAAACTATTTATCTAGTTTAGAGTCTAGGAGGGCACGTATGAAGGTCAAAACTCTTCGTCAAGGTACCTACCTTAGTAATGCGGAGCAGGAACCTTGTAGTGGTCCTCGAGATATCTATACTACACTAACAGAGAGACAGAGAGAGTGAAGCTGCGGGCGTTCTTCTATAATAAGTATTTCGACAGGCCAGTCGGCTGGCGTCTTGTCTCGTCTCGGTGTGAACTGACCCTTAGTCTCAAACATGGATCGTGTTAATCGAAAATAAACCTAATATCATTGGTGCAGGTTCCAAATTCAATTGTTTTAATCTCGACCCAAAACATGACTTGGGCACCCCATGCTCTTTTGTCTTCTCCACCATCAGTACAGGAATAGTTGCTTTCAATAAATTATTACTTAAAAATGCATTTATGTTACAGATAGGCGAAATATACAACACTGTTGA
This sequence comes from Achlya flavicornis, assembly GCA_947623365.1. Taxonomy (NCBI): domain Eukaryota; kingdom Metazoa; phylum Arthropoda; class Insecta; order Lepidoptera; family Drepanidae; genus Achlya; species Achlya flavicornis. The sequence goes on along the minus strand of OX392491.1, from coordinate 1,081,493 downwards.
AGCCCACGAAAACTTAAATGAGTGCCAAGAAGTTATATTAGTTCTAGAAAATTATACACGCGATTTCAAAGCTTTAGGCGAATGGTTTAGATTGAAATGGGAGTATGACAATACGCCGCCTCCGCAGAGACCCCAAAGCCTAGCTTGGGAGATAAGAAAGACTGATTTCGTCCGCCCAGAATCGAGACGTGCGTATTCCGTAAAGAGTTCTCCGTCAGTTTCAGGCAAAAATAGCCCTTGTTTCTCAGGGCATAATACTCCTAGTGGCAAAAATAGCCCGAACCTCACTGGTAAAGCCAGTCCAGGTAGCGGGAAGATTAGTCCGAGAGTTTCTTCAGGACATTCCAGTACTAGCCCCAAAGGGAATATAGAATTCTTCAGCAGCAAAATTGCGGCTAAAATCACTGCGAAACCAGAACCGAAAATTGCAAAAGAATTGTCCAGGCTTTCTGATATTAAGGAGAAGGAAATTAAGGATGTTGTAAAAAATGATGATAAATCTAAAGAAAGGAGCGAAGTTGCACCAAAAGATAAAGATGAAAAATTAGGCAAAGCTATCAAAACAATAGCTACCGTTGAAATAGGTAAAGCTAAAGAGAGCGCTAATACATGCCCTAAACAGGTTATTATAAAATCTCCTAAGCGTTCATTACCAGCAGACGAACCAAAAAATGTAGCAACAGAGCTATCTAGCCAAGCCAAAGCAACCATGTCCAAATTGGATGCAATGGAAAACGAATTTCTCAAGAAACATTTGATCGAAAATGCAGCTAAAAATGATAATATACTGAACCGAGATAAGGAAGTAGAAAATGGCTCCAAAATGACTGAATCTATGAGCGTAGATAAAGTTGATGAAAAAACAGTTGCAGCTGATGACAAAGCGAGCAATACCACTGAATCTCCGGTTAGATCTGAGGATAATTTTGCAGATGAATCCAGCGAAAACTCTCCTAAATCTGATGATAATCCCATAAACAAAAATGAAATCAATGCTGAGGAAATTAAATCTTTCAAGGAAAATGAAAAAATACCCACAGCGGTGCAGTCTGATGAACGTACAGTAGCTGAAATTTTTAAAAAGCTTGATGTTGAAACCCTTAATGAAAGTGTCAAGGAGACAGTTAAAGAAACCCTCAAAATCAAAGTGGAGACTAAACCAACTGAAGTCAAAGATGATAAAAAGGAACAAGATTCCAAAAAAGCAGAAGTAAAACCTCCAGAAACTAAATCTAGGCCGGCGTATTCGCAAGCAGCTGCAAAACCTAAGTCTATTTCGACAAAAACTGAATTAAAAACCCCAGCAAGATTAACTACATTAACTAGAAGCAAAACTGTCGTAGAGATTCGACCAAACACCGTTCCAAAAACTCAAAGGCAGTTCCCGAAAAGGAATCAAACTAGTAAATGTAGTTATCCATTTAACTTGACTACTGGCCGCACCAGTCTCTTCGATTCGCCGGCTAATAAGGGCACTATTTCTAAGAAACCAATAAACCGTCTCCAAAATATGTCTTCAGGTGATAATAAAGCTACATTAACTAAAACAGACCTCAAGAAACGTCCACCAAGGCCGACATCTTTGAAAATAAATGACAAAGGTGACAAGAAAGAAAATACAAATCCATCTTTAGAACAAATAAAGGATTGCGATGAATATAGCAGCTCAGATACTATAGTGACTCAAATTGATATGTCCAGAATCGAATCTAGCGAGAGTTTAAAAACTTTAGTTCCAGACGAATTACTTTCGATGCAAGATGTTGCTAATTCCATTGAGGTTTTAAACGTTGATACGAACGATGACGAAGGCTGGCTAACTGTGAAATCTAGGCGTCTAAGTCGAGAATCTAAGAAGCAATCGAAGTCACACTGGGCGAATAGATTCCACCAACCTTCAGCAACGACAAGCCTTCCAACATTAAACATGATCGAATCACCGAAACAAGAAACCAAATCGATCATAAACAGTGCCAAAACCGATCGAGCGAAATCAGAACAACCACAAAATAAACCTGAGAAAGTTGTTAAAGTTACAGTTCAACCCAAAACTGTATCAAAGGGGAAAAACCCAGCAATGATCCGTCAGAAATCTGATGTTACCGGTTTGAAAACACGTTCGTCTAGAAACAAAGTATCGAGGAAAGAGAAAGTAAAAGATATGTCCGAAGACGATGGTGATTTGACTAGAAATAGACTTCACTCCTCTTTAGAAAGTCTGACTACAGGCCTAGCGAGATCTCAAGAAAGTACCGCAGAAGCTTTTGACTTCGATAAATGGAAGGATGAATTTAAAACAACGTTTAAATACCTCGATGAGGAAGAAATAACAGATCACGATGAGATCCTAAAGGCAGCGGATCCTTCGGAGATGTCAGAGATTGCAGAGATGACGTCACAGATTGAGGAGAATGAAAGGAAGATCAGCTGGGCGTTGGATTTCCAGTCGGAAGTGGATCAGAGGAAGCTTTGTGAGGAAGAAGATCTCCTGAACAGACAAATCATGGAGCTGCAGCAGGTGTCGGATATTGATTTGGATACGGAGACTGATGATACTGAGGTAAGGTTAAGATCACTGTTAATTCCTTGCCAGTTCCTCTTATTAATGCACAGTTAGTTCCAGGTGTTTAGCGTTTGGTATTGAGGGATGAGTTGGTTGAAATCAAACAAGGTTTTAGGGCACGAAAGTTACCGCATTTATTAAGCCCTGGAGACGACTGGATGCGCTTCCTGCGGAGGGCGACGGGCAGCCAAACAGTCTCACAATATTTTTGCTGATGTAGCTCCTAATACATATTGTATCGCTACATCACTATAGTTTTACGATATGTAAAGTAATTATGAGTTTAAATGACTTCTTCAGTCGGTCCCTCATTTCTGAGGATCGTGGTCACTGGAATCCCTTAAACGGACAATCTGCCTCCATCGATTCCGGTCCGAAGTAGCCCTCACCACTTGGTAGAATTTAGAAGAGGAGGTGGCTTCTTTCACTTGGTCCGACCATCGTGTTGGCGAGCGGCCTCGTCTTCTCTTGCCTTCGATATTGCCAACAATGATCAGCTTTTCAAGGCTGTAATCCCCTCTTCTCATTATATGGCCGAAATATGAAAGCACGCGTTGCTGTGGTGGACAGTCGGGTCTTAATGCCAAGTTGGGAGAGAATAGATACATTTGTGCGTTTGGCCATCCATGTTTAAATGACAGTTTGGTCAAATAAGAAGTAATTTATTATCAAATGATTATAGTCGTATAAGACGTTTTGTTACCCGTATTTAAATATAGATATTTTAGCTTTAATACAGAAATGTTTAGTGTTATTTAACTGGTCCATCGATTTTCTCTTGCCATTGATTTTATAAATGCCCAATTGTTCAAGTTGGTGTCAGAAACGACTCCGCATTATAAAGCATCTCAAATACTTTGAATTCCTTCGTAAATTTTGCGAATTTCGCAAATGCGATATTTAGTCTGTACAAGCCGACCCATCAAATGACTACAGACTACAAATCTAAATACTCCACAGACTGACGCAGAAATCCTGTGTGAAGGAGCATCAATAGCTCGTCCTATATGTCAATCGAATGAGAACCTTAGCTCTCTATCAGTAAGTTTGGAAGACCAGTACGAGACTGCTCTAGCCGGGATGTCGTGGGCCGAGCGAGTGGACACCCTCGTTGTATTGGAAGCATTAGTCGCGAGGGACCCGGGTAAGTTGGTTATTAACTATAGGTATTTGGTATATACAGGGTTACTTTTGATTAATCAACTTTTGGTACGAGACAAACTCTGAAAACTCGAAAGAAAATTAGTTCATGCTATGCGTACGCCATGTTTTTGAGATTATCCAGAACTGCAGTTTTTAGGCCTCCGGACCTAAAAAGCAAATAACAGTTCAAAAGCGAGTCTGCCTCGCTCAATTAGGGTTCCGATTGTACTAGAAAAAAATAGTTGGGGTCCTTAATAAACTTTTTTTTTTTACTTTTCCCAAAAAGAAATGATGATAAGCCAAATTAAACTTTTGTCTGAATGTCGGGCGTCCCTTATTCGCGTCATTAATACACCTTTGCTAACTCCTAAAGTATACATCAAAATGACATAATATTAGAGACAAATTTAATTTCCACCACTCCGCAAAAACAGCTATCTACGACTAAAATTTCATCAAAATCGACGTGATTGAATCACAAACACTCGACATAAACTTTTTAATACGGTTGCTCAAAAAGTGGCGTATTGCAGGGACGTATAGCGTTCGGGATGTGGGCTATTACATACTCAAGCTTTTTCTTTACCTTTTCCGAACTCGTGCGTTCTCTTTCCCAACTGTCAAAATAATGTCTATTAAAAAGAAAAAACCAACCACGAAGTTTTTACTAAAAAAAACATACATAAAAAAAAAATATATCATTATTTTATTTTTCATTTTTCAATTATAACTTTTATAAGAAATAAATGATTAGTTAGTTGAGTTTATTGTGTTTTTATTATTTTATTAAATTGCTTCATTTTTTCGCAACTGTATTAAAAATAGTTTTTCAGTACACGTGCGGAACCGTCATTGCAACTTGTTCCGACTGTCAACCCTCACCTTCGGCTGCGCCTCGGCTCGGGTACACATTTGTCGGAACTCTTTGCAATGACAGGCTTTCCGCACTCGTAATGAAATATACTATTACTTGGTAGGTCGTGCCCAACAACTGCACGCGAAGTTATCGCAGGGCATCAAACGCCGTGGAAGCTTCCAAGACGCTCTGCGACGTTTACAAGCGAAGCAAGCTCGCGCCGAGAGACAGAGACAGGAATACCAGACTGAGCGAGCCAGGAAGATACACCAGCTGCTGGCTAGAGTTGAAGAAGTTAAGGTACTAAAGACAATAAGGTACATTGGGTTGTTAGAAATACGTATAAGGGTATCAAAAGATGTTGAAACTAGTTTTACAACGTAAGTGACGATGGAGCGACTTCTTAACTTCAACGATTTTTGTATCGTTGCTATTTACGTAAATCGGGGTGAAGAAGTGAAACTGATTGACTATCCTATTTACATTAAAAAACCAGCCAAGTACGAGTCGGACTCGCACACGGAGGTTTCCGTACAATAATAATAATAATGTAACTTTACTCAAATTGACTCTGAACTCAAAAGTTGGCGCAAAATTTAAAAGTACCTTTTTTATTTTCGGAATTTTCCCTTTACTTGTGTTGTACCTTGCTTCTTGCCAAATTAATTAGGTCAACGGGTACTACTACCCTATAGGTACCCAAAACCTAGAGGGTACTTTCGGTTGTTACATTTGTCAGCACAAGTAAAGGGAAAATACCGGAAAATAAAAAATAAAATGAAAAATAAGGTAAATTTTGGTACTTCAATTTTTTCGCCGAAATCTATATTTGCCCATATCTTTTTATCGTGTTGACTCAGGATCTTGTTTTTTATACACCTAATAGGGACTATAGACCGCAGTATCTTCAATTTGCTCGGTCCACCCGTTCCTGAGAAAATCGGTGTTGACACATGGACAGACAGACGGACAAGAGAGTGATCTTATAAGGGTTCCTTTTTTACCTTTTGAGGTACGGAACCCTAAAAACGCTATAAGTTGTTAGAAATAGAAACGGTAGTCATTAGCATCTTATTATTTTACAGGTAGCTAAGAATCAGCTAATAGAAGAGAAGAGACTGAGAATGGAAAGGAGATTGCAGAAGGCAGCTGAAAATCGAGACCAGCATTTGAAGGTATATTATCGGTAGCACCATACTCGTAATACGTTTGACTCAATTAAGAATCTTATTGCTTTTAGATACATTTCAAAATACCATAGACTTATACTAAAAATTAAATCTATAAAAGTTATGCTAAAATGAATCTTATTTCAACGAGATACGGATCTGTAATTGACCCACAAAATCCACCAGGATATAGTCCGCAAAGCACACGATGAAGAAGAGAAACTCCGTGAAATAGCATTCATAAAGCAATTGGACGCCGAGAACAGAAGACATGACTTTTTGGACCAATGTCGTTCACATACGACGAGACTGCGGCAGATGAGACGGGAAAGGCTTGACAAGTTGGTGAGTTTACTATAGATGCTATTGAAATAGTGTTCAGGTTCAATTTCTAGTATCACTTTTGAAGGAGAGCGTGACGTTAAAATCCAATATGTTTTAATTTTACTTTGTAGTCAATCAGATTTTTTTTCAAGGCTTTTGACTATGTAGACCTTATTGGTGAACTTAGGAACGTATTAACAAAACTCTATTTCATGAGATGGTTTAAGCCAAGTCTTCCAGTTGCGCGCGGGCGCTCCTTATCGCTGGACGCGCTTTTGTTCGATTCCGAGCGGTCTTGAGCGGTCTGGCCGACCCGACGCGACATTGTAGGTATTTATTGAGTGCGCGTTATGAAGTTGTTTACGTATGATTAGCGACGACATATCGAATATAGTACAAGCTGAGTTAGATAATGTGAATCGTTTAATGAGAGGAAATAGTGAGATTACAAGCAGCATGGAAGATATAAATCAATTAGAAGAATGTGGGGAAGATGAATGTAGCAGTCATAATACGACAGATAGACCTTATAAAAGAAACAGAGAGTTAGATCAGGATGAAATTTGGACGACAATATTAAGAAAAGGAAAACGTCTAGCACGGGCTAGCGACACCGATCCATCTATTAGAATTCCCGAAGACAAGATAGAAATATGCGTGACTTCCACTGCCAAACTTCCAAAACAGTTCAAGTTAGCCAAGATTTTGAAAGCTGAAAATATATGTGACGTCATACGGGTTAAATATATAAATGCATTTAAAGTACTTATTCAATTTAACAACGAAGATAGTGCTGATAAATTAATTTTCAATCAATACTTTAAGGATGAAGGGTATAGATGTCAAAAGACACTAGAAATAAGTCAGTCCTATGGTGTAATTAAAAATATTGACTTAGACTTGTCTGATGAAGAGATAATGGAAGGGCTGATTAGCGAAACACAAATAGTCGGAGTTAAAAGATTAAAACGTAGAAATAGCCAAGATGGCCGATGGGAGTTGGCTGAAGCCATTAGAATAAGTTTTAAAGGGTCTTCATTACCTTCTTATGTATACATATTTGATACAAGAGCACAGATAGTTCCTTATGTATACCCAGTAACGCAGTGTTCTCGCTGTTGGAGATTCGGCCACACTATAAAAATGTGTTCAGCGAGTAAAGTTATATGTCCAAAATGTAGTAATAGTCATTCCAACTGTGAGGCAAAAACATACAAGTGTAATAACTGCTCTGGCAAACACATGGTCTTGTCAAAGATCTGCCCAACATATAAGAAAGAGAAGAGACTGAGAGAGTTGATGGCAGAGTTTAACTGTTCATATAAAAGAGCTCTGACCACGTATGTTCCAGAAGAATTACCTCCATCTACAGTTCCACTAGAAAATAACCATCTACATTCTAACAACAGCTTCACTGCACACGAAGTATTAATAACAAACCGGTCTGATACTGAAACAGAAAAAACATACGCAATAATTGCTAAAAAGCCTTCAAAAAAATCAAATAATATAAATAAAAAGAAAAAACTTGCATCAGATAAAGATGACACTCAAAAGCCTGAAAATAATGATAACGATGAAGACTTACACTCCGAAAATGATCGCCATGAGTCGCAAGAAGATTCAAATACACAGGAGAATACTGATAAGACAAAACGGAAAGTGACTTTTGGTGAGTTATTCAGAAAGCTTAAAGAAAAGATTTTAGAGGAAGAAATATCATGGGAGGAGAAGATAAAAAGTTGTGCAAATATTATTTATGAATGGTTTCTAACCTATGTTAAGCAATTTATTTCAGATCTGCCTATCTTATATTACCTCAAACAATGGACCAAAGAAACTTCTTAAATATAATACAGTGGAATGCGCAGAGTATTAGGCCTAAAACTACAGAACTTGAATTATTATTAAGCCAGGAGAGAATACACATTGCCATTATTAATGAAACTTGGCTCGATCCTGAGAGTAGTTTTCGAATCAGTGGCTATAACATATTTAGAGCAGACCGTGATGATGGTTATGGTGGCGTAGCTATCCTGACTCATTGGTCCCTGAAAGCACATCAGTCCAGTATATCAATTTCAAATTCTCAAATTCAAAATATATTTATCAAAATTTTAAACTGTGATCATCTTGAAAACATAATATCCGTATACTGCCCGTCTTCCGTACATACATGTAAAAGAGATTGGGATCAAATATTTTCCTTTATCCAGGACAAGACTCTCATAGCCGGGGACTTTAATGGGCATCATTCTAACTGGTCTACTAAAACGGACTCGAGGGGTATACAAATATATGAATCAATTTTTGAGAACAACTTTATTACGCTTAATGATGGAACACCTACACGTGTCAAACTTGTGAATGGGACTATACAGAGAACATCTCCAGATTTGACAGTAGTCTCCGCGGATTTGGCTTTAAAATTTGATTGGCAAGTTATGAATGAGAGTTTGGGAAGTGACCATCTGATAATTAAAATTAAGACTGAATGTAACAATGCAAGACCTTTCACGACAAGAAGAAATTTCAAAAAAGCGGATTGGATTAAATATAAACAGAAGATTGAGATAGAATTAAACGATTTTCTTATACCTGAAGATAATCAAGCAGCATATGATAAATTTATAGATTTGATTAACAGTGCGGCAGCAGATAGTATACCAATTGTTAAAATCTGTCAAAATCCTATTCATCAACAGAAATTTAAGCCTAAACCGTATTGGGGACAAGATTTATCGCGTGTGGTTGCGGAACGACGACTAGCACTGTCAATGTTTAGGAAAAACTCTACTCCAGAGAACCTTGTTTACCTACAACGTAAAACAAGCACAGCACAAAGAATGATTCGTAGTAGCAAGTTTGACTCTTGGAAAAGGTTCTGTGATGGCATAGACAATGTTACCTCTGCTAGTGAAATGTGGAAACGTATGAAATGGCTCAAAGGCTACAAACAACCGAGAACCATTATAGACTCTCAAAGAGCCGAAACGCTATTACTTGATTTGGCCCCAGATTACGTTACACCATCGACGCCGATATTCACATCTGAAAATGAATATCTGTCTAGTCTATTCACGATTCAGGAACTTGATAATTCTATAAGGAAAACAGATACTTGCCCTGGTGGGGATAATATATCATATTCTATGATAAGAAACCTCCCAGTAATAGGAAAAGAAGTATTGGTAACTTTGTATAATAGGTTTTTAGTATCAAGTTTTGTTCCTATGCAATGGAGGAACGTGTCTATAATCCCTATACCTAAGCCCGGAAGCAGCACTAGTTCTATTTCCGGTATAAGACCGATTGCTTTGATGTCGTGTCCCTGCAAAATATTTCACTCGATTTTGACTCGCAGACTTGAATGGCATCTTGAGAGGAATAAGTATTTTTCCAACGAAACTACAGGATTCAGAAAAACTCAGTCTTGCGCTGATAATCTAGCTAGATTAATTTCACGTATACAAATAGGATTATCAAAAGGAATTTCTACTGTTGGATGTTTTATAGATATTGACAGCGCATACAATAATATAAACTTAACTTCACTTTTAAAAACGCTTGATGGTTTTGGCGTGGGATCACATGTGTGCAAATATCTTTGGGAATTTTTACATGAAAGGCATTTATCGGTAAAATGTGCTGACAATAAAATTTTAAGTCGTTTTACTGGTACTGGGATAGCTCAAGGTGATCCGTTATCCCCATTGTTATTTAATGTAGCTACTTCAAGAATATGTAAAAACATTGTAAATGTGTATGTATCACAGTACGCAGACGATTTCGTAATATATGCCAATCAAACTGATATTTTGGATTCGATTGCTAATGTACAAATAGCCTTAGATGTATTTCAAAATTTAATTCATGAACTTGGCTTAGAAGTGTCCTTTAGAAAAACGAAGATTTGCCTATTTAGTAGAGGTAATTGTAGACAAGATGTCAGGATTAATGTTAATAATCAGATTATTCAAGTTGTAGATAATGTAAAGTATTTAGGAATGTGGTTGGACAGATATTTAAGATGGAGAAAGCATATTAATGAGACTCAAGAAAAGACTCTTAAATTTGTAAACATATTTAAAGTTCTTGCTAGTTCAAAGTGGGGCGTTCACCCTAAACATCTTCGACGTTTGTATATTGCAATCATTCGTAGTAGGCTCGATTATTGTAGCTATTTGTACGATAATAGTGCTAATAGCAACTTAATTAAACTAGATAAGGTACAAAACCAATCTATGAGGGTTATAGGAGGGTTTATCAGAAGCACGCCGATCCATGTTATGGAAAGCGAGTTATCCTTACAACCGTTGCATATTCGAAGACACTTTTTGGCCGGTAAGTTTTGGCTTAAATCAAGATCTATGGAGGGTAATATAACTATTAAAATTTTACAAGAACTGGTTAACTTAAGTGAGAATGCTTATTGGAGACAAAAAAAGTTACCTTTATTAATAGAAACACATAAGTCTCTTCAAGACCTACCCATTCATTCTAGTGCCACTTTAGGCTTATTCAGCTTAAATACGTGGTTGAGTAATATTGAATTTTCTAAAATAATATTGCATGAAATTAATTGTGTTCGAGAAGCGAAACGTTTTATAAACCCAAACCATCTAAAAGAAACATGTATAAATTTTTTAGATAGTAATTATGACGGCTACTACCAACTGTACACTGATGGATCTAAGGATAGATATGAAACGGGAGCTGCATTTTTTGATCCTCAGACAAATGATGTAATAAAATTCAAAATTAATGTAGGCATATCTATCATGTACTGCGAACTAATAGCTATATCGGAAGCACTTTCATATGCGTTATGTGTAGATTGTAATCATTTAGTCATTTTGTCTGATTCAAGGAGTGCTCTCTTGCATCTGGCTCGGCTTCCCTCGACTTCTCGAGGGTCCCCGATAGCATACGTAATCCTCGATACTATTCTTAAATTACATTGTATGAATAAAATAGTAAAGATACAGTGGCTTCCAGCTCATGTTGGCATCATGGGTAACGAGAAGGTGGACCAGGCGGCAAAACAAGCTTGTTATGATGGAATACCTTATTTCTGTGAACCTTATTACGCAGACTGTTTACCAAAGGTTAAGGATATATGTACACAACAATGGCGGGAATATTTTGATGAGAGGTCTAAGGCTAAAGGAATATGGTATAAAACCATTCAGTGTGAACCTCCTCGTTACCCATGGTTTCAGGACATGGATAGGAATAGAACGTATATAGTGGCATTGTTGAGAATGCGTTCCGGACATATTCCATCAAATAAGTTCGCACATTTAATGGGAAAAGTCGACTCCCCAAACTGTACGGTATGTGGAGTCGTTGAAGACATACAACATATATTGACTGAATGTGCCCGGAATGAGTTACAACGTCAGCAGATATTGCTAAAACGCTATGATGTGGGAGCGTGCAACAGCGTCTTGGCTTCTCCTCTTTCGGGAGAGGCTGGGGCGTTGTGTGCAATACTCCTTTCATTCCATAATCAAGTGTAATACTTTAGAAGTTGATTGATTTATTATGTATACTTTTCTTACGGGGACGACATTGTCAAATTGACAAAGTTCCTTAAAATAAAGATGGAAAAAAAGAAAAAAAAAAAAAAAAAAGCCAAGTCTTAAAACCCTGGTTTTAAGATAGTCCCGGCTCTTTTTGTTATGTGTTTTTTTTTTTTTTTATTAAATGGGCTTGCGTTTGGCCACTGACCCGCCCATAAGGGGCGATGACGAAGCCTAAGATGAAACACGCTTACCCAGAAGAAACCTATTCACTCTGGCCTTGAAAGTTCCTAGATTGTAGGCGTCAGGAAACACAGACGCCGGAAGCAAGTTCCACTCCCTTGCTGTCCGCATTATAAATGAGGATGCAAAACGCTGTGTCCGTATTTTCGGTATGTCAACAACGTACGGGTGAAAATTTTCCCGGCGTCTTGTGGTTCGGTGTAAAAATGGGGATGGTGGAATTAGGTTGAACAATTCCTGCGCACACTCTCCAAAATATATCCTGTAGAAAACCGATAAGCAAGCAACCTTTCTTTGATGGTCGAGGCTATATATGATACAAAGCGACGGATATATTATAAAAACCTCGGTTTTCCTAGACTAACTTTAAACCATTTTTCGTAATAAGAGGGTATTTGATTAGATTTGTAAAATTTAAGCTACATAGTGACGATTGCGAAGCGCTCGTGGTGTAGCATGATTAGCCGTTCTTAATCGATCGGCAAAGTTAAGCTATGTCTGTCGTGGGCGGTACCTGGATGGGTGACCGCCTAGTGGTATTTCAAATCGAGCGGTTCCGTGCTTCGGAAGGCACGTACAGCCGTTGGTCCCGGTTATCACTTAATTGTGATATTCGTTAAGCTAGTTGGGTGCCACCTAGGCGGGTTGAAAAATTCCAACAGTAGGTTGACCACTAGCCTACCTCCACCAATCCGCAGTGGGCACGCGTGGTGGAGTATCGCCAATTCCTTTTCACCCTGATTTGTAAAAGGAGGCCCGTGCTCAGCAGTGGGACATTATAGACCAATGATGATGATGATAGTGACGATTTATCTAAACTAAATCCCAAACAAAAGATGATTTAAAGCAAGTTTCATAAAACCATTCACTTACTGACGTTATATAACAAAAAAAAAGAGGCTATTGTAAACCTGGGTTTGCTTTAAACTATACTGGGTGGAGATGGCATATTTTCAAAACCTATGTTGGATTAGTCATTCTGAACAACTTTTACTATGGGACCAACACTGAATTGTCAATATTTTTTTTTAATTTTCTTACAAAATGTCAACCTTGCTCAATCATAATGTATGAAAAGTTATTTTTTTTTCGGAAATTAAGCGTTTAAGTAGGTTTCGAAAGTATGCCATCTCGAAATCGCCACCGGTTATTCTATAGGACATGTTTAAACATCGAACAATTAACCCAAAGAAGCGTAATGACTTTCATTTTGCTTGCAATCTATTCCGCCAATTTGTCACCATCGACAATGCGCTCTGATTGGCTAAGACAAGGACACATGCGCTCAGATTGGCCAAGTCAAGAACACACGATGCAGCGATTGGTCCTTACTGTTCAAAATCAGTGACAAACCACTGACTAGTTTCGGAATCGGATTGCTCGGTATTACTACTCTAAGGGATTGTTCCTCGATGTGTTTAAACCAAACTTTCATAATAGTAGTTCCCCAAGGAGCAACATTGAGACCGGTAGTGTTCGTAAGATAGACAGCGGACGTTGCGTTGTGTTGCAGGAGCAGAAGGCGGCGCGCGAGGCGGCGGTGGGCGCGCGGCGGCTGGCGCTGCAGGCGGCGCGCGCGCTGCACGTGCACTCGCTGGTGGAGCGGCGCCGCCTGCGCGACCAGCGCCAGCAGCAGCTGCGCCAGCTGCGACAGCGGGAGAGGGGCGACGCCGCCAGGGAGAAGGTACACATAAATAAATAAATTATAATAAATAAATATCCTGGGACATTCCTCACACACGGTCATCTGATCCCAAACTAAGCAGAGCTTGTACTATGTGAACCAGAGAACTGATATACTACTTTTTGTAAAAACATACTTAATATACATAACTAGCTGTTCCCCGCGGTTTCACTCGCATTCCCGAGATATTAAGCCTATAATACTCGGGGATAATGTACCTTCCCATTAGTGAAAGAATTTTTCGAATCCGACTGTTACTTCCTTTTTTTTTTTTTTTGAATTTTTTTTTTTTTTTTTTTTTTTTTTTTTTTTTTTTTTTTTATTTATTCAGATAGCAAACGGTCACAATTCAAATGAAAATTAATACTAAAATACACAAAAAGACCTACAGTATCATCAATGAAAACTTAATAAAAACCATATATTAATGAGCTGGTGTACACTTAAAAACTCAATATAATATAAAAGAAACAAAACTTATAATTTGTATAATATTTGTGTTGCTTTGGCCTTAAATGAGTTGAGGTTTTCGTGGAACATGTCAATTTCGTCAAGTTTATTATTATATAGGTTAGGACTACGAATAAAGAACCTGTATTTGGCGTAGTTGGTTCGGCTGAACTTTGTATAGAAATGACACATTTTATCTCGTGAGGAGGGACGTGGAACTTTTAAAAATACCTTTGCTAAGAGATCAGGACAATTGATATGATTACCAATAATTTTTATGAGGAAAGTAGCATCCATAAGAGAGCGCCTGCACTCTAATGATGGGATTTTAAGGCGTTTACGTGTAGTTGGATAGTCAATAAATTGATTTCCAGTTCTGTAATCAACAGCTTTAAAAAACTTATTTTGTATTTTCTCAATTCGGTCTATATGAACAGCATAATACGGATTCCAGACTGTGCTAGAAAATTCTAAAATACTACGTACAAAGGCAAAGTAAAGGGCTATGTAAGTTTTAGCAGTTTTAAATGGCTGGCATATTCTGAGGATGAAACCTAAATTTTTAAATGATTTTTCAATAACAGAATTAATGTGCATATTAAAATGCATTTTGGATTCGAGCACAACACCCAGATCCCTTATATTATCAACACGTGTGACCCGTTTTCCTAGAAGTTGGTATGGATGAGTTTGAGATAATAGTTTTCTAGTGAAACTAATAGTGTAACATTTATCGACATTAAGGAACAATGAGTTATGATCACAATAATTAAGTATATTATCTAAATCTTTCTGTACATTAAAATGATCTGCCTCTGACTTGACTATACTAAAAATTTTCATATCATCAGCGTAAAGAAGATGTTGCGAGTATTTCAAAACATTACCTATATCATTAATGTACAATATAAACAATAAAGGTCCCAAATGGGAACCTTGAGGTATTCCAGAGCTAATGGGCAAAAATTTAGATATGTAACCTTTGACTGCAACCGCCTGAGATCTTCTCTCTATGTATGATTCAATCCACCGGAGGAGGTCGCCGTGTATACCGATTCTATACAATTTTTTTATAAGCAGTTTGTGATTTATTTTATCAAACGCTTTAGAGAAATCAGTATACACAGCGTCAACCTGATGACCTTCTTCAAGAGCACATAGGACATAATCAGTAAAAGTAAGCAAATTCGTTTCAACGTTACGACCCTTTGTAAAACCATGTTGATGAGGGGATATATGTAAATTAACTGTATCTCTTAATTGCTGGGTGACTATTTTTTCAAAAATCTTTCCAAAAATACTTAATTTAGAAATAGGCCTGTAATGTGACACAATACCCTTATCCCCGTTTTTAAAAATCGGTGTTATTAAGGCTCTTTTCCAAACATCAGGAAAGCAACCGTCTTTGAGTGATTTCAAATATATAAAAGTCAAAGGAAAACTGAGCTGTTTAGCACAAGCCTTGATGAAGTAAGGGTGTATACCATCTGCACCTGCACTCTTCCTTACATCGACAGATTTAAGGTGTTTGAGGACAATTTCAATAGAAATATGAATGGAAGAGATATCAATTAAAGAATTTTGATCACATAATGTAAGGTTAGAAATGCAGTTACCGGATATAGCAGGATCGTCTTTAACAAAAACCGATTGGAAGTAATCGTTAAACAGGTTACATATAGTTTGTCCATCGTCTGAAGTAACATTTCCAAGTGTCATTGTGTCAGGAATGCAATTGTGGTTTGATTTTGACTTCACATACGTCCAAAAATAGTTAGGGTTTTTTGCGATATTCTCTTCAGCATGATTTATGTAAGCTCTATAATTCTCTTTTTCCACTAATTTTTCCCGCGATCTAAGTAATTTAAATTCGTAATAATCTCGAGCGTTTTGGTATATTTTCCATCTTTTATGTAATTTTTCTTTTTCTTTAATTAATTTTATCAGAGGACGTGAATACCATGGCGGATATTTTTTATTAACTCTAACAAAATGTTTAGGAATATTTTTACTAATGACTTCGTCTAAAACTGAATAAAAAAAGTCAACACCATCATTCACATTTAAGCTACACAATGGAGACCAGTCGGTATGCGTTAGTATATCAGATATAGTAGAATAATCGCCGAGATGGAACTTACGTATTTGATTCAAATTTGTTTTCATTGAAGTAGTTGGTTGAGAAGATATAATTATTTCAATTGATTTGTGGTGAACATCTTCTGCAGTAAGGGGCTCAGTACAGGCAGACACGGTACAGTCGATATTAGAAAGAACAAGGTCTAGAACACGGCCATTAATATTCTCACAATGATTATATTGGCCAAAGGACGAGAAAGCCATAAAATCCACAAGGCTTACGACTGCAGGGTATTGTAGCGTGCTATTATGGATACTTAAACTATTAGAATTGTTTTGTGCGCACCATAATGCATGTGTAATATTAAAATCCCCCAAAATAAGAAATGCGTCATCTGGATGTGACACAGTAAGATGTGATACATTGTCGAAAAAAGTTTTAAGGCTAAATATATGATTAAAATTGTGAGGAAAATAAGCACAGGCGACGTGTAAGCGTTTATGTGGCGGACGGTGCTTTGCACGCACTGTTTGGGTGGTAACTTCGATAGTAATCCACAACTCGTCATGAGTGGGATGCGATCGCCACTGATCGCGCTGCACGGCTCGCAGGTCCCGACGCACAGCCAGCGCCACTCCGCCGCCGCGCTCCACACCACGCGCACTCCCTTCCCGATCCGTGCGGAATATATTATACCGGTAGTCGAAGTATTCATAGCTATCAAAATTATTAGTAAGCCAGGTTTCAGTGATACCTATTATATCATAGTCAGATGTTAGGACGTTCGTTAAAAAGGCATGTGATTTTGTGCGCAATCCCCTCACGTTTTGATAGAAAATACTCAGACTACTAAAGGATGCCATTTATAGTTGTAGAATAGGGAAATTATTTTATTTACAATAGAAACCGAACAGTGTTTTGAATGTAAGGTATACGCATCGTGTTTATAATAGTATATGAAATGTTGTAAAAGTACTATGAGAAAAATGCAAATAACATTGTAATTGTGAAAGGTTAAGCTCATGAATAAATTGACGGTGTTCCAACATAATAGATTGACAATCTCAACTGACTGTGGATTATTATAAGTGTAAAATAATAATACCATATGAAGAAATATATATTTAAAGCCCCAACAACACAAATAAGTTAAAATTAAACTTACAAAGTAGTACATAATATAAAAGTACATACAAAAACAATACAATGCAACTAAATTCCAATACAGTTCGATTGATTGTGTTATCTTATGTTCAACGATTACTATATTTAAGAAAACCATTACAAGTAAAGCAAAAATCTGTCACAGAAGGCGACTTAACGAACTATCATCTAATATTCTAATGATTTTAGAGTGTTCATTCTTACGCATAAGAATTTTCCCATCACGAACCCATAGAAAGTTGTAGTTCCGTTCAGACTTAAGCTCCCTGGCGCGACGTAATAGCTGTTTGTTGACAGGTGTGAGGTGTTCGTTGATGAATATATTGGATATGGAGCCGGGGACTCCTATATCAGTGGTGGTAAGGCCGCGGCGGACACGGGCAGCAGTCAGTATTTCATCTTTACGACGACGTTGTGTTAGTCGAACGACAATTGCCGACGGGCGAGATGTATCACTGCTCATCGCGGTATTTTCATTTGCTTTACTCGAAGGAAATCTGCGTACCCTATGAACAGTGTCTACGTCCGTATCTCGTAGGGATATTCCAATTTTTGAGCACACATTATTTAAAATAGAGTATAAATTTTCACCCTTAAAGATTTTGTATAGATTACACCCAAACTCAGGACATATAGACATGTTCATGCACACAAATGCATGTCCTGTGTGGATTTGTGTGCATGAACATTTGTAGGTGTAATTATGTATATTAAGTATTTATTTACAAACAAAAAGTAGTATATGTATTATATCAGTTATCTGGTTTCCATAGTACAAGCTCTGCTTAGTTTGGGATCAGATGACCGTGTGTGAGGAATGTCCCAAGATATTAATTTATTTATTAATTCACCCATCTTCAAATCAAGTAACTTTGCACTTTATTCGAACAGGCAGAAGGTGTAAAGTCCCGTTTATCAGCACTAGCAGCAGCGGCCGAATTGGAAGCCGTGGCCCTGAGGTCCAGAATAAGGGACAAGCAGGACGCGAGCCAGCAGCGGCTGGAGTCGCACCTGCAGGCCATCAGGGAAAAGGCTACGGGGCCAAGACAACCGGTATGTACTCATAAAAATACTAGCTGCCCGGCGCGACTTCGTCCGCGTGGTGCTAACCTAACCTTCCCTACCCTACCCTACCCTACCCTACCCTACCCTACCCTACCCTACCCTGCCCTACCCTACCCTACCCTGCCCTACCCTACCCTGCCCTACCCTACCCTACCCTACCCTACCCTACCCTACCCTAACCTACCCTACCCTACCCTACCGCTGGCGCTGCTGTCGGTATATATAGACAATAGACAATAGACAAAGCTTTATTTGGCACACACACATCACAAACATTGAAACATAATGCAAAATAAAATAAAAACAACAAAAACGGAAGCTTATAAATAACAAAAGAACAAAAATAAAAACAATAACACAATGTTAGTATATAATATGCCACAAATGAAAATAATAAATGTAATTTATATTTTTGGTGTGATGCCAAAAAGGATTAGTATAATAAAACTGTTGTTGTAACAATTTTGTAAAGTCATGTAGATATTATCTATAAGTTGTACAATTTGAACAAAGATATTTCAAATTTCGCACAACAGACTACATCAGAAAGCCAAGACCAGAGTTCTAAAGAAGAGAAAGAATTAGCGGAGGAAGCGGAACGATTAGAACAGGAGAGGAAAGACAGAGAGAAGCAGAAGGCAATCAAGAAGAAAGCAAGGAAGGTCAAGCAGAAGTTAATGTCTACGTAAGTATACTACTATGTTACCATGTTTGGGTCTGCAATATTTAAAACTATTCCAAATTTCGAGTCAGTAGCATCAGTGGTTGCTTAAAAATAATGCTGTGACAGACGGACAGCCAGACGAAGTGGAATTATAAGGGTTCCATTAACTTTTTTTTTTTTTAATATATCTAAGTCGGTAAACAAGAATACGGCCCGCCTGATGGTAAGCGGTTACCGTACCCATATGGACACTTGCAACACAAGAAGCATCGCTCACGCGTTACCGACCTTTCCCCCTCCCCTATGAGCTCTGGCTCACTTACTCACGCGCAGGAACACAACTTTACACAACATAAAGTTATTTGTCTGCGGTATTCTGTAAGGTGGAGGTACTTCCCCAGTCGAGCTGCTCTTTGAGCGAATAAACGCTATGCTCTACCTCCCTCTCTACTTTTTGGTTCGGAATATTAAAAAGTAAACTTACTTCTAAAACAAAATTAAATATTCCTTTATTGACAGATGCAACGAGGCATTGGCGAGCGAGAAGACAACACTACTCGATATATACGCACACACATCTAGCAAACTGTCCAAAGTGTTGCTACAGTTAAATAACATTATAACACCGCTACTAGAGACAGAGAACACTGAGAAAAAGAACGAGGTACACCAAAACGGCTGCGATATAGAAGAACAAAAGAAAAGCAGAAATAAAAAGAACAAACTTATAAACGGCCTAGAGAAATCAGAAGATAACTTAAATGAGAATAATAACAATCGAGAAATAAACGATATCAGTAAGAACAATGATAACAAAACAGATGTGGCCAATTCCAAAGAAATAATAGAAAATGGCAAAAGTGAACTCAATGAGAATTGCGTTAAGGTTGAAAATAAGAAGAGGAAGAAGAAGAATAAGGAACACAGTGAAGCTAAAACAAACAATGAGAGGCCTAAGTTAAGTAAGACCAGTTCGGTTTGCAGTTCTCTCAGTGACATGAGTAAGGCAAGTTGCAAAAGTGATAAGAAACCGCGGCTAGTTGTCGATATTCCGTTTTTGGAGAGGACCCTGAATGAATTGCATCGGTGTATGGAGAGATTTGATAAGGTATGTCATTTCACTAGCTATACCTCACGGTTTCACTCGCGTTGTGTTACATTGCCATACCTTGAAATAGACCGGGAGATACTGGCACAAATTGCCAGGCCATCACACATATTTGTCCATATCTTGAAAACTACTGAATCATTTTTAGTTTCTCTTAAATGCACTAGAATTTGACCAAGGTTTTGAGATGTTTTTCCTTTGACACCACACCCGTAGCTCGTATCAATAAGCCAGGCCGTCACACTTATTTGTCCTATTTATCTTGAAAACTACGGAGCCGATTTTGATGAAACTGGCACTGTTCCGTAAGTTGAAGTAAATGTAAACCAATAAAAAGAATGGTTACAATTCGATTAATATCTTCGGAGATATGCGTGGACAAACATACATACATACAAACACCTATGAAATTTTGTATATTTGTTTGGAAGCCTTAATAGATTATCATATGTGAATATAATGCAGTTCCAATAATATTACATACATACGTGTCGAATTGATAAGTTTTTTTTTTTTTTATACCACTTAGCTGGCAAACAAGCATACGGCCCGCCT
This sequence comes from Achlya flavicornis, assembly GCA_947623365.1. Classification (NCBI taxonomy): domain Eukaryota; kingdom Metazoa; phylum Arthropoda; class Insecta; order Lepidoptera; family Drepanidae; genus Achlya; species Achlya flavicornis. The sequence goes on along the minus strand of OX392491.1, from coordinate 1,060,900 downwards.
GATGGTAAGCAGTTACCGTAGCCTATGGACGCTTGCAACACCGGGGGTATCACTCGCGCGTTGCCGACCCTGAAGAAATCTCTTCACGTACTCCATTAGGTTCCAAAATGGGTTATAGGATAATTTTCTTCCGAAACCTTCACCATATCCATTTTTCTTAATTATAACCTTGTTTGTCGATAGAATATCCAAGACAAGGCGACGTTTAGAAAGGTGAACGGCATGAAAATCCTCGGGAACTTGCTCAGAGTGGTCGCTGAGAGGGAAGACCTGGCGCCACAGTTCAATGCCAGGTTAGTGGTCGTGATCTGAGGTTACCGTTACTGATTTTATGAATCTCTGAGCCGAATGTGGTGTTGTGTTCCTGCGGTTGAATGGTCTGGCGAGTCTGAGTGCGTAGTTTCCGGTGTAGTCCCGATTTAGTACACCGTGTAGTACCCGGTGTAGTACATACCTGGTTTAGTACATACCTGGTGTAGTACCTGGTGTAGTACATACCTGGTGTAGTACCTGGTGTAGTACATTCCTGGTGTAGTACCTGGTGTAGTACATACCTGGTGTAGTACATACCTGGTGTAGTACATACCTGGTGTAATAAATACTTGGTGTAGTACATTACCTGGTGTAGTACATGCCTGGTGTAGTACAAACATGGTTTAGTACCTGGTATGTAGTTCTCCGTGTAGTACCTGTTGTACCAAGGAGCAGCCAATTAGTACCCAATGGCACACCGACTCCTCTCAATCCCTCAACAACATCCGTTTTCAGAGAGGGTCGCGTACCCGCTTACCATCAGACGGGCTATATGCTTGTGATGTTGTTTATTACTTACTACTTACGAGCTGGTGGTAACTTCAGTAGCTTTAACTTTCATTAGTGCCGTATTTGTTTTTTAAATTAAATGGGCTTGCTATTGGCCACTGACCCGCCCATAAGGGACGAAGACGAAGCCTAAGATGGTACATGCTTACCCAGAAGGAACCTATTCACTCTGGCCTTGAAAGTCAGAACACAGACGCCGGCAGCAAGTACCATTCCCTTGCTGTCCGCATTATAAATGAGGATGCAAAACGCTGTGTCCGTATTGTCGGGATGTCAACAACGTACGGGTAAAACATTTCCCGGCGTTTTGTGGTTCGGTGTAAGAATGGGGATGGTGGAATTAGGAACTAGTACCTAAATTGAAGCGCTCGTGGTGTAGCATGATTAGCCGTTCTTAATCGATCGGCAAAGTTAAGCTACGTCTGTCGTGGTCGGTACCTGGATGGGTGACCGTCTAGTTGTATTTCAAATCGAGCGTTTCCGTGCTTCGGAAGGTTGTCACTTAATTGTGATGGTCGTTATGCTAGTTGGATGCCTCCTAGGCGGCTTGAAAAATTCCAACAGTAGGTTGGCCACTAGCCTAACTCCACCGATCCGCAGTGGGCACGCGTGGTGGAGTATCTGCCCATTCCCTTTCACCCTGATTTGTGAAAGGAGGCCTGTGCTCAGCAGTGGGACATTATAGGCTGATGATGATGATGACCTAAATTGAATACATGTCTTCCCAGATGTGTAACAACGGCGGTGGTGGTGGTGTCCCGCGCGGTGGGCGCGTGCAGTGCGGCGGCCGCTCGGTTCATCTCCACCAACATTTGCGTGCACGTTGTCAAACTGCTCAGCGAACAACTGGTCAGTACAGCTCTGCTTTACTTCTTCTTCTCATTTTTAAGTTTGGCAACTAAGCCCAAACAAGGGGTTATTTCTGCCAGTATCGAGGTATATTATAGTTTCCAGTCACAATAAATCACTTTCACATTATAGTCCTCAGTCAGTCACCGTCCATAAAAATCATGTTTTACTACAATGGTGGTCATTGTAATATAACTCTTCACGGAAATTTTGAGACAACTTGAAAAGTCACGATACACATAATTCATTTCATTTCACTTCACTGGTGCACATGGATGATCTTTATTGGGTAAAATACCACCAAAAATCTATACATATAATAAAACTGTAGAAAAGTGGTGTCTGTACATTGAATATATTTACCAAAAACTGATTGGGGATGATGTAGAATGACTAACACAATACATAAATACCATTTTAAAAAAAAATGTCTGTCTGTCTGTCTTTCTGTCTGTCTGTTTGTCTGTTTGAACAGGATAATCTTCGAATCCACTGAACGGATTTGCATGGGGTTTCCACAGGGTGATTGAGCATTGCTTGGCGCTTCAACTAGGCTTTGTTTCATCAAAATCGGCTCACGGGAAAAAAAGATATCTCAATTAGTTTATTTACAGGCCGCCTCACGGCACAGACACAGAGGGAGAGAACTACTAGATGGCGTTGTCTTTTTCCTGAATCGCACTATGGTTTCGTTCTCACAATTTTATGAAAAGATCAATGATTTTGATATAAGTTTTCTGGTTGATGAGAGCCATCAGCGCTCTCCCGTTTGACCATTTAGTTTTGTTCACTACAAAAAAAAGCTACAAATAAGTACAGCTGCATCGACGAACTTATGAAAAAGGCTTACCTAAGTAAGAATCGAACCTGCAAAACTTCACGATGTGTTCTCATTTAAAGTTCTTTGCCTACATATGGCATAGCTCTGGGTCGAGTAACTATTCCCACTGTACCACCCTCGCGGGAACTCTCCCATGATGAAAGGCATCCTATTTTTAACCGACTCAAAAAAGAAGGAGGAAACTCTAAGTTGGACGCGTATGTTCTTTTTTCATGTATGTTCATCGATTTCTCAAAAACGACCATGAACAATTCAGATATGATGAAATTGCTTGACAGACTAAGTGGGAAATAGAAACCAAACAGAACACAAATAAAAAAAAAAAGACCAGCAGTTCACAAAGAGAATATAGCTGATCTAATTTGCTGCCAGTTGGTAGTGTGCCCAAACTTTGCAGGCGGCGGGCGATTCCATTTTGTATGGTGATGCTTATCTTCTAGCTGGAGTATTCGTCAGCCCTTTGGCTATAGGAACCGTCAACCAGACGCCTCGATATGTCGCGAAAAATACAATGAGCTCCAGGACATTAATGTCAGATGGACCTCTTATCATCGTTACGCTTCAAGCCACTCGATACACGAATAGCTGACACGAGAGCTCTGGCAAGAGCCATATGAATGATGTCATTAAAGTCGGAGTGGAGCGGAATCCTGCCTGTGCTTTTTACGCACCATAGTATGTGGTGGCCAGCCTGATCGTCAAAAGTACCATAGGCATATATAGGGCATATAAATAGTTACACTTACGACGAAGACAGGACAAATAAAAAACTTGCTGTACGTCTGATGGCAAGCAGTTAACGCCTATTGCCTATTGACGCTTGCAACACCAGGGGTATCACTCACGCTTTACCGAATCTCTCTCTACACCCTTCTTGAAAAAGTGTTTGAAGGTTGAGGGGAGTCGCTGTGCCGGCAGCGGTAGGTATTATTTGGTGCCTACTACATACTGGTCCCATACACCCAGCTCTGGCGACCTTACTCACCGCAGGAACACAACTGCTCGGGCTGCTCCAAATTGATAACGAGAGAACCTGCTTGCAGCCAGAGTCCAATTTCTCTTTCAAGTGGTTACGTTTCGGGAAATCCTTTCTTAACGTGTAGCCTATACCTACTCTATGAGGCATCTACTTTGCCACTAATTTTTAGTATAGTGCTTGGGATATCGTTATTAGTGACTGGTATTTCGTTTTTATTTGGGTTCCGAACTAAAAAGCTAATAATGGAACCCTTATGGTGCCAGTTAGTCTGTCTGTTCGACTGTTACAGCGGTAGGTATATTTCAACAACCAGTAATGCTGTTGATTTAAAATTTGGAATATTTTTAAATATTGCTTACCCAACCTTATTGCAAATATATATTTTTTTACTTTTACGGTTGTAAAGGTGAACAGAGTGGGCCCTGAAATTTCAAAGCAGGGCTACAAATTTAAGTGAGGTATCATGGTAAAGGGCTTTATTTGTACATTTTAAAACATGTTTCTATTATTTTTTAAGACTTTTTGACTGTTGATGAATAATGCCAATCTCCGAGGTTCGCAATGCGAAAAATCTGGAAAAAGTATAGGAAAAATAAAACAATGTTTCTAACTAGCACAGTTTTTTCAATATCATCCAAATTCCTTCACAAACAAACTTAATTATGCGGTCCGGTTTTAAACAACAGTGATGTCCCAATCCAATAAATATACGTCCAAGGAAGGTCAGAGCCCTCGGTGCGCGAGTGAGACTAAGTCTTGAGCTTGGCCGGCTTTATATAAAAGATTAAAATTACTCATTTAAAAAGCAAAGTCCTGGCTGATAGATGATTGATGGATGGGAGCACGTGGTCCTCCACCAGCTGTCGCCGCGCCGCGCTCCCATCATCGCATTGGCCACAGAGTTCTCAAGAACAATTAGGAATCTTCACGAAATTAATATCTTAGCGTTTATTACGCGAACAAATCTTAAAGTCAACGCGAGCGAAGCCGCGGGCAAAAAGCTAGTACACAATAAAACTCAAAATACACAAATTTATGAAAATAAAAATGAAAACGCTACGTCAATCTGCAAGTTCCCGCCAAAAAGTCCATCTGCTTTGAAATGAAATGAAATGAAATGAAATGAAATGAAATAATTTATTCATTCAAATAGGCCTTCACAGGCACTTATGAATAGTCAAACTCTAATACTCTAATGCACGGTTCGGAAGGTTGCTTTTGCTAAGAAGAGCCGGCAATAAACTCAGCAATTACTCTTTTCAAAATCAAACTTAAATTTATTACATCAGATGTTTCCTGTAGAGCGAGCGCTACACCCAAGCATTTTTATCATTTAAATATTCGGTAATATTGTAGTAAGCCTTCTGTACTAAAGCGGCCTTAATACATTCCTTAAACTTATGTGACGGTAAATTCAAAATTTTATTAGGGATTTTATTATAAAATTGTATACTCAGTCCTAAAAATGAACCTTGCACTTTTTGGAGTCTATAAGCAGAGGTCACAAGTTTATGCTTATTTCTAGTATTAAAAGAGTGCACGTCACTTTTTTTTACAAAAATATTAATATTCTGATGTACAAATAATATATTTGCATAAATATACTGCGATGCTACTGTGACTTTACTTATAAAACTACATTTAATTAATGTACTAATTAAATGGTCACGTATATTGGCCATACCATCTCTTACCATGGTTAGATTGTGATAAAAAACTGACTCCCACCCGACGGGTTCGGCAAAAACATTTGTTGTATTCATAATTTTTAATTTTATTTCACATTTATATTTTATTATTTGTATATGAATAGAAATAACCATTCCGTGAAAATTTCAACTGTCTATCTATTACGGTTCATGAGACACAGCCCACTGACAGACAGACGGACGGACGGACAGTAAGGAACCCTAGAAACGGCCGAGACAAGCATGAAAATGTAAAAATATAAAAGACCACGTAAGGCCTTTGCACATTACTTACTACATAAAATGTATGGGCGTATCTGATCCGACATTTCTTGTAAAATGTATGTTCTCATAAAACTATTAATGCGACTGAATTTCTTATAATACAAGTTTTTTTTCTTATAATACGCATCGGCCTAATTGTTGCGATACATTTATTTCAACGCCATCTACCGGTGTACGTTTGTATTAAAATGAAATTTGAGTTGAATGAACACGACATGTATTCACTATTGTGAATAAGTACGTATAGATGGCGCTACTAGTAATTAAATTTTATTGTGCTAGTAAAAGCTGTGCCGGTGATATCCCGAATGCTTTTTTTAATTGTATTTATATATGCGTTTATTTCAGAAAATGATTTGAATTAGTACAGTTAAAACCAAAGGGGCTAGGAATTTAATATTTTTGAACAGTTTCCTTTATCTTTTTTTTAATAAATAAATTTGGGTACAATCAATAACGTAAGTAACTTTAAAATTGGACTAACTTTTAACTTTAAACTTAAAATACATACCTATATAAGATTAGATCTCGATTGAAACCCTTCTGGGTTTTTTTAACGTAATCCGCCATCCACCACTTCTACGCTCTGATTGGCTAAGTAAACGCCACTTGCGCTTTGATTGGCTCTGTCGAATACAAACTACACAGTGATTGGTCCTTACTGTTCAAAATCATGAAAAAGCACAGACTAGGTGTGGAATTGGATTTTGCTCTAAATTGATGTTTATACTACTTAGTTAGCAAACCAGCATACGGCCCACCTGATGGTAAGAGTAATCATTTGCGCGTTCACGACCCTACGACGGTTATTTCTTCTGACTCCAAAACTACTGTACAGATTGATGTGCGAGTTTCACTGTTAGCTGTTAGATGGTTCGTAGAAATAGGTCTTAGTATCAAGTCGCATACAAAAATTTACTCGCGGGTGGTGTCACAAATAAAGGCTAGTTTAGATATATAATTACACCTCGCTGTCCCACGCGTTATCACCCCCTAGATAAAGAGTAGTGTAGTAGTATGTAGTATAAAAAGATAATGGCCCTCATTCTGTTGTTTACAACTAAACTAATTATAATCTCACTATGTCTCTTTCTAACAAAGAACATAAGAAAAGTATATAAGAAACTAGCTGCCCGGCGCGACCGGCGCGACTTCGTTCGCGTGGTGCTACCCTACCCTACCCTACCATACCCTACCCTACCCTACCCTGACAGCAAAATCCCCATTAACAAAATCGGTCGAGCGGTTCTTCATTTATCGCATAAGCAATTAGTCCAATGCTTGTATTCAATATAAATTTACTCGCCATCTATCGCGGTTACGCCTAAATACACGCAAAATAAGACGGCAAAGATTAATTTGACAACTTTAAATATGTTCTATCCTTTTTCATTAATGTTCGTAAGAAAGAGATGAGATGTGACTAAAATTAGTTTAGTGCGATTTACAACAGAATCAGCACCAGTGTAGATTCCTATTAGTGAAAGAATTTTAAGAATTCGACTGATAATTCCTGAGATTAGCCCGTTTAACAAACAAAGAACTCTTCCGCTTTATTATAATAGTACTAGCTGCCCGGGGCGCGAATTCGTTCGCGTGGTGCTACCCTACTCTACCCTACCCTACCCTACCCTATCTAAACCATCCAGGGCGTCACCCAAACTTCAACTGTACGTGTGTTTGTCACTGTACTCCTCCTAAACGGCTGGACCGATTTTAATGTTTTTTTTATGCCTTTGGGGAGCGCCCTGGATGGTTTAGATTCACAAATCAGCCCGGCAGATGGCGCTGCAGTCGATAATATAACCTAGATATCCAGCCGTTTAGGAGGAATTCAGTGACATACACACGTACAGTAGAATTTTATATATAAAGATAGATAATACGAAAGCCTGCCGTTACGTTTTATAGCATCCATGTATGAATGTAGAAAACAAACAAATATAAGATGATCAAAATAGTTTTGCATGATAAATTTTTATCTGTAAACTACACAAATAAATAGCAAAATAACAAAAAACCACCCTTCAATAAAAGAGGTACCTTTAGTAAACTTTTTTATTAACGTAAAGGGGTGAGCAACATTTTTCCACCTAGTTTATTTTGAATGTCCGCTTTTCAATCAGGCAGCGTCAACCTTTGGGATTGATTTTGGCCGATTTATTTATGTACATGATTTGGTTGAGGACATGGTGGAGGGTTGAAAAGTTTTTACTTTGTAGGCAAAAATTTTGTTGGAGCTGGACATGGAGCTTATCAGACCAAATAATTTAGCCACAATTTGAACTTTTAAACTAATAAAAACCGGCCAAGGGCCTGAGTCTGCCTCACGCACCGGGGATTCCAACTATTGTTGGACATATTCTTGGTTTCAGTCATACTTGCAGAAAAAACCTTTTTCTTCCGGAATTCCTTTCATATGATAGGTACCCTGAAGCGCTCGTGGTGTAGCATGATTAGCCGTTCTTAATCGATCGGCAAAGTTAAGCTACGTCTATCTTGGTCGGTACCTGGATGGGTGACCGTCTAGTGGTATTTCAAATCGAGCGTTTCCGTGCTTCGGAAGACACGTAAAGCCGTTGGTCCCGGTTATCACTTAATTGTGATAGTCGTTAAGCTAGATGGATGCCTCCTAGGCGGCTTGAAACCTCCACCAATCCGCAGTGGGCACGCGTGGTGGAGTATCTGCCCTTTCCCTTTCACCCTCATTTGTGAAAGGAGGCCTGTGCTCAGCAGTGGGACATTATAGGCTGATGATGATGATAGGTACCCTATTTCAACTTGTAGCCCGACTGAAATCTCGGTCCCTCATTTCGGCCCATTCAAATAAAATGGTTGTAATTCAAAATTTCTAATAGCATTAGTGGTGACAGACGGACAGACAGACAGACGGTGGCACCATTTTTACCTTTATGGTTCTAAACCCTAAAAAGGACAGAAGACATGTAAGGTTAAGAGATGGTGGTAGTCCACCAGGGAACGCGTATTTACTACCATAGCAACATATAACATGTGAGAACCATAAACTATGCTCCGGTGTAGAGTAGGTAGGTACTAGACGTGTGGTCTAGATTTCAGTTTCGGCCGTCGGGTGTGGCTCTGCAGACTGACGCGAATGTGCGAGCGAGAGGGTCGCAGGGGTGTCACTGTCGGGTGTATGCTGTCATAAATAGGGTTAGGGTTTTTTACATGCATTAAAAAACAAAGCAAAGTAGCCCATCTGGATAGGGGAAAGATCCGCTCCCTTTCAGAAGATCGCAGCCAAATAACATTACTCTAATGTGGTGTTGTGTTCCTGCGGTGAGTAAGATCACCAGAGCTCCAGGAGTGGAGTTGCATACCCGGCGCCATACAAGGAATTTACAATGTTGTCTTTACCGCTGTTGGCACCCTCATTCCGACCAACTCTTTCTGGGTGCGAAGAGTTTTGCAGGGTCAGCGAAGTACGAGTGATACCACTGACGTTCCTAGTGTACAGCTACGGTAACCGCTTACCACCAGGTGGGCCGCATACTTGTTTGCCACACTAGTATGAAGTATACAAGTGAATATCTTAAGTGGGCATTAATGGCCATATCCTAGTATAGGTAATTGGGAAAAATGCTTAATGGAGTCTCGAGGCCAGTATAGATACTTCACCACAACACATTCTGTATTGTGCCACCATCCCATAGTGTCGCTAATAAGGATCAAATTCTAGAAAGTCATGTTAGATGAAAAACCAAAGAAAAGATCTTATTTTTAGAACAAAACGATTGTTTTTTTTTTATAAATGTATTAATCTTCGACTTATTCCCATAATCCAGTTTTTCTTTTGAGCATTTTCTCTATTACCTAGCTATACTTAAGGATTTGGCCATCGATGGCAACTTGAAAAATTCTCCTGTAAAAAAATCTTTTAAAAATCTATTTTTGTCTTTTTAACAGTCTCTAATTCAATGTTAAAGAAATGAAAAATAAAATATAAATATCGAGTAGCAGCCCTATAGTTTACAGTCGGCGAGTGGGTGGGCGCCCTAAAAGCGATGCTAATGCATCGCTGTCAACCGTTCACACTTACCAGTGTACTTGCCTAGCTACTTTACTGGAATCCGTGTTTGTTTGACGGCGTGCGGCTTGAATTGTGACGACAGCGTTTTATGATGGTACAAGGTGCTTGTAGTAAATATAAGTATGTTATATGTGTTCGTGTAAATGACTTTATGCGAGTATAAATCTGGAAGCAGTTTGTCGCCTAAATACTAAAATTATTTAAAAATAATTCAAAAACTGATATGCATGAAAACACAAAGTAAACACAAAGTCTGTTGTCAAAACAAAACTAGCTGTCCACCACGGTGTCACCCGCGTTTCCGGGATGAAAAGTAGCGTATGTCCTTCTCCATACCATAGGCTATCTGCATGCCAAATTTCATGATGATCCGTTGAGTAGTTAAGGCGTGAAGGCGTAACAAACAAACAAAAAAAAACTTACTTTCGCATTTATAATATTAGTTAGGATTAGGATGATGGTAAGCGGTCACCGTAGACTATAAACGCTTGAAATTGCAGGGGTATCACTCGCGAGTTGCTGTACTAAAGTATTTAGTCAACCAAGCTCTCCAAGTTGGTACTACAATCAGACACATAAATTACGGAACGTTTTTCAAAAAACAAAACACTGTAGGTACCTGGTCATCTAAAGATCCAAATTTAATACCACGAACGTCATGTCCGTCGGCATTTTAGAATCACAACGCATCCGTTAAGATAACCCGGGGACCGATTGAGAGAAAAAAAAAAAACAAAAAAGTTTTTATTTTTACGCAACGTCCACAGAATTTGTATAAAAGAGCCGGTTAAGGCCTAATTACAGATGACATTATATTTTTTATAAATCAATAAAAACTCGGCGACTGGAATTTTGGTGGTTCTTTTTATTACGCGGTAGCGAATTCTAAAAAGTTAATAAAATAACTATAAAAATATTAATACTCGGTAAAGATTGTGTCAGAGATCGTGTTTTTGATGTCGTCATTTGATAATTTCTTGGCGTTTTTGCTGTGTATTAATTTACACACGAAACTTGGCCACTGAAGTTTTTAATTTAATCATGCGTTGAAGGAGTTAAATGATATTTTTTTATCGCCGAGCACCTAGTTGTTAAGCGCTTGTGGTGTAGCACGATAAGCCGTTCTTAATCGATCGGCAAGTTAAGCTATCACCGTCGTGGTCAGTACCTGGATGTGTGACCCCCTAGTGGTATTTCAAATCGAGCGTTATCGTGCTTCGGAAGGCACGTAAAGCCGTTGTTCCCGGTTATCACTCAATTGTGATAGTCGTTAAGCTAGTTGGATGGTATAAGCTAGGCGGCTTGAAAACTCCACTAGCCTACCTCCACCAATACGCAGTGGGAAGGCGTGCTAGAGTATCTGCCCATCCAAGATTATGGGATTCATACGAAAATGTAGTACAAGTTTTAAAAAAAAATGTCGGCAAAGAAGCACATGTTCTGCCTGGAGGTAAGCGGTTACGCTTGCCCCCTCCCCAATGAGCTCTGGCAACCTTACTCACGCGTAGAAACACAACATTGTTATTTGGTAATCTGTAAAGTGGAAGTACTACCCCAGTAGAGATACACTTTGCTTTTTAAAAATGTTGGGACTTTGGAGGCGAAGTGAGTTGGTTTCTTCTGGCCATGCTCCATTTTAGACTTCGTCACCGTTCTTTATTGGCGAGTCAGTAGCCAAGCCCAAGCCCTTCATAAAACCTCGACATTCATAATAAAGGATCCCGAACAAACTACTATTAGCTTAAATATAAATAAAATTAACGTTGTATAACCGACGACATAACCGCGCTATTCATTTTTGAACACTTCCTCTTCCCCATAACATCGGATTGGAAGTTATAAACTCACAGATATTCCACGTATCCATAACATTGTCGCGGCTCATAACGATAAAAATCGGAATTTTAATCTCGACCGAGAGTTCCGTAACCGAGGCGAATATTTACTTTATTATTCGCAATTAAAATGCGCTTATTGAAACGTATAGCGGTCGGCCATGTTAATTGACCCTTATCTGCGACGCCATCTTGTCTTTTTTCGACCTACCTTTTTCACCAGTAAATCTAGTTGTTTATTAGGGTCTCTGCTGCAACAATGTTGAGATGACATCTCGTGGTCTTGGGGCATTTTTTTTTATGATTTGCAACAATTTGCGTTTTAGTTTTGTCACAAATGCGATTGTATTTTTTTGTGATATTGCATTTTGTGTTCTAAAAAGTTGTGAAATCGATAATTATTAGCCAGTTTCAATAAATTGAATTGAAAAATCCAAGAAATTGACTCAGATGTAATAAGCCCCTGGTTCAGTTACTGCAATCATTAATAGGCTTAGCTCGTCTCAGACAGATTTATAAACAAAATCATTGTAAAGTATGGTCTACATAAAGTGAATTTAATGCAATTCCATTGAACGAAACACATAGGCTAATTGACTCGCAAGCACAAATCTTTTGCCCATGATCATCATCATCAGCCTATAATGTCCCACTGCTGAGCACAGGCCTCCTTTCACAAATCTGGGTGAAAGGGAATGGGCAGATACTCCACCACGCGTGCCCACTGCGGATCGGTGGAGGTAGGCTAGTGGTCAACCTACTGTTGGAGTTTTCAAGCCGCCTAGGAGGCCTCCAACTAGCTTAACGACTATCACAATTAAGTGATAACCGGGACCAACGGCTTTACGTGCCTTCCGAAGCACGGAAACGCTCGAGTTGAAATACCACTAGGCGGTCACCCATCCAGGTACCGACCACGAGCGCTTCTTATTAAGAACGGCTTATTATGCTACATCACGAGCGCTTCTTATTGCTTCTTTGCCCATGATACTCAGAGCTAATCCTGGGAGCTACCATATCCCTAAAACAGATAAACATTCTCATGCTTTTAAATCCAGTAAGTGGACAGGCAAGTGATTTAGCGCATGTGAACACACCACGCTCCTAATGGCACCGCCCCCGCCCGCCCTTCGTCCCCTAGTGCTATACCGGGTTACATCAGGCTGTGTAATAGTCGTATAAGAGTATTATGCGTTAAGTTTCATGACTGTTATGACGTGAGAAGTAAAAATATTGTACCTTATGTTGTCAGAGAGTTTAATCCGAAAAAATATATAAGGTCTATAGATTATAAAGCAGAATTCTTTAATACAAAATATTTTAAAAAAATGATGAGGGATCAATGCCATTTTGAATTATCACAGTCATAAAATTCAAAATGGTGACCATCCTTATAGCCTAGAACTGGGTCATCATCGTCTACACCTGCCACTACGTGTGGTGCTTCTGCTTTTCTATCCTCATCATCTTTCTCACAATCCATCTCTTTTATTACAAGCTTTTATTTAACTTGCAATGTATGTACGTAACTATGTATGTTCGGGTGGAATCTGGCAAGTCGAATTTCACCCACTTCCAGTGGTCGGGTTGACTTGATATTTGGTATACATTAGTATATTGTTACCAAAAAAGTTATTGTTAAAAATTTCATTTTTACTATAAGCTTTTATGGTTCACTGTACTTGCATTGTCTTCCATGCATGTCTTTCATGGCAACTTAAATAAAAGCTTGTAAAAAAGCTTGTATCATAAATTAAATTTTTAACAATAACTTATTTCGGGCTTCTGTTTAGCCTAGAACGAGTACGGTTCTCAAATACAGATGTTAGCAGTCTTGGCAACCACTATTCGACTTTAAAGTAACTATAACCTTCTTTGACAGGAAAAAGACCTAGCATCAGACCCGAAAGAGATGGAGCTAGCAAAACAGCTGAGCGACTGTCTCTCCATCGCGCTCGACTCTGTGTTGTGTTCCGTGCGACTCTTCGACGACAAGAAAGAGAACGCTAAGGATGAAAGGAGACAGCTGTCGGCGCTGAGGAGTAGAGCTCATACGCTTATCAGGTACGTGTTTACAGATGGCGAAATTGAGGGATGTTAAATAAATAAATATCCTGGGACATTCCTCACACACTAACTGATCCCAAACTAAGCAGAGCTTGTACTATCCAGATAACTGATATAATACATATACTACTTTTTATTTGTAAATACATACATAATATATATAATTACAACCAGACTCAGGACATAAAGACATGTTCATGCACACAAATGCATGTCCTGTGTCCCATGTATCACATGTGTCACATGTCATCCCATGAATCGAACCCACGACTTGCGGCGCGATAGGTGGAATCTTAATCACCTGTCTGTATTGCTGGGGTTTTTGCCCAAATAGCCCAATGGGCAAGCGGAGTTTATTATAAGCAAACGAGCTTAGCGAAAACCAACTCTAAGGTGACGAACCTTCGACCATTCATTCCGCGACTGTACATTTGCAAATTGCTAAGTCAATCGACTGTGAAGCTTGAACTCGAAGACTCACGTGGGTTTAGTAAAATGGCGGATACTATGTTTTTGGCTACGGAACCCTAAAAAACCATACAGGTTGCGCTATGTTAGAAACTCAATAACGTACTTAAATTTCTCCATAAAATAACCGCCGCGAGTACTAAGTACTTGAGTGTACTATTTCAAGTAGTCTGAGAGACGTCTGCCTCAACTGCGTCAATATTTGCTCTATGCCATACCCGTACCGTTGGGGTATCGGGTGACGAGGGCCCCGGGGTGCTGTGATGCGAAAATATTCTAAAATATATTCATTCCATCTTTATACAGGTGTTTTGTTTTTTCAAGCCTGTGTGGGCAACTTCGGAACTACAGGTCTTAGAGAAAAACACTGAAAGGAACCCCGAGCTGAATTTTAAAGAAAATAAAAATGCCATTATAAAAATGTTTTTTTTTTGTTTTTCGTTTTTTTTCATTTTTTTTTTCATAATACGAACCAAATTATGTATGACAATCTTGGTCACAAGTTGCTAGAAGTTATCAAAATTGACTACTAATTATTGTGAAGTAGAAACAGAAAAATTTTTTTTTTTTGGAAAAAACGAAAAACAAAAAAAAAACATTTTTTTTAATGCCATTTTTATTTTCTTCAAAATTCAGCTCAGGGTTCCTTTCAGCGTTTTCCTCTAAGACCTGTAGTTAAGAAGTTGCCCTCACTGGCTGGAAAAAAAAATCACCTGTATATAAAATTCTACAGCACGTGTGTAAGTCACTGAACTCCTAAACAGCTGGACCGATTTGAATGTTTTTTTGTGTATGCGTTTGGTTGGCGCGGCGCCCTGGACGGTTTAGATTCACAAATCAGCCCGGCAGATGGCGCTGCAGTCGATAATATAACCTAGATACCGGCCGCCCATCCAGGGCGCCACCCAAACGCATACAAAAAATCATTAAAATCGGTCTAGCCGTTTAGGAGTTCAGTGACATACACACGTACAGTAGAATTAACTCTCTGGATGGTTTAGATAGGGTAGGGTAGCACCACAGGGTAGGGTAGCAGCACGCGAAAGAAGTCGCGCCGGGCAGCTAGTACTAATATAATCTAGGGACTTTCAAGCGAATTACTGCTCGTTAGCACGTAAGGCCGCGTCTCATCGGTTTTCTACAGGAAGTAATTTGTGCGCAGGAATTTTTGATTCCATCATCATCCCCATTTTTACACCGAACCACAAGACGCTGGGACATTTTTCACCCGCATTTTTTTTTTCTTCAATGGCGTCACTCGGCCTGTGTATTTTGCTAATTTCCAGTTATATTATAAGTTATATTCACAATAAATCACTTTCACAGTCCTCAGTCAGTCATCGTCCATGAAACTCATGCTTTAGTACAATGGTGGTCATTGTACTAAAACTTTTCACGGTCTTCTTGAGACAATTTAATAAGTCACGATACACATAATTCATTCACTGGTGCACATGTATTGATCTTTATTGGGTAAAATACCACCAAAAATACGCAATAAAACTGAAAATACACGAATTTATGAAAATAAAAATGAAAACGCAACGTCACTCTGCAAGTTCTCGCCAAAGAGTCCACCCGAAAAATGTTGATACACCAAATTTATAATTCGGACAGCAAGGGAGTAGAACTTGCTTACGGCGCGGCGGCGTCTGTGTTCCCTGTTTCTTATTATTGAGGGACTATCAAGGCCAGAGTGAATAGGTTCCTTCTGGGTAAGCGTGTTCCATCTTAGGCTTCGTATTCGTCCCTTATGGGCGGGTCAGTGGCCAAACAAGACCATTTAATTAAAAAAACAAGTTTTGCGCAGAGGTTTTAAATCTTAGAGGTGTAAGGGATTTTTAAAATTCAAAATAACAAAAACTTGAAAAGTGCAGTCTAGTCTAATATACAATTTCGTTTCAAGTACTTTATTTAGTTACGGTTTATTGTAATTTAATTTGTCTAATGCGTAGTGGGTCCCTCGTACCTACACACCATGTGCAGGGGTTAGGTTCTTATAAAAAAGAACGGCCAAGTGAGAGTAGGATCGCGCACCGAGGGTTCCGTACAATAATAATAAAAGCATCAGAATTTTAGGCTCTGTGACTTTTGCTATGAAATTACTTACTATAGGCCCAAAATAATTGGACTGTTTTAAAAAAAACTTAAACCGTCTTCAAAGTACACAAAGTAATCAAATCCTGATCCTATGACAATGGGACCAAACGGGAAGTGTACCCTTCCAGACAAAAAATAATTTACCAAATCAGTTAATAAATGACGGAGTTATGAGTTAACAAACATATTGAGAACCTCCTCCTTTTTTTGAAGTCTTTTAAAAATATAAATTTTGTTAGGTAGAACTTTTAAATAATTTACCATTATTATTATTTGTATTTAATGAACAGAATATCAATAATATATCAATAATATTTACTGCTTCTTACTTAAAGACTATTTCAAAACGGAGACCGAACAGAAAACGTCCCAAAAAAGCCATTTTGGCGATGATTCTTGCCTATAAGTTTAGGGATCCCAAACGTCAAAACATTATTTTCCAATATGAGTGGTATACTTCTAAGGTAGCAAACATTCATATCCGCCAGATGGTAAGTGGTTACCGTAGCCTATACACGCTTGCAACACCAGGGTAATCACTCGCGATGTTCCCTGGCGCCAAGTCAGTTTGACTTATAACATCAACTTTAATTAAAATGGTGAAAACAAAGCGCCCTACTCCCTTTGTCTACTCCATATCAATAAAACGTAATGTCTGTCAGTCGCCTTTGTGTATTTGTGACGGCTTTTTAACTGATTAACGCCTGTTGTTAATTGGTGACCCAGTTTGCTGATAATGGGGTGAACCTTCAGGTGTCGAAGGTCCTACTATGAGCGTGAGGTTTCGGAAGGAAAATATCGTGAGGAATCCATAGCACATATGGAGTACTGCTGTCATCTGTGGGCGGGGGCACCTGGATACCAGCTTGGGCCTTTAGACTCTGTTCAGCGACCTGCTGCTAGAATTGTCGACGGTCCCGAGCTCACAAGCGGTTTAGAGCCCCTCAGTCTGAGGAGAGACTTATGTGTGTTCTACCGCTTGTACAACGGACAGTGTTCTGAAGAATTGTTTATGATGATGCCTACGGCTACCTTCTACCATCGCAACTCTCGCCATCGACGGGGAGTCCATCTTCACATATTGAAACCAGACTTGTTTCGAATTGTGCGGTCTCAAAGGAGCTTCCTTCCGCTGACACTCAGACTGTGGAATGAGCTCCCCACCGTGGTTTTCCCAATGGAGTACAGCAAGGGGTTCTTCAAAAAGGCTTTGTAGTACCCACCTGGCTGGCTACCACCCTCAAGTTGACGATCTTTCGCCAAGCATCAGTGTGCTACGGTAGTTGTAGGGGAGTCAGTTCTCTGTGCTTTGTAACGCGAAAATCTTATCAATGATGTTTTCAAAGTAGATGCGTCACAGACCAATTTCATTGCACTACAAAAAAGTGTAAATTTTACTATAGCTACATATCAGTACTTACGCATGAAATGAAACGTTGTTTTTTTCTCCATAACAGTTACAATATAATTCGCCCATTGTCTATAAACATATGAAAGCATTTTTCGAAATATATTGCCAATGAAACCGGCTAAGGTAAGTGAATATCGGGCAATTACCTTGTGTTCATATTGCCAATAATTACCTATAACTTAGAATCTAACTCCAAAAATATAAGTTTTGTTTTCTTTCATTTCAAAAACGGGGTGACGTTTTTCCGTCAACTTTCTCCGATCAAAGTAAATGAAAACACACGGGTGTACAATTGAATAGTGCACTTATTGAATGGAACTTGCACTCCGTGATTGGGGGACAAAGCGGGATCGCGACGACATTCCCCCATTGTCGCCATATGTGCTCCATTCGGTGTTGTTGTACCCTCAGAGTTGAGACTCCAATAGGAATTTACAGGCCTTTATAAAATGTGTTATTTTAAAACTAAGATAGGGCCACTTGCGTCAACCCCAGTGAGTTGCTTACCTATTTATGTGTCATTATGCCAAGTAACTCTGAGGCCTTAAGGGTACTTATGTGGGTTAATGTTACTGAAGAACAGGTTCAGAAGTCGGCCTTCAAGTTCAACTGAGGTGAAAAGGCAATAAGTTCATGATGGTCAAATTTTTAAACATTTTTGGGACAATCTATTTTTTATCCTATCCTAATCTGGAACTCGAATGAAACCCAGACAGTTCAATATAATTAATCTGTGACGCTGAATGTTGGGGTTATGCGACATCGATACTCGGTAGATTACAGTTGATTATAGATTTGATCCGATGACATTAGTTATATTATGTTGGACAGAAGGGTGAAGGGTGAGGGACTAGCTAATTAGACCTTTTTGGTAACCATTCTGTTACTTTTGTGATATTCTTTAGGATTTGATCAATTGAAAGAGAGAAGGAGGATCGGAGGACTTTTTGGCGGGAACTTGCAGAGTGACGTTGCGTTTTAATTAAAATTTTCATAAATTTGTGGATTTTTGGTGGTGTTTTACCCAATAAAGATCATTCATGTGCACCAGTGAAGTGAAATGAAATGAATTATGTGTATCGTGACTTTTCAAGTTGTCTCAAAAAGTCCGTGAAGAGTTATAGTACATGACCACCATTGTAGTAAAACATGACTTTTATGGACGGTGACTGACTGAGGACTATAATGTGAAGTGATTTATTGTAACTGGAAACTATAATATAACTCGACACTGGCAGAAATAAGCCCTATTTTGAGCTTGGTTGCCAAACTTAAAAATAAGAAGAAGAAGAAGAAGGAGGATCGAAAGTAGAGTCAGTGACTGAAAAGTTGAAAGGTGACCGTTTGTCGTGGTTTGGACATGCTATGAGGAGGAAAGTCGATGGATGGATTGTGTGAAAGAAGATATGAGTAAGAAAAGAGTGAATGCCAATATGACGGATAGAAGCGCTGAATAGAAGAAGCATATTTTATTGTGCCGACATATAATGAACTACCTACACTTATAATTCTGTTTTATAACTTTTTTTCCAAGATTTTACAATGATAAACTTGCCTTTTCTTTCTCGCATGTAAAAGTTCTAGGTGTCCATTCAAAAGTTTGACTAAAACAGGAACTGTTCACTTGATTTACAGACGGGCTACGGCGACCGCTTACCATCAGGTGGGTCGTATGCGATAAGATAACGACCTCAAGGAATTCTTTAGGCCCTTGACCAAAAAGGAAAAAATCGTGTAGTTATAAATTCCTAACATTCTTAGTAATATTATAATTATAGTTAAATATATATAAATATATATAATTTATAATAGTTAATAGCCCACATATTTTCAATCCAAAGAGCAAAAATCTCCAACTCGGTAATCAATCACTTTCGGAGCAATCAAATCGAGAGCACTTCACGAGTACACCCGACCGAGTACACTCGGCGACAATAGACGATTCTTCACCAAGAATTATCCACTCTGTTTTTTTTCTAATTGCTTTTTAATTGATGCTCGATAATGTCATTATGTACTCGATATGGTGATATTTGATGGAATGTGTTTGAGGACGTTTGAGTTGATCTTTTGACAGTAATATTTTTTTCAACACACTTACTCGTAATGTGACATTTATTGCACCGGTTTTAGTATCTTAATGCAGCTTATTACGCACTAGTGCGTTTTACTTTACATTACCGCACAGTTTTATGATAGGTATAATCCCGATTCTGTTAACTATGTACCTCAATGCAATTGATATGTGTGTAGACGAAGCATTCTTAGTCCAAACGGGTAAAATAGTTTGAAAGCGCATCGCTGTCAAAAAAAAACCTCTGCGCCATATTGTTAACGTTCTCATTGTTCGGTTGATGATTTATCAAAAAATCTACTGAAAAAAATATGTCTGTTTTTTTCCTAGCAAGAGTGTTGGAAAACGGCGTATGACACGCGTGTGCATTGACACTTAATACCGCCACGTCTGTAATGACCATCTTTGCACACATGTATCACAATGTACTATTACAGACCTTCGCAGTTTTGTGAATATTCTGACTCTTAATACCAGTTGGGAAGATTGCATTTGCTAAGAATGATAGCTTGTAGTATGTTCTCGTCTGGCTGGCTACCACCCTCAAGTTGAAAATATGACACTAAACAACAGTGTTTTTGGGCAGCTGCGGTCTACGTACCACCTTCGACCACATTTTGACTTCCCATACCATGGTGAGATAGTGGTCAAACACTAGCTGACGCGGGCTTCGATGTAAAATACAGTAAAAGTGAGAAAATTAAAACAATTGCAAAAAGCAGCCTCAAGTAGGCTAGCCCCCGCAAGCTGCACATGTTCACGAGTATGACGCATGTGGCAGCCACAGCTCTCTTCGCCATATTATAAGAATTTATTTAGTTGATTTGGTAATGAAAACAATTAGTTAAAAGCATTAATGACATTGCAGTTTCAAACCTATACAAGGTTTCAAAGGGCAAGTTTAAATATATATCAATTTATTTTAATTTACGCATACAAATTGCATGACCTACAATAATAAGCTAAGTATTTACCAAAACGAACTTTCAACAGTTTCAACGCCATAATTTAATCCTACAAAATTAACTTTTGCCCACTTGCCAAATTTTCCACTGGCAGTACAATCCCAACAAATCAAAGAGTCTGAAATAATGTACGCTGTAAATCGTTCCAGTGGCACAAAGCCAATGAGCCGCTTTATAATTAGACAGCATGTCGCCCGGCGTCCAATCGCGACGCTCCGCCCACCAATTCCGAAATTAAAAAGTCGCGTTCTTAATTCGTAAATGAAAACGGCCAGTGCCCCGTGGCGTGAGTACATCCCTGCGATGCGGAGGCATTGAAAGCGATGTCATAAGCGGAGCGGATTGATAAGCGAAGCGGTGCTAGGTAAATGTTTTTTCACCAAGATCTTGCTTTGCGACGCCTCTTTTTTTCTCTTAATCAGAAATCTTCCCCTGCACTGTACAACTCATCAAAGATTCATCGCAATCGGCTGAATGATATAGGAATGCATACGTTACAAACTTTTAGGTAATAATAAAGGTTTTACAAATGAAATCTTTGGCCACTAAACTAACAACTCAATAATAATGTACGTCAATACAATAAATGAAATGAAATGAAATTAATTTATTTGCTAGAATAAGGGTGACAAAATAGTGATGGTACAATTATACAGTTCCAAGCTTACTCTACCGAGCTTCGGTGTGCAAATATTAAATATTTTATGACTTAGTTCTATTAGTTCTTAGTTTTTGTATAACACGTGTTTATGATATCTTTATTTTGAATATATGTTCTTTTGAGAATGGATTTGTTAAATGTCGTAGATGTCACATTTGTGTGGATTGTTCGTGACAAAATGATACGGGTACAAAGTTACAAACGGTAATAATGCTCCCAGGTTTTCAAGAACTTTGTCAGGAAACTGTTGTGTTGAAATTGTTTTCAGCATGTTGGGATTTTTTTAACCACGTTTCTGTCTTTTCGGTACTTGTTTATAATCTAATGGTGCGTCCATGCTTGGCGAACCGAGCACGAGAATTCACCAATGGTCCCATATTAAAAGTTGTTCAGCATGACTGACCCAACATAGGTTTCGAAAATATGACATCTCGAAATCTCCACCTGTTATATCTATTTCTCTTGGTCACGCCATAACTTGAGAAGGACATTACCGATTTCATCCATCATTTTCTTTGAAGTTTTCTAATACTCAGGAAAAGGTTCTTATGGAAAAAAAATGAGAAAGTTTCGTAGAAAATTAGAAAACTTAAGAAAACTTTACGATATCATACATTTAGTTTTTATGATGTAGATATGAGGTGCCTATTCAAAAAATATGGAGCATTATAATTTATACCAATTTAATTTATGAACACATGTAAATATTGTAAAAAATCTCTCATATTTTATTAAACAACAACAAAGACTAGTCAATTCAGTGGAGGAACAATATTTATTCAATAACCCGACACCCGGACTGCGCTGCAAGAGGGGTACCAGTAATGCGAGGGTCGCATCGCATTCAATTTGTGTTCACTCAATGATGCGCGCCCGATTTAATGACAGGTGACGTTTATCGCGTCTCTGGCCCTAGGAGTATACGTTATGTCCTTGTGAAATGGGTACTTGGATTGGTTAGTGCGTAAAATACGATGTACTATCTTGATTTGCAAAAAAACTGCAAGAATACACCGGTAGGTAGGGTTTTAATTTGATGCGCAGCGAAGCGAATATCTAAATGTAAATATAGCAAATAGGCAAAGAACTTTTTTAACCGACTTCAAAAAAAGGAGGAGGTTCTCAATTCGGTTGTATTTTTTTATTTTTTTTATGTTTGTTACCTCATAACTCCGTCATTTATGAACCGATTTGGAAAATTCTTTTTTTGTCTGGAAGGGTACACTTCCCGTTTGGTCCCATTGTCATAAGATCAGGATTTGATTACTTCTTAGTGTACATTGAAGTCGGTTTAAGTTTTTTGTGAAACAGTCCAATTATTGTAAAAGTCTCATTTGGGTACAAAATGGTTTCGCTTCTAAGGCCCAATCGCTAGTCGTAATATAGGATCTTCAGGCCATGTTATAAGCGCCTTACTTACTACATGACAGCCCGCTAACACAGCGACCACACCTCACTAGCGCATCACTCAACTCAACCCCAAAACCGTTCCATACTTTGAACACGCGAGTGATAAATGTGCATTGTCCTCTATTACAAGTAGGTCGTATAATGTTTGTTTTGGATCACCAGCGTCAGATGCTTACATGTGTCGTGTGGGGAGTGCATTAAATTGTCATTTATATGAGAGGTGTGCGGAGGGCAGAAGTTTTGCGATATGCAATACAGATGTTATGATTCTTTTGGGTCATCTAGTTTTATTTTCGAAAGCTCGTGCTGCACCTCCACGTTGCTGGACAAAGTTTTGCTCATTAAGTCTTATGTCAAGCTGAGTTTCTTGCCGGAGACTTCCCAGTGTATTCGAACCGGTGGTATTTTCAACTGCAATGTTCATAAGTTCTTTATGCCTTAACCACAAGACGCCGGGAAAATGTTCACACGTACGTTGTTGACATACCGAAAATACGGACACAGCGTTTTGCATCCTCATTTATAATGCGGACAGCAAGTGAGTGGTACTTGCTTCCGGGCGTCTGTGTTCGCTGAATCTTGCAACATAGGGACTTTCAAGGCCAAAGTGAACAGGTTTCTTTTGGGTAAGCGTGTTACATCTTGGCTTCGTCATCGTCCGTTATGGGGGGTCAGTGGCCAAACGCAAGCCCATTTAATTTAAACCAGATCCCAAACTATCTGATCCGATTCTGTAAATCGGATTAGTAGATCCAGAGATTACCTCCTACATCTCAAATTCCCAACTCTCTTTATAATATAAGTAGGATTTCTTCCTCTTTTCAAAAGAAAAGTATTTTGAGTGTAAAAATTATATAAGAATACTTATTTTAGTATTAATTAGTACGTAGTTAGCCGGGCAGCTGCCCGGCGCAACTTCGTTCGCGTGGTGCTACCCTAACCTGTGGTGCTACCCTACCCTACCCTACTAATTACCTTGGCGTCACCAAAATGCATACAAAAAATTCGACTGTACGTGTGTTTGTCACTGAACTCCTAAACGGCTGGACCGATTTGAATATTTCTTTTTGCATTCGGTATCAAGGTTATATTATCGACTGCAGCGCCATCTGCCGGGCTGATTTGTGAATACAAACCATCCAGGGCGCCCCCCAAACGCATACAAAAAATATCATTCAAATCTGTCCAGCTGTTTAAGAGGAATTCAGTGACGTACTCACGTACAGTAGAATTTTATATATAAAAATATAATTAACTAGCTGATGCAGGCAGTTGTTTCTTTCAAGCTTTCACCCAAATTCCAGTAAGAACTTTACAAAGATACAGCTCATTCGGGTGAATGATGCGCGAACAAATTTCTATATTATTAATAACATTACTTAAATGCAAACAATTTTCAAAAATTACTAGACACGTGCCTGTATCATAGCGAAAATTGTGGCCAACCAAACAATTAACTGTCTAAATTAAAACAAATCATCAACCATTCTAATATAAACCTTAACATCATAACAATAAAGATCTCCACTATAATAACCAGCAGCAAACGTAAACAACTATAAGCAAACAAATTGAAATTCCAAAATACATTCAAATTTCACATCTATCTCTATGATATAAAACTTAGAGCTTATTTCACAAACAGCAACAATATTTCGACCATCTAATGCCACGTGCCCTGGCACATGTATGACATATAATGTAGATGACACAAGGGACTCAGTCGGGAATCGAACCGTGTACCCATGAGGATTGAAGGTAGTAAAGGCACGCGACTTTGGGGCACAGCTTGCGATTCTCACAGAAATGATTATTTGCATTCGTTAACGGTTTACCTGTATCTCTCCTGGGATGAAATATTGGTAACATTTGCATCAAATTTTGAATGAGATAGTTGCGAAAACAGAGGTGGTCAAACTTAATGAAGCATTTATGATTAGAGACAATAAACAAGTCTCAAAGACAAATGATATAAGTAAAAAGTGGAAAAGGGAACAGCAGAAATGATTATATTGAACAAACATCATAGAAAATGTACTCCACGAATGTTAGAAGATGGAGTAATTTGATAAATCTTATTGATAAATATACTAATTCTCCAGGAGAATTAGTATATTTATCTGCTTCCAATTTTGTATGAGGTAGTTGCGAAAACAGAGGTGGTCAAACTTAATGAAGCATTTATGATTAGAGACAATAAACAAGTCTCAAAGACAAATGATATAAGTAAAAAGTGGAAAAGGGAACAGCAGAAATAATTATATTGAACATCATAGAAATGTGCTCCACGAATGTTAGAAGATATTGAGTTGATCAATCTTATTGATAAATATACTAATTCTCCAGGAGAATTAGAATTTGTGGATGGATTATTATTATTATGTTAACCCGATCACAAACTCTGGTCCCTGATAGAATGGCCAGGTGAGTCTTTTCTTGTTAGAATGGCCTGGATCAAAAATACAAAAGGATTTTCGTATTCTCTCTTCAAATTTTCTGCCAATTCATTTATTTATGCCTAATGTCTCTATTTTAACAGTTGTCACGTTAGTATTAGAAAGAGACAAAGCGCCCTGACAATACAAAGGGTGCGATCAAATGGACCGTTCGACATTAGCGCGCATGATTTTTTTCACTCGAGTGTTTTGATTTTATTACGCAGCGCAGTGAACTCGCATATGGCGTCGCTAAGTGCGAATATAATTGGATTTATCATTTGGAACTAAATATTATTGGTATGATTAAAACCCTTATAGTCATGTGAGTAGAGAGTGATGAGTATGTTGGAGGACGGACATTTGGGAAGAGGAAGACCTGAGAAGAGATGAAACTATATGATAAATGCAATGAGATATTAAATGCAAGAATGGAAGATGATGAAGAGATAGCTAAAATTTGTATTGAGAATCAAAGATGATTGAAAACGAAATAGATTAATTCTATGAAAGATGAGTAGTGGATCTGTAAGTGATGTCGTTGATATGACTAAAAAATAAATGTACCTATCTATGTTATTAGCGCCGACGACAAATTTTCGAGAATGACAGAGTTCTTCAAAAAAGAGCTCGTATCCAAGAGAGACTAAGGGACTCTAATATCAAAATATGACCACTAATTCTCACGCCTCTAACAACTTCTAACGACATAATTGGCCCAAACGCGAAATTACCGGCACGCGTTCCTCAAATGTGGTTCTGATGTATCCGCAGGGGAACGGGTTCGGTTACCGGCTCGCCAGTCCCATGTGACGTGTGTGTGTCTGTCACCGTGCCGTGACATGTTATGATACTGTTGGGGTGTGTCACATGGCGATTTTTTTGCTGAGCAGTAATAAGTCGGATTTGAGGGCACGGTAGTGCCCCCCGCCAAGACAGCCACCGAAGCACACTTGTGCTTTACACGACCTAACTCTACAAGCCCTAACTTCACAAACTCTACACACCGTAGTCAAAATATGTGGCTTGGCCGTTTCGCTACTACAAGAACTACAGAAATATAATTAACAGTGAATATTTTTTTCATCTTACGCCCATGCCAACGGCCAAGCCACGGTGTGTAGAGTTTGTGAAGTTAGGGCGTGTAGAGTTATAAGCTTGGCTCTACATGAGATCTGATAACTTTTTGACGGTGCGAGCCATATGTCTTGGCAACATTTTACATGAAAATGTTTTTGGTGGGATTATACTTTCTTGGAAAGTTGGTCCTCTCGATATTGATCTTTTGGTGGCTGTTAGATGTTCTAATGGTACGAGGCTAGATGACATTGATTTCTGAGGTGGTTTCATTATGTTGTTGATGAAGTTGAGGTTTGAAAAAGACGTCAGGTCAAAGGCCCTGCTATTTGAGCGATATATTTTTATTGTCCTGCAATTGCAAACTAAAATGTCTTGCGTGAATTCGACAAAAAACAAAATCCGCATTTGACATCGATGTTGTATTAGACGTTTGGTGGACATCTCCTAAAACGTATTGATTTTGACCTAAAGGGCTCTCCATGGCTAAAGCAACTTCAACGCAAGCATAGCCTAAAAACTTGTACTTTCACCCAACGTAATGTTTGACTGCGAAAAAAGAGAGACAGCATCAGAGCCGTCTGTAAATTCCGCTGATCACTCGCGGCCGCTTCGCTAGGTCGTCATTCATGATTTCGAATATCATAAAAATTGTTCCAGGAGTATACTTCTCCTAAAAAAAAATTTTATAACGCCATAATTAGTACAGAGTTTTTGTATGAAAAGTATAGCGGGATGCCTGCTCTTAAATGAAATCTCTTCACAAGGGGTATGAAGAGGAGGGGAGTAGGAGAGGAGTCGTTCTGCCGGCAGCGGAAGCAAAACCTTAGGTAGTACACCGTTGTCAGCAAAGTGCCTCCTCATATAACTCTGGCGACCTCACTCACCGCAGGCACAACACCAAAATTTCACAAAAAAGGTGGCTCATTACGTGTAAGACAAGAATATATTGCTGTAGTAGCTTCTCTCTGCACCTGCAACACCTTATTATAGCATACTAGCTGTCCCCCGCGGTTTCACCCGCGTTCCCGGGATAAAAATGTCCTTCTCCATACCATAGGCTATCTGCATGCCAAATTTCATGATGATCCGTTGAGCAGTTGAGGCGTGAAGGCGTAACAAACAAACTTTATTAGTTATTCTATTAGTTAGGATATATTGTATAAGTATTTGGAAAAAAGCTGTAATATGAAGAGATCTTCCACGATAAAAAAAAAGAGCCTTGCTGAGTTTCTTGCCGGAGTCTGTGTTCAAGTGTATTCCGAACCGGTGGTAAATTCAACTGTATGTACCAATTTAACGTTCATAAGTGCTTTACTAGGGCCTAAACTGAATAAATACCTTTTTGATTTTGATTTTGATTTTGAAAACTACTCAGTGTTAATCTCATATTAAATCAATGAGAAATAAAAGAATAAACCATAATCACAGCGCGATCGGGAGCCCGCATCGTGACGTCTCTATCGTACTCTCGGACGCCCCGTGGCGCCGCTCGCTCGCCCGCTGCGATGTTGTGCCCACTGCATTACGTACGACTGCCCACAGTGGTAATTATGGGCTTTTGTTGTTTTGCCATGGTTTTAGTTTAGAGGAACGTAAATAGGGTTTCAGGGATTGAGTTGAATTAATTGTTTTGAATTGCTCGTGGTGAGCATAATTAGCCGTTCTTAATCGATCGGCAAAGTTAAGCTACCACCGTCGTGGTCGGTACCTGGATGGGTGGCCGCCTAGTGGTATTTCAAATCGAGCGTTTCCGTGCTTCGGAAGGCACGTAAAGCCGTTGGTCCCGGTTATCACTTAATTGTGATAGTCGTCAAGCTAGTTGGATGCCTCCTAGGCGGCTTGAAAAATTCCAACAGTAGTTTGACCACTAGCCTACCTCCACCAATCCGCAGTGGGCACGCGTGGTGGAGTATCGCCCAGTCCCTTTCACCCTGATTTGAAAGGAGGCCTGTGCTCAGTAGTGGGACATTATAGGCTGATGATGATGATGATGAATTGTTTCGAGCGTGGTCAATTTTACTGTCGAAAATGTGTATACAATTTGGAGTCCTGCTGCAGAATAGCTTAAGTTTTAAAATGCCTAAAATATTTCATAGGGTTGCGTTTGACCAGAATTTGATAGCAAGTGTAATGAGGCCTATGGTAAGTGCATTAAATGCCTGTTGGTAAAGTGTAAGGTTTGTTTTTAACAAGATTCTATTTAACTTGCAATGTATGTATGTAACTATGTTTGTTCGGGTGGAATCTTGCAAGTCGAATTTCACCCACTTCCAGTGGTCGGATTGACTTGATATTTGGTATACATTTGTATTTGGAAGACAATGCAAGTACAGTCAACAAAAAGTACAGTCACCAAAAAAAGCTTGTATTAAAAATGATTTTATTAACAAGAACTTATTACGTTTATGAAATGTAAAAAATAATAGTAAATTTGTATGATTCAATTTACCATTGATTTATCCGGTAAAGCTTACTAAAATGTTGTGGACTTTTTCTATGGTGTTTTTTTACGAGGGGAGTTGAATCGACGCGTAGGTTACACATTTTTTTAAATTTATATGTAAGATAAATAGTATACGAAGCGAAGAGGTTACAACAATATCAATATTATTACTGGCAAAAAAAAAAAAAAACTATTCCTGTATCTCGCCATGCTTATTATCCACGTACCCCAATAACAGAATCAGCAATTCCATCAAATTAATTCATACAACAATCACAAAGATCAACACCTCAACCCTACGGAATCACAACACTGTTCGTTTCACCCCCAATTTACCCCGGGACAAGTGCAGCGTCTCCCACGATCCCGGGAACGGGAATCGAAGCCGGTGCCTGTGATACGCACCTGGACGGTCGCACGGCACTTAGCGTGAAGTGTTAGAGTTACCCCATTCTCCCCTGCACAAGATGAAGTGAGCCCTGCAACTCTGCAGGAGTTCATTCATAATTTAGATCTCAAATCTGAGATTGGATTTTTTTGGCTGGACGTGGTCTTTTAAACTTATTTTATTCTAAAGCCCAGCCTCCTTTGAAACCCCTCTTTTTAGTCTGTAACCTTTCCCAGCTTGATGGTACGAGAGCTACCAACGTTTTCGAGAAAGAACTTTAGTATGGCTGATTTTTTTATATTTACTTGCTCATAGAAGCCTGATTGAGATGCACCAAGTCTGGCAGCCGGAAGTGGTTGCGTTTCCTTCTGCGCATCCTGTTTGTGCTGGTGAAAATTTCGGAGTTTGAAACATTTTTTAATTTTTTTTCATCAATTTCTCCGTCCTTTTTTTTAACAATTTTTTTACCAAATTAAGTTTAAATTGACAGAGTGTTACTTTACGTATTACAACTACGTATGCTATATTAGTAGTGAAAAAAAAATTAAAAACATAAGTTATACTGTTTCATTATGAATTTATTATTAAAATTATAATAAGACTGTCTAGAAAACTGTTGACTACCCCTGAGGCGTCACTTGGTTGTCACTAATGACAGTGAAATTTCTTTGTTTCAATTGTTTAGACACCAGAAATGAACTATGCTAACTTGGAATTTTGGAAATTTGCGTTTTTAATGCCAAATTGTTTATCTTAAGGATCTAAAAATGTTATCAAATTACAACAGAAATAATTAAAGCAGTTCCAAGAAATGGCGCAGCACTAAGTAAATTTACTTTTTGCGCTCGCCCGCTATATTTCGCTAACTGGGTAGAAAAGCGTGTATTTAGGGCCTTGCAATTATAATCTTTTCCTTTTCCCATTTCTTGGATGCCAGGTGGTGACCATTCTACTCCACTTGTCTTTTCCTCTCAGTGTGTGGCCTGTCCATCTCCACTTTAATATTTTTTTTTTTTTTTTGGGAAATGGGAAAAGGAAAAGAGGAAGGCAGAACAAACGATGGAAAGATGACATAGAAATAACGGGAGGAAGGGTTTGGACGAGGATTGCTAAGGATAGGGCAATATGGAAGGAGTTGGAGGAGGCCTATGCCAAAGGGCACACAGACAAAGATTGCCGGTGTCTAAGAGATAGGAAATATGATTAAATAAAACATAATTGAAAGGCATATTGAATAATTTAAGTAATTAATTAATAATTTATAAATGTAATAATTGTATTGTAATTTTATTAATTTCTGATGTAAGGACACCACTATAATATGTCAATTTTTTATCTCGTCTGAATAAAGGGCTTTATTATTATTATTATTATTATTATTAATTATAATCTTAAGGCGCCGATACCGCCACAGAGAGAGTTCTAGAGTTCTGAGTTCTGAGTTCTGAGTTCCGCGTTCACTACTGTACACACAGCGAGCGAGCATTCTAGAGTCCTAAAGGAAAATGGGCAAATTTGTGTGGAGCTTACCCCATTGGCGGCCAGCAATAATAATAATACAAATAAAAATAACACTGCTTAGTTTGGGATCAGATGACCGTGTGTGAGGAATGTCCCAGGATATTTATTATTTAATTATATACAAACAGCAAGCAAAAGTTTGTTTACATTCTTTATCTCGTCTCATTAGGTAATAACTCCGCAATTACCCATTTCAAAACAAGCTTAGATTCATTACATATAATTTAAATTCTGATCTCTTTCACAATAATAGTGTGGCACAAACTACAAAGTAGACTCAAATTAAGTAGACCAGTACGTGGATTACGTAACTTTATTGCAATGAAATTCAGATTGAAATAACCTCTGAATTTCAAAGAAATATTACAAAATCGGAAATGGTTCCTTTTCTAATGAGCCACTGTTTGTATTTGCAATTATCAGAACGTAAAAAAGTTATCAGAAAAACGCTATATTGCACCGATTTCAATTCAAAAATGATCTCGAGAATCTGTATATATACAACTGTATATATACGCGGCACGAAGACTGTTTCTCCTCTAGCAAAACCAGTTAATATTTTGGCCTAAATAACATTGCGGCGGAGAGCTGTTACTTGAAGTCAAGTTCCACAGCACAATTTTGGAGGTCGTATATTTCTAATCAATATGACAAGAGCACCTACATACATGACACGGATTAACCGGCGGATTAAGAGAGTTTAAAAATTGAACAGGATAATTTACCGACTCATCCATATCGACCATGGTGGCAACAACCTTCAAATGAATATATCAACATTTCATTTATCGCAGCGGGTTGGTCATTTTTGGAAGTCATAATGGCTCTCTCGCGCATAACCACTGTATCGGTTTGTCATCATCACTATATTATATACAGTATCAGTATATTATATATAGTATTCAACATCACTATACATTTTATCTATACCTAAGTTGGTATTTGTATCAACCCATCTATTTGTGGAAAGTTTACGTTCCCGATTTGAAGAAGAAGATCTGAAAATCTACCGGCAGAAATATGCATCGTGTATGAATGGGAAAGTGAAATATGTCTTTTTTGGGAGGTGTCGAGATCAGGATTATTTATCTATAATTGCGCTATGAGACCTATCCACAAATTCCTCAACCATTTCATGACAGGTGATATTTGCTCATGGCACACAGACAGACAGACATACGAATACGCGGGTGGAGACCTATATCCACAAGTTTCTCAATAATTTACAGACAGCTGAGATATTTTCTGTCTGTCTGTCAGTCTGAGGAGAGACTGCCTTCTTATTTGTGTATCGCTTGTACAACGGACAGTTCTCTGAAGAATTGTTTGATCTGATTCACACGGGCTACCTTCTACCATCGCAACTCTTGCCATCGACGGATGAGTATGGACTCATACTCATATATTGGAACCGAAGTTTCTACTGTGCGATTTCAAAGGAGTTTTCTACCGCGTACACTCAGGCTGTGGAATGAGCTCCCCGTCGTGGCTTTCCCAAAGCAGTTTAGCCAGAGGGTCTTCAAAAAGGGTTTGAAGATATTTCTGTATTTCTTCGGGGTCGGAATTATCAAAAACGCTGAGGCACATATAAATTAATTTTCAATCATCAGCCTAAACACAAAATTTGAAGGTCCTAACTTCGAAACTGATGGACTTTCGTACAAACTTGCATCCTCTATGTTACCCCATAGGGGTGTAATATTAAAAAATCCTTCTTTAGTGGATACCTACACTGTATAATTATAAATTTAGTGATGTTTACTGTTGAAATGAAGTACTTTCATATACAACTTAATCCCCTTTTCCCTCTTCGGGGGTGGAATTATCATAAACGCTGAGATAACTTTACATTAATTTTCAATCGTCAGCCTATACACAAAATTCGAAGATCCTAACTTCAAAACTGACGGACTTGCATTAAAACTTTCATCCCCTATTTTACCCCCTTAGGGGTGAAATTTCCAAAAATCCTTCCTTACTGGATACCTACACTGTTTAATAATACATTTAGTTGAGTTTTTTGTGGAATTGAAGGCCTTGCTTACCCAACTTCATACCCTTTTTTCCCCCTTTGGGGGTGGAATTATCACAAACGCTGAGACACCTATAAATTAATTTTCAATCGTCAGCCTAAATACTTATTTTGAACATCCTAACTTCGAAACTGACGGACTTTCATACAAACTTTCATCCCCTATTTTACCCCCTCAGGGGTGGAATTTCGAAAAACCCTTTCTTAGTGGATACCTACACTTCACAAAGAATACACCCTCCAAATTTCATGTCTCTAGGACCAGCGGTTTAGGCTGTGCGTTGATATATCAGTCAGTCAGTCAGTCAGTCAGTCAGGACTTTGAATTTTATATATAATGGATAGAATGGTCGAATTGAAACAGCGCAAAAATTGCACCGACTCCATATAATTAGGAACAGGGTAAGAATACAACGAATAAAATAACATAAAAGTAAAAAAAAAGTATTTTAAAAAGTAAAAACCACCGTGTTATCTAAATGAAAAAAAAAATATGAGGAGAAGAAGCGACGCAAGAAACTTCTCATGTGCCCGATAGGTTTATTGTTGTAATTTTACAATAAAATTATCACTTTAATTACACCTACAGTATTAATAAATTAAAAGTTTTAGTAACGGGTGAAATAGCAACTGCACTAAGGTGTGCACACAGGTCGAGCCAAACAAGTCGGCCTAACTATTCAACTTACTGATACATAGTGTATATTAAAATATTGATAACTAATCCTAACATCCTAACTTCCTAACTAATATTATAATAAATGCGAAAGTGTGTTTGTTTATTTGTTACGCCTTCACGCCTCAACGATTCAACTCAACGGATCATCATGAAATTGGGCATGCAGATAGCCTATGGTATGGAGAACGACATAGGCTAATTTTTATCCCGGGAACGCGGGTTAAACAGCGGGGGACAACTAGTACAACATATTTTCGGAGATTTCTCAGTTTTAAGTGTATTTCGAATCGTCGATAGAGTCAACTGTAACGTTCATAAGTGCCTTATCAGGGCCTAACCTGAATAAATTACTTATTTATTTTGATTTTGAAAATAAAGTTATATTATTTTTTCCTTCGAATGGTTCTGGTTTAAAATTTACTTTTTCAAGTTAGCATTTTGTTCATTGCTGCTATTGATTGGGTCTCGAATTCCACTTCCGGTACATGGTTCTGACATTAGTTTCGTAGCTTTAAGTATAATCTCGCTCACTGCTTAGCTTCCTCGCACTTTTTTGGTGGAAAGAAGGCAGCCAAGGTTTTTATTTCAGAAAGTCAACCAAAGCTCAAGTAAAATTGTGGGTTGAGATTAAACAATTGAATTTGGAACCTGTCCCGATGACATAAGGTTTATTTTCGATTAACACAATGTTCTTGAACAGATCTTAAATTAGTCTGTGTACCCTTATGCAGCCAGATATCCGTCTGGCAAATTAATTTTAGGTTCTTTGATAGCATAACTATATAATGTTGAAATTTCAGCTCTTAGAAAATGGTTTAGAAGAAAATATGGCTTTCACAAGATTCACAACTAAAATAGCATCTGGCACATAGTTAGCAACCACATAACGCTCTGTCGATTTAAGTTTAGGTTGCTAAAAGGCTGTAGAAAATGGTGAAGAGAAAATTATTCGTACTAAAATGGTTTAATGGGTTAAAAATCCGAAATTTTCACTAGTACAAATAGGATGCGCAAAAGCAAACGCAACCACTCCCAGCTGCCAGACTTGGCGCATCTCTATCAGGCTTTAATGCGTAAGAAAATATCAAAAAACCAGCCTTACTAAAGTTCTTTTTTTCGCGACGTTGCTAGCTCTTATACCATGACCAATCAGATGAATGGTATAGGAACGAAAAAGTTACAAACAGAGAACCATTGATTATCATTTTTATGAGTTTGAGTCGTGTTTCTGTATCTTCCTTTACTATTATAAATGTGAAAGTTGTATGGAAGATCCTTGTTGATCACGCAAAAAATACTCATTGGATTTTGATGGAATTTGGCACACAGATAGAATATTTTATAAAATCAAAATCAAAATTCATTTATTCAAGTTAGGCCCCTATAGGGCTCTTATGAATGTTAACAAATGACTCTACACCGGTTCCAAATACAACTTGAACTGAGAAGACTCCGGCAAGAAACTTATCCAGGAAAACAATATATGCCTCGGGAACGAGAGTGACACCTCGGGATGCACTGACTGACCAATTGACCAAACTAATTTTAAGAAACTTTACATAATATATGTATTTTGAAATCATTCGATTCACAAAAAACATAATAATCCTATTGATTCCTAACATCAAAGTCACAAAATAAATCCGTAATCGGACCTGATTGCAACTCGAGAACATTGTTTTTTTTAGCCGAATAATCGAATCGGACAATCGAAAACAATCCAATGGAACGCAACAAACGATTATCGCTAGCCCATTGCTAAGTAGTCGCGACAACCATGAGTGGGGTATTCGAGAGTAGGGTGTGCGAAAGAGATGGCTTTACGTGATTGCTAGTTGGTAGACAGGGAGCGAAGAGTGGCGTTTCAGCGACAGATTGGCGCGCACATGTCGAGTTGCGATGCTCTTTTTGCTAACTTTGTCATAGTGTTGTATCATTGTTGTTGTTGTTGTCGATAGATACTCTTTCATTAAATAATTATATGATTTTATTTATGGAATTTCAGTTTTTAGGGTTCCGTAGCCAAATGGAAAAAAACGGAACCCTTATAGATTCGTCATGTTTGTCTGTCTGTCCGTCCGTATGTCACAGCCATTTTTTTCCGAAACTATAAGAACTATAATGTTGAAACTTGGTAAGTAGATATATTCTGTGAACCGCATTAAGATTTTCACACAAAAATAGAAAAAAAAAACAAAACATTTTGGCGTTTCCCCGTACTTAGAACTTTAACTCATATTTTTTTTAATAAAACCCATAAGTGTGGGGTGTCTATGAATAGGTCTTCAAAAATGATATTGAGGTTCCTAATATCATTGTTTTCAAAAAAATTTTTTTTTGTGGTTGGCGCTTTGACGGAATGGATTTGACAAAATGAACGTCATTGCGCGTCATTTGGGTCTATGGTTGAGATTGAGTCAAAATCGTGCAAGCTTATTTAAGTAAATATATTTTTCAACACACTCGCTCGTAAATTGACATTTATTGCACCGTTTTTAGTATCTTAATGCAGCTTATTACGCACTTGTGCTTTTTACTTTTCATTAACTCACAGTTTTATGTATATATATTTTATATAGGTATAATCCCGATTATGATTAGTTTGTACCTCACTGCAAGTGATATGTGTGAAGAGTAAAC
Source organism: Achlya flavicornis (assembly GCA_947623365.1). Classification (NCBI taxonomy): domain Eukaryota; kingdom Metazoa; phylum Arthropoda; class Insecta; order Lepidoptera; family Drepanidae; genus Achlya; species Achlya flavicornis. The sequence continues at coordinate 1,025,176 of OX392491.1, read as the reverse complement.
CAAGCATTCTTAATTTAAACGGGTAAAATAGTTTGACAGCTTACCACTGTAAAAAAAAATGACTTGCGCGCCATATTTGTTGACATTCTCATTGTTGATTTGATTATTATCAAAAAATCCACTTAAGTCTGTTTTTTTCCTCGCAAGTGTGTTAAAAAAAGTCGTATGACACGCGTGTGCATTGATTATGACACTCTCGGTTCGCTTAATACTGCCTCGAGGGTTAATAACCAATTTTGCACACGTGTATCATAATTTACTATTATTTCAAAGAGAAGGTTATGTATTTGTAAAATAATATAATACATTGCAATTTACACAAAATTAATCACAATAATTTTGGGATGAATCGAAGTATTTATCGATATCGACACAATCAAAGCACATCACTATAGCAGCTTTCAAGAGGACACACGAAAAGGGAGCCTCGGGGCGAATGGCAGCACTTGTTTGTGCGATTTAATTTCATTTATCAACGCATTACTTACTGAGACAGAATTACTTACCCGGATTACCCGGCTCTGCCCCCCTTTCGTATGTAAATAACGCACTCGCATTTTAGAGTTCCTTGCGGCAGTAAAAATAATTTCTCCCCGGACGTCTCGCTTTGATCCTGTGCCAAAATGGACGGCTAATTTAATTTTTGACTGCATTACGAATTTATGGGAATATGGATGTTTGTAAAACATTTTCTTATATTGTTGCCAGTTTTGGGTCGGCAACGCGCGCGTGATACCCCTGGTGTTGCAAGCGTCCATAGGCTACGGTAACCGCTTACCATCAGGCGGGCCGTATGCTTGTTTGCCACCTAAGTGGTATAAAAAAAATACTTTTAGCTGACTTCAAAACAGTAGCAAATTACAAAGTCAGATTCGAGTTCCTGAATAGTTATTTTTTATTTTTTACTTTTTATAGAAGCTGGTGGGTACAACACAGTACCCTAATACCGTGCTATGGTTTCATCACTTCACTTCACAATTTTTGCCACTGTGCTATCACCTGAAAACGTCCTATAAACCCTAATAATAATTGACTACAGAACCCCACATTACACACACAGATTTAAATTCACGCTTAGCTACATCTATATTTTTATTTATAAAGGGCGCGCCTACCGATGAATTTATTTAGCACATTTGCATTTTTATTCGCATTTCATTAAATAGTAATAAATTTGATGTCTCAATTTATGGTAGACATTATTATGTAAGGGCTTAACCCTTACATAATAATATGGGTTAAATTTAACGAGGGAAACACCTGTCATTATTTGCATGGCATACATTATAATATTCTACTAATATTATAAATTCGCAAGTTTGTTACTTAAGCACGTCCAAATGGCTGAATTTGGTAGATATTCGCCTGATAGATAGATCGTACATATGATATGATTCCTTGAGAACAAGCAAGCAGGCAACAAGCAATAAAATAATATCCTGAAAAATTCTTCTAGCACTGCCACCCGATCTCAAAAAGCAGCAGGCTTCATATCACCTCGAAACCACTCTCACTGTTGGTGGTATCCTAAGTTTATAGACTTCTATGTCCTAAATTTAAAATCAACACCTCATAATTTGTACAGTGAAATGTAAGTGCACGTCTATTCTGACATTCTGACAGCCACTCAGATCACAAGTTAAGAAAAAACAAGCAATATTTAAACGAATTGGACTCAAACCATCAGCTTCCTTTCATTTCCTACTTCCCTCAATTAAAATAAATCTACGCAATGAAATTAACATACTTTGAACACTTAAAATGCCGACGGATTTAACTGACATAGCCAGTTCACCCTGACCTACCCTGCCTCCCCACGCAGAACAAACTGTGATCTAATTTGAGACTTATGATGATATGTCAAAGGTCTTGATTATCTGGACGTTTTAAAGCTCCACAAAGGATCAAACCTTAATGGGCATGCGTACATCACATTGTAAAAGGCGCCGAAATGCGCCCGCGTCGTTTATCTAACTGAAATTAAGAACGAAAATATTTTAAACGAACCATAAATTTTTCTAAGGTGAGTGCTTTCCTTTGGTGTTGCCAGTGTGGTGACAGTTATTGTACATATTTGTTTTATTTGCATGTGTTAAGTTAGGGAATAATGTAACTGTACTTTAACTGAAAATTTATTGCGAACACAGCGGGCGTTTTTTTTATACGCTTTTTATTAATTTGCAATGTATGTGTGTTCGGGTCAAATCTTGCAAGTCGAATTTCACACACTTGCAGTGGTCGGATTGACTTGATATTTGCTATACATTAGTATATTGGAAGACAATGCCAAGTACTGCCAAAAAAAAGTACAGGGACAAAAAAATACTTTATTAAAAATGATATTTACCAAAAACTTATTTATTTCCTTCAGTATTCCGAAAATGTTTATTATATAAAAAATAGGCTAGTTTCCTGAAAAAATCTATTAAGTCCGACATATACATAATCAAAAAATATTAGACACATTTTCTTTTGTCAATTAAACAAAACAATACGAAGATATGCTTTGTTGAAGTCCCGCGTGACGTCACGGTGTGGTTATACTTTTTATCCGTGTTATCCCAAATCTACAATTTTATCCCAAAATAGTAGAAATTAAAACACCTGGCAACACAATATGCGTAAAAGCGCAGGCGCCGCTCGTAAGCTCGCCTTCCATTAGCGCGTTTGTATTTAGAACTCGACGCGATTGGCTCCACGGAGGCGATTAATCATTGGCGCCAACTTTGTTTTTTATACAGGTTGCTTCGGATTCAATGCGAGTATTTGATTGAGAATAGTTTCACACATTTTTTTTAAAATAATGTAAAATGGTGTTATATTAAGGTTGTCGTTTGCTGCACAAATTATAGAAAACACAGATATTTTAGCGCTTTGTTGATATCATTTAATTGTTATGGTTGAAGCAGAGCTAAAGACAGAAGATTTTTACACTAATACTAAACAGATTTAACCCTTTCTCGCGAGCGACACGCATCCTATTTATTATAGCAATTGAAGTAATTGTTATATTTTTAACCGCTAGCCAAGGTACTTTTAATAAGTTTGATATCAAAATTGAGCTTGATATTTTCATAAATACAATCTAATCAATGAGACAATTTTATAAAATGAAATGAATCCGCTGTCTCGTTTAAGTTCCGCGCGGAGTTTTATAACAATTAAAAATAATTGTTATTTTTACCCGCAAGCCGGCGGACGTTAAATAGAAAATAATATCGTACACAACAAATTCCACGCTGTATATGAAAGATCAAAATAACCGCGGCGTAGTAAATCACACGTGACCCAAGTGTAGTCACATTGTGTTGTTCTAACTAATATTCGGGTAATTTATCTATCACTTACCACTAACAATTTATTTATGGGTAAATATTTACGTTTTACGGTAACGTTAGCAATTTACTGGAAACATTAGTTAAGTATTTCAGTTAACATCCTTAGGTTCGGATTAGGCCGAATCATACCAGGTTAAGCTGTCGGTGAGAAAACCGTAGCACGGTGGTAGGGGACTCTGTAGTACCCACCTGGGGCTCTACCGTGTAACTTTGGTGGTAATCGTATAGAACACCATTATTTATTTCATCCAGTGACGCGCACGCGGTATGACGTGACGAAGACCATTCGTGGGCCCTGATTGGATGAAGTTCAATAATGGTGTTCTATACGATTACCACCAAAGTTACACGGTAGAGCCCCAGGTGGGTACTACAAAGTCCCCATTTATGAAACCATAACCCCCCACTAATGAAACCATAATAATACTTGTAACTACATTATCTAAGTCCACCTACCTGATTTCCCAAAGACTTAAACTGACCTTTACTTCACAGACGTCTCTCAAATATTTAAGATTATATTATCTGAACCTGTCGCCTGTCGAGGAGGTCCTCGCATTGCATTATCACCGAACTTACACCTCTCGTAAACCCTATGTTTAATTCGTTAAGGTTGATAATCAAAAACAAAAAGGCGGAGGTAATTTTGTATCAAAAAAGTCGTTACATGAGTGTCCAATCGCGGGACGGTGATTCGAATTCCAAATTCGAAATTCCTGACGTTCCATTGGCGCCATATGTTTTTTGTGGGTAGGATTAAAATGTGGCTTGAAATAATTGTTTCTAATTGGTTTATTAGTGACTAGCTGTCCCTCGCGGTTTCACCCGCGTTCCCGGGATGAAAAGAAAACTATAACACTCGGGGACAATGAAGCTTCCTATTAGCTAGGACTATTCATTATTCTGTGCTATTATATCAGTGAAGAATTTAAGAATCGGATCAAGTGTTTAGGTGGTGTGGTATATACATACTTCAACCAAACTAACAAATAAACTTTACTTCATAATAATATCACACCAAAAACATTTTCATGTAAAATGTTGCCAAGAGACATATGGCTCGCACTGTCAAAAAGTTATCTCATGTAGAGCCAAGCTTATAACTCCACCCCCACAAGCCCTAACTTCACAAACTCTACACCTTAGTCAAAATATGTGGCTTTCCCGTTTTGGCGGGGGGAACTCCCGTGCCCCAAGATTAGTATATATAATATTAGTGTAAGTAACTTGAATTCATTTAAGTGGCTACCTAAATACTCATGTATCCTGAATCTTTAATTGAATGATCAACTTTAGATAGAGTTAGATGAAGATTTTTCCATCTCAGATGAACTGTGCATTGTGGAGTTTGTTTGTAAACTGCAGTGATCCTTATATTTTACAATTTTATTGCATATCTGGCAGCGCTTACGTTTACGATTAAATCCGTAACATGGTAAATCCGCCAGCGCAAACCATCCGTAAGATACCCTCTAGAGATTCGATTAAACCAGTGGCACTCAAAGTTTCCGATGCCCCTCGCTTTTTTGTAAGCATTTAAATTTGTTTTAAGAACTTTGATGATATTAAAGGTAAGGTATCTTTAATCAACGACATCTATAATTCTGTTTTCTTCTCAATCTCTTCTTTATTTTACATGAACCTTAGTTTGTGAATGCTTATTTCAATCCGGTAATTTATTTCAGCATAACTTAAGTTGAACACAAGCTAAATTGCTCAATCGATCTTTAAATGTCCTCTGCTTATCAAATATTTTCACAAACCTTTACCCCCTTACTCATAAAGCGCTATTTAACTAATATACTGTTTAAATGGTCACGTAAATAATGTCCCATTCTTTGACAATGACAATAGAGTGACGTTATTTACGTGCCCCTTTAAAGAGTATATTAGTTAAATAACGTTTTATGAGTAAGGGGGTTAATTCATAAATTCCCGCAACGAAAAATTTGATACGGCATGCCTGCCCCTAGCGATCGAAATACTAGGGGCCCAGTTACAACATTTTGAGCACCTCTGTCCAATGTACAGCGCTGTGGAGGTACAGCAAAAGTAAATATTTACGTTAGTTATAATTGGTTCGGTATACCGTTCGGGGAAGATGCTTGCGCTGGGCAATTTTTAATTTGGGTTTATTATCTGCTCTCCAATGCGAGTGCAGATTTGAAGGGGGCGACGGTGGAAAGTTGCCAAAACATTGGAATGTCTGGAAAAATATTTTTGATTTTATATAATTTGTTGGAAGAGCAATTTTTTAACATACTGTGTACATTTTAAATACCTAATTTACAATGATAACGTGTTCGCCTTTGATGATGGTAAGCGGTTACCGTAGCCTATGGCCAAGCGCGTTGCCGACCCTGAAGAAATATCTTCACACCCTTTTTAAAGAATCCCATTTTACTTAGTAAAATAAAAATAAATGAAAAATGTTGCCGATAATATAGTCAGATGTCTAAAAATATTAAAAAATTTAACCTTGCTGAGTTTCTTGCCTGTTCTACTCAGTTTAAGGTTGATTTACGTACTGGTGGTGACTTCAGTAGCCATACTGTAGCCTAAATTTAATAAATGGCTAAGACTTAAAGAATCTTGGCGAGATCCATACATTGATTTGTACAAAAAAATAAAACATTTTAGAGGGATTTGAATCACTTCCAATATCGAGATTACATTACCAGCAACATATTAATATACATGAAATATTTTATAAACCCCGCAAAACGTAACAACAACGTAATGGTTTTGGTCGCGAATAATCGCGATTCGCCGGCATGCCATAGAAATTCGTATTTTTATCCCGGGGTTCTAAAAATATTTTAAATGGCTCAAGTTATTCCTTAGGCACCAAGGATCAATTATAACGTCATTCTAAAGTCTCTAAAAATCTTTACTTTTTTGTACAAATTTCGCCATGATTCTTTAAAAACATTTAAAATATGATACATTTAGTTCTGACCAAACTTCTTTCATGCGAATTACTATATTCATTCTTAAAGAGACATATACGCCATATTTCAGGTTTTCACGAACTTATTTGTACAGATTACGCGATACACCCATTTTTCATCCATGACACACCACTCGACGACGGACGTATAGGTGGTTACCGTAATCGGATTCACACGGGAGTTGTTTTTGGTCTACGCAATGTCAACACGGCCATTGTTTGCTTTCCATTCGGATTTACTAACCGCTCACAGGGTTAACGTATTTTGGATGGCTTTAAAATTGACTGCTACGCCATTATGGATGGAAAGCAAAAGGGATTGTGTTTATCTTTGGGATTAAAACTGAAACAATTACATTAAACTAGCTTCCCGCACCGGAATCCCCCATTTTACCTTCTCGTTAGCCTACTTCTTCTTGTAGTGTACTAGCTTCTATATCTCCTCTTATGTATACAGACAGACAGATAAAAGCTTATCATGTCTGTGATACATTGTACAATTAACCCAAAGAAGATCAATCCCATCAAGCCACCCCAACACTGCCAATGCGCTCTGATTGGCTAGGACATACTGAAGATGCATGTGATTGGTCCTTACTGGTCAAAATCAGTGCAAAAGCGTTGACTAGTCTCGGAACTTGACTGCTCGGTATTACTACTCTAAAGGTATTTTGCCTCGTTGCATTGATGCTACATGAAGGAAAACATCGTGAGAAAAGCATAGCACGGTGGACGGTTCTTTGCAGTACCCACCTGGCTGATTAACATCCTTACAACGAAAATCTGTCGCCAAGGATGTATTCCGATAGCTGCACCTGAGAGCCAGTTCCCTTTTGGGCTTTGTGTGTCTATCACTTAACCAGTGGTGAGATTGTGGTCAAATACAAAGTAAAAAAAAAAGATCTGATCTGTTCTCTGCTGAGGCCAACATAAACTACTTCTCCTTTATGACGGTATCACTTTGTTCCAGTTATCTGTGTCTGTGCGGTTGTGTCGCGCGCGCGGAGAAGGCGGGCGAGGCTCGGGAGTACGTTCAGACCCTGCTGACTGTCTGCGCTGATATGTGTCACCCGTTTGACGTGGATGTCGTGAGTATACTGGGCTTGTTTGTTCTTTAGGTACCTCTTGATTCGGACGAGGATAACCCGGCAGTGACTGGTAAACGGATCCATAGCACGGTGCACTTTGTAATAATGGCATGGGCGGGTACCTTTTTGAAAATTTGCCGCCAAGGTGACCAGTGTGTGCCAGCAGGTACACTAAAAACCTGGGCTCCGCCAGGTGTTGTGCTTTTAGCTTCCGAAAACAAAAGATGGCCCATGCTCTAACTATCCCAAACATAGGTACAGATTATTACTTATTGTAATAAATTCATTCAATTCAATGTTCTTAATTTATTTATTTTGATATAAATGCATCGATATATTATGTCTGTCTAATTGTTATATTTTCTATTTTGTGATATTTAGTCTAAACTTGTCAATAGTCGCAGTGATAACAAATTGTGTGTTTAGTGTTTCCCTTTAGTTATTTTTTATTTCTAAGGCAGACTTAAGTAAGTCATGCTCACTTTAAGGCCTTTGCTTGCGGCGGCGTCATGTGACGGGTCGCTCACTTCCCTCCAATATGGCGAGGAGGGCAATGGCTGCCACACGCGTCATACTTGTGAACAGGTGCTGCTTGTGGGGGCTGGTCTGCTTAAGTTTGCTATTTATTTACTTATTAAATATTTATTCAGTCTACTTTGTAATTTTGCCGCCGCGCCGGGGCACGCAATTGTTGTCAGTGCGATTATAATGTAAATATTATGTAATGAATCTAAGCTTGTTTTGAAAAGAGTAATTGCTGAGTTTATTGCCGGCTCTTCTCAGCAAATGCAACCTTCCGAACCGGTATTAGAGTATTAGAGTCAGACTTTTCATAAGTGCCTGCGAAGGTCTATTTGATTAAATGATTTTGAATTTTGACTTGGAGCAGGGTTCAGAGCGAGCATCGGCGACCCAGTCCCTCCGGTGTGCGCTGGGCACGGGCGTGTGCGGGTCCCGCGGCGAGTTCTGCATGCTGTTCGCGCACGGCGCGCACCTCGGACACAGCTCCGGGTTCGTGCGCGCCGCCAGGACGGCGCATCTGCTGCGGGCGCTCGCCGAGCTGGACCATCAGATTGTGCAGGTACGGTTCTTTTGCAGGAGACGTTACTTCCCATATATTGTGTCACCAATAAAGTATACTAGCTGTCCCACGTGGTTTTATCCATGTTTTAGGTGTTTACAAGCTTTTAATTAGTTTCACCTGTCCCGTTGTCTGTAATGGAATTGTGCAAGTTAAATTTGACCCACTTTCCGGTTTCCGATTGAGCTTAAATTTTGCACGAATATGCAAGTTGCGTGACAATGCAATATTATAATGACATGGAGCTGATCATCAGATGGAGCTGGAAGGTGACCATAGGAACTCCGTAATAAAACCACATAACCCCATCGAGTTTTCGGCTGGTTTGATTCGTCTTGATGAGTACTTTATCGCAAGTACAGTCACTCAAAAAAAAACTTGTAACAAAAATTAAATTTTTAAGAAAGAACTTGTATTATTTGGGATTTTTGTCAATCCCATAATATCATGCACTTAATTTATCACACACTATAGATAGTACAAATAATATATGCACAAGATTGAGTAAAGAATCACTGGTGCGTTACCATAGTAATGATATTTCCTATTTTAGATTTGACAAAATAGACTGAACTATACCTCTATCGTTTAATTTATAACCCTTCATTAACGATTGTCTCTCATATTTGTTCTTGACACAGTCCATCAGCAAATGTTGTCCCTCCTCAATTCTATCACACAGGCAGTTTGGTGATTCGGATTTTCAGATTAATAATACAAACTTAGCCGATGAACAGTGTTCAGACCGTAACCTTAATACTAACTTAATATTAGCTTAGTCGAATTTTATGCAACACGAACCGTCTCTCGCAGTTTTAGCCTCATTCTTTTCTCTTTGCCAATCTCCATCAAACTAACAATTTGCTTGACAAAAGCATTTTCACCACCAAAACAATGGGCCACGTAAAATATTCCCGTGGCATCTCGTTAGACGTGGTATTTGCGGTAGCTACTTAATTAACTGGAGTATCGGTGGCGCGTGTTTGTTGCGAGCAAACAGTGGTGGTACTGTGTAGCGAGCGGTGCGCGGTAGCCGATACCTCCTCGGTGTTGTGTTGTGTGGATGTGGTAATAACTTGGGGCTGTTGCAATTTTATGGTTCTTTCTCTGCAGTCGAAATAAAAACTCATTTGTCATGTTTTAAGCTCTTATGAACGTGACTATCCCAGCACCGGTTCGTAATACAAACTGAAGACTCCGGCATATTTGGAAACGCAATTTTATTTCACAAAAAATGAGTTGGGAAATTGTATAGATAAAAGGGAAATAAATAGTTGGCCAAGTGCGAGTCTGAGTCTGACGCGCACCGAGGGGTCCGACCGACCATTATATGTATCTTAGTCGTTCGAACTATGTACGCGCACTTTGTTTCGAAGCATTCGGACCATACTCTAGTACGTAGTAGTATCTCTATTTATATTCTAACTCGGACCCCAAACGCATACAAAAAAAAACATTCAAATCGGTCCAGCCGTTTAGGAGGAATTCAGTGACATACACACGTACAGTAGAATTTTATATATAAAGATGTACATCAATGTTTATATCCCAGGTGAAACCGCGGCGGACAGCTAGTCCTATATCAACGTCATATTTATTACTTGAATTTCAATATAACACATCCATAGTGTTCCTTTGCTTCGTGTATCGTCTCCCCAGTTGTTTGTCCGTCTGTCCGCTCCGACCACGCGACCACCGCTGACGTGTGCATTGCTCAAGTATTAGCACAGCTTTGGCTCACTTTTGTGTAATTAATGATTGTCATTTAAGACGAGACTTACGTTTTATTTGCAATTTCTTGCAAAAAAATGGGTTTAACAATAAGTTTTTTGTTAAAAAAAAACATTTTTAATACAAGCTTTTTTTTTGCTGTCTGTACTTTTTGTTGACTGTACTTGCATTGTCTTCCAATACACTAATGTATACCAAATATCAAGTCAATCCGACCACTGAAGTAAGTGAAATTCGACTTGCAAGAATTCCACCCGAACGAACAAACATACATACATACATTGCAAGTTAAATAAAAGCTTGTAATAAAGATTATTTCAACGGCGATTATAGCTCAATGCAGTAGTAGTGACAGGTTCGAATCCTGAAATAAAGAAAACATCTTGACGAAACCGCCCTTAAGTTAAAAATCTGTGTACCATACAGAGATTTTGCTGTGTGCTGTGCCAACACTGAGCTATCATTTAAAAAACCGGTTTTTATTTTCCGGTATAAAATCCGTTTTAGAGTTCGGTGTAGTAAAAATCAATATTGCGAACGCTCTACCCTTACAGTAAGGTAGCGTTATTTACGTCCATTTAATCAGTACATTAGTTACATCGCGTTTTATGAGTAAGGCCGTTAATTGATTAATATGAGCAACGTTTCTGGTATTTACCAATGTTGTCCTTGAATCTTCCACAAAAAAAGAAGGCTCGCTGAGTTTCTTGCCGGAGTCTTCTCAGTTTAAGTGTATTCCGAACCGGTGGTAAATTCAACTGTATGTACCAATTTAACGTTCATAAGTGCCTTACCAGGGCCCAAACTGAATAAATGAATTTAGGATTTTGTCTTTTTCAAAAAGTGTTTTTTTCTTCAAGATTAACCGGAAACGCGTGGTGGTGTAGCACTATAAGCCGTTCTTAATCGATCGGCAAGTTAAGCTACCACGGTCGTGGTCGGTACCTGGATGGATGAGGAACGTAAAGCCGTTGGTCCCGGTTATCACTTAATTGTGATAGTCGTTAAGCTAGTTGGAGGCCTTCTAGGCGGCTTGAAAATTCCAACAGTAGGTTGACTATGACTACTAGCCTTTTTTTTTTTTTTTTTTTTATACCACTTAGGTGGCAAACAATCATACGGCCCGCCTGATGGTAAGCGGTTACCGTAGCCTACCTCCACCGATCCGCAGTGGGCACGCGTGGTGGAGTATCTGCCCATTCCGTTTCACCCTGATTTGTGAAAGGGGCCTGTGCTCAGAAGTGGGACATTATAGGCTGATGATGATGATGATGAACCGGAAACCGGTTTTTCTCTCTGCGGTTAAACCGGTTAACCGGTTCGGAAACTGACTGCGTGTAAATGCACCTTTAAAGACTCTCAATACCAGGGCAGGGGTGGGCAAAGTAACAACACGATCCTCTCCCGCAACTCTCTTCTCCAAACATTCAATAGTTTTCTTTCAATTTGTTTGCCCAACATTACGTACAGTACTGTAATAATTGTTTGTCTTGCCCGCCGTTTCTATTTACTCCGCCTCAAGTCCACTGTGTAAATATCATGTGAATCTGGTGTCCTTAGGGATGTCTTTTGTGGGATGTTTCGTTTGTTAGATGGTGTATTTTGGTTGGTTTGTTGTACAGGAGAGATGGTTTGCGAACTGTTAGTAACTTCAGTAGTTTTGTTCTTCACAAGTGCCTTGAGGGCTTAATTAAAACTTGCAAGTCAAATTTGACCCACTTCCCAGTTTCCTGTTAGCTGTTTTTTTAATACAACTAAGACGGTAAACAAGCATACGGCCCGCCTGATGGTAAGCGGTTACCGTAGCCATATGGACGCTTGCAACACAAGAAGCATCGCTCACGCGTTACCTTTCCCCCCTCTCCTATGAGCTCTGGTGACCTTACTCACGCGCAGGAACACAACTTTACACAACATAAAGTTATTTGGCTGCGGTATTCTGTAAGGTGGAGGTACTTCCCCAGTCGAGCTGCTCTTTGAGCGAATAAACACTATGCTCAGTCAGTTTTTTTTTTATACCATTAAGGTGTCAAACAATCATACGGCCCGCCTGTTGGTAAGCGGTTACTGTAGCCTATGGACACTTGCAAGACCAGGGGTATCAGGAGCTCCTTTGAGACCGCACAGTTCGAAACAATTCTGGTTTCAATGTGTAAGGATGGACTCCCTGTCGATGGCGAGAGTTGCGATGGTGAAAGGTAGCCGTGGGCAACAAGTCGAACAATTCTTTAGAACACTCTCCGTTGTACAAGCGGTAGAACACACATAAGGAGGCAAAGTCTCTCCTCAGACTGAGGGGCTCTAAACCACTTGTGAGCTCGGGATCGTCAACAGTTCAGGTACAACAGAATATTGCTGTAGTTACATTTTGAACAACATTAGTATAAAATTTTCTCACAGTAGTAAATACTAAATCCCCACATTAAATTTGTCGACATTTGTAACGGATCACCCGACGTTTGCAATTACACTCGCAATTTCAAGTGATTAAATTAAGTTACCGACACGTGTCATATATCCCCTGAGTTGAACACACACACACGTGCCCTGTGTTGAGCTGTATAGGGTTGCATGTTTGCTCTACATATCGCAGATGTGCTGTTATGACAATCTTTAATATTTTGAACTGTATTTTGTTAGTCTTTTGATTGGTCTGTGATGTTTTGTCTGTTATAAGAAGAAGGAATTTACGGATAAGGGTTACTGTAAATTTTATAAAGAAGAAAGGTGCCGATTTGCAGCCGACCGCAGGCAGCAGCAGCAGGCGACACTGTATTCGCGCGCTACACTACTGGTTTCTATGTATTATCACAGTATTACTATGAAATACCTTTCGTCGTCTCAATAGTAATACATAGAAACGAAAGAGAAGGAAGTTATCGCGGCAACAGAGTCTGCTGCTGCTGCATGCGGTCGGCTGCGAACCGGAAATTTTATTATAGGTAGTTGATAAAGTTTTTCAAGTCTCGTATTAGATGTAAAGCAACCAAATTGCAGCAAATATGGGATTTTTGGTGTCATGAATCTATCGGTGGTAAGATAATAAGTATTACCTGGCTGGTTACTACCCTCAACTTGAAAATCCACCACGTCTTACCACCTGGTGGACCGTCTGCATGCTTGTCAGTCAAATGTGTTGGAACATCCAAACACCACTGGTCTAGTAGGTACTTATACAGTTTTCTATAACAAAAATACTGCATCTGCCACGAGCAGCATGAGCAGAGCTTGCAACTGGCATTTGAGTAGCTACCCACCGCCATCGATGGCACTGCAAACATCTGACGGTAATATATTTGCCATACGCTTTGCAAACAGCACTCGAGACGTTAGTGATGTGAACTGTGTGCTCGTGGTTAGTGGGGTATCGATTCTTTGAATATCTAGCGACATAGATAGATTGTGGCATTATCCTGCATCGCGCTTGCGAAGTTTTTCAAGCGATCTGCATATATACAACTGTCCGACATGTACAGTTGGACAGTCCTCAGCCACGATGACCCAGCCTGGCGGAAGATCTTCCCGTTTCAATGAAGGTGTCATCCACCTTGCACCTGCATAAATAAGAGGAGTCGATAATATGGTAGCCAGGCCAGTCGCATGGACAAAAACGCTACCCGACGCACCATTAGAAAGAAAGATACGAAAACATAAATAAATAATATACAATCAAGCCCGCTCGTAGCTTAAATTATATTGCATAAAATACTGAACCCTGACTGATTGCTTATTATTAGATCTACGCTGATTTTAAACCATAGAATGGTGCCGGGTATTTATGAATAGCCATTATAGCCAAAATAAAAATAAATTTGAAGTATGATTTCGTCTTAATATAATTATGTCGATATTCTGCCCATCACTACACACAATGAAGTTGGTACTCGCAGGCGCAGATAATATATTGGCTCGTTGCATTGATTTGATTGACCTTCTGCCATTGAGATCGTTACTGTCTTCATTACCTACCGATCCTGACTTATTTATATTACAAACATCATACGAGTTGATTTTAAAAAACCCTTGCGTAGTACTTAAACGTACGTTAGGTATAAGGAAAAAGTGTGCAAAAAATAGAATTCTGTGGGGGTGCGTGTGTGTGTGTGAAATCATCAAATTTTGATGTAATTTTGAAACGTTACAGCTTAAAGGGAATCGTAACTTTCCACAGTTATTATTAAGTCTGATACCTATTAGTTGTATGGTGTTTCTTTTGGTATCGCTATGCGTTTCTATTTTAGTCTTACTAATAGATATGAGAGAAACGGTCACCGTAGCGTGCTGGCTTTAGGTTGACTCAATACTGACATTCAGGTTTCCAAACAATTTTCCCTAACAAACAACGTCTATACAGCTAACCGTTGCCATACCTAATGGGCGGTCCCTGGGCGGTAATCGATACCGGGGCACCGTCTGCCTGCTAATGGATTGGGTACCGCTACTGCGTTCTGGTCGCCTGGTACAGTCGAAGACAAAGATATGTATACACTTATCATTATAAAAAATAAGTAATCATAAAAAGCTCCATTAATTTGTACTCATCCAAATGCTCAAAAATATGTAAACAATATAGAAAACATAAATATGTACCCGACACGATCATAAATTTGTAAACATTAGATAAAACAAAAATATGTATTCATAAAAGATGCATAAAATTGTTACCACTCAATGTGCCAAAAATATGTATACAACCATCTGAGCAATGATGACACTGTATATGACACAAACATTCATTAATATATTATGTAGTATCGCTGCACACATGATTAAATATTTACGTTCTGTGATGTCTTTAGACCAGGTCATGACGTCATTTGCTTCTTAAATTTCACTTTTAATTTGAATATACTTTTCAACCTCAGTCGGCAGATTCAATTAAGGGTCAGTTCACACCGAAACGCGGCAAGCTTAGATAGCAATAGAATATAGATCTTTAAAAAGTGTTTGCCATGTTAAACTTCTCAGATACTGTTCCGATTGCTCTCAAAATGGATATTTGAGAGACATTGGGATCACAAAACAAGAATCTTTTCTCAAAATGTTGAAAAACTGTCCGCCATGTTGAACTTTTTAGATACTGGTCCGATTGCTCTCAAAATTGATATTTGAGAGACCTTTGGGTCACTAAACAAGAATCTTTTCTCAAAATGTCAAGAAAGTGTCCGCCATGTTGAACTTTTTAGGTACTGGTCCGATTGCTCTCAAAATCGATCTTTGTGAGTCCTTGGGGTCACAAAACAAGAATCTTTTCTCAAAATGTCGAAAAAGTGTCCGCCATGTTGAACTTTTTAGATACTGGTCCGATTGCTCTCAAAATCGATATTTGAGAGACCTTTGGGTCACAAAACAAGAATCTTTTCTCAAAATGTCAAAAAGTGTCCGCCATGTTGAACTTTTTAGGTACGGGTCCGATTGCTCTCAAAATCGATATTTGTGAGTCCTTCGGGTCACAAAACAAGAATCTTTTCTCATAATGCAATCGGATCAGAACCTAAAAAGTTCAACATGGTGGACACCTTTTCAAAATTCTGAGAAAAGTTTCTTGTTTTGTGACCCGAAGGACTCACAAATATCGATTTTGAGAGCGATCGGACCAGTATCTAAAAAGTTCAACATGGCGGACACTTTTTCGACATTTTGAGAAAAGATTCTTGTTTTGTGACCCCAAGGACTCACAAATATCGATTTTGAGAACAATCGGACCAGTATCTAAAAAGTTCAACATGGCGGACACTTTTTCGACTTTTTGAGAAAAGATTCTTGTTTTGTGACCCCAAGGACTCACAAATATCGATTTTGAGAGCAATCGGACCAGTATCTAAAAAGTTCAACATGGCGGACACTTTTTCGACATTTTGAGAAAAGATTCTTGTTTTGTGACCCCAAGGACTCACAAATATCGATTTTGAGAGCAATCGGAGCAGTACCTAAAAAGTTCAACATGGCGGACACTTTTTTGACATTTTGAGAAAAGATTCTTGTTTTGTGACCCAAAGGTCTCTCAAATATCGATTTTGAGAGCAATCGGACCAGTATTTAAAAAGTTCAACATGGCGGACACTTTTTCGACATTTTGAGAAAAGATTCTTGTTTTGTGACCCCAAGGACTCACAAATATCGATTTTGAGAGCAATCGGACCAGTACCTAAAAAGTTCAACATGGCGGACACTTTTTTGACATTTTGAGAAAAGATTCTTGTTTTGTGACCCAAAGGTCTCTCAAATATCGATTTTGAGAGCAATCGGACCAGTATCTAAAAATTTCAACATGGCGGACACTTTTTCGACATTTTGAAAAAAGATTCTTGTTTTGTGACCCCAAGGGCTCACAAATATCGATTTTGAGAGCAATCGGACCAGTACCTAAAAAGTTCAACATGGCGGACACTTTTTTGACATTTTGAGAAAAGATTCTTGTTTTGTGACCCAAAGGTCTCTCAAATATCGATTTTGAGAGCAATCGGACCAGTATCTAAAAAGTTCAACATGGTGGACACCATTTAAAAATTCTGAGAAAAGATTCTTGTTTTGTGACCCGAAGGACTCACAAATATCGATTTTGAGAGCGATCGGACCAGTATCTAAAAATTTTAACATGGCGGACACTTTTTTGACATTTTGAGAAAAGATTCTTGTTTTGTGACCCAAAGGTCTCTCAAATATCGATTTTGAGCGCAATCGGACCATTATGTAAAAAGTTCAACATGGCGGACACTTTTTCAACATTTTGAGAAAAGCACATAAAAAAAGTCCTGTCATTGTAACATTTGTAACTGATGTCAATCAACATTAAATCATTTTTTTAATTTTAAGTTGCTTTTGTCGTGTGGGTGCAAACGGCCGACAGAGCTGAGACACTGTTGTGTGCGTGTCGACGCTCAGAACAGTTAGGTACTTAAGTAAGTGGCGTGAAAAAATAATGATCATTGAGCGGTGACGTTGGTTATGATTTTAATTCAATAAACTTGGAAGCAAACATTTTGTTATGAATATTTGAGTAATTTATTTTGAGCTGAAACTTTTTATAGAGAGTCTATACCTGATGTAGTCTTCGTTCACCCCTTTTAGAAAGATATACCCATTCCGTTACACGTTGTGTAGTCAAATTTCATCTCAAGACAATTCGAAGAACACCAAAAAATGTGGGATTCCAGTGCCTACATTTCTTCTCGGACCCTAAAAACCATATATAGTCAAAGTTCATCTCACGAAAATTCCAACAACACCAAACACGGCTAGGATACGTTGCTCCGCTACGGAGTTCCAGTGTCCATCCTCCTACTCCATCATCAGACCCTAAAAACCATATATGGTCAAAGATCATCTCACGAAAACTCTAACAATCCCAAACACGGCTAGGATACACTGTCCTGCTATAGAGTTCTAGTGCCCACACTCCTACTCCATCATCAGACCCTGAAAACCATATATGGTAAAAGTTTATCTCACGACAATCCCAACAACCCCAAACACGGCTAGGATAAGTTGCTTCGTTATGAAGTTCCAGTGTCCACTCTTCTACTCCATCATCAGACCCTGAAAACCATAGATGGTCAAAGTTCATTTCACGACAATTCCAACAACCCCAAACACAGCTGAGATAAGTTGCTCCGTTATGGAGTTCCAGTCTCCACCCTCCTACTCCATCATCAGACCCTGAAAACCATATATGGCCAAAGTTCATCTCACGACAATTCCAACAAACCCAAACATGGCTACGGCTACGTACCTAATTCAAAATATTTGAAATAGTAATCATGAATAAATATTTCACGACGAATCGTTGAAATTGCACAGTGAATGGAGCGACAATAACATTACCTTTCTCAACGACTTGATCACTTTATGCGGTAGGCGACGTTGCCAGCCAGCTTGCGCACGAGCTGACAACATCGCGAGCGCGAAACTACCAACGGACGCACGCAAAATTATTGATTTTTTTCAAAACTTTTTTCAAGTACCTACCGTTCTTCAATAAAATTCTATGAAGGCCTTGACTGCAATGAGTTTACATATTTTTGACTGTAATGTTGAATACATATTTATGATATTTTGGTTGTTCACAAATTTATGATTTGATACATGGATATATATTATTGAACTTGTTGTTTACATACATAATTGTCCATCAGTGTATACTTATTTTTGAACTTCTGTGTGTTCCCATATCTATGATAATGTAAACGGCTACTTTTTATGTGGCTTGGTGGTGTATACTTATTTTTGTCCTCGACTGTACCTTGCTGCCTGGAATTATTCCATGATATGAATTTTTCAACGCAGTCATTATTTACTCTAGTTCTTTAATTTTTCTGTACTCCTTGTCTATTATAAGCTTACTGCCAAAATATGTATGTAACGGGTTACAAAGTTTTCTATCCACGTATTTATATATATCAAGGTTTTCTCTCCTTTGGGGTGAGTCGATCGACAAAAGTTTTAAACTGAAAACATGTGTTTATTTAAAATAAGTCTTATATCATTGGCCCTGAATTCAAATTTAATTGTGTTCTTGACTTATGGTTTGATTGACAGATAATACGGACTTTAGGCTGCGACTTGTGAAAAGCTATAGGTGTGAGCTTTCACAAAATTATACAAATCTCTTTATTAAACAGATATTAAAGAAAAAGTGCCCAAGTAAAACATAATGTTAGATAATGTTGATGTTCTGTTGTTTACAACTAAACTAATTTAGTCTCACCTTTCTAACAAAGAATATAAGAAAAGGATGAATGATCGGATGAAATGATGAATATAAATTTAGTCGCCATCTGTCGCGGTTGTGTCTAAATACACGCAAATGAAGGCGGCAAAGACTAATTTGACAGCCTTAAATATGTTCTATCCTTTTTCAATAATTTGCAAGAAAGAGATGTGATGTGACTAAAATTAGTTTAGTGCGATTTACAACAAAATCGGCACCATTTTTCCTAATTAATATTGAGTTGTTATCAACATAATCCTAACTGTGCCACCAAAATTGACAGACATAATAAGATAAGACAGTTATTGAAAAACTGGTGCTGAAAAATTACCAACTATTTTCTAATCTTGGCCCCGAAGTTGATGGACTCCTAAACAATGCTTATCTATGTCTATCTATAAACAAAATCCCTGAGCGACTGCCAGTTTGCGAAACCCCTCAGCGTGCTCGATTCCCAAGTGACACAAAACTTTGATGTCTATATACCGAAGCTCCCATTTTACGCCATGAATAATTGCCCACCCATGGGACCCCATACATGTTTGTTTGATGGCGGTAGGTAATAGATAATAAATATAATTATTAGTTTATTAGACAAGCTTTGTGGGCAGATGCGATGCGGTTTTTTTTCTTTAAATTGGGGAGGGATTTTTTTGATTGATTGTTTTGGTGGCGTGTTTGTGTGATCCTGAATTTAATGATTTTTTAGTAAATATACTGTGTCAATCACAGACCTGATCCACTTTAAACTGTGTATAATATATTTTTTTACTATATTTATCTTTATACAAGATAAAAACATAATCGGAAGAATTTTATGCCATTATTTTTAATTTCAAAATAAAAATCCTTTCTCTGTGTCCCCTTATGTGTATTTGGAATAAAAATGAACTAAAAACAAATGTGACGTAATTTTACGGGTTTTCTCTGAAATTATCAAAAATCTATATATATAAAAATAAATGCCACTTTTCGTTGTAATTTTATAACTCAGGAATGGGCTCACCTATCTAAACCAAATGTTTAGGCTTTGTTCGGACTATTTAGTAGATGGTTTATGTGAAGTTTACACAAAATCGGTCGAGCGGTTCTTCATTTATCACATTTTTTGTAACAAATGAATACAATAAATGGCGGATCATTTTGTTAATGGGGATTTTGCTGTCAGGGTAGGGTAGGGTAGGGTGGGGTAGGGTAGCACCATTGTCACGCACGTAGGCTTTGGCTATCTGCCTTACTATCAGCCTACGACCGGAACATTCAAAATAGTAGATGTTGAAGAAAAATGAAACTTATAGACTGTCTTCCATATAGTTTATTGAGTAAAATAAAGAACTGTAACAATGAAAATACGTTATAAAACACTTGTAAGAAAGAATAACCAAATATTTTGATATGGATACTGAGACAACAATTTATGATACAAAACGGTGATATGAAACGAAGGAACTTACCCCAGCTGGGTTCTAGTTGTATGTTAATTATTTATAATATAAGTGCACTGGATATTGTCACATTGTACACACGGCTATATATCAAGTATTGTACACACTGGTAACTTATTTCAATAAATATATTCTGATTTGTTTTATTTCACTTGTAAAAACATGACCGCACAATTTAAGTTTTGTCTCAGAACTGATCGAATAGACTGAATGTCTGATGGACATTCTTCATATGAGATTTCAAAAATTAGAAAATTAGAATTCGAAAATTGATCATATGAAAATTTAAAAATTAGAATAAAGATTTGTGACCAGAAGCAATAATAGAAATAGGAGAGGTCGCATCGTTACACCATAGAGTAGAGTAGCACCACGCGAACGAAGTCGCGCCGGGCAGCTAGTATTTTATAAATTGAATCGGACTCCCGACATTTCTTTTAGATTGAACTAAGTTTTTGAATCATAAGCGCTCTCGACAGAGACGTCTACAAACATACAAATCGCATGACGTGTTCTGTAGAAAATATTTCGCTGACTTCAAAACAGTGTCAGATAAGAGTTATTTCTTACTTTTTAGTGTACTTTGAAGGCGGTTTATTTTTTTGTTAAAAAGTTAATTTATTTTTGAACTTTTAGTTTCATATATACTAAATACTTTCGCGTGTAAAGGCCTGCGTAAAGAATACATATTTATGCGATAGCAGCAATCGCGGTTGATTTGCTGTCATTTTTTACGAGTTCCTTTGTCTGTTTCCTAAACTCATCATCAGATCTATATGAAATTTATATGGGTTCATTTCGGTATAAACCCCATTCGAACAAAAAAAAAATTTTTAAAATCCTATACTGGGTGGAGATTTCGAGATGGCATATTTTCGAAACCTATGTTGGGTTATTCAGTGTTGGTCCCATAGTAAAAGTTGTTCAGAATGACTAACCCAACATAATAATATGTTTCGAAAATATGCCATCTCGAAATCTCCACCTGTTATATGACGGAGTTATGCCCGAATGTGACCGAACACACATAAAAAAAAAACATATAAACATTCGAATTGATAATCTCCTCCTTTTTGAAGTCTGTTAAAAATATTTCAAACACATAAACCCAATCCACAACAAACTATTACAAACTTACCAAGATTCTCCGGAGCGTGGTGAACTAAAGTGCGGAAGTTAAGCGGTGGCCGGTAACAAATCTCGGTGCGGTGAATCCGTGCAAACTGTAACGAGTTCAACACACGCAACGTCGGGGCAAACTGATTGTGTTACTTAGGGTCTGCACGTGACTTACTTTGTGAGGTTTTGGATACAAGGTTAGGGGATGAGATTTGATTTCTTGAAGATGTCGGACATTTTGATGACAATTTTATATTGAAGAGTCGTGATAATCCTAACTTAATATTATAAATGCGAAAGTGAGTTGGTTTGTTTGTTACGCCTACTCAACGGATCAACATGAAATTTGGCATACAGATAGCCTATGGTATGGAGAAGCGCTCGTGGCGTAGCATGATTAGCCGTTCTTAATCGATCGGCAAAGTTAAGCTACGTCTGTCGTGGTCGGTACCTGGATGGGTGACCGCCTAGTGGTATTTCAAATCGAGCGTTTCCGTGCTTCGGAAGGCACGTAAAGTCGTTGGTCCCGGTTATCACTTAATTGTGATAGTCGTTAAGCTAGTTGGATGCCTACTAGGCGGCTTGAAAAATTCCAACAGTAGGTTGACCACTAGCCTACCTCCACCAATCCGCAGTGGGCACGCGTGGTGGAGTATCGCCCAGTCCCTTTCACCCTCATTTGTGAAAGGAGGCCTGTTCACAGCAGTGGGACATTATAGGCTGATGATGATGATGGTATGGAGAAGGACACTTTTTATCCCGGGAACGCGGGTGAAACCGCGGGGGACAGCTAGTCAAGGAATAAAGATGGAATGGAAGCCATTTCATTTATTTACGATATTTTCCAAAACCTTTGTCCTCAGGAAGCGTTCGGAGAAGGTGGGTGGCCGCTCGAGTTCAGGGCGGCAGTGGCCAGGCTGCTGTCGCAACACGCTCCGAATGATAAAGAAGCACCCAGAACTACAGCGTTACGTGAGTTTTTTTTAATACCACTAAGGTGGCAAACAAGCATACGGCCCGCCTGATGGTAAGCAGTTACCGTAGACTATGGACGCTTGCAACACCAGGGGTAACAATCGCGAGTTGCCGACCCTGAAGAAATCTCTTCACACCCTTTTTGAAGAACCCCATGCTGTACTCCATTGGGATAAACACGGCGAGTTGTACTATGTTTGTACTTAAAACAATTTACGCGGCTCAAATTAAGCTGTTGCGGCGTCAGCGTATCTTTTAATTCGTCTAAATAAGGTACATTTTCAAGATAATACTCGATAATAATCGACTCGTTTGACAGTGTATTACGCGATTTCACGTCATCACAGCATATTCTAACTCTCCTTTCAAAATTTACGACGCTTAAACACTTGGCGAAAAAGATGTTGATGACGCGAGAATCATCAGATCATCTAATCGTATCTAATAACTGATATAAAAGTGAAGTCGACTAACACCTAAAATTCAATTCAAAATCATTTATTCAAATAGACCTTCGCAGGCACTTATGAAAAGTCTGACTCTAATACCGGTTCGGAAGGTTACATTTGCTGAGAAGAGCCGGCGATAAATTCAGCAATTACTATTTTCAAAACAAGCTTAGATTAATTACATAATATTTACATTCTAATCGCACTGAAAACAATTGCGTACCCACGCGGGTTTCGCGCTGTGGACCATAGCAGACTATTCTATAAGTAGGTGTATGTGTGTCCAGGTCTGAGCAGTCAACGCCTGGACCAAACCTTATCAGAGACCATGGTGCTGGACCTGATCGCCCTTGTCGGCTTCGTCGTGGTGAACAACCCACAACTTCAAGTAAGTCACTAGGCAATTTATACACACTTCATTCTTTTCTCACGTCACCGTCGCTCTGTAGAGGCTCATCTCAGGAATAACTGTGGGAATTTTCATTAGTTTTACACCAATACAGTCTGATACACGAGAAAGATTTAGGTTACAGGTGTATCTTTTTTTCCAGGCAGTGAGGGCAACTTCTGAACTAAAGGTCTTAGAGAAAAACGCTTTAAAAAAAATGCTTTTAAAATTATTAAAAAAAAATAGTTTTACGGATATAGAATTTTTTCAAAAAAAAAAACAAGATTCTGCTTCTGAAAAATGAAAGACTGAACGGTCTGTGTTCTTAAGTGAAGCAAGTAATAGGAAGCTGGCGTTTTTGTAAATACATGGTCTCACACAAACATATAGACCATAGGAAGCCGATCAATTGTCTGTCATTCCGTATTGAGACGTTGACAGTGACAATAAGGCTCAGTACCAAATTATGAACAAAATTATGTATGACAATCTTGCTCACAAGTTGCCAGAAGTTATCCAAAATATTATTTTATATTTTCCTTGACCATGGTTTGAGCAGATCTCGCAGGGACCTCACTATGTTTAGCCATAAAGAATTAGCTCTTAGCATTCTGACAAACAAATAAGACGTCAATTTTGATAACTTCTAGCAACTTGTGACCAAAATTGTCATAGATAATTTTGTTCGTATTGTGACGTAGAAGCAGAAAAAGAAAAAAAAAAGAAAAAAAAACAAAAACATTTTTTGTAATGGCATTTTTATTTTCTTCATAATATAGCTCGGGGTAATATTCCTTTCAGCGTTTTTCTCTAAGACCTGTAGTTCAGAAGTTGTCTTCACTGGCTGGAAAAAAAACAGTTCTGTATAGTTTGTGACATGACTAAAATGCACAACTGCAAAACTAACTAGATTACAAAACATAATCGTAGTAAATTAAATATACAAGACGTCTTGTAAAAACATGTCGTTAATTCCCTAACATGAATATATTGTCCCGACTTGACCGTTGCAGTTCTCATGCGGGTAAGACACCTGCATCCAGCACGTGTTATTCAACAATTCACATATGTTTACTTATTAACATGTTCTACGGTTGATTGCGGATGTCTTCTTTAATTGGTTTCTTTGTTTGTTTAGAAATTATTGCACTTTTATAATTATTATTATTTTATCCCCTTTTTTCTCTTTTAAGGAAGCTTTCAAAACTATGAAACGCGTTATTGTTTTTTTGGATAACCTGAAAATACTAACATTAAATGTTCTAGGACTTATTTTCGAAAATTAAGACAACTTATCATAACGGGGTAATGGTCATCGAAAGATACTATCAAAAGATTTTTTTATTTATTCACAAAGAATCTATTAATAACAATGATATTATAATAAATAAAAAGAGGTAGATAGCGCTCTAGCGCGCGCTAATTATTGCAGATAAATTCAGACAATTGGCTTAGCGGCTACAGATAGCTCAGTATGAAGGTAGGTTTCTTTATAATAATATCATTGATTTTAAACATAAAAAGTTGATCCTAGTATCTTTAAAAATATAATAATAACACAATTTATTTCATTTCTCACTAACAATACATGATAATAATTAATTGAGGTTTATTAAAAAACGTACTTGCTTTATTGCGAAGCAACAACTACATTTTATTTAAATTAATTAAAATTGACTTATACTCCAGTTTTTCAAGAAGCCTTTGACTCCGAACGTCACAACAATTTTAAAACTCTCACTAACAAACTCAATAACCCACTTTCTCTCGCTAAATATTCCACGAGCTCCAAAGATAATGTGTAACAAAATTCTCACGGGTCACAGGTGCGCTTCCGGGCGCAGTTGCACAAGGAAGTGTCCTAGGCCCATTACTGTTCCTATTATTCGCCGGGGGACTTGACCATTACTGTGAATTTTTTATGTTAACTTTTACGTGTTAATAATGGATTGTCTTGTATGGTTGGGAATGGTTGGTAAATAAGGTGCTATGGGTGTGTTACGAGTTTTCAAACTCAGAACTTGTTAGTGCAGGTTTTAGTTGCTTAATCCCCTTATTTATATATATATATAAAGACCGGCTGAACCGATTTGGCTGAAAATTGGTGGGGAAGTAGCTTAGAACCAGTAGCGAATAAGTATAATAATAGTTAGCGAATTTTATTAAACCTACACCACCGTCTATTAACGTGTTTTAATTCCTCTCCATGCAATGGTTGTCTGGAAGAAATCGCTTCTCAGCGATAAGACCGCCCATTGTACAGTATTTTTAATATTAAGAATTTATTGTTATTTTTGTTTTTATACTTGTTGGTGTACAACGACGGACATAGGATTACTTTTTATAGGTTAGGGTAGGGTAGTGTAGGAAAGCGTAGGTAAGGGGGTAAAGAAAGGGGCGCGGGTGAAACCGCGGGCGGAAAGCTAGTTCATAATAAAGTTATGAAACGTTCTATGTTAAAATTCAGAAGTCTTCATCTGACAAGTGACGTATGGTGATGGAAAGAGTGAGACGGAGGACACTATAACACTGATTTAGTTACAAAGCTATTATGAATTGTGGATAGTTTTTAAGGCAATGATAGCGGTCGGTCTGTATGAATCCTACTTTGAGTTTGGCCTTTCGGTGAAGGAAAATGGTACATCAAAAAGGTGTCAGCTGTGTATAAATAAATAAATATCCTTGGAAATTCCTCACACACGGCTATCTGATCACGAACTAAGCAGAGCTTGTACTATTGAAACCAGAAAACTGATATATTACATGTACTACTTTTTGTTTGTAAATACATACTTAATATAGTGTTTCACCAGATGCTCTTGAGAGCCGGTTTACTTCTAGGTTTTGTTTGGTTATGTTAACATCATCGACCACATCATCACTTAAAAACTCATCCATCATCAAATAAAAGCTTTCAATCTATAAAATCATCGCGAGGAACCAGTCCGCCCTGGCCGAATCACCTGGCGCATACCTAGACAATTTATTACTTACCAAGACACAATCTTAAGAAATGCAAGCCAATCACCATACTGATGATAACGAAGATGCAATGCCAACAGGAAACGATCTGCGACGGGTGGAGCGTGATCAAGACGCTGTGCACCCTGCCCGCCAACTGGCTGGTGTCTAAGCCGCACAGCCACGTGCTGCTGCCGACCCTGGTGGCGCTGGCCGAACGACCGCCAACCGCTGCTGCTATTGCTGCAGAGCTTAGCATGGAGGTATGTGTGTACGAGTAAGATTACGGTATGAAAATGGTAATTGGTAATCCATTTAAACACACTGACGCGTTACCGACCCTTCCCCCTCCCCAATGAGTTCTGGCTCACTTACTCACGCGCAGGACCACAACATAAAGTTATTTGGCTGCGGTATTCTGTAAGGTGGAGGTTCTTCCCCAGTCGAGCTGCTCTATGAGTGAGTGAATAAACGCTATGCTCATAACTCATTATTTTGGTATTTTGACTTTTTATTTATATTTTCTATGTGTGCATTTTTTCAACTTTCTAGCTAATCGTGAACTTATCTGGCTATCATCTTTCTTATCTTATAAAAGTACAGAAAGTACAAAGTGATCTTTTCTGAGACTATGAAAATATTAAGCTAGAAATATAATGCTACAAATAAAAATGTCTTATTGCCGCGTATTCTTTTACATATTCCAAAAGTTTAATGTAGACTACATTATAAACCAAAATCACGTCAACACCCGATGTTGCGTTGCGCCCAACTTCCAACAAGTCGAGTTTGGACAGCACAAAGTTGCGCGAACCAATTTGGACCGTTGAATATTTGATGATTATGCGGAAATTTTGTCTGTTACCGAAGTACCAGCTGGCTCTTCTTCTTATTAAGTTTCAAGGAATATAAAGCTTTTGTGAATGCACCTGAGGTGGTCTAGAAAGAACAATCGAGCAATATTGTGTGGAATCTTTTTCTCCAATTCACAGCAGATCCTATGCAATTATTCAAATTGGAGTGTACGATAACGATAAGTAATTAAGGATTACTTCATTTAATTCAAAAATAGACGTGAAAATGTTGCATAAAAATATCAATCGAGAAAAAATGAAACTTATTACGATTTGTATGTTGTAACTATGAGTACCTACATAGTAGGTAGGGTAGTAGGATAGGGTAAGGTAGGGTAGGGTAGTTGTAGTGTTAGGGTAGGTTATGGTATAGGTTAGTAGGACACCACGCGAACGAAGTCGTGCCGGGCAGCTAGTGAAATATAAATATAACAATAAACGGTTCAATAAATTTAAGTAATGACGTTGAATAAATAAAATTAATCCTAAAATTGCAGAATATTGAAATAATTTATAAATAATATAATTTTCAACAGATGCTCGACGAATATATGGAAAGTGCCGAAGCTCAGAAGGTAAAACTAGTGATGGTGATCAAACAGGGTCGAACCAAGAAGGCAGCAGGTAAGAAATGACACAGCACCAAGAAAACTAAGAGTCAGACAGTCTTGTAAACGTGGAAACAACACTACACTGTAAGATACCCGGACTTACCGATTACAACGTCCATTCCGATTTGTAATCGATGTTGTGCCGATGCATTGTTATTTAATAACATGCTTTCGGTGATAATACAAAAATGAATTAACATAGTACTTGCCAATAGAGGAGATTGGGTATTTACGATTTTACTTATGCGTATACACGCTAATGGTGCCGATTCTGATGTAAATCGCACTAAACTAATTTTAGTCACATCTCATCTCTATCTTACGAAAATTATTGAAAAAGGATAGAACATATTTAAATCTGTCTTATTTTGCATGTATTTAGGCGTAACCGCGATAGATGACGACTAAATTTATATTGAAAAACAGCATTGGACTAATTTGACAGGACAAAATTTCTAACATCCTTTTCTTATGTTCTTTGTTAGAAAGAGACATAGTGAGATTAAAATTAGTTTAGTTGTAAACAACAGAATCAGGGCCAATGAGTATTTTAGCGGCGTTTGTGTCGTTCTTCGGAAATTGTACTTACTTTAGAGACATCGGATGTATCATTTGTGATTTTTTGATAAATTCAGCGCTAATTGACCGTATCTAAAGTGCGAGAGATATGTTTCAAATGGATGGCACTTTGTTAATTAAAAAAAACATTG
This sequence comes from Achlya flavicornis, assembly GCA_947623365.1. Lineage (NCBI taxonomy): Eukaryota > Metazoa > Arthropoda > Insecta > Lepidoptera > Drepanidae > Achlya > Achlya flavicornis. The sequence goes on along the minus strand of OX392491.1, from coordinate 996,766 downwards.
ATTTAACTATGAATTGAAGTATGCTGGATCTATTTTTAGTCTCATTAGTAAAAGTAACTAGTACCAAGAACGAACGAAGTAGTAACTAGTAGAATGCGAATAACAAAGTATTTTATTTTGTCAGTAATATCTTTAATGCTCTTCTTGCCCATCTCCTTTTAAGGCAGTATTGCCAATACCGAGATTTGTAATCGATTCATGATTCATATTATCCGATATATCGGTTTTGATCATGAATCGATTGTACGACCAGCATACTTTGCCAAAACTTATTTACGAACTGTATTTATTTTGCGACGATATTATTAATGCAAAATAAATCAAATTTATCTTTGATAAAATATAATTTTCGTGCAATTAACCTCGAATTATAAATTAATCGAAATAATATTCGATGCACACTATACCGATATCGCACTATTAAAATAAAATCGGTATCCTTAAAAATACAATGGATAGCTAGGTTTTCAAATATTCAACATATATTCAAGTGCATATAATGAAATATACTTGTCTATCCACTGTCGCGAAAGATTGGGTTCGATTCCTGACTTACTCGACTCCTACTTCCAAAACAAGCACATATAGCTAAGTTTTCAGGGCAAATGCACCATATATGCATTAATATACAATTCTCAATAAAATAACGTGTATAGCTATACCATTACTGGCTTGCGAATATTTCTTGGTCAGTTCTCAGAAAATTGCTGTAATCATTTGGACCTTAACACTTGGTTGTAAGGTTGATTATGGGCATGCTTTCGAGAATCGTTAGATTATGATTGATCAATAAAATTTACCAACGCCATATATCTGTGGTGTACCTGTACAATAGTACGTATAATGTAGTTGTGAAATTGTACACTTTTTGATGTTTCTATATCTATTTTTCTATGGTTGTAGATTAAAATTTACACGAACTGAGTATTTATTACTTTTGTCATGGGTTATAATTTAACCATAGTATGTCCCATATACCAACGTAGCTTTCTAAACCGTTTATAAAACTCCATTATATAAATCTGTGTTTTTATGTCAGTTATAAATATTATACATATTCAAGTAAAATTAAATTTTCAAATGTATTTTTTTATTTGTTTAAACAGATATTCTACGTCTGAATTGACGTGTATCATAATTATATTGTACTATTTAATTGACAGCAACCATTTTCAGGAACGTTTGTTATTGATTTCAGTTAAAATCTCATTTATTAGAATTGTGGAAGAACTATTTTCGAGACGATAAACTTGACAGTAACGCAATCTATTTCATATGTTAATCTGTTAACCTTCATTAATATTCTAACCTAGTCTTTATAAAATTAATGCGACGGCATGACTAAGGTAAAGTAGGAGTGCTAGTAGTGTGCCTTGAGGAACACTGTCGTAAAAACTTTCATGGGGGGGGATTTAGAAATACTTAATTATTAGAAAAGTTAGGAACGCTGTGATAAAAGTGAAAGGTAGGTATTAAATTCCTTAAAAAATATTTTTACCCTAAAATTAACGAGAAAACGCTATGTTAACCCAGTCGGAAGCTTCGGTCGTGTCAGAATTTATTTTTCTATGATTTTCCATGTTGGTTTTGTGATAAATTCGAACTATTACTAAAATCTGTGATTTTTTTAATGTTTAATATATCCTTTTATTTGTCGCTTGAAGTGTAATATATACTTAACATTATATATGTTTTTGTTTAGTCAAGTAACGCAGTATCGAGTCTAATGTATTTTATCTGTGATTTTATTTCGTTTAGCGTCGACATCTTCGTATGTAACTTTCATTGTGTATTTTTGTGTAAGTGGCGAATAAATTTGTGTAACAATTTGTACTCGTTTTATTTTTCATGCATGAAAAAATAAAATAACTACCCAAGGAAAAAAACTGCCACCAGGAACGTGTGTGCGCATTGTAATTTTGCTTAAGTATAATAAAATATTGAGTTCTACAGCAGCCGGCCGTTTTAATTAGCTTCTTGCAAGCACCAATTGCTTCATCGATGGCTGCCACACGCGTCATTCTTGTGAACAGGTGCTGCTTGTGGGGCCTGGTCTGCTTAAGATTGCTATTTATTTACTTATTAAATATTTATTAAGTCTACTTTGTAATTTTGCCGCCGCGCCGGGGAACGCCATTGTTTTCAGTGCGATTAGAATGTAAATATTATGTAATGAATCTAAGCTTGTTTTGAAAAGAGTAATTGCTGAGTTTATTGCCGGCTCTTCTCAGCAAATTCAACCTTCCGAACCGGTATTGGAGTATTAGAGTCAGACTTTTCATTAGTGCCTGCGAAGGTCTATTTGAATAAATGATTTTGATTTTTTTTTAATTGGCCTTCGAGACGAGCGTGTGTGTGTATGGTCGTTCTTTATTATCATCTCTACTACCTAGTTCTCACAATTCATAAAGTTTCAACGTTCTAAAGAACCATATGCGGGTGATTTGCGGGACAAGTTTCTTCCAATTCCAGATCGAATGACGTCACAATCTCATAATTCACAATGCACTTACAGTAGGAACGTAAATTTGTCTGATCAAAGCGCTTCGTATGTTATGAACTCGGCTCAATTCCGTCCTAAAAATAGTGGGCAGTTATTTATAGAGTTTAAAGTGGTTTCCTTCAAGCTGTAAAATATAGTCGTTAAATTTAACTGTAGGTCATGGTTTAGTGAGTTTTTTTTTATAATCACACCATGGTTAATGAGGTTGTGGCCGAAGGTGGTGAGTACAGAAAGCCTGGAGGAAAGGAACTGGCTCTCACTCAAGTGCAGCTGTCGGACTGGTAGGTGCGTGTCGAAAGATTTTTAACTTGAGGGTGGTAGCCAGCCAGTTGGGTACAACAAAGTATTCTACCACCGTTCTATGGTTTTCTCACGATGTTTTCCCTTCATCCGGGGCACGAAATTGTTTTCAGTGCGATTAGAATGTAAATATTATGTAATGAATCTAAGCTTGTTTTGAAAAGAGTAATTGCTGAGTCTATTGCCGGCTCTTCTCAGCAAATGCAACCTTCCGAACCGGTATTAGAGTATTAGAGTCAGACTTTTCATAAGTGCCTGCGAAGGTCTATTTGAATAAATGATTTTGAATTTTGATTTTTTTGAATCGCTCGCTCAAACTCATAGCTGTAAAAATCTTTTATCATACGTACTGATCGTGCATCATTGATCTTTAGTATGAAAAGATTTTTCAGAGTTTGTCTCATAGTAAAAAGCAGTGCATAAATATGACTAAAATAACATCTGATAATTTGGCTACCCTTAGAAAAGTAGCACTGTTTAATTTATACCAATTTGTCTAGAAGTTTTTTTTTTCAAATCAGGTGTCATGGCGAGTCTACGATGTGAGTATTGATTAGACTCCATTTTAAGCTTTTTAGTTAAAGTTTATATTCTTTTATCCAAGCTTAATTTACGGTCGAATTTTGACCAATAGTTTTTTTAATAGAGCAGAAATAACAAAAGTAATATTTCATCCCTTCAAGATTAAAGAATTATGCACACACGACTGCCCAACAATGTCGAAAATTATAAAACCGAGGAAAAGCTGCCGGCCGACGCGACAGAATGGAAAATCACTTCCGATCTAGTGAAGAGGGCTCCGGATTTTTAGAAATTTAAAAATGATGGTATAATTGAGGGTAGTCAATTCGATTTTTTTTGTAAGTGTATCTAATGGTCGATTTAGAAAACCGCTTATCTGTCTTTAGCTCCCGACACTTATAAACGGGGTTGCAAGTCTTTTGTATGTGTCTGACTGTTACGTCGTAGTTTCCAAGCGGGTAGACCAATCTCAAACCTTTAACTATGTTTGAAATTAAACGAGATATGTTTTGCGATCTCGAAAACAGGCCGAGCCGGGTTTTTCGAGGCGAAATATTAATCTAGTTAAGTCTCATCTTTGGGAAATCGCAATTTTCCGAGATTTCAAGCAAAGCTCGTTCACCTACGTACTACAGGTTTATAGGTCTTGTAAGGGTCGAAATCTTTTCTGTAATACAATAGTTCTTGTAGTAAAACGGCCAAGCCACATATTTTGACTAAGGTGTAGAGTTTGTGAAGTTAGGGCTTGTAGAGTTAGGGCGTGTAGAGTAAGTTTGGCTCTACATGAGATTTGATAACTTTTACAGTGCGAGCCATATGGTCTCGTATTGGCAACATTTTACATGACAATGTTTTTGGTGGGATCTGTATTACAGCTGGGGGCATCAGATTTGAACCCGCTTCAGAACGAACATTTTCGTTTAACCAAGAGGATACAGTGGAACTAGAAGCGAGATCAAAAATACAAAAAAAAACAAGGTAAGTGTACCTAACTCATATAAACCCTAGAGCCACGACTTCATGATCGTGATTCGTGACTGCAGCCACTACTGTTTGATAGCGCGTCTACACGACGGCCGGGGTGTGGAAGAGGGGGGGTGGTAATGGTACCGTCGGTGGCTCTGAAATACTACGTCAAACGGTAATGGGACTAACGGAGGTGTGGACATGGCTTTATGATTACAAATATTAGTGGAATATCGTCACTATCAGAGGAATATAAATCGGTTCGTTTTCTAAATTCAAATCATGCAAAATAATTAGCGACATTTTCATAGTCGTTCCTCGATACTGATTTTAAAATTCGAACTATTAATAAGCTCATGCTTAGTAATGCGGCGAAAACTGCCGCAGTCAACAATTCTACGTGCTTAATTATATAATTCGCTTATTTATATGATAACCGCTGGGGTAGAAAGATTCTCGAGTGGCGACCACGTACTGGAAAGCGCCGAGCGGGCGCCCCCCCCCCCACCGCGCACAGGTGGACCTACGTCCTGGGGCCCAAGTCTGCTATTTCAATTGTGTTCCAATGAACTTTCAGTGGTTTCAAAATTTTGCCATAATGACCCTTTCTGTTAGTAAGTAGACTACCAAAACTGTAAAATGTCACAATTTTGACACCACTGAAAGTTCATTGGAACACAATTGAAATAGCAGACTTGAGCCCCTGGTCAGAGTCGCTGGGCACCGTTGGATGCAAGCGGCCCAGAACCGTTCCAAGTTGAAGTCAATGGAGGAGGCCTATGTTCAGCGGTGGACATCCATAGGCTGATATGATGATGATGATTTATATAATTCGGGGCTAGTGTACCGCTGATGTTTTATCTCTCTGGCTCGATTCTCGTTATAAAACTTCAACGGTGTCGTAGCGACATCAACTATTTAAACTGTGTTTCGTGAAATATTCTGTATGAAAAATATTCAAAAGTGTACACGCCTCAATAATTTGTCCGTAGGATCGTTTTCCAATCGTTCATTTAATGTCGAAGTCGCAACGATACGGTTGAAGTTTTGTTACGAGAACCGAGCCACTGGAATGTGTGTGAAGCCGTAGGGCGGGAACTAGTCTTCAATACGAAAACTATTGTCTATTATGGCGAAAAGAAACTTGAGTATGTTTTTTTTAAACGGCCGAGATTTTTACTTTTTAAAACATAAAAAAAAAAACAATTTCCTCAATTCAAGCACACCTTCCTACCTACTATTATTAAACAGTATATTAGATATGCCGACATTAGAGCACCTCCACATAATGTTGTGTGCGGTGGAGCGGTGGTGTCGGCGCGGCGTGACGCGCGGCCTTGTAAAACATTGTCGTTGTCATGCGGGAATGAACAATTCAAATTCAAACATTTATTGCATCACACTATATACACAAACACAGTTTAAGGTAGGTAGGTACACAAATGTGGCCTCATCTAGGGCATTGCAATACAATATAATATAACACTATGAGACAGGTTATGATTCAGTATCGGGTATGATTCAGGTAATATACTTCCCAAAGAATATACATGATTTGATGGGTTTTGGAGTCGGATTTTGTATCAAAAGCGTCGACCTCATTATTCGCAGCTGTTTTCTCTTGGACTATACAATTATCTTACAAAAACTTAATTCTTTCATTCTTAAGTAAATAATTATTTTGAAAGCTGCATGATGGGATGCACAAAAAATCGGTGCTCTAACGGTGCTTACTTTTAGTCTGTAAAATAAAACTGTAAATTATCAATATGGTTTTATTAAACACCACAACACTAGAACCGTTTCAGCTCTATAGATTAAGACCTAGGTTAACTGATTGTTGTTATCCATTATGTTCTAAGCTGAATCAATCTTTCCTATTCTATTCTATTCTATACTAGTCTGTTGTGTGTGTCTAATAAAAAAATATCTTTATGTCTTTACTGGATAGCATTTAAAAGAAAATATATTTATAAATTAACATTATAATTTGATAAATGACCAGTTGGCGCAGTTGCTTAAGATTCACCTTACGCGCCGCAGGACATGCATTTGTGTGCATGGACATGTCTGTATGTCCTGAGTCTGGGTGTAATTATGTATATTAAGTATGTATTTACAAACAAAAAGTATTATATGTATTATATCAGTTATCTGGTTTCCATAGTACAAGCTCTGCTTAGTTTGGTATCAGATGTCCCAGAATATAAGCTTTTATTAAAAAGAAACACTCGTGGTTCAATGCGGCATGACACCGTCCATAGGTGCCGCTGCTAAAAGCTTTCAGAGAGGCTGACGTACGTGCACGCATTATTGTATATTTAGATATACATAGTTATATTGTTTCTGTTTTATTTTTAGTGACCCCGTCGTGAGGTGATACTGAAGTGTCGATCGAACGACCTTTGTGTCTATATAAACTAATCTATGTAACATAAAAATGAATGGTGTGCCTGTATTTCTGTTCGTACGTACGTATGCTTTCCTCTACCATTCACTCTGATTCGACTCTGATTAAACTTTTGGTTTATGACATAGAAAGAAAAATCAAGAAATTCAGCCGACTTCAAATAATGTAGGTAATAAATACACTAACACCCATAATCATACTAAAGTTATCAAACGTTGATTAGCTAAAATTCTGAAGTCTTTATCTGACACGTGACATTTGGTGATCGAAAGAGTGAGACGGAGGACACTACTACACTGATTTACTTAAAAAGCGATTATGAATAAGGGGGTTAATGTATGAAATATAAATTTTTGGTCATTTATTTTCGTAAATAGATTTTTATTTTTAAATTTTGTGTACATATACGTTTTCAATAATTCTCAAGATTTGTAACTGACCGAGGGTTGCGTATCATTGATGAATTGTTGACAATGCTTGTTGGCTTTATATGCTTACCACCTTCGGCCACACTGACCATGGTGAGATTGTAGTCAAATAAAAACTGATCAAACCATATTGATTGTGGTCAAACATATCATCGTAAAAATAAAGTTAATCCATACGAATTAAATGGAAATAATCAATGGAATACGTCGTGCACTTTCGCTGACTTCAAATCAGTGTCAGATTAGAGTTACTTCATACTTTTTAGTGTATTTGGAAGTCGATTTAATATTTTTAAATTACTTTTTTATTTCTTTATATGACACTAGCTGCCCGGCGCGACTTCGTTCGCGTGGTGCTACCCTAGCCTACCCTACCCTACATACCGACTGCAACGCCATCTGCCGGGCTGATTTATGAATCTAAACCATCCAGGGCGCCACCCAAACGCATACAGAAAAATTAATTCAAATCGGTCCAGCCGTTTACGAGGAGTTCAGTGACATACACACGTACAGTAGAATTTTATATATAAAGATTAGAAAGTGAAGGATATATATTAATCCCAGGTATAACTATACTTGACATAATTACAATTTCATGCATTTTTATTCTACAGTGCTTTGATAATTTACGAAGTAATAAAAGCATCAACGCACAACACGACAAGCGTCGTTAATTCTATATATGTAGTGATAACCGGCACGCGTACAAATGTAACAGATAAGGTTTATCTGTGCTACGGTTATTGGTGGCACGTGTCCACAAAGTGGGTTCTTACTAGCTGTCCCCCGCGTTGCCGGGATGAAAAGTAGCCTTTAGCATTCTGGGATAATGTAGCTTCCTATTGGCAAAGTTAAGCTACGTCTGTCGTGGTCGGTACATGGATGGGTTATCGGATCGTGATATTGCAACTCGAGCGTTTCCGTGCTTCGGAGGGCACGTAAAGCCGTTGGTCCCGGTTATCACTTAATTCTGATAGTCTTTAAGCTAGTTGGATGCCTTCTAGGCGGCTTGAAAAATTCCAACAATAGGTTGGCCACTAGCCTACCTCCACCGATCCGCAGTGAGCACGCGTGGTGCAGTATCTGCCCAGTCCCTTTCACCCTGATTTGTGAAAGGAGGCCTGTGCTCAGCAGTGGGACATTATAGGCTGATGATGATGATTAGAAAAATAATTTTCAGAATCGATTCGGAAGTTCCTGAGATGTTCTCCTAAACTACCTACCTATATCAGTAAATAAAAAAAACTATGATTCCCATATAAAAGTATCCTAAGTTTTGTACTAGAGTATGATATGTGCCAAATTTCATCTAAATCCGACCAGCCATTACGACATGATTGAGTAACAAATAATACATCATCATCATCAGCCTACAATGTCCCACTGCTGAGCACAGGCCTCCTTTCACTGCGGATTGGTGGAGGTAGGCTAGTGGTCAACCTACTGTTGTAGCTTTCTCAAGCCGCCTAGGAGGCATCCACGACTGTCACAATTAAGTGATAACCGGGACCAACGGCTTTACGTGCCTTCCGAAGCACGGAAACGCTCGATTTGACTAGGCGATCACCCATCCAGGTACCGACCACGACAGACGTAGCTTATCTTTGCCGATCGATTAAGAACGGCTAATCATGCTACACCACGAGCGCTTCAAATAATAATAAAATAATACATGTCTGCTACTATACCTGCTACTATTGCGGTTAGTTAGTAAGATACAGCCATGTGACAGACAGACGTTCAAACGGCGTGAGTTTAGTTATAACTAGCCTTTAGGCACCGATCCCACAGAGAATTCTAGAGTTCTGCGTTTCGCGCCTAATGTATAATAGTTCGCGCCTAATGCGGCGCCTTTAAAAATACAAAAGTGTATGACGAGTGATCGGTAGCGAATATTGCAGAACTCTAGGCTTGCTATGTGCCCAATAGTGAATGCGCTCTGTGGGATCGGTGCCTTAACTTTTCCTGTTTCCCTGACTTATCCTAGCTCAGACGTATACTTAGTAATAACAAATCTTTATCTGATTCTTCTCAGTTGAAGGCCGAATTCCGCACCGGTGCAGCGACTTCGGTAATTTGACCTTCATAAGTGTCTTCCTGGGGCCTAAATTGAATAAGTAAATGGCTTCGACTTTGACTTTAATTTAGGCACTATTAGGCACCACAAAGGAAGTCTTGTAAGTCTACAGCTACAGAAACAAAAGTGAAATTAAAAAGCTGGGTGTCTAGCAATACATCTAACAATTTTTCTCCATATAGCTCATTCCAACATTTTAATTACCCATACATTAAACATTACGAAGGTAAGATTACGATCCCTCCATGACGTGTACAATGATTTTATTACTGTATCATCTAATTATTGATGTCCAGATGATTATCATTCACACATATGGCGTGTACCGATCTTTAGGGTAGATATCACGACCAGATTGCCTTAAACTCCCACTCTAACAGAATTATTTCAATGTTGGAGTCTACAGTTTTTGGTCGTGCGCGACTACTGGAGAAAGAGCTTTGATTGTTGGTACATCAGTGGTATAAACAGGTCATGTTATGTTGGATGATTTTGCAGATTTCCAAGTTTTTTAGCCTGACTCACGCTTTCTATTTGTGAATTGAGGTGCAGTTGAAACTCAAATAATTTTGTACTAACGTGAAAACGCATAGTTAGGCATAAGAATTATAATAGCTGCATCCAAACTGCCATATTACAGCTACATAGCTTGCAGTCTATCTGCGTACTTAGACCCAAAAAATGTAAGACATTAAATAAAATAAATAACTAGGTTTGCCCGCGACTTCGTCCGCATGGTCTTTACATAATAATTATGTCTTCCATGGTCATAATCTGAAGTTAAATTTCATTTGAATTGAGAACACATCTTATACTTGTAGATTTGCATAGTCTACGTGAATTTCGTTTATTCCTTCTTATTCCTAATTCCTGCTCCATTAAATATACAGTAACGTTGTTGTTGTTTATAATATTCGCCAAAAGGCAGGCAAAGGTCTGAGCCATACAGCCTAGAATGTACAGTAATGACAGCTTGTTTTTTTTTTTAATAACGCACAGAGCCAGGTAAAAGCAAGTGAATCATAAGTCCATTAACATACAAGTCAACTATTATAAGGGGTGTTTATAATGATGCCCGGCGTAAAGTCGGCGCGTGTCTGCGGGCACCCCTGTGTAATTAACTAGATGGACATACAGGCTTATTGATTTGTGTACAGGGTGGTCATTATCAGTGTGTTCTGAGCTGTTTGCGTGCGGATTGTGTAAAGCACCTCCTTAGTAGGCTCTTGCGAAAGTTTATATGCACCTATGTTTATTTCTCAATCTCGTCGCAATAGCTAAACTGTAGCTAATTAGGTTTTTATCGTAAAACCTTCCCTCCCCAGGAAAAAGGAGTTTTAAAATAAAAACGTTATAAAGAAACACTAAATTTATAATGTACAAAACACATTTATCTTATACTAGCTAATGACCAGCAGCTTTGCAACATTTCTCCTTTTGTACGTGAGAAACCTCCTTAGGCCTGCAATAACAACTTACCTACCTACCACCATAGTTTCATCGCTGTAGCCTGGTTCATGAATTATGAAGGTAAAAAGTTGAATCAAAATGTTCCTGTGGATGCAAGAAATCGTAAGTACTTTGCTTTCGAATGCTAATACCACAGGACATAAACAAAAACATTACACTTTATTTCCATTTAATAAAGTAAATATAAATAAAAATATTACCCACAGAACAAACACAGCATCATCTGTGCAAACACTCCTATGTAATATGATATTTCACGAGCGCCGAGTGCCGAGTTCGTCTCGCGTGTCATTCGCAGTGAGCGTAAACAGAACACCCTGTGTGCTGAGCGCCGCGTCGCTGACCGGTGTGATGCACCCCTAACAGTTGAGACACACTGAATACATGAACAGATGACCTATCCTGCGAGCGTAAAGAATTGACATTAGTTACTTCCTATTGCCGCCGCGAGAGGTGCTAGTGTAGAGTGAGCTCTCTCGAAATGTCAAATGTCACTGAACGTTTAATTTGCGGGCTTTTAATCGCGGATTTTCACTAATTATTCATGATTTTTGTAAAGATTTTGTCATTACTGATTAATTATAGCAGTCACTTGCGATCGCCAACCACTGTTATAGGCAAGTTTTTGGAAACGTAAGTACCTAAGTCCTCATGCCTGTGCAACTCTTAGGCATAATCAATATTTTATTATCAATAATTATTGGTCCTGCCGCGCTAACATACACCAACTTTTTCATCGACAGCGATAGGAGTGTCGTACTCGCTGTTGGCGCCAACTGGTGGCCACAGAAACTGTAGCCCTCATTCGATATTGAAACTGTCTACAATAACACAAATAGAACATATTTGTGTTATTGTAGACAGTTTCCACCATAGTTTTTTTAGTTTTTTTTAGGGTTTTCACCATAATGTTTAATATTTTAACGGTACTCATGCCAACTAATTAGGTTTTCAATAAAGATTTTTCTAACGATTAAACTTCGAACAACAGACAATGGTAGGTACCTAACTGTAACGTCCATAAGTGTAAATTTACGGTAAATATAACCGAATATTTTTTATTTAACTTGTTCTAATACTGTTCGCCGTTTTCCCTACCCGTGTGTACTGCACAAGCTGGCCAACATCACCACCTGGCCACTGACGTCATCCCCACAGACAATCACAATTATATTGAGATTAACTACGTGCATTATAACTAGGCGTGGTGTGGGTGCGCCTCAATATACCTATCTAGTAGGTCAATGACTTTAACATGTATTAGCATACCAAGGCCCTTTAAAATAGGATGGTATGAGTGACATAAACTTTATCGTAAACTTGGATTAAGTAATATATACAAATTATAATTATTTTGCGGCCAAGGATGTTAAAAAAAAGTCTGATATATTCTCGCTAACAAAAAACTGTCGCTCAAGTCGGCCACCACGCTGTACGTACAAGCCAGCACGCACACATTCACACATTAGTCGAGGCTCTGTGTAAACGGCGACAGAGTCGCGGAATAGCCAACTAATGTGTGCGTGAGAGGTGGCCGACTCCATAGACACAGTTTTTTGTTAACGAGAATATATCCGACGTAGTCTGTGTTTGTGGCCTATTTGTAGTCCGGCGACGTTGTCTTATCCAAATGTTATTTTTAAACGACTTCAAAAAAAGGAGGAGGTTCTCAATTCGGTTCGGTATGTTTCTTTTTTTTTAGTCACCTGCATCAGGTTGGTGAAGTAGTTGAAAGTGTTCGTGCCGCGGCTTCGTTGACCGTACTTTTATCACGGCAAATATCTTGTACATCATCATCAGCGTCAGCCTATAATGTCCCACTGCTGAGCACAGGCCTCCTTTCACAAATCAGGATGAAAGGGAATGGGCAGACACTCCACCACGCGTGCCCACTGCGGCGAGGTGGAGGTAGGCTAGAGCTCAACCTACTGCTGGAGTTTTTCAAGCCGCCTAGAAGGCCTCCAACTAGCTAAACGACTATCACAATTAAGTGATAACCGGGACCAACGGCTTTACGTGCCTTCCGAAGCACGGAAACGCTCGATTTGAAATACCACTAGGCGGTCACCCATCCAGATACCGACCACGACGGTGGTAGCTTAACTTGCCGATCGCTTAAGAACGGCTTATCATGCTACACCACGAATGCTTCTCTAATACAATCACTCCTATTCAACAAAATATAATTCCCCAATGTTTTTCATAGGAAAGTCTCAATAAAGCTGTACTAAAATTAACACATCGTAATCCTAACAAACCTAATAAATCCTAGAGATCTAAAAATTTCATGCGTCCACATGTCCCCGCTGTAGCACTGAGCCCCGAACTCCGCTACCCTACGTTACTGAGTACTTACATTTGCACCCTCGGCTGGGGGAAGGAGGGGGGATGGTAAAAGCATATTTATGTTAGTTTCTGATTGACGATGATGGCTTCCCCTTGGTTGGAGGTGAGGTTTTGTTATGACGAATTTAGTTCAATCAATCAATAATTTAAAATTTTGGAGTGAATGGTGATATGACGAATAGAAAGGCCGAATGGAAAAAGAATACCTGCCTACTTATGGCGCTGACCACAAAATATTAGGAACATGAAACGTATTTAGATTATAATGATGCGGCGAGATGAAGTCATAGTACCTACTCTTGGAGTACCTTCAATTGAGAGGAATGCGTTTCTATTCTTTTAAATATATATTTTTTACAAATTGTAAATAATATGTAAGATTTTTATTTCCGCAGAAAACGTTTGGATTCGGAAAACTCGCTATAGAAATTGGTTGTTGTTTAAAAAGTGCCCACAAGCCATAACCCTGTGGTCTTATTACAAGTTTTTATTTAGTTTCATCTGTCCCGGTTTGTCTGTACCTAATCAAATGTCTTCCTGGTTCTCGAATGAGCTGAAATTTTGCATGCATTATGTAAATCGAATAACAATGCAATGTTTTTTTGACATGGAGCTGATCTGATGATGGAGCCGGATAGAAGCTGGAGCTTGCCAAGTACCTACTCTGGTTCTAGTCTGATAATTAAGTCAGTAGATTTTAATTAAAAAAGCTGTTAAAATAGTTTTTTTAAAAAAAAAAAAAAAAAAAAAAAAACATAATTTTAGTTGCAAAAACCAGCGTCCCGCACGCACATGCAGATTCGTCGCATGCGGCCGGCACGCTACGCACTTAACGCGCTACTTCGCAGATTTTCTACTGGGGACATTATTCTGTGAGTATTTCACATCTGCATACACATACATACATACATAAATATTATATTAATTATATATTTTTACGACTGCAGTGGTATGAACATTACCGAGCGCTTGTTAAAGGGACTCTAGAGTTTGTTCAAAGAACACCAGAATGCATGAAAAACAATTCAGCAGGGCTATTTTAAAACGTCGGATACGATATCGGAAACAGATAAAAAAAAACCGAGGAGAATTACAGCAATTGCTATTTTAATTTCTGAAAACTTTTCGATGAATCGAATGGATATTTCCGTAAAGAAACATCAAAAATATTCTAATTCGGAAATTAAAAAATATCGAATCCGAGCGTATTAAAATAGCCCTGCAGGTCCGAATGTTCCTTCGGTAGTACTTGATGGTAGGCTCCTGACCAGCTCAACTTACCTTGACATTAGAGGTTGTCCTGGAGGACTTTCTTTTCTTAGTCTGTACCTACTTATATCTGTGAATAGGCTACTTACCTGAAAAAAAAACTATTTAGTCCGACAATTTGACACGTATTTTTTCTTTTGTCAAAATACGAGGACATGGTTTGTTGAAGTTCCCCGTGACGTCACGACGTGGTACACTTTTTAGTAACAAGTGACGTCACGAGCCCCCACTCCCGAACTTAGGCGCGCTGTATCTTCGTCAATTGTGAATGATTTGGTAAAGTAAAAAATACGTGTACAATATTTTTTGATAATCTAACTGACGGACTAATTTTTTTTTTTTTTTACCCAGGAAACATCTATACCTTTATGTGTTTTCCTTTAATATGCATGCCTTTATATTCATTACGAGACTGTTTTACCCAGTAGTTTAAAAATGTTTAGTAATCTGCCCCGTGCACATGTTTTCGATTTGTTCTATATGCTCAGGGACACCAACCTGTATATAGATTCAATTAAATTTAAAGCTACGATTGTATACTAAGTACAATTAACAAATGAACACCGCCGCGAGGTCTAAAAGACCAGCCCATCTCCATTGTTTTGTGTGTAACCCCCCAAAGCGAGTGTTTCAGCCGGATTATATGGCAATTAGTTGATTGCTAGGTTACGTTTAACCCTTCATTCTGGGTTATGTTGATGTCAAAAAGAATTAGTTGTTTTGGGTCACGAATATATCCAGAACTTTCGATACCTCAACAAAAAAAACTTCTATGAAGAAAAAAATGTTGATTGTTAAAAAAAAAAAAAAGTATTTCAGCATGACTAACCCAACCAAGATTTCGAAAATATGCCATCTCGAAATCTCCACCCAGTATACTATACAAAAAAGACTTAGTTTGTCTATTTCTATCTATATCTATATATTCATTTGTTTATACTCCTATATCATTGATCCGATTATGATGAAACGCTTGTATGTCTGTTTGACTGAATAATATAATATAATGTAAATCAATAAATAACCTTATTAGAAGTCAACAGGTTACACATTACTTTACTTATAGCATTAGCTACAAGGTTATTACCGATTATTACAGGTGATCACTAAAATAACAATATGTAATTCATCACGTGTGTCCGTCCGTCTGTCTGTCACGTCAATATTAATGGTTTCATGTCATACATCATTTGTTATGTTGTTAGTGGGTAGGAGGTCGGATTATTTGATCTGTGACCTAATTATGTTAGAAATTAATCGACCTAAAAAGACGAGACTGACTCAAAATTTAGGAGAACTTATATCATCAAAATCAACCTATAATTTCCCACTGCTAAGCACAGTCCTCCATTTACAAATGAGGGTGACAAAGAATGGGCAGATACTCCACCACGTGTGTCCATTAAGGATTGGTGGAGGTAGGCTAGTGGTCAATCTACTGTTGGAGTTTTCAAGCCGCCTAGTAGGCCTCCAACTAGCTTAACGACTATCACAATTAAGTGATAACCGGGACCAATGGCTTTACGTGCCTTCCGAAGCACGAAAACTTCATATATAAGACACATTATTAGCATCACATCTATGTTATATTATTAATTTTAGTTCAATCAGTTTTTTCAAGTACTGGAAAGCGCTGAACGGGGCGACCTCCCACCAGGTAGACCGACGACCTGGTCAGAGTCGCTGGAAGCTGATGCCCTAAACCGTTCAATGTGGAAGTTCATGGGGGAGGCCTACGTTCAGCAGTGGACATCTTAAGGCTGATACGAAGATGATGAGTCTTTTCTTCACATAAAACATGTCCATCGAATAACGTAAACACTCACTTAGGAAGGATTTTTCAACGCGAATTTTGCTACTTCCAAAAATACTCCGACGCCATCAAATCAACGTTCAATTCGCTAGGATCCACATGGGCGAGCAGCTCGCGCTAGTAATATCGGCAAGTCGCGTCGCTGCTCACCCCACTTGCTAGTCAAGCGTGATGGTGTCAATATAAATACTTAGATTAATATCCTGCCTGGTTGGAACATGTTGATTTTGATGACAGTTGGATAGATGAAGAAATTCAAGAAACACGACTGTAGAAAAGAGTTGAAAACAAGTTGTATTACAGTGTTCTCAGAAACGGCTAATCCTATTACGATGGGCCTTTCACATGAAGGTTCCGTATTTACCGTAGTCAAGGTAAATAAAGTTTATTTAGAGAACATACATATCTTTAATAGTTACGCCCGACCGCAGTAAAAATACAGACCTAAAACAACTTTTAAAACACAGTTTTCCAATGCATCAATCTGCGTTTTCCTACAAACTACATTAACACTATGGAGAATATATCTACATACTTACAAACAAAAAATAAGATTTTAGAAAAAAAATAAGATTTTTCATCCCGACAAATTACCCTAGCTTTCAATTTCCAAAATTGTCGCGAGCCCCACTTTCGTCTCGCGACTATTGTCCCGCGATTGCAAGCAATCAGTTGTAATTGCTATCGAACAATACGCTATTGTCAACAAGTCCACCGTGAATGACAACTGATGAGGATTGACATTTGCGATGAGACGCAATCGGAATGTAGATTGCTCATTGTCATTTGTCTCATTTTTTTCCGCTTTTCATAACACATCTTCATTTAGGAATAGGAGGAGATCTACTAATATTTTAATTGAGAAAGTTTGTTTGTTAGTTTGTCCTTCTTTCACCCAGCTATGGAGCGAAGCATCAACGTGATTTTGACTTGGGCCTAAAAAGTTACATAAGTGGACGCGTGGGGTGTATAACAACCCCGACATATAAGCAGTCCAAATAATGCGAGTAACTCTACATAAAGCACAAACTTTGCTTGCAACTGAATTGTCAATGTCACGCGCGTTTAGGAAGCTACGTAGAAAGATAAGCGCACTTAATTATTTTTTTTAAGTTACCTGTGAGCCAAATATTGGTAAAAATCACGCCATAACACACGATACATAGGACACAAGAAGCCTAGAGAGACCATGCATTTTCTGAGCAAGCATGTAACACCCTAGGCTTCGACATCGTTCATCTTAGAGCAAGTCTGAAGTACTCTGAAGCCAAACCCAAGTTAATTTTATCACGGTAAAGAATATTCTTTACCGTGATTTTATTAAAAAAAAGCAGTTCTCAAAAAAGGAACAGGTGGGGGCTGGTCTGCTTAACTTTGCTATTTATTTACTTATTAAATATTTATTCAGTCTACTTTGTAATTTTGCCGCCGCGCCGGGGCACGCAATTGTTTTCAGTTCGATTAGAATGTAAATATTATGTAATGAAGCGCTCGTGGTGTAGCATGATTAGCCGTTCTTAATCGATCGGCAAAGTTAAGCTACGTCTGTCTTGGTCGGTACCTGGATGGGTGACCGCCTAGTGGTATTTCAAATCGAGCGTTTCCGTGCTTCGGAAGGCACGTAAAGCCGTTGGTCCCGGTTATCACTTAATTGTGATAGTCGTTAAGCTGGTTGGATGCCTCCTAGGCGGCTTGAAAAACTCCAACAGTAGGTTGGCCACTAGCCTACCTCCACCGATCCGCAGTGGGCACGCGTGGTGGAGTATCTGCCCATTCCCTTTCACCCTGATTTGTGAAAGGAGGCCTGTGCTCAGCAGTGGGACATTATAGGCTGATGATGATGAATGATGATGATTATGTAATGAATCTAAGCTTGTTTTGAAAAGAGTAATTGCTGAGTTTATTGCCGGCTCTTCTCAGCAAATGCAACCTTCCGAACCGGTATTAGAGTATTAGAGTCAGACTTTTCATAAGTGCCTGCGAAGGTCTATTTGAATAAATGAATTTGAAAAAAAAACCTGTATAATAAACCACACATTTCTTGGTATAAAAAACATCTAAATGGCCAATATCAACAAGTTATTCCAACACTAAACACAGTAATAATAAATAATCCTCCCTAACTGGCAGGATGCGCACGCGGCATATGGCACCACGATAGCGTAGCGTGAGCACGCGCAATTGACTTCATACAACTGTCGCCTGTTAGGGACGCTCATCATCACGCTATGGGCAATAAGTGATTAGAGTCATTACTTATGATGATGTTGGTTGATTAGGTATTCTAAATTTAATTAGATTTGGGAAACATCGATGAAAAGTAACGAGCAAACCGACTCCGCAACTAGTCAGTGATCTTGAACTGTAAGGACCAATCACTGTATCATGTGTTCTTGACTTGGCCAATCAGAGCGCGTGAGTCCAATCAGATCGCAATGTCAATGGTTGGAAATTGACGGAATAATTTCAAGCAAACGGAATGTCAATATGCTTCTTTGGGTTAAATGGTTCGATGGGGAAAGACGACGTGTCAAAGTCGCTGTTTTGGTGTGGTTACAAACAATTTTTTTTTTTTCTTTGTATGTTCGGGTCAAATCTTGCAAGTTAACTTGATATTTGGTATACATTAGATCAGTCACCAAAAGATGCTTGGAAGAAAGGAAAAAAAAGAAAGGCTTTTTTAGTTTAAGTTTGTTCTTTGGGTTACTGCAGACGAGCTGTCGCTTGTAAGCCTGACCTTAGGGAAGGGTTTGCCACAGTCGTGACGGTGCAGTAGCCTAAACATTGTATTTTTAACCGACTTCAAAAAAGGAGGAGGTTCTCAATTCGAATGTTTATATATATTTTTTTTTATATGATGTAGACGGATTTTCAAAATTCTTTTTTTGTTCGAAAGGGGTTTATTCCGAAATGGTCCCATATAGATTTTATTCTGATTCATATAGATCTGATGATGAGTTTCGGAGACAGACAACGGAACTCTTAAAAAAATGACAGCAAATCAACCGCAATTGCTGCTATCGCATAAATATGCATTGTTTACGCAGGCCTTTACACGTGAAAGGATTTAGTATGTATGAAACTAAAAATTCCAAAATAAATTAACTTGAAGTCAGCGAAATATGTTCTACAGAACACGTCATACGATTTCGCTCACAACAAAACAGTGTCATTTAAGAGTTAGTTAGTGTACTTTGAAGGCGGTTTATTTTTTTATTAAAAAGTAAATTTATAGTTTTTATATTTTTATTTTAGCTTAAGTAGTTTTTGTGTACAACTTTCAGAAAATAAAATTTCATTTCATTTCAAAGTCAAAGACATTTGACATACACTTTAGACTCAGATTAAGTGGTTCGGCCCTTATGAAGATCGAGTCGGACTTCAATGAAGAAGAACTGGTAAGAAAGTCACCAAGGTTACATATTTTTTTAACTATCTGACTGATAATGGCAACTTTTTTGTATCCGACGTTGAACTATAATCGCCTTAGAATTTCGGGAATACAAATTTTATATTTTCTAAGCCTCGTCTTTTCCTTCAAAACACTTGGGACAATACTCCACAGCGTGACGTAGAGTGGGGAAATTCTTTCCATGGGCTTACAGTTTCGAGTTCCCGAAACAAAAACAAGGGACGCGGTGCTCCTTTTGTGGAACAGAGAGATGTGTAGAGACTCCAAAAATATTTATTCATACTAATACTAATAATAATAAAGCGGAAGAGTTTTTTGTGTGTTTAAACGGGCTAATGGATTCGAAAAATTCTTTCAGTAATAGGAAGCTATATTATCCCCAAATATTACAGGCTACTGTTTATCCCGGGAACGCGGGTAAAACCGCGGGGAACGGCAAGTTTTTGATAAAATACTTATCCTAACTATAAGTTTCTACTCTTTCAATATTACTTTGTAGATCCGTATTGAGATGTCTGGCCTAATATTATGTGTAGGATTTTGCAAAATAAATAGGTACTGTAAATGAAAATATATTTGTTTTTATTTCATCCCGAAATAAACATATTTTCTGCCATTCCAATGTTTTTATACACAAGTTTTTAAAACAACAATTAAAAATATGTACAGTAAGTACTGAAAAACACACGTAAAAAACCTTGTGAGGTGTCGTTATCCGACAGAATTAAAAAAAAATACTTTGACTTTGATCAAACGCATCTAATTGCTGAGTTTGTAACACATTTTGTCATTTAGGTCTCCATCCCGACTGCGCGAATCAATCAAACGTATCAAAATAGACAGTGGAAGTCTCCATACCTTTCTTGTTCCATCCCCTATTCCATTAAGAGGATTAAAAGCACGAGGCGTTGCATCAACGCCTATACCCATACATACATAGGTATATGATGTAAACATAGTTGGCGCATATTTCAACAACTGACATGATTTTTTGAACATTCATAGTTGTCTTTACTAATTTCAAAATCTATTTGTTATTTAACACTACATTGATAGTAAGTCGATTGTAAGCCTAGAAGGCCTAAAAAGTTCAATGAAACATCAATTACCACTTAGCTATGACCGCTTCGAGGATATCTACACGAGAACACAGACAGATGTGAAGAAGTGAAACTGGAAAAAAAATATGGAAGATGCTAAATACGAAATCTTAGATTCTGATAAGAATTCAGGCTTTTACCTATTCCGATCTCAGCACGTAAGACAAGTTTTTGAAGAATGCTTTTTATCCAGCAGGGTAAGCAATACCCTCAACGAAGCGCTCGTGGTGTAGCATGATAAGCCGTCCTTAATCGATGGGCAAGACCGTCGTGATCGGTACCTAGATGGGTGACCGCCTAGTGGTATTTCAAATCATGCTTCGGAAGGCACGTAAAGCCGTTGGTCCCGGTTATCACTTAATTGTGATAGTCGTTAAGCTAGTTGGATGCCTCCTAGGCGGCTTGAAAACTCCAACAGTAGGTTGACCGCTAGCCTACCTCCACCGATCTGCAAGGGCACGCGTGGTGGAGTATCTGCCCAGTCCCTTTCACCCTGATTGTGAAAGGAGGCCTGTGCTCAGCATTGGGACATTATAGGCTGATGATGATGATGAAGCAATACCCTCAGATACGCGGGAAAACCCTGATGGAAACTTCAAAAAAAGGCCCAAAAAGCCATTGTGAAGTTGATCACGTATTCATTCAAAACCATGAAACCGTCGATAGCAATCTAGTCGTCAAATACAGCATCAACTGTCAAGTGAGTGTCAAATACTTGAACCGGCGCGCGGATGCAATAACATTCAAATTGGGCCTAATATCCGGTAGCCGGGTCGATCCTAATCCGGTGCAAACGGGTAGAAGCACTTAGGAGTTGCTCAGCCATTTATATACGCTGTTTAGCATTTTAATTGTTAGTTTAGTGTGAGGGATTAGGGAAAAGGAGATATCTACAGAATTCAAGTTCATGTAAGTTGAGTAATACTAGGTAACTGTAATGTTAGTAATAATTATCATACCTTTTTACCCGACTGAACCGGAAGGAGGGTTATGTTTTTCGAGCGTGTGTATGTATTTATTTGGCACGCTCTGCAGCCTAAACGGCTTGATGGATTTAAACATATTAGGTGTCGTTAGATTCGTCTTAACTGTGGGTGTGAATATGTCAGCGCTTATCATAATTTTGTTAAAAAATAAAGATTTATTTAATGCGCTTGCGTTTTGTCACTGACCTGTCCAAAAGGGACGAAGACGAAGCCTAAGATGGAACACGCTTACCCAGAAGAAACCTATCTGCCCTTTAAAGTCCCTAGATTATAAGAGTCAGGAAACAGACGCCGTAAGCAAGTTCCACTCCCTTGCTGTCCGCATTATGTCAACAACGTACGGGTGAAAAAAAAAACAAAAACGGAATGCAAACTCGTATGTGAAAAATTATAAAAAAATAGCTATTCTATTCATTCTAATAACACAATATTGAAGTAAACAGCTGATAGATTTCCGAAGATAAAAAATACTTATCAACTGCATTTTCGGAAGAGCGCCGATCTGCTTTAACTGCGTTGTGAACTATGAATAATAGATTTTCCGGCTTCGATCTCCCTAACGATCTGATTTTCCGGGATAAAAGGCTTAAAGTTTTAAACTTTTAACTTTACCAAAAAGTATTGATGTAGAGTATCTGCTGGTCTAACTATGAATAAAATTCATCTTTTCACTGTGGGGTACTTCAATAGGGTACAACACAGGTACACTTAAAGTGTTATAGGTGAGGATACAGTTCCAAGATACAGGAAACAATCCAAAGCCAGATGCAAACAAAACTCAGGATAGTACTTACAATTCAGAAGCTAAAAATACTCAATAGTTATTTGTGGAGCACTCAAGAAGCCCGCACTCGAGGCTTATCTCAAACGGCGGAACTTTGTAAAAAAAAGTTAGTTGGCGCCGGCGCGGGCGGTGCTTTGATGTACTCGAGACGTGGGAATGCGCGGGAGTGGATGTGCGGTGCACTGCCCGTCTATATTGTAGCTGGGTTATTGGTTTCCATTGGTACATTCGACGTGTTTATCTGGTTCCTGACGTCATATGGAAAATTGCCTACACTGACAAATTTTATATCATCTTTAAGTTTTTTTGACGGGCCGGTTGGCGTGCTTGGTATTTAAGAACCCTATATATCACGCTGCAAGTCACAACAAGGCATACCCAGAATCTGTGAAATATATAATTACATAATTGGACTGTTTTACAAAAAACTTAAACCGACTTCAAAGTACACTAAAAATCCTGTTCTGATGACAATGGGACCAAACGGGAAGTGTACCCTTCCAGACAAAAAAATAATTTTCCAAATCGGTTAATAAATGACAGAGTTATGAGGTAACAAACATAAAAAAACAAAAAACAAATACAACTGTATTGAGAACCTCCTTCTTTTTTTGAAGTCGGTTAAAAAATAAGTAAAAAGTATGTAGAATAAAAGCTGGAACAGATAGTGTGTAAAGGAAGTCCCAGGATATATAGATATTTCACATTCAAAGAGGTAAAGAATTACCACAATCACACCATGGTAAGAGCAGCCCCAAAGCCTAGAAGGAATTGGCTCTCTGTGCAGCTATCGGTGCCGCCAGTTGGCTCTAAGGTTCCGCCATGGTTTTCCCAAGGGAGTACAGCATGAGGTAAATATCGAATATTGTAAAGATATTTCTTACCATCAGGTTGTATGCCTTTTTACCCGACTGACCCGGAAGGAGGGTTATGTTTTTCGAGTGTATGTATGTATGTATGTATGTATATATGTATGTATGTATGTATGTATGTCTATTTCTTTGGCACGCTCTGCAGCCTAAACGGCTTGATGGATTTAAGCATATGGGGTATCGTTAAATTCGTCTGAACTGTGGGAGTGTCATAGGGTATATTATTTTTATATGGCATCTACGGATAAGAAAAGAGGGGGGGTATTAAAAACAAAAATTTCGTTATTATAACAATATGGGTATCAAATGAAAGCTTGTGAACAGCCCATTCCAAATATGTATATATTGCAATACTTTTGTGCTACCATTTTGACGTAAACTGCAAAAAACCATGTTGAATGCAAGGACAGTAGGTAGGTATAGGTACTATGTGAGCGGTTACGGTACGTAACTCACAGAGTTGCGATGGTTGTTAGCGTTACTTTACCGTACCGCTTATTTACTTACTAATACTTACAACTCATTCTATATAAAACTAAAAAGTCTGAAATAAATTAAATTATTAAAAGAAACAAAAAACCCGACTGCGTAAAACAAAAATTAACTGAAAAGAGAAAAACAAGCTCTTTAATCTATAGAATTTGGAATATAACTTGAATGTTATAAGTTGTTGCAGTCGGGGATAAACAAATATTACAAAAAAACACATACTTAGGTTATTGTCCCCGACTGCACGACCTTATAACATTCAAGTTATATTCCAAATTCTATAGATTAAAGAGCTTGTTTTTCTCTTTTCAGTTAATTTTTGTTTTACGCAGTCGGGTTTTTTTTACCCGACTGACCCGGAAGGAGGGTTATGTTTTTCGAGAGTATGTATGTATGTATGTATGTATGTATGTATGTCTATTTCTTTGGCACGCTCTGCAGCCTAAACGACTTGATGGATTTAAGCATATGAGGTGTCGTTAGATTCGTCTGAACTGTGGGAGTGTCATAGGGTATATTATTTTTATATGGCGTCTACGGATAAGAAAAGAGGGGGGGTATTAAAAACAAAAATTTAGTTATTATAACAATATGGGTATCAAATGAAAGCTTGTGAACAGCCCTTTTGACGTAAACTGCAA
This sequence comes from Achlya flavicornis, assembly GCA_947623365.1. NCBI lineage: Eukaryota > Metazoa > Arthropoda > Insecta > Lepidoptera > Drepanidae > Achlya > Achlya flavicornis. The sequence goes on along the minus strand of OX392491.1, from coordinate 972,375 downwards.
AAAACCATGTTTAATGCAAGGACAGTAGGTATAGGACTCTGAGCGGTACCGTACGTAACTCACAGAGTTGCGATGGTTGTGAGCGTTACTTTATCGTACCGCTCATTTACTTACTAATACATACAAATCATTCTGTATAAAACTAAAAAGAATGAAATAAATTAAATTATTAAAAGAAACAAAAAACCCGACTGCGTAAAACAAATATTAACTGACCTTATAACACTCAAGTTATATTCCAAATTCTATTGATTAAAAAGCTTGTTTTTCTCTTTTCAGTTAATATTTGTTTTACGCAGTCGGGTTTTTTGTTTCTTTTAATAATTTAATTTATTGCTAACTACTAAATAAGACACTCGTAAAATAGATACAAAATGGCGAATTAAAACAATGTACTAAGACTAAGTTAGTTACGTGCTCTAGATTGCGTGACGATTAACGTGATTAGCAATTTAAATTGATCAGAGCAGCATATTACAGAGTATGTTATGCTGCGTCCATGCTACGCGAATCGAGCACGAGCCGAGCCACGAACGAACCTACAACGAGCACAATGCGAATCCCTTTGTTTGTGAAAAAACTGACAATCGCGCTCGTTCGAGGCTCGCAAGCCCGTCCACGCTACGCGAATCGTGCTCGCAGTGTGCTCGTTCGTGGTTCGGCTCGTGCTCGGTTCGCCAAGCATGGACGCACCATCGGTCATAAACAAAATCCTAATCTAGTTAGTTATTGAAGTCGAGTCGATATAAAATGTTATTAATATTTTTATGTTAGAAGACTGACAAATAGACAGGTAGTCTCATGGTAAGCGGTTACCGTCGCGTATAGGCATTAGCAATACCCAGTTTATAACATATTTTATTGGCATCATCAATTTTGAATTGGAATCAATCGAAATTGGTGCAGTCTTATTAGAAATAATTAGTTGAATACAATAAGATTTGACCGGATCTGGGACCCCACATCCTACGAGACGGACTTCTTACTTTTCTAACACTTTGAGGCTATCGCTTATGTACATTCAGCATTGAAACTACCGATCTTACCCGTACCTGGGTGACAGAGCTTTGCTATTCTTATTTCGTTTACCCAGAGATGACCCGTCTCGATTTTTCGCCCCCGAAAAAACCCCTATATAAAGCACATAGAAACCCTTACAGCGGTATTCAAAATTCAAAATCATTTATTCAAATAGTCCTTCACAGGCACTTATGAAAAGTCTGACTCTAATACTCTAATACCGGTTCGGAAGGTTGCATTTGCTGAGAAGCGCCGGTAATAAACTCAACAAATATCTACTCTTTTCAAAACAAGCTTAGATTCATCACATAATATTTACATTCTAATCGCACTGTCAATAATTGCGTGCCCCGGCGCGGCGGCAAAATTATAAAGTAGACTGAATATAAATTTAATAAGTAAATAAATGGCAAACTTAAGTAGACCAATTATACAATATAATTAGTATAATATCGATATTTTAATTGTATAGCCCACGTTATACTAAATAATACCTTAACTAGTTCTATATCTTGTAGATAAAGCTGACACTACATCTTCCTGGGTATTTTCATCAAAAGAAGTATATATATCAATCTAATCATCCATAAAAAATGCCTTGCCAGAGTCTTCTCATTACGAACCGGTGGTAAAGTCAACGTTCATAGTGCCTCATCAGGGCCCAAACTGGATAAATGTGACTAAGTGGGACAGTCCTTAGTCATAAATTCAGCAGAAGATGGCCAACTCGAAGCTAGCATCCAGCGGCACTTAGAACAATCTCGAAACGGATCACACATACAATGGAAAAGAAATATCATTCTGACTATTACAAATATACCTAATTTCGTTAATAATGACATAATAAGTCAAAATTTCCAATTCATAAAAGCGAAGCAATTTAAAATCCATAAAAATAAAAGCACGCAAATTATATAGCGCGAACCCGGTCATTTTGTAGTTCTAAAATAAGACATATCAACAATAATATTTTTAAAAGTATAAAAATTCTTTACACAGTAATTTTGGACTTTAGTGGCAGGGAATAAGGTTGTCAGACATTACTTCTGATAGCAAAATAACAATGGTTTAGGAAAAAAATATTTTGACACGTCATTGTCTGAGAAACATCAGGGCGATTTATCAAAGCTAACAATCTTCCTTATAAAGGTTCTGTTACACCACGCCCCCTTCCTTTGAAGTAGGCGTCGAGCTCCGCGATTGGTCGACAGCCACGTCGCGTGCGCACATTCCAAATTCAAAAATAAACGTGAAGAGCTAATTTTGTTTATGATACTTGTAAATATGTCGACGGAGGTTTTTATAGAAATTATAATTTTAGTGTTTTCGTGAGATGGATTCGTTAGTAGATCCATCGTCGAGTTACCATTAGTTGTCGATATTATAATGGTTTTAAGAGATATTTGACATTTCGTTATAAATAAAAGTAATATTGAAGTGTTTGGTCGATGAATGATGATTTATCCAGGTGATTTAAACCAAAATATTTTAAGTCTTGAGTGCTTATGCATTTAAAATGCTATAAATAAAATCTAGAAAGAATCAGCTGTATTATAAGAAATATTCTATATTTTTGCCAAAGATTTTAATAGGGCATCGTGCCTCTACCCAGATGGATAATCCGCCTTACTAAAGCATGACATTTAATTTCACTCCGCTTGAGGGGCTCCCTGAGCAAATCGCTCTCAGTTCGTACTGCGCACGGCTGTCAAATACTGTCAATTCTGGCTTGTTTATTTCATGTTGCCATAGAGGCGACTATCCTTCTGGACGTTTTAAATTCTTTGATTTTTGCCTCATACCAAGAGAAAATGTAAGACGGAACTGTCTGTGTTCATAAGTGACGCAAGTAATAGGAAGCCGGTTTTCTTGTAAATACATGGCCTCTCACACACACATATACATCATAGGAAGCCGATCGGTTGTCATTCCGTATTGAGACGTTGACAGTGACAATAAGGCTCAGTACCATTTGTGCCTGCTTGGGCCAGTACTGATTGTACTCGCGCGTGATACCTCTGCAAGTATTGGACAAAACAGCGCTCACCTGTCTGATGTTAAGCGGTTACTGTAGGTAGCCCAATAGACGCTTGTAGCGCCCGGTCCGATGCATCAGGCACTCGTTATCGATCGTACTTCCCTCCCCGGTAAGTTCTGGCGACCTTACTCACTTTCAGGAACACAACATTCAAGTTATTTGACTGCAATTTCAATACGCAATGCCTAGGACGTTCAACCAACTTAAAAAGCACAGTTTACCATAACATAGCACCACAATGACATTTAAAAACGTTATCAAACGTCAAATCTGACGTTTGGAAGGCAGCCATTGTAGCCGCTGGTTGACCAATGGCGGCTTCCGCTTTGAAATTCGAATGTTTTCTTTTTTTCTAATTCAACTGCTATTGTTTTCGACCAGTATCTTTTTATTTGATCTTTTTTAACTTTTGCGGCTTCATTGGTACGATCTTTTATTTCTATGAACGAAACAAAGTATTTTCTACCTTATCAAGTATCAAGATCTAATACATAATCTTAAAAGTCGTGTCGCGTGGTAACTCAGCGGTGAAAGCATAATAATAATAATAATAATAATAATAACGTTTATTGGATAAAACAATAGATTACAGTGCATGTATCGTTGGTTCCCAAACTAGGTAAAACCTGTATCTTGGGAACCACCTTCCTTATTGATACAGTTCATTCATTTACAATAATAACGTTAGAATTTCAAGTTTCGAAACATTTTTTATTTATTTACTATTTTCATAAGATGAGAAGCATAGGTACAAGATCATGAAATATGTTTGATTTCATGGCCCCGAACTTCACTTTGAAAACTGGCTTAAAAACTTATGTAGGAACGTATCAATACATATAGGTACCTTAGGGATGTCATATATTTTTTCTTTTCAGAATTTAAACTTTTTGTTACTCAGCAAATTTTAAAAGTACATACCACCAAATTATACAGTAGTTAGCTTATTTCCAAAATTATGATGGAATAAAAATTTGCTATCACAATGATAATAAGTCTAATTTGGTGTTAAAAAATGTATTGAGTAGCTAAAAGCTTTTTGTGCAAACTCACCCTCGGGAGGGTAATTTTAAATTGTACAGTCAGGAAATTCATCGTTTAATAAAAATAAGTATATATTTTCGTACAATTTTAAGCTGACCGAATTTTCGTGATTGTAAAGTAAATAAATTTATCAATTAGATGTAGGTACTAGGAGATTTCAAAAGATATATTTTTTTACACCTTCCAAATTTAAAAAATTATAAAAATTACTCAACTGACATTCATTAAGTCTATTTTACTTTTAAATACAGTTTATTGTTTCCAAGGCTGCTCATTTTTATGCTGACTGTCCGAATGTACAATTTACCCTTGATGTAGCCGACAATATTTTGACAGGCAATTTTTAGGGCACCGCACATCAAGATAAAAGCTTTTTTTGATACGAATGCATTGAAATAACATTAAAGTGTGCTTGGCTTTTTAAATATTTTTTTTACTGGAAAAGTTATGATTTGCTTCTACCTATAATTATGTGGGTAGATGCAAATCAATGAGCTTGAGGAAAACGTTTGAAAGGATGATGACTCAGTGCGTCAGTGGTAGAACGTTGAATGCCACGACAAAGATCGTGAGTTCGAAACTTCGAATCCTACAATTAATACTTTCGGATTTTGAGAAACACGAAGAAAGAAAGTCTTCTGTCAGCAAAATGAATCTCTCCTTGTGGCATAGTAGACCGGGAGATACTGGCACAAATTTCCTGTTAATTTGTACCAGTATGGCGATCCTTTAGGGGTCTAATTACGTAATGACGAAAAGGAAAATGTTGGTCATAGCGCTGGTACCGGCGGCCCAATCGCGTGGGCGTTAATCGCACCTTTGTGGTATGGCGGCCATTAGGAATCGTCGGAAAAGTATGGCATGGTGATTTTCATGACTCGACCATGATTAGGCAAAAAAAAACCTGGTACAAATAATATTATAATGTAGTCGTTAACCCGCCTAGAGACATGACCAAAGTACCTACTGCAGTATGCGCGCCTGTACTACGGCCGACAAACGCTGCGTGATGCCGAGCTCCTGAAGTATGGACACGTTGGCGCGAAAGTACGTCCACGATATCCCGAGCATCTTCCACCAGCACCACATCTCCAGAGTGTCATATTATTAATTTAAGTATAAATATGTAGGTAGATTGAAGCTTATGTCTGTAGGTGGGTTTTAGAAAATACATGATTCAGTTACTGCTTGATCTCGTCTTTGATTGCACATTCCCTAACTTGACATGGCGCAGTCGGTTAAAAACAGAGTTATTTAAATATTTGATGTAAAAATAAAAAAGTGAGGACAGTGAAACATAGTAAAAGGTGTAAAAAAGTGTTAAAAATAAAAATATTATATAATATACGAAAATGGAAACAGTTTTAACCCCGCCGTTACCATTCACTTACGATGTGAATTCGATGGACTTTACATCTGGGAAAATTGGTGAAAGTTGGGAGAAATGGAAGAAAGGTTTTAAAATATATTTTAATGCGTGTGAATTAAACAAGAAATCGCCATCAATTCAAGTAAATATATTGCTGCACGTAATTGGAGAACAGTGCCGAGAAATATTAGACCAATCGAATGAAACTACCCTGGAGGCATTATTAATTAAATTGGATGAACATTTTACAAAAAAGAAAAATATCACGGTTGAGAGACATAAATTTTTTACTAGACAGCAACTTGAAAATGAATCCATAGAGCAGTACGTATATCATTTGAAAAAATTAGCTCAATCGTGTGAATTTGGAAGTCTGAATGATGATTTAATTAAAGATCGGTTGGTGTGTGGCGTGACGAGTGCGGCGATAAGAGAACGCTTATTACGTGAAGAAGATTTGTCATTAACAAAATCACTTGATATATGCCGAGCAGCTGTTGTATCCCGTTTATATTCGGAGAATATTAAGAAAGAAGATTCAGTCAATATAATAAATGAAGATTGCTTATCTGAAAAAAATGTATACACGGTGAGAAATAAAAGCGGTGGAGTTTCATCGTTTACATCGAGAAAACAAGATGGTGGCAAGCGCTGGATGGAGGGTAATCGAGGACGTCGTCGCCCATATTGGCAGGAGAAACGATTTAATCAGGGGCCGTCTACGTCAGGGTCCTCAGAGCAACGTTTCCAACCGAGACAATGTGGTAAATGTGGAACCACACATAAAATGTATAACTGTCCAGCGTATGGTAAAACGTGTTCGCGATGTGCGAGAATGAATCATTTTGCACGAGTGTGTGGTGTACACTATGTGGAAGAGTCACAAGAACAGGTAATTTATTCACTATAGATGACTGGTCGGTTAACTTGAAAATAAATCATAAAATGATAATGTTTAAATTAGATACAGGTGCGGATGTTAATGTTTTACCCGTTAAATATTTATCAAGATTAGGAATTTCCGAGTCTAACTTATTAAAAACGAATACAAAATTAAACGGTTATTCAGGTGCGAAAATAACAGTTATAGGAAAATTGAACTTAAAAGTATATTATAAAAATAAATTATACGTTTTAGAATTTAAAATTGCAGACGTTCATAGTAATCCTATATTGGGTCGTTATGCATGTGTGGAATTGGATATAGTGCGGCGGGTCATGTCGGTTAGTGAAATTAATGCAGATAGCATACCCGATTTTGTTAATGAATATGAGGACGTGTTTAATGGGATAGGTTGTTTGCCGGGAAATTACAGAATTCAGTTAAGAGATAATGTTGTGCCAGTTATTCATGCACCTCGAAAAATACCATTTGCAATTAAGGATGATGTAAAAAATAAATTATTAGAAATGGAATCACAAGGAATAATAGCTAGGGTAGAGGGCCCATCGGATTGGGTTAGTAGTATGACGGTGGTCAAGAAAGCCAATGGGGGCTTGCGCATCTGCTTAGATCCAAAGGAATTAAATCTGGCTATTAAGAGAGAACATTTTAGGCTACCTACAATTGATGAGATAGTATCTAAGTTATCAGGTGCTCGGTATTTTAGTACATTAGATGCGTCATCTGGATTTTGGAATGTTAAGCTGGATGAGACTAACGAATATTGTACTTTTAATACGCCCTTTGGTAGATTTAAATTTCTAAGACTACCATTTGGAATTTGTTCGGCTTCAGAGGTTTTTCATAAGAAAATGTATGAAAATTTTGATGATATAGAGGGTGTATGTATGTATATTGATGACTTATTAATTTTTGCAAAAGATAAGAGGAATCATGATGAGATTTTACGCAAAGTACTGCAAAGATGTAGAAAAATTAACTTAAAATTAAATAAAACGAAATGTAAATTTGGATTACAGGAAATTAAATATTTAGGTCACAGAATTACCAAAGAAGGGCTTAGTCCAGATGATAGTCATTTAACAGCAATAAAGAACATGCCAACACCAAAAAATAGGAAGGATGTAGAAAGATTTTTGGGGTTAATTACATATGTTGGTACATTTATTCAAAATTTAACGGATAAGACTTTAGCGTTGAGGGAATTATTAAAAAAAGAGATTGAATGGCATTGGGATCAAACACATGACAAGTGTTTCGATGAGTTGAAACAGTTCTTGTATAAACGCCCGGTACTACAATACTATAATATGGAGGATCCTATTATTATGTCTGTAGACGCAAGTAGTACGGGACTCGGTGCATGTTTAATGCAGAATGGACATCCTGTATGTTATGCATCTAAAGCTCTCACCAAAACGGAGCAGAGGTATGCTCAAATAGAAAAAGAGCTTTATGCTTGTTTGTTTGCCTGTGAAAGGTTTTATGCCTATATATACGGACGTTCCGATATAATAATTGAGACCGATCACAAACCTTTAATTAGTATAATTAAGAAACCCATTGTAGATTCTCCATCCCGATTGCAAAGAATGCTACTAAGGTTACAACGTTTCACATTCCGGTTAGTTTACAAACCAGGTAAGCACCTATACATAGCTGATACTTTATCACGTGCGTATGAACTCGCCTCGGCCGATACTGTAGTACATAATAGCAGCGATGCGTATGATTGTGAAGTGTGTCAAATAGTTAACGATTGTGTGCAAAATACTTCCCAATATGTTACAGATTCTCAATTTTTATCACTGCAGAAGCACACAGAATCCGATAATGAACTACAGCAATTAAAAAAATATATAAGCAAAGGTTGGCCTAATAGTAAAAATGAGGCTGTAGATATAGTTAAACCATTTTGGAATTATAAAGAAGATTTGTTTAGTGCACATGGATTAATTTGGAAAAGTGATAGAATTGTTGTACCGAAAATAATGCGAAAAGAAATGTTAAATAAAATACATATTGGACATATGGGTATAGAAAAGTGCAAATTAAGGGCAAGAGAAGTGATTTTTTGGCCAGGTATTAATAATGAAATTCAAAATTTGATATCCAACTGTAATATTTGTTTGACATATAGGAGAAATAATCAGAAAGAAGAACTTATATCTCATGAAATACCGGATCGTTCTTGGGAAAAAGTAGGGGTAGATTTATTTTATAGAAAAGGTATTAATTACTTATTACTAGTGGATTATTTTAGTAAATTTTTTGAAATTGTTGAGTTAAATACAACGTCGTCTGAGTATGTGATAAACTGCCTTAAAAATATTTTTAGTCGTCAGGGAATACCGAATATTGTTATGTCAGATTGCGGACCACAATTCACATCTAGTATTTTTAAGCAGTTTGCTTCTGAATGGAATTTTGTTCATCAAACATCATCTCCTTATTATCCACAGTCAAATGGACAAATTGAGCGCACGGTTCAGACAGTTAAAAACATTATAATAAAAACAACTGCTAACAATACCGATTACCGTATTGGTTTGCTAGAATACTTAAATACTCCATTAAATGAACAATTACCATCTCCTGCTGAATTATTGCAAAGTAGAAAATTAAGAAGTACGATTCCAACATCTTATAAATTATTAAAGCCAAAGGTACATACACATATAAAGAAAAAGTTGAAAGATAGGCAAATCAAACAAAAAATATATTTTGACCGCACCGCAAAAAATCTACCTATATTGAAATCGGGTCAAAAAGTAAAGGTGTTGGATACTATTAGGAAGCACTGGATTTCTGGCACAATAACGCGTATGTTGAGAAATCGATCGTATGAAATTCGTTTGTTCAATAATAAAATAATTGTGAGAAATAGAATACATATTGTTAATGACTCACAAACCCGCCAAGATCAGTCACACGATTATAACTTCGATTATGATTATAATATATCGCCACCTACTTTAGGAAGTGATGTTGGAAATTGTCAATATTCAAGTTCTTCTAATAATAATTATGTTACTCGTTCTGGCAGGATAGTGAGGCCTCCCAATAGATGGCATCCCGAGCCATAGTCAACTCTATTCCATGACGCGACCTACCTGTGCATAAGGTATGCCTACACACCTGTGCATCATAGAACCTCAGAATAGAACTATACGTAGGTATGCAAGTTGCACTGTGATGATGTGATGCCTATGTTGTTTATGTTTATAACTTTACTGTTAGAATCTTATGGTAACTGTTCCTCTGTATCGAAATATTTGTACACGAGTGATTTGAGTTTACATAAATAAATAAATGTGAGTGAAGTTTGATATGAAATGTATTGCATGAATTAAAATTATTGTATCTTATTTTGATGTGGAAGGGAGGCATTCAATCATTTGGATAAGTTTAGATATAGTTAATCATGGTTGGTTGAAATATACTAGAAACAAGGAGTGAATATTATATGTAAAATAATCAACGCCAATTTAAGAGGTAAGTTAATCAAAATCACAGACTTATTTTCTTTTTGTTATAATTGGATTGCTATTAATTTGACTTGACCGTTATTCGAAGCTTATAGCTTTATGAGATAGCAGTCATGTGTTCCCGCTTATACATCTGTCTCTTTCTTCCCTATAGCTTTTTCCTTTTTTCTACCACCTCCCAAGAGTGGGGGCGAGCTGTGTAGCTGTGCGAAACGTTTTCGTTCTTCATTGGCGTCTGAGTTCCCGCTGAGTAAGTTCACGCAAAGAAATACGGTCACGAACATTCTTTGCACAAATTACCCTTTTTCATTTTAACTATTTCTTTTCATATTATAAATATTCATCGGTTTTAGTTTCTAGAAATAGTTAATAATCAACGTACATAATTCCTTGAGAAAATAAGTTAAAGGTAAAGTTGAATCTACCTACATTTATTTTTACACAAAAATTTTAACGGTTTATCCCGTTCGTTTTTAGTTTGTGATTCTAACCTGTGAAATTGTAAATTTGTTTTTTACATAAGATGGCAGATAACGAAGAGGCTTGTGCAGATCGAGGTCAAGGGCAATCGAAACCGACGACACCGGCGCAGCAAGCTAAACGTAGGTCATACTCATCTACATCATCGAGTAGCTCCAGTTCTTGCTCTTCATCCTCATCTTCGAAATCTAAATCACGAAGCCGTAAAAGAAACCGTCAAAAGAAAAGGGGGGGCAAACGATCGCATCGCTCAAACCGTAAGCTAGACGAATTAACTAAACAAGTATCTGACCTACGTGAACAATTAGCAACTGTGAACGGTGGCTATATTTCCGATGCTAGCAGAAATCTATACCATGAATGTGATGTGCATTCGCCAGAAACTATACGTAATACTAATACTGCCCCGTCTGCCCCTGATCGTAGTTTGTTTAATTTTGACGTAGTAACGAAATTAAAGGAACCTTCTGTTCCAAAAACATCTGATGAACATTTAAAAGAACTTCGCGAAGTGCAATTATTTGATGATATTAACTGGTGCGATTTAAGATATGCAGATACTCAAAAAATATATAACCATAGCCCGGGCTTTGTCGATTTAGAACCAAATGAGGAGATAAAATCTTATGATATGCTTCGTAACCTCGCCTATGCGGATAAAGCCTATGCAGCATTAACTTTATGTTTTCTTAAACAACGATCATCATTTGAAAATACCTTGCGAGAACTTTTGTCTTGGGCTCAAGGGGAGCAAGCTGTTACATTCGAATGTTTGTCAGAAAAGATATTTTCTGTATTTTCCGAAGGTGACTTTCGTAAATGTTCTGCAGACCTTCTGCAGTTAATATGTGGTCATCGTGCCGAAGTTTTACAGATGCGAAGGGATGGTGTAATTAATCGTGTGCGCGATCCGCTGATGAAGTCAACCCTCCGAAAAATACCACCATCATGCAGAAACCTGTTCAGTGCTGAGGCGTTCACAACTGCCATTGAAAAAGCTGGAGGAGTCCGAAAAGTTTTCTGGCCGCTAGACAAGCGCACTACTACCTCAAAAGTGTCCGCCTCGCAGGCTGGACCTAAAACAAACAGCTTCCCCTCGCAGGGGAGAGCACAATATTACCAGCCCTCGCAGGGCTTGAATTGGAACTCCTGTTCACATGCGAGTAATATGCCTAATGCTCCATGCTGCAGCAGACCTATGCCACCCTCGCAGGGTGTTTGCAATCACAGTGGCCCCTCGCAGGGGTACAATAACACACGTGCTGCAGCAGGCTCGCATAGTAATGACTTTTTTCGATCCCGTACTTCACGACCGAAGCCAAGGCAGCAGGAAAGCTACAACCATAGTCGTAAACGCACCTCAACTCCCCCAAAATTCAAGGGTAACAAAAGGCGTAAGTATTGACTTGCAAACCTTCACTGCCGGTCGCCTTGCACATTTTTGCAACAATTGGGAGTCAATGGGAGCACCAGCGTTCATTTTAAAAATAATTCAAGGGTATCGCATACCTTTTCGTCAAAAGCCTCCCCTCATTTATCCCAATCTCAGGCGGTCGAACTATCAGACACAAGAGTCGCCGGAAATGACAAATGTAATAAATCATTTAATGGAACAGGGAGTCCTCAATGCTGCTCAAATGTCTCCAAGCTTTCTTTCAACGATATTTCTTGTCCCCAAGAGCGACGGCTCTGCACGACCCATATTCAACCTGAAAGCTTTGAACGAATATCTTCACACAGAGAAATTCAGACTTATAAATGTCCTACGGCTTCCAGATTTTCTTCAGAAACAAGATTGGCTATGCAAAATAGACCTTTCTCAGGCCTATTTTCATTTAAAAATCAGCCGCAGCCACAGGAGATTTTTAAGGCTAATTTACAAAGGCAAGCTTCTCGAAATGACATGTCTTCCTTTCGGATTAAGTACAGCACCAAAGACGTTTGCCGCTCTCACGAATTGGGTCGCACAATGCCTGAGAGAGAAGGGGATCAGAGTAATCGTGTTTTTAGACGATTTTCTTCTTGCACATCAGGACCCCGAAATGCTTCAGAAGCACGTGAAGTTGAGTTTAGAAATTCTAGAATTTCTAGGATGGCTAGTAAATTTCGAAAAATCTGTCATTGTACCCCAGAGAAGGCTGATATATCTTGGGATAGAATGGGACCCTTGGTCAAATCAAAAGGGCCTTCCGGACGAGAAGGTACAACATCTAACCAGCAAACTAACGCTGATGCTTCAAGAAGGTGCCACTACGTTGAAAAAACTTCAAAGTGTAGTCGGGCTACTGAATTTTGCAAGTTTTGTTGTGCCAATGGGCCGTTTAAATTTCCGATCGTTACTGAATTTTTCAAATGCCCTTCTCAAAGCAAAGGCAAATACACTACACCTACTGCCGCCTCCTGCCGTAGACAATCTGAAATGGTGGATAGCCAACTGCCGCAATTTGACCCAAATTCATGTTTCACCTCCATCTCACTTTCTAACCACAGATGCCTCAGATCTAGCATGGGGCGCACAGCTGGACAATGTGCCCATCTCGGGCGAATGGTCTCCCCAGGAGCAAACACTTCATTGCAACCAGAAGGAGCTATTAGCTATATTAAAAGTTTTAGAAGGACACGCTCTGCTCCTGACGTGTTCCACTGTTCTTATCCAATGCGACAACAAGACAGCAGTCGCTTACCTGAGAAATCAGGGAGGCACCAAGTCGAGTCCTCTGCTAGATCTGACGTATCAAATATTTCACATTCTGGATCACAATCATATAGAAATCAAAGTTTTTCATATCCCGGGACGATACAACAGTCACGCGGATCACTTATCACGCTTACGTCAGCCTCCCGAGTGGCACCTACAGACCGTTGCCACAAAAAAGGTATTTATGAAATGGGGAACTCCTATTGTGGATCTCTTCGCATCGAAACGGGCTCATGTGGTTGCGAACTATGTAACGATAGACATTATGGACAATCAGGCTTTGTTTCACGATGCCTTCTCCCAGCAATGGAACTTTCAACTCGCATGGGTGTTCCCACCACCATTCCTCGTACCCAAAGTTCTGGCACACCTCAACCATTCGAGAGGAACTTACCTTCTAGTAGTGCCCAGGTGGAACAGGGTCTTTTGGAGAGCAGACCTAAAGTCTCGAGCTCTAGCTCCACCATTCAGCATACGGAACCTGAGCAAAGTTCTGTTGGACATGTCGACTGGCCAGCCACCTCCCAATGTCCAGGAGATAGAACTAGAGGTGTGGAAATGTGGGGGTGGTCTAGGGACATAGAAGGTTGGAGTGAGGATCAACAGAAATTATTGAAATCATCATGGCGGCCTTCTACCCGCAAAACATACGATGTTGCTTGGAAAAAATGGATACTTTGGTGTAATGATTACAAGATAAATTGTAAAAACCCAACAGGAGCGGAGTTAGCACGTTTTCTAGCAGATTTATACTTAGTTCATGGTCTATCATATAATAGTATATTATTGTACAAGTCTGTAGTGTCTACACTTTGCTGTGCAGATACGTCAAGTGCTTTAAGTTCACACTCCTTAGTAAAACACGTTGTAAAGGCCATTGCTCTTAAAAAGCCTATCCAAATGAAACCACCTATATGGGATGTAGAAAGCCTCGTATCTTATCTCCAAAAATACACAGTAGATGAGCGTAACATTTTTCATGTGTCCAGACATACAGCGATTCTTTTACTTCTGTGCTCTGGTAGGAGAATACACGATTTGACTCTATTAAGTACTGATTCAGATCATTGTATTAAAACTCTGAATGCAATGATTTTATGGCCTGTGTTTGGTTCTAAGACTGATTCACAAGACTATAGACAATCAGGATGGAAATTGTCGACTAATACTCAATCACAAAAATTAGACCCAATTTTTTGGATAAATAAGTTAATTTGTATGTCAAGCGTAAGACGCAAAGAAGCGCGTTGTTATAATTTGTTTATTTCGTTTAGAGGTGTTCCTAAGCCAGCATCAAGAGCTATGATCGCTGGTTGGATTAAATCTCTTTTAGTAGAAGCAAACATAACCGCCTCACCGGGCAGTGTCCGTTCTGCTGTGGCGTCAAAAAGTTGGTTAAACAATTGTCCTCTTGATGAGATACTTGAAAGAGGTAATTGGCGTTCTGGAAACACATTTAGGCAATTTTATAGGCGTGAAGTAATGTCTGCTACTACTACTAAGAATATTTCTAATTTATTTACTCCTGTACAATGATTCCTGTTTTTATTGTTTTGATTTACTGGATAACCTTGCAGTGATTGTAAATATTTGGTTTATGTTGCTATCAATCATTTTATTATAGCACATTATGTTATATTATTGTGATATCTATATAATGTATCATCTTTGATTAGACCTAAATTATACAATGTAAAACTACTGAAATATTTTATTTTATTCCATTTTTCAATCTAAAATAAAGTAGGTAGAATACCTTTATTAATAAGCAACTGCCTACTTCACAAACGTGGAAAATTATCCTCATAATTTGTTGAAATTCAGTTCACATTGGCGTCCGGTTTTTTTCTACCACCAGGCGATAACAAACACGTCTCATAAAGCTATAAGCTTCGAATAACGGTCAAGTCAAATTAATAGAAGCGTTTTACCTACCAATAAAACGCATATTAATTTACTTACCTTATTCGAAGCTTATAGATAATTTCTGCCTGGTTCATATCGAATCGACGCAATGAAGAACGAAAACGTTTCGCACAGCTACACAGCTCGCCCCCACTCTTGGGAGGTGGTAGAAAAAAGGAAAAAGCTATAGGGAAGAAAGAGACAGATGTATAAGCGGGAACACATGACTGCTATCTCATAAAGCTATAAGCTTCGAATAAGGTAAGTAAATTAATATGCGTTTTATTGGTAGGTAAAACGCTTCTATTAATTTGTTATAAAATGTGTTTGTTTATGTTCGCATGTATATACATTATATTTGTAGATCATATTTTATATAAATGTATAAATATGATAGGTAAATGTTATTGTTATTTTGAGTGCAAGAGTGCTCATAAGCATAAAAACATTGTACAATTATGAATATCCTAATATATTGTTTATAATTTGCAGTTCTTATGAAATTGAAAAGATTTAAGTTTAATTTTATTTATTTTTTAAGAAAGGAGGATGTCATATTATTAATTTAAGTATAAATATGTAGGTAGATTGAAGCTTATGTCTGTAGGTGGGTTTTAGAAAATACATGATTCAGTTACTGCTTGATCTCGTCTTTGATTGCACATTCCCTAACTTGACACAGAGTATCTTCCCCTTTTCCAACTCCCGCACTGTCCACGTCTCTGCCGCGTAAAGAAAATTGGGGAATACAAGTGTTCAAGACGCTTGCCTTCAGCGACAGCGAACTGGAAACAAAATGGTCTAGCACTGAGCAGTTTCAAAGGGGCTTCCTACCGCGGATGCTCAGGTTGTGGGATGAGATCCCCGCCGTGGTGGACCCAAGGGAGAACAGCATGGGGCTCATCAAAAAGGATGGTATCGTGCGAGTGATATCTCTATTCCTAGGCTACGGTAATCGCTTACCATCAGGCGGGCCGTATGCTTGTTTGCTACCTCATTGGTATGAAAAAAAGCTCCAGCTCATGAAAGACTCGACCCGACACGAACGTCGAAATGGCGTTCAAAGATGTTATCCTACTACACCTCCCTCGCAACGTCTTTTACTTTAAATTATTGAAAAAAAATGATTAAAAATATTATGAATTTGAAAAAAGGCAAGGAAATTAAATAGGTGCTAATTTTAATCCGCATCCTCATTGAGTCCACTCGATGTTCGTGAGAACTCAATTACTAAGCATATTGTGCGACAACCCTATGAACATATCAGTCAAACGAACCGAGTGTTGCTCTATTTGTCAATTGATTATTATCTAGTTGTCCCCCGTGCGGTTGCGTTCCCGGGATTTGTACCCTATGTCTTATTTCAGGTACCAAATTTCATGAAAAACTGTTCAGGCTTTACGGAGTGTGTTACGTTGAGTGACAAACACACGCACATAAAAACACTCGGATTCGAAGAATCAAAACTTAAGACACAAGATTTTTTATTTTTTATCATACAAGGTGCCTAACAAGCGCTCGTGGAGTGGAGTAGCATGATTAGCCCTTCGTAATCGATCGGCAAAGTTAAGCGATGTCCATCGTGGTCGGTACCTGGATGGGAGACCGCCTAATGGTATTTCAAATCGAGCGTTTCCGTGCTTCGGAAGGCACGTAAACCCGTTGGTTATCACTTAATTGTGATAGTCTTTAAGCTAGTTGGATGCCTCCTAGGCGGCTTGAAAAATATCAACAGTAGGTTGACCACTAGCCTACCTACACCAATACGCAGTGGACACACGTGGTGGAGTATCGCCCAGTCCCTTTCACCATTATTTGTGAAAGGAGGCCTGTGCTCAGCAGTGGGACATTATAGGCTGATGATGATGATGATGATGAAGGTACCAAACAAGCATACTTACGGCGGTAAGTCAGTTATCATGGCCTATATCTATAGGCCAATTAATCAATTTATTCTACCCCTGACATCTGTCAGGGGTAGAATAAATTGCATTACTGAAAAAACTTTATTTTAAAATCAATTCAAAGTTCTCAATTTGAGAACATAAGTAGAGCATACTCCCAACCGTCCGCATAGTGTCCCGTGACGTAGTGTGACGAATCTTTAAATTCGGTAGGCGTGAGTCCGTGGGAACGAGCACCGTCACTAATCAGGACACGTGGTTGCGGTACTTGCGGTGGCACGAAGACACAGCCGAATCATCGATATTTAAAACTAGCTGTTCCCCGTGGTTTCACTCGCGTTCCCGGGATACAATGTAGCCTATAATACTCGGGGATAATGTAGCTTGCTAGCTGAACCGCTCGTGGTGTAGCATGATAAGCCGTTCTTAATCGATCGGCAAGTTAAGCTACCACCGTCGTGGTCGGTACCTGGAGAGGTGACCGCCTAGTGGTATTTCAAAAACGAGCGTTTCAGTGCTTCGGAAGGCACGTAAAGCCGTTGGTCCCGGTTATCGCTTAATTGTGATAGTCGTTAAGCTAGTTGGAGGCCTTCTTGGCGGCTTGAAAACTCCAACAGTAGGTTAACCACTAGCCTACCTCCACCGATCCGCAGTGGGCACGCGTGGTGGAGTATCTGCCCTTTCCCTTTCACCTTGATTTGTGAAAGGAGGCCTGTGCTCAGCAGTGACATTATAGGCTGATGATGAATGTAGCTTCCTATAAGTGAAAGAATTATTCGGATCCTACTGGTAGTTCCAGAGATTAGCCCGTTTAAACAAACAAAAAAACTAACTATAGATAGTAGATATACTAAGTATAGATAACAACTATTAGTCCAGCCTGTGTTCAACCACAATCTCACCATGGTAAGTGATGATGTAGCCGAAGGTGGTGCACACAAAGCCTAGAAGGAACTGGCTCTCAAGTGCAGCTGTCAGTACACACCGATAGGTGCTTGGCGACACCTACTACAAAGTACCCCACCACCGTGCTATGGTTTTCCTTTTCGCTTCACTTCACGTACACGTGTAAAAACTACACAAATAAGTAATTTAGAATTCATTACCTTATTATTAAAATGGTAGCGTAAAATCAGAGAACAATTAGTTAAACGCACAGATTGTATTTCACAGCACCGTGGCAAATGTTTCGCATATAAAAACTACAATTATGTGTTATCAATGCAGTAATACTCGTGGCTAACAAGAACGTCAGGTAAGTGAGTATAAAGGCTAATTACATTTAAAATAAATATCCTGGGACATTCCTCACACACGGTCATCTGATCCCAAACTAAGCAGAGCCTGTACTATCGAAACCATAACTGATTTGCTTACTTAAAAGACATGCAGACATGTTCATGCACACAAATGTATGTCCTGAGTACTTCTGAGTCTAACCCAATAGGTCCAACACGATAGGTGGAATCTTAATCAAACACGCCAACTAGCCGGTCACATATTTTTATTAAGATAGCAGACAAGCATGCGATCCGCCTGATGGCAAGCGGTTACCATAGCCTATAATATGTGCATGATATGGGGGTATTACTCGCGCGTTGCCGACCGTCTTAACGAGGACTAGAGAGGAGTCGCTGTATCGACAACGGAAAAGATAATCCGCTTATTTCGGTAAAAGTTGGTACCATACCGTTGGTCCCTGCACACTGCCTGCAAAACTCCTCATGGATTAATGTTATTTGGATGTGATCTTCTGTGAAGGGGAAGTCATCATCATCATCATCATCATCATAAGCTTATAATGTCCCACTGCTGAGCACAGGCCTCCTTTCACAAATCAGGGTGAAAGGGAATGGGCAAATACTCCACCACGCGTGCTAACTGCGGAGGCTGCTGCTGGAGGTAGGCTAGTGGCCAACCTACTGTTGGAGTTTTCAAGCCGCCTAAAAGGCCTCAACTAGCTTAACGACTATCATAATTAAGTGATAACCGGGACCAACAGCTTTACGTGCCTTCAGAAGCACGTAAACGCTCGATTTGAAATACTACTAGGCGGTCACCATTCCAGGTACTGACCACGACGGTGGTAGCTTAACTTGCCGATCGATTAAGAACGGCTTATCATGCTACACCACGAGCGCTTCTTAGGGGAAGTACTTCCCCAAAAAAGGCATTTTCAGATGACAAAGGGAGCAACATTGGTGTCGGCAGCTGCAGCAGTTACCTATATCAAGAAATGTGCACCGGGTTCAACAACGCGACTTAGCTCGGGCCGGGTTTCCCAATTATTAAGCAGATTGAGCACTCCTAACTTTTCGAAAATGTAGCTAAGCGGCCAGTGAAGGCAAGCCAGAGAAGGCGGCATAGTCGCCCCGGGAGGTCTCGGGTCCATGTTGTCGCTCACCAACAGCTCGTCATACGCTGTCCTCCTTATGATTATTTAGTTTACGACTTCCCAAGAGCATATTAAAATATTTACCCGCATTATGCTTGCTTTTGAATTTTGAAGTTTACTCAGAGGTACAAGGCTGATTACAAAAACCATAGAAATAACAAGTATCTAACAAAAACGCATTTATTCGAGCATTTTTCATTCCAGAATGTTTCGTCTAGCATTAGTCGTGTCATCAGTGTTGGTACTGTGCTATGCTGGGGTACCAGCCCGATATAACGAAGTATCGAGTAGAAATGGACAACTTATTGAAACATTGGATTTTATCGAGAACAATCTGTGAGTGCCACTTTCTCTACTTTCATAAATTTGAAAACTTAACCCTGCTAGAGTTTGTAGTTAATTATTAGAGATCTGGTGAAAACTTTGGTCAAGAAACTTGGAACTCAAAGTCACAAATGTAAATACACCGGTAAAAATAGCCTTATCCTTAAAATGTATAGGGTTTTTCTTCTCTTCCAGAGCACATTCATATAGGGACACTGACAAACAAAAGAGAGAATTCTCGCTCATTTCCCATGCATCTCTTCTATACGTCCAGTCAGCGGACACCCATAGTGTGGTTAGAAAACTGCACGATTTCTTAATAGAACCTTCTGACGTCATCGCTGCAGATTCTCTGAAGGATTTGGCCCAGCTTAAATCGCTTATTGCTCAAGTATGTATATTTTGGTATTTTTTATGTATCATGAATGTCAATAGTGAATAGTTTAGTTGTGAAACTGGGCTAAGGCCTAGCGCCTTGGGGAATGCCATAGCCGAATAAATGCCAGCTTTGTAATGAAGATGTAGTTATGCTCCTTCATGGGATTATTTGAAGTCAGCTACATATTAGCGATTATCATGGTATTGTCAATGTCCATAAGCAGCGGTGACCACTTACCTTCACTTGGACTATCTGTCAAACTTTTGTCATACTCAATAAAACATTACATTTGGTATCGAGAACTTTATTTGTTTTAGATTCCTACGTGTACATAAATTAGAGAAAGAACAAAAATAGAGAGAGAGATGGAGGTAGAGCATAGCGTTTGTTCGCTCAAAGAGCGGCTCGGCTGGGGAAGTGCCTCCACTTTACGGAATGCCGCAGCCAAATAACTTTATGTTGTGTAAAGTTGTGTTCCTGCGCGTGTGTACGGTCGCCTGAGCTCATAGGGGAGGGGGGAAAGGTCGGTAACGCGTGAGCGATGCTTCTTGTGTTGAAAGCGTCAATATGGCTACGGTAACCGCTTGCCGTCAGGCGGGCCGTATGCTTGTTTACCGACTAAGTTGTGTAAAAAAAAAAAGAGAGCAACCTCTCTCAAATTTCAGTCTACTGACTGCAGAAGAACTTGAGAATTAACATTCTTTTTCAGCCGGTAAACGATATAAAAAGAGCTTGCAGACCAAACACAACAGATGGCGCATGTGTTGAAATACTTGCATATTATTACCAGCAACAAGAAGCCAGGTGTCCTGGATACCGTAATCATGTACAGCTGCGTGATACACTAGAGGAGCTGATAGTTGACGAGGATTACCAGCAGTTCCTCCATGGAGCCATAGCTGAAAGCAAACGTGGTGTAGACCTGTTTGCCGTAACATATTTCCTGGAACAACAGCCTCTGCTTGAAGATGTCTTCGAGAAATTCCGTGATATGTATAAAGATTTGAAGGAGAAGAAGTATCCCTGCAGGTTCTATGGTGGTAATGACTTGTGAAGTCAGAGATAGGGACGGCAACTGCCCGTTACGTTTCATAAGTCGAATCAAATCACAAAATAAACGTTAGAGCTAATATAGAAACTGGTTAAAAGTGTTTCATACGAGTATATATTTTTTTCTCCTTACTACTTATACTAGCTGCCCGGCGCGACTTTGTTCGCGTGGTGCTACCCTACCCTACCCTACCCTACCCTACCCTATCGCATACAAACCAATTCATTCAAATCGGTCCAGCCGTTTAGGAGGAATTCAGTGACATACACACGTACAGTATACGTAATTTTATATATAAAGATGTATGATGTACCATAAATATAATAAATATACCGTAGAGTTAAAGCAATTTACCGTGTTCTGTTCACGTAGCTATGGATCGTTCGATCACACACAAATGTCGCGCGAAGAGTCTTAGTCAATTAGTAGACTGTATGAAAATACTTTCGATTCTGTTAAAACTACAATATGTTTAGTTATTTCAAAAACACGTTGTAGATTCATACTAAGATTTCCTTCAATAAAAACTTGTGTACCATAACGAACCGAGTCACAAAGCCATAATATGTGAGGAATGTCCCAGGATATTTATTTATTATTATTTATTATTTATAATACGAAAAGAAAAGGCCATCGTCCTGGGCGCGGCATCCCCAGGAAATTGCCGTCGCGTCGCGCCCGTTTTCGTTTACTAGCCTTGCGTGCAAGATAATAAAATTAGAAAAACATCCATGTTGAAGACACCATAGAACGAGTTCTATATCGGCTAACCATTACTAATAATAAATAAAACAGACTCCCAAAGTGAGTAAAGAATATATAAAGATGTATAACTCCAATCTGACTGTCTAACTAATTAGTAGACTAGGGTTATCACTCGCACGTTAACGACTCTGCAGAAATCTCTTCACAACCCTCTTGAAGCATGCAGTAGTTGCTTGGGAAAACCACGATGGAACCTGAGCATCCACGGTAGGTTCATCTCCTAGATAGAACCTCCAAGACGAACATGAGTATATTTTCTAGTTCTAAGATCAGCATTTTACAATCCTAGAATAATCCTACAATAGACGTAGGACTTCCAAAGGATTTGGGCCGAAATAGGGGACCGAAAATTCAATGTAGGGCAACAAGTTTAAATGATATATCATACTTATAAAAGGACTTTGTTTGTACATTTCATACTAACTATAATATTATAAATGCGAAAGTGAGTTTGTTTGTTTATTTGTTACGCATTCACGCCTCAACTACTCAACGGATCATCATGAAATTTAGCATGGAGAAGGACATAGGCTATTTTTTATCCCGGGAACGCGGGTGAAACCGCGGGGGACAGCTAGTAATTTCATAATTGAACTGTTTTACAAAAAACTTAAACCGACTTCAAAGTACATCAAGAAGTAATCAAATCCTGATCTGATGACAATGGGACCAAACGGGAAGTGTACCCTTCCAAACAAAAAAATAATTTTCCAAATCGGTTAATAAATGACGGAGTTATGAGGTAACAAACATAAAAAAAATGAAAAAAAAAGTTTTTGACTTATGATGAAAAACTACCCTCATCTCCGAAGTTCGCAAAAAATATGAAATAATTACAGTTGGTAAATATTAAAGTAAATATAACAGGAAAAATAGAACGAAGTGTCTAACTAGCACAGTTTTTTCGATATCATCAAAATTCGTTTACAAATAAAGTTTCACTTGGCCGAATTTATTTCTCTCTGCCAGAAACCTGCCCGTTTTAATGTTTTATCGTAATTGCATGAATGATATACTAACGCATACGCTACAAACAGACAGACAGATAAAAGGATAGTGATGTTGTAAATCCCCTTGACCAACTTAATACCTCATTAAGTTGTATACATGTTTAACAAGTCACGGTAAGTCAACTCTAAGTAACAATGGTCGGTAGTTACCGTCCTACACCGCTACTAGCATGCGTACATGCAAATACTTTTAACTTTATGTCTTTAACTAATTGTGAAACGGGACTTTTCTCTTGTGTATGAGTAATTATAACTTTCTCTTGTGTGTTTTGGATTTGTAATTTGTATTAGTTACGCGATAATAATCTTTATGAATACTTTGTGGTAGTCGGTCTGTCTTTTCTTTTACTTTAGTTTTTAACCGACGAAATTTTTATGTATGATCACGCATAACTTTTGACAGAGTAGTCCGATTTTGATAATTCTTTTTTTATTGGATAGGGTATACCTCGAAGGTGGTCCCATATATATATGGATAAAAAATACCTACCCTAAGGGTGGGAAAATAGGGATGATTTATTTTTCACTCACAGATTTTAATGCTGAGTTGTGTATTACATCAAAAGAAATCAAAAATTAAGCATGTAGTAATTAGTAGAGTATAGCCACAAAAAATTATGAAATAAAAACTTTTTAACAAAAAAATAAACCACCGAAGAAACTGAAAAGCAAAAAATAATTTTGAATATAACTTGACTTTTTTGTTAAAAAGTTTTTATAATGGATGATTTTGATATTGATGAAACTTACAATATTTTTTTATGAAAACCTAGATTAAGTGAAAAAATCTAGAATGTGAGAGGTAAAACAATAATTGCAGAGTAAGTATAACAGGTGGAGATTTCCAGAAACCTATTAGATTAGTCATTCTGAACAACTTTTACAATGGGACCAGGGGCCCAAGTCTATTTCAATTGTGTTCCAATTTACTTTCAGTGGTGTCAAAATTGTGACATTTTACAGTTTTGATAGTCTACTTACTAACAGAATAGTGCCATTATGTCACAATTTTCACACCACTGAAAGATCATTGGAACACAATTGAAAAAGTAGACTTGGGCCCAAGTAGTGAATTCTCATTTTTTTTTTTTTCTTATAAAATGTCAGCCTTGCTCGATCATAACGTTTAAAAGTAAAAAATATTTTTTGAGAATTCACTTTGGTCCCATAGTAAAAGTTGTTCAGCATGACTAATCCAACATAGGTTTCGAAAATATGCCATCTCTAAATCTCCACGCAGTATACATAGTACTTAGTACACCCAGTAGACTTGGTAATCTAAAGATACTACATGAATGTACATACGGCTACACATCAAGCTATACATTTCTAGTATATCTCGCATTGTATAGGATTTCCGTAAGAAAATCCGTCAGCTAATATTGGAAATGCATAGCTTGATCTGTACCCGTGCGTACCTACTTTCCCGTAATTTACCTACACTCGATAATAGTTCGAATTCGTACTTTTTTCGATCAATTTCGATTGGGTGACAATTGGCGCAGTATCTCGCATAGGTACCTCACGCTTGCACTCTGTCTTTCTTATGGTGCGTCCATACTTGGCGAACCGAGCACGAGCCGAGCCTCGAACGAGCACACTGCGAGCACGATTCGCGTAGCGTGGCCGGGCTTGCGAGCCTCGAAGTAGCTCGTTGTAGGCTCGTTCGTGGCTCGTCTCGTGCTCGATTCGCGTAGCATAGACGCACCATTATCTGTCCCTACAATCTATTATGGCAGTTTTCGTACTTACTGCTCGACCACAAAAGCGTAAAGTTAATTAATGTTAAGTTGTAAGCACATCTGATTAGTCAGGGGGATGTGGTAGCTAAACTTATGCAGCGGGTGCATTTATAATGCGACGCTTTTGATCGGTGACCACCCTTAAAGGCAGATAGGAATTGGGTGAAGTTTTTTTAGTTTATCTTCTGTACTTATAAAGCTGAGGAGTTTGTATGGTTGAACACGGTAATCTCAGGAACCGCCGGTAGTACGATTTGAAAATAAAAAGGTGTCTGATAGCCTATTTATTGTATTATATTTATTTATTTTATAACATTAAGCTAGTCGGCTAGGCGGTCGAAGCTGCTTTAATAATATTTGATTCAAACAAAAAAAAACATGATTACATTATTGGTACCTACTGATTTTAATTTTTACGTTCAAAAGGTAACATACTAAAACTAATTCAAGTTAGTATTTATATAAATCCAGTTAGAATATTTAACTGCTTTACAAGCTTATAAGAAGAAAAAAAACGAAACAATCTTTTGTCATAATTCTATTTTCAAAAAGTGCATTCCTAATCCGCCCCCGCGGTCCGATGTTTACTTACAACCAATTTACCTAATGCACCCCTGCTATTATGGTTATCAGTTATTTTTTCATTCCGCAACGCACTCCGCACTCCGCAAGCGCAATTTTCCGCCACAACGCAACGCAACGCATGAAACATTCATGCGTTTATTTTAATCCGGTATGATCTATTGATGTTATTGGATGGTGTTATTCAATATATGATAGAAAATTAAGACGTCGTATTTTTTTTTAAACTTGGTTGCATGTTGTATTTTTTTTACATTATTTTTAACCGACTTCAAAAAAGGAGGATGTTCTCAATTGGGTTTTTTTTTTTTGTATATTTGTTACCGCAGAACTCCGTCATTAATTAACCGATTTGGTCAATTCTTTTTTACACTTCCCGTTTGGTCCCATTATACACTCAAAAAAAGGTTCTACAAAACTAGTTATGTATGTTGACGTTTTGTTGTCGGTAAACTGACTTTAGTTACATTTAATCGTATATCTCTTTGATTTAATCAAATAATTTAGTAATGAACCAAAACTAGTTTTGTTACTGGTAAGTTTTAGTTCGCAAGTCACTCTGTTTAGTTTATTGGTAGTAAAATTTTGTGTTCCTGTTAAATAAAAAAAAAATACAGTGTATTTTCAGATCGTTCAGATCAGTATTTGATAACTTTTTAATGTACTTTGAAGTCGGTTTAAGTTTTTCGTAAAACAGTTTTTATACTATTGTTAAATACTATGTCCTGTGCGGTGTCACTCGTAACACCAATAGCACTCGGCGACAATTGGGAGAATTGGATCAATGATTCCGGAGATTACCCTACATCCAAACTAGCGAACAAACTTTAACTCTTTATAATAAGTTATTATTAACGCATTTCGGGTGCTGTTGCGGCTGCCCCGTTTTTGCAGTACTTCATGTTTTTGTGAGGGCACAGATTGTTTTTATTATGCTACAAAGCGATAAAAATGCATGTCTTTGCTCTGCAGAGTCAGAGCCAGCACCAAGAGAGCCAACAGTATCCTGGCTAAGATCGCAGCCCAGCTGGACAGTGGGTACTTGAACCATTGTTGCATGTAACCTACTGTTACCTAGCTGCGCCCTGTCTTCGGCTTTATTTAATTTTCATGTGTTTTACTAACAAAGTTTTATGGTTTTGTATTACTAACAAAATGGAATGTAATATTTTGAAATAATTAATAAAATTTTATTATTATTATTTATATTATTAGTAGGAGACTTTTAATTTGCATATCTTTTATGAAAATATTTATTATTTTATTATTAACTAGCTGCCCGGCGCGACTTCTTTCGCGTGGTGCTACCCTACCCTATAGTGCTACCCTACCCTACCCTACCCTACCCTACCCTACCCTACCCTACCCTACCCTACAATAAAATATTGGTTTGTAGTACATGCTATGTATCAGAGATGGCGCTGTATGTGAAAAAAGATTTTCCCGCTTTTCTGTTGAAATTTTTCCTGAATTTTCTTTACTATAAACCTCACGGAGCCCGAGACCTTTCCAACGAATGCAAAACCGTGTAAATCGGTTCGTGCGTTCTGGAGTTATAGCGTCAGGAAGGAAAACCCGACTTATTTTTATATAGTAGTTTTTATATAGTAGATTGCTTGGCTACATGTTGCATTACACTACAATAATGTCATTGATCCCATAACGCGTAAAGTTATAAGTTGCAAGTAGTAATACGCAGTGACAGATTGGACTGTAATCCGCGGGGTGTGGGTTCGATACCGTGTTTGTGGTTCTTATTAGCACCTTATTAGTGTTATTGATTATTGTTAAGTAGATGTTATTTCTTATTTGAAATCTAGGCTATTTGGAACTATTTTCGTAAAACAAACCGAAACCTTCAAAGCGGGTAACACCTCTATGTAATTGTCTAAAATATTGAATAAAATATTTCAATGGCGATATTCATGTTTTTATTCGATGAGAAATTCCATATCTTCAAAAATCGATCATAGTATTTATCACGGAACAAATTTTTTTGTTACGTGAAAAAACAATATATTCGTCGAAATATAATGTACCTATATAATAATAATAATAATTTATTTATTTATTCAGATTTCATAGATCCATTAGGGTTAGTAAAATGCCTTATTTCTAGGGTTAGTACTACATTAATTAAATTTACATTAAATTGAGCTTATTATTAAAAACAAATACCCTCACACAAGACACTTTATGCACACACCAATGAATTTATACCAATGAGTGTGTGCACAAAGTGCCTCATGATCGGCGAATCGTAGTGATCCGCTATGGTATATAAAATAGTAGGTACCTACTTATGACTATTGCACTTACTTTTTTTTTAATGACCATATTCTCTGTTATAATTAAGCCGTTTCTAGCGTATCCCTAAATTACCAGGCGCCCTGCATTTATTAATTATTCCTATTCAAATACTGGTCATGAGTATGACGATACCCAACAGCATAATTCCAAACAGGAAAATCAGTAAAAATCTCTGTTAAACAAAAGACGAGCACGAAACATCAATCTCTATCCCTCCATTACAACAGGAAGCGGAAGTATTCGCAAAACAATTTATCATCGCCCGCGAAAAAAACGTGTTACGCAAAAAATCGGCCATTTTGATAATGCCGGAAACGCGCGCCGAATTTGCAATATGGCGGCAGACACGTGCCGTGGTGAAAATGTGATGGTGAAACTGAAAATGGAAAAGTATTCAAGAAATCTGGCTTTTTACCCGACTGACCCGGAAGGAGGGTTATGTGTTTCGAGTGTATGTATGTATGTATCTAAGCATGTCTATTTCTTTGGCACGCTCTGCAGCCTAAACGGCTTGATGGTTTTAAGCATATGAGGTGTCGTTATATTCAGGTTAGGTGGGAGCGTCATAGGGTATATTATTTCTATATGGCATCTACGGAAAAAAAAGAGGGGTGTTATTAAAAACTATTTTTGGGGGTTTGGAGGTAAGAGTAGTCGGGGATATACAAATATTACAAACAAAATACATACTTAGGTTATTGGTTGTCCCCGATTGCAATCTATATATATATAAATCAATGCCACTTTTCGTTGTAATTTTATAACTCAAGAACGGGCTTACCTATCCAAACCAAATGTTTAGGCTTTGTTCGGACTATTTAGTAGATGGTTTATGTGAAGTTTGCACAAAATCGGTCGAGCGGTTCTTCATTTATCACATTTTTATTATTTCAGTTTATACGTAGCGAAGCACGTACCGGTTAGCTAGTACCTTATAAAATTCAAGTTATATTCAAAATTGTATTGATTTAAGAGCTTGTTTTTCTCTTTTCAGTTGTTTTTTGTTTTACGCAGTCGGGTTTTTTGTTTCTTTTAATAATTTAATTTATCACACGACTGTTCAAGAAAGTAGTAATGTTTTGAGAATTCATGTGAGTTTCTTTATTTTGATCATAACATTTTAATTCCCGGGCAGATTGTATGTATGGCGTATCATCCTCCCAAGTGACACTGGTTATATATCATTTGCTTTTTTGTTAGATATTTGGCTGGACAGTCGTGTTTATATTCTTTTTATTATTTGTAAAGTTACTGGAAAAAATTATCAGCTATTAATCTATCTATCTATGCTAATATTATTAAGGTGAGGTGTGTTCTTGAACTTTTTTTTGTCTTACTCAAATTAGTTTAGATAATTGTAAGTAATGTACCAATTCTGCAGAAACTTTAAAATTGTACTAATATTTCACAGTCCACCCTAAACTGAATGCATCCAAAACAATAGCTATCCATTTGGCAGCACGCGTGCGCGCGTCACGCACGCGGCGCGCACGCGTTCTTCCACCGACATTTGACAGCCATTAGAAATGTTTTGTGTTGATTAGATTAATGCACTATATTCAGTTTTAACTCAAACATCTTCGGAAGTGAATGGGTGTGGTAGGATATTAGTAATGGTAGTTTTTCTCGAAGCAATATGGCAACACTCGCACGCTTCGGTTAATGTTTCCGTCGAGGATGAATGGCGGGCTAATTTTTGGTTTTTTGAAACGTGCGCGATGACAGTATGGTGAAATAATGTCGATACAAAATATCCCTATTTACGACTAAAGTTTTTTATAATGAACTCTATGTCGTAGCTATAACCCGACAAAATTATCATTAGTTTATAAAAAAAAAAGAAAAAATAATATATACGCGTCGACTTGTAAACCTCCTCCGTTTTTTCGTCGGTTAAAAATATAGGAAGATCAGCTCGAATTTGATATCGGAAACGGATTCAAAAACTACTGAGGCGATTTTCCGCAATTGCTTTTCTAATTTCCGAATTACAATATTTTTGATGTTTCTTTACGGCAATATCAATTCGATTCATCAAAAAGCTTTCGGAAATTAAAATAGCAGTTGCTGAAATTCGTCTCGGACATTTTTGAATCCGTTTCCGATATCGAATCCGACGTTTTAAAGTAACCCTGCAGATGCGGTTACCTAGTCACAGTGCGTGGGTCATACATAACGTGACCATCGTTCCGCTTTGGGCGGGACAGTCCCGCTTTCAGGCTGTCTGTCCCGCTCTCCCCAGTGAAGGCAAAAATGTCCCGCTTTCGCAAAAATCAGCAAGTGTGTCGAAAGACTTTAGACAAGTATGGACAAGTGACTGAATGCAGTTAAGTGTCCCAGTATTGAAAATTATGATTAGCAAGACTAATATCAACAAATCGTATGATGACCTCCATTGCTACTGGACTGATATTTTGAAACTGTTCAGTTTGAAGTCAGTGAAATATTTTCTACAGAACACTTCATGCGATTTCGCTCACTTCAAAACAGTGTCAGATAAGAGATATTTTCTTACTTTTTAGTGTACTTTAAGGCGATTTATTTTTTTGTTAAAAAGTTAATTTATTTAAATTACTTTTTTATTTCATAATTTTTCTTAAATGCACTAGAGTTTTTCCTATGACACTACACCCATAGTTATTATCAATAAGCCAGGCCGTTACACATATTTGTCCATATCTTGAAAACTACTGAACCGATTTCGATAAAACTTGCACTGTTCCCTAAGTTGAAGTAAATTTAAACCAATTAAAAAAGAATGGTTACAATCCGATTAAGATCTTCGGAGATATGCGTGGACAAACATACATACATACATACCTACATTCATACATACACCTATAAAATTTTGTTCCAATAATATTACACAAATACGTGTCGATTTGTATAATCTACTTTTTCTTAAGTCGATTAAAAGTAATCGAATACTGATACTCTCTCATAATATATCGATACGAATTCAAGTTAATTCGAT
The DNA here is from genome assembly GCA_947623365.1 of Achlya flavicornis. Lineage (NCBI taxonomy): Eukaryota > Metazoa > Arthropoda > Insecta > Lepidoptera > Drepanidae > Achlya > Achlya flavicornis. The sequence continues at coordinate 941,993 of OX392491.1, read as the reverse complement.
TAAAAATATCGAATACTTGTACAAGAATACGATCAAACAACTACAACTAGATATGGAACTCGTTATAAATGTGCGCCTGAGTAATGATATAAATACAGGATGTACTTTTAGGTATTATATTACCTTATATTACTTATAGTTTTTATTATTTGTTGTTGTAGCGGCAAAAGTAATTCATATTCTGTGACAATTTAAACTGTCTGTATTACAGTTCATGAGATACACCCCACTGACAGACAGACAGACGGACGGACGGACAGGCGAGGCTTAGTAATAGGGTCCCGTTGGTTTCCCCGCGTCCCTGTTACGTTCACTTAGAAGCTTGAATTTACATCTCCAAGTTTCCTTAGAAAATGGTTTGGCCATAGAGGGGGTCCCGTGCGGTTTATTGGGATTCTGTTTCTTATTTCAGGTTATCATTTTGAGGTTCAGTACCCTCCTACCGCATTTAAATCTGTCCATCCGTTTGGGCGCTACTAAGCCACAGACAAACAGACAAGCGACAAACATATAACACCCCTTTATTTTGAAAGTTGGGGGTTAATAAATTAAATATGACATTACTCCGACCCGCGGTTTCACACGCGTTCTCGGATAACAAATATTCTGTATTACTCTCCAGCTTAACCTTTCTATATGCAATCGTCCGTCTGTCTTAACGCAATAAACTCAAAAACTACCGAACGGATTTTCATACAGTTTTCACCAATGGAAAGAGTGATTCATGAAGAAGATTTAAAATTGGATGAAATATGATTGTTGAAGATGTCTGTTGGATAAAACTCTGCTACTAGTGCGAAGCCGGGGCGGGTCACTAGTTTATGATATTATTGCTACAGCCTGTATCAAGATAGGTGAGTAAGACAAAAGTTCAACGGCATTATTGTTTTAGCCCTATTTTGTTCATACATATGTATTTGCTGCAGGTACACCCAGGAAACATACATCCAGGAAATTAAGATATGTAGCTTAAAAACGAAAATAAAAAGCATCCTGTATTGAGACATGCACTCTGATATCAGTCAAACACTTAGTATTTATATACTCTGATGTCAAACTAAATAATACACCAAAAGAAGAAGGTACAGTAATTGTCAAGAATAGTAGTAGTAGAAGAAAGCCTAGGATTATGAGTTTTTTTTTAATTTGAAGTAAAAGGAACAATCGAAGGTAAGGTATTTGGATCTGAAGGGCTATTTTAAAACGCTCGGATTCGATATCGGAAACGGATTCAAGAACTACCGAGGCGATATTCCGCGATTGCTTTTTTAATTTACGAATTAGAATATTTTTGATGTATCTTTACGTAAATATCAATTAGAATCATCGAAAAGTTTTCAGAAATTAAAATAGTAATTGATAAAATTAGCCTCGGTTTTTTTTATCCGTTTCCGATATCGAATCCGACGTTTTTAAATAGCCCTGCCAGACCTTTGAAAATGAAAGTCTGACTCATCCATTTTGATTTTCATTTCAAGTTTCAGTACCAAGAGAGTCAAATCTTATGTCAATATTTCATCAACTGAATTTGAATGAAAAATTGAGAGGTAGAGCATAACGTTTATTCGCTCAAAGAGCAGCTCGACTGAGGAAGTACCTTACACCTTACAGAATACTGTAGCCAAAACTTTTTTGTGTTCCTGCGCGTGAAAAGCTCATTGGTTATGGGGCGCGGGTCAGTAACGTGTAATATGGCAAGTTATCATTGCTACCTTACTTACCATCAGCTGGGCCATACCGTTTACCGACTTCGTCGCATATAAAAAAAACATAACTATTTATGGAGTAAACACTTTCAAGTTTTACCGTAATAATATTAATATTGTGTAACGGTTAACGGTTGTAATAACAGCACACTTCTAAACCTACAATGGTGGTTCTGCGACACGTGCCAAACGTAATTGTCCCAGTGGGAGTTTTAGTAGACGTTATAAAAGGGCCCTTTCTATTGGTTCAAATCGTAAATCTATATTTGAAATTTCTAACGGTCTTATTACAAAAAACGATCTTCATCCTGGTTTAAACCATAACTTACAAGTCTTGGATTGTTACGGTACTAACGTTGGTCCTATGACTAAAATTCGATCTTATTACAAATCGCAGACTAACGGAGGATGTGTTAGTACCACAAGCTAGTCCATGATTAAATAATATCCACAGATTATCTATAGAAAACATTCATTGAATCTGACATCATTCGTTCGCACCGTTCCATTTATCTACATAGCTGATTAATTCTATAAATTATTAAAATTTAAAATAGTATATACTATTAAGATATAAATTCAAATATTGATTTTTGAAAAGATTTTGCTGGTGCAACTAAATTATCAACTATAATTTTGTTTTTGGCGTTGTTTTCACGTATAATAATGTAATATTACCCGTGAATATTACATATTAGCAACAACTCTTGCGCGTAACGGAATAAATGAAGTTCTCGCGCGTATTATAAATACGAAACTGCTACTACTAACATTAAGCAACAAAAAGTTAAATAAAAAGTGCTTATATTATAATAAAAACTCTACAATAGATGATCAGAAGAAAGGAAGGGGTGAAAATTGGAGCGCCGAAGAGAAAGTTTGTTTTGATGTTAAAACTGTGCGATACACATAACATTCTTTATGATAACTCTATTCAACCATTCTAGGATATATTATCAAAATATATTATATTCTTAGTGACAAGCAGGCCAGAACAAATTGATATAGAATTCGATCAAAGAAAAATAAAAAAGGTTCTCAACACATGTAAGTACATATAATTACTAGTCCCCATGGTTTCTCCTGGTCCTAGGGTAAAAAGTAGCCCATATCCCTCTCTATACCTGTCCAGCAGTTTAGGTGTGAAAAGTTAACAGACACAAGTTACTTTCATGTTTATAATTATGTATGGAATCTCCAGGGTGAAACCGCAGGCACAGCTTGCTTTTAAAAATGATGTTTGTTTGTTCAAGCATCTCTCAAAAAGTAATGAACCAATCTCGATGAAATTTGGCATGCAGACAGCTTATGGTATGGATAAAACATAGGAGACTTTACAAAAGTTGGAGATTGAACATTCTTATAATATAATTGCAGAATCAAGAATGAAAAAACTGGATTTAGAAATAGATTTATTAGAAATAGAAAGCAAGAAACACACTAATGAATAAAATGTTAGTAAAACAAATTCAAACCAAATTAAATAATCCTATGCAAAACAAGAGCAGCTTTCATAAAAATAAACTAATATATCTTTTTTTTTCAGGTCAACCACAACAGTAATAAATAATAATCAATGAAATGTCTTAATTTTACAAAACATAATGTGAGAATGTTAGAAATTATATTGGTATACTAGCAGACCCCCGCGGTTTCACCCGCGTACGGTTTGAATTTTCACCTTCGAAAACCAATGCACGCCATTTTTATTCGTCTGTGGCACGCCACTGATTTTTACAATTAAAACTAAAAACCTATATTATACACTAAAAAATCAAACTCAAAGAATCTTATTTAATTATTATAACAACAAATAAAAAATAAATTAAATTAACTACAATCGAAATATTATAAATGAAATAGAGAAAATGACCATCATTTTTTTCATTGGCGTCACACGGCTTGTGTATTTTGCCAATTTCCAGTTATATTATAAGTTCTAGTCACAATAAATCACTTTCACATAGTCCTCAGTCAGTCACCGTCCATAAAAGTCATGTTTTACTACAGTGGTGGTCATGTACTAAAACTCTTCACGGACTTTTGAAAAGACACGATAAACATAATTAATTTCATTTCACTTCACTGGTGAATACATCAATACATGTGATTGATCTTTATTGGATAAAATACCACCGATAATATGCAATAAAACTCGAAATACATGAATTTATGAAAATAAAAATGAGAACGCAACGTCCCTGCAAGTTCCCGCCAAAAAGTTTTTTTTTTTTTTAAATTAAATGGTCTTGCGTTTGGCCACTGACCCGCCCATAAGGGGCGATGACGAAGCCTAAGATGAAACACGCTTACCCAGAAGAAACCTATTCACTCTGGCCTTGAAAGTCCGAGAAAATGATCTTCCAAACAAATTTCGAAATTAAATTTCGAATTCTAATCCGATTTAAATATTCTTTTATATTTGACATTCCAATTTTAAAGAGCATTTCAGTTTTTTTAATAGAATCGGCTCAGATCAGATTACAGAACAAAAGGCAGATAGAGCGCGCGAAACACGGGAGTGAGGCCAAAAAAAGCAATTAGGAACAAATTGAAAAACACATACCTGGTATTCGCTTTTGAATTTGTATTTGCTATGTTTAAAAGTGTGTTAATTTTTTTAAAAAGAAAGAGTTTTTCGTTAAATAAAGTTTTTTAAACAAAGCAAATACAAATTCAATAGCGTATACCAGGTATGTGTTTTTCAATTTGTATTTCCTTTTTTGGCCTCACGTCCGGGTTCCGTTCGCTCCATCTGCCTTATTCTGTAATCTTTGATAATCGGATTGAGATTTCAAACATGTGTCAAAATAAAAAATGTTATTTAAATCAAAAGTACTAAGGAGTATTGATATCAACTTCAATGCAAATCGCCCCTAAAATAACTTTCTACCCCTTTTTGACCCCGTTAGGCGATGATTTTCAATGAAATACGAAACACGTCTTCCATCAATTCTGTTAAGGAATATCTATGCAAAATTTGAAGAAGATCGGACCAAGGAATCACGTTGTCCCATACAAACTTTGCCCCCGTTTTTCACCCCCTTAGGGGTAGAATTTCGGAAAATCCTTTCTTATCTGATGCCTACGTCATACAAAGAACACACCCTCCAAGTTTCAGGTCTCTACGATCAGCGGTTTAGGCTGTGCGTTGATTGTCAGTCAGTCATTCAGGACAAAGCATTTTATATGTATAGATAAATTTCTAAATTGAAAATAATAAAAGTGCTAAGTACTGTAACTTTACTTTATAAATAAATAAATATAATCAATGATTATAAGTTTCAATGAACTGCCTTCCACGAACTGTGTTTTCAACTCTTGATTGTGAAAATGTTTCTCTAGCGGATGGTGTCAGGCTGCTATAATTTTAACAAGAAAATATCTCCTCTCTCATGTCAATGGCTATATTATGAAGAACTGCACATGCTACTATAGTTTTTTTGGCACTTTAAATATCACAACACATGCCTCTTAGTAGGCAGCGGAAACATTGTTTCCATAACCTGTAACATCTCTCCACTGTGTTCCTTGTACGCATGTGAGACTGGTTATACCTTTCTTCTGCAGGTGTTGTAGGGTTCAGAACTGGTGTAAATAAATATGGGGTGCAAGGATAGCCACTGTCACCCAGTAATATTCCAGAGAAAGCACCAGCCGCTACTTTTATTTGCAAATCACTGTTTCAGTCTACATTCCCGGAATATTCTGGAATCATGTACATACACTGCCATGCCACCTGGTTACTACATCCATTATTCTGAGATCAGCATCACAGACCACCTAAAAACAAATGCTTGTTTTATTTCACATTACAAAATTATTCAAGAAAATTGAAATTTCAAATTATATACCTGCACATTTATAGATGGATATCCTTTTCTGTTAATATATAACTGCCCCCATCAGCATCTATCTTTTTGATGCGTGATGAACCTGTGTGACATCTGTGCAATGGTTCCTGCTACTTTCTTACATATATTTGGCTGACAACTGGCTGAGACACACCGTGCAAATCGGCTGTGTTGTCTTGAATCTATGAGTAAAACAATAATAATACATTAGAAAGTTATATTGCATATTGTTTTGCTATTATTAGACAAGGTTTATAAAGCACTTACTTCATTGCGAGCAATGCGAGCCCAGAATTTCAGGGGGTATTCGGCATCCTCGGGGATCCTGGGATATTTCAGCTTTTACCAGGTCCACTATTTTTAAGCCGAAACGCTTCGTGAACGTGTATTTATATCGAAATTCTTCGTCACACAACTCAACAAAAGGGTTCAGCCAATAACGAAGTCTTAAAGGTCGCCGGGGCACTCGTAATAAATCTAAATCGTCCATATCCTCTAGATCAATAAATTAAATCAATATTATCCATTCTTCTTGTAATCAGAAAACAAAAGTAAAACAATAAAACTTAACCTCACTGTGCAATTTGACGTTTGCTAGTGACTTTAGTCCTCTGTCGTGCGATAGTCCAAAGACAAACTAGGGGTGCTGTTGGTTTATCTTTAGTACCATCATTAATCCACGAATTTGAGATAATCTACGTTTTGTAATACGAAATATTTTAGTACATGGTTTGTTACCATGTTTAATCCAGGTACGAAATTTAGTCCACGTTTTGTAATAAGACCGTAAGCACCTTATTACAAAACATGGTTTAAAGGAAAACCAGGTTTTAAAATAGCCTCGTCCCTTTTTATTATATGACGTTAGAAAGTGACCAAATGACAGTAAAACCTGGCTTTACTTTAAACCATGTTTTGTAATAAGGTGCTAGGGGTTTGATTGGAAATCATACATTTTCTAAGATATCCTATATATTTGATACAGCTAAAAATGTATAAAATAAAAGACTGTGTGTGAATATATTCCTACCGAAAATACAATGTAGAAAATTCAATGGCAAGCACAATAATAAGGAAGCGACCTAGGATGCACCCTTGCGGCACACCCCAACAAATTAACGTGAGTTTTAATCAAAAAACCGTGGGTGTGAAAGCCAAACAAACAGGGGAACAAAACTTTCCCATATCGATAATGGAACAAAACAGAAATATAACAAAAACATGTTTTTTTACGTATTTAACGCGTGTGTTTTAATCAAACGACAATCATGGAAATCATTTCTGTCAATAATTACACTGATTGCGGGGAAGCGGTGATTTGTGACGGGCGATGACTTTGGTGATTAGTTTTGATTGATGGAGGGTGCGTTTTATAGTTTTGACCAACATGCAGTGTAAGTAACTGATGGAACTGTTTTACAAAAAACTTAAACCGACTTCAAAGTACACTAAGAAGTAATCAAACTTTGATCTGATGACAATGGGACCAATTGGGAAGTGTACCCTTCCAAACAAAAAAAAAAATTTCCAAATCGGTTAAGATGACGGAGTTATGAGGTAACAAACATAAAAAAAGACAAAAAAAAATTTGACTCTTTTACAAATAACATAAACCGACTTCAAAGTACACTAAGAAGTAATCAAATCCTAATCTGATTCAATGGGACCAAACGGGAAGTGTAAGCTTCCAGACAAAAAAGAATTTTCCAAATCGGTTAAAATATGACGGAGTTAACAAAAAATAAAAATAAACAACCGAATTGAGAACATCCTCCTTTTTTTGAAGTCGGTTAATAAAGGACAAAATATTGTCAGTTTCTTAAAGACAACATGCTCTGGGTCTGAGTCAAACAAAGCCTAGAAAAGATAGATATACATATAAGCCCCAACATTATAAAAGCCGCAGTAAGTTCAAATTAAACAGAGTCTAAATAAAACAAAGGAATGTATAAGGTACCTACGAGCTCAGATTACAGAACAATTTTATTGTTTGATTTTTTTGGCTATAGGATGTCTCTCAACTCAGTGTGCCTTTTGGCAAAGGCCTCCTCCAGTTGTTTCCATTGCTTCCTGTCTTGAGCAACTCTCCTCCATTTGGGTCCCGCAGTAAGTTTCAGCTCATCTTCATCTTGTATTCTTTATTAACTATTTCTAACTATTTACTCAATTGAATTTATTTTCTTAACTTGTCTTCCTGAAGAATGTATTTTGGCCAGTAATATCGCGGAGCGCAGCCCCCACAGAGGCACTTTGATTATGGCTGGTCTATAAACTACGGTGACCGTTTACAGAGGACCGTATTGTCACCTTAAAATAGTTGATATAAAAGAAAGTTAAACAGACATTGATAGTCACCTTTCTAGATAATGAAGTGTAATACAATAAAGTGCCGAGAGCTGAGTGAGTGCACAATGTGCGCAATGAGCCGCTCTAAGTTACCGCGCCGCGCCCTGCGACAATGCACCGCACATATGCCCCTCTGAACAACGTCAGTACAGCTCTTACTGTCTTGATACTTAACACGTTTTAGTTGAAATATGTCATACAATTTTATCAAGCAACATTGTTCGTTTGAATGAATAGTTTTTTTTTTTTTCGCGATTTCAGTTTTGGTCCGGTTCGTCATTAATCAATACCACGGAGCTATCGTCGCCTTATAATTTATATAATATATGATTGATAATAATATAGCCTATTATTATAACTGAAAAATTCTATTAAGGCCGTCATTTATATTATAACAAAAAATTAGACACGTATTTTTTCTTTACAAAAAATACGAAGATATCGTGTGTTGAAGTTCCGCGTGACGTCACGTTATGGTACAGTTTATACTCTCAATTGACGTGCTTTATCTTCGTAAATTTTTAATGATTTGTTAAAGCAAAAGAATACGTGTCCAATATTCTTTGATAATCTAACTGATGAACTATTTAGTTTTTTTTTTGTCAGGAATCATCCAGATTATGCGGTCACCATAGCTTATAGATGCTACGAGAGTATCAATCAATATTATAGACTGGCCAGTTGGCGCAGTTGGTTAATACTCTGGTAAAGATTCCACCTATTGCGCCGCAGGTCGTGGGTTCGATTCCCGCACAGGACATGCATTTGTGTGCATGAACATGTTTGTATGTCCTGAGTCTGGGTGTAATTATGTATATTAAGTATGTATTTACAAACAAAAAAAGTAGTATATGTATTATATCAGTTGTCTGGTTTCCATAGTACAAGCTCTGCTTAGTTTGGGATCAGGTGACCGTGTGTGAGGAATGTCCCGGGATATTTAATGTTTTAAAAAAAAAAACTGCTACTGAAGTATCAAAAGTATCAATAATAGTATAGCGTACTACAATTGGGACACACACAGCTAGGGGTGTCTTGACTGACAACTAAATGAAAAATATTCAACAATGCAATCCGAATGAATATTAATTATTATATAAAATAAGTCTATTCAATAACGATGTAATATTATAATATTATAATTCGAGTAATAGGCACGCTTTGTGTCTTGACACGAAAAAAATCTGTTGTCCATTTTGCATGTTTTTATTAATATTTAAATTACTTTATAACGCAGGGATTGTTTTGGGGTCGGATTATTTTGATATTCATCTGTCCGTGGCTATATAACGGACACAGGTGTTCCCTAAGGGCTCAACCGGTTGGCCCGTTGATGGGACGCGCGTCCCCATATATGCTATAAATAAATAAATTTATTTATTTATTCAGATTTCATATATCCATGGGTTAGTCAAATGCCTTATTTCTAGGGTTAGTACTACATTAATTAAATTTACATTAAATTGAGCTTATTATTAAAAACAAATACTCTCACACAAGACACTTTATGCACACACCAATGAATTTCTACCAATGAGTGTGTGCACAAAGTGCCTCATGATCGGCGAATTGTAGTGATCCGCTACTGTCCTCAGGATACTATTCCGGCTGCCCCGCACTCTCCCTAACACTATGTCCCTACTCCTAAATTATTAAAGAACTTTCCGTCAATAATAAATAAAGAAAACTTTTCATTTTGTCCATTATATTGCTTCCACTTGTACAACGTACAGTGTTCTAAAATGAATTGTTTAACCTGATGCCCACGGCCTTCTACCATCGCAACTCTCGCCATTGACAGGGAGTCCATCCTCACACATTGGAACCGAAATGGTTTCGTACTGTGCGGTTTCAAAGCTTCCTACCGCGGCTGTGGAATGAGCTCCCGCCTTGGTTTTCCCAATGAAGTATAGCATGGGGTTCTTCAAAAAGTGTGTGATATTTTTGCAGGGTCGGGTAAGGGTGACCGCTTGCCATCAGGCGGGCTGTATGCTTTTTTTTCATGCCTAAACCTCTGGATGTATCGTGTTGTTGGCACGCATGTAGCTGTTTAAAAAGGGACGATTTTACTTGTTATCCTGGGAACGCGGGTGGAAAAACACGGCCTGGTTCACACACGGCTATCTGACTCCATGATCCTCGAGCTTTCAGTAACGTAGCATTAGACATTCGACATTAGGCGGTCTTCTCTCAAAATGTATATCTTTCAGAGACCTCAACAACACGCCATAGCACAGATTACTAATTAGTAACTGTAAGCCATAGTTTTATTGTTATCTGATAAATACACCTATGGAAACGCATTCGATACAAACAGACAAACTTTGTTGATTTTTAGGGTTCCGTAGCCAAATGGCAAAATTTATCATGTCTGTCTGTCTGTCCGTCCGTATGTCACATCCACTTTTTTCCGAAACTATAATGTTGAAACCTTAGACCTGAGTATTTGATATGAATTTGAATTTATGACGTATTAAAAAAAAATACTTACTAGATCTCGTTCAAACCAATTTTCGGTGGAAGTTTGCATGGTAATTTATATCATATTTTTTTTTTATTTGAGTTTCAGTTCTAAGTATGGGGAACCCCCAATTTTTTTTGTTTTTTTTTTCTATTTTTGTGTGAAATTTTAAATGCGGTTTACAGAATACATCTACTTACCAAGTTTTAGCACTATATTTCTGTGACATACGGACGGACAGACAGACAGATAACGAATCCATAACAGGGTTCCGTTTTTTGCCATTTGGCTACGGAAACCTAAAAATATAACCTTGCAGAGAATCTTACCTGTTCTTCTCAGTTGAAGGCCGACTTACGAACTGGCGGTAACTTCAGTAGCTTTGACCTTCATAAGTGCCTTATTAGGGCCTAAATTGAATAAATGGCTTTGACTTTGACATTGTTTTTATGGATTTACATTATGTACCCAGATATTACCCTTTCAATACATTTCACGCACCCCCTTTCAAACTTATTCTACATGAATAAAAATAGCTAAAGAATGACGCGTTGTTTTGTAACTAGATCAGTGATCATTTATATCAATTTATTTTCGTGCGATCAATGCTTTTTAGCGATCTACACGCATATGCGATGACTGAGCGTTTTGTTCGCGTAATTTTTTACTCCATTCTTATGAGGCACAAAAAGTACAGTTCATCATTATCAACATCATCAGCCTATAATGTCCCACTGCTGAGCACAGGCCTCCATTCACAAATCAGGGTGAAAGGGAATGAGCAGATACTCCACCACGCGTGCCCACTGCGACATTTTTCAAGCCGCCTAGGAGCCCTCCAACTAGCTTAACGACTATCAAAATTAAGTGATAACCGAGACCAACGGCTTTACGTGCCTTCCGAAGCACGGAAACGCTCGATTTGAAATACCACTAGGCGGTCACTCATCCAGGTACCGACCACGACAGACGTAGCTTAACTGTACCGATCGATTAAGAACGGCTTATCATGCTACACCACGAGCGCTTCTAAAAAAAGTACGGTTGCTTACGTATTATTCCAACATAGTGGTGTAGGTTCCAATTCCTAACTGTACATCTGAAGGAAGGAATCTCATGTGAAGGAAGACAACGACATGCATAACTACACACTGGGATCGTTTGGTGGACTCATTCCAGAGCTCACAAGACCCATTGGCGAAAAATTGCTTGCCTTTCGGTTTTCTACAGAATGTATGTTGGCGTTTTTTTTTATCGAAGACACCTGCTGATCTCTTATGTCCCGGACACAACGTTTACAGCAAAGGACACCTCCAGCATCTGTTTCCTGACACGTATAATTTGGACACCTTTATATAGCGCTCTAGAGTGAATAATCATCTTTTGAGTTGCTTTTGGCTATAAGTAAAATTTCCACTTTTTTTTTTTTCTTTTTTTTTACTGCCTAGGTAAAATATGTAGGTATATGAGCCTGTGTTTGACCGAAATCTCGCCATGGTAAGTGATGATGTGCCCGAAGGTGGTAAGCACAAAAAGCCTAGAAGGAACTGGCTCTCAAGTGCAGCTGTCAGAACTCATCGATAGGAGAGACTTTGCCTCCTTATGTGTGTTCTACCGCTTGTACAACGAAGAGTGTTCCAAGGAATTGTTCGACTTGATGCCCACGGCTACCTTCTACCAACGCAACTCTCGCCATCGACGGGGAGTCCATCCTCACACATTGAAACCAGAATTGTTTCGAACTATGCGGGCTAAAAGGAGTTTTCTTCCGCGGACGCTCGGACTGTGGACTGAGCTCCCCGCCGTGGTTTTCCCAATGGAGTAGGTACAGCATGGGGTTCTTCAAAAAGGGTGTGAAGAGATTTCTTCAGGGTCGGCAACGCGCGAGTGATAACCCTGGTATTGCAAGCGCCCATAGGCTACGGTAACCGCTTACGATGATAAGGCGGGCCGTATGCTTGTTTGTCACCTTAGTGGTATTAAAAATAATAAATAAATAAATATCCTGGGACATTCCTCACACACGGTCATCTGATCCCAAACTAAGCAGAGCTTGTAACATAAAAAAAAAAAAAAAAAAAGGTGCTTGGCGCCAGATTTTCAACTTGAGGGTGGTTCAGCCAGATGGGTACTACAAAGTACCCTACCACCATGGTATGGTTTCCTCACGATGTTTTCCTTCACCGAAAACTCAAGCCTTAGGATTCGAACCCGCGACCTTCGTCTGGGTATCCGACGTTAAAACCACTGCGATATCATCGCTTTAAAATTGTGATATAAGTCCACTACTGGAAATAACCTCCAATACCTTTCCTTATAGTTGCCACATCTACCGGCCCTCCACTTTCGCATCGCGAACTTCGCGGTCATACATCCAACTATCGCTCGCATTTGCAATAGTTAAATTATCCGTTAACCTTTTAAACAATTTAATCAAGTCTCTTAGCAATCGACTCATAAATCACTAAAGACATTTAACTCTTTGAGCTACTAAATCAACGGGTATTGTAATGTAAGCAAGTAATAAGTAATAAAAATAATTAACTAGCTCGGACGGACGGACAGGCGGACAGACATTCCACGCCGGCGTCGTGGTTATCGCGGAAATAAATTTAACTTGATCCTTGGTGTAGTATGTGGGTAAGTTAGTAAAGCAACTCGGATGTGACTCTCAAAATAACACCGTTCAGAAAAAGAATTGCATAAAAAAATGTTTGACTGTCTCACAGTGGTAAGTTATAATTTTGCTAAAGGAGGTAACAGCTCTCAAAACTTAGAAGGAACTTGCCTCTCGTGTAAACCTAATAAAGTCAACTTGTATAGCCAAAGCAACCGCGTTTACCAATTAAATATAGTCCGATTTTCATTTGATTTATATTTAACTAGTTGCGCCTCGCGTACCCAAGGGTTATCCTACCCTACCCTACCCTACACTACCCTACGTAATTTTCTTAATTTGCGTACCCAAGGGTTATCCTACCCTACCCTACCCTACACTACCCTACGTAATTTTCTTAATTTTTTTATTGTTCTACAAAGTATTAGAAAACATTTAAAAAAAGATGAATGAAATCGGTAAAGCCGTTCTCAAGTTATAGCGTGATCATGAGAAATAGGGGTTAATTTTAATTTATATTATAGATTTATGATATTCGGCCTATTAATTTTTGGCCATATACGGTATACAGAAGAAGCATGTCAAAAAATACTAATTTAAAATCCCCGAAACGTAAAATAATGCTATTGGAATATTCAGTTAATTTTTTGCAGCATAGTAAAGGGTTGGGTTACTGTTTTAGATTAAATATTTACTGTGCCTTTACTGTCGCTTGCGGGACCATGTTATCCTTTCTGATCCTCATATGTACATGTATGTCCCTGGCCAGGTAAAGCCAGATTTTTTACATGGAGATAATGTCTATTTTCTATACTTAGGGAATAATTAGGTATTGTATTTTTTCTTTATTTGTCTAAACTTGTATTTGTCATACTACATATACCTACTACTGTTTTGTTTGTAGATACATACTAGAAAATACATAATTGCACCCAGACGCAGGACATACAAACATTGTCATGCACAAAAATGCGTGTTCTTCATCGATGCAGATGGGAATCGAACCAACGACCTGCGGCGTGATAGGTGAAATCTTAACCAACCAAGAGAGACGAGACCTGCATTTAATCCACAACGAAAGGATCTAACGACCATTATAGTAATTTATTATGAATACAATATTTATGGACGACGACGTCATCACAGTATCAACAAGCATGTCAAAACTATGCTATAAATAATATATATCACATGCACGATGAAAACAATAGGGTTCAAAATTAACTTAACTATGAAAAAATAATCTGCGACCAGATCAACATTACGGAAATTCATTTACCCAGCATGATGGAAAGCGATATGAAATCCAAAATACTCGGAAACACAAAAATATATGTTATCCTGGATGTTTCTCATCCCATTAACTATGATACTTAAGTTTCTAAGCACACATCTGAACTACTATAGTCCCATTCTTTACACAGTACACCAAGAACGAAACCGAATGGTGTGTCTGAGGAAACTAAATTGAATCGAGAATAATAACAAAGAACAAGAAATACACAAGCACATCATCGTCATCATCATCGGCCTATAATATCACACTGCTGAGCACAGGCCTCCTTTCACAAATCAAGGTGAAAGGGAATGGGCAGGCTAGTGGTCAACCTACTGTTGGAGTTTTCAAGCCGCCTAGAAGGCCTCCAACTATATTAACGACCATCACAATTAAATGATAACCGCGACCAACGTCGATTTGAAATTCCACTAGGCGGTCACCCATCCAGGTGCCGACCACAACGGTAGTAGCTTAACTTGCCGATCGATTAAGAACGGCTTAGCATGCTACACCACGAGCGCTTCCACACAAGCACATACCGAAGCTGAAAGCGACACGGAGCCTCTCAACCACAGAAGCTATGCTCTCCGAAATCGAGGTCCAGCATGGAGGAAGTTAATCAAATGAACAACAAAGAAATAACCAAACTCAATCCAGGAACTAAATACCAAAGAGAGAAGAAAGAAGACAACATACACCAACGCTCATCCCTCTCTATGATACCCGTCTTCCCATTTTCCAATATTGGCTATAGGCTGAACAGTCGGTCGATTGTGGTCAGCTGGTTGCGGTTGGCTGGCCGTCCTCTCCCATCCCAGAGCGTGTCACTCCTATATACCACGCACTCCTCGGTTTATCCATGGTTACTCCGATACAACTATTCAGGTACTAGTCATTATAAACTAAGTTAGTTACATGGTGGTTGATGCTTGAATGGTTGTATAGGACATGGGTCGGTCGTTGTACTGGCTGAGACAGTGCTAATCATCATCATCATCATCATCATCATCATTTGTCTAAACTTGTATTTGTCCACAATTTTCAATAAAATTTTTTTTTTTTTAATTAATATTAAAATTTCAGATTTGAATTTGAATTTTGAATTTTTGAATTTGAATATCCGACGTCACTACCGCTGAGCCGTCATCGCCTTAACTTGTGTTACCTCAGGAAGTTTTCCTTCATCGAAAGCTCAAATTATTTGTTGGATTCGAACTCGCGACCTTTGCCACGACGCGACGTAACTATTATCGCCTTTACGTAAAGTTATTTAGTTCAGTTTATTTCTAGTTTGTAATTAGTCAAATCACCAGTAAATAAATCTGTAAAGCACATCGGCACAGTTTTACTATTGCAACGGTGTGTTCCGCCAGCTGTACTCGAGAGACAGTTCCTTCTATGCTTTATGTAAGTACCGGACCGTATTTAGAACAAATAGACACTCCGAGCGCGCAGTATTCACAAGTTTTTTATTTATTCCAATATACCAAATATCAAGTCAATCCGACCACTGGAAGTGGGTGAAATTCGACTTGCAAGATTCTACCCGAATAAACATAGTTACTTACATACATTATACCTAAGTATTTTTTATACCACTAAGGTAGCAAACACGCATACGGCCCGCCTGAAGGTAAGCAGTTACCGTAGCCTATGGACGCTTGCAACACCAGGGGTATCACGCGTTGCCGAACCTGAAGAAATCTCTTCACACCCTTTTTGAAGAACCCCAAATAAAATAAAAAGTTAAATAAAAACTTATAAAAAGGTAATGATTTCTCTTCACTTATTATAACATACATACATACAGTATTATCTACCTACTTTAAACAGATTTGAGTGGCCCTAAGCCACATGTCGTCAGACCCATCACATGCTCCGTAGAATGTTGTTAATTTTTTATACCACTCGGTTACACTGTCGATAAATCTCCGGGACACGCGACGAGTCCGTCGCCATTTTTTTTCTCTAGTTTTGAGAGCCGGTTTAGAATAGGAATTTTATTACGTCATTTGTAAGCGGAAGGGAATTTTCGAGGTGATCTTATGGTGCGTCCATGGTTGTCGAACCGAGCACGAGCCGAGCCACGAACGAGCACGATTCGCGTAGCGTGGACGAGCTTGCGAAACTCGAACGAGCATTCGTAGCGTGTTCGACTCTATGGTTCGACTGCGCTCCGCCCGATTGACAGTTTTTTCACGAACACAGGGATTCGCATCGCGCTCGTTGTAGGCTCGTTGAAGGCTCGTTAAGTACGTCCACGCTTGAAATCGCGAGCAACGAACAAATCCTGTTCGTTCGAAGCTCGGCTCGTGCTCGCTTCGCGTAGCAAATAACTCTCCCTTTGTAAATAAGAAAAAATAACTGTCAGTATGTAATGTAATTTCATTAATTGTAGTGAGTTAAAATAAAATGTACCACCCCGGGTACAGTGATACATATGGCACAATCAGTAGCCAGATACGGTTAATGTAGTGCTTTTACCACTGTTTGTACACTCCGATAACACTACAAAAGAATTAACCGTTGATATCATACTATCTCTATTACTAGCGTGCCTCATAATAGGCTGGATTAACGTTTATAAATATATTTTGGCCATTGCCCAAAATAATTGCGACTTATCAATACCTAATACCGGTTCAGAAAATTGCAATCATCAAACATACAGACTAGCCCCATCAAGCAGCATTGTTCTCAAGTATGACTAGTGTGGCAGCCACCGCACTCGCAGTCGTATTGGAGTGCCAGTTCATTATAAATTACTGTTGAGGAGTCAGCGAGAGGAGGATCAGTTGATCTTACTAGATCGACTGATCTAGTTGGTCTAGTAAGAAAGGCAGAGCAAAGAGTTACTATATATAATACCGCAGCCAAATTAGCTCTATGTTGTGTTCCTGCGAGTAATAGACCGGGAGATACTGGCACAAATTTCCTGGTCATTTGTACCAGTATGGCGACCATTCAGGAGTCTAATTACTCAATGACGAAAAGGAAAATGATGATTATAGCGCTGGTACCGGCGGTCCAATCGCGTGGGCGTTAATCGAACGTTTCGGATAAATTACGAGTGTCGAATGATATGTGCCACAACATTTTTGTATTTTCCGATAGTCGATGAAAAGGAAATAGGCAGTTGTAGACTTAAGCTAGTTATTAAGTTTGTTTCAATAAAGTATTATTATTATATTATTTGTACGAGGCAATTTTTTGCATAGATAATCATCGTCGAGTAGTCATTCGAGAAAATCACCATGCCATAATTTTCCGACGATTCCAATTGGCCGCCATACCACCGCACAGGTGCGATTAACGCCCACGCGATTGGGCTGCTGGTAACAGCGCTATAACCATCATTTTCCTTTTCGTCATTACGTAATTAGACTCCTTAAGGATCGCCATACTGGTACAAATGAACAGGAAATGTGTGCCAGTATCTCCCGGTCTGTGAGTTAATCCGTCAGCGCTCATTGGGAGGGTAACGCGTGAGGGATACCCCGTGTGTTGCAAGCGTCCATATGGCGACGGTAACCGCTTAACATCACGCGGAACGCATGCTTATTTGCAGCGCATTATGCGCAGTTCGGTTTTCGGCCAGGGCTATCTACCGAAAGTGCAATAGCTTGCTTGAAACAAACTGCCCACTACTATAAGGACAGACATACTCCGGTGTACGCTTGCTTCCTTGACCTCTCCAAGGCGTTTGACCTTGTTGCGTATAATGTGCTTTGGCGAAAGTTAAGAGAGGCGGGCGTGCCACTGGAAATGTTACGTATATTCCAGTATTGGTACGGTAATCAGCTCAATTGTGTTAAGTGGGGTAGTGTTCTCTCTGAAGGGTACAGGTTGGAATGCGGGGTTAGGCAGGGGGGATTGACATCTCCTAAGCTTTTCAACCTGTACATAAATGAGTTGATTGTTGCACTCAGTAGTAAACCTGTTGGTTGTAGTATTGATGGCCTAGTAGTCAATAACTTTAGTTACGCTGACGACATGGTGCTGCTGGGTCCGACAGCCGGCTCAATCAGGGAGTTACTACGTACCTGTGAGGGATACGCTGCTAGTCATGGGCTTGTGTACAATGTACAAAAAAGTGAATATCTGATCTTTAAGGCCCCCGGAAGGAAGATTGACTACAATCCTTCTCTTTTGTTAAGTGGAGTACCACTCAGGAGAGTAACTCAATTTAAATACCTGGGGCATTATGTTACCGAGGACCTTAAAGACCAGGTAGATATTGAACGTGAACGCAGGGCATTGGCTGCTAGATGCAATATGTTGGCTCATAGGTTTACTCGCTGTAGTGAGGAAGCTAAGGTTACGTTGTTTAAAGCTTACTGTCAAACCTTCTACACGAGTGGCCTATGGACCAACTATGCGCAGAAGGCGCTCAGTGCCCTGAGAGTTCAATATAATAATGGCTTCAGGATTCTGTTGGGACTACCAAGATATTGCAGTGCCTCAAACATGTTCAGCCAGGCTAGAACCGATGACTTTTACGCGATCATCCGTAAAAAGAGCGCTTCCATATTCACTAGGATGCGGTCTAGTCCCAATAGTATCCTGAAGACTTTATCGAGTAAATTTGACACACCTTTGTTAAAGCATGCCATAGATATGGTAGTGCGTCCAAATTGTAAATTTTAATTTGTTGTTTTATTTTTTATTTGTTACTAACATAGTTTTTAAGAAAATTGTAATACTAACAAGTGGGCCTCGTTGTCTCAATAAATAAGATTATTATTATTATTATTATTATTATTTACCGAGTTAGTATATTAAAAAAAATAGTGCTGCAAACTTTTCCTGATTTTTCAGTACTACTTGTACAGTCGAGGACATAAATATGTATACACTTTTTGAAATTCAAAAGCGATTTTCGAGCAGACTAAACGATTGTAGGTGCATACATGCGTTCTATCTAAGACATATATATATACTTAAACTGTATTCCATAACCCGTTATTTACGTATCGCTGTCACTAAAGTGTACCTATATCCCGCACTACCTATAAAACTGAAAATATAACCCTTCAAGGGCCATAAATAAGGCATGTGTACACAAAAACAAAAAGCACTTGAATCGTAAAGATAAGGCTGTGTTTACAAAACGTTCCAACTATATTATCGACAGTGTGCGCAAGGCATTATTATCGTATGACGCACCGTGCGCTCCGCCTTATCTGCCTGATATATTCTGATATAGACTGATGAAGATATAGACATTCTAGATATAATAAATACCATAGGATATTCTTTACACACGGGCTGTCAGATCTGAAACTAAGAAAAGCTTGTGCTATGGAAAACAGATAACTGAGATACCTACAGATACTTGTTTTCAGGCCATGGTTTGACCCGGATTCTAGAGAGATCTTATGCTTTGAAAAATCAAAATCATTTATTTCAAATAGACCTTCGCAGGCACTTATGAATAGTTTGACTCTAATACCGGTTCTGAAGGTTGCATTTGCTGAGAAGAGTCGGCAATAAACTCAGCAATTACTCTTTTCAAAACAAGCTTCGATTCAACATTCTAATCGCACCGACAACAATTGCGTGCCCCGGCGCGGCGGCAAAACTGCGAATTAGACTGATAGCAGACCAGCCTTTCCTGGGATAAAAAGTATTCCATATGTTTTTCCTGATTATAATCTACCCGTGTGCCAAATTTCATCGCCATCACGTTTGATTTTGGCACTTAGGCGTAAGGCGTAAAGTGGTAATAAACAAATAAACAAACTTACATTCGCAATACATTTGATAGAAGATGTATATATAAAAATATCCTGAAAAATCTCAATATTTACTAAGTTATTTTTGGGTGTGTAATTTTTTTTTTATACCACTTAGGTTGCAAACAAGCATACGGCCCGCCTGATTGTAAGCGGTTACTGTAGCCTACTATATATTTAGGTTACACGGAATAATATGTTTTCCTTTTTCAAATAAGCTACATCTATGCCTTCACAGATCTATGTAACAAACCAAATTAATTCACAATCACAACACAGCAAACGCAGTCTTCAGCCTCAGTCAATAAAGTCTACACAAACTGCCAACTTTACTTTGTAACCCATCAATACATATAATTGTGTGGGTATGTTTGATACTGACTTGTTTGAGATGATGGTGGCGCGTACTTTTGATGATCACTTTGACATTTAGCTTTTAAAACGATTATTTGGTAGTTGCTATAGTTAGTATTTACATATAAAATGTCGCGTCTCTCTGTCTGTCCGTTAGTTTGCTATATTTAGAGAACCAATAGGATTTTGATGCGGGTTTTACACTTTATAGTTTCGACTGGGGAAGTTCAGTGGCGGAATGTAAAGGTTCGTCAGTT
Source organism: Achlya flavicornis (assembly GCA_947623365.1). NCBI lineage: Eukaryota > Metazoa > Arthropoda > Insecta > Lepidoptera > Drepanidae > Achlya > Achlya flavicornis. Next base: position 921,384 of record OX392491.1, on the reverse strand, counting down.
TAGTAAGGAAGTCCTAGAATGCTGAAATTTGGTGTGTAAGTTTGTATTACACAAGCCACATATTTTGACTACGGTGTGTAGAGTTTGTGAAGTTGGGCTTGTAGAGTAAGGGCATGTAGAGTTATAAGCTTGGCTCTAAATGAGATCTCATAACTTTTTGACAGTGCGAGCCATATGTCTTGGCAACATTTTACATAAAAAAATTATTCCACAAAAGCTATAAATTATTGTGTTTGACGTGAACAAAAAACAAGAAAAACCTTATTCGATAACAAACGTCACATGTATGTAAATGTTAGCAGCACTGTTTCTTCCTGTTAGGAACCTCACTGGTAATATGTTGGTACATGTAATAAAATTGATACTTGCGATCTGGTGCAAGCGAAAACCAACTCTAATGGTGCGTCCATGCTTGGCGAACCGAGCACGAGCCGAGGCACGAACGAGCACACTGCAAGCACGATTCGCGTAGCGTGGACGGGCTTGCGAGCCTCGAACGAGCGCGATTGTCAGTTTTTTCACGAACAAAGAGATTCGCATCGTGCTCGCACGAACGCACCATAAGGTGACGAAACTTTTCATTTCGGGACTGTACTGCACCTTACAGAATACCGCAGCCAAATAACTTTATGTTGTGTTCCTGCGCGTGAGTAAGGTCGCCAGAGCTCATTGGGGAGGGGAGGTCGGTAACGCGTGAGTGATGCCCAAGGTGTTGCAAGCACCTTTAGGCTACAGTAACCGCTTACTATCAGGCGGGCCGTTTGTTTATCGACTTAGATATACAAAAAAAAGTACAGTGTCAAGCTACTGTGCATTCAAATTAAAAATATATTATTGGACGGTAAAGACACTTGAGAGACAAACAATCATGTCTTTGTTGCAATAACACATGTTCTAACGTTTTAAATTATATCAGATAAGCTAGAAGACATCTTGTGAGAACTGAACGTGAATTTCATGACTTTGTTTTAATGATGGAGAGGTCTGTTCGTCAGTATCTTTATTATGCTGTTTATCTCTTGTGTAGAGTTCCGCCGCTACTAGTTTCACCCGTGACCCAATTTGCTCCCGTTTGCGTAGTGTGTAGGTAGGTATGCCTACGTTATGCGTAGTCTGTAGGTAGGTAAGCCTACGTTATGCGGTGGTGGTATACCCTGTGTGGCAAATTTATATCGACAGCGGTTTGAGCTTGTTGGTATGTCAGTTATAGTATTGGCAGATCAGGGCCGTCTTAAGCCATGCCGGGGCCCTTAGGCACACAAGAAGTTGGGGCCCCGCTCGAAAGTAAAAAAGTGATTTAAAAAAACATTTTACTGTTATGATATGAAGATTTTAGTATCGTTAAAATTAAAAACAGCAGTGCTATTCTGTAACGTTCATTTGCAAAATCACTTCTGAATCCGCGATGAGATTAGAATTTCATATTCTTAAACTGAGTGAGTTCGACACTTGCGCCACCGAGTGATGACGGAAGTGAGAAGAACTACGACAAGTGAGTATTTTGACGTTTTTCAATAGGATTTGGTATTCTGAAACGTAATTCACCCGCCAATTCACTCCTGCACACAAATCAGGGTGAAAGGGACGGGGCAGATACTCCACCACGCGTACCCACTGCGCCGAGTTGGAGGTAGGCTAGTGGTCAACCTATACTGTTGGAGTTTTCAAGCCACCTAGAAGGCCTCCAACTAGCTTAACGACTATCACAATTAAGTGATAACCGGGACCAACGACTTTAAGTAGTACGTGCCTTCCGAAACACGGAAACGCTCGATTAGAAATACCACTAGGCGGTCACCCATCCAGGTACCGACCACGACGGTGGTAGCTTATCTTGCCGTTCGATTAAGAAAGGCTTATCATGCTACACCACGAGCGCTTCGTGCATAAGTGCCTAAATTGAATAAGTGTTCGTAAAAAAAAAAAAAATATACAAGCTTTTTTTGGTGACTGTACTTGCATTGTCTTCTCATATACTTCTGAATCTTCTGATCAAATATCAAGTCAGTCCTACCACTGGAAGTGGGTGAAATTCGACTTGCAAGATTCCACCCGAACAAACATACATACATACATTGCTTATTAATAAATGGCTTCGACTTTGACATGGTCTTTACAAGCTTTTATTTAACTTGCAATGTATGACTATGTATGTAACTATAAATATCCTGGGACATTCCTCACACACGGTCATCTGAACCCAAACTAAGCAAAGCTTGTACTATGGAAACCAGATAACTGATATAATACATATACTTACTACTTTTTGTTTGTAAATACATACTTAATATACATAATTACACCCAGACTCAGGACTTCACTTCATGTCCTGTGTGGGAATCGAACCCACGACCTGCGGCGCTATAGGTTAAGACTCCACGTCTTAACCAACTGTGCCAACTGGCCCGTCAGCTATGTTCCGGGTGGAATCTAAACAAAATGAAAATCATTACAAAAAAAAACTTACCTATATTTACTAGGTAGTGACCTACAAATTTTCAACATAAAAGGCCCAACACAACACGTGACAGAAAAGCTACCGTTTCTCGCTTCGCTGCCTTTTAAAAATGCCATAAGAATCCGTAGCACGCATTACGAACATAAGAGTGTAATGTATCCACAGAAAGAGCAACGTTCCGGAGTGGGTGATTATCACTCGCAGCCACAATGGGGATGGGTCCTAAATCCCTTGCGTCACGCAATCGGTTGGGAAAACGCTGCGGTTTATGAGCGGCTGCATTATGAATAAACTCTCATAGAATAATTTAAAACTAAGCAGAGCTTTTTCAACGAAAAATAGATAACTGACAAGACAAATACGTAATTATTATGTAATCTTCACAATTGTTTGTTTTGAGGACCTAGCTGTGGCAAGGTAGTTATTTCATCAGCTGACAAAGTAGAGTTGCATGTTGATGCATAGTCGGTAATTTTCTCAAAAGTTCTTTTTTTTTATACAACTTAGTCGGTAAACCAGCATACGGCCCACCTGATTGTAAGCGGTTACCGTAGCCATATGGACGCTTGCAACACAAGAAGCATCGCTCACGCGTTACCGACCATTCCCCCCTCCCCTATGAGCTCTGGCGACCTTACTCACGCGCAGGAACACAACTTTACACAACGTAAAGTTATTTGGCTGCAGTATTCTGTAAGGTGGAGGTACTTCCCCAGACGAGCTGCTCTTAGAGCGAATAAACGCTATGCTCTACCTCTCTCAAAGTTCTGTTTACCAGTAAGAATTGCCAGGAATTACCTCCACCTTACAGAATACCGCAGCCAAATAACTTTATGTTGTGTAAAGTTGTGTTCCTGCGCGTGAGTAAGGTTGCCAGAGCTCATAGGGGAGGGGGGATAGGTCGATAACGCGTGAGCGATGCTTCGTGTGTTGCAAGTGTCTATATGGCTACGGTAACCGTTTACCATCAGGCGGGCCGTATGCTTGTTTATCGACTAAGTTGTATAAAAAAAAAAAAAAAAAAAAGAATTGCTATTTTTATCTGAATAGTCCTTTATCTGATCATGATCTCTCCGTGACATGGCACTTATTGATGAAGTCCGCTGAAGGTAATAAAAACCATTAACAAAGCCTAGTCTCAAGTTATTTTTATTTTTCCAGTTTTTAATTATAAACTGCAATTTTTAATTACATTTTCTTCATCGTATTTTACAATTCATATCCCTCGAAAACCGTCGCGTGAAAATATCACAGTGCGTATCATAAAAGCGCTTCTACACAGAGCTAACCGGCTTACGCGCGTGGTCGCGTTGACAGATCAATGTGACAGGTCGCCATATTGTGCACAGACTGACGACCTGAGATCATCCGACAGAGTATTTTGTCTCTTTCTTATTGTTGTTTATAAGATTTGAGCTAGTTTTGGTTTTCCTTGTTTGAGTTTTGTAAGTTGTTCAAAAACAAAAATAAATTTTGATCATGTCTTCGATATTTTTTTTTGTTTTTTTGCTTAGGCATTTAAATGGCCAGCTAGCATGATAATACATCCCACTTACGACATTCATTTTGTGCATGAGCATGTCTTCGTGTCCTGAATCTGGGTGTAATTGTCTATAGAAGTATATATTTAAAAGTAGTAGGTATATTAAGTATCAGTTGTCTGGTATCTGGTATCCATAGTACAAGCACAGTTTTACTATGCATACAGTTGCGCAACGAATGTACTTACGCAGAGAGACGGAGGGGAACTCGCGGGGTGTCGGAGCGACGCGACCGCGTCCCGCCATCGCGCTTAGATGACGGGAGCGTCCGCGGAAGGAAGACGCATTCGAGTTTATTTATCTTATTATTTAAACATTATCCATAGGTACTAAGTGTTCAGTGAATTTTATAGGTATTGTTCAGTGCTCAAATTCTAAATGGCGCAGCAAACAAACTGTTCTGTATACGGCTGCAAATCAACGCCGAAATATAATAGGTATTTAAAATTTCATAGATTTCCCCGTGACGCGAGGTAAGTTGTTCCTATATATGTCCCAGGATTTATATTCCGTTGTAGTTAAACCTATATATTTTATTCTACGTGTACAGTCGACGAACGCAGAAGTAATTTAACATTTTAGTAGGTACCTAACCTACCTTGTATTAGTAAATAGTTAAGTGAGAGAGGTTTGAATTTGTCAAATAATGCGTTTATTATGATTAAATTGACAACTTTAATATAATTGAAAGTATTCTGATGATTTTTCTGATTATTAGGGTTCCGTACCTTACCCGTAAAACTCTTATCACATTGTTGTCCAACTGTCCTACAAATACCATACCTATCTATATGTCAAGACTAAGGGAATCAAAACCTATTGAGTACCTACCTACTGCTCGTTGACCTAGAATCATGCAATTCGGCATGAAGTAAGGTGTTATAGCACAAATGAAGGAAATTATCCGAAAACCGTAAATTTTTGTGCGACCTATTGCGAGGTATGGGAAAACAGTTTTCCAATGGCAATGTTTAGTTTGTACACACCTACCAATAAGTTTCTACTTCCCTCGGTGCGCGAGTCCGCACTTGGCTGGTTATTTTCATCAAAATCAAGAAAGTAATTAGATTAAATAACTTGCACAAGCCTTGGAAGCCTTTTTAAGATGTTTGTGAAGTATAAAGTAGTATTCCTTACGGGTGTGTAGTTAGTCACTTACCTGCATTGGACCCTTGTGATCACTATGGATTTCCGATTTGGCCTTGTATAGAAGGTAGGCCTGTGCCCCGGCGGCAGTGAGGAAGTCTATAGTCTATGCTGATTGAAGTGCGAGTAGAACTAGCGCACTGAACTTTACTAAGACATTTTTCGTGTAAGTAGTACACGGTGTGCGTGCGGCGTTGTTGTAGGAACTTGGCCTGCGCACTGCCGTGCGCTTAGATAAGTCCAGTGCTACACATGTAAATGTTTATTACTCATAAATAAATGATGACATTATCATAACAATAAAATTATTTTATTTTACATTTTGTGACAACCCTTGCGTATCTGCTCGTGACAGTGTAGGTACTCACACGGACGGCGGCACGGCCCGACATCAAAGGCGTTTCCCTACTGTTAGAGATTGTAATACTGTGGTACAAGCCTGTACAAGCTCTACTTTATTCGGGATCAGATAGCCGTGTGTGTGGGTGTGTCCCAAAATATTATTATAGGTAAGTAAGTATTATTGGGAACAGCTAAAATGCGACGAAGTTTAATAGAGATCTGGAAAAATTACATAATTATTCATTGCTAACACCTTCATTCAAACCAAAAAAAGACATCAAAAAATGACCAACAAAAACTAACAATAAACACTTTTTCACAGTAACAACACTACACCGAGGCGTGGCGGCAACAAGATCAGATTTACGCGGGATTTACGCTAATCGTATCAACGGAACGCGGCGGGCGTAAAATCCGCACCACCTTGTGTGCAGGGGATCTTATAATGCGCTACGTGGATGGATGGCTTAAAATGTGGACGAAAAAATGTTTGTTTATCAAATGTATTCGGATTATACTTGACGGCATGACTGTTTATCAGTTTGTACTGTGATTTTTCGTATATGAAACTTTGTCGCCATACGTCTAATGCCCGGTTTAAATATACAAAAACGAATCGTTTTGCTTACTAATGGTAGGTTTTTTTATTGCCAAACTGGGCATATAGATAATTTCATAAGCAAATTTTACCTGTGATAGCTACTTCCATATGGGAGGGTCTGCTATACAAAGCTTTGAGGTATTTGCTTCATTATTAGTAAAGATATAAGAGTCTTAATTTTAATAAATCTTAACCAATAACGGTCAGTAAATTATTGAAACCGGGCATAAATGTATTTCTGTTACACTCATCTCAGTCGCTCGCTGATGGGACCGGCTTCGTTTAAACAAGGTTCATGTAAAAAAAAAAAAACAGGATCTCCGAGTCAACTGATTATAATACGGCCGCCGAGGGAATGCATTTCTGACACCAGTTAGTTTTTCAAAATTCGAAATAATTTATTCAAATAGACCTTCGCAGGCACTTATGAAAAGTCTGACTCTAATACTGCGGTTCGGGAGGTTGCATTTGCTGAGAAGAGCCGGCAATAAACTCAGCAATTACTCTTTTCAAAACAAGCTTAGATTCATTACATAATATTTACATTCCAATCGCAATGCAAACAATTGTGTGCCCCGGCGCGGCGGCAAAATTACAAAGAAGACTGAATAAATATTTAATAAGTAAATAAATAGCAAACTTAAGCAGACCAGCCCCCACAAGCAGCACCTGTTCACAAGTATGACGCGTGTGGCAGCCATCGCCCTCCTCTCCATATTGTAGTATATAGTCATTCGCCATAGTATTGGGCTATTCTCAAAAACGGCTAGTCCTATTGCGATGTGACTTTCACAGGAAGGTTCAGTACTTTCTTAGGCATATTTGAAGATGATTAGCACTACTCTCGGTCAGTACAACGACCGACCCATGTCCTATACAACCATTCAAGCATCAACCACCATGTAAATTAGTTTATAATGACTGGTACCTGAATAGTTGTATCGGAGTAACCATGGATAAACCGAGGAGTGCGTGGTATATAAGAGTGACACGCTCTGGGATGGGAGAGGAAGGCCAGCCAACCGCAGCCAGCTGACCACAATCGACCGACTGTTCAGCCTATAGCCAATATTGGAGAGAAGACGAAGAAGAAGAGAAGGCTATTATTGTCTTCTTTCGTATTTTGGTTTTTTGTTCCTGGGTTGATTTTCGTTGTTTCTTTTTTGTTCGTTTGATTAACTTCCTCCATGCATAAGTTCGATCTCGGTGAGTATAACTTCTGTGGTTGAGAGTCTCCCTCTCGCTTTCAACATCAATATGAGTAAGAACTCCATCACAATCAGATTAGCCGTTTACGTGATTTGGCCAATATTGAAAGGTGAACCTGCACCCAGTTCCTTCTATGCCTTGTGTGCTTCTTTCGGCCACACCATCACTTACCATGGTGCTTAGTATTAGTAGCATTTCATCCCATCATGTCTAAAGCGCTGTTTGGTTGTTGGGGTGGAATTTTTAAAACCCTTTCGTTAGTGGATGCCTGGGACCCAATTTTCATTTCCGTCGAACTAGCCTTCGAATCGAACTTGCCTTACGAGTGCAATTTCGACCGTAAAATTTCGAGGGGCGGAGTCAATTTTTCGATTCCTGTATTCTCGGTACTAATCGAACTAACCTTCCAAATCATTTCGGGTGTGTTGCCATTACGATAGATACAAATTGCACGATGCGTTTTGTTTCACTTGATAATTGCGTTTTCTTATCGTACGCGACATTGTCTTAAATTAAATTCTAAAACGATTTTAATGACTATGAAATATTTAAAACAACGTTTTACACTTTTTATACCTATCTTGATATAGCCGGAATTCATAAATTAATCAATTTTATTTATTAATTATAAAATAATTTAACAAGTATTGCCTGTGTGTAACGGAAATCTTAGGTTTATCTGTCATTATTACGTTTCCAAATGACAACATAACCTCTTTGACGTATGATAGTTCGCATTCGAAATACGTTTCGAACAATCCCGACCAGTCGAATCAGTTCGAGCGCTAGCACTCGAAAAATGAGACAAAATGGCGGCTTCGAAATTGTCAGAATAAGCTAACTTGATTTTCACTCGAATAAAGTACGACTTCGAACTTTATTTCGAACGAGTGATGAATTCGAATGCTTGAGAATTGGCTCCCTGCATACGGAACATGTGTTCAAAAATATTTAATAATAATAAGCTTTATTTATATTTATTTATTTAGTTTGGAAAAAAGTTTTTATTTTCGAGTTTTTCGAGTTGATCTCATAGCAAAAGTTATTCAGTTATAAGTAAAATAACCTCTAATTTGTGATTGGATTAGAATTTTGACTAGAAGCATGTCTTTTGAAGTAAGGGCTATTTTCCTAATAAAAGGTAACATTCCTTTATGATAACATCTCAATGCAGAATGCCATCCAATGGCGCCAAACGATGTGTGTATTTTGACAAAAGAGGTTTTAATATAATCTCCTAAACTTTTTTCTGCAACTTTTTTTTTAACAATGGCAAAAGTGTTTTGTCATTCTGCCGGCGTCTTTTGCTCTTTTGTCGGTTACGGTGTGATAGGCGTTGTACATTTTGTTTATGGTGGTGGAAATAATTTGTCCTTTTTGACACAATGAAGATGGATTTTCAGGGTCTCCATTGAAATATTTTTTTCACGACTGATGTTGCGATTTGTCGTAATGAACACATTAGGTGGAGATTTCGAGATGGCATATTTTCGAAACCTATGTTGGGCTATGCCCGGTTTCAATAATTTACGGACCGTTATCGGTTAAGATTTATTAAAATTATGACTTTTATATCTTTACTAATAATAAAGCAAAGACCTCAAAGCTTTGCATAGCAGACCCTCCCATGTGGAAGTAGCTATCACAGGTAAAACGGACCTCTTAGATCTCAACAACTTTAGTTGAAACCAGAATTGTTTCGAACTGTGCGGGCTCAAAGGAGCTTTCTTGTGCCGTGGCCTTGTCGCCATAGTTTTCCCAATGGAGTACCGCATGGGGTTCTTTAAAAATGGCGTGAAAAGATTTCTTCAGTGGCGAGTGATACCCCTGGTGTTGCAAGCGTCTATAGCATAGCATAGCATATAGCGCTAACTGCTTACCATCAGGCGGGCCGTATATTAGTGGTATAAAAAAAAAATAGAAACGTCGAAATTAATATCAGATTTTTCACATTGCGAACTTCAGGGATCAGGGGGAATAGTATTTTTTTGAAATTTTTCATCATAAGTCATAAGCACCTACGTAAACGATAAAAAAAATAATAGAACAAATATCGACAATACACTAAAAAGTATGAAATAACTCTAATCTGGTCTCTCAATGACTCTCACAGTTTTGAAGGAAAGAAAAAAAAGAAAGATCGAAGAGAGAAGTATTCAAATAAGAGAGGTAGAGCATAGCGTTTATTCGCTCAAAGAGCAGCTCGACCGGGGACAAATAACTTGATGTTGTGTTGCTGTAAGGTCAGAGCTCATTGGGGAACATCATCGTGTGTTGCAAGCATCCATATCAATAACCGCTTAACACCAAGCGGACCGTATTTTTAATTAATTATTTTTTTTATTTCCAAAAAAACTTTACATGTTTTCTTTACCGACTTTTTTTTTTTTTTTTTTTTTATACCACTTAGGTGGCAAACAAGCATACGGCCCGCCTGATGGTAAGCGGTTACCGTAGCCTATGGACGCTTGCAACACCAGGGGTATCACGCGCGCGTTGCCGACCCTGCAGAAATCTCTTCACACCCCTTTTGAAGAACCCCATGCTGTACTTCGTTGTATTAAAAGAATTGCCGACTGTTAGACACAAGATAACATAACCTGATCGACCTACGCCATCTTTAGTAGACATAATTCTCAACTCAAAGTCTGTTGGCCACTTTCATGTCAAAATGACATTGACTTTCCATTGTTGATCACGACATTTCAAACACATTTAAATTAGACCGCACAGTTTCTACCAGCAGAACAATTAACACTTTTTAACGAGAAGCCTTTAAGCAGAGCCCTTTTTAAAGTTCAGGGTTCTGTACATGAAAAAAATACTAATTAATTATGTCATTGCCGGAGTCTTCTCAGTTTAAGTGTATTTCGAACCGGTGGTAAATTCAATTCAACTGTATGTAACGTTCGTAAGTGTGTGAATAAATGACTTTTTGATTTGGATGTAAAAATAATGAAATTACCTATTGCGAAAATTGCGACTCTATATTTATTAGGTACAGTCGAGGACATAAATATGTATACACTTAGTAAAATTCAACAACGGTTTCCTCTTAAACTACTGATTGAAATTATGAGATATTATAAAGGCAGAATCTTCTAACATATACTATTATGATTTGTGTAATAGTTTAACACTTCAATGTTCATGCGAGAAAATTGCTTTTGAATTTCAGAAAGTGTATACATATTTATGTCCTCGACTGTACAAATAAATAAAATTAAAGTGTCTGTTTGTAATGTCAAATAACGGCTTTTTACTAAATGCATATGAAAGTATATAGTACTTATACCAAAAAATCTATTATTAATTTTTTTGTCCGTCTGTTTGTTTCGGCTTATCTCCGAAACAGCTGGAACGATTTTGACGTGACTTTCACTGGCAGATAGCTGATGTTATAAAGAGTAACTTCGGCTACTTTTATTTTAGAAAAAGAATAAGGGTTCCGCGCAAAAAAGGGTTCAGCAGACAGGGGAAGATTTCTGACATGCCACGCCGGGAATTAGATATAGTCATACTACTCCTATCCATAAAATACCTAATAAATCCGAATGTGAATTTGATTTGACGGGCCAGTTGGCGCAGTTGGTTAAGACGTGGAGTCTTAATCTATAGCGCCGCAGGTCGTGGGTTCGATTCCCAAACAGGACATGCATTTGTGTGCATGTCTGAGTCTGGGTGTAATTATGTATATTAAGTATGTATTTACAAACAAAAAAGTAGTAATTATGTATTATATCAGTTATCTGGTTTCCATAGTTAGACGGGCCAGCTGGCGCGGTTGGTTAAGACTCTGGTCAAGAATCCACCTATCGCGCCGCTGGTCGTGGGTTCGATTCCCACACAGGACATGCATTTGTGTGCATGAACATGTCTGTATGTCCTGAGTCTGGGTGTAATTATGTATATTAAGTATGTATTTACAAACAAAAAGTAGTACATGTATTATATCAGTTATCTGGTTTCCATAGTACAAGCTCTGCTTAGTTTGGGATCAGATGACCGTGTGTGAGGAATGTCCCGGGATATTTATTTATTATTGTTTGTTTGTTACAACTTACACCCCAAAGAAGCGCAAAGACTTTAATTTTTTTTTTATTTCTTCCGCCAAATCCAACACCGACTAGGCGTTCTGATCACAGATCTATAGTTCTGATTCACTAATGGCCGATTTCAATAATGTACGGACCGTTAATGGTTAAAATTAAGACATATATCTTTACTAATAATGAAGCAAAGACCACAAAGCTTTGCATAGCAGACCCTCCCATATGGAAGTGGCTATCACAGGTAAAATTAGCTTACGAAATGATCTATATGCCCAGTTTGGCAATAAAAAAACCTACCATTGGTAAGGAAAACGATTCGTTTTTGTTGATTGAAATATAAGTCCGGGCATAAGTCAAAGACATACTAAACATATTTAAAATACATTATAGATGCAGTGATTGGTCCTTACTGTTCAAAATCAGTGTGAAATTCCGTGGCCCGGACTAATATATTAGGTCAAATCAGATCCTCAAGTAACGCGGGTGAAACCGCGGGGAACAGCTAGTACCTAAGCTAGTAGTAGTAAGGCGACGATAGCTCAGTGGTAGTGAAGTCGGATGCCGATACCAAGGTCCCGGGTTCGAATCCTGCAATGAGCTTGAGCTTTCGATCAAGGAAAACATCGTGAGGAAACCATAGCACGGTGGTAGGGTACTTTGTAGTACCCGTCTGGCTGGCTACCACCCTTAAGAAGAAAATCTGTCGCTAAGCACCTATCGGTGTGTTCCGACAGCTGCACTTGAGAGCCAGTTCCTTCTAGGCTTTGTGTGTGCACCACCTTCGGCCACATCATCACTTACCATGGTGAGATTGTGGACAAACACAGACATATGCATAATAAAAAAAAACATTTTTCAAATTTTTTTTTAGTAAGGAACTCTAAAACATAACATCTAATTTCCTTCATCACCAAAAGTTCGTGGTTCTTAACTGTCCTAATTAAATTTGCTCGTACCAACTACACAATCAATACTGTTTGTCTTTATGTCTGTATTTAACTCCACTATCGTTCTTCTTCCCATGGTGCTGTCACGATTGTCGGTTTGTTTGTATGTTTGATAGTTTTATTTGACGGGCCAGTTGGCGCAGTTGGTTAAGACGTGGAGTCTTAACCTATAGCGCCGCAGGTCGTGGGTTCGATTCCCACACAGGACATGCATTTGTGTGCATGAACATGTCTGTATGTCCTGAGTCTGGGTGTAATTATGTATATTAAGTATGTATTTACAAACAAAAAGTAGTATATGTATTATATCAGTTATCTGGTTTCCATAGTACAAGCTTTGCTTAGTTTGGGATCAGATGACCGTGTGTGAGGAATGTCCCAGGTCCCAGGATATATTTAGTTTGTGAACTATACTCAGATCACATTAATATATCCCGCATAAATAAAGTTATTTGTAAAACACTAACAACCTCCAGGACTATCCCAAGTAGCATAACAAGCTGTTTAAAGGCTGTATTAAAGTTCGTTCTTATACTAAAAGCTGAATATTCAGGCTGTACAAAGGCTGTATAAGCGCTTATACAGACCTTATAAGTGTAAAAAGGGCCCACATTACACAGCTTATTTCGTTATTGGAGCTGTATAGAGGCTGTATAAACAAAAGACAAGTATAAAAGCTGTATTAGAGCTGTTATTAGGTGTATAGAGCAGCCTATACTCTACGGATATCCTCTTGTAAGTATCTTGTAAGAATAAGAGTTCTAAATAGGTTGTTGAAGAGAATTATGTGAGAATAAAATAAATAAAACTATTTACGATGCCATACTGAATGGCGACATAATATTTAATAAATGGAAAGGCTAAAATATTGAACATGGATATCTAATGCTGTTAATTGATGAATTCAATGTGCAAATTTAAATTTATTGTGAACCTGTGTATGTTTTCCGTCAAAATATTCACGCGCCAACAAAATAATCAAGCCAAAGTAAAGAAATTATACTAAATACAGTAAATAAGTGTTTGTTTTTAAGGTTAGAATAAAAATATATTTATAAATAATAGATATGAGTCTACATGATCATTATTCAAGCTGATAACCATGATACGGCTATAGTTATTATCAAATATTCCTTTAATTGTAATTTAAATGTTGTTATTGTAAATGTAAAAATGTCGACAATTTGCTATACAGCCTAGACGATATTTGGAGTGTGTTATAAGTCTTAGTAGCTGTACTAAGTAAGTTATGAACGTTTATTGCTGTATTAAGTTAGTGAACACATGCTTAATACAGCCTGTATACAGCTTTAACGATAAAACCAGCTTGAAGTGTCAGAAAATACTTAAGGCTGTATGGTAGAGTTATAATATCTGTTTAAGAACCTTAAGCTGACGCGTATCCCTTTATACAGCCTGTATACAGCTTTAACGATAAAACCAGTTTGAAGTGTCAGAAAACACTTAACGCTGTATTATACAGTTATAATATCTGTTTCAGAACCCTAAGCTGACGCGGATACCTTTATACAGCCTATATACAGCTTTAACAATAAAACCAGCTTGAAGTGTTATAAAATTCTTAACGCTGTATGTGTATAGTAGAGTTTTGATATTCTGTTTAAGAACCCTAAGCTGACGCGGATCCCTTACTAAGAATTTTATACAGCTAGAGCTGTATAATATCTCATAAATCACTCTTATAAGTATTAAAACTGTTCTTTACACTCTTGTAAGTGTCTAAAAGAACTCTAAGTTCTAAATGGGCTGGTTTATTTATGTAGAATACGCTTGCGTGCTGCTTGGGATATTACCAACATCATAAACAACAACTTTTGTTCTACGACTTTTGATAATTCATCACTTTCATACAAAAATGCTCTAAATGTTTAGTTATCTATGCTTAGGTATTATGTTTTCTTATTTATTGAAAATAAATTAAAAATTATTTGGAAAAAAGCCAATCATAGTGTCCAAAGAATATTTAAAAAATGTAACCTTGCTGAGTTTCTTGCCGGATTCTTCTCAGTTTAAGGCTGAGTTCCGATAATTACTCTAATTAATTAATAACAATAAATACATAATATTAATAATTACGTTTATTAATTAATCATAATACATACATAATATTAATAATTACATTAAATAATAAGGGATAAAAAATACATTAATATTAATTACTAATAATAGATTATTAGTTACTAGAAATTAATATTGTTTAATTACTATTAATTACAATTATATAATTATTATTAATCGATATTTTCTTTTTTTATTATTTATCATTTATAAATTATCAAATTACTAAGTAATGATTTATGATTAAATAAAAAATAAATAAATATCCTGGGACATTCGATTATTTATTTATTTGATAATTCGGTAGACAAGTGCAATATTGAACATTCTAAATAAAACTATACTAAATATTTTAATCTAAATAATAATAAACTAATAACTAAAACTAAAAACTAAGAAAGGTAAAAAAAAACCGTAAGAAATTAATTGAGTCAGATAGATGCATACATTTCTTATACAATTCATATCCGACCCTTAGCCTTAGCCATCATGTCATCATCGCAATGAAATGAATTAGCCACAATCAATAAGACGATCCTACGTCACTTCCGTCCGGTCAGCGGCTTCCGGTCCCGTTTCCGTTTCCCGTCCAACCCTCACTTCCGGTTCCGTCCGACTTCTGTCGAGAGCGACTTAGGAAAACGGAGGGAAATTCTAATATGTATTGATCATTGTTTTTAAATGCGTTCCATTATGAATGTTTGTCGGTTTCTTGTATCCAGCAAAGGTAACTTCTAAAAGGTTGAACTGATTCAGAAGTGTGTGGTATTAAAATCCTTATCCTTATGCCATCGGGTGACATTATGTTACATGAACTCTCAAAAATGAAAAAAATATACTAAATACTCAATTTTAGGTATTTTTAACCGACTTAAAAAAAGGAGGAGGTCCTCAATTCGGTTGTATTTTATTTGTTTGTTACCTCATAACTCCGTCATTTATTAACCGATTTGGAAAATTCTTTTTGTTTTCTGGAAAGGTACACTTCCCGTTTGGTCCCATTGTCATCAGATCAGGATTTGATTACTGCTTTTTGTTTTTTCTTCTTTCTTCTTTAGTTTTTAACCGACTGTAATATAAATATAGAAAAACCTCCCGCCTCCAATAAGGGAAGCTAATAGCATTGCGTCTTTCAAGACAAAATTTAAAGCTTTTTTAATTTGCTATCAGAAAGATTTTCCTGCTGGTGGTCGAGTAGTTCCATCTTATTTGAGCAGTTCCTATCAGTAATTGTAGTTTATTTTCCACACTTAAGTATCTGTACTCGCATTATATATTGTATTACATATTTTCATTAGGTATATCATTATCTCACTATATATTTATACGTAAATATCTCTCTATAAAGTATTAATTAACTGATTTATTTATTTTATTTACATATATTATACGACACATTTATTTATTTAAGTCAGGAGCACCGCGCGAGCGCATCTCAACTTTTCGGGCTCCACTGAAAATCAGTGCTGAATAGTGCTGATGGTACCTATGTGCCACAGCAATATGCTGAGTTGGAGTCCTTTTTGGCATCACACCACAAATCTCTATGCTTTTTCTTTTTTCTTTTATTGTTTATTATAATTATAAAAGCTTTGTGTGTTATTATTATTTTTTGTTATTATTTTTTATTTTTATTTTAAGCTTTTGTTTTTGTTTGTTTTTTGCATACTTTGTATTTTTTTATTCTATTTTTGTGATGTCAAATAAAGCTATGTCTATTGTCTATTGTCTACTTCAAAAAAAAGGAGGAGGTTCTCAATTCGGCTGTTTTTTTTTTTTTTTTTATGTTTGTTACCTCATAACTCCATCATTTATTAACCGATTTGGAAAATTATTTTTTAGTCTGGAAGGGTACACTTCCCGTTTGGTCCCATTGTCATCAAATCAGGATTTGACTACTTCTTAGTGTACTTTGAAGTCGGTTTAAGTTTTTTGTAAAACAGTCCAATTATTTGTAAAACAGTCCAATTATAATTCAAAATCTCAATATGTTTTTACTCCTAACTATAACATTATGAAAAGAGTAATTGTTAAGTTTATCGAGCTAAGTGCCTGCGAAGGTCTATTTTATTAAAATAATTTTGATTTCCATTTGATTTTCCATAAACAACCCACTTTTTCTCAAATAAAAAATAAATAAAAATTTTTCTTCATATTTTTTTATGATGTCAGAATTATACGATGATTATTCCCAACTAATTGCACCCCGCGGTTTCACCCACGTACCCGAGGAATATACTAACCTACCCTACCGTTAAGTTTTCTAAAATTTTCAAATTTTATGCGCAACTGTCTTAATTTTTTTTCCGTAAGAACCTTCTCTAGAGTATTAGAAAACTTAAAAATAAGATGTTTGAAATCAGTATGGCGTGACCAACGGAAAGAGGGATTATTTTTATATATAAAGATTAGTATAAATGTACCTACTTTGTAATTTGTAATAGATAAAATACTAGCTTTGAATAAGAAAGGGTCAATGTGACAGACTGTTTTAGAGAGGTAGAGCATAGTGTTTATTCGCTCAAAGAGCAGCTCGACTGGAGAAGTACCTCCACCTTACAGAATACCGCAGCCAAATAACTTTATGTTGTGTAAAGTTGTGTTCCTGCTCGTGAGAAAGGTCGCCAGAGCTCATAGGGGAGGGGGGAAAGGTCGGTAACGCGTGAGCGATGCTTCGTGTGTTGCAAGCGTCCATATGGCTACGGTAACCGCTTACCATCAGGTGGGCCGTATGCTTGTTTACCAAGTTGAATAAAATAAAAATAAAAACAAACAGACAAATTCCTAATACCCACAAATCTGCATCCCAATTTCTAACAAATGACGCCCGACCCGGGAACCGAACCCAGAACAATAACGTTGACACGCTAGACCAATTAATTAACATTGTCACCACTAAGGAATCTTTCACATTTTACGAGCAAAAAATATAAGGGTGACCTCACACGCGGCGCCTGGCGCGGAGCCTTAGGCGCCGGCCGGATCCAACCAGATGTCTGACAACTGTTTTGAGGGCAAGTTTAGTACTGAAAAGATTTTGAAATAATTTTTTATTTATTTTTATCGAGTTTTGAAAGAATAATAAATAAATAAAATTCTTTATTTGCAGTTTTACTATTTTGAAAAATTAATATTTTGCCAAAAATTTTGGCTCATACAAATATTATACAATAGTTGTTTTGTAGAATTGAAGTCACAGATCAGTTGAAACTCCTGGCACCCAATATAAGATTAAACTTGTTATGGGTGTCAGTGTTACTTTAAACCTTACTGTCTTGTAGTCTATTGTTTGGATTGATGTAATATGCACTAATGTAATTAAGTATAGACGTATTAGACGGGCCAGTTGGCGCAGTTGGTTAAGAGTCTGGTAAAGATTCCACCTATTGCGCCGCAGGTCGTGGGTTAGATTCCCGCACAGGACATGCATTTGTGTGCATGAACATGTCTGTATGTCCTGAGTCTGGGTGTAATTATGTATATGTATTTACAAACAAAAAGTAGTATATGTATTATATCAGTTATCTGATTTCCATAGTACAAGCTCTGCTTAGTTTGGGATCAGATGACCGTGTGTGAGGAATGTCCCAGGATATTTATTTATTTATTTATATAATTTCAAAAAAATATAAAATATAGATGAGGAAAAAACTGCAAAAGCCTCTTTGCGTTTTTCTAGATATATAACAGTACCTATAGGTATCCTACAAAGTGGTAGTCAAAGTCAAAGCCATTTATTCAATTTAGGCGCTAGAAGAGCACTTATGAAGCTCACATTAACTGAAGTTACCACCGTTTCGGAACTCGGCCTTCAACTGAGAAGAATCCGGCAAGAAACTCAGCAAGGTTACATTTTTTTAATATTTTTTGACAATCTGACTATGTTTGGCTTTTAATCCAAATAATTATCAATAAAAAATTAAAATTATTATAGTAGTAGATGTAGTATCATTGTTTCATATTTAATTTTCGATATAACCTACAGTAATTTTCATTATGCAGTCTTGTGTCTGTAATTTGTTTTCTTAAGCTTTTCTTTCTTTACGTTTTGTTAAACTTTGCAAATAAATACTATTTATTATACCAACACTTTTAGGTTCCAAAAATAGGGCTATATACCTATTGTCAAGGAAACTGCAGCGGGATAGAGTCACCACATATACACATACCTTAATAATATACCTACATGCCCTAACCAAACCAGTTTAATATAAGAAATGTAGGTATATCCACATTCCAAAGTGCAATCTATGAAAGTACTTACTTACCCTATTTTTTTGCCAAAAACCGGCCAAGTGCGAGTCAGACTCGCGCACCGAGGGTTCCGTACAAACCTGTAGGTATATAAGTAAATGGTAGTATAGACCTGAGTATTTGATATTAATTTCAATTTATGACCTATTAAAAAAAAACTACTTACTAGATCTCGTTCAAACCAATTTTCAGTGGAAGTTTGCACCGTAATGTACATCATATATTTTTTATAGATTTATCATTCTCTTATTTTAGAAGTTACAGGGGGGGGGACACACATTTTACCACTTTGGAAGTGTCTCTCGCGCAAACTATTCAGTTTAGAAAAAAATGATATTAGAAACCTCAATATCATTTTTGAAGACCTATCCATAGACACCCCACACTTATGGGTTTGATGAAAAAAAAAAATTTGAGTTTCAGTTCTAAGTATGGGGAACCCCCAAAATTTATTGTTTTTTTTCTATTTTTGTGTAAAAATCTTAATGCGGTTCACAGAATACATCTACTTACCAAGTTTCAACATTATAGTTCTTATAGTTTCGGAAATAAATGGCTGTGACATACACGGACAGACAGACATGACGAATCTATAAGGGTTCCGTTTTTTGCCATTTGGCTACGGAACCCTAATAAAAACTAAAACTTCCTTCCTTAAAACTGCAGTCTTACTACCACGATCTTTTCAATCTTACAACATAAAAAATAAAGTTCTAATTCCAAAATCAGTATTGTAACATCTGCTTAGATATCTTTATCTTCTATGGAAGTATTTTATCTATGGTTTGCACTAATGACGTTTGGCGCTAACATTTGGCGCCGTTTTTTTTTTCTTTTAACGCAAGCCTCACACGTTGAAAAGTTAATTAGGGAGAAAATCTTTGTTTTTTGCTAAAAATAAAGGATATTTTTGCAGCTTTTGATAAGCGAGAGATAAAAAGGGAAATGTGTTCATCTTAAATAGAGGGAGTTGCTTTTTTTTTTTTTTTGCCAATACTACTAAGTAGGAGACGTAGCAGTAGTTGGCAAATATATTAGTTACCTACATCAAAAAGTGATGATTTTAAGATTATTTAACCATAGACTTAGGATTTCGCTACGCTAGCTAGACCTACACAGCATGGAAACGAGATGACAATACTTAGGACACTTTGCGAGAGAGAAAGAGACGAATAGACATTTTAGTCGTGAGTCAATGTTATTTTCGAAGATCAACCCATATCAACCCGGGTGCTTATGTATCATTTCGTAATTTATTGAAAATAATTATGATCGTGCAAATAAAACTAGAAAAGTGTATGTTATAGACATTGTCACTTGTTCTGTGAGCAAATGTGATGTGAATAGTATGAAATAGCCCACATAATAATACGTTTCACAGCTAAATACTTACGTATACATTGAAATGTTTTCAACTATATTTCATCACAATCACAATACCTAGGTATTAACATTAATCGGCTCCAAAATCAGTTTTTACAACGGGATATCCATTTATCTATGTCTAAAAATATTAAGTATGTAACTCAAGACTAGTTTTAATTTTTCTCATACAAATCCCTAACATTCGTTTTTGTCTCGTCTTATAGGTGCCTATATTTTTCTAGTACATACAATTTATTTGCACTTTACAAATAAATAAATGATTAGGTGGGTCGTTTACTTGATAATAAAGATGACGTAAAAAATACAAATTACCTAATCATCAGACAAGTTTACCATTTATTATTAAATTTGCGAAAGTAACTGTCCATCTGTCTGCTTGTTATCTTTTCACAACTAAATCTCTGGTCCGATAGCGATAAAATTTGGTACACTGATACGCCATGGTATAGAAAAATATAGACTACTTTTTATCGCGGTCAGTTAAAATTAAATAATAAATAAACATTCATAAAAATTACTGTGTATGGTAACCTTCTGCTAAATATTAACCCTACGCATGCGGATGGTAAAAAAAAAAAAAAAACTCCGCGTGCGGTATAAATTACCTATCTACACCAATCCAGTGAATGTTTTTAATTGACATAACTCACAAATGTACCAATACCACATAAAAATCATATCATCATAATAATCATACCATATCTGATGATAAATTAATGTAATTAAACCACATTCAATGCAAACTTGGCTAATAATGTACGTAAATTTCCTCTTCCAAATAATCGTGAAACCACGAGAGTCAAAGCACGCACACAAAGCAACCGACCAAATAATTTGAATAAACCAACACCGCACCGATGACTCGCGACTCGCAGGAGATCAAAGAAAAATCGAATCGCGATTAATCAAAAAAACACCAAAGATTAACATGGCCAGATTAAAAAAAAAGAATATAGCCAGAAAAGGAGCCCACGGATCAAAACCATAAATCATGCTCATTATATTCGAACCGGATTATTTTTTACCGAATAAAATGTTCAAAAAAGCATCAAAAGACTATAGGGGGGCGCCATTTTGTAAGGGTACAGTCAATTAGGGCGGGAAAACGAGAAGCTGCCGGCCAATCAGCAAACGCGTTACAGAAAGGCGTTTTAAAATTCATCCAATGAACGTGAAGGTCGGTCTGATCATGCGCTTTAGAGTCGATCCATAGAATTATAGCTATAATACGGCAGTGTGGGCTTGGCCGCTGACGTGAGAGGACGTGCGTGACCGCTGTCAGACTATTTTTGTTATAGAAAAAAAAAATGACGAAGTGCCTCAGGACCGTAATTAGTGGAATTTTTATTTCAAATTAAAAGCAAATTTTTGGTGTATTCTGTTTGTGGTAGAACGACAGTGTTTGAAATTTAGAAAAAAAAATAAGTGTAATTTGACCACAAGATAATTTTTTACAATGTGATGTCATTGCAATAAACACACAAGTTTACAGTTACGATAATAGACAAAAAATATTAAGTCGCATAAAAATAGTAAAAATTCTATTTGAATAGACTGTTCGCTTGTAAAGGCGTATTGTGACGTGATCATCGGTGAAGACATATCATCATCAGTGATGGTGATGGCCAGCGGAGGTGGTGGTGGGCTGGTGCAGTCCCCACCTGATATGATGCATCATCACAACATTATGGACACCTCGTCACGCGTGGAAATGATGCCGAGTGAGTTATATTGATAAATTTATGGAGAAACTTCCTTTCACCAAGATTTTGCTGGCGTCTCAGATGATTTTACCGAAGCAAAAAACACAGTGTAGGCCGATTTCTTGCAAAAAATGATTTTATACATCTTTGAACAATGGTTTAATTATTAATTATTATTTAATGGTCTTGATTACTAAATACAATAATTTAATTAATTATCGCATAATACTTAGTAATTGTACAGGATATTTCCTGAATTTATAGGTAGCTAATTTGATTATTTTTCCAGTTTCCGCATGAATAATAATGACAAATATTCATTTACCTCATTTGGTACTGCAAGATGTACTTTACCTTGTGTATGTATGATAGAGCGTACTTATGTGACATAATTTAAACTTGTCCCTGAGGACCAAACGGTTAATGAAAAGCAAGAAAAAAAAATAACATTTTCATCTCTTTGAAATACTTTTGACACAGATATAACAATTCTACAAAAGGATAAAAAAAATAACTATTTACAATACAACTTTTCGTGAAAGTAAAAATAGATTCCTTCTTAGGACCTCTTATTTATTCATATGAATTTATTCTACTGATTTCTACCTACTGTTATAAGGTTTAACATAATAAATTTGGTTAAGCCTCAGTTTTTTTTTTATATGAACAGTAAGTTAATAAATAATTAATAAAATTGAGGTTGTAATACGTATTTAATTAAAAAAAAACGAAGTAATAGTAAAAAATTGCTGTACTTACCACCATATCCAATAACAAAATTTAGCTACAAAATATTGAAAAAAAAAAACAAGTTCTTTATGGTGTAAATTAAACCTACCTTATAATAATAGTACGTCTATCTACTTGCACTTTAGATTTTAGTTACTAAACAAACTAGCCATGATAATTTCACTGTTAATCAAATAATAAAGTATCAATCCAATCTCAAATCCCAACTTTAACCAATAAATACTGAGTAGCAAACGAAAGGGGAGTCTGATTGATTTATAAATCGTTAGGGTCGATTCTACCCCGAGGGCATTATTTTTGCTAATGTAAGCGAAACCGACCATTAGAGGGTTAGGCGGAAGATTTATTTACACAGACTTGTTTGCTTTTGAAATAATTAAGACAAAAGAAATTCGTGCGTTTGAATAAATTAATGTGTTGCTAGTTTTTGAGAATATTTATTATAACGAATACATGTTCGCGTTCATATTAGTATTTTATTGCTCATTTATTCACCGGTCTAACAAGATTTTTGGCTAACGTATATTTTATAATACAACAGCATGGTCTCTTGGTTTTTCCCATGTCGGACGTATCGTGTGTTCAAGGTTTATCCATAAAATATGCTAACTTTACACACATAGTACACTTTAGTTCTGTTTTCCTACAACCCTATGTAGGTAAAGTGATCCTAAAGTACCTTGTACCAAACTTCATGATATTCCGTTTATAAGCTACTTTCTCATATTCATTTATTATTGTATTTTATAAGTAATTCTATTTCCAACTTAGTAATCCCAGTTAATATTATAGGTTAAGAATGATGGTCCCAATTCTCTTGTAAATCGAACTTAACAAATTTTGATCACATCACATCTTTGCCGTGTTAATTTGCGGGTAAATAGACGTAACCAATTTTGATGGCGATAAAATTTATGTTGAAAACAAGCAATTGAACTAATTTGACTGGACTAAATGTCTTATATCCTTTTCTTATATTATTTTTTAGAAAGAGATATAATAAGACTAAATTAGTTTGTAAAAAACAGAATCAGCACCAAATATATTTGTTAATATTTTTATTAAAGCAAGACATTTTCCTGTTAGATTACTTATAAAAATATACCTAGGTCGGTAGGTAAGGTAGGCACGAGTTGGAATGCAAAATATTAATGAGAAACACGGTTTTTATATTTAGACGTAAAATTAAAAAAAACGTTTCCGTAAATACGATTTAAAGAAAGTTTTTATTAATTTTAGTATTATACAATAAATTTTGCAATAAAAGCTTGCAAACGGACATTTATATAATCGAACAATTAAATAAGATTGATTCAATTCTAATAAAAAATAATTAGTCATATTTTTTTCGCTGTTATTTAACGACGAATATAAAAACATGCAATAAAAATCTAAGCTTTTTTTTAAGCTAGACTCAAAGTTTATTCGGTGAACTTGTTATTCTTATTTAGTAAAATTCCTTTCGTAAATCGTTATTTTGTAAATTATACAATTTCGACTGTATAAATGCATTCATTTGACGTTAATTATGTCGTAAAAGAGATATCCTATACATAATTTAGCATTTTAAACTACCTATAAATCTAATTTTTAAACGACAATTCTTTATTCTATTTTATGCTGTCCCTACCCATAATTTATTTGAGTGATCGACAAATTTTATTTTATTTTTGAATTTATCAAACAATAAATAACGAAGAAGACATGAACAATTATCCATAAAATTTTAGAAATATTTATTTCTCCAATTAATAATAATTATATCAATAAAACATCGAGATTTCAAAACTATTTTCCGAAGATATGTCTCTTTTCATCGTGTCACCTACACCTACCAACCGCGTACATCAATAATAATCTTGCTTAACCTGGACCTATAGGTACCTAAGCTTTATTGCTGAGGGGTTAAAATATATACCTACCTAGGCTTTTTATGAAATCTGCACGACCAAAGCCTAGTCAAACCAAATAAATCCTTGAATCCAGGCCTTGATAAGGCACTTATGAACGTTAACAATTAATGACTTCTACCGGTTCCTGAGAAGACTCCAGCAGGAAACTAAGCGGCCCCGGTAAGGAACTCAGCTAGCTAGACTACTATAAAATTTAAATTATAAAATTGACACCAAAACTCAGACATCTATCCACAACATTCCATATTACCAATATGTCCCAAATAAAAAAACATATTTCCATCGCAAGCTATACATACTGAACAAACAAACAGTCAACCAACGAGACAGGCAACTTTCCTCGCTTGTTTACCTTTTAGCGCATCGCATCTCGCAAAGATGAATTTTTATTACTGACGTTCCGAACGGTTGTGGGTACGAACAACCCGGTACCAACGCTAAACAGATAAGCAAATTGCACGTCGCATGTAGGGTTAACCCCTTCGGAATATCTTTCTGTTTTTTTTTTATGTTGTTTTTATTATTATTAGGTATCTATTTATTACTGCAAAAATCAGTTTTATGTTGTGTAAAGTTGTGTTGTGTGAAATTGATTCAGCCGCTTCTGTAATTAGCTCAAAATTAAAAACAGAAATCGCATAGTTGGGTTTTGGTAGCGTGCAAATAACCACAATAACACTTAAACTTTATTTATTTTAATTGATAGACTAGCTGATACCCAGGCTGACATTCTTAGCAAGGCTTTTCTTCCTTTATCTGTGTCAGAAACGCATTTTTCATCACAATCCGATGAATGGTATAGGAACCTGTATGTTACAAACAGACTACCATTTATTTTTATAACAGGTGGAGATTTCGAGATGGCATATTTTCGAAACCCATTTTGGGTCATTCTGAGCAACTTTTACTATAAGACCTTTACTATTGGGATTATTGCTTCATACGGGCGCCATCAGGGAAGTGGAAGCAGGCGAGGGAGATGCTTACCACTCGAAAAAGAAATCAAATGTATTTTTGACAACTGCAATGACGTAGAATTACGTCAAGAAGTGCCAATGACGCAAACATAGTACAGTCATTTCAGGTGCTAACTAAGTTCAAATCTGTTTAACTAATTAGTGATTAGTTAATATGGGAAACACATACAAAACATGTCAATTGAGAAAAAAATCGCCTCCTTTCGTTTACATTTATGACGTATACAATTTGCGTTGAGAAATCGTTCCGAATTCGGATTCTTTCGCCGTAAAATCGTTCTAAAGTGTGAAGAGATCATAGTAGTGTTGCAACTCTGCAGGCTATGATAACCGCTTACCATCAGATGGGCCGTATTCAATGTTACCTTAGTAGAAAGTTGTATTGAAAAGTCTCAGAACACTTTGGTCGTAAAAAGTTTTGAGATCCCGAGAAGAGCTAAGTCCGCCATTATAATTTTAGCAAATTAATCGCCTCCTTTCGTTTACATTTATGACGTATACAATTTGCGTTGAAAAATCGTTCCGAGTTCCGTTTTCTTTCGCCGTAAAATCTTTCTAAAGTGCGAAGAGATCATAGTACCTAGTGTTGCAAGTCTGCAGGCTATGGTAACCGCTTACCATCAGATGTTGCTACATTAATTAAAAAGTCTCACAACACTTACGTCGTAAAACGTTTTGAGATCCCGAGAAGAGATAAGTCCGCCATTATAATTTTAGCAAATTAATCGATAGTTGTCAGGTAAAATAAAGAATACCTATTACCTAATCATTATCAATAATAACTGTTTGTTCTAAGAAACAAGTTTCCTCAAAAAAATGCAATGGCCATAGAGTTAGAATATTATAGAGTGATAGCGTTCACAACGTTACCTTGCGCGAAGCGTTCACAACGTTACCGTTACGTTCACAACATTACCTTGCGCGAAGCGTTCACAACGTTACCGTTACGTTCACAACGTTACCTTGCGCAAAGCGTTCACAACGTTACCGTTACCGTTACGTTCACAACGTTACCTCGCCTTACGCAAAGCGTTCACAACGTTACCTTGCGCGAAGCATGAGCAGTGTCCATATAGATGCATTCACAGATACGTCGTACATTTACATTTACAGTCAGACAAAACGTCTCTCGATAAAAGAATCGATAAAAAACGAGAAATTGGCTTTCATTAGGGTCTTTAAATGTATTTAAGTCGTTCAAACTATGTACGCCACTTCGTTTGAAGACACTTGGACCGTACCGTAAAGTCTGTAGGGGCTCTACCGCGTATATTTGGTGGTAATCGTAATTAACACCATTAATGAATTTCATCCAATCAGGGCCCACGAATGGCTTATCGTCCTACCGCGCCATTGGATGAATTCATAAATGGTGTTCATTCAGTATATAACTCCGTACCGGTGCTCACGGACCGTACCCCAGTACAGTCAGTCCCTATATTAATATTCTAATTCTATGCCAGTAACGTCCACCTTTTTTTTTCTAAATAACAAACCTTGTCCGTACCAAAGTCTTGGTGTCTTTAATTTTAAAGAGACGCTTTAGTTTTTAGTCAAAGTTAATAAATGACATCCCTAGAAAGATGAACGATGCTCAATACACAATATAGTTCGTAGTTAGTTCAATGCAGGTCCTGGCAGAGCCGCTGAATCATCGACCGTACAAAGTGCCTATACTTAATATAGACAGACATCTACAACTCGAAGTTTTATAGACGTGTTGGGGTCGTAAACTACGAGTTTGGAGACTAGTTGTGCCCTGCGATTTCACCCGCATCGGCGTGTGCAAAATAACATATCTTAGAATTAAAATTTACCCAAGTACCCAAATAATATTTAAATGAAAAAATATTGTTATATAGGTATTTTTAACCGACTTCAAAAAAAGGAGGAGGATCTCAATTCGGTTGCATTTTTTTTTTTTTTTATGTTTGTTACCTCATAACTCCCTCATTTATTAACCGATTCGGAAAATTCTTTTTTTGTCTGGAAGGGTACACTTCCCGTTTGGTCCCATTGTCATCAGATCAGAATTTGATTACTTCTTAGTGTACTTTGAAGTCGGTTTAAGTTTTTGGTAAAACATCCCAATTATCATCATATATGCACTCTGAGAAAGCACATAATGGAAATAAAAATTCCTCGATAGAAAAAAATCACAAAGATTCCTCTAATATTAATTAATTTTCGTTTTTATTCGTTCATGTTGTATCTAATTAAGACAAAAATTCGATAAATAATATCAGTAACGTATGACCCAGGGCTGATACTAACGATTTTTTTAAATATTCTATACTTTACGAGTTATTTAGATTAAAAGCGCTTAGTTCATTTTCGTTCCGCGAAACACGCTATCGCCGTCTCATGCCACGCGAATATTAGACATAAGTTTGTTTCATCTGACATTTGCATTCTTTTCTGGCTTTATGCGCGCTCTTAATTTATAATACATGCAAAAAACATACAAAATTAAGTAAATAATTCACAACAAAATCATCGCTGCATCGTCCGTCGATTAATTCTTGCTAACGTGAAATTCATCTACTATAAAGCTCTAGTCTGGCAACATTATGACGGGTTTAAGTGTGGAGAGACCACCATGGATGGGTTGGGTAGTTTTATGGTGGTGCGAAGACGGTAGCACGCCATGGTAGCACTGGCTCGCACCTACGAGCTAAACTGTAGTCGAGCGTTAGCCACTGGTATCGACATAAAAAAACGGTAGATTTTGTTTGTCGAAACAGAATTCCAGATTCAAAACCGTTTATGAATTGTTTTTAGAACGCAATATAAAAGAAAAGCAATGTTGAATACTCAAAATTAGATAAAAAAAGGTTTGTTGAAAACTTTAACACAGTAAATAAATTATTTCTGGAAAACTAGAGTAACGCGATTAGGAAAATTACCTAAAGGTTTTTAGGGGTCTGTCGACAGAGGGTGCTAAGGATTCTAGGACCTAGTCGTTTTTGAGGAAATTGGTAACAAATATACACACATTTTGGTTACGCAGTGCGTTGCAAATGCCCTTACAGGGTGCATATACCCACCTAATTGCAAATACCTATTTTAGACTTGAGGAAATATAATGTACATTGTATGCAATAAATAAATAAAAATAGTTTAAAATTCCTAGGTTTTTTTTTATTAATTTGGTACGTTTGAATCTCGACTTGGTATTAATTAAACTATCTTTAAAAAGAGAAGGTGTCATGGTCAGTTATAAATCATAAGTTTTTTTATTACCATGTTTTTAAATTTATATCCTTCTACGTGTCGATCACAATGGACAACCACCGCACGTGTCGGCTCCTATGATCACCGCATTACTGATTTACTGCGTTTTATAACCGGACACCAAAACTGTAAAAAGGGCTCTTTTTGTGTTTTCAAGTTCTCGTAGATAGCTCGACAAAATTAAGAAAAATAAAAGTTATTAAAGTTAGCTTTAGATTTAAGGTGCTATATTGGAAAAAAATGATATCTTTGTGTCCCTGTATCTTAATTAATACAAGGGTTGGGGTGCTGAGTTTTTATTATATGATTTTTGAGATCTTAATTGAGTTTGCCAATGAAGGAAAACACGTTTGATAGAAATTTTCTCGATAAAGTTTAATTCCAAAGTAGCCTCTAAATAAAAATCTTTTTTACTGTAACTCCGTCAAGCAGGCGAATTTTACAGTGAAATTTAATGCAAAAAATTGGTAATTCATTCTTCTTATGATGTGAAGAACAGATTTTCTATACATTGCATGGTTATTTTATAAACAATTTATATTTGGTTTGGTACTTACGTCGTTTATTAAAAGCTGCCGCTTGCCTGGGCGAGTACCTGAGAGCACTATAGTCATCTCTTTTTGGCACATACGAAATTACGGTGAACGTA
The DNA here is from genome assembly GCA_947623365.1 of Achlya flavicornis. Lineage (NCBI taxonomy): Eukaryota > Metazoa > Arthropoda > Insecta > Lepidoptera > Drepanidae > Achlya > Achlya flavicornis. The sequence continues at coordinate 892,143 of OX392491.1, read as the reverse complement.
TTTATTACTACTCTTGCATCGCTAGGATTATTCGGCCGTAGCCTTTGTCGACGACGGACCTATGCTAGTTGTCGCGACCGGCTCTCGTAGTTTTAAACATAAAATATTTTCGTAGCATATTCTTTATTGTCTTTAAAGATAGTATTATAGTTTGTAATATCGTATTAATTTAAGTTTAGTGTGATAATCTAGTTCAATAGTGCTTGTAAATATAAAGTTAGTTGTGTAGTTTTGTTTTTATTAATTTTATAGTATTTTTTTAGTGTTAAAGTTGATTTAATTATAATTTCACGACATGGGTAATATAATAAAGACCAGGAAAATCAGCATTGGGAGCAGCATTTTAGCAATTATTTATTACAGTTACATCATTATGAGTTTATCGATAGATTTAAAACGAACTTATAACCCTTCTAAGTAAAGTTTACTGCTGATATTGTATGGTCTGCATTCCTCGTACCAACCAACTTGAATTAGACGGGCTACATCCAAGGGCATTGTACTCAACACACACACAGATATCTCGCTCCCGCCCGCCATCGTCACACAAACTGCTATCCGTCCGAGTGCGAGTTACAGACCATAAAAGCTATGATAACAACTAATTTGTTATTATATTTACGGATTCTTATTCTATTACTTTATATTACATTTTATTACCAAATACCTATAACATGATTTGATTATTATAATTATTTCTTATGGTGTACTTAGGACAACTATCTCTTTTTATGCCTAATAATGAAGAATGTTCACTAATTTAGATTTTTAGGTCTCCGTATTTTCTATAGAAAATAAAAAATACGTGTGAAAGAATTATTTCGATACGTCAATTAGTTTCCGAGATATGGAATTTTAAAATGAGCGCGCGACGCTGGATTCCTCCGGCCCGTACTCGATGCGTGTGACGTCATGTTCCAACGCTCGCTCAGTCAATCGCGCTCACAGAACAAATACCCTGACGGGGTCGCGCTCTTCCGTACGTTTCCCTAGATGATTATGACTTTTTTGGTTTTTACCCGACTGACCCGAAAGGAGGGTTATGTTTTTCGAGTGTATGTATGTATGTATGTCTATTTCTTTGGCACGCTCTGCAGCCTAAATGGGTTGATGGATTTAAGCATATTAGGTGCCGTTAGATTCGTCTTGACTGTGGGAGTGTCATAGGGTATATTATTTTTATATGGCGTCTACGGATAAAAAAAGAGGGGGGATATTCAAAACAAATATTTCGTTATTATAACAATATGGGTATCAAATGAAAGCTTGTGAACAGCCTATTCCATATATGTATACATTGTAATACTTTTGTGCTACCATTTTGACGTAAATTACAAAAAAACATGTTTAATGCATGGACAGTAGGTATTGGTACCATGAGCGGTTACCGTACGTAACTCACAGAGTTGCGATGGTTGTTAGCGTTACTTTACCGTACCGCTCATTTACTTACTAATACAGCTAATACTTACAACTCATTCTGTATAAAACTAAAAAGTCTGAAATAAATTAAATTATTAAAAGAAACAAAACACAGAACACATGATTTTCTAGTATTTATATTGGAAATTTAATTAAAAGAAACAAATAACCCGACTGCGTGCGCTTGTTTTTCTCTTTTCAGTTAATTTTTGTTTTACGCAGTCGGGTTATTTGTTTCTTTTAATTAAATTTCCAATATAAATACTAGAAAATCATGTGTTGTGCCAAAATGTAATAATACAACCACCAGTCCACCGGAAAAGTTGATTTTATAATCGTTCCAATGAATGTCCAAATGTGAGAGAAATGGGTAAAAACTGTGAAGGGGTTGGATCTATTTAGAGACGAAAGCAAAGTTTATTGCTGTGAAGATAGTTTTGACGTAAGAATACTGACAGTCTATCTACTATGTACCTAACCACTTTTGTAGTGTGCAGTTATTTGATACCCCAGCGCAGCCGCGGTTTCACCCGCATGTAGCGTTTTAATTATTTTGCGCGAAACCCCTTATAAATTATCTGAAGTAAAAGAATCTTTAGTTATTCCTTATAACATCCGCTATCTACCAGTGAATGTCTCGTCTATATCGGTCCAGCCGTTTTGGAAATCAGCCGGAACAAACTAGTGTTTCACCCGCTTACAAATTGATATTTTGATATTACATATTCAATTTTATTTATTTGGATAAATAAAGTAGATTGTGTTCCTGCGCGTGAGTAAGGTAGCCAAAGCTCATTGGGGAGGGGGGAAAGGTCGGTAACGCATGAGCAATGCTACATGTGTTGCAACTATCCATTTGGCTACGGTAACCGCTTACCGTCAGGTGGGCCGTACGTATGCTTGTTTACCGACTTAGTCGTATAAAAAAAGATAAGACATAGAAAAGGTTAAGTACATCTATTCAACTCGCTACATTTGCAATATATCAATTTATTTAGTTAAATTTACTAAGAAGAGTATAAATAGGTATAGACAAACATAATTAATTTATTGTCTATAACATGAAACTTAAAAGGTAAATAAGTACCTACTTGCGTTGCAGCTATAAAATAATTATTTTAGGTATATTAGGCAGACAGGAGTAAGCATTTGCATTCTTTCTTCTTGCTTTTCGGCGGCAACGGAATAACTATTCGTCGATAAATAATAAAACTTTTAAAATATATATATGTGATTTGGACATCTTATTTAATTATGTTGTTTTATTATATTACATTGATTATTAGATTCAATTTAAAATAGTTTTACATGCTATTCTGTAGCGAAATGTGTAGACCTTATTTTAAGATTCCACCTAAATTGTACGACATTTTCTGGCGAAGTAAATTCTTTTCATTTCAACCAAAAGTCCATTTATTTTATGTAGATTTTACAGTTGCCCTTTTTCAAATCCAAAATACTTTCCACTAATAGCGCAAGATACCTACGTACCACCGCTAGCGGCTAATATGAGTGAACGGAGCGTTGGAACATGACGTCACCTCGCGGTCACGTGACCGTTAGCGGGCCTCGATATTTAGGGGAATTTTAAATGTCTGTAAAATCATAACTACTTGGTTTTTTTGAACGAAACAAAAACTAATGTATTTGTATACGTAATTGCTCTACTGATACAAATTTTCAAGCGCTTTTGCATACCTATTAACATTCCTCAATTTTGTAGATGCTATATAAATGAAATAAAATATTTATGATTCACAGGGAACAATCTCCACAAAAATAATCCGTAGTGAAAAGATCATGGTAGAACCCATAGAATAATTTTTGGCATCCTTGGTATCGCCCGCACCGCAGCCAGCCTATGATGTCGCAGATAATGTACCACCAAAAGCATCGCATTTTTTTTTGCGATTTCATATTTGGTACCGTAGTAAAAGTTGACCGTATACAGGAGTACTTTACGTGGTTTCATTTAATTTCGTATTGTCGTATCCACCCCGTATACCCTTTTCATTACCCGCAGCATATATACTTCATCATCATCATCATGATCAGCCTATAATGTCCCACTGCTGAGCACAGGCCTCCTTTCACAAATGAGAGTGAAAGGGAATGGGCAGATACTCCACCACGCGTGCCCACTGCGGATTGGTGGAGGTAGGCTAGTGGTCAACCTACTGTTGGAATTTTTCAAGCCGCCTAGTAGGCATCCAACTAGCTTAACGACTATCACAATTAAGTGATAACCGAGACCAACGGCTTTACGTGCCTTCCGAAGCACGGAAACGCTCGATATGAAATACCACTAGACGGTCACCCATCCAGGTACCGACCACGACAGACGTAGCTTAACTTTGCCGATCGATTAAGAACGGCTAATCATGCTACACCACGAGCGCTTCCTTATATATACTGATATATACTTACACAGTATAAACTCGTATTTACGTACAAATATGAGTAATTACTATAGCTTTTGGTTAAAAATCGTTTATAACAAGTGTAATAAAAAAATAAACTTTTACTGCTCTCCTATAAAATATACTCTGTAATTTAAACGATGGCGGTTCGGCTTTCGTGTTTCTGCCGGCGTCGCCCGAGTCCGGCCGAACGTATCTAGCGGTGGCGGGATTTTTTAAAACTTTGATAGTTCTCTAGGGGCGGTGCCCCCCGCGCGGCCGGCTAGGCCACGCCTTTCAAGGAACGATTTATTTCCACGGTGTCATCTTAAGGGACCATAGATTCTATTATAGTATCAAAAATCTAAATCAAAAAGTAATTTATTCAGTTGAGGCCCTGGTAAGGCACTTATGAACGTTACACACAGTTGAATTTACCACCGGTTCGGAATACAATTAAACTGAGAAGACTCCGGCAAGAAACTCAGCAAGGCTTCTTTTTCTTTTGTCTGTTTTTTTTTTTTTTTTTTTTTTTTTTTATACGACTAAGTCGGTAAACAAGCATACGGCCCGCCTGATGGTAAGCGGTTACCGTAGCCATATGGACGCTTGCAACACACGAAGCATTGCTCACGCGTTTCCCCCCTCCCCTATGAGCTCTGGCGACCTTACTCACGCACAGGAACACAACTTTACACAACATAAAGTTATTTGGCTGCGGTATTCTGTAAGGTGGAGGTACTCCCCAGTCGATTTACTCTTTGAGCGAATAAACGCTATGCTCTACCTCTCTCAAAATTCTGATTTTAATGCCAACATGATATACCTCTACGACTGTTCTTCTCAGTTGAAGGCCTTACGAGCTTACGAGCTGGTGGTAACTTTGACCTTCATAAGTGGCCCTACTAGGGCTTAAATTGAATAAATGGCTTTGACAGACGGATGGACAGATGCACGGACAACAAATTTCTGAGAGTTTCAAAGTTTAAGTAGGTACTATTTAATAACACCAATTTATTTCTACGGTTGGGCTTGCTCGCAAACATGTCTGCGCAAGAGTGATTAGGCTAATCTTTTTTGGGCTAGACAATAAAAAACAAAAAGAAAACATTTTTGAAGCGTATTTTGTAGGCTACATGATATCACTGAACCTAGATCATTAGCTTTATAAACGGATATTATTATAAACTAGTGGTCAGTCAAAAATCGACTTTAACTCATTTATGTTAGAATACATGTTTGGATTTTAAAATAATATAATAATAATAATTTAAAAAAAGGATTTTTTTATATGTTTTATATATATTATTTATTTAAGCTTTATGTGTAATTAAATTATTTACTAAATTAAATGTATCGTGTATTTTGTAACGTTTCAAAAAGATTTAATTGGATGCTAATAAGGATTTTATATGTTATGTTATTTGACAAGCTTTAAGTGTAATCAAATTATTTACTAAATGTGTGCCTATTTTAATTTATTTGCAACTATTTAAATGTTCAAATTCGTGTTGTTTATGTATATAATATGAATTTATTTAATGGTTGCTTTTTAATATGTTTTTTTTTTGTAATGTAATGTATCGAAATTTGAAACCAATTTATTTGCATGTCTTTTGGGAAATAAAGGCTTTGTTATTATTAATCCTCCGGACCAACCAACCATAAATGTCATCTTTGTGCACTTCTTCCCATAGAAACTGTATGCCAAATCGTATCTATTAGAGTGCAGACGTATACTTACGTGTTTTATTCCACATACTACAAACTAAAGTGAACCTAACGTACATCAAACATCAACAAGCTGTAATATGAAAAGATCTTCCACGACAAAAAAAAATGCTGAGTTTCTTGCCGGAGTCTTCTCAGTTTAAGTGTATTTCGAACCGGTGGTAAATTCAAACTGTGTGTAATAAGTGCCTTACCAGGCCTAAATCGAATAAATTACTTTTTGATTAACATAGTCTCACATTTGCGTGTCCCGGCTACTTAGAGTACAATTAGGTGGCAATAATTCAACCCACCATCTTCTTTGAAGCTTCCTAATGTTGTTGTTCGATTTACTAGTTCCTATCCTATTCTATGGCGTGTTAGATTCGAATGAATTGGCTAAAAAAGGTTTACAAATATTTCACGTATTTCTAATATAGATTTCACCAATCAAACAAACACAAAATTATAAAGTCTAATCAAATATTGACTCGCAATGGAATCCAACATGTTCACAAACGTACATAACGTTTTATTGTATTATATTGATAAGGGAATTTGCATAGATCTCTAAATTTTACTACCGAAGCGTGTACCTGTGTTTACTTGTTAGATAACGCCTATCTCGGAAACATATGTTCATTTTAATACCCCTGGTACCGTACTAGGTATACTAGGTTTGTGCCGTGGCGTTACTTGTTTATTCAATATGGTGGAAAGTTAAAGAGAGAAGAGTGAACAAGAGATAGTTGGATTATTTGAAGATATCTCAGTGGTTTCCAGGTGAGGGTCGTGGGATCGAATCCCACAATGAGAGTTACCTTCACAGAAACTTCACATGGAAACCGTAGCACGGTGATAGGGTACTTTGTAGTACCCGCCTGGATGGCTACCACACTCAACACCTATCGGTGTGTTTCGATCCGACAGCTTAACTTGAGAGCCAGATCCTTCTATGCTTTGCGTGGGCGCATAAAAAAAATACACGTGATATGCCTCAAGACGCCCGCTCCCCCTACCGTGATATTATCCGAACCCCCTCCCCCCTATTCGGGACTCACGTGATTAATGGACGCCCCCTATCGGGGCGGGAAGCTAGTATATGCTATTCAATAATAATGAATATCCTATCTTCATGTAAATCTCTCATCATTATCCAAATGGTATAACGCAATAACTATTTCAATCACGATTTATAACTATTTATATTATATTTTATTTGTACAGTTATGCGTATAATATTTATAAACAATAATTTATATTTTATAGGCATTTTATTTGCATGTATATTCGTGCATAAGTGCTTGGAATATGTGATGTCTGTTTTATTTATTTATATTTGTTTTTGTATACAGATTTTAGATGAGCTTTCCCTACAGGTTTTCCCAAAGATAACCAAGCAGAAAACAAGATATGTTATTTTTCATTAGCTGAATCACCATCATCAGCCTATAATGTCCCACTGCTGAGCACAGGCCAGTGAAAGGGACTGGGCGATACTCCACCACGCGTGCCCACTGCGGATTGGTGGAGGTAGGCTAGTGGTCAACCTACTGTTGGAATTTTTCAAGCCGCCTAGGCTTTCAAATTCAAATTCATTTATTTAAATAGACCTTCGCACGCACTTATAAAAAGTCTCCGGTTCGGAAGGTTGCATTTACTGAGAAGAGCCGGCAATAAACTCAGCAATTACTCTTTTCAAAACAAGCTTAGATTCATTACATATTATTAGGCTTAACGACTATCACAATTAAGTGATAACCGGGACCAACGGCTTTACGTGCCTTCCGAAGCACGGAAACGCTCGATTTGAAATACCACTAGGCGGTCACCCATCCAGGTACCGACCATGACGGTGGTAGCTTAACTTTGAACGGCTTATCATGCTACACCACGAGCTGAATAGTACCTGCAACTTATACAATTGCGTTTAAAAAAAATATTGAATTGATAAAAAGTTGAAAAGCTAATAAAAATAATGTGGATCATAAATGGGGGGTGAATCTGATACCTATATGGTTGGCACGCTATTTCTCGGGACCCTACAATATACAAACTAGCTGTCTCCCGCGGTTTCACCCGTTGGGAGAGTAGTATGTTCCTCTACATACCATTGGCTGCCTGCGTGTATTATTCATCGTAGCTACTGAAGAAGTTAACACCTTTAAAATCATTAAAAAAAAAAAACTCTCTCACCTTCTTAAATATTCTTATATCCCTAATAAATACCTCCCAAATAATTCCAATTACAACACTCGATATCCGGCGGCTCTAATTAAAAAAAAAAAGGATCTCTTTACATTTAGCGCCTCGAGGCACCGGACAGGACATATTCGGAAGTCGGAGTAGATGGCCAGATAACGCGGTGAGATCAAAGGGGACGTGCTTACACCGACGCGATTTATGAGATTGGATAATTACATACCGTAGTTTACAGGGAACATGCAGTGAATGTTGCCATGTGAATGAGGATCGTGGTTCTGCTGTCTGTGAATAGTAAAGGTGCTACATTTTTTTTATAAAGTATTGGCCGTAGCATGCAAAAGTATACACTTTCAGTACATACTTTCGTTTTTATATTATTAACTAAGGATTATGAATCTTTAGTTATTAATTCCTAGTACGTAGCAATTAGCTGTGTTACAACAGAATTATAATAATTATCTACTAATATTTGTGGTCAAAATTAGACAAAAACCCCCTTTTTTAACCATATTGCGCGCACGGTGGAAGTTGGATTCGGCAATAAGTAAATTTTTTATTCGAAAATAATTAAAACTATGAATTTTATTGTATAATACATGTTTAGCTTTAAATACGACATTGAATTACTAATCAGAATTTTAAATAAAATAAAATACGAATAAAAGATTTAATTTATCGACTCTCGATCTCGATCTATAACTTGTAATAGATATGAAAAAAAATGTCACGCTTGAAAAATCACAGTCAGTCAATCCATACTAAAATAAATCAATGTCACTTTTCTTTTTTAGGTGATGGGGTGGCATAGTGGCTTTGTTTGATTTGATTGTGATTGTAGGGAATGAAGTTTTTTTTAATACAAATTCATTTCATATAGAAAATTTATACTATTTTTACAAAGGTTCATCAAAAAACCGTTAAATTAAAAAAGGTCAATATCAACTTAATCTACAACCCCAAATAATTAATACAATTAAAAACTGATCCACGTATAAAAGTCACCGAAACCATAGATAATACAAGTACCTCAGAACGGGTTTAAGTCTACCGTCAAAAAAAACCCTATAATCTCGGACGCGCGTTATCGAATGTCCCCCATAAAAGACCTATAACGTCCACAGATACAGAAAAAAAACAAAAGAAATGCCTAAAAACCCGGCGTTATCTCTGGACGGCGCCAGTGGCAGAGAGCGGGAGTGTCGAGTTTTTTTTTTTGAGGCAAAAACCTCAGCTCGTTCGGCCTGGTAATTGACAGAATTTACGCATCCGATAAGGAATGGCTTTATGCTGACCGGTTCGTTTTCAGAGTTTTTGGGGATTGATTTGCGAGATCGCTTTCGATTTCTTACACGTAACAGTGCTAATGTCTTCTTGAATGTACTATCCGTGTCTAGATTCAAAAAGATAGTTTTTAAATAAACTTTCCGATTTTGTAGAAGACATGCAAGAACGCATGTGAACGAAGAGTTCGCTTTACAGGCTATTTAAATTTAATTATTTAGTATTGTAAAATTTATTATAAAATAATTTTATTTAAAAAAATCCTTACTAAGTTTCTTGGACCGGCCGCATACTATAAGCAGAAAATTTCTGACGCCCGCTTGCTCATAAAATGTGGATGTCAGTCACATCAGAACTTTCTGATAGTATGCGGGTTCTAAAACAAAATGTATGATCAAAATGCCTTCCGGCGGGCATTAGGAAATTCTTATAGTATGCGGCCGGCCTAAATGTATTATGAATCGGTGCGGTGTTAGAATCAATTGTAAAGTTCGTAAGTGCCTTATTAGGGCCTATACTGAATAACACTTTTTTTTATTTTGAATTGAATTCTTAAAGTTATACCGGAAATAGACCGTCAATTTTTCATAAGCACATTTTTTTTTATTATTTCCATGTTTCCCAAGTCTAAATAGACTGATAAAATATTATTTTGATAGATACCATGAACGGGTAACCTCAAAGATATCCTAAGAAATTAAATCAAAATAAAAGAAAAAAAAATCATCAACCATCATACAGATAAACAATGACACTACAAATTGCCCACCGATCAAAATAGAAGCAAAAACACAAAATATTTTCGAAACTGAAATACCAATGTGTCAATCACAATTTGCCATAAACAACGCCCACTTTGACAGCTGTCATATTAAATTGAAATCTTAATTCCCGCGATTTTTTTCACAGTGACCATGCAGCTTTTTTCTCAGTCTTTTGTTATGCTCGAAATTTTCGTCCAGTGAAGTGACTAATCGGCAAAATATTTGCCGTCTTTTGCCGAAGACTTGATAACGGTGGCGCCTTACAAGCTTGTTCGAAAAAAATATCAACGGGTGTGATTTGTTAGGGGCTACTTTTGTTTTGGCTTGGTTTTATTGTTTTAAAAACTCGAGAAATGCAATATTTTAATTTTTAGTTTTATTTATTAAACTGTATAAAAACGGTTAGTGAAATATTTTAAAATTAAAACCTCCTAATTAATGCCAAATGTTAGGCACCTCGAAAAAAGGCATTAGTGTCCCACCAAAATCTTAATAATTATTAAAAATCTTAATGAATACGCGAAGCATAACATTCGCTGTTTTTTATGCCTATTGCGCGGTGAGGTGAGATTGTCGCCCTGTCTTGTCGTCTCGTGTGAGATTTGGTATAGTTAAGTTTAGTTGAAGCGCTCGTGGTGTAGCATGATTAGCCGTTCTTAATCGATCGGCAAAGTTAGGCTACGTCTGTCGTGGTCGGTACCTGGATGGGTGACCGCCTAGTGCTATTTCAAATCGAGCGTTTCCGTACTTCGGAAGGCACGTAAAGCCCGTTGGAAAAATTCCAACAATAGGTTGACCACTAGCCTATCTCCAATCCGCAGTGGGCATGCGTATCGCCCAGTCCCTTTCACCCTCATTTGTGATGATGATGATGAAAGTTTATATGGGGAAGAAGTGCACAAAGCTAATATTTTGATATAATAATAACACCACACACAATATGTACTCTTTTGTTTATCTTCTTCTTCTTCTTAGTTTTGTAGTATGACATGAGTCATTGTTTTCCGGACCTTTTTATTGCCAATGTCAAGTTATATTATTAGTTCATTTGTGATAAAAAGTTGTAATCGAATTTGGCACATGGGCGACCTCTAGTTTTATTGAATTCCGGGATATCCCTCGGGTACATACGCGGGGAAACTGTGAGGAGCAACTAGATTTCTTATAAAGCATACGTCTGTACTGTACGTTCAAACGCGCTTATCTCAAGAACTAGCAGTCCGATTTCAAATATTATTTTCGCGTTTATTAGCGTGTTATAATTGGGTTATTTAGGAATTAATTTAATGTGTGTGTGTGTGAAACGGAATCACAGCTAGTTAACTTCAAATTCAACTGTTAGTTTTTCGGATCTTTTAAAAGTAGGTAGGTACTCTTTAAATCCCTTAACATTAATTTGCAGTGGATTAAAAACTTTATTTCTCATAAGATAAAATTGAAATTCGATCCTCGCTTACCAAAGACAATAGTCAAAACACTATTGTCAAACGTAACTTGACTCTTTTTTGAAAAAACATTGCTAATATAATCTAAATCTTATCACAAGTGAATAAAGTAGTGTATCGTATAGAATTTTGGAAAAAAAATACAGGCGCCAACATTTTGTCGTAAGAAATGTCGCGCCGCTGATATCCGGTGCGTGAAAAAAAAAAGGTTTTTTTTTTTACTACGGGCCTTTAGGTCAGTGAGCATGGCGTTAAAATATTGTGCCTCTATGTATCCCTAATGATTTATGGTCGTAGTTGCTCCTGAGTTGATGTTTGGGTATTGTTTTTTGTATTCGGAAGTGCGGACATGTGTGGCCTTTTTTGTGGCGCCTTGTTGGTTTAAAATGTCATAATTAAGATTTTTTATTAAATGAATGACCTCTAAAACTATGAACTTATCAGTAAAATCGTAAAACTAGTAGTAAGAATCTATAAAAAATCCAGTTGCAAAGAAAAATTATTTTCCGTTTTTTTTGTTTCACCCGTGTTGCAGGGATGAATCATAATCGGACCAGTAGTTCCGGAGATTCCCCTTTCATCCAAACTCACAAACTTTACCTCTTATACAATATAAGTATAAGACATATAAATATAGGGACAGACATTTATAATAAGTATTAGAAGACCAACAGGAATTTTAAAATGCAAAAACGAAGAAAATCCAAATCAAAACAATCTAAGCCAAATACAATTTCTCAATATATGTGAAAGTTTGCCTATACGGTTCTATATTGTTTGACTTCATACAATAAAATACCTGCACGTGGCGTGTTATGTACAGATAGACCAACGCTCACACGATTAGTAAATATAGTTTTTTTTTTTTAAAGCGGCGGTATTAATTATTGTAATACTAAGAACAGGCCCCCTAAAAAGGAAGCTAAGCAATAATGCTAACGCAATTATTTTTTTCGAATTTACAGCCGATCTTATGCGATTCATCAATTCCAAATCTTTTAATGAATTGAATTGTATATAATGAGTAACTATATTCTATTTTCAAAAAATATTGGAATCACTTAGGATCTGCCGAGAATTCGAAAAAATGAATTGCGTAGCCATATTGCTTTAGCTGCCTTTTTAGCCCCCAAGCAGTGTCAAAGGAGGCTTGATACTCAGCAGTGGGACATTATAGGCTGATGATGATGATGATGAAGAACACCTAAGTAGACTATGTCCTTCTCCATGATACGCACGCGCAGATAGCTGCGTGAGCGTGTCGTAAAAGGTAGCAAAGAGCTTAACCATAAACAACGCGCGGAAAGGATTCTATGCGAAAGAGGTGCAGACTGCATCAGGTAGTTTCAACTCAAAAATTCATACCAAATTTTTGCTTCCAAATAACCAACGTGTCAACGCTCAACCAGGGTCATTCTCTTTTCACGTCACTTGCTAATATCTCAGAGTATATAAATACTACGCTAATATTCTTAGATGTTTCTCTTTCGTGATCTGTGCGCAGTTACCAAAGAAGTCGTGTACTTGACATTATAATAAAATTCAATGGCTTTGTTTATGAATACGTCTCATTTATAAATAAACGGTGTAATGAATTGTAAAAAGCTTAAGCTCCAGTCGCTCCAGAGTATTATATTTGTATGTTTTTTGTGTCGTCCCCGCAGTCACAATGTCATAAAACCTACGGTAGCAGAGATCTGTCATAACTTTTTTTTTCATTTTATGATTGTGGCACACTGGGTGTGGGTCGTTATTTTTGTAAGCGGTCAATTTTGTGAAGCCTTTCTTTAAACCTACAACTTATGATATAAATAAAAATAAGTAATGTTTTTATTTTTACGAAAAATAAATGAAAGTGCAATTTTCATACAAAAAACATGCGTGCATCTTGCACACTCGGGGCATAACTCTGGCGTTACCAACAATTTTTCCCCGATGAGTACTGGCGACCGTACTTACTGACTTATACGCTCCAGAAGACACCATCCTGGTATTTGGCTGCGGTATTCTCTAAGGTGGAGATACTTTTCCTGTTGAGCTGCTCTGTGAACAAAAAACGATATGCTCTCTCTTATATTCAAGCAATTTCTCTATTAACAAGATAATTCAGAATATACTGCATTTTTTTTTCAAGTAATTTGTACAAATTACAATCTATATACCTAGAACATTTCCTCGAGTCTGCCGCTGCTACCGATTGACGGCAAGGTTCCCAGAAGGCTGGCAGCGTTTCCCCATTGGATAGCCAAGCTAATGCGTTGGAGGAAAAAGCTCCCAGCCCTCTGGTCTCCGGAGGCCTAATTTTGATGACAAAAGTGCAAACGGAACGATCTTTACCCACCCCACGGCCCATGGCCATAGTTAGCAATTTTAATTGTATTTTAATGTATTCTTCAACCTCAAACCTCCGTGTGTACAACTAACCTAACATAATCTCCAGGTCGGACCTCTAATCCGACGTATGATGTTATTAAAAGCTTTTTATCCATCGATCCATGATGAAGGAAGGCGTTTACTGGTTACACCCGAGCTCAGACCCTGCTCATCAGATCATACAGTTTAAAAAAAAACATAAGAATACTGGCATAAAACGCAGATAATAAATAATCGAGATATAAGAAAAAACTAATTCCTTGTCTCAGATTACAGAACAAAAGGCAGCCAAATAAGCAAATACAAACTCGAAATCAGATAGGTACCTGGTATTCGACAGCATAGTAATGCAGTTCGCCAGGCATTCACCAGGCATTTCGCGTTTCAGTCAGAATAGCTTTTGCACGCGCAGTGGATGCCACCGTGCACGCCACCGAGGACATAAGCTATGGTGTGATCAGGGCTTTAGTCGAAAATTGAAAAGTCATTTAGTAAAATCACGAATAATACAGTAATAATCACCGTTGATTAAGGATACATCCAGATTGAGTTTCGAAGCTGTGCACGCGTCGAAAAAAATAGCCCCTAACTGTTAGGGGCTAAATCAAATAAAAATAAATAAAATTGCAAAATAATGTTTAATATTTTTTCTCACGATTTTAATTGGAATATTTCAACAACTGCTATCATTATGACAAGTAGAATGACGCAGAGAGAGCGTAAAACGTAGCTTTTACGCGCAGCAGTCTAAAAGTTGGCCTGTTTTATATATACATGTAGTGGCGACGTTCTTTCTAGGTAATCACGTTGAACCGTTTCTCAGGAAAAACATACATTTCCAAAAAACTCATCGACTAATGACGTTAAAACCTGCCTACCACCACATGAGTCATAGCGTGAAGATAACAATTAATTCCCACCGATAACAATACTCCAACACTAATCTCGGATCATTTGACGCGTCTGTATTTATCTTTTGTCTTTTTTTTTACTAATTTCAAGATGGCGCTCGATATTCAATGTAGACGTCAAATTGAGGCATAAAGGATTTTTATCTTGATCTTCTTTCGTTGGGCCTTGAAATGAGCGAGTTGGATTTATTTCATACGGTTGTACAACATTTAAAATTAATATGTAATCACATTTGCTTCTAATAATAGTGGAGATATCTCTTGTTATTGAAAACTAGCTGACTCCTGCAGTTTATGTCCTTCTCCATACCATAGGCTATCTGCATGCCAAATTTCATGATAATCGGTTGAATAGTTGGGGCGCGAAGGCGTAACAAACAAACAAACTCACTTTCGCATTTATAATATTAGGATTAGGATAATTAGAACTCTAAAAAAAAATGCGTCGATATCAACAGTACCTAGACTTTTTTCATTTGACTCCGGCGGTGAGTGTTAGAAAATTGGTCATTAGATAGTTGACAGATCAGCTTTCGTTTGTAAACTACTTTTAAAGTTTTCTTATTTTAAGGCGATGATAGCTCAGTGGTAGTTACGTCGGATGCTGAGACGAAGGTCCCGGGTTCGAATCCTTCAATGAGCTTGAGATTTCCGTGATGGAAAACATCGTGAAGAAACCATAGCACGGTGTTAGGATACCTTGTAATACCCACCTGGCTGGCAACCACCGTCAAGTTGAAAATCTGTCGCCAAGCACCTATCGCTGATTACCGACAGCTGCACCTGGAAGCCAAGTTCCTTCTAGGCTTTATGTGCACCACCTTCGGCCACATCATCACTTACCATGGTGAGATTGCAGTAAAACACAAGCCTATACATACACAATTAAAAAGTCGCTCCCGCTCCTATTACGCTTATCATCCCGCTTGTTCAATGGCCGTACATAGTACAGTAGCATTCCTAGAGCAAGTACCACTGATTTACTGATAACGCAATTTGAGTAATGACTTATCATAATTCAATTCACACGGTTGTGAGTCATCAATGCAATGTGTATCACATACCGACTGGTAGTATTTATATGTATTTAATAACAATATCCTGGGACCTGGGACAAGCAGAGCACTGTGGAAATTAGATAACAGATAGTTACGGCTTAAAGACGAAGTGGGACTACACCTAAGTTTAGCCGACTAGAAGTAGCACCTAAGTTAAGAGGAAATGCTGGTGGCGTTTGTTCCATACAAACGTAGCTAATCCTCAGTTTCCTCTTTGGATAATGACACTAGAGCAATGATTATTTTACCATGCAATCTGTAGGTACCACTGTATGTCCCTCGGTTGTGTTTTTCTCAATAAATTAATTAGTATAAGAATTAGAAGCCGTCTATAATCTTATCCGACGTCCAGCGGACAAATTTGACGACTATATAAAAACAAAGGAAAACCGACAGACACAGCCAAAGCCCTTCTTATTATGATTCTTGTTTTTTTTTTATCGATCCAGTTTTGGAGGAAACCGGGGATTACGAAATAGCGATTTCGTCTAATTTAAATATTAGGTATAATCGGTCCAAACTGTAGTTGTCTCTACCGCCCTCGGGCGGGATAGCTCGGGCACAGCGCGACAGCAATAGATAGGACCTATTTTTCAAATTTCTTGCAGACATCCTTTCCTCTTAAATCAGCTGCAGTTCGTAGAAGTTGGTTCAACTTAAGAGTGTCTTATTTATTCACGGCTAGAACTAGGTAAAGTCTAGATATAGCCAATGCTCGGTGGCTAATAAACAAAAAACATAGTAAGGTGTAAAATAACGCGATTTCTTACCACACGTGTGCTTTGGCGCCTGCACCTGGGAGCTTGTTTCCTTCTACACTTCATGTGGTTACCACCTTCGGCCACATCTTCACTGACCAAGATTATGGCCAGCCTATTCATAATTTAGAAATACCTCATCTCGTATGGATGTTTGTGTCTCTTTCACGCATTAACTACTGAACGGATTTGGTTGAAATTAGGCTCGTATATACAACACATTCTGAATTACCAAATAGGATTATTTTTATCCAAGTAAATCATAAGATCCCAAGGCTACGCGACTAAAACCGGGGAGCAAAAAATAGTGCCCAGAATCCCACATATCACGTCGAAGGCCAAAAACAAATAGATCGCCTTGCGTCGGTCAAAAGATTAAATGCAACGGGGACAAAAAATATAATACGTACCTCTTTGAGTCGGAAGGTGGTTTGTAAACAGAGGACCAGGCGATGTTGTCCTTCGGTACCTTTGGCGGTGCATGCCAAAGGTTGACTCTGCATTTGAGCAGCATTTTTTAAAATAAGCTAGCTTTTTCCACTCGTCTTTGATGTTCAGATTTTATGTTCGACACAATCTAGCGATGTAGTGTGGAAGACGCGGAAAAAGGCTCGGTTACTAGACGATTCACATGCTTGTGTTGTTTAGTTATAAAAAATACTTGATTAAACCGCTAGACACGACTGTCCGAAACTGTTCAAAAAACTCTCTAACACGTAAAATAACACATCAACTCCCCAGAATGGGTCACAGAGTTTCCAGGCGCCACAGACTAACTGACAAATCGCTGCACTTGTTAACTGACCATAAACACACTTCTACAATAAGGTATACCAAAACGATGGGTCTTTGACCATGTTTACGCAAACTATTACCTCCCGAGGAGTTCCTTTAGCCAGCGCCGCGGTAGTACGCGCTAATTTTAAACCGGCGTCCTTTTCAAATAAACGGTTGAACCAACAATATTATTCTTACAGGTCATAATCGCTTGGAACCTCCTTAATTTATCTATATATAGTTGAGGAGTATTATGATTGTTGTGCACGGGATTTTCGACGTTAATGCACGTTAAGGTTTAGTTAATATATTTGTTTGGTTGTTAGAGTCGATATTTCAATGTTTTACCTTCGCGTGGTGGAACGTTTTTGTTAATTTTACAGTATGACGCTGCTTAATTTAAGTCTTAAGTCAGGACTTGGTAAGAGAGGTATCAGTTCATAATTATTAGGTTTTTAAAGTCAAAAGAAGTTTTTTAGTAATGCTGTGTTTCTTTATTAGACAACTAGCTGTCTCGCGCGGTTTCACCCGCGTTCCCGTGATACAAAGTAGCCTATGTCACCCGGGGATAGTGTAGCTTCCCAACAGTGAAAGATTTTTTTCAAATCGGTTCATTAGTTTCGGAGCCTATTCAATGCAAACAAACAATCTTTCCTCTTTATAATATTAGTATAGATATAGATAATGTTAAATAGTAAAATTAATTTAGAACTTTGCACATACATAGATACAATCCAGGAATGCAACAAAACATACCTACTTATTTTTTTTAATATACTTAATTTTAATTAATTTAATTTAATTTTATTTAAGTCTAAGCAAGCCAGCTAACAACTCCGTAGGTTCTAAAGAGCTGCGTAGACGCATTGGCAGATGGATAAGCGCTTGCGTAAACAAATATTAATAGTACAAGAATAGCTCAAGTAAGACAAAGGACCTCTTGTTGTTGCCGTTTTGCTTTCTCTATCTTAAACAGTCAGGTTTCGTTTTCTTCGAATATAGCCGTCTGCAGCGCGTTCCAGGGATAAATAAGTTTTCGTTAAAAAAATTCAATTTTTAATACAAGCTTTTTTTGGTGTCTGTACTTGCATTGTCTTCTAATATACTAATGTATACCAAATATCAAGTCAATCCGACCACTGGAAGTGGGTGAAATTCGACTTGCAAGATTCCACCCGAACAAACATACATACTACATTGCAAGTTAAATAAAAGCTTGTAAAAACAGCCTATCACTGTAGTTAAATATTAGTGTATACTTTTAGGTTCGAATCCGGACATTACCCTCCACATAATAATCTCACAACATTCGCGGACGCTCAGACTGTGGAATGAGCTTCTCTCCGTGGTTTTCCCAAAGGAGTACAGCATGGGGTTCTTCAAAAAGTGTGTGAGTTTTTTGCAGGGTTGGCAACACGCGAGTGATACCAGTGGTGTTGCAAGCGTCATAAAGCTACGGTGACCGCTTACCATCAGGTGGGCCTTATGCTTGTTTGCTACCTTATTAGTATAATAGTATAAATTGTACAGTACATAATTGGACTGTTTTACAAAAAACTTAAACTGACTTCAAAGTACCTACACTAAGAAGTAATCAAATCCTGATCTGATGACAATGGGACCAAACGGGAAGTGTACCCTTCCAGACAAAAAATATATTTCCAAATCAGTTCATAAATGACGGAGTTATGAGGTTACAAACATAAAAAAAAAACAACCGAATTGAGTCCTTTTTTTGAAGTCGGTTAAAAAGCGATGGAAACATTGGGTTGTTCGTGAATGTGTATGTTTGTCTCATACTCTACTTTGCATTCAATCTTCTATATATATAAAAATGAATTGCTGTTCGTTAGTCTCGCTAAAACTCGAGAATGGCTGGACCGATTTGGCTAATTTTGGGTTAGAACTATTCGTGGAAGTCCGGGGAAGGTTTAAATGAAGGGTAGGGTAGGGTATTACGCGAATGAAGTCGCGCCGGGCAGCTAGTCTATATATATAAAATTCAAAGTCCTGACTGACTGATTGACTGACTGACTGATATATCAACGCACAGACTAAACCACTGGTCCTAGAGACATAAAATTTAGAGGGTATATTCTTTATGAAGAGTAGGTATCCACTAAGAAAGAGTTTTTCGAAATTCCACCCCTAAGTGGGATGGAAGTTTGTATGAAAGTCCGTCAATTTCAAATTTTGTGTTTGGGCTGAATTTTGAAAATTAATTTATACGTGTCTCAGCGTTTTTAATAGTTCCAACCTCGAAGCGGGATGGTTTTTTTTTTTAAGTAGAAAAATATGTCATTTGTTTCCTGTAGGCCGCGCGGGCGAAGCCGCGAGCAGGAGCTAGTGTAGTATCGAATTAGATCACAGATATACATCTAAATAGATGACGCGAGTGTATGTACTTCGCGTGTCAAAATCTGTGTAAAAAGGGAGAACAATGCTCTTCTTTTGAAACTGATTCGCGCGGACAGGGAACTTGCAGAAGGCTGCATGTCCACCATGACCACATGACCACATGAGATGTGTAGCGAGGGATGTGTTTTGCTGACAAATAGGATCGCTTCATTTCACGTTAAAAATGAAATGCCAACCTAACTAAATCAATCTTGTGTTATGGTAGGTACAAAAAAAGTGACGCTTGGTTTCATACGTATGGAGAGACTTGCGTTATCTATTTAGATTTACAACTTTTATAATAATATTGCAGAAAAATAATAAGTATAATGTAAGTAACTAGCCAATCTCTTCTTCTTCTTGGGGCTTCTTTTGCCCTTTTTTCGTTTGCTTAAATATTTATGGGTCAAAGAGAGGTGTAATTCCAGTGCTCCTTTTTTATGTCAGTGAATTAGACACTCAGTTTTAGTACTAAAAACTAGTAGTAGTAGTAGTTTAGTAGTTTTTAGTGTACTAAAAACTATAAAATGAAACTCTAACCTGAGGTTTACAAACCTACTGACGGCGGTATTATTTAAAGTACGAGTACCAATATTAGTAATGGTACGGGACGAGGAAGACCGAAAGAGAGATGTATGGATTGTGTGAAAGAGGACATGAGTAAGAATGAAGGGGATGCTGGTATGACTGATAAAAGAGACGAATGAAAGAAAACGCGACCCCAAATTATTGGGCACAGGGCACAGAGATGACGAGTAGTACCAATGGTGTGCAGTGGTGTGCTCAATTCATTACGTTGCTGATAATATTTTTTTTTATACATCTTAGTCTGTAAACAAGCAAACGGCCCACCTGATGGTAAGCTGTTACCGTAGCCATATGGACGCTTGCAACACAAGAAGCATCGCTCACGCGTTACCGACCTTTCCCCTCCTCCCCTATGAGCTCTGGCGACCTTACTCACGCGCAGGAACACAACTTTACACAACATATAGTTATTTAGCTGCGGTGGAGGTACTTTCTCAGTCGAGCTGCTCTTTGAGCGAATAAACACTATGCTCTACCTCTCTCAAAAATCGTATAATCTCTTCTTAGTCGTGTGACGGGTCGCTCACTTCCCTCCAATATGGCGAGGAGGGCGATGGCTGCCACACGCGTCATACTTGTGAACAGGTGCTGCTTGTGGGGGCTGGTCTGCTTAAGTTTGCTATTTATTTACTTATTAAATATTTTTTCAGTCTACTTTGTAATTTTGCCGCCGCGCCGGGGCACGCAATTGTTTTCAGTGCGATTAGAATGTAAATATTATGTAATGAATCTAAGCCTGTTTTGAAAAGAGTAATTGCTGAGTTTATTGCCGGCTCTTCTCAGCAAATGCAACCTTCCGAACCGGTATTAGAGTATTAGAGTCAGACTTTAAATAAGTGCCTGCGAAGGTCTATTTGAATAAATGATTTTGAATTTTGATTTTTTTTTTGAATTTTAAAAAATAGTTATTTAAATTCATTGAAAAATATCCCCAAGTCTCACAAAGTAGTCGTATAAAGCTCCAGTCCAGAGCGCACTTGGGCCTGCTACCTACCCTCGTATGGAGACGGTCGTGAAGATAAGCCGAGATGCGTGTAGCGCGGTGTCTTTGTGTTCGCGCCTCTTTGCCGCACCGCCTCCGAATCGATATTACGTGTAGGGGTGGCGAGGACGGGATTGTTTGATGATTTCAATTTAGAAAGTGTAAAAAAAATATGATTTAATAAGTTTAGCTTCCTAATGGGAAGGGAGCCGTCTCCAAACTGTTTGCTATGTGGTCGGTTGGATGACGTTTACCATATGTTGATGGAGTGTGTTCGGGGCGAGGCTTTGAGAGTTGCTCTTGGTCCTACACTAATGCAAACTGGAGGATGTAATAGTGTTCTGGCTTTACCGTTTTCGGATAAAGCCAGAATACTTTACAAAATTGTGGATATTAATCGTAGCTCTAGATCTGATCCCAATACTACTTAAAATAACTAAAATTATATGTAACTACTTTTTGATTTTGTAATTTTACAGGGTGGCATAACCGTCTATAAGATTAAGCCCTTAAATAAAGAAAAAAAAAAAAAAAAAAAGTTTCATATTTTTTTTTTTATTATATTTTCAGTGTGAAAAAATAATTGTATAAGAAAAAAACTGTGTTTGTTAGTGTGCAACGACAGCACCGGATCGACAGGACTGTTGAGAGTGAAAGACAGACGAAACTTTAATCGAGAATGCGGGGACGGCTACTAAATAGATAGTTTTCCGCCCCCTTACGGGTTGAATTTTTTTAAAACCTTAACTTAGTTTCAAGACGCTACTGTAAATAAAAATAGAAAGCTTAACGCAATTAACTGAAAAGAGAAAAACAAGCTCTGAATCTATAGAATTTTTGAATATACCTAGAATTTTATAAGGTTTATATATTGGTAAGGTTTGTATATATATTGTAAGTGAGTTAACGGGCCAGTTAGCGCAGTTGGTTAAGAGTCTGGTAAAGATTCCATGGCGCCGCAGGTCGTGGGTTCGATTCCCGCACAGGACATGCATTTGTGTGCATGAACATGTCTGTATGTCCTGAGTCTGGGTGTAATTATGTATATTAAGTATGTATTTACAAACAAAAAGTAGGTATTATATCAGTTATCTGGTTTCCATAGTACAAGCTCTGCTTAGTTTGGGATCAGATGTGTGACCGTGTGTGAGGAATGTCCCAGGGTAATTATTATTATTTATTATTATTATTTAAGTATTTGTAAGCCAATAACCTAAATAATATGTTTGGTAGTACTTTTTTTTTATTGTAGTATTTGTTTGTCCCCGACTGTAAAACAATAATTCAAGGCCCTTCAAAGTAAAGCCCATCTTTGCGTCGCGCAGGCGGGTAAAAACTTAAAGAAACTACCCTATGTACAACCCTACAACAGAACACGGCGACACGGGGCGGCCGCAGCGAGTTCATTATTGACTCAATAAATTCTAACGCACGCGTTTTTAAAACCAGACTCACACGCACACACACGTACAATAAGATCGAGTGTTGATACACACGTGACGTTAGTAGATTTCCGGGTACGAACCGGATGGTGTCGAATTATGTCTGATCATTTAGTGATTGATATAGGTGATGACGAGGCCTAAACCTTGATGCTATAGCTAGATTCTTCAGCTTAGGGTTTTGGTGAATAAACCATACAACGATGGTTTACTGACTGGCTCCCGCTCAGCTGGCTCAAGTGGAAAATATGTCGCCAAGCACATAATTATCGGTGTGTTTCTACAGCTGCACTTGAGAGCCAGTTCCTTCTAGACTTTTTTTTATACTACTTAGGCAGCAAACAAGCATACGGCTCGCCTGATGGTAAGCGGTTACCGTAGCCTATGGACGCTTGCAACACCAGGGGTATCACTCGCGCGTTGCCGACCTTGCAGAAATCTCTTCACAACCCCATGCTGTACTCCATTGGGAAAACCACGGCAGGGAGCTCATTCCTTCATTCATTGACTGTGGTCAAACAAGCCTTTCCTTTTTTATGAAGTCGGTTAAAATAAAATTATTGTAAAAATAAGTTTAGTGGAAAAGACATCAACGACTTATTTGGCTGCGGTCTGTAAGTTGGAGTCTTGGAGGTACTTCGTCGAGGTTCTTTGTCCGAAATAACAAACAAACAAACAAGTTTCCTTACAAACTTACCATGTAAAAATACCATGTAGTTAAATGTTTCTATAAATATCTCATACGATTTGTAAACTCCCGCGCACTCATATTAATCGTGTCGTCTATCTATTTAAGGATATGTAATAAATTTTAACTTTAATGTATAATTATTTATTCGCACATGTCTGATTAATTATTTGTGTATTATCCTTTCAGTAACTGGGTGACCGAGCATTGCTCGTTTTTAGGGTTCCGTAGCCAAATGGCAAAAAACGGAACCCTTATAGATTCGTCATGTCTGTCTGTCTGTCTGTCTGTCTGTCCGTGTATGTCACAGCCATTTATTTCCGAAACTATAAGAACTATAATGTTGAAACTTGGTAAGTAGATGTATTCTGTGAACCGCATTAAGATTTTTACACAAAAATAGAAAAAAAACAATAAATTTTGGGGGTTCCCCATACTTAGAACTGAAACTCAAATTTTTTTTTTTCATCAAACCCATAAGTGTGGGGTGTCTATGGATAGGTCTTCAAAAATGATATTGAGGTTTCTAATATCATTTTTTTCTAAACTGAATAGTTTGCGCGAGAGACACTTCCAAAGTGGTAAAATGTGTGTCCCCCCCCCTGTAACTTCTAAAATAAGAGAATGATAAATCTATAAAAAATATATGATGTACATTACGGTGCAAACTTCCACTGAAAATTGGTTTGAACGAGATCTAGTAAGTAGTTTTTTTTAATAGGTCATAAATTGAAATTAATATCAAATACTCAGGTCTATACTACCATTTACTTATATACCTACAGGTTTGTACGGAACCCTCGGTGCGTGAGTCTGACTCGCACTTGGCCGGTTTTTTTTAATAAGTAGTTTTTCTCACAAAAGAAGTAACTTGAATACGGACGGACAGACAGACAGACAGACAGACATGACGAATCTATAAGGGTTCCGTTTTTTGCTATTTGGCTACGGAACCCTAAAAAAGGGGAAAAAATAGTCATGCATCTGGACTCGAACCGCCGCTTTCCCACCATTTAATACCCACTATATAACCTTGTAGATGGTGGCGAAATTTATCTTCGTATTCCAGTGATATTGTAGCAGTTTTTCTTTGCCTAGAAACCACGGATAAAACGACGTTTCCTAAAAATGAAACCTAGTTAGATCGATTCATCGCCGAAATCCCCTGCATACTAAATTTCATGAAAATCGTTGGGGTATATTAGATTAATTTTAATCATACTTATTGTAAGGAGCTCATTGGGGAGGATGCCCTTCGTTTATAGGCCACGGTAACCACTTACCTTCATGCTCGCCAATTTTTTTTTTTTTTTTCATTTTATGCAATCCGCCTTCTTGCGCTGGCAGAGGGCCCCGCAAAATGAATCTTCCCCACATAAAGTTTAGGTCTTACGCCGCCGCTGTATGAAAAGCGCGGATACTACATTGCGATAAATAATAAAATTTTAATTGTTAATTAAAATCTTGCAGTTGCATTAATGACTCTTGTACATTAAGTAATAAAGTCCATTTTCCTGTCATTCGGCGGAGTCAAAGGATTTAATGATACATTCAACTTTTTAATTGAGGTTTTCCTGGGTACACGGTTTGATTCATCAACATTGGAATTGCCAGACCTTGATGGCTCAGATATTGAAGTCAGCGAAAGAAATCGTGACGATGGTCGCAGATTTGAATCTTACAATGAGCTTTTGGGGAACCGAGCATACGGACACAGCGTTTTGCATCCTCATATATAATGCGCACAGCAAGGGAGTGGAACTTGCTTCCGGCGTCTGTGTTTCCTGACGCTTACAATCTAGGAACTTCCAAGGCAAGAGTGAATAGGTTTCTTCTGGAAGCGCGTTCCACCTCAGTCTTCGTCATCGTCCTTTAAGGACGGGTGAAATCAATAATATAAATATATAGGAGCTTTCTTCCGCGGACGCTCGGACTGTGGAATGAGCTCCACTGAGTGGTTTTCCCAATAGAGTACAGCGGTTCTTCAAAAAGGGTGTGAAGAGATTTCTTAAGGGTCGGCAACGCGCGAGTGATACCTCTGGTGTTGCAAGCGTCCATAGGCTACGGTAACTGCTACCATCAGGCGGGCCGTATGCTTGTTTGCCACAATAGTGGTATAAAAAAAAAACATACAGTTATTAATTATTGCAAATAATTTGAAAGTCTGTGCGGATCGTTCTTGTTATTCTCATATAAAAACAACATTAAAGTAATGCACAGTTTTATTGTGTTACGGGATCTTTGTTTCGTCAAATTAATGAAGAAAATGTATAATGTAATACTAAATGTGTAATTATACTTATGCAGTTGTCAGTCTTTTTTGCTCCAAAGAGGTAAGTTTTGTGTGTGAGATTGGACCTAGGAGGTGATTTCCGGAACTATTGACGCGATTTTTATAGCGGCTAAGAGAGATAAGAAACCGTGGCAGACCAGTCCCCACAAAGAGTTTCTGTTCGTACATTTTCAAATACAACAAGCATTTATTCAATTTAGGCCCTGATAAGGCACTTATGAACGTTAACAAATGACTCTACACCGATTCCAAATACAACTTGAACTGAGAAGACTCCGGCAAGAAACTCAGCAAGTCTTTTTTTTTTTAATGTGTTCTTATAAGTATTACAATTTACAAAATATATAACAATAGCCTGCGAAGCGAACAATTCATTCAAATGCATTCTTGTCATCTACAAAATCAGAAACTTTACAGTACCCTTTGTTGCATAACTTCTGTTTTACTATCTTTTTGAATCTATGTATAGGTAGCTCTTGGATTTCTTTGGGTACTTTATTATAGAAACGTATACATTGCCCCTTGACAGAGTTAAGGACTTTGCTGAGCCGAGTTAAAGGTACAGCAAGTTTGTGCTTATTTCTAGTGTTCAAACTATGAGTGTCGCTATTCTTAGGTAAGTTATTTATGTTGTTCCTCACATGAATAAGATTTTCATATATTTACTGTGACGTCCTTCAAATAAACGAAATTATAAGTTTGCCGATATGTAAAAAAATACACAAAAAAAAATTAGACAAGGACAGAATTGATAAAATCAAATTGATCATACTTTACGTAGATATACATGCTACATCAATATTGGTCCTCCAACAACCAAAATCAATGAAGGTACCTACTTAGGTTTAGATCCGGAAAAATAACAAGGACATGGGCAAGCAAAGCTATTGCAAAATACAGTCTTATTAATGCAAAAGTGCAATAACAATTATATTCTTTGTGTGCATTATTCGGCCGGAAATATAAATATTTAATGTTCTTTACGACTCTGGCTGGATTAACAATGCAAGATGAAACAGTTATGTTGTAAAATTTATGATTTATTAATTAATCAATTTGAGTGAATGCTCGACCTAATTGCGTGAGACTTTCGTTCTGTAACGGTCGGTGGTTTTGAATTGGATAGCAATTTGCGGAGAAAATAATGTGGAGTGAATTTGTTTTGTTTTTAGACATCGACTTTTCAGTTAATTTGTTATCTATTTACCCGAGATACCTTTGAGTTTTGCCAAATTATTGGGAACAGGACAGGCAGATTATTATTTATGATTATATACCTACTATGTACATACTTTCTTACTAAAGCTTTAGTATGTATTAAAGTTACTAATTTAATATGACTTTAAATAACTAGATTCCGAATCAAACCCGTTTACAGGGGAGGTGTTTAAACAGCCCCAGAAATCTTCATTGCTAGAAAGTTTACATAAAAAGTAAAAAAAAAAACATTTCTATTATATTTTAACTTGAAACTGAGTCGTTGAGGTAGACTTTTTTTCATGATTTATTAAATTTCTTGATGATTCTGAGGCTCTCGGTAACAACTATGGGTATATCTCTTTTCGTCTTTATAATTTCACCGCCAAAGTAGGTCCATGCACAGCCAAAGTAGACAACGCGCATTTTGGTATTACATACATCGTTAATTGGTACCTATGCATTGGAAATTTTTAATAAGTATATTTAATGCCATACATCTACTGACCGCTCGCCGCGAAATTTCTAACATTTGAACTGACTTGCCCGCGCCTGGTCGTCGATCGGTGCAGATGTTTAGTCGTGGAAAGGTAACAGACATTCAGAGTTACTTTTGAAAAATACTTTATTAAAATTTCATCCCCTCGAACATTGATCCTGGCTACGGGCCTGTTCTGAATATACAAATATTATTAAATATTTTTCAAGTAATTACCTATTATAAAACAAGAATGGCTTACTAATACATAACGCCATCGCGTTACGCAGTTTGCACAATGCACAAAACCGCTGACCCAAGATTCGACTGATAACGATCATGTCTGTGCCCTCAGGTTACTTACCTTTTTTTAAAACAAAAGGCAAAAACAACCCGCCGGCTCGCAAGTGGGACGCGCGTCCAATAACTACATATACAAAAAAATATAATTCCAGGAACTGAAAGTCAACTTTGACTATACTTATATAGTAGAATCGGTTTTTATGATATGCTATCCCACCAAAAACATTTTCATGTAAAATGTTGCCAAGACGACCATATTGCTCGCACTGTCAAAAAGCTATCAGATCCCATGTAGAGCTAAGCTTATAACTCTACACGCCCTAACTTCACAAACTCTACACCTTAGTCAAAATAGTGGCTTGGCCGTTTCATTAATGTTATATGTGGGCGCCACCATCGACAAAATTGCATACAGTTGAATTTTCAACACCAATTCTAATCACTACAGTCCAATTTTGACCACCTGGATAGATAAGTTGGTGGCACTATAATACGGTAGTCAGATTAGCGAGTTTAATACTTGACGTCAAATAGTTTGACAATGACAAACCATAAGGCTTCTTGTTATAACGATTAGAAAACCTATATAGCTAAATCATCCAACAAATTCCCATGTGACCGAAAGAGATAGCACATTTAGAAAGAGACAACAGGATTATCGCCGTAGCGCCAGTTGGGGTGCGGCAAAGCGTAAGCACGCCCTACATTGTATCGATTTATAGTAAGAAACGATAATTTATTCATAATTTGTGTTATTATACCTTTCTTATGCATTATGTTGCAAATGAGGACATGTTTATTGCTTGCAGGCAGAGTTGGCAAGCTTAGAACTGCAATTTTGACATTATTATGTGTTTTAGTGAACTGTCAAAAATATTTCGCCGGTTCTTTTTTTGTTTAATCACTATTCGGCCGAAGGTTGTAAGCACAGACAGCCTAGAATTAAACTGGCTTTCAAATTTAGCTGTCGGAACAACGGTAGGTATGTGCTTGGTGTTGGATTTTCCATTTGAGTAGAATAGATACCTATATTTATTAAGTCTAATGGCCAGCATGCTTTGCAACCCAAATATAATTCAGTGATTTTTTGTAGTATTGTCGAGCTTCATGTTATGTTATTGAGAAACTGTCGTGTGTTTTTTTTTCTGAATATATTGAACCAAGCGAATACATTTATTTGTTGTAATCGCTCCTGCTGATTCTAAGGCTATTTATTCCTGAAATTGCCACAAAATCATTTCATATTTTGTACCACAATCTAATAATCCCTTTTTTCAAGAGGGTGTCTCTTTTCGCGCGCTATGTTCATCCCTTTTTGACACATGCCTCAAAACTCTTTTGTCCACAGAAAAACTCCGGCTGTCACTATGCGTAGGGTGCGGTGGTCAGATCCACGACCAGTACATCCTGAGGGTGGCCCCCGACCTGGAGTGGCACGCGGCCTGCCTCAAGTGCCAGGAGTGCAGGCAGTTCCTGGACGAGAGCTGCACGTGCTTCGTCAGGGACGGGAAGACTTATTGCAAAAGAGATTATACTAGGTTAGTTAGTACTTTTTTGGGTTTTGGTTAGCTAGGTAAAAGCTCTTTTCTGTAGCAGAAGCTCTGTTTTGGATAGATATCACACTCACTAGCTGCCTCGCGCGGTTTTACCCGCGTTCCCGTGATAAAAAGTAGCCTATAATACCCGGGGATAATGTAGCTTGCTATAAGTGAAAAAAAATTTAGAATCCGACTGGTAGATCCAGAGATTAGCCCGTTTAAACAAACAAACAAAAAAACTCTTCCGCTTTATTATATTATATTATCACACTCATTAATACCTATCAGTTTTAAACAATATGTTTGTTTTTTATTTTATTTTCTGTAATATATTGTATAGGTACATCTTCTATTTGTTTTTTTTTATCGTGCTTTCGCTGGATTTTCGGATGTCGAAAAGGGCTCGACTGAAAATCAGTTCCGAAGTATGTATAGTAAGCAGCACCAGTCGTGAGCACACTTTTAAACGTAAAGTTTAAAAGTTATTACCGTTCAAGCATTTAAAAACATTTTTATTTATTTATTGAAAGATACAAACGGTTTTTTACAAATGTAGTATATAAACAAACATGTTACACAAACAAACCTGGAGATCTCTTAAAGATTTACAAATGAGCTATATAGACCTCACAGAACTAGGTCTACAGTACACATAACAAACAAACAAACAACACAAAAACCACATTACTACAACAGATACTATAAACATTTATTGAAATGTATTTAAATAAGGTCACGGGACCTTATTTTATATACATTTTAACAAGTTTAACTTTAGTAACTTAACTCTAAGAACTTTTAAACTTAATGTTATGGAGGTGCAAGGTGGATGACACCTCCATTTAAAAGGGAAGATCTTCCGCCAGGCTGGGACATCGTGCCTGGGGACCGCGGTCCAACTGTACATGTCGGACAGTTGTATATATGCAGATTCTCGAGAAAACTTCGCCAGCGCGATGCAGGATTTAGGCGCGATGCAGGATAATGTGGCGCCACGCCATCTATCTTTCCGTGTGTGAACTATCTCGGTGTTACTGATAGATGGCTGATAGATGTCGCTACAATGTACAAACGTGTGCTCACGACTCGTGCCTCTTACTTTACCACATACTTTGGAGTAAAACTGAGTCGTAATCCTTTTTCGACATCACACAATATTACTGAATCTTTCCATTTTTTACTTGTTATTTAAATAAAATAAATATCCTGGGACATTCCTCACACACGGTCATATGATCCCAAACTAAGCAGAGCTTGTACTATGGAAACCAGATAACTGACATAATACTACTTTTTGTTTGTAAATACATACTTAATATACATAATTACACCCAGACTCAGGACATACAGACATGCATGTCCTTCGTGGGAATCGAACCCACGACCTGCGGCGTGATAGGTGGAATCTTAACCAGAGTCTTAACCAACCACGCCAGCTGGCCCGTCAAATTACCAATTCAATCAATTTCGTCAATTTACCTGTTTCTTTTGTATATATTTCTTATGTTGAATTTTTTTTTCTTTCTTCTTTCATTTATGGTATCGAACAACCAACCCAAAGAAACGTTGACATTAATTGTGTTTGCTTGTTCAAAATACATGCGGTAGGTAGGTATCGTAGATTGTTTTTGGTAACTTGATTTATTGATTTAACCGACTTCAAAAAAAGGAGGAGGTTCTCAATTGTTCTCAGTACTCAATTCTCAATGGCGGTATGTTTTTTTATGTTTGTTACCTCATAACTCCGTCATTTATGAACCGATTTGGAAAATTCTTTTTTTGTCTGGAAGGGTACTTCCCGTTTGGTCCCATTGTCATCAGATCAGGATTTGAGTACTTCTTCGTTTACTTTGAAGTCGGTTTAAGTTTTTTGTAAAACAGTCCAATTATTTGATTTTCGAATATAAGCACACTGTCAGACAGAAAGTCGTTGCGTCGTAAAGATATTAAAATAAGCATTCATTACATCGATACCTAAATATAAAACTACAAGACATGCTCACGGCAGCTGTCCTGCCGTCCACCAACCAGACCAGTTAACCTATGCAATTAATTGTGACGCTTGTTTGCAAGGACTTTGTTATCTCACGAGCTTACACGACGATAGGAAAGATTATGAGATCCTGGTAGTCGCGTGGCTACAGGGTTGTGTCTCACTGACGGATTTGTAGCTAGTTGTTTGTATCCTACTTTTTCGGGTTCCGTACCTCAAAAGGTAAAAAAGGAACCCTTATAAGATCACTCTCTTGTCCGTCTGTCTGTCCGTGTGTCACCACCGATTTTCACAGGAACAGGTCTATAGTCCCTATTAGGTGTATAAAAATCAAGGTCCTGAGTCCACAATAAAAAGATATGGGCAAATTTAGAGTTTCGCTAAAACTTGTAAGTACAAATTTTACCTTAATTTTCAACATTTAGTATTTCTTGGCATATCAATTCTAGGTCAACCAAAACTACCCTATAGGTTTTGGGTCGAAAACCTATATGGTAGTTCCCGTTGACCTATGTAGAATCACGAAATTTGGTAGAAAGTAAGGTCTTACAGGCTGTAAGACCTTGCTTTAGGTTACAGCACAAGTAAAGGGAAAATTCCGAAAAATAACAAAAGTATTTATTCTGTGCTTATGCATGGTTGAAAATGAATTAAGTACTTTAAAAAAAACCGGCCAAGTGCGAGTCAGACTCGCGCACCGAGGGTTCCGTACAAACCTGTAGGTATATAAGTAAATGGTAGTATAGACCTGAGTATTTGATATTAATTTCAATTTATGACGTATTAAAAAAAAACTACTTACTAGATCTCGTTCAAACCAATTTTCGGTGGAAGTTTCCACCGTAATGTACATCATATATTTTTTATAGATTTATCATTCTCTTATTTTAGAAGTTACAGGGGGGGGGACACACATTTTACCACTTTGGAAGTGTCTCTCGCGCAAACTATCAAGGTCTTCAAAAATGATATTAGAAACCTCAATATCATTTTTGAAGACCTATCCATAGACACCCCACACTTATGGGTTTGATGAAAAAAGAAATTTTGAGTTTCAGTTCTAAGTATGGGGAACCCCCAAAAATTATTGTTTTTTTTCTATTTTTGTGTGAAAATCTTAATGGGGTTCACAGACTACATTTACTTACCAAGTTTCAACATTATAGTTCTTATAGTTTCGGAAATAAATGGCTGTGACATACGGACAGACAGACAGACAGACATGACGAATCTATAAGGGTTCCGTTTTTTGCCATTTGGCTACGGAACCCTAAAAACGGTGTATCTACATTTTTTTTATTTTCATTGCAAGGATTGACAGAAATTTATGCTGATACTGAATATCTTTGACGCCGGCAAAACTGCAAATCCAAAGCAAAAGTTCTTTTAGCTCTTGACCATTACAGATTAATAGCTATAATAATTATTGCAGTGTAACATATACCTTAAGTAGCTTAGCTATTAAACAACCGTTAGATTAAGTCCGTTTGAAAAACATTAAGTTCGTGACGCAATTAAGTCAAATGTGGCAATTTGGAATATGTTGGCGATACCATTAACTAGGTGATATACGTTTATAGGCTTTTCATTTCAATGAGAAATCGTGAGGCTGTGTAATGGGATTTCCTTGTGGCATTCATCCCATTAATTTGTAAAAAAAACTTTGGATATTAAAGATTAATTTAATTAATTTAGGTTAGATAGTATAATGATACATAGTTCTTACAAATTATCCCGTAAATAATTGGACTGTTTTACAAAAAACTTAAACCGACTTCAAACTACACTAAAAAGTAATTAAATCCTGATCTGATGACAATGGGACCAAACGGGAAGTGTAACCCTTCCAGTCAAAAAAAGAATTTTCCAAATCGGTTAATAAATGACGGAGTTATGAGGTAACACATACAACCGAATTGAGAACCTCCTCCTTTTTTTTGAAGTCGGTTAAAAATGAAATTAATTTATCAAAGCCTAAAAAATTGTCAACCCTAATAAACTGTCATGTCAGGGAACCAGATTATTTAACAGAAAGGCCTACGTACCCATTTTATCTAATAATTGTCTACTTTAATATTTTTTATATTTTTCATTCATAAATGTTTGCTACCTCAATACAAGGATGTCATTATACTCAAGTATCGGCTTCAAAAAATCACAAGTTGTTTTTTTTTTTTGTAGGATTTCGAGTTTTTTTTTCCAACATTTTTTACAATATAACGATGCTTTCTAACTCAGAATATTACGATATGATATTTTTGTGGGGTTGTGTGAAGGACAAAGTGTATTTCTCCGATTGCCCAACGGTTGCCGAGATGGAACAGCGTGTTACAGGTCGGTTAACGAAAGCTGGCACGTTCACAGTACTCATAAATTTGCAATCAGTCAAGTCTAATGGACGAATGCAAAAATAGACCACTCTATATTTATGAGCAGTAGCAAAAGCAAAACAATAACTGTCTCCTTCATACTTATAAGCTTGACTTTGCGCGAGAGAGACGGTGTAAATGTGTTGAAACGTGCCAGCTTTAGTTAACCGACCTGTACATCAGTTTTCGCATCAATAACACCGACGATGGTCCGAAATGCTACACAAGCCATATCCCGACGAGCGAGGTTGTGTATTGAGCAAGGCGGAGCACACTTTGAGCCGTTTCTGTAAATTTGACGTTTATTATGAAAAAATAAGTGTTCGTTTAGACTGTTCTGTTAGGTTAGGTTTTTAAAAAAAAAACGTTCCGCGAATTAGGTAGAAATGTAGGTACATTCTGCGTAGTTTACTCTTTAATTTTACTGAAATAGAGTTTGCACATCAGTCAACATAATATTATTTTTGAAATAGGGTTTGCACATCAGTGTTTTTATTTTTTATTTTGTTGGGGTATATTATACAGCGTTACTACGGTTCTTAAATATTGTGAATTGACTCGTTATAGGACCCCATTTAACCTCCTTTCGGCTTTTCGGGTAGTTTTGTAACACCCTGTATAGCAAGGATACGACATAGCCTATGTCATAATTAAATGTTTACATGTATGTACACGAATAGTCGTAACAATATTCGGTGAATTAATGCGTTCCTACTTAATCGTAAATTTTCATGTTGACTTCGTTTAAGCGAAACGGTCATAATTTTACTTAAACCTATCTTAAGTCTGTTTAGAGTTTAGACCATCTTATTAACTGACTTGTCTGTGTGAACAAGAACTGTACATTTAGCTCAACACTGACAAAAATAAGTCATAATAAAATATACATACTAAATGGTGGTAATTCACATTATAAACTCAACCGCAATAAACAAATAAACTGCACCCATACAGTACACTAACCGACAAACGCACAAAGATTCTAAATTTAAATCCTATCTAACAATAGAACGGTTTGCTTAGAGCCTAAATACCAAACGAGAAAAAAAAATCATAACCAAACGTCAATCAAAAGCTATAACGGCGCCACTTTTTATATACACAGACACCAAAGATGAATTCACTAAAATAACTTGCATATGTTTACCTTTTCACCCTTCCATTTCTCGCGGTTAAAATATAGAATTACCCAGGGACAAACACAGCTTTGTGTATGGTAAACAATATTTTTATAATCTCTCGACTTTCACACCGCGAGGGAAGGCATAGAATCGCACGGAATCATGTTTGAAAATAGAAAATTATGTTTGTCACTCCATACTCTGATGTGCCGAACAGAAAACAAACTGAGTTTGACTGAGCATTATGTATTTTGGCGCCAAAACAAACGTCAGTTTGACAGCGCGGCGGGCGGCGGGAACTCGATATGTCTATGGTATGTTTGTTCCCGTTTACACCCGGCCCGGATAAGCGGGTTTTTGATTACATTATTTTTTTGTCTGTAATGCATTTTCAATCTCCCGACTTGAATTGTGAAATTCGTTGGCGGGTGGTTCGCTTAACACTTGGCGTACAAACGACTTATCGACTTCCCAAAATATACAATGCCAAATGCTAACAAACGATTTATATTTGGTAAACTAGGTACTAAAAATGGGAAATTAATGATCATAATATCTAAATGTTGACCTAAATATGTAATTATGTATAATTTTTGTACACATAATTCGAATATTCGCACTAACTGCCTCCTAAGATTTTATTATAGGCACTAACTGCCACCTAATATTTTAATATACGCACTAACTGTATGTACCCTAGGATTTTAATATATACACCTAACCACTTTTTTCCGAAACTATAAGAACTATAATGTTGAAACTTGGTAAGTACATGTATTCTGTGAACCGCACTAAGATTTTCACTCAAGAATAGAAAAAAAACGAAAAAAATTTGGGGTTTCCCCATACTTAGAACTGATGAAACTCAAAAAATATTTTTTTATAAAACCCATGGGTCTGGGGTCTATGGATAGGTCTTCAAAAATGATATTGAGGTTTCTAATAAAATAAAATAAAATAAGAGAATGATAAAACTAAAAATAATATATGATGTACATCACGATGCAAACTTCCACCGAAAATTGGTTTGAACGAGATCTAGTAGTAGTTTTTTTTAATACGTCATAAATTGAAATTCATATCAAATACTCAGGTCTATACTACCATTGACTTATATACCTACAGGTTTGTACGGAACCCTCGGTGCGCGAGTCTGACTCGCACTTGGCCGGTTTTATTGTTTTTGTAATAAAAGAAATCCTGCGTATAAAATATCAAATCTAAATATTTACAAGTAAAAAAGTTGTGCCAGATCGCTGCCCTGTGTGAACGTCCCAAGAAGGCTGGCGGCATTGCCACGTTGAATGGCAATGCTGATCCTTTTTTCCTAGATAGACACCAGCCTTCCTGTTACGTGAGGTCTCAATAAGGCGCCGTGAGACCTCTTTAAACAAAGAAGGGCATCCGAGCCCCACGGCCCCAGCGTTTCTACACCGAACGCCACAAAAATGCATCCATTGCCTATAGGTATTATAACAAATATTAATAACCACAAGTGATAGACCACCCTTCAGTAACAGTGAGCGGAAACCAATGTTTAGGCGACAAACGAGACCGACAGACGTTCCGACTGACGTTATTATATACACACTGTGTGAGTGTGTAATAAACACACTCGTACTAGGGTTGGGTTTCTTCCCGGGAATAAACCCAACTTCGAGTAAATTTCCAATTTAGTGGGAAAGAACCCGGGAATTTTCCCATTGGGTGGGAAAATACTCAAATGGTCATATTTAGTAGATTTTGCGTATATAGCGAGAAATACCTTTACCAAATCGTTTGAATAACATTTAACATGATTTCTATTAGGGTCATACTCATATCATACAATAAAAAAACTTTTTTTTTTTTTTTTGCGTTGTTTTTAAAAAAAGCGACGTTTTGGGGTGTAAGGGTTGTGGTGGACAGTCGGTAGACAGTCGGACAGACGGTCTCGTGCAGAAAGACCACGTGCACATGTACGACGCTTATATAGCCCGTCCCGGGTCCCGAGGGAGGTGTTGCAAGCGTCCATAGGATACGGTAACCGCTTACCAACAGGCGGGCCGTATGCTTGTTTGCTACCTAGGTAGTATAAAAAAAATGTGTGATAACTTCCTCCAAGGTCCGCGTAGGTCCGCGCGTAGGTGATGTAGGTACATACAACAGCGAGTATGATTAAAATAACAATCAAAAGCATCAACAAATATGTTTTTTGAGGAACATAAAGCCATTTGAGTATTTTCCCGCCGTTTGGGAATTTTCCCGTATTTTTCCATTCTTTTCCGTATTTTCCCGTATTTTTCTTTTCTTCCCAATATTTTTCTTTCCCTGCCCATCCCTAACTCGTACCCATATAGACTTTGGATGTCGCTACGCTAACTAGACCTTACATAGCATGGAAATGAAGTATGACAATCCTTATGACACTTTGCGAGAGAGAAAGAGACGCATAGACATTTTAGTTGTGAGTCAATATTATCCAGATAATGTGGGTCCAGAAATTTTTAATTTAGCACGGTGGTAGGGTAATTTGTAGTAACCGCCTGGCTGGCTACCACTCTCATGTTGAAAATCTGTCGCCAAGCACCTACCGATGTGTTCTGATAGCTGCACTTGAGAGCCAGTTCCTTTCGTGTCGACCACCTTCGGCCACATCATGATTCAAGATGATAGGTAATTTTCAAAATCCGCACAAGATTTTGAAGAAATCTGCCATATATTGTCACATCTGTCTCAAAAACATCTTATCCTTGTCTTGTTCTGCCAAATCATCAACACGATGAGATGGTCAAACATAATTGGACTGTTTTACAAAAAACTTAAACCGACTTCAAAGTACACTAAGAAGTAATCAAATCCTGATCTGATGACAATGGGACCAAACGGGAAGTGTACTCTTCCAGACAAAAAAATAATTTTTCAAATCGGTTAATAAATGACGGCGTTCTGAGGTAACAAACATAAAAAAAAAAAAACTACAACCGAATTGAGAACCTCCTCCTTTTTTTGAAGTCGGCTAAAAAACGTCATTAACTACCAGTATACAATGGTGCTCATTCTGTTGTTTACAACTAAACTAATTTAGTCTCACTACATCTTTTTCTAACAAAGAACATAAGAAAAGGATGTAAGGAATTTAGTCCTGTCAAATTAGTCCAATTGCTTGTTTTCAATATAAATTTAGTCGCCATCAAAATTCATCATCATCATCATCAGCCTATAATGTCCCACTGCTGAGCACAGGCCTCCTTTCACAAATCAGGGTGAAAGGGAACATCAAGATTGGTTACGTCTATTTTCCCGCAAATGAAAACTGCAAAGACTAATTTGAGAGCTTTAAATATGTTCTATCCTTTTTCAATAATGTTTGTAAGAAAGAGATGTGGTGTGATCAATATTAGTTTAGTGGGATTTAATACTGAATCGGCACAATTAGCAATCAGATCTAAGGCGCCCGATCTCACAGAGAGAGTATTCACACAATAGTGAATGTGGAACGCTTTTTTTATGCGACTAAGTTGGTAAGCGGTTACCGTAGCCATATGGACGCTTGCAACACGAAGCATCGCTCACGCGTTACCGACCATTCCCCCCTCCCCTATGAGCTCTGGCGACCTTACTCACGCGCAGGAACACAACTTTACACAACATAAAGTTATTTGGCTGCGGTATTCTGTAAGGTGGAGGTACTTCCCCAGTCGAGCTGCTCTTTGAGCGAATAAACACTATGCTCTATCTCTCTTAAAAAATATCTCCTCTCTCTGTGGGATCGTCGCCTTAAACAGAAAAAATAACCAAACCCACAGATAACCAATTGATGCTTTAACGATTTCCTCAAGACAATTAATTAAAAATACTTAGATCAAATGAATCAATCGTCTATGGTGTAACAAAGGAAACCGGTACACAAACATACTTTATAGAAGACTTCCTCTATGGATCAATTATACGTTTACTAGATAACTTAACAATGCAAACAAACAATTCGATGTTTAGGTTCCATATCCCGGTAGATTATAATTAAGTGATACGTGGTTAAAATGAATGAATAAATATGATTTATTGCAGTTTAAAAAAGCTTTTAATAAGTATACATAGAGACTGAAAAGTTTCCCGCCAACTAAATGAATTTTACGCTCAACAACCCTTTTATTATTTAATTTTTTCATTGCAATATAAAAAAATCTGTAAACGGCCGAACTGCCAGTTTTTTTTATACTACTTAGGTAGCAAACAAACGTACGGCCCGCCTGATAGTAAGCGGTTACTGCAGCCTATGGACGCTTCCATCACCAGGTGTGTTACTCGCGGGTTGCCGACCCTGCAGAAATCTCTTCACACCCTTTTTGAAGAACCCCATGCTGTACTCCATTGGTAAAACCACGGCGGGGAGCTCATTCCACAATCTGAGCGTCCGCGGAAGGAAGCGCCTTTGAGCCCGCACAGTTCTAAACAGGTTTCAATATGTGAGGATGGACTCCCCGTCGATGGCGAGAGTTGCGATGATAGAAGGTAGCCGTGGGCATCATCTTAAACAATTCTTCAGAACACTGTTCGTTGTACAAGCGGTACAACGGACAGTGTAAGTACAAATCAGCGTAGTACAATCATTTACATGATCTAGGTACTGCATTAATCCATGGAATCAGTTAATAGCTGTAAATAAAAAGCGATTCAATTTTCATAAGGTTAACTCTTATTATGCTTTGACAGCAGCATACTGACGCAATGATTTTCAGTAAAAGCCGGATCTTTAACTGAAAAAAATCACTGTAACTCTAATCTTACAAAACAAACGTTCAGTCGACCCCCGCCCTACAATTAGCGATATTCTACACCATCCGTTGATATCACGTTACTGTTTACCATCTCACGTCACAACCAGCTATTTACATACGGGTTTACATTTAAAGTTTACTTGGATATGTGAAAATTAGTTGATGACGTCTTTTGTTTAGTGCAGGTGCACCTAATATTTTTTATTAGCTCAAGCCAGCTTCGTACAAAACGATTTACTTATTCTTAATATCAACGAATGAAACATTGCTAACACTATCCAAAAAGTTATATCTGTTCCTGTGAAAAAAAAAAACCTTGTGAGTTTCTCGTCGGAGTTTTTTTTTTTATTCAACTATGTCGGTAAACAAGCATACGGTCTGCCTGATGGTAAGCGGTTACCGTAGCCATGTGGACGCTTGCAACACAAGAAGCATCGCTCACGCGCTACCGACCTTTCCCCCCTCCCTTATGAGCACTGGCGACCTTACTCACGCGCAGAAACAACTTTACACGACATAAAGTTATTTGACTGCGGTATTCTGTAAGGAGGAGGTACTTCCCCAGTCGAGCTGCTCTTTGAGCGAATAAACGATATGCTCTACCTCTCTTAAAAGTCTTCTCAGTTTAAGTGTATTCGAACCGGTGATAAATTCAACTGTATGTACCTACAACTTAACGTTCAGGAGGGCCTAAACTGAATATTCGACTTTTTGATTTTGATTCTGTGGAAATCATAATTCTATTTAAGTTATTAAGTTTAAAATACTCGGGCTCAAAACCTCATTTTTTTGGCAAAATTGACCCACGTTCAAACTGTTTTTTAAAAGTTATATTTTTTCACATGCTGTAAGCTCAAGTGCATTTTCTAGGTATTTGTGTGCTAATCCATATTTCATATATCTCTATTCACTTAAGATTCTCGCCTGTATTTATAAAACAATTAATTTAACCTATACATATATCCTGACAAACCCTGCCATATTGCGCTGAAAGCTTATTAGACTCTTTTTCATCCCTTAACTATAATTCTTATCAATCGCAAATGAAGAGTAAAATGTTCTTTACCTACTTTTCATAAAGTACAGTCTACTATTAGTACCCACCTTACCTAAACTTTCTTTCTATGTCACTGTCACTAATTTTGACAAACAGCTCACCCAGAATCTCCCCAAAACATAATCCACACCCGGTTATACAGGGCTATGCCACACTTACTAAGTTAAGACGACTCCGGCAAGAAACTCAGCTAAGCATTATTGTGGAACTTTTTTTAATATTACAGTTTTCGTTCTGAATACTTATACTTATTCATACAATTATCACTTAGCCAGGGGGATGCAAGTGCAGAGAGAGCTACTACAAACTTGTCTTCCACGTAATGAGCCACTTCATAGTAGACATTGACAAACAGTAAAATTTTAACATTATTTGATACCTTCCCTCCGTTTGGCAAACCCTGTCGCGGCCTGTATACCTACTGTACCGTAGCACGTTACCTAACCCTACCGATACCTACAGCTACCTATAGCCGATGCTTTTAGCGAGATTGCCGGGGGTCGTTTCATTCCCTAAGTGCTGGTCGATGACCGAGCGGGGGTGGGGGTTAAAAATACACTTAGAGGTAAGGCTCTGATGTTTTTATAGTCTATTTTCATGACGGAATGATGAATGTGAATATTTTTGTTAGATTAAAGAAGTTTTTGATACGTAGAATGCTTTTTTTCGGTTATTCGTCAAGCATTCTACAGTCTATACATCA
Organism: Achlya flavicornis; assembly: GCA_947623365.1. Lineage (NCBI taxonomy): Eukaryota > Metazoa > Arthropoda > Insecta > Lepidoptera > Drepanidae > Achlya > Achlya flavicornis. Next base: position 851,131 of record OX392491.1, on the reverse strand, counting down.
GTCTTACTGTAGATTAGTAGTTAGTAAAGTAGGTAAATAGAGTACCTACCCCTAAAGTAGGGCACCTACCTACCTGTAACTAATAGGAGGGTAGTTACCCCTTCAAAGAGCTATGTTAGTTACGGAAGTATTACATTTCACACTGGGCGTTCGTGTTTAGTTATTCAGGTGTTCTTAAGGGATCAATTTTAGGTCCTCTTTTCTTTATTATTTTCATTGTTATATTTATTTTTAAGACAAACCACAATCTTGTATCTATATTAGTAACCAATAAGAATGAAATCAACATTGTTTGTCATTGTCAAACAGGTTATTCGGCACAAAATGCGACAAATGCGGCTCATCATTCAGCAAGAACGACTTCGTGATGAGAGCGAAGACGAAGATCTACCACATCGATTGTTTTCGATGCTGCGCCTGTGCGAGACAACTTATACCTGGTTAGTAGTTCAACACAACATATAAGTCTAGTTCATCATCATGATCAGCCCATAATGTCCCACTGCTGAGCACATGCATCCTTTCACAAATGAGGATGAAAGGGACTGGGCGATACTCCACCACGCGTGCCCACTGCGGATTGGTGGAGGTAGGCTAGTGGTCAATCTACTGTTGGAATTTTTCAAGCCGCCTAGGAGGCATCCAACTAGCTTAACGACTATCACAATTAAGTGATAACCGGGACCAACGGCTTTAAGTGCCTTCCGAAGCAAAAAACGCTCGATTTGAAATACCACTAGGCGGTCAATCATCCAGGTACCGACCACGACAGACGTAGCTCAACTTTGCTGATCGATTAAGAACGGCTAATCATGCTACACCACGAGCGCTTCCAGTCTAGTTACATCATTGTAATCAAAGCCATAATTGATTCAGTTTCGGTCCTAGGTAGTCTAATGAAGGTGAAATACAAAGAAGTTAGGTACCACTTATTTGGATGTCGGCCTTCAGATCTATTATGACGTCATTATCGTAAATTTTCTTGGTGTAACTAACTAAACTTTTCTTTTCAGGCGACGAATTCGCGTTACGAGAAGGCGGCGCTTTATATTGTAGAGAAGACCATGACGTTTTGGAAAAGGTAATTTTATAAAACCCACTAAAGTAGCAAACAAGCATACGTCTCGCCTGATGGTAAGCGTTTACCGTAGCCTATAGGCGCTTGCAACAGCAGGGGTATCTCACGCTATACCCTGCCAAAATCACACATCCTTCTTCAAAAAAGGTTTGTAGAGGTGTTCCTGTCACTTTAACCTGCTGCGATCTCCTGTCCTGCTTTCCCCAGTCAGGCTGATCGGAACTTTGATCGGGAGAACCCATCATGCCATCTCTGTCACGTGTACTATACATTACAGAGTGCGAACACAAGCAGCAGTAGTACCGGCAACGCGGAGAGCAACAACAATACCACCCTCAGCAACAACAACTCGCATCATCCTGAACTCGGCTCCATGTCAGGTAACCATATTAATAACTCTCTGGTCTGCTTTTTTCATCTGCTTTTGACCATATTTCCTGACTCCTACGATATGCATCTATGTCTTCAAGGATATTGTGAATATGCATCTTCTGAGGAGAGTGTAAGAGTTGATAGCACGGTCACAAAATAAGAGAAGTTAAAGATAAAACGGTATTTTTTAACCGACTTCCAAGAAAAGGAGGAGGTTCTCAATTTTTTTTATGTTTGTTACCTCATGACTCCGTCATTTATAAAATTCTTTTTTGTTTTAAACGGTACACTTTCCCGTTTGGTCCCATTGTCATCTGATCAGGATTTTATTACTTCTTAGTGTACTTTGAAGTCGGTTTAAGTTTTGTAAAACAGTTCAATTATTGGTCTAACACATACAAACTAAAAGAAGTAATAATAAAACAGTAATAAGGGTGTGATATCGTGGGTCCCAGCTCAGAATATAGTGGTAGGATGGTAGCAGTGCCAGCCACATATTTTGACTTCTTAGTAGAGTTTGTGAAGTTAGGGCTTGTAGAGTAAGGGCATGCAGAGTTATAAGCTTGGCTCTACATGAGATCTCATAACTTTTTGACAGTGCGAGCCATATGTCTTGGCAACATTTTAAATAAAAATGTTTTTGGTGGAATTATTATAGTAGGATACTCTTCGTTTTATTTTTGTGTGTAAATACCATTCTTTTCCAATCATCCAAATCTTATTACGCTACAGAAAACTGGTCAAGCAGAAATACCCTTTTTAGGGTTCCGTAGCCAAATGGCAAAAAACGGAACCCTTATAGATTCGTCATGTCTGTCTGTCTGTCTGTCTGTCTGTCTGTCCGTCCGTATGTCACAGCCATTTATTTCCGAAACTATAAGAACTATAATGTTGAAACTTGGTATGTAGATGTATTCTGTAAACCGCATTAAGATTTTCACACAAAAATAGAAAATAAACAATAAATTTTGGGGGTTCCCCATACTTCGAACTGAAACTCAAAATTTTTTTTTTCATCAAACTCATATGTGTGGTGTGTCTATGGATAGGTCTTCAAAAATGATATTGAGGTTTCTAATATCATTTTTTTCTAAACTGAATAGTTTGCGCGAGAGACACTTCCAAAGTGGTAAAATGTGTGTCCCCCCCCCTGTAACTTCTAAAATAAGAGAATGATATATCTATAAAAAATATATGATGTACATTACGGTGCAAACTTCCACCGAAAATTGGTTTGAACGAGATCTAGTAAGTAGTTTTTTTTTAATACGTCATAAATTGAAATTAATATCAAATACTCAGGTCTATACTACCATTTACTTATATACCTACAGGTTCGTACGGAACCCTCGGTGCGCGAGTCTGACTCGCACTTGGCCGGTTTTTTTATAGCTCCTTACATAATTCCAGCGCATTATTTTGATCGCGTATACCTGTACTTTGTAGTTCAGTTTAAAGATCTCTCACCGTGCAAGTATCGGTGTATCGAAAGTTGCACTTCTCTCCCATATTCCATAGATGCCACAGAATCCAGAAAACAGGAGCCAAATTCAATAAAGAGCATTACTGTTTTATTAGGTAATAGTCCCGCAGTTCCCTCTGTGTGTTTACCTTCGGTCACATCTTGATCAAATTGTGGTCTAACACAAAACTGTATGATTGTAAAAGAAACAAAAAACCCGACTGCGTAAAACAAAAATTAACTGAAAAGACGGAGTACCTATACCTCTATACCTACTGTCCTTGCATTAAACATGGTTTTTTGCAGTTTAAGTCAATATATGGAATGGGCTGTTCACAAGCTTTCATTTGATACCCATATTGTTATAATAACGAATTTTTTGTTTTTAATACCCCCTCCCCCTCTTTTCTTATCCGTAGACGCCATATAAAAATAATATACCCTATGACACTCCCACAGTTCAAACGAATCTAACGACACCTCATACTGCAGCCTAAACGGCTTAATGGATTTAAGCAAATCCATCAAGCCGTTTAGGCTGCAGAGCGTGCCAAAGAAATAGACATACGTGTCACGTAAGTCACGCAAATAGTCACGCGTGTGTTATGCCCTGGTTTTTGCAAGCTTCCATCAGGCTATTGTAACCACTTACCATCAGGCGGGCCATATGCCGACTTATGCCTGGTTTCTATAAACAAAAACGAATCATTTTCCTTACCAATGGTAGGTTTTTTTATTGCCAAACTGGGCATATAGATCATTTCGTAAGCTAATTTTACCTGTGATAGCTACTTCCATATGGGAGGGTCTGCTATGCAAAGCTTTGAGGTCTTTGCTTCATTATTAGTAAAGATATAAGAGTCTTAATTTTAACCGATAACGGTCCTTAAATTATAGGAATCGGCCATTAGTCGTATATTTTTGTTCACAGTGTCCCTTTTTAATAACTTTCATGTCCGCAAGTCTCATAATGTTAGATAAAGGATAACATCCTATTACTTAGTAAACTGCGGTTAAAAACCATCGCGCTAGGTTCAATTTATCATTTACATCGGTAATTAGTTTTGGTTTATCACAGTTAACATTCGAGTGGGCATCGATAGGCGTTTCGCGATCGCCGTGATTGCGCGATAACGCGTTTGATGTTGACCGACAAAGGCGCCCGCTACTTTGATTTCGCCGCCGAATATGATTCAGGTGGTTCTTTTTATCAGAAGCTATTTTTGATGCACTATTTTTAATATTTGAACTGTTTTTTTTTTGGATTGACAAAAAATTACTTTGAACGGACTTCTAAGTTCGATTTCTAAAACTGTATGATAAAAATGGAGATAAATAATAATCGCATGAGAGACGTCTTATGGTGCGTCCATGCTTGGCGAACCGAGCACGAGCCGAGCACACTGCGAGCAAGATTCGACGGGCTCGCGAGCCTCGAACGAGCGCGATTGTCAGTTTTATCACGAACAAAGGGATTCGCATCGTGCTCGTTTTAGGCTTGTTGCATGTTCGTTCCATTAGAGTTTTAAATAAGTTTTGTATACAAAAAAGAAAGTGTTAAAGATTTTGGCGGACTTCTTACGGGGTTTTTTCAGAGGATTAGGGGTAGCTTACATTTAGATAGGTACCCACCTTACACACACACTTAGTTCCCGATTTCGACATTAATATCACATTCGACATCAATTAAAAACACCACAGAATATAAGTTTATCGTTCCATATCTGTTTGAATGTATATTAATTCGATGTCATAAACCGTAAGATGCGAGAATCAACCATGGCTTCCAATTCCCGCACTTTCGACATCGATGCAGCATCAGACCTACATCTGACGAATGCAACATTCATGTCGAAGATCGGAAGAATAATCACACTCATATTACTGGCTTAAATCGATTCAAATGGAAACAAAACTTTCATTCGAATGTCGGGTTCTCGAAAGACATTCATTATCTTTTTATTCAAAAAGTCTCGGTTGTTATTGTTTTTAGTTTGAGTCTAACACCAGCTTGGAAGGTTGTTTATGCTGACAAGAGCCGACATTAAACTCAGCAACAAATTTTAAAGCCCCCTGTATAACTGGAAAATACTATTTATCTATCTACAAACAATCATGTGTAATCTCATAAAAAAGATACTATCTCAGATATAATCTAATTCAAATAGTCAAATTTATTTCACACGATGTTTGTGACGTATACTTCGAACCTACCTACCTACGACAAGAGGCAAATATAGTGATTGACCACAGTCTCACCACGGTCAGTGATGATGTGGTCGATTGTGGTAAGGACACAAACAACTGCAACTGTTTGACGATACATATTAGTGGACAGCTGATATTAACAAGTACAAATGCACTGAACATTATCTTCGATATAAGGCTTTCCGTCCTTACTCTACTGCGTTGGGGGTTGAACTTTCCTCCAGAAATATTGGTGCGCGTTGTCTGTCAGCCAGTACCTATGTAAATTCAAACTCTGAACTCAGATGTCACCTATGAACGAACATTAATAAATGTAATTAAATAAAAATTGACTCAATGTATATGTAACTTAACTATGTTTGTACTGGTAGAATCTTGTGTCGAATGAAGTCGAATTTCACAATAGATTTAGAATTTTATTAGAAGTCTGTGGGCTTGACTTTATATTTGATATTTTAGTATATTGAATGATAATGCAAGAACAGTCAATAAAAATACATTCAAAAAAACTTCAAATTTATTCGTGATTTCAGAGTTTGATTTAGTCGACCCTTTGAAAAGTAACCCTGTATGGATAGATCAGATACATCTTGTTACTTACTTGTGACAACGTGTGTTACTTGTCTTTGCAACCTTCCGAACCGGTATTAGAGTATTAGAGTCAGACTTTTCATAAGTGCCTGCGAAGGTCTATTTGAATAAATGATTTTGAATTTGAATTGAATTTGAATTTGGTAGGTATACAAATAATAACATTTTAGATGTGTACCATAGATAAATAACCTTTTCGCCCCCCTTGCTGACCAAAGCTAGGGCAGTATAATAATGAATGTACAAAGAGATTAATAAATGGACAGTCGCCGGGATTATGAAGGTGTGAAGTGGGATGCACTGCACACGCATTTTTGATCCCTTAATCGTTACTGTTGACCCCTAATTTTAGTGAAATTGATTAGGAATTGTATGTGACTTTAAAGATTAAAATTTTAATTTGGTACTCACCTAATTGCTTTTGGCTTAACTTGTGTTGGTTGGGTCTACTATAAATACCTGACAGTCGGCTTTGTTTAAAATAACTAAGGGTTGTAGGAACCAATAATTATAATACCTTTACTATCAGGCTACGTTGGCCCATAGATATATGTTTATCTATATATATATAAAAATGCCTATTTCCCTTGGTCACGCCATCACGCGTGAACGGCTGGACCGATTTCGCTGTTTTTTTTTTGTTGTTTTTGATGTTATTTTGTTAAAATAAAGAAAGTTGCGCGGGTAGGTTAGGTAAGGTAGGGTAGTAGGGTAGGGTAGGGTAGGAGTAGTGGTAGGGTAGGTTAGGGTATAGGTTAGTAGGACACCACGCGAACGAAGTCGTGCTGGGCACTCATAAAGCGCTATTTAACTCATTATAATGGTCACGTAAATAATGTCACATTATTTGACAATAATAAATAAATATCCTGGGACATTCCTCACTCAATAACAATAGAGTGACTTTATTTACGTGACCCTTTAATATAATATCCTGGGACATTCCTCACACACGGTCATCTGATCCCAAACTAAGCAAAGCTTGTACTATGGAAACCAGATAACTGATCTAATACATACACTACTTTTTGTTTGTAAATACATACTTAATAAACATAATTACACCCAGACTCAGGACATACAGACATGTTCATGCACACAAATGCATGTCCTGTGTGGGAATCGAACCCACGACCTGCGGCGCTATAGGTTAAAGACTCCACGTCTTAACCAACTGTGCCAACGGGCCCGTCAAAACAGTATATTAGTTAAATAACGTTTTATGAATAAGAGTGTAAGTGTGTTAGTTATACTAAAGCACTGTCTTTATTACATGATGGTTTAAACAACGTCTAGTAAAACCCAGGTTTTAAATATATCCGTCCCTTTCTATCGTCATATAACACAAAGAGAAAGACTTGGCTTAAACCATCTCATGTGATATGTGTTTGTTACGGTACCCCGAGTGTAATTGACGTTTGTAAACGCTTACTAATGCGTTTGCGTTTACGACACTTCTCCATAGGAATTGGCACAGCGCCTCTAGCGAAATACTCATATTACTCATGGTACTAATTTCTCCCATACAAATTTATAGTTAACGCAAACGAATTAGTAAGCGTTTATTTTTTAAACTCGGGGTACTGATCACCACTCCCTGCGGCCAAAAGTCCTCCCTTTCCACACCCATTTTGGATGTGCAGCGATTTTGTCTATAGGCTACAGTAAACGGTGTGTACCGGTACAGTAATGGTTCAGTCGGACGTTCCTACTGCGGACCATTAGGATGTGGAATGAGCTCCCCATTACGGTTTTCCCTCAGCGTCAGCCTAAGGTTTACCATCAGGTGGACCGTCTGCCTGTTTGTCAACATATTGACATAAAAATAAAACCGCTTACCACCAGGACATGTATGTTTGTTTTACCTTAGTTATAACTAACGCAACTAGTAATATCATATCTTCTATTGCAGATTCCGGCAGCGAATCCGGTTCACACAAAAGCGGGCGGGCGCGCACCACGGCCGCTGCTGACGGCAAGCCCACCAGAGTTCGAACAGTCCTCAATGAGAAACAACTACATACCCTTAGGTAAGAGCATTTTACATGTCTTCTATGCCTTTAATATCCGCACTTGAGAGCCAGATCCCTGCTATGATTGTTCCTTTAAAATGTAGGAATCTGACGCTTTTAAAATTGAGTCTGAATGGCACAAATTATCTTGAATTTTCTGTGATAAGACTAAACAATCAAATTTCGAACCTGGGCTGGTGATATAAGGTCTATATTGATTAACACAGACAGTTCATTTTTAACATTCTCTCAAATTGCCTACTTTTATACATTAGCAATGTCACACAACCAAGTATTAGGTATTTATTTCTACATGTAAAATATTTTTCAACACACTCGCTCGTAAAGTGACATTTATTGCACCGTTTTTAGTATCTTAATACAGCTTATTACGCACTAGTGCTTTTTAACCGACTTCAAAAAAAGGAGGTTTTTTTTTTTTACCTCATAACTCCGTCATTTATGAACCGATTTGGAAAATTCTTTTTTTGTCTGGAAGTGTACACGTCCCGTTTGGTCCCATTGTCATCAGATCAGGATTTGATTACTTCTTCGTGTACTTTGAAGTCGGTTTAAGTTTTTTGTAAAACAGTCCAATTATTACTTTACATTACCGCACAGTTTTATGATAGGTCTAATCCCGATTATGTTAAGTTTGTACCTCACTGCAAATGATATGTGTGTAGACCAAGCATTCTTAATTTAAACGGGTAAAATAGTTTGACAGATGACGGCTGTTAAAAAAAACTTGCTCGCCATATTTGTTAACGTTCTCATTGTGTGGTTGATTATTATCAAAAAATCTATTTAAAAAAATATTAGTCTTGTTTTTTCCTCGCAAGTGTGTTGAAAAACGTCGTGTGACACGCGTGTGCATTATTATTACACTCTCGGCTCACTTATCGCGAAAATAACGTGTATCATAATAACTTTGCACACATGTATCATAATGTACTATTGTATATTATTGTGAACATTGTTAATAATATTTAGTGTTTTGCTTTCACAAGAAGCATGTGAGTATCAGATTGAAATCAGTAAGGTAGCATTGGATGTACAGTCCTAATATAGTACAACATAATCTTGTAACAGCGCTCATGTACTGCCCACAGGACATGCTACGCGGCGAACCCTCGACCCGATGCTCTGATGAAGGAACAGCTCGTGGAGATGACGGGCCTCAGTCCTCGCGTCATCAGGGTGTGGTTCCAGAATAAACGGTGCAAGGACAAAAAGAAAACTATACAACTTAAAATGCAAATGCAACAGGAGAAGGTGGTAATTTATCTTTTGGTATTCTGGTTTTTACTAACTTTAAGCTTACTAATAAGTACTGCCCCCCTAGACAAGATGGCTGTCGACAATCGTCATCGTTAGTAAACGATCAACCTTTGTATAGGGTTGACATAAGAGATTGTTAAAAATCACGTGATATTTCGATTTGAAATGTCAATCCCATACAAAAGTTGATCGTTTACTGTCGATGACGATTTTCGATTACCATCTTGTCTACTGGCCCTGGTGCATTATGATTAAAGGCAAATCAAAAAAATTGAAAATCCCCCTTTTTTTGAAACTTTTTTTTTGCACGGCGCAAAGTCGCGAACGAGAAATGTTTATAAATATCATGATCCTCATTGAGCAGAGATACGTTATTTATGATTTTAATGCAATAAACTTGTAAGCAATGTATCTAATTTATTTTGAGGTGAAACTTTTATAGATATCTGAATTATCTGATGTAGTCTTCAGATCTTTTGGATAGATATACTCTTCCGTCACAAGTTATAAAAATGCTGGATCTTACTAAAACCTCCTTAAAAAAATATTTTTAAAAGTTTTATTTTCTACCAAAAAATCCTACCATTTCCATTATTTTTTTTGGCCTGGCAACACGTAACCTTATAAGTGTTTGAACAGGAAGGGCGTCGTATGGGGTACATGTCGATGGGCGTGCCGCTAGTGGCGGGCTCGCCGGTGCGGCACGAGCCGGCGGGCGTGGGCGCGCTGGCGCTGGAGGTGACGGCCTACCAGCCGCCCTGGAAGGCGCTCTCCGACTTCGCGCTGCACGCCGACCTCGACCGCGCGCCGCACCACAGCGCCGCCTTCCAGCACCTTGTCAACCAGGTACATACCATGTCTCAGCTTCTTTGTTCTATTCATTTGGCAGGCTTCGAATGAAATGATAAATCATTATAGTATTATTTTTTTGTTACATACTCCTTGAGATTTATTTCAGGAGTCCGTAGGGTACCATCCGTCTGACTGTCAGAGGGTTGTATCTCATGAAGCCAGTTAAAATTTTAACAGAACGTTTTTAAAAATAAAATAAAATAAAGAATCTTTTCATTTACCATACACCATAAGTACAAGAAACGTCTTTATTGTTTTTTATTTTTTTGGTGAGTTAGTTAATATTATTATTATTGTACGGAACCCTCCGTGTATGAGTCCCACTCGCATTTGGCTGTTTTTTTTAATTACATGACACGGTTCCCTTCTCAACCGTGTATGTTTTTGAGCTCCGGCCTCAACAATTACCTTAGTGCGATTGTCATAAAACACGAAACTACGCCTACCTAAAAAAAATACTAGAAGTAACTGCAGATTTTATGCAATATAATTTGTTTATTCCAGATGCACGGCTACGACGTCCCCTCCCTCCCCCCACCGCGGCCCCCTCACGGCACCGAGGACAACTACGTCACCTACCTTGAAAGCGACGACAGCCTGCCCCCTTCACCCTAGTGTCGTCTATCCTAATGCCCTCTGTTGGAGAGCAATTGAGTAAACTGAAACAAAGCCTATTCAAACATTTTCTACGTCGGTAAACGTTTTAATGTAAGAAACTAAAAATTAAATAATATTGAGAACGTTTTGATTCTGACAGAGGGCAAACCTTTTTTATATAGAATTGATAGTATAAAAATGTCGTCATTAATGAAAAAATCTGTGTTAAATCTACGCTAATACGTTTACCTCACATTTTGTATTATGTTAACTCTGTAACGGTTTTCAATAACTATAAATGGAACTAACAAAATCTAGTTATTGTAATAAACACTACTCTGTGACCTTATGCATTAGCTGAATTTATAAACCTTGTGATTCTTTTAACCTACAATGATACATTCTTGCATAATTAAATGTTTTTAAAGCAAGATTACTACGAAGGTTTTATTGTTTTGTTGTATTCTTGTCGAAACAGAAACAATAATGCTCCAAAATCTTTCCAAGTCTCCTTTTATCATTTTATATTTGAAAGAGTACAACATAGTTGTGATGCGAGTATTCGTTTGTTATCTATCATTGTATTAGATATTAAAAATAGCGTGTAATATAAAAAAATATTTACTGCTAATGAATTATGTGAATTGTGATGTTTACCATTACTTTATGTTATGAATTTAGATTAAAAATGTACTTATTTTACAATCAATCTTTTTTTACGTTTTTATTGAGATCTGTTAGCGTTTATAATGTATATAACTTTTGTGTATATAGTAATGTATAAATTTTAATATAAAATTATAAATATTTACCTACTAATTATTGTTTAAGCGTATGGATATTAAAATAAGGCCTTCGATAAATATCGTGTACCTTAAAAACGCAGTCAGTCACTTTTATACTGTATTATTTTTAATATTTTCATATAAATTGTACATAGTTAATCTCATACAATCTGGTGTATTATTGATTTAATGTTTATTATTATAAAACTATATCAACATTTTTAATGTAAAAACAAGGGTGATGTAATATCTTAATCTTTGATAGAGATTACCAGATGTTAATTTATTCAGTAGTTAAACACTGTAATTAGATTGTGAGCATACCTAATATTAATAAAATATTGAGTACATATATATGTATTTCATTAAGATTTCATAATTTTTACACCTGCTAAAAAATATTTACTACCTATACCTACCTACATTGAAAACATTTAAAAATCGTTTCTTGAATTGGACTGTTTCCGAAACAATACAACAACAAAAATGGTTACCAATATTATCTTATTTCATCTTCAAACTAAGTATTCAAAGACCAAAATATCGTAATTAAAATTTTCACCTATCGCTAAGTTACGCAGGATATATGAAAATGCGTGTGCATACTTAAACCAGATATAAATAGGTATTTAAAAAAAAATGGGAGTACCTAAGTACTGCTCTTAGAGTGACGAACGACGACCATTTACCCTTACAAACAAAGAAGGTACCTAACATTTGACTGGGGTTTATATTAGGTATATTTTTGCATAAAGAAAGTGTTTTTCGTTAAATAAGGTTTGTTACACAAATCAAATACCTACAAATTCAAAAACGAATATCAGCTATATGTTTTTCAATTGGTATTTGCTTTTTTGGCCTCACTCCCGTGTTCCGCGCGCTCCATCTGCCTTGTTCTGTAATCTGAGGGCGCAATGTATTCTATTACTCTTTGCATGGGCGTCTCGAGACGCTTTCCGCAGTCCTGCGACAGGAGGTAGGGTCTTGTCACAGACCACTATAGGGGATACTGCGTATGGTCTTGTACGCTTCATGCGCTTAAAATGTGTGCGTATTTTTGTGACGGCATATTACAAACTTCTTTCCTTACTGTTCTACACTCAAAGTATAAGTTTGGTTAAGTTCTAAGCCTTAGTTTAGACTCAAGGAATGAAGATTACAGTACAGGCAGGCCTGTCCCACTCTCATGTTTAGGTACGATCGCGCGCACGCGGACTACCGGAACAACGCTAGTCGGTTGCAACGCGCACGCAGCGCAAGACGCGTGTGGGTATAAATACCTACGTACTACCTATATAAAGTGTTTACTGTTCTTTTTTTAACACTATATTGTGTAGATATCGTTGTTTTTATAGTTCTAGATATTTTGTTGTTGTTTCATTGTATTGTCCTAAAGTCCTTATTATAATAATAGGCCCGTTTTGATAACATACCAGTGTGTTAAAAAGAGACAAAGATAGAGCGACCAGAAGAGACCCTCTTGTATAAACGGGCCTCTTAGACCTCGAAAACTCATGTGAATGATTTTTAACCCACTTCAAAAAAAGGAGGAGGTTTCTCAATTCGACCGTATATTTTTTAACCGACTTCAAAAAAAGGAGGAGGTTCTCAATTCGGTTGTATGTTTTTTTTTTTTTTTTTTATGTTTGTTACCTCATAACTCCGTCGTTTATTAACCGATATGGAAAATTCTTTTTTTGTCTGGAAGGGTACACTTCCCGTTTGGTCCCATTGTCATCACATCAGGATTTGATTACTTCTTAGTGTACTTTGAAGTCTAATTATTTTTATGTGTTCGCGGATAACTTCGTCGTTTATGAACCGATTTTGACGATTTTTTTTTTAGAAACTGTTAGTAGTTCCAATATAGAGAGAGTTCCCTCTTTAAATATACAGTAATTCTACCTTACAACTCTTAGAATAACTAAGATTTAACATACCACTATTTCAAAAATCAGTAGAACAATATTCAGAAAAATTTAACAATTCTTATTGTTATGTAGGTAAGTAACTCAATATATCCTTTTTTTGGTTAATTCTTTATTAATTTTTATATAACAAACTTCTTTAATCAACATGAAGATTATTAAGAACAAATATTGTGAATTTCGGACTAGGTAATCGTGCCGTTTCTTGTCGCGTCGTCAGTCATTCCAGATTTGATAAGCATGTATGTTACTAAAACCCTTCCCCAAAATAGTTGTATTCAGTTTCGTAGACAGAATACACATTCAGTATACAAAGTACGTATAGGTCTAACAACTTAGATTAAAGTATGTAGACATTTTAAAATAACTTTCTGATCTAATACTAGTTAGCTAGGATATTTTAAATGTCATTGTTCACGAAAGGAGAATAGCATAGAAATAAAATAAACACAGAGAATAGTAATAGGACATACATAGGCGATAAGGAAATATTGAAGATTCATAATACCTCATTAGACAACCCTACCGTAACACGTGCCGCGTCATACAGGATAGTTATACGATAGAAAGAGAGGGAAGTTGTAGGTGAATATAATTTTAGGCGCGCAGCGCTGCCCGAACTGGATTGCGCTTTATTCTGTCGTTCCAAGAGTCGATTTTTGTTTAAATGTCGTTTTCGAAGTGGGTTTTCTGTACGTAGTACTATTAAATATTCTGTGGTACAGGTTTTATTTTTTAAATTTGGTAATATTAATGTTTTTTTCTTGACAACATTATCATAATAAATCTGACAGTAAAAATGTCTGACTGCACTCGCGGAATTGCCAGAGCTTCGGAATTATCCGTAGATATACTGATTTTTGTACGTACGGGCTTTAAACAATCTAGTTTTTTTTTCACTCAAAAGAATACAGAATATGCGTGAAATGAAACGAAACGGCTTTTCAAACGGGATATTGAATCTAATAAATGTCTATAGATATAATATACAAACAAGTGCAAAAACGTAAAACTTAATTCAAAAATATTATCCAAACAGATCGACTGAAATGGACACTAAACAGCTAAATACCGCTTACCATCAGGCGGGCCGTAAAAAATAAAGAACTGATTAAACTGTTATCGATTTTCCTTCGGTATTCGAAATATTTTAATTGCGTTTGTTTGAGTTTTATTTTTATTCTGCTAAGTGCTAATTATAGTTTAATTTAAATTCAATCTAAATAAAGCTTTAATTAAAGTCTTCGAATTTAATCTAAGGCAATCTACAGAATTCCACAGTTCTTCAGCCTCATATTTAAAATCAGATCTGGCAGTACTGTCAACTGTCAATGTCAATGCTAGCTAACAAAAACAACTTGAAGAAAGGAAAGTTGGTTTCATTGAATTCCAAACCATTTCAAAAATGTTTTGCGCGCTCGGCGCATTGGATTGATGTAATTTAATTTCAAAGTTGTTGAAAAATCTACTAATATAATGTCTACAAATTGAAGTAGTTTGTGTTAGTCAGTGATTACTCTCAATTTTAAATCAGTACTTTAAACTTATTTATGGTAGAAAGTAGATGGAAACGAAGTGTTCGTGAGAAACTACAATTAGAAATTAAAAATGAATAAAGCCGATGATTCTGATAGTTTGCAAAGAAGACGGGGAATATCTACGGTAAGTAAATAGTAATATCTCGCTTAATTAGAAATAAAGTTAAAAACGACACATAATTTTTACAGAGGAACAGAGCACCGGCTGGTTCAAATAGGGTCCGCTTACTTAAACTCGGAAATAATACTTTCTCTTGGTTTTATAGAATATTCTTTTGAAGAAGTTTTAAAAAGCTGTACTTATATGATTGGTTCTATATTACAACCAAAACTTGTTTATGTAAGCTATTTCATAATTAACTCAATATAACAGAACCCACGACCTGCAGCGCAATAGGTGGAATCTTTTACCAGTCTTAACCAACTGCGACAACTGGCCCGTCAAATTATTTGAGTCAAGTTATTTGATCCAATTTGTGTATAGGTACCAACTTTGCTTATATTACTGCTGATTAAGTATAGTTCATAAAATATAGATTGATACAGTATGAGGCATGAGTGGTGAGCACAGATAGGCAGTACTCAAGCAAGGCAAGCTCACGCATGTGCACTTTTGGGCAAATCACAGTAGCCAAATGATACACAAGAATCCAATAGACGACGAGCATCGATTGATGAACCAATCGTATGCAGCTCGGCGCTCCCCCTGCTTCATACCGCCAAATAGACCAAAAAATTTACTGTGGTAATAAGGTGTCAATCTGTGTTAACGACTCGTGCCCCTTACTATACCTGTGGCAGTTATTAGTCATAATAATATGAAACCTTTGCTTTACAATGAGGTCCATCAGTTCAGTTGATTTGCAGTTCCTGGAATTGTATTTTCCCGCGGTTTCACCCCCTTACCTACCCTAACCAACCACGCTAAGGTCACATTAGAAATGTTTATATTGCCGTTAAGTTTTCTTAATTTTTCTAAGTTTCTGCTCAAATTTCTTATTTTTTTAAAATGTAAGAACCTTATATGATGTATAAGAAATCATTTTAAAAAAGGATGAATGAAAGCTGTTCTCAAGTGTTGCTTGGTCATAAATATGGCAATTGATTTTTATTTACATCTACAGGTGTATTGTTTCTTTACACACTTGAAAGTCAATGTTTTGACAATGAGCTCAGTGAAAATTTTGTTTCTGAAAATTGCAGGTTGGTTTACTAGTTTTAAATCAGTAGTTGATTATTTTGGGATCAGAAGAACTCATGAAAATTATATTATTGGCCCAGCCAGCATACTATAAGAACTTTTCTGCCAGAAAGTGACGTCTGCCGGAAGGCACTTCACTCATACATTTTGTTCTAGACCCCGCATACTATTAGAAAATTCTGACGTGTCTGACGTCGTAAAATATTTGAGAAAGCAGGCGTCAGAAATTTTCTAGAAGAAAATTTATGCGGCCGGTCTTAAAGCTCAGTACATTTACACTGATATTATAAAGAGGTAAAGTTTGTATGTTTGTATGAGGCTACATTATCCCCCTATGTATTCTAACCTGAACACGAGTTAATCTGCAGGGGACAACTAGTCAGCTAGTTGATGATAAAGATGTCAGGGTAAAGCTAGGTATTTTTTTATATTTAATTCAATTGAAGAAAACTAATAGCCGATATAAAGATATAAAAAAAAATATTATGTGGCTCACTTCCGACCCAGTGGTAATTTCAGTAGCTTTTACATTCTTGTACCTTCATAAGTGAATAAATGACCTAAACTGAATAAATGACATTGACTTTGATTAATGTTTTTTGTTAAAAAATTCATTTT
Source organism: Achlya flavicornis (assembly GCA_947623365.1). Taxonomy (NCBI): domain Eukaryota; kingdom Metazoa; phylum Arthropoda; class Insecta; order Lepidoptera; family Drepanidae; genus Achlya; species Achlya flavicornis. The sequence continues at coordinate 834,608 of OX392491.1, read as the reverse complement.
TAATAAACGCTTTTTTTGGTGACTGTACTTTTTGTTAATTGTACTTGCATAGTCTTCCAATATACTAATGTGTACCAAATATCATCTCAATCCGACCACTGGAAGTGGATGAAATTCGACTTGCAAGATTCCACCCGAACAAACATAGTTACATATACTTTGCAAATTAAATAAAAGCTTCTAAAATAAAAACCAAACTTAACGGAAACGTTAAAGTATTCCAATGAAAGACCAGAGTGCAATCAAAAGCTTAATACCTATTTAAATACTTCCATATTACTTAAAATAACTAAATAATGTACTTTGATCGATAATAGATTAATTAGAATAATGTTCCTTATTGTTTATTAATTTAATACATACGATAAAACACCTGGTGACATATCACTTTATGGTTTTTATTACATTGTACACTCATGTTATAAAAAAAAATGGATTAAATGTGTATCATTAGCTGTTGATGTTGCAGGTATATTGTTGTATCGGCTTTTTTACAATATTTCTGAGATTGTTATTCATTTTGGACGATAATAATGTTGTGTCTATGAATCGGAAAGAACTAGAAATTATAAGCCACATGTGGTTTTTACTTTACGCGGACAAAACAAACAGCCTTTCTAGGCTTTAGCCCTAAAAAAAATACATTGAGTCATGTATCAAAAGACTCCATGTAATCGAGGAAAAATCCCTTTAGAGTAGTAATACCAAGCAAACCAAATCCGCAACTAGTAAGTGCTTTTGCACTGATTATTAATAGTGCTGACCAATCACTGCATCTAAATGTTTAGTGTGTGACTTAGCCAGATGAGACTCAGTCTGCGGAGAGACTGCCTCCTTATGTGTGTTGTATCGCTTGTACAAATGACAGTATTCTGTAGAATTGTTTGGCCTGATGCCCACGGCTACCTTCTACCATCGCAGCTCTCGCCATCGACGGGGAGTCCATCCTCACATTGAAACCAGAATGGTTTCGTACTGTGCGGTCTCAAAGGAGCTTCCTTCTGCGGACGCTCAGACTGTGGAATGAGCTTCCCTCTGTAGTTTTCCCAAATCTTCTTTCTTCGTTCTTCAAAAATCGTGTGAAGAGATTTCCGCTCAACATCAGGCGGGCCGTATGCTTGTTTGCCACCTAAATATTTTGTACACATGCGATTAATATTAATGATTAATTTATTGCCAAAATACGAGTTTACAGTTAAATGGTGAGCTCTGATTACACAAGGAATATGTTTCTTAGGAGCTACTCTTTCCCCCTTCATTGCTGTTTCTTTCTTTCTTATTTGCTACATTCGTTACTTTCAAAGGACAAAGGATTTTTTAAATCTAGACATTTTATAAAACGGCGCATGTTGCTAATATGCCTGTGACATTAATTTTGTCACATAATAATGTTATTTAGATAGCAGACACCATATATCACAGGGTTTTAATTTATTTTATTTTGTTAATAAATAATAAGTTGTAATTATAGGTATAAGTAGTATTTGAAAAGTAACAGTAATAATCGTACAAAAACCTTGGCTTAGATAAGATTATCAGATAAATACATTGGTTAAAGAACACAAATCAATGCTCGTTATCTTTTCTAACACTTCAATGATACAAATGTTTTTATTTTGTGATAATCACACAGATTAAGGGATTTTCATGAAGTTTTTAAAAATGTTAGCAAAGGAAATTGAAAAGGAAATGAGATCATTACATTTAAAAACACAAGACTGGCCGGTAAGAAAAGTGTACTAAAAAGTTCGAAATGTTTGCTGTCATCAAAAAACCTACCAAGCGCATAAAATGTCTTCTGAATAACATACTAATTTGTGACGAAAACAAATATACACTTTATAAAGTGCGCTAGTGTGCGGTAGTTTACTTTAAGTACAGTAGTACCCAACTAATATGGTTTACCGATGTACAGTCGAGGACATAAATATGTATACACTTTTTGAAATTCAAAAGCAATTTTCTCGCATGTTTAACATTTAAGTGTTAAACTATTACACAAATTATAATAGTATATGTTAGAAGATTCTGCCTTTATAATATCTCATAATTTCAATCAGTAGTTTAAGAGGAAACCGTTGTTGAATTTTACTAAGTGTATACATATTTATGTCCTCGACTGTATTATGAACCTTATAGTAGTGATCTAAGGTTGATTACTTACCATACTTTCTTTTCTGTGCGAACGAATATTTACGACACGCCTTATCAGTTGGGTACTACTGTAAGAGACAACAGTAACTTAAAGAGATCTATAAAAAGCTTTCCTAACGTTTATTATGACCGGCCAGTTGGCGCAGTTGGTTAAAATTTCACCTATCGCGCCGCTGGTCGTGGGTTCGATTCCCACACAGGACACGCATTTGTGGGCATAAACATGTCTGTATATACTCAGAAAAACAAAACAGTTATCTCTACTTATTTTGGGATCAGATGACCGTGTGTGAGGAATGTCCCAGGATATTATTATTTAAATGTTCTTAATGTTCTAACAAATATTCTCATATACTTACAGGACATCAATCTGTCATACATCGGCGTCCCCACCGAAGAGAACGACAAAGGCGGAGACGAAAAGCCCTGGCAACGGGTTAATTACCATTATATCTCGTACACCGCTTTATTATCTTACTTCTGCTTTAGTCATTGCTTTATCATGAAATCTTGCACTATATTTCTTATAGATATAAGGTCCTTAATACTATAGTATCATACGAGTTCGATATGATCTTTTACTTTCATGCTCCGAAACAGCCTTTAAGAAATTTCTAGCTAACAATAATGTACCTTATATTTTAAGACATGTAGTTGATATTCGCACTACTATTAGTGCTTCTGCAATATAAACTACTTCAGTTTTGCTAACTCGTAATTTAATAAGTGTTGAACAAACATTGGTCAGTATTTCAAATATTTGCGGCGGATGTAAAATTGAGAAAATCGGTGTACCTCTCACTTGTTCAATCCTTACTGACGTACTGCAACACCAGCTGGGGAGGTGCTCCAAAAACTAGCATTATTGAGCTAGAAATCACTCAACGAGCCATTCTCAAGGTGTCCTCTTTCTTGCCATTCCGTTATCCAACAGCCCTCTTATACAAAGAAGCTAAAGTGCTTACAGTACGCCAACTGTTCATACTTAACATTATTTTAAAACAGCATGTGCTCCTTACCTTCTGCCCTTCGAGTACCCATAGCAGAAGACGCTTTGATCCTGTTGCTTACCTGCAAACTAAATATTCTACAAAATTCTCACATCGTTTCTTTTCCTATTTGGGTGGGCTTATATATAATTACACAAACAAGTTATTATCTATTTATAAACTTAACAAGCACCCATGCAAAAGGATTGTTACGGATTGGCTTCAGGGATTAAGTTATCTTGAAACTGAAGACTTACTCACTGCTCCAATAAATAAATAAAATAAGATCCTAACAGACATGCTCTTTCACACTTACCCATGCTTAGACTTTGACACTCACTCTTACAATCACAATCTCATACACAAACATTCACACGCACACACACACACACGTTCTATTCAAACACTCATAGCTATCTTTACTAACAATATTAACACTTATTTCTGCCTGTAATGTATGTATCAATTTCCGTAATTTAACTACTACTGCAATTCTTTTAAATGAGCAACATATTACTGAATTGTATAATTATCCTAGTAAGTGGAGACCTGGTGACCTGAAATACAGGTATTTTGCCTAGTTTAGGCACCAGTCTCCCACAGTATATAGTTTGCCTAAATATGTATGATTGAAATGTGTACTACTAATCAAATATTGTGGTGAGAAAATAAATCTTATTATTATTATTATTATTATTTGTTCAAATGTTTCATTGCTCATTACTTCTTGTGTAAATTCATTATTAAAATCATCAGAAATCATAGCTTTAGTAACAGTATTTAGAACTAATACTGGGCTCTTCATTGTAATTTTTACATTGTCACCACATCCATAATTTTTCAACCTCTTCACTTCTTTTGTTTTTACATTCTACCTATTTTCTACCATGTCTTTCTTTTAGTTCTGATAATTTACTGTGTGCTATTGTAAACTTTTAAATGCTACTGTTTAAATCAACATATACTTTCAGTTAATCTTTTGATGAAACTGTCTCAAAAACCTAGAGAGTAATTAAATCTAAATTATTAACTACAGTATTAATTTCTTCGTTATCTTTCGAATTCAGATCCCTACCACACTAAATAATTATTACTTCCCTCATATCTCCAAATTCAATAAGAAAACGATACATTCTTTAAAATATTCTGATGATATTATTGTATTTTAGGTAATTTACGAGATCACTAAAAAGGGGACACATTTGTATGAGCCCGTTAAATCAGTAAGTGGAATATTTAGCAGAGGGTTTTTTTTGTCTGAAATGGGTTTCTATGTTTTTCCTTATTATAAAGGCTTTTTGTAAATGTGCTGTTTGGGTGCTCTTGGGTTTACTATTATCTAGTTTATAGCAATCTCTCCACCAATATAAAGCGATTCTCTGTCTGTCGATTTGTTTGCCAAGTTTTGAATGTAATCTACCGAACCCGATCGCCCCGGGGGTAGCGGCCAGGTTATGCCGGACTTGTACCGGCTAAAACCCCACGGTGGTCGCCATCTGCGCTGTAGAGAGGGGGGCGGGCTCTCGTGTTGAACGCGTACCTGCTCACACCTCCAAGCGCGGTGCTTTGATAGCTCGTCCCGGGGGAAGTCTGACACCTCCCCCCAGCACCCTCGCTGTGCTATCGCACGATGAGTCGTGACCACATCGACTCATCGTCCTCCTTGGGGTCGCATCTGAGCGCACAGAGCCCACAGCGAGGCACAAGCCTAGAAGGAACTGGCTCTTAAGGGCAGCTGCCGGAATGCACCGGGTGCTTGGCGATTATTTTCAACTTGACCGTGGTAGCCAGCCAGGCGGGTACTACAAGGTACCTACCACCGTGATATGGTTTCTTCACGATGTTTACCTTAATTGAAAGCTTAAGCTCACTGTTGGATTCGAATCCGGGACCTTCGTCTCGGCGTCCGACGTCACTTCCACTGGGATATCATTGCCTTGTTCATAATCAGATAGATTGTTATTATCAAAATCTTATACAAAATTCATAGTAAAGTAAATTACATTAATAACGATTGTTAATTCTTTATCAAAGTGTGCCTTATCGATAAGGAATATAATCTTGGCCATGATATTGGCATGACTGATAAACTTGTTTCTAGTTTATTGAAGTATTTACTAGTTATCTAAAACCTATGGGATTAAAAGCTTAAGGTACTTGGATTGCTTGTTTTCGCCCCGCGTTATCACTCGCTTTCCCGATGGATCTTTTGTTTTTCCGGTGTTAAAGGTATCATATATGTTTATGGAGGTGCAAGGCGGAAGACACCTCCATTTAAAAGGGAAGATCTTCCGCCAGGCTGTGTCATCATGCCTGGGGACCGCTGTCCAACTGTACATGTCGGACAGTTGTATATATGCAGATTCTCGAGAAAACTTCGTAAGCGCGATGCAGTATGTAGAGGCTTTGTAGGCGCCATGTAGAATGTGGCGCCACGCCATCTATCTTTCCGTGTGTGAACTATCTCAGTGTTACTGATAGATGTCGCTAGGATCATAAAGCGATGATCGTTGATTTATGAGATGGTCATCTGACTGAGAGAGATTGAGTATAGGAATAACTTAGTTCGATTGTTAGGTACAATACCTCAAGCTGAAAATCTGTCGCTAAGCAACCTACCGGTATGTTTCCACAGCTGCTCTTGAGATCCAGTTCCCTTGAAGGCTGATGTGCTTTCCCCATCGACCATCATTACTTATCATGGTCTAGACCTAGTCTAGACTCTAGCTAGGGCAAGACTATCGACAGTATACAGCGATAATGTGATTGGTTCTTATGGTACTTGATTTTGATTTTATAGAAAGCAAAATGTACTGTGTGGTACTTTAACTGGGTTATGTATCGTTGGCACGCAATTGTTTTCAGTGCGATTAGAATGTAAATATTATGTAATTAATCTAAGCCTGTTTTGAAAAGAGTAATTGCTGAGTTTATTGCCGGCTCTTCTCAGCAAATGCAACCTTCCGAACCGGTATTAGAGTATTAGAGTCAGACTTTTCATAAGTGCCTGCGAAGGTCTATTTGAATAAATGATTTTGAATTTTGAATTTTTCGTACTTGCGTCATGTTCTATTGTGTGTTGTGTTACTAGTTTATGTAGATGATATATGTATACGCGGTGTGGAGGATGTTAGTATTATAAAATCTTCTTGGGAAATATTTAAGATAATCGGAGAATTCGGTATAATACGGTAGAAAAACTTAGACTTACATTAAAGCGTGTTCCAATGGTGTTTCTTTAACGGGATCACGCAAAATTTAAAGGGTCTTTCAAAATCCCTTCTTAATTGATGCTGCAATTTTCTACAATAGACGGTACGGACACAGCGTTTTGCATCCTCATTTATAATGCGGACAGCAAGGGAGTGGAACTTGCTTCCGGCGTCTGTGTTTCCTGACGCCTACAATCTAGGAACTTTCAAGGCCAGAGTGAATAGGTTTCTTCTGGGTAAGCGTGTTTCATCTTAGGCTTCGTCATCGCCCCTTCTGGGCGGGTCAGTGGCCAAACGCAAGCCCATTTAATTAAAAAAAAAGTCTAACCAACCCATAACATCATAGTTTACAATCATTCATGATTTCATTTCTATTGTCTTTTCCTACTAACAATAGCATTACGATTGATATCATTTCACAGATGATTAACTACTTTTGCTATTTCTCTAAAACCAAATTCGTCTTTAGAATCTATTATTGCTTCTTTAGCGTCATTAGCATTCACTTATTCTTTATCCATATCAACACCTATGGTAAGTTTTTTGATGTCTTTGTCTCCGCTTTTGTAAATATTTTGCCTACAGTTTGTTTTTCTTGTGTTGTCTAGTACTTTAAGAATATGTTTCGGTGGTGCCGGCTTAACATCGGACCAATACCTCTTACTTCAAGACCAAGGAGATCTTAGGAGGTAGGTATTGCCCTCGTGGGGATAAGATGCCCACATCGAAAATTATTGTGATAGTTTTGTCCTTGTCAAGACGAATCAAACGAGCCCAAACTCGGTGGGGTTACGTCGTTGTACTTCAGAGTTCCCAGAGCCACCTTCCGGCTTCATCATCAGATCAGCTCAATCGGAAACCGGGAAGTGGGTCAAATTTAACTTGCAATAATCATTACAAACAGAAAGACACCTGAACAGGTGAAACTAAATTGAAGCGTGTAATGAGAAATCTAGTCCAGACAAATTTCTAGTGAATAAAAAAAAAACTATCCTTTTTCACGAATGCTTGTAAGTAAAAAATGCAAAATAATTAAATTTACTTGAGTTTCTAAACAACAGAATCATCAATTCACCACTAACTAAGCATTCTAAAACGTATTTTATCCTTGTTGTTTTACACCACATATTCCGTTACAGGTACCAAGTTCGTTAATTATAGTATTGCTTGGAGTGTACCTACTCCTCGGGTACTTAACGCAGCTGGTGGAGGATGACATGCCAAGGGTGATCAATGATACGGATATCGCTAGAGATGTAAGTCATTATTTATATTATCCTATTTTTTTTTAGTGTACTAGACGCTGAGAATATTTTCACCCGTAAATTGTTGACATACCGAAAATACGGACACAGCGTTTCGTATCATTTATAATGCGGACAGCAAGTGAGTGGAACTTGCTTCCGGCGTGTGTTTCCTGACTGTTACAATCTAGGGACTTTCAAGGCCAGAGTGAATAGGTTTCTTATGTGTAAGCGTGTTCCATCTTAGGCTTCATCGTCATCTTTATGGATGACTCCGTGGCCAAACACAAGCCAACTTATAATTTTTAAAGAAGTTTCTTATTAGGTATACGACTGCCCAAAAAATCTGCGTAAGTTTATTTATCTCACCAGTTTCAACCGATTTGGAAGTGTATTGTCAGAATCCTTATGTCAATAAAAGAAAGTACCTGACTGCCGAGTTTTGCTCGAAAACTCGGAAAGACGCTTTTTCCCACAGATGAGATACTAGCTACATCGATTTTATTTGTATGAGATCTCGAAACACATGCACAAGTATTGATCGTTTAATAGTATAGGATATAACGATCTAGGAAACACGACTGCCGTCAAAATAGTTCGTAACAAAGTTGTTCCAGTTCTTATTCACTGCAGTCGTGACTGTTAAACATAATGTATTCTAAACATACTGTTCGACAGTATTAAAATACGAGACTACAAAACACTGTCATATCTCTTATTTGACAATGTTTCACCTTTCCACCGTTCTTTATACACTCACAGACATAGACTTTGGCCCAAAGCTCGATTTTACATACAAATAGATTAATGGATGATGAGGTCAGTTAACTGTCGTACATTTCAATACGAATTGTTTGGATACGTAGCTGGCGACGCGGGACGTCGCCATGGCGTCCAAGTGCGCTCTAAATCATAAGAAAACCCGATGGTCTGTGGTCTCCACAATTCCAGAACACTTCCTTGAACATCAGTCAAAGCATCGGGATCCTTGGCATCGACATTTCTAGTGAAGTTTTGTTCCAAAGTCACTTGGAAGTCAACAGAACGAGGCAGTACTCCACATAGGGGCAAAGGCTACAACTATATAAGTCGCAGGTCCGGCCTCATATGGAGTACTGCTGTCATCTATGGGCGGGAACACCTGGATACCAGCTTAGACCTTTAGACTCGGTTCAGGGACGTGCCATCAGAATTGTTACGATCTCGAGCTCACAAGCAGCTTAGAGCCCCTCAGTCTGAGGAGAGATTTGCCTCCTTTTGTGTGTTCTACCGCTTGTACAACGGAGTGTTCTAAAGAATTGTTCGACTTGATGCTACCTTCCTACATCGCAACTCTCGCCATCGACGGGGAGTCCACCCTCATACATTTAAACCAGAATGGTTTCGACTACGGGCTAAAATGAGTTTTCTTCCGCGGACGCTCGAACTGTGGAATGAGCTTCTCGCCGTGATTTTCCCAATGGAGTACAGCATGGGGTTCTTCAAAAAGGGTGTGAAGAGATTTCTGCAGGGTCGGCAACGCGCGAGTGTTAACCCTGGTATTGCAAGGGTCCATAGGCTACGGTAACCGCTTACCATCAGGCGGGCAGTATGCTTATTTATCAACTTAGTAGTATAAATATAAAAATCTCATTATTCGTATTTTTTGTTGTTTTCAAAAGTTTATAATTCCTCAGAATTCAGTGCAATTCAGCGAGGTGTCAGCATGGCGTTATCTGGTGCAGATAACAGGCGATGAGCCGCGAGTGGCCGGCACGCGCTACCACCACCTCAAGACGCAGGAGCTGAAGGCGCTCCTCGACACTATCGCGACACAGGCCACGCTGCCTGTACACACTGACTGGCAGATTGTTTCTGGTATGTAACTCTACCACCACCTCAAGACGCAGGAGCTGAAGTCGCTCCTCGACACTATCGCGACACAGGCCACGCTGCCTGTACACACTGACTGGCAGATTGTTTCTGGTATGTAACTCTACCACCACCTCAAGACGCAGGAGCTGAAGGCGCTCCTCGACACTATCGCGACACAGGCCACGCTGCCTGTACACACTGACTGGCAGATTGTTTCTGGTATGTAACTCTACCACCACCTCAAGACGCAGGAGCTGAAGGCGCTCCTCGACACTATCGCGACACAGGCCACGCTGCCTGTACACACTGACTGGCAGATTGTTTCTGGTATGTAACTCTACCACCACCTCAAGACGCAGGAGCTGAAGGCGCTCCTCGACACTATCGCGACACAGGCCACGCTGCCTGTACACACTGACTGGCAGATTGTTTCTGGTATGTAACTCTACCACCACCTCAAGACGCAGGAGCTGAAGGCGCTCCTCGACACTATCGCGACACAGGCCACGCTGCCTGTACACACTGACTGGCAGATTGTTTCTGGTATGTAACTCTACCACCACCTCAAGACGCAGGAGCTGAAGGCGCTCCTCGACACTATCGCGGCACAGGCCACGCTGCCTGTACACACTGACTGGCAGATTGTTTCTGGTATGTAACTCTACCACCACCTCAAGACGCAGGAGCTGAAGGCGCTCCTCGACACTATCGCGGCACAGGCCACGCTGCCTGTACACACTGACTGGCAGATTGTTTCTGGTATGTAACTCTACCACCACCTCAAGACGCAGGAGCTGAAGGCGCTCCTCGACACTATCGCGGCACAGGCCACGCTGCCTGTACACACTGACTGGCAGATTGTTTCTGGTATGTAACTCTACCACCACCTCAAGACGCAGGAGCTGAAGGCGCTCCTCGACACTATCGCGGCACAGGCCACGCTGCCTGTACACACTGACTGGCAGATTGTTTCTGGTATGTAACTCTACCACCACCTCAAGACGCAGGAGCTGAAGGCGCTCCTCGACACTATCGCGGCACAGGCCACGCTGCCTGTACACACTGACTGGCAGATTGTTTCTGGTATGTAACTCTACCACCACCTCAAGACGCAGGAGCTGAAGGCATATATATAGATATATCCTTGGTCTCCTTGGTGGGACAATCAGCAGTCAATAGTATGTTTGTAACCACTCAACTCCGTAACGGATGAGAGATGATGATTTTCATGAAATAGGACATACAAGTATTTTACATTCCGAGTCTTGAAATAAGAACTCACTTCGTCACATTGGTATCATCTTTTACTTCCAACGAAATCTGAACTTTATTCCCTGCATACAGATATCAATATTGTATGTCTTTTTGTCCTCAGGTGATTATTTTCTAGAATCTGCGGCGCCGTTTGTGAACTTCTACCAGAATGTGTCCAATGTCATAGCAGTAGTTGAAGGAACCAGTGGATTCCATGCAAACGGGACCATCGGCAGTTCCATACTCGTCAACTGCCATTATGATTCTGTGCCTTATGCCCTTGGTAAGTAGGTTGGATATTGATTAACTTAGGATGTCTTTTGTGGTTTAAACAGGCCGTATATAATTATGTGGCCGAAGGTCTCTCAAGTGCAGCTGTCGGATTATAGTAGGTGTTTGTTGATAGAATTTCAGCTTCAGGGTGGTAGCCAGCCAGATGGGTACTACAAAGTACCCTACCAACGTGCTATGGTCTCCTCACGATATTTTCCTTCACTGAAAGCTCATAATGGGATTCGAACCCCCGAGGATCGTCACGGCATTTGAAGTCACTACCACTGTCCTATGATCACCTGATGGTAAGTGGTCCGTATCGTATATAGACGCTTGCACCAAGCTGCCTGGAAGGCTGGTCCCGAGACTACGAAGCCAGGTCACCATCACCGCAGGACCACAACACATTTGACTACTATTTGGCTGTGTTCGTTAGTAGTGCTCGTGGTGTAGCATGATGAGCCGTTCTTAATCGATCGGCAAAGTTAAGCTACCACCGTCGTGGTCGCTACCTGGATGGGTGACCGCCTAGTGGTATTTCAAATCGAGCGTTTCCGTGCTTCGGAAGGCACGTAAAGCCGTTGGTCCCGGTTATCACTTAATTGTGATAGTCGTTAAACTAGTTGGAAGCCTCCTAGGCGGCTTGACAACTCAAACAGTAGGTTGGTCACTAGCCTACCTCCACCGATCCGCAGTGGGCACGCGTGGTGGAGTATCTGCCCATTCCCGCACACACATGTGTGAAAGCCTGTGCTTAGCATTGGGACATAAATTTGGCTGTGATCTTCTGTAAGGTGGTGTAAAGTGGTCTCCTCCTTTTGAACGAGAGGACCCGTTCTCTCCACCTCTTGATGCTCGGCGTTTCTTCTTAATAATAATGTGATCGTCCAGGTGCGTCAGACAACATGGTGTTCTGTGCCGCCATGCTGGAGACCCTCAGTAGGATATCGCGCCGCCGGGACAGGTTGGTGCACAACCTGATATTCCTCTTCAATGGAGCAGAAGAAAACCCACTGCAGGTGATTATTGTTGTTTATGTCGCCAGAATACTGGCAAAGGTTCTGAAACATACTGCCTTGTCTTGAAATTTTCTTAAAGTATATCGAAAGAAAGAAAGTAAGAAAAATATTTTAACGAAACTTATGATAAATATTTTAACTCGCAAATAAAATTAGACAGTACTACAATAAAAATAAATAATACAAAGTAAAAATACACGATCATAATGATGTTGCCAACTTATCTTTAGCTATATTCTTAGCAATTGGCTATATTTGCACACGGTATATTCAAATCATTCACAGTCCAAATAAGTCTTGTCGCAGAAATAATGGTGGCCGTTATTCTAAATCTTATACAGGGCTATTTTCAACCTCCATCCATAATTTCGGAGGTTATTGTACGAACAACTTTTAATATGGGAACAAATCTGAAATATCGAAAAACAAAAAACTTTTTCTCATACATTTTGATCGTGCTGCGTTGAACTTTTGTATGAAAAGTTATTTTTTCGAGATGACAAAGGTCCCATCATAAAATTTGTTCATCCCCAAAAATTTTGCCAAAAGCTTGGAAAGAAATTTCTTTCTCATATCTTTCACACAATTCTCATACGGGAAGAGGATCACCAAAAATCCTTTTCAGGGTTCCGTACCCGAAGGGTGCCAAACGGGCCCTTATTACTAAGACTCCACTGTCCGTCCTTCCGTCCGTCTGTCTGTCAGTGAGCTGTATCTCATGAACAGTAATAGGTAAACAGCTGAAATTTTGAGAGAATATGTATTTCTATTGCCGCTGTGACAACAAACAATAAACAATAAAAATTTAAGGGGGCGCCCATACAACATACGTCTTTTTTTGGTGTATCGTTTTCATAGCACAATGAGTTAGTTGATATTGTACGGAACCCTCCGTTTGCGAGTCCGACTCGCACTTGGCCAGTTTTAATTATTTATTAACCGACTTAAAAAAAGGAGGAGGTTCTCAATTCGGTTGTATGTTTTTTTTTTTTTTTTATGTTTGTTACCTCATAACTCCGTCATTTATTAACCGATTTGGAAAATTCTTTTTTTGTCTGGAAGGGTACACTTCCCGTTTGGTCCCATTGTCATCAGATCAGAATTTGATAACTTCTTAGTGTACTTTGAAGTCGATTTAAGTTTTTTGTAAAACAGTCCAATTATATTTATAGCTATTATATGTTTGTATATTTGTTCGTCAGGCGAGCCACGCATTCCTCCACCACGAGTGGTCTAAAGGCGTGACCAGCGTGGTCAACTTAGACGCAGCGGGTATGAACGGAAAAGCGACCATATTTCAGGTAACATACGGTTTAAACTTTATTGTATCCCACTTATATCATCAACTAGCTTTTAGTGGCTTCGCTCCTATTAATATCTCTCTGGCACATAAAATATCTCTGCTGATAGGTATACTTCAAATGATAAGTACTTAAGTAAGTCATGCTCGCTTTAAGGCCTTTGCTTGCGGCGGTGGCGTGTGACGGCTGAGGGCGGTGGCTGCCACACGCGTCATACGAATGAACAGGTGCTGCTTGTGGGGGCTGGTCTGCGCCGAGTTTGCTGTTTATTTACTTATACTAGCTGTCCCCCGAGGTTTTAAAGTAGCCAATGTCCTTCTCCATACCATAGGCTATCTGCACGCCATATTTCATGATGATCCATTTAGTCCAAACTCACTTTCGCATTCATAATATTAGTATAGATTAAATATAGATTCAGTCTCCTTTGTAGTTTTGCCGCCGCGCCGGGGCACGCAATTGTTGTCAGTGCGATTAGAATGTAAATATTATGTAATGAATCGAAGCTTGTTTTGAAAAGAGTAATTGCTGAGTTTATTGTCGGCTCTTCTCAGCAAATGCAAACTTCCGAACCGGTATTAGAGTCAGACTTTTCATAAGTGCCTGTGAAGGTCTATTTGAATAAATGGTTTTGAATTTGAATTTTACCATTTGTCTGGTCTCCAGGTGACAGACCCTCGCGTGTTAGCAGCTTACAGACGTGTGGTAAACCAGCCCAGTGGGCAGGGCGTGGGCGAGTTCCTGTTCACCACCGGCATAATACCCTCCGACACTGACTTCAGGATATGGAGGGACTTCGGACACTTCCATGGTCAGATTACTGTAGCGTACAGTAGTACCCAACTGATAAAGCGCGTCGTGAGTCTTCGTTCGCACAGAAAAGAAAGTATGGCCCGAATATTAACGAAATAATGCTTAAAACTTACAATCAACCTTAGATCACTACTATAAGGTTCATAATACAGTGCAGCTGTTAGTTCCGTATCACTCGCAAGTCGCACACATGCCGACCAATAGCATTTCCCGCGCTTTGAAAATGTATCTTCTGCGCAGGTATATCGGTAAGCCATATCAGTTGGGTACTACTGTCAAGATTCCCACTACCCCTAGTCCGCCAGTGGGCTGGGAGTTGGGACTATTTTTGAAATGGTTCCGTATCAAAAGGTCACGGGACCCTATTACTAAGCCGGTATCTGTTTATGGTACTTATACCATCTTAGTAGAATTTGGTTCTGTTAACTTCAACATTATAATAACTACAGTCAGATGAGGGTTTCTACATTATTTTGGAATCAGTTTTCATTATAATCTTATTTTAGGGGGCGTCCATTAATTATGTGAGGGGATATTGGCGATTTTTCGACACCCCTCTAACCTCGATGAGGAGTCGTGGAATTAACGTCGAAATAAATTACGCGATATTTCCTTCCCTTTCCCTTACGTGAAATTGAATGAGTTTCGGATTCCCTCTAACATTAAAGTCTCACGTAATTAATGGACACTCCTTTATTTACATATAGCTAGTATTCCAGGTTATATTATAGCACTCGAAAACGATTTAGCTTTTAATCCTATCCTTTTCTAATGTTTTTGAGAAAAGAATTTTTTGGATCGGATCTGTAGTTCTAAACACATAAAAACATTGCCTCTAAATAAGTTTCATGTTCAGACTCGAAAATGGCTACCGTTCAGTAAATTTTTATTCCATTGCTGCATACTTTGCACATTGCAAGAAAAATATGAAGTAGCCATTACATTTTATTTTATCCAATTAACATGTTATAATTAGTAAATTTTAGAATATTATTATTTAAAATGTATTTTGGAAATTTTTGCATGCCTATATGAAGGCCTATGTGACCACTCTATAACGTCCACATGTGCACATATTAGAAAATAATAGTACATTATGATACATGTGTGCAAAGTTGGTTATTAACACTCGAGGCGGTATTAAGCGATAAGTGAGTCGAGAGTGTAATGATCACACACATCACTTGCAGTGAGGTAACTTATCATAATCGGGATTATAGCTATCATAAAACTATGCGGTAATGTAAAGTAATAATTGGACTGTTTTACAAAAAACTTAAACCGACTTCAAAGTACACTAAGAAGTAATCAAATCCTGATCTGATGACAATGGGACCAAACGGGAAGTGTACCCTTCCAGACAAAAAAAGAATTTTCCAAATCGGTTAATAAACGACGGAGTTACGAGGTAACAAACATAAAAAAAAAAAAAAAAAACATACAACCGAATTGAGAACCTCCTCCTTTTTTTGAAGTCGGTTAAAAAGCACTAGTGCGCAATATGCACTTTACGAGCGAGTGTGTTGAAAATTGTGATTATGATTATAAAAAATTAACAAATCAACTTTTTTGTTTATAATATTAGTATTTATATATGGTTGTCGTTGTCGATAGGCATAGACATAGCGTTCGCGAAGTGGGGTCACGTGTACCACACGCGGTACGACCGGCCGGCGTTAGTGCACCCGGGTGTGGTGCAGTGGGCCGGGGACATGCTGCTGGGGCTCGCCGCCGAGCTGGCCGACATGCCCGAACTGGGGCACAAGGTACCACACCACTATTCACATTTAAAACCTTGGATATCTGTTAATTTTGACATTTTTAAGTACGAGAATTTCGCCCCTTGTACATAGGTTCGTCACCTTAGAGTTGGTTTTCGCTTGCACCAGATCGCAAGTATCAATTTTATTACATGTATTTTGTACAATTTTATGAATAAAATATAAGTATCTTTTTTTTCAATGATGACATTTCCCTATATTTTTTTTTATTCAACTAAGTCTGTAAACAAGCATACGGCCCGCCTGAAAGTAAGCAGTTACCGAGCCATATGGATGCTTGCAACACAAGAAGCATCGCTCACGCGTTACCGACCTTTCCCCCCTCCCCTATGAGCTCTGGCTCACTTACTCACGCGCAGGAACACAACTTTACACAACATCAAGTTATTTGTCTGCGGTATTCTGTAAGGTGGAGGTACTTCCCCAGTCGAGCTGCTCTTTGAGCGAATAAACGCTATGCTCTACCTCTCTTTATGGTAATATGTTGGTACATATAATAGAATTGATTCTGGCAATCTGGTGCAAACGAAAACCAACTCTAAGGAGACGAACATTTTCATTTCGCGACTGTACAAGCTCTGCTTAGTTTGGGATCACTGTGAGGAATGTGCCAGAATATTTATTTTATATATTCCGTAGATGGAACCGTCGGCAGCAGTATACTTCGACTACATGTACTGGTTCCTGGTAACTTGCCCACTGTCGGCCGCGGCTGCTGTGGACGTACTTGTGGCACTGTTCGCGCTCGCTACTGTGGCATACTATGTGTGGATGGTCGGGCCCAGTGAGTATACTGTATACATTTTGTTACTGTGTATAAGCCCTCCAATATGGTTGAGGGCGGTGGCTGCCACACGAGTCATACTTGTGAACAGGTGCTGCTTGTGGGGGCTGGTCAGCGCCGAGTTTGCCATTTACTTATTTAAAATCAGTCTACGTTGTAGAATTGCGCAATTGTTGTCAGCGCGATTACAATGTAAATATTATGTAATGAATCTAAGCTTGTTTTGAAAAGAATAATTGCTGAGTTTATTGCCGGCTCTTCTCAGCAAATGCAACCTTGCGAACCGGTATTAGAGTCAGACCTTTCATAAGTGCCTGCGAAGGTCTATTTGAATAAATGATTTTGAATATTGCCTAGAAGCACCTGGCTTTAAAGTGCAGCTGTCGGTACATTCGTAGATAGATTGTCAACTTAAGGGTGGTAGCCAGGTGGGTACTATAAAGTACCCTGCAACCGTGCTGTGGTTTCCTAATGATGTTTTCCTTCACGAAAAGCTCTAGCTCGTTGTAAGCTCTTTCAAAATCTGCAAGTCTCCTGGACCATTTTCACCCGTACGTTGTCGACATACCGAAAATACGGACACAGCGTTTTGTATCCTCATTTATAATGCGGACAGCAAGGGAGTGGAACTTGCTTCCGGCGTCTGCGTTTCCTGACGCCTACAATCTAGGAACTTTCAAGGCCAGAGTGAATAGGTTTCTTCTGGGTAAGCGTGTTTCATCTTAGGCTTCGTCATCGCCCCTTATGGGCGGGTCAGTGGCCAAACGAAAGCCATTTAATTTAAAAAAAAAACCGGCCAAGTGCGAGTCAGACTCACGCACCGAGGGTTCCGTACAAACCTGTAGGTATATAAGTAAATGGTAGTATAGACCTGAGTATTTGATATTAATTTCAATTTATGACGTATAAAAAAAAACTACTTACTAGATCTCGTTCAAACCAATTTTCGGTGGAAGTTTGCACCGGAATGTACATCATATATTTTTTATAGATTTATCATTCTCTTATTTTAGAAGTTATAGGGGGGGAGGGGGGGGGGGCACACATTTTACCACTTTGGAAGTGTCTCTCGCGCAAACTATTCAGTTTAGATTTTTTTTTTATTAGAAACCTCAATATCATTTTTTAAGACATATCCATAGACACCCCACACTTAAATGGGTTTGATGAAAAAAAAAATGTTGAGTTTCAGTTCTAAGTATGGGGAACACCCAAATTTTTGTTTTTTTTTTCTATTTTTGTGTGAAAATCTTAATGCGGTTCACAGAATACATCTACTTACCAAGTTTCAACATTATAGTTCTTATAGTTTCGGAAATAAATGGCTGTGACATACGGACGGACAGACAGACAGACAGACAGACAGACAGATATGACGAATCTATAAGGGTTCTGTTTTTTGCCATTTGGCTACGGAACCCTAAAAAGACGCGTGTCTTCAAGCCTTAAGTTAGCTGGGTCAGTAAAACCATCTAAAATTCCCACCATGTATGTATTTCAAACTGTATTGTGTATATTGCAGGATGGTCGACGGTTCGCGAGGTTCTGTGGTCGTGCCTGAGTCGAATGTTGGCCATGTTGTGTGGACTCGTTGTGACCGCCGTATTAGTTCCCCTCATGGTCGCCACTACTGTACAAATGAGGTCACTAACACTATTCTTCTTCTTATTTTTAATTTTGGCAACCAAGCCCAAATTAGGGCTCATTTCTGCCAGTGTCAAGTTATATTATAGTTTCCAGTCACAATAAATCACTTCACATTATAGTCCTCAGTCAGTCAACGTCCATACAAGTCATGTTTTACTACAATGGTGGTCATTGTACTAAAACTCTTCACGGACATTTTGAGACAACTTGAAAAGTCACGATACACATAATTCATTTCATTTCACTTCACTGGTGTACGTGGATGATCTTTATTGGGTAAAATACCACCAAAAATACACAATAAAACTCAAAATACACAAATTTATGAAAATAAAAATGATAACGCAACGTCACTCTGCAAGTTCCCGCCAAAAAGTCCTATGTCCGTTTCACTAGAGGTTACTTTTTACAAGACTTTATTTATTCCGGTGTCTGTAATTGAATCTTGCAAGTTTTTGACCCACTTCCCAGTGTCCGATTGACTTGATATTTGGTATACATTAGTATATCGGATGACAATGCGAGTACAGTCACCATAAAAAGTTTGTATTAAAAATTATTTTTTTTATGTTAGTACTTTTTATTTTACGGTCCAACTTATTGCAGGTGTGAAAAAATAATTGCTGTTACTTAAATATGTTTTTGGCCTTTTTTGTTGACTGTACTTGCATTGTCTTCCAATATAAATAAATAAATATCCTGGGACATTCCTCACACACGGTCATCTGATCCCAAACTAAGCAGAGCTTGTACTATGGAAACCAGATAACTGATATAATACATATACTACTTTTAGTTTGTAAATACATACTTAATATACATAATTACACCCAGACTTAGGACATACAGACATGTTCATGCACACAAATACATGTCCTGTGCGGGAATCGAACCCACAACCAGCGGCAGAGCCGTCAATATACTAATGTATACCAAATATCAAGTCAATCCGACCACTGGAAGTGGGTGAAATTCGACTTGCAAGATTCTACCCGAACAAACATATATTGCAAGTTAATAAAAAGTTAATTTTTATAATGTTGTAGGTATCTAACAGAGCCGTGGATAGTGGTCCCAATATTCTGGATGCCGTATCTGGTCGCAGCTGTGGCCGCTTCACACGCCTTCGACGCTTGGAGGACCAAGAAGGTATACTAGCTCTCACATGTGGCTTCGTTCGCTTGTGTGTGCAACTACTACTCAACACTGACCCACTATTAATATGATTGTTTTTTAAATGGGAGTTCATCTTCTATTGGTTTTATAGTTTTATTTCCGGTTTTTTGTCTTTCTGTAATGTTTTTATGATGCTTAAGTAAACAAACGAAGAAAGTCTTTGAGATAATAACTCAGCAAAGAATATAATTAAATGATATATCATAGTAATCCTTCCTAACTATTATAAATGCGAAAGTGAGTTTGTTTGTTACGCCTTCACGCCTCAACTACTCAACAAATCATCATGAAATTTGGCGTGCACATAGCCTATGGTATGGAGAAGGACATAGGCTACATTATCTCGGAAATGCGGGTGAAACCGCGGGGGACAGCTAGTTTAATTATAAATGCGTTTACAAAAGTGGTTTTTTATTCCATTACTCCACAATAGCTGTACAGATTTAGATGAAACTTGACACGTAGATAGATCATTTAACTTCAAGTCACAATTATAAATATTTTCTTTCTATTTTTGAAAATAAAGATTTTTTTTCATTTTTTCATTATTATTTTCGTCCAATTAACAGAGTGGGCTCAACCGTTCAATCCGAACACTGCAAGCTATGTCTGCCACGCGACTTATCCTGGCCGTAATTCTACTAATAATGGCGTGTATCCCCACACTGACGACAATGCGGTACTTAGTGACGGCGCCACTTTTCGTGACGTCTCTGATGGCGCTAGTGTCGCTCACTGTCGTCAGATATGTCAGGATGAAAGGTATTTGGGTATATCTATCTATACTAACTATATTATCAATGTGAATTTTATGTGTATGCTTGTGCAGATATTTGGAAGAAATTTTGCTTGTATATAGATCATAATTTGGAGACATAGGATGCTTTTTGTCCTAGTAAAACGAGTTTGATTTCTAGTATCAGATACATAGAGGTTAAAAAGAATCGGGCCAAGAATTGATCCTTGTGGTACCCCATGAATAGCAACTACTATGCGGTATTATATAGCTTTTAGACCCAAATATGTATGTCTAGATTTTAATTTTAGATCAACAGAATTGATCCCCCCAATTTTATTATCGAACAGCGTGGCAGCACCTACTCCTAGAGGTGGCGTTATCGCTACCATCGACGATGTTCACATACACACTAGCTCTTAGACTAGACGCGATGATGTTGCCCATCATGGGCCGGTCGAGCTCCGACACCCCGGACTACACGGTGGCGGTCATCAACGTTGGGCTGGCCATCATTGTCTCCACTACTGTTGTGAGTGTTGTTCACTTACACTACACTACACTTTACTGCACTGCACTACACTTCACTTTATTACACTTCGTTTCACTTCACTACACTTCATAAGCGATGATAGCTCAGTGGTAGTGACGTCGGATACCGAGACGAAGGTCCCGGGTTCGAATCCTACAATGAGCTTGAGCTTTCGGTGAAGGAAAACATCGTGAGGAAACCATAGCACGGTGGTAGGGTACTTTGTAGTACCCACCTGGCTGGCTACCACCCTCAAGTTGAAAATCTGTCGCCAAGCACCTATCGGTGTGTTCCGACAGCTGCACTTGAGAGCCAGTTCCTTCTAAGCTTTGTGTGTGCACCACCTTCGGCCACATCATCACTTAACATGGTGAGATTGTGGTCAAACACAGGCCTATACGTAATAAAAAAAAAAAAAAAAAAACTACACTTCACTTTGTTCTACTTAGCTTAACTTTATTCCATTTCGCTTCATTTCACTTTACTATACTACACTTCACTTTATAAGACTTTGCTTCACTTTATAACACTTTGCTTCACTTTACTACACTAAAACTCCCTTCTCTGCACTAACTACACTTCACATTGTTTTTCTACATTTCACTATAACACTACACTTCACTTTGCACTATAATTTACTATACTACCTTCACTACATTACACTTCACTTTATTGCACCACACTTCACTACACTAATTATAACACTAATCAATTCCCTAATTCAACTCACACTTGTAACCAAATCTCACATATTGTCACCAGTCGGGCATCGAACTCCTGTTCTCTCGCAAGCGCCTGTGGATGGTGCTGACGCCAGTAGCCCTGGCGTGTGTGATCATCATGTTCATTCCGTTCAGCCCCTACAGTGATGACGGACCCTCCACTCAGAGACACTATTGGTTTGTAAGTATTCATATACATTTTCTTTCTAGGTTCTTGGAAGCAATCCCTTTTTTAATCGACTTCAAATAATTGGACTGTTTTACAAAAAACTTAAACCGACTTCAAAGTACACTAAGAAGTAATCAAATTTTGATCTGATGACAATGGGACCAAACGGGAAGTGTACCCTTCCAGACAAAAAAAGAATTTTCCAAATCGGTTCATAAATGACGGAGTTATGAGGTAACAAACATAAAAAAAAAAAAAAAAACCGAATTGAGAACCTCCTCCTTTTTTTGAAGTCGGTTAAAAAATACAACCGAATTGAGAACCTCCTCCTTTTTTCGTAGTCGGTTAAAAAAGGAGATTATCAATTCGACACGTATGTATGTAATATTATTGGAACTGCATTATATTCACATATGATAATCTATTAGGACTTCCAAACAAATATACAAAATTTCATAAGTGTGTGTATGTATGTTTGTCCACGCATATCTCCGAAGATATAAATCGGATTGTGACCATAATTTTTTTATTGGTTTACATTTACTTCAACTTAGGGAACAGCGCAAGTTTTTTTTTTTTTTTTATACCACTTAGGTGGCAAACAAGCATACGGCCCGCCTGATGGTAAGCGGTTACCGTAGCCTATGGACGCTTGCAACACCAGGGGTATCACGCGCGCGTTGCCGACTTTAAACAAAATCTAAAGTTAATTTAAAGTTTAATCAAAATCGGTTCAGTAGTGTTCAAGATATGGATAAATGTGTGACGGCCTGGCTTATTGATACAAGCTACGGTTGTGGTGTCAAAGGAAAATCATCTCAAAACATTGGTCAAATTCTAGTGCATTTAGGAAAAACTAAAAATGACGAAATAAAAATGTAATTTAAAAAATGTAATCGACTTCAAAACACTTCGATCAGGTCACGTGACACCTGACGCGAGTTTAGCATTTTTTACCCATCCCAAAAAAAGTGAACAACGCCGCTAAAGCAGTTTTCACTTCAAAAACCTTTTTTATTTTACAAGCTTTTATTCTTTTATATTTAGCTTTTTATTCGGTAGGTACCATTTTTGTTCCCATTTTAAGTTAATAAAAAAATCTTATTCAAAAGTATTATATGTACATGTATCTTGAACTAGCTTTCAATTTCGCGAATTCATTCGCGATCGCCTATTTCACCCCCAAGGGGTTGAATTTTGGAAAACCCCTTGTATAAAAACACTGTGTGAAAAATGTCTAGTTTCAAAAATGGACAACGTTAATATTCAAGTTTTCACTTCTGCCGGCACTCCCGGAGTGCAACCCGCTATTTTTTTTTTTCAACCAAAACTTATTTGTCCATGTAGCACACACAAATAACGAGTTACAACTCGACCCACCACCCGATATCTCGTACGTCCGGGGTCCTGGTGACTAAGTACGACCCGTACTCGACCCGCCACGTACTTCCCGCGCTACACTCGGCCGGCGTCAGTCTCAACACGAGGTCTGACTTCACCGAGGACTGTATACACAAGGTGTACTGTGACCTGCCGGTCTTCAGGAGCTCTACTGCCAGGTTTCTGTGAGTTTTAGTTTACTAACCTTTACTAATTATGTGTTTGTGGTGATGGGTAATTTAGTTATCTTACTTCTTAACTTAGTTCAAAGTCAAACCCATTTATTCAATTTAGGCCCTAGAAGGGCACCTATGAAGGTCAAAGCTACTGAAGTTACCGCCAGTTCGTAAGTCGGCCTTCAACTGAGAAGAACAGGCAAGAAACTCAGCAAGGTTACATTTTTTAAATATTTTCTTAGTTTTTTTTTTTTTGAAATCTGACTATAGTCTATTTTTTCCAAAAATACACAATCATCAAAACGACTCTTACTATATATCCTAACTTAATATTATAAATGCGAGAGTGAGTTTGTTTGTTACGCGTTCACGGCTCAACTGCTCAACGGATCATCATGGAATTTGGCATGCAGATAGCCTAGGGTATGGAGAAGGACATAGGCTGCTTTTTATCCCGGGAACGCGGGTGAAACCGCGGGGGACAGCTAGTATATAATATTATAAACGCGAAAGTTTGTATGTATGGATATTTGTTACTCTTTCAAGCAAAAATACTGAACGGATTTGGATGTAATTTGGCACACAGATAAAATATGTTCTGGATTAACACATATATATACTTTATATCCCGGGAAAATATACGATCCCTCGGGAATGAGGGTGAAACCGCACGGGACAGCTAGTGAAGAAATACTTAAAGAAGAACGGTTCACTAATATTTAATGAAATTGGTGTTAAATAAGACAAGGGTTTTTTTAATATTATAGTCTGACTTCAGAAAGGACAGTGCCCATTTTTAACCGATTTAAAAAATTTAGGAGGTTCTCTTATTTAATGTTGATATAAGGCACTGTCTTCGGTATCATTTAAAAGATAGAAAAGTCAATCATTTGGCAACTTCAATTGAATTTACTGTGTCATTTCTCGTATACGCTAATTATATTTGAATTGGTATGGACAGTGCAACTATGTTAATTTTTATATGATGATTGAAATTCATTTTTTAACATCACAAATGGCAAAGAATTAACTTTTCTACATTTAAAATGACAGCACCACTAAAAGAGGATAAAAGCTGATTAAGTACCTACATAATTGCAAGAATCTACATTAATTGTGAACAATAAAAATTGTTTTAGCTTAAACCCGATCATTTTTTTCAATAATTCTTAATCTAATTAATAAATGAAATTGCATTATCATTTCTATATAGTTAAATGAGCGCCCTTGAGGCCCCAAAAGGCATTGAGCATTCTCCTTTAAAATCCAACAAGCTAAAAATATTCGTTAAAAAAATCAAGATTGGGACCATCGACTTTAATTTTTTTTATTTTTGTTTTATTCAACTTAGTCGGCAAACAAGCATACGGCCCACCTAACGGCAAGCGGTTACCGTAGCCATATGGACGCTTGCAACACACGAGGCATCGCTCACGCGTTGCCGACCTTTCCCCCCTCCCCTATGAGCTCTGGCGACCTTACTCACGCGCAGGAACACAACTTTACACAACATCAAGTTATTTGTCTGCGGTATTCTGTAAGGTGGAGGTACTTCCCCAGTCGAGCTGCTCTTTGAGCGAATAAACGCTATGCTCTACCTCTCTCAAAATTAATTTTGTTTAATAACTAATGAGTTGTAATAACATTTAGTACTAACACATTTATTAACGATTATTTATTGCCACATTTGACTTTAATGGCTACATTCTGCACATAATGGTGCTGATTCTCTTGTTTAAAACTAAACTTATTAGTCTCACTATTGTATCTTTCTAACAAAGAACATAAGAAAAGGATGTAAGAAATTTAGTCCTGTCAAATTAGTCCAGTACTTGTTTTCAATATAAAGAATCATGGTGAGTTTTGTACAAAAAAAATAAGATTTTAAGAGACGTTAGAATGACGTTATTATTGATCCTTGGTGCCTAAGGAATAGCTTGAGGCATTTAAAATATTTTTGGGATTGAAGATGGCAAAGACTAGGGATTGCAAAATCCGGATTTTTTTCAAATCCGGATTCAAGTTTTATCATCACCTATAAATCCGGATTATCCGGATTATCCGGATTTTTCGAATTTTTGTATTTTTTTTGCAATCTTTTGAAATTTTAAATTGTACGCGTAGTTTATGCTTAATTATTAGTAGTTTGAAGAGAGGTGTTCTATTTTATTGTATTTCCATTGCTTTTGAAAAAAAAATGGATCTTGTTAAAACAACTGTATTTTTAGGTATTACATTAGACTATAAGTTACAATGGGGTCCACACATACATAATCTAGTGAATAGTCTTAGTTCTGCAGCGTATGCAGTGAAGAAAATCCGTTCTCCAACTGACGAATTTACGGCAAGATTAGTTTATTTTAGTTATTTTCATAGTTTAATGTCTTACGGCATCCTCCTTTGGGGCAGCGGTGCAGACATCAATAGAATTTTTATCCTGCAGAAGAAGGCTATTCGCGCAATATATAACTTAAAGCCAAGAGATTCCCACAGGGATAAGTTTAAAACCATAAATGTAATGACAGTGTCGTCTCAGTACATATATGAAAACTTAATTTATGTTCGAAAAAATATACTTAACTTTCCTAAAAATAGCTACACTCATAGTTTAAACACTATAAATAAGGACAAACTTGCTGTACCTGTAACACGGCTCAGCAAAGTTAGGGATTCTTTTAAGGGGCAATGTATACGCTTCTATAACAAAGTACCCAAATCAATTCAAGAACTATGTGTGTAAAGATTTAAAAAGTTAGTTAAACAAAAATTGTGTAATAAAGGGTACTATAAAGTTTCCGACTTTGTAGAAGACAAGAACGCATTTGAATGAAGTGTTCGCTTTACAGGCTATTTTAATTTAATTATCTAATATTGTCAAATTTATTATAAGATAATTAAAAAAAAATATCCTTGCTGAGTTTCTTGCCGGGAGTCTTCTCAGTTTATGTGTATTACGAACCGGTGGTAAAATCAATTGTAACGTTCGTAAGTGCCTTATTAAGGCCTATATTGAATATACAATTTTTGAATTTGAATTTGAATTAAACTGCAAGTAATATTAAAAAAAAAATGGGCTTGTATTTGGCTACTGAGCCGTCCATAAAGGATAATGACGAAGCCTAAGGTGGAGCACGCTAACCCAAATGGAACCTATTAATTCTGGCCGTGAAAGTCCCTAGATTCTAAGAGTCAGGGAATACAGTTGCCGGAAGCAAGTTCCACTCCCTTGCTGTCCGCATTATAATTGAGGATACAAAAGAAAAATTTCCCCGTGTCTTGTGGTTCGGAGTAAAAATAAGGATGGTAGTTGGAATAAGGTTGAGCAATTCCTGCACACACTCTAAAAAATATATCCTGTACAAAACCGATAAGGCAAGCAACCTTTCTTCGATGGTCGAGCCTCGTGAGTTTCGTCATAATTAGTCTCATATTGGATGAGTCTTCTGGCTCGGCGGTTTATTGAATCGAGGGCGAGAGCCTGGTGGAAAGGGCTCCGTTTGGTGGTGAAAAGACACACCTGCGTCTTGGTAGCATTAAAAGTCACCAGATTGGCATTGCCCCAATCGGAGACTGCCTGTAAAGTTACGTTCAAACGCTCTACCATGGCCTCTCGCAACAATTGGATCTATGACAACGGTGCTATCGTCTACGTACCCAAAGATACCGGGCTTCACCAGATCGTTAATATGCAGCAGAAATAAGGTTGCAGAGAGAACTGAATCTGATCTCTGTGGAATTGATTGCGAAAAGGTCCGACGAACACCCGTCTATGACTACATGAAAAGACCGTTCGCTCAGGAAATTGGAAATCCAAGCACACAGACCACCAGACATTTCATATTAAGGAAGCTTGCTTAGAAGGCTGGTGTGTATGCCTTTCAAAAGTAACAATTTTCTGAGATCAGCCGATGTACAAAATGCTTTCAGCGGTAACCCGACTATATAGAACTATCATTATTGATATTACGTTGTGGAAAGAGTTGTTACTCGCGCCGCACGCGCATCGCCTCCATCTAAGACTCACTGGCCGACTTAACTATTAGCTAGATGGATGAGCGGTAGCAGCTAGCCGCGTGTGTGCCGAGCGGTGTATAGATTTCAGAGTAATACTGACCTAAATCTACTGGATATTTAATGAAAATTTTTAGTTAAACATCAACTATAATCAATTATGATTAAAATTCGAAAAAACCGGATTTTATTCTCAATATTCGGATTTATAATAGGCCCCTAAAATCCGGATTTTTCAGTCATTTTCGGATTTCGAAGTATCCGGATTGCAATCCCTAGCAAAGACTAATTTGACAGCTTTAAATTATTTTCTATCCTTTTTCAATAATGTTTGTAAGAAAGAGATGTGATGTGACTAAAGTTAGTTTAGTGCGATTTACAACAGAATCGGCACCAATATCGCGATATTTAATACTAATTTGGCGGGCCCTTTTGGTGTAAAGGCTGACTGACTCCGACTGTCGTGCCACGTGTTGTGGGTTCGATTCCGGACAGGACCAACAATTGTGTCAACATATCGATTTATTAACATTGCAGCAACATTTTGAAACGGGTTCAAAATTCACCTCTACCTTTGAAAAATATTTTACAATATTATTTCAGGTCTCGCAGCTTATTCCTATATACCGGCCCCCCGGCTCCGTTCGCGCCTGCGGCTTCGTTGACGGCCAACAGGACGTGTGTCGGAGAAATTTGTACATATCACTTCTTGATGACCGGTCAGTTTTTTTTTTTTTTTTATAGACGTGAGTCCCTGCAAAGTCTAAGAGCTATAAAGCAATTATAGGGTACCCACCTGGCTGGCTACCACTCTCAAGTTGAAAATCTGTCGCCAAGCACCTATCGCGTTCGGACAGCTGCACTTGAGAGCCAGTTCCTTCTAGGCTTTGTGTACTTACAGCCACAGACAAATCTAAATAGATCCCGCAAGTACCATTCGTATGAAAACCATGTGTGTCACTTTTTTACTTACCATAATGTTACAAGATTTATCTAGGTTGGCATTAGAGCTATTATTTAAAAACGAAGCGATCCTATTTGTATATTACAATTAAAATAACAAATATTTTTTTTTTAGTTTTATCATTCTCTTATTTTAGAAGTTACAGGGGGGGGGGGGACACAAATTTTACCACTTTGGAAGTGTCTCTGGCGCAAACTATTCAGTTTAGAAAAAAATGATATTAGAAACCTCAATATCATTTTTGAAGACCTATCCATAGACACCCCACACTTATGGGTTTAATAAAAAAAAAAAGAGTTTCAGTTCTAAGTATGGGGAACCCCCAAAATTTATTGTTTTTTTTTCTAATTTTTTGTGAAAATCTTAATGCGGTTCATAGAATACATCTACTTACCAAGTTTCAACATTATAGTTCTTGTACTTTCGGAAATAAGTGGCTGTGACATACGGACGGACAGACAGACAGACAGACAGACATGACGAATCTATAAGGGTTCCGTTTTTTGCCATTTGGCTACGGAACCCTAAAAAACTATTTAAAAACAATTGATATTTTTTTTTATTAATTAGTTTATTAACAATATAAAAACGAAGCGATCCTATTTGTCAGCTGAACACATCCCTTGCTAGACATCTATGGTGGACATGCAGCCTTCTGCGAGTTGTCTGCCCGCGCGAAACAGTTTCAAAAGAAGATCATTTTTCTCCCTTTTAGCACAGCTTTTGCACTCACGTCATATTTATCAGTTACCATGGTGATATTCAATGTTTTAATATCCACTGCAGGTGCAAACCACAACACGTTGACAATATGGCCGCACCTGAACGTGAGCCTGACGTCGTGGAGTCTGTCCAGTTCACCCAACAAGTCCTTCGTGCAGAACGACCGGCCTGTGTATGTCGTAGGACACTCGGTCGCCACATACACAGACTATATACAACCTACCTCCATCAATGTTACATTTATTGTAAGTATTGTGCCCTATTTTTAAAAGATATAGCGAAATGTTTGAGGATTTAAGCCAGCTGATACTCACACACCAATACATACAAACACCATTACTTTCATACACACACCATTGCATACACAGACACCACTCGACCATTACACACAGCAGCGCTCTTAGTTGTTTCGTTTTTCTTATAAATTTTGACTCTTTAATGTATTTTTTTTTATTTGTTCACCAACGGCTATTAACATTTTTATACCGATAACTTTATTTTTTTGTACTAAGACATATCAAAATAAAAATAGGTGTTTAATAAGACTTGTTTAACTTCAATTTATGTAAAACCCCATAGAATATAGGTACCTAACTAGGAAATTTCATACAAAATAGGTGATTTCATCAACATTTTTTATTCCATTCTTTTTTATTGGCTTACATTTTTAAATTTTTACTTCAACTCAGGGAACAGTGCAAGTTTCATCGAAATCGGTTCAGTAGTTTTCAAGATATGCACTAATACGTGTGACGGCCTCGCCTATTGATGTCAGCGAAATATGTTCAATGGGATACGTCGTGTTCCTTCAATGACTTCAAATTTTCACTGTATTCACTTTTTAGTGTATTTTGAAGTCGATTTAATTTTTCTTAATCAACTTTTATTAATTTTTCAGGTACCATTATCTCTGCAATCTCAACCAGTAGTGTCAGTGTCTCACCACTCACACAAAATACACCACCCACAAGATTACACGGACGAATACAGGAGTATACTACAAGCTATGCCAAGATACTTCAATATAGCTAGCTTCTTAACTTTCAGGGATAACTACGAGTTTTAGATAAGCTGAAATGAACTGTATGCTTGTGAGATAGGGGATATGTTTGTTTGGGCATACTTAGACTGAGTTATTTGTATAGATAATAGGGGTAAATATTTTTTATATGTTGTGTTTTAAGATTTTTAAGGATATCCCAGGATATGATCTATCATTGTGACAAATTTCATTCAAAAAAGCTCATAATGGCGTGAACGAGACACGACAAACGTATAGACAACATTTCATATTAATAATATTAGTTGAATCATTTACATAAATAAATAAATTATTTTTTATTGCGAATATTTATGAGAGTAATTCATTTATTTATTTTTAAGTCTCTTTGGGTTTGTTAATTTAATATAAAAATGTATAATTAATGTTAATATTATGTTACAATGTGTTCAATGTATAACATCCTACTGCATACATTAATTCAATGTTTATTTATTTTATATTAAATTATGTTTTAATTTATTAAATAACAATTGTTTTAATAATGTGTTGTTATAGTATTTAAAATAAAAAACTTTTGTTAAAATAAATATATTATTTTAAAACTTCCTATTCATTCAATCCCAGAAAAAATATTAAAATTTATCGCCGTTAAATATTTTTGAACGCTGTAGTTATCAAAATAAAGATATGAAAAACTAGATTTTTGACCTAGTAACTCGTTTTATTTAATATTACATTTTATTTTATTACTTGACCCTAAGGAGGCTTGGAATAACTTAATTTCGTTCACCTGTCTGCTCTAGCTTTACAAACACAAACTCATGTTGTTCGTCTAATCAAATCTGTATATATAAAAATCAAAGCCACTTTTCGTTGTAATTTTATAACTCAAGAACGGGCTCACCTATCCAAACCAAATGTTTAGGCTTTGTTCGGACTATTTAGTAGATGGTTTATGTGAAGTTTGCACAAAATCGGTCGAGCGGTTCTTCATTTATCACATTTTTTGTAACAAATGAATTCAATAATAAATGGCGGATCATTTTGCTGTCAAATTTAAACTTTTTTCAGATGGGGATTGTGCTATCAAATTGAAAAGTGTAGATGCGCGAGCTTGCTCCCACTACTGCCTATCTGTGCTCACCACTCGTGGCTCGTACTGTACCGAGATATATTCCATACTTTGTTGTTAGATATATAAAGGACATACGGATTTATAAATAAAAAACAATATAAATTTACGAAATGTTTTATTTAAAAACTCAGTCTTTAGTTGCCGTCACACAAAATATAATAACAAATATTATATTTCAAGCCCGAAGTATTCATGACAAAAAATCGAAAAAAAAAACAACAAAATCGCTATTCACACGTTACGACACTTTAAAACATATTTAGATCGTTTCGTGTGAAAATGCTCTTAAAACTAATATAATACATATTTACAGGGTGTATACAAATGCACATGTACAAAAAATTAAAACAACGTGTATATTAACTTCCTCCCGTCCACAATTTATTTTGAGATCTGTACAATCACTGGTTCCGTATAAAAGATCAGGATAAAATAAACACATGTTTGCGTACTTAATTTATTACAATAACCATGGTTTTGAAAAAAAAAAACTTATTCTTTAAACTAGAATATAATGCAGACATATTTAAAAACTTACAAATAATATAATTCGAATGAAGTGTTTTTTAATTTAGAGTTAGATACGTACATACTTCGACTACAGCTGTATTTTTTCAGAATAAAAGTCATACATTGTTCTTGAAAATTTAGACGTAGGAGAGGCCTAACAAGAAGTTTTAATACTATACAAAATATCCTAATATAAATCAATTAAAAAGAGGTTTGAAATATCCCAAATATCCATCTACAAGCCTTTTTAATATATCGACAAAAAGGAGCAAATGAATTTCTTATTTACTATTTATTAGTGTCAATAATAGTACAGTTTGTATCTACCAAAAACTTATGAAATATCAATCGATATCGATAATTCTTTAACATACTCTTCAATGTGCAATAGAGAACATTTCTACCACACGAAAAAGCAATGTCTTATAAAAAGACTTCCATAAGCCAGTTCAAAATTGACTTATAGCTAAACAAAACTAATTTCTACAATTTGTTTGAATTAATGTATTATATGGCTTATGCCAGAGTCATAAAGTTCAGTTCGGCTCTTAGATATTATATGGTAAACGCGCGAGGCAAATTGGACTTTAAATCATTTATATAACGCATACAATACATAAACCAAGTTAGATGGATCATAGCATCAAGAATAATTAGAAGGCAGGTGAATTATTTTCGACAATGGTGGAAGGTATGATATTAGAGAAAATACTAGATTTATAAATATAGTTACATTTAAATTATTAATAAAATAATATATGTAAAATAGTTAAATCAAAATGAATCAAATTCCAAAGACCAACAAAGAACTAAAAGATTTTTCTTACCCTGTTAAACAGTTGAGAAATTGAACAAAAATTTTGATAATTATAATTAATTATGCCACAATGTGGTATATATTTTAAATATCCCCGGTGATGCAAGCGTCTGTAAACACTGTGACCGCTTACCATTAGGCGGGCGCCTCCTAACACTTACAAAGTGTAACAATAAGACCACATAGCAAAGGGAAAACTCGACAAAAAGTTATTGATACTTCACTTCGTACATCGAAAAATACGTGTTTATTCCACGACAATAAAATCGAAAATGATTCGCCGAAATTGGAATCAGATTTTTTTTTGCAAAAGTAAATAATTTTGATACTGTTTTTTTATTTAATTCTACTCGGTAGTACTCCAAAATTGTACTCGATCTTAAGCATTTTAGACATAAAATATAGGGTTGTATTTACCAACTTATACTGTCAACAAGCAAAATTCCTCCTAAAACAAACAGCAAGTCCTGAATGGCTAAAAGCTAAGAAATAAGTTAACAGTTTTAAAATGTATTAACCAACAATTTGATTACATTACACAAATAAGGATAAAACGACGACAATGCCTCTACGGATAAAATACAAAAAATGCTTCTTTGACAAAATTTCACACATACATTTTTAAGAATACAATGTCAAATGGTAAACAAAATTGTATACAGGTGTATACGACATTAAATGAAACCACATAAAGTACTCATATATGCGATCAACTTTTACTATGGTACCATCTTCGAAAACGCAAAAAAAATAACTGCTTTTCATAAATAAAAGGTGTATGTCTCCTCGGCAAAAATGTATGAAAAGCTGTAATTTTTTGGCGATTTCGAAGTTGGTTCCATAGTAAAAGTTGATCGTATACACGAGTAGTTTACGTGGTTTCATTTAATGTCGTATTCAGCCCGTATTTACTATTTATAAAAAGCAATTTATCAAAGAGAATTTAATTTATATCATATACAAAAATATGAACAAACAAAAAATGCTAGGATTGGTACTAAAATCTACATGTTTACAGAAGTTACAAGGATTCCTTAGTGACTTATAAATTTGAAGCATTGACAATATTTTTAGAACAGTGAAAAAATAACGCAAAAAAAGCATAAAACGCGGAGAGAACATTTTACAATAATATTAACAAGTGACGTGAAAAGATAACGGCCCTCATTGAGCGGTATCCATGTTGGTTATGATTTTAATTCAATAAACTTGAAAGCAATAATTTGGTCATTTTTGAGTAATTTATTTTGAGTTGAAACTTTTTATTGAGTCTATACCTGATGTAGTCTTAACAGATTAAAATGTTGTTGCTATTTTTTACAAACCAATGTATTAAAAATCTATGTAAAATTAGACACTGGATAGTTATGCTCTTCTGGCCTGTTACACAGGTTGCCGATAATTCCCTGATAGCTTATCTAATAGATATCTGCATGGTGTCGCTTTCTTTCGAATGAGACTGCCTGATATCTTCCAAATAAGCTATCAGAAAACATACCGGCAACCGGTAAAATAGGCAGTTTAAATAGCCCTTTTGTCCAACAAAAGACCCTAAGAAAAACACACAAACAGATTAAGTTGATATATTTTTAAAAGAGATATATTATTACTTTTTAAAAAATACATTCTTAGCACATCACACTCAAGTCTTAAAAACAATTGTTTGGTAATAAATAAATTCCAAAGTCCAATAGCCGAATTTTGTTTACATTTTTTCACAATTAATTTTAATCGTTCATATACTGCTTAGTACTAAAACACTGTCAAGAACTTGTAAACAAATGTTAACATAATCTTGTTAATACATTGTTTTAATATTATACACAAATAACTGAACATTTCTCTAATACACTGTTTTATGTGAACCTAAATATGTTTTGATCTCAGATCATAAAAACAATGGGATATGTTAAAAGTATATGACACATTAAAACGCACAAGATATATTTTAGGATATTTTCGCACTTAAGATGCTCATATCATAATTTCGTAACGCAAATCTGATAATAAAGTGACCCAAATCGTGCTCAATGTTAACCGTTATTAAGCCTACGCGGTATGTCTGTCTGTCACAGGCCTGTAAAGAGATACCTCTTTAAATGTAATAGGTAGCTAGTTGAAATCACTGGCCGCTAACCGAAGGGGGTTCTCCATACAAGAAGTCTTACCATACCATAACACAGAAAGAAATTGTATTATTAAGTATGGGACCCTCCATGAGAGGGTTCGACTCGCACTTAGCCGGATCTTTATCATTTATTTATTCACTTAAAACATAAATCACATAGTTTATTGAAACCAAACTGTAATGCAGTTTATCGCCAGACCAATAAGAGGCCAGCACTAGTCAATTAATAATGAAAACAGATCTCTTTGTTTTTATGATCTGAGCGTTTTACATTTTTTTTTAATATTAACATAATAATAAAATTATTTTTACAAATTTAACGCAACGTGACTGTCAATCTGCTGGCTGCAACCATCTTATGATTGAATTTCTTCTTAAAGCTTTCCGCCGCGACTGTAGTTTTGAAGGTAATCTTCGCTGTACGCTCTTCTTTATCCAAACTTAAATTCTGCAACAATTCTTTCTAGTTTTTTTATACAATCTCGTTTTACTTAATATTAGTGACTTATTTATTAATTATAACTGTATTATTGTACATTTTGATTGTGAAACGTGAAAAAATTTTGAGTAACTCTTACAAGATATATAATTATTTAAAAAAAAACACATTATGGTCGCATTTTATTTACTAAAATCGTTATTATGACACTAAATATAAATAAAAATAGTCACTCAACACTTTTACTATTTCACAAGGTATTCAATTTCAATATATTTATACTCCACGCCCAAAAAAAAGATTTAGCAGATAAGGTAGACAGATATGACAAACTAAGTGCGACAAGGCCAGAAATATGTCATATACCTATGACTTCTTATGATCCGAGAATTTAATATTACTTTTAGAATTGTGGAGATATCATATTGAAATTGAATTAATTTATTATATAACAGCAAAAAAATAGGTCTTATTATAAAAGTATGTACATGCATTTTTTAAGCAATAGATTAAAATTTATACGGTAGCATCATATTGATTTATAACTAAAGAATGCACAGATTCTTTCGATTTAAAGCTTTTTCAGTCTTCACATAAGTATAGTATTTTTTTTGACACATCTATTATTGTTTTTCATGTCAAAAATATTACATATTTCAAATAAACATAGTTTCAATATTAAATTGGTGCACATAGTAGGTACATAGATAGTATTTTAATGCACTGAGTACTTATACAAGGTTTTTCGCAATTCTAAACGTTGAAGTTACCCATTTAAATTGTGTGTATGAAGTCGCAAGTCATTTATTCAGTTTAGGCCTTAAAAGGCACTTAGTGTTACGAAGGTCAAAGCTGCTGACGTTACCAACAATTCGTAAGACGGCCTTCAACTCCATCAGGCAAGGTTAAGGAAGACCGAATATATTTCAGTAACCACTAATGCCATTGATTTGAAATACTTTATACTAACCTAAACACATTGCTAATGAAAAATTTTTTTTTTTACTTTGAAAAGGTGCCGAAATGGGGGACCGAAAACTCAAATTGGGGCTACAAGTTGTGAGGTATCATAAGAAAGAGCTTCATTTGTACATTTCAAAAAAGGTTTTTATTTTCTTGTTGTTGCGTAGTTTTTGACTTATGAGGAAAAACGACAAAATAAACTACTCTATCTCCGAAATTTATCGAAATTCCTTAAAAATAAACAATATGTAAATGTTTATAATAACAGTGATCACATTTTTTCCAAATAAGTGAGCTTATAAAAATCTCCAAAAACTGGATCTAACCTAGGTACAGGACGGTATTATTATTTTCAGTAATTGAAAACCTTGTATAAATCCTCAAACAGATCTGACTACATATTTTAAGAAAGAACAATGACTAACTATTATTCTTCTCAGATCTCTTATCATCATTTTTCTTTCTAAAACATCAAACATTTGTAGAGAATACAGAAATATAAGTATATAAATAAATAAATATATCACAGTGTTTATATCACAGAAAGTATCTTATTATAAATTATGTGGTGGTGCTTTGAATTGGTATCTTTTTTAGAGAATTCAAAAGAATATACATTAAGTATTTCTAGCATCAACTAGTTCATCATTTATATACAGGGTGCACATTTTTGCCGGGACAGTTGGGGCAAACTACCTTTAGCGTTGAAGCCACGAGAATATGATCTTAGACTATCACTAACTTCTTGCGTTATGGCAATCGACATTTACAGATTTAGAAAAAAAAAGAAACTTTTCTAAAATGAATCGGAAAAGTTTTATTTGATTTACGACTTTTCTAGTACCCTAACCTAACTTCGCCCCGTAGTTATCAAGAGGCGGTGATTTTCGAAAAAAAGTATATATTAATTAGCTTAGCTAATACAGTAGAGCCTCGATAATCCGAACTGCTGACTGCCTCTCCCTCTCTCTAACCAATTGTTTTCAGTGCGATTAGAATGTAAATATTATGTAATGAATCTAAGCTTGTTTTGAAAAGAGTAATTGCTGAGTTTATTGCCGGCTCTTCTCAGCAAATGCAACCTTCCGAACCGGTGTTACAGTCAGACTTTTCATAAGTGCCTGCGAAGGTCTATTTCAATAAATGATTTTGAATTTTGAATACCGTGACCGCCTCTTTTTTATCTTTTTTTATTGTTTAATTTCAAATTCTCTAAAACAGCTGTAGTTATGAATAAGTAACTTACACCTAACGTATTTTGTGTTTAAGTTTATGAATATTATAAGCTCACTAAATATCTTTCAAAAGATGCTTGCATTTTTAACAGACTTCAAAAAAAGGAGGTTTCTCAATTCGACAGTTATTTTTTATGTGTTCGCGTATAACTCCGTCGTATATGAACCGATTTTTAATGTTTTTTTTTTGGTAGAGAGTTTTAGTGTTTCTTTTTTTTGTTAAAAAGTTTTTTGTAACATACTATTATCCATACACTCCGTGAGTCCGAACAGCGGTTGTTTTTTGGTAGTTCGGATTATCAAGGCTCTACACTAATATATTTTTTGTCGAAAATCACCGTTTTCTCGCCGACTGTATTTTTTTTTCGAAATACCGATTGAAATAACTCAAAAAGTAAAGGATAGTATTGTAATTCGCGTGACTTCAACCCTAAAGGTCACTCACTGCCCCATCTCAAATCTCCACCCTGTATAAATACTTGCAGACATCTTTATACCTCTTTTTAAGAATAATTCGCGCAGGCAGGATTATGCGATTTAGATCGGAGAATGCCAGGCTCCGAACAAAAATATGGAGAAGTGCAAAAACCATTTTTTTAATGTCGAATTTTGACCTCTTTTTGCAATACGAATTTGTATTATCCGTCTATTTTTACAAGCTTTTATTTAACTTGCAATATATGTATGTTTGTTCGGGTGGAATCTTGCAAGTCGAATTTCACCCACTTCCAGTGGTCGGATTGACTTGGTATTTGGTATACCAAATTTGTGTAGTAAAAATATTAGTGTATTTGAAGACAATGCAAGTACAGTCACAAAAAAAGCTTGATTTAAAAATGAATTTTTTAACGAAAACTTATATCAAATCAAATCGAAAAGTGATTAATTCAGTCTAGGGCCTGATAACACACTTATGAACGTTATACAGTTGAATCTAATATTTATAATTAACATTGACATTGTATATTTTAAACCATATACAATACAACATTAAAACAATTCTTTTTTTTTTTTTTTTTTATACGACTAAGTCGGTAAACAAGCATACGGCCCGCCTGATGGTAAGCGGTTACCGTAGCCATATGGACGCTTGCAACACACGAAGCATCGCTCACGCGTTACCGACCCTTCCCCCCTCCCCAATGAGCTCCGGCGACCTTACTCACGCGCAGGAACACAACTTTACACAACATAAAGTTATTTGTCTGCGGTATTCTGTAAGGTGGAGGTACTTCCATAGTCGAGCTGCTCTTTGAGCGAATAAACGCTATGCTCTACCTCTCTCTCTTCGGTACGAATGCTTAAACAATGTATGTAACATGGAAGAGAACTTTTTTTCTTGCGAACTCCTACAAACACTATGCAGTGTGTGAACCGATTGCGGTTAAAACCTCATTTGCACAAAGATTTTGTGTTCCGTGGGGGGATACTATATAACAGAATCAATAAAATATTGAATTTACTAATCTGTCGCAAACAGGAAGGCAAATCTAGATTATGAGGAAACAGAAAAAATGATTGAAGTTACTAATAACTAATTAACTGATGAACGTCACCGTAGAAAATGGGTTTTTAAATTAGTAATATCTTTTCTCCACAGTTTGTTCTGCACCCATTATACACACAGTGTAATCTGTGTGGTAGTGGGTGTAGAATAG
Organism: Achlya flavicornis; assembly: GCA_947623365.1. Taxonomy (NCBI): domain Eukaryota; kingdom Metazoa; phylum Arthropoda; class Insecta; order Lepidoptera; family Drepanidae; genus Achlya; species Achlya flavicornis. Next base: position 795,806 of record OX392491.1, on the reverse strand, counting down.
AATAAAATAAATAAGATTTATAAAGAATATGTAATTTAAAATGATATAACAAATATGTAGTAGCAAGTATTTAGATATTTAATTATTTACCTTTTGATTATTTCTGTGTTTTCCAGATTATTTATTTATTTATTTATTTAGAATGTGTGTGTTGTTAATAATATATAAAGTGTAAAAGTTTTATCTGTGCAATTATTATGTGTATTTATTTATATGCTTTGGTGACCATCACTTGCCCGGACGTATGGCCAAAACGTCCCACTGGCGCCGGCTGAAAATCAGCGCTGTGTGCTGACTGTACACAGCATTATGCTGAGCTGGTGGCCAATTTGTCTGCACACAAATTCCCGTATTTATAAGTACGTTTTCATGTTATGTTGTTAATTTTAAGGTGTGTAGCAAATAAATGTTTTTTCTTTCTTTCTTTTCTTTCTTTCTTTCTATTCAATTAAAGTTAAGGGGGGACCTGGTGTTCTAAGATACAGGCTGCGGCTTAGTTTAGACTCCAGATCTCCCACAAATTACACTAAGATACCTCTAATTGCATAACCATTTGTATATAAATAAATAAATAAAAAAAAACGTAACCATTTCGTGATTAAAAACATAGTTATTTTTACACTTGTTTGGTAAAGATTATTTTCCTACGAGCGTATTTCAAATGTTTAACTGAATTTTATTGCTTTGTCATCAATTTAAACACAAATAATATTCAGTGTCTGGGCTTTCTCTTGACTATGTCTCATATTATTTATGGAGTTTTCAGTTCTACCGCTGGACAAATGCCTCTATTTTGAATGAGACACTACTATTATTAGATAGGTATTCCAATTTCTGAATGTTTCGTACTCAATGCAGTAATAGCTAAACGTATTTTGATGAAATTTTTGTATAAGAACAGAAACTTAAATTTTCCCTAAGTAACTTACCATTTTTGCTACCAGGTGCTGCTTGTGGGGGCTGGTCTGCTTAAGTTTGCTATTTATTTACTTATTTAATATTTATTCAGTCTACTTTGTAGTTTTGCCGCCGCGCCGGGACACGCAATTGTTGTCAGTGCGATTAGAATGTAAATATTATGTAATGATGAATCTAAGCTTATTTTGAAAAGAGTAATTGCTGAGTTTATTGCCGGCTCTTCTCAGTAAATGCAACCTTCCGAACCGGTATTAGAGTATTACATTCAGACTTTTCATAAGTGCCTGCTTTTGAATTTGAATTTTGTAACATCAACAGAAGTTTCGACTAAATTAACGAAGCGTTTGTATGTTTAAAGACTAATCTCAGTAACTACCACTCGGATTCTGAAATTCTTTCGTAGTTAAATGACCCAAAAAAACAGTGACCACATCCAAAGCACCAACCGACCTTAACACAACGACTTAGAGTCTAAAATGCCATGATTACCTGCACGTCCGCTCCAGCCAGGGTCTTCAATCTGGTATCAGTCATACCGTGCGGTAAATTATTTACCGTTGCAATATTACCGATCTCTTCGTTCAACAACTTGTCTTCGTCACCGGAATCGGTATCGAACTCCACCTCGGGCTCCTCCTGTTTTTTTATGACGATTCTCGGTTTCTCGGTACCGATAGCTGTTCGCACAGCCCTACTGAATATACCCGGGTTCGGTTTAGTTGGATCGGATTTGACTTCTATGCGCGAAAATACCGATTTGTCTTTGCTCTGTGTAATTTTTCTCTGTATTATGACACGGCGGTTTGCGAATTGTTGTGTCTTGTCGTCTTTCGATTTTTCTGGCTGTGGATTGAATGTTAATGATAAATATCCCGGGACATTCCTCACACACGGTCATCTGATCCCAAACTAAGCAGAGCTTGTACTATGGAAACCAGATAACTGATATAATACATATACTACTTTTTGTTCGTAAATACATTCTTAATATACATAATTACACCCAGACTCAGGACATACAGACATGTTCATGCACACAAATTCATGTCCTGTCTGGGAATCGAACCCACGACCTACGGCGCGATAACCGCGTCCTGGCCCGTCAATAAAGGCCTGTGTTCGACCACAATCTCACCATGGTAAGTGATAATGTGGCCAAGAACTGGCTCTCAAGTGCAGCTGTCGGAACACACCGATAGGTGCTTGGCGACAGAGGGTGGTAGCCAGATGGGTACAACAAAGTACCCTACCACCGTGCTATGGTTTCCTCACGATGTTTTCCTTCACCGAAAGCTCAAGCTCATTGTAGGATTCGAACCCGGGCCCTTCGTCTCGGCATCCGACGTCACTACCGCTGAGCTATCATCGCCTTGATTACATAAGCCCAAATGCTGTCTCTATTCAACGTACCATCGTGTGATTAAACTTTTTTTTATACAGCGATGTCGGTATACAGGCGTATGATGGTAAGCGGTTACCGTAGCCGTAGCTTTTGGTTTTTTTTTAAACCCAGGTAGAAGGTAGTTGATCAAAGTCTATCAAAGTGTATAATAATAATGTATACTGACCTCTTTCTGTTCAAATATGATCCTCTGTCTTGATTTCGACGTCAAATTCGATGCAGCCTCGGCTTTGGGTTTACTCTGTGAAATGCAATTAATAATTATTATATCTATACTAATATTATAAAGAGGAAAGATTTGATTGTTTGTTTGTTTGCATTGAATAGGCTCCGAAAGTACTGAACCGATTTGAAAAATTTAGGTAGGGTAGGATAGGGTAGGGTAGGGTAGGATAGGGTAGGGTAGGATAGGATAGGATAGGATAGGCTAGGATAGGATAGGCTAGGCTAGGATAGGATAGGATAGGCTAGGCTAGGATAGGCTAGGCTAGGCTAGGATAGGCTAGGCTAGGCTAGGCTAGGCTAGGCTAGGCTAGGATAGGATAGGATAGGATAGGATAGGATAGGATAGGATAGGATAGGATAGGATAGGATAGGATAGGATAGGATAGGATAGGATAGGATAGGATAGGATAGGGTAGGGTAGGGTAGGGCAGGGTAGGGCAGGGTAGGGCAGGGTAGAGCAGGGCAGGGTAGGGTAGAGCAGGGCAGGGTAGGGTATCACTGCAGGATAGCACCACGCGAACGAAGTCGCGCCGCCAGGCAGCTAGTATCTTATAAAGTAAAAATCTATACTATCTATCGTATACCTTTAAACGAGCAATTCTTGTATACACTTGTTAATCTGAATCTCGGAAACGGCTCCAACGATTTTCATGAAATTTAGTATGCGGGAGGTTTCGGGGGCGATAAATAGATCTAGCTAGGTTTCATTGTTAGAAAGCGTCGTTTTATCCGTGTGTTCATGCAATGAAAAACTGCTACAATATCATTTGTTATTTATCATATTCTATTTGTTATTTAGATTTTGCAGTCGCGGACAAATCAATAACCTACTTAAGTATGTATTTTTTTGTAATATTTGCAAAACTTTATAAAATTCAAGTTATATTCAAAATTCTATATATTTAAAAGGTTTATTATTTCATGTCTTTCTCCATACCATGGGCTATCTGCATGGCATGATGTGCTAAACGGATGTTTAGCAGTTAAGGCGTGAAGGCGTAACAAACAAACTCACCGTCGCATTTATAATATTAGTTAGGATGTACCTACCTTAGCAGTTTTCTTGTCCGTATTGTCTCGTTCCTCAGTCTTAGTGGAACTGGTCACTACGGCGCGTCGTGGCGGGGACTTCTCAACTATAATACAATATACAGGGTCACTTTTCAACCTCTAACCATATTTTCAGGGGTTACTGTACTCATCATTATCATCGAGGTAGCAGCTCGACTGGGGAAGTACCTCCACCTTACAGAATACCGCAGCCAAATAACTTTATGTTGTGTAAAGTTGTGTTCCTGCGCGTGAGTAAGTGAGCCAGAACTCATAGGGGAGGGGGAAAGGTCGGTAACGCGTTAGCGATGCTTCTCGTGTTGCAAGCGTCCATATGGCTACGGTAACCGCTTACCATCAGGCGGGTCGCAGGCCGTATGCTTGTTTACCGACATAGTTGTATAAAAAAATAAAATAAAAACAACTTTTGCCATGGGACCAACATTGAAATATATGAACTTGGAACTCACTGAAGTTGGAAAGTTTGTATTGAAAGCTTCTATTTTTAACCAACTTCAAAAAAAGGAGGAGGTTCTCAATTCAGTTGTTTTTTTTAAATGTTTGTTACCTCATAACTCCGTCATTTATTAACCGATTAAAAAAAAAAAAACTTTTATTGGGTACACTTCCCGTTTGGTCCCATTGTCATCAGATCAGGATTTGATTACTTCTTAGTGTACTTTGAAGTCGGTTTAAGTTTTTTGTAAAACAGTCCAATAATGTTTCGAGATTTCAATTATCTCGCACTGTATTAATTCAAATGTTGAAATGTTATACAAAACATAATAGTATATGTTAATCTACCTACGTAATCTATATATATATATATAAAAAAAAACTTCTGTTAGTTACACTTTTTTTTTTTTTTTTTTTTTTACTGTGTATAGGCCTGTGTTTGACCACAATCTCACTATGGTAAGTGGTGATGTGGTCGAAGGTGGTAAGCACACAAAGCCTAGAAGGAACTGGCTCTCAAGTGCAGCTGTCGGAACACACCGATAGGTGCTTGGCGACAGATTTTCAACTTGAGGGTGGTAGCCAGCCAGACGGGTACTACAAAGTACCCTACCACCGTGCTTTGGTTTCCTCACGATGTATTCCTTCACCGAAAGCTCAAGCTCATTGTAGGATTCGAACCCGGGACCTTCGTCTCGGTATCCGACGTCACTACCACTGAGCTATCATCGGCTTAAACTATTTATAACACAAAAACGGCTGAACCGATTTGTCTGAAAATTGGTGGGGAGGTAGCTTAGAACCAGGAGACGGACAAAGGATACTTTTTATATAGTTTCGTAGGGAAGTGTAGGGTAGGTAAGGTAGATAAGGGGGTAAAGAAGGGGTCGCGGGTAAAACAGCGGGCGGAAATATCTAATAATTTCAATCAATAATTTATGACAAAATCGTTGTTGAATTTCACTAAAATAAATATATATGTCTGCAACTGTACTCGACAGAAAAATGCTGGAGGCATTATATTATATTTTTTTGTCGGATCGGAATTGTTAAATATACTCTACCTATTCCGATCTCTGGTGATAATAGATAATTATACCTTTTCGTTTCCTCTCCTCCTTGTCTTGTCCAAACACAATCTTCTGTCGGTTTTGTTTCTTGTCCACGCCGGAAGACTTCGGCGGCAGTTTGGAGCGCAAGTCTACTTGTGGCTTCGAAGACTTCGTTACTTGCGCTCTGTAAATAAATAATTTATTATTTATTTATACAATACTAGCTGCCCGGCGCGACTTCGTTCGCGTGGTGCTACCCTACCCTACCCTACACTACCCTAACCTATCTAAGCCATCCAGGGAGTCACCTAAACGCATACAAAAAGAAACAACTGTACGTGTGTTTGTCACTCAACACCTCCTAAACGGCTCGACCGATAATATAACCTAGATACCGACTGCAGCGCCATCTGCCGGGCGGATTTGTGAATCTAAACCATCCCGGGCGCCACCCAAGCGCATACAACAAAATAAAACATTTAAATCGGTCCAGCCGTTTAGGAGGAATTCAGTGACATACACACGTACAGTAGAGTTTTATATATAAAGATGAGGAAATAAATAGTGTATAAGGGTGAATTAACTTTTTAGTGCTCTCCATGTTTCTATTTGCTGCTTTAAAGGGTTGATCCATTCCTTACTCAATTATAACGTGAAACTACATGGCAAAGGTATTAAAAATAATTAATGACCCCCCGATTTGTATGGAAAATTGTGGTTTGTCCCCTAGACTACGATGATTTCTGCTAGAAAAATTCGAAATCTATATTGGGTTAGTCATACTGTACAACTTTTACTATAGGACCAACATAGAATTCTCAAAATAATAATTTTAATTTTCATACATTTTCATACATTATGGTCGAGTAAGTTTTTTTTTGTGAATTCACTACTGGGCCTCTACCGCGTAACTTTGGTGGTAATCGTAAAACGAACACAATTAATTATTTCATCCAATGAAGCGCACGCGGTGTGACGCGACCATGACCATTTGTAGGCCCTGTTGGATGAAATTCATTAATGGTGTTCTTTACGATTACCACCAAAGTTACGCGGTAGAGCCCCTGGTCCCATAGTAAAAGTTGTTCAGCATGACTAGGCCAACATAGGTTTCGAAAATATGCCATCTCGAAATCGACACCTGTTATAATCAAATAGACAGTTTATCTAAATAAACAGTCTAGTGCTTGAGAAATTGGCTCCCAGGGCCTAAACTGAATAAATGACTTTTTGATTTTGATTTTCATGTTGTGATAACTAATAACGAAGAAAAAATCAACATACTTGTTGTTATCCTTATCGTTGAATTTGCCAGTGTCGTCGTCATCGGAGAGTATCCCGTCAATGTCCCCCAGGATGAGGTCCAGGTCGTCGTCGCTGTCCGACCTCTTGTGGTGGTCGCCCCCACTCACCACGCCTCCCCCACGCGCCGGCAGGGGGGGCGTGAGGGCCCGCTCGGGGGACGCCCGCGGAGGGGTCAGGGTCTCTGTACGGGGGGGGGGATATAATGGATCAATCGTGTGTTGGGACTGTTCGTTGAAGATACCGCTTACCATCAGACGGACCGATCGATGTTATGTTTTATTTCAAAATTCAAGTTTCTCTTTATAGGCCTTTGTTTGTCCACAATCTCACCACGGTACAGTAGTACCCACCTGATATGGCTTACCGATGTACCTGCGCAGAAGACACATTTTCAAAGCGCGGGAAATGCTATTGGTCGGCATGTGTGCGGAGGTGCGTTACTTGCGAGTGAGACGGAACTAACAGCTGCACTGTATTATGAACCTTATTGTAGTGATCTAAGGTTGATTGTAAGTTTTAAGCACTCTCTCGTTAATCTTCGGCCCATACTTTCTTTTCTGTGCGATTCACGACGCGCCTTATCAGTTGACTACTACTGTAAGTGATTTTGTATCCTAAGGTGGTGCACACACAAAGCCTACAAGGAACTGTCTCTCAAGTGCAGCTGTCGGAACACACCGATAGATGCTTGGCGACAGATTTTCCACTTGAGGGTGGTAGCGAGCCAGGTGGGTACTACAAAGTACCCTAAGCGATTACCGTAGCCATACGGACGCTAGCAACACCAGGGGAACCACTCGCGCGTTGCCGACCCCGCAGAAATCTTTTCACACCCATTTTGAAGAACTCCATGCTGTACTCCATTGGGTGCACTGGTTTCAATGAATCTATCTTTTCTTTTATTTCTTCTTTTTAACCGACTTCAAAAAAAGGAGGAGGTAATCAATTCGATGGTATGTTTTTTTTTTTTTTTTTTTTTTTATGTTTGTTACCTAATAACTCCGTCATTTATGAACCGATTTGGAAAATTCTTTTTTTGTCTGGAAGGGTACACTTCCCGTTTGGTCCCATTGTCATCAGATCAGGATTTAATTACTTCTTAGTGTACTTTGAAGTCGGTTTAAGTTTTTTGTAAAACAGTCAATTATCTTTTACTATAGTAGTTGTAGGACCAACACAAAATTCAATTACTCACCACAAGTAGAATTAACTTCAGCACTATCATCCTTCACGGGTGACCTGTCTCTCTCAACCTTCTCCACTTTCTCAACCTTCTCCACCACCCTCTCCGGAGACTTCCTAGTGGTGTCAGGTTTGATCTCCGGTTCCGTGCTCGTAGGTTTGTCTACGGTTTGCGTGGTCTGTGTGCTCTCTGGTTTTGGGTCCGGTTTTGGTTGCTCCTTCTCTTGGTTACTGCGTTCCCTGTGTAAACAATAACAGTATTAGCAAAGAATGGTAATTTTATATACGTAAAGGATGAACGCTCGCATTCCCCCCGAAATATTCGAACTTTTTTCATAAATGGTATCATATATATTGGTTTCATATATAGATAGCTTTCTTTTTATCAAACATAGATGCCATGGTCAGTTGCAGATCTCATTTTATTAAACATGGAATTCCTACATCTCACTATCGCTCGCATCCCTATATTTTGGAAATTGGTCTATTTGTAAGAAAACATTATGTCCCTATTCTCTCAAGCAAAATAGACTCGCACTGCCCAAATAAAAATTAAACATATTCTATTCTGGGCAAATATGTCACGTCAATAATACTTATTTATGCAACTGTCGTATAATAAGGGGTATTAAAACACGAATGTGGGTTTATCACACGAAGCGAAGCGAGTGTAGTGTAGTAGTGTAGTCTACTCTAGTGTAGTCTAGTGTAGTGTAGTTTAGTCTAGTGTAGTGTAGTCTACTCTAGTGTAGTGTAGTTTAGTCTAGTGTAGTGTAGTCTACTCTAGTGTAGTGTAGTGTAGTGTAGTTTAGTCTAGTGTAGTGTAGTCTACTCTAGTGTAGTGTAGTGTAGTGTAGTTTAGTCTAGTGTAGTGTAGTCTACTCTAGTGTAGTCTAGTGTAGTGTAGTTTAGTCTAGTGTAGTGTAGTCTACTCTAGTGTAGTGTAGTGTAGTTTAGTGTAGTCTAGTGTAGTGTAGTTTAGTCTAGTGTAGTGTAGTCTACTCTAGTGTAGTGTAGTTTAGTCTAGTGTAGTGTAGTCTACTCTAGTGTAGTGTAGTGTAGTTTAGTCTAGTGTAGTGTAGTCTACTCTAGTGTAGTGTAGTGTAGTGTAGTTTAGTCTAGTGTAGTGTAGTCTACTCTAGTGTAGTCTAGTGTAGTGTAGTTTAGTCTAGTGTAGTGTAGTCTACTCTAGTGTAGTGTAGTGTAGTTTAGTGTAGTCTAGTGTAGTGTAGTTTAGTGTAGTAGTGTAGTCTACTCTAGTGTAGTCTAGTGTAGTGTAGTTTAGTGTAGTAGTATAGTCTACTCTAGTGTAGTCTAGTGTAGTGTAGTCTACTCTAGTGTAGACTAGTGTAGTGTAGTTTAGTGTAGTGTAGTGTAGTCTACTCTAGTGTAGTGTAGTGTAGTTTAGTGTAGTATAGTGTAGTGTAGTTTAGTGTAGTAGTGTAGTCTACTCTAGTGTAGTCTAGTGTAGTGTAGTTTAGTGTAGTTTAGTGTAGTAGTATAAATAGAATAAATAGAATAAAATTTATTTGTGCATAAAAACCAGAATTATCATGTTTACAATGTTAAACGATGAAAGTTGCAGTAGTTAAAAATAACTGTGTCGCAACCCTCAACGCCCGTTTCCAGACTTGATATCACACAATACAAAAACATTAACTGGTGATCATATAATTAAATTCAAAATAATTATAAAGTTAAAATTACATAAAAAATAAAATAAAGGCATTACTTAACAAATTACAAAGAGAAATGGCAAATTTTTTTTTTAACTTTTAAAGACCCATAGAGAAGGTGGGGGTGTGTGTGCGTGTGTGGGGGTGGGGTGTGTGCGTGTGTGGGGGGGGGGGTGTGTGTGCGTGTGTGTGTGTAAGTATGTATGTATAAGAGAGCATGTGTTTATTTGTGATGTATGTATTGTGTTTATTTTTCTATCTCAATTAGGTTCTCGGTCTCATCATAGGAGAGGGTTAATAGCCATTTATGGATTTTTGGTTTACAGTCATGCAGGGTGAGGGGAAAGATATTTATTTTGTTATTTATTTTATTATAAAGGAAGGGACTTAAATGATGGAAATGACGTCTCGCAAGGGCTGTTCTACATAATTCTGTTCTACACACCCTGCCCGTCCTACGCCTGTGGGAAGAGGCTACAAATGAAATGAGAGAATGTTTCCGCAGAATACATTGCTGAATAAAAAGTTGCCTGACTGTCAGCACCTTAGCAAGTTGGTATAGATCGCGGGTTGGAAAACGCAATGGCTTGGAGAACATAACTTTCAAAATGCATCTCTGTGCTCTCTCCAGTCGCAGTAAATTAGTCTTACCGGAGCCACCCCATACAGAGATGCAATAGGACAAAACAGATTGTGCTAGAGCATAGTAAACAGTAGTTAGAACTGAAGAGTCAGCAGATGATCGTAACTTTTTAAATACATAAATTAATTTTCTAACTCTAGAGATCATCATGTTTATATGACTCTTCCAATTCAAGACACCGTCGACCAGCACCCCGAGGTATTTTATACTGTCAGTACGAACGAGCCCATTGCAATTACATATCGCACTTGGATTTATAATAGCACCACAGTCGTGGGCTTGGATTGAAAAATCTGGACACGGTTGAAGTGAAAGCCTTGGTGCAAATGTAATAAACCTAGTTTTGTCAACATTCAACGTAAGTAGGTTATCAGAGAGCCAGTCCCTAACTATCATTAGAGCCTTTTCGGCGTTCATCTTCGATTCTTCCCAAGTTTTACCCCGGATCAGAAGAACAGTGTCATCGGCATAGGTGACGACTTTAGTATTGGGTATGGAGAGTAAGCACAGCTCATTAATATAGATAAGAAACAGGGTAGGTCCTAGGACACTACCCTGAGGTACCCCATAAGAAAGCGGCTCATCTTGACTAGTGTGGTTTCCCAATACAACCCTCTGCGTCCGGTTTGTAAGGTAGCTCGCAAGGATGTCAAAAGCAGGGCCACGAACACCGACTGCTTGCAGTTTTTTTAGGAGTATAGGGACAGAGACAGTATCAAATGCCTTTGACAAATCTAAGAATATACCAATAGATTTTAGGTTACTCTCTATATTACCTATCAATGTATCGGTTACATCCAGCACGGCATCTTCGGTAGATTTACCGTGTCTGAAACCATACTGATTGCCAGCGAGAGAATTATTTTTATCGAGAAAATTTATCAATCTGCTATTCAAACACTTTTCAAAAATTTTGGAGAAGCAAGTTAGTACTGATATTGGTCTGTAGTTGTTGATACTGCCTCTGTCACCGCTCTTATGGATTGGATGAACTAGCGCCTTTTTAAGTGCTGAAGGGAAAATGCCTGTAGATAGGCAGATATTAAAAATATGACTCAAAATAGGTACAAGTGTGGAACAAACAGATTTAATTATGGAATTTTGAATACCATCCCAGCCCACAGCACAGTCATCCTTTAGGTCAAGTATTATTTTTTCAATCTCTGTGTTGTCGATACTAAGGAGTGCCATAGAATTAATCGACCCAGACTGGGGCATGACAAGATTTAGCTGGGTTGATTTGGATTTATTATTTAGGGATATAATATTTGCTGCCAGACGCGGTCCCACATTGGCAAAAAAGTTGTTTACTATATTTACAGATGACAAGGGATCTCCTGCTGCAATATCCAATAACTCACTAGAATGATTACGCAGTGTTTTAATATTAGCAGTCCGTTTTATAATATTCCACATCGCTTTTGGATTTCTCCTGGCCTTTCGAAACTCGGTACGTTCGTATTCACGTTTCATCTTTTTGAGAATATTATTACAGAACGTTCTGTACCGCTTGTACGATAATATTAATACTGTGTTATCTGGATTATTTTTGGTCTTACGGTAAAGTTTATCGCGGTGTCTGATACATCTCAAAAGACCTGGAGTGATCCATGGCTTAATTATTCTTTTCTTACTCGGGACTGAGATGGTAAGTGTGTGCGAATCAATAATTGTAGATATCATACTAACTAGTAGATCTGTCGATTTTTCAGCATCAGATAAGTATAATATTTGGGAGAAATCTGTGCTTCTAATTTCAGAAATTATACCTGGTCTATTTAAACGCTTCGTAGTGTACGCAGGCTTATCTACCCTGGGTTTTAAGTCGGTACACAGGAGAACTGGAAGATGGTCTGTAATAGCCGAATCTAAGACCAGGGTCACTGAAACTTTGTTACTCTTTATCATCACATGATCTAGACAGCTTGAACCACGCGTTGGAAGCAAATGAGCAGGTAACATGCAATGGGATGCCGTTAGGTTTAAATACTCATCCATATTAGTATCACTACTATTTGGTAGAATATTAATGTTGATGTCACCAATAAGGGCGACTGTTTTATATTTATTTAGTGATGTTAAAAGGTTATTTAAGCTGTCATAGAAGTTTCTTAAGTTATTAAAAGAAGGTGAGCGATACATTGCTACAATGGCCAAATCATTGCCAAAATCAATAGTCAGACAGTTCGCGTCAGTGATATCAGGTTCAGAAATTGAATATCTTAGCTTGTCCGATACATATACTAAAACACCATCGTTTTGATTACAAAACTTTGATTGGTATGAAATGAAACCCGGTAGCAAAGGAATATGTGGTGTTTTGCTCAACCAGCACTCGGACAATATGATGACATCACACCGAACATTAACTCTAGCCAATAACATCTCCAGGTCATTAAAATTTCGGTTTACGCTGCGAATGTTAAGATGCAGTGTGACCAATGAATTTTTAATCATATTAGTATGACTTCTACAGTTTTCGGGGGAACATGAATAAGCAGTAGACACTGAAAGCGCCTGGATATCTTCGGCAACGTTGACAAGATCATTCATAATTGGATATAAAAAGACAACAAAAGAACTGAAAACAGATTGATACACTACGAATATGTTTGAGAACATAATTAGAGATAATCAAGTTGTAAGAATAATGTAAAATGATTGCAGGTGTGTGAGAGTTGTGTTTGTGGGAGACGTAAGGGTCGGAGTTTCTAAATATAATCATAAAAGACAATAAATTATAGCAAATTATATATGTAAGCAGGTGTCGAATGAGTATTTTCCTAGGCTCTAGTCAGTCCTGTATCTTCAGATTGGATAGATCAGATTCATTATTGATGCGAATGAAAGGTGCACCTTCCTTCTGACGTAAATATAATTTTCCATTTTTAACCCAGCAAAACTTATAGCCATTTGATTTTGCAAAGTCACGGCAGTGAAAGAATAGAGTTTTTAAGTATAGTCTACTCTAGTGTAGTCTAGTGTAGTGTAGTTTAGTCTAGTGTAGTGTAGTCTACTCTAGTGTAGACTAGAGTAGTGTAGTCTACTCTAGTGTAGTCTAGAGTAGTGTAGTTTAGTCTAGTGTAGTGTAGTCTACTCTAGTGTAGTGTAGTTTAGTGTAGTAGTGTAGTCTACTCTAGTGTAGTCTAGTGTAGTGTAGTTTAGTCTAGTGTAGTGTAGTCTACTCTAGTGTAGTGTAGTTTAGTGTAGTAGTGTAGTCTACTCTAGTGTAGTCTAGTGTAGTGTAGTTTAGTCTAGTGTAGTGTAGTCTACTCTAGTGTAGTGTAGTTTAGTGTAGTAGTGTAGTCTACTCTAGTGTAGTCTAGTGTAGTGTAGTTTAGTCTAGTGTAGTGTAGTCTACTCTAGTGTAATCTAGTGTAGTGTAGTTTAGTCTAGTGTAGTGTAGTTTAGTCTTGTGTAGTGTAGTCTACTCTAGTATAGTGTAGTTTAGTCTAGTGTAGTGTAGTCTACTCTAGTGTAGTCTAGTGTAGTGTAGTTTAGTCTTGTGTAGTGTAGTCTACTCTAGGATAGTGTAGTTTAGTCTAGTGTAGTGTAGTCTACTCTAGTGTAGTCTAGTGTAGTGTAGTTTAGTCTAGTGTAGTGTAGTCTGCTCTAGTGTAGTCTAGTGTAGTGTAGTTTAGTCTAGTGTAGTGTAGTCTACTCTAGTGTAGTGTAGTTTAGTCTAGTGTAGTGTAGTCTACTCTAGTGTAGTGTAGTCTAGTTTAGTGTAGGTAATGTAGTGTAGTGTAGTGTAGTAGTACATACTTGTCCAGTATCTGGTTGTGCAGCGCGACCGCGTTCTTCCTGCGGCGCACCTCCTTGGCTCTCAGCACTCGCTCCCGCAGACTCTCTTGCTCTCTCACACGACGTTTGTATTCACTCTCCTGATAGAACAAACATCTCATTTATTCAGTAAAGGCACGTATGGAAAAATATCAAAATAAAAAAGAAATATGATAATGAATAGTGATAATATAGTATACCTCATCGTGTCGTTGCGGTGTCGGCGCGGGATCTTGCCGCGGTCTGCGGTCCGGGGAGCGCCTGTCCGGGGACCGGCGGACCGGCGACGGGGACCGCCGCCCGGGGACCGGAGACCGCATCCTGCATACATACATACATATCATATATACTAGAGGCTCAGTGAGTTGTACACCTCGCGAGTTTCGATAATAATACGGAAACCCCTCGTCGATAAAAAAAAAATTACTGTAAAATTGTACCATAACTTCAACACACAATGGTGCCGATTCTGTTGTAAATCGCACTAAACTAATTTTAGTCACATCTCATCTCTTTCTTACTAACATTATTGAAAAAGGATAGAACATATTTAAAGCTGTCAAATTTATCTTTGCCGTCTTATTTTGCGTGTATTTAGGCGTAATCGCGATAGATGGCGACTAAATTTATATTGAAAACAAGCTAATTTGACAGTACTAAATTTCTTACATCCTTTTCATCATCATCATCAGCCTATAATGTCCCACTGCTGAGCACAGGCCTCCTTTCACAAATCAGGGTGAAAGCGAATGGGCAGATACTCCACCACGCGTGCCCACTGCGGCGAGGTGGAGGTAGGCTAGTGGTCAACCTACTGTTTGAATTTTTCAAGCCGCCTAGGAGGAATCCAACTAGCTTAACGACTATCACAATTAAGTGATAACCGGGACCAACGGCTTTACGTGCCTTCCGAAGCACGGAAACGCTCGATTTGAAATACCACTAGACGGTCACCAATCCAGGTACGTTGCCGATCGATTAAGAACGGCTAATCATGCTACACCACGAGCGCTTCCTTTTCTTATGTTCTAATAAATAATATAGAAAGCTTGTGTGGGACTTGACAGTACCTAAAAATGAAATTGCGTGAATATGATTTCTTGTATAATTCCCAACATGTTGGTTACATTGTTGATTCAGTTTATCGGAATACTGAAATTTAGCTATACTTATTATGAAATACCAAACAGAATAAATAACTTCTTCAACAGACAAAATCTCATTGAAAAGGACATTGAATCACTGCCTGTCACGTTTTCAACCAAACAATTAATCATATTATTCTTAATATTACAAAATAGCCAGTGCTAAAATACTGTGGCCAGTATGTACATGAAATAGACAATAAATAGGAGGAGCGCAAGTCGCCACATTTGTAAAAATAGTTGTAAATAATAATTGTCTTGAATTGATAATTACTACTAATAAATTAAGAGTGTAGTACTTGAAAACTGCCAAAACGACTGTTATGGTTTGCAAGGAAACACTTTAATATCCAGATGTTTAAAAACATTTTAAAAGCATTTGACATCTTAAAAGGTATACCTACAATTCTGCCAAGTCATATTTGTGAAATAATTCTTCATTTCCATCAAAAAAATACGATAGAATCTCTTAAAACCACAAAATATACCTTTGCCGTCTGCAACATTTATAGTATTTCGAATGAATTGACTTACATCTTAGTGGTTTAATTAAACACTAAAGGATTAAACCCCATCTTTACCATTTTAGTTTTTTACCAGTTAAATCCATAAAATTATAAATATTCTTTGCTTTTGCATGAAAACCGTTCGCAATTCTCCATACAAATTACTATGGAGCGGATGTCATTTTTTGAATTTGTATAAATTCGAATGCGCGCATAGAAATCATCCAGTGCCCTCCTCGATTCCAAAGTGGGAGCACGTCGCTTTGATGCTCGCTGAAGGTCGCCGCTGTCTTGTGTCATTGACATAAAGGTAGGTCGCGAGTGTCGTGACTGCCGAGGTAAAATAAATGAAGAAAATACATTTATTGATTTATCAAGGTAGGTACGAGATTTTATTTATGTTAGGTATTTGTACTAACTCATTCAATGTTTTTATATTTCTAATTAATTATTATCATTATAGCCCGACCGGTAATATAATGATGATATATAATTCATATTTTTATTTATTTTAAAATTATTTTATGTCATAATGTTTTTTTTCAACAAAATTGCTTGAAAATTACTTATCAAGGACCAATGTGGTACCTTCGAGCTTATCTGATGATGGTTCCATAAGGTTGCCTACCTTCTGGAACCATCATCAGATAAGCTCCATAGTGGAATAACGTATGTAAGCCGTGTTTGGACTTGTTGGAATCGTTTTGAGATGCAGTTTTAAGGGTCTGATGATGGAGTAAGAGGGTTGGAAATGGAACTCCATAGCGGACTTTTTTCAACCCCCATAATATGGGTATCAAATCAATGGGCTTGAAGAGTAGATGTGATCTACTCATAAAACATAAAACTTTTCTTAAAATTTAAAAAAGTGTTTGCAATGTTAAAATTTTGAAAAAGTGTCCGCCATTTTGAACTTTTTAGATACTGGTCCGATTGCTCTCAAAATCGATATTTGAGAGACCTTGGGGTCACAAAACAAGAAACTTTTCTCAAAATGTTGAAAATGTGTCCGCCATGTTGAACTTTTTAGATACTGGTCCGATTGCTCTCAAAATCGATATTTGAGAGACCTTGGGGTCACAAACCAAGAATCTTTTTTCAAAATGTTTAAAAACTGTCCGCCATGTTGAACTTTTTAGATACTGGTCCGATTGCTCTCAAAATCGATATTTGAGAGACCTTGGGGTCACAAAACAAGAATCTTTTTTCAAAATTTTGAAAAAGTGTCCGCCATGTTGAACTTTTTAGATACTGGTCCGATTACTCTCAAAATCGATATTTGAGAGACCTTGGGGTCACAAAACAAGAATCTTTTTTCAAAATTTTGAAAAAGTGTCCGCCATGTTGAACTTTTTAGATACTGGTCCGACTGCTATCAAAATCGATATTTGAGAGACCTTGGGGTCACAAAACAAGAATCTTTTTCAAAATTTTGAAAAAGTGTCCACCATGCTGAACTTTTTAGATACTGGTCCGATTGCTCTCAAAATCGATATTTGAGAGACCTTGGGGTCACAAAACAAGAATCTTTTCTCAAAATGTTGAAAAAGTGTCCGCCATGTTGAACTTATTAGATACTGGTCCGATTGCTCTCAAAATCGATATTTGAGAGACCTTGGGGACACAAAACAAGAATCTTTTCTCAAAATTTTGAAAAAGTGTCCGCCATGTTGAACTTTTTAGATACTGGTCCGATTGCTCTCAAAATCGATATTTGAGAGACCTTGGGGTCTCAAAACAAGAATATTTTCTCAAAATGTTGAAAAACTGTCCGCCATGTTGAACTTTTTAGATACTGGTCCGATTGCTCTCAAAATCGATATTTGAGAGACCTTGGGGTCACAAAACAAGAATCTTTTCTCAAAATGTTGAAAAAGTGTCCGCCATGTTGAACTTTTTAGATACTGGTCCGATTGCTCTCAAAATCGATATTTGAGAGACCTTGGGGTCACAAAACAAGAATCTTTTTTCAAAATTTTGAAAAAGTGTCCGCCATGTTGAACTTTTTAGATACTGGTCCGACTGCTCTCAAAATCGATATTTGAGAGACTTTGGGGTCACAAAACAAGAATCTTTTTCAAAATTTTGAAAAAGTGTCCACCATGCTGAACTTTTTAGATACTGGTCCGATTGCTCTCAAAATCGATATTTGAGAGACCTTGGGGTCACAAAACAAGAATCTTTTCTCAAAATGTTGAAAAAGTGTCCGCCATGTTGAACTTTTTAGATACTGGTCCGATTGCTCTCAAAATCGATATTTGAGAGACCTTGGGGACACAAAACAAGAATCTTTTTTCAAAATTTTGAAAAAGTGTCCGCCATGTTGAATTTTTTACATACTGGTCCGATTGCTCTCAAAATCGATATTTGAGAGACCTTGGGGTCACAAAACAAGAATCTATTCTCAAAATTTTGAAAAACTATCCGCCATGTTGAACTTTTTAGATACTGGTCCGATTACTCTCAAAATCGATATTTGAGAGACCAAAAAACAAACAAAACAAGAATCTTTTTTCAACATTTTGAAAATGTGTCCGCCATTTTGAACTTTTTAGATACTGGTCCGATTGCTCTCAAAATCGATATTTGAGAGTTCAGAGCCTAAATAATTGGGAACAGGCCGACGCCAAAATTTATGGGTTGAAGAAAATTTTGATATACTAATAACAGAGGCTGGCTATGAAAGCAGACCACTCGCTACACAACTCCTACAACAGAAAAAAATATAATGATAATAATGAATATGTCACAAAAAATTTCACGCGTCTCATACATCGAGGAAAAACATGCGAAGCCCTAAATTGGTTATTGACAAAAGATACAAGCAAAATCCTTAAACCTGAAGACGAAATTGACGTAACGGGGAAAACGGTCATGGATATATTGCATGAGAAGCACCCTCCTGGATTCAATCCTGATTCAAGACTATTTACACTACCTGACGGCCTCACCGAATTGACTCCATTACTAGAAGTAGATATAACTAGCGAACATGTGGAATCAGTTGCGAGAAAATTGCATGGTGGTGGAGGCCCAACAGGCACCACATCAGAAAATTGGAAAGATTACTTGTTACGATTTGGAGAAGCAAGCCTGCATTTGAGGATTGCAGTAGCACAATTAACTATGCATTTAAATAACAATATTGTACCATGGACCCAAATACAAGCCCTTATGTCAAGTCGACTCATAGCCTTAGACAAATGCCCAGGTGTGAGACCGATTGGCATTGGCGAATGCCTACGCAGGATCTTATCCAAATGTATGATTTTAGTCACCGGATCTTAGGCCACCGAAGCTTGTGCCCAATTGCAACTTTTTAGTGGACTAAGCTGCGGTATCGAAGGTGCTATACACGCAATGAATGAACTTTTCCAAAAAGAATGCCAACCAGGCCTTAACTGGGGAATGCTACTCGTCGATGCAAATAATGCCTTTAATTTTGAAGGGTCAACAATCTTTGCTTATGAAGATTTTAGTACCCTTATGTACCTTAATAAACTAGTGTATTTTTTCTTGAAATAAACAGTTTTTTTTTTTTTAATTCTATGAATAGACAGTTAGCTCTCTGGCAAGCAAGAATATATTGGCCACATTGCGCTCGTTTCTTATACAACACATACAATGGTCACGCAGAACTTGTAATACGTGATTCCGATATGAGATTATACAGCGAAGAGGGAGTAACCCAAGGTGCCATGCCATTGTACGCCCTTGCAACACTACCCATATTAAATAAACTAAAAAAAGAACAAGCAACTACCCAATGCTGGTATGCTGATGACTCTTCCGCCCAAGGCAAACTAAAAAACCTACGTCATTGGTGGGATACAATGAGTAAAATAGGCCCAGAATATGGTTACCTTCCTCAAGACAAAAAATCATATCTAATAATTTCCGAGAACGACAAGCAAACAGCTCAACAGATTTTCAAGGGGATTAACGTAAACATCATAACTGGATCACGCTTCCTTGGTAGTTATATTGGCGAAGGAAAAGAACACTTTGTAAACAAGAAAATTAAAAACTGGCAATTTACAATAGAAAAACTTTCACTTATCTGTAAAGACTCACCCCAAGCCGCTTACACTGCCCTCAACAAAGCAGTTCAATTTCAATGGTCATTCCTTTTAAGAGTTTTAGATGACGTAAACCAATTCTTCGAACCACTAACAAACACACTGCGTACCAATTTTTTACCGACTTTACTAGGAGGCGATATCTCACCCTTAGAAGCGGACTTATTCTATCTACCCGTTCACAAAGGTGGTTTAGCAATCTCCACTCTATCAAAAATTACAAATATAAACTATGAATGTTCAAAAAAAGGTTGTGCAGTCCTCTCAAACGCTTTAATCGAAAATACACATATGGACCTCTATCAACATCATAAATCTCTCAAAGATTCACAGAAAGAAAGCCGCAAAGAGAAAGACTCTCAATGACGAACTCTTGGATACTGTCTTGGTCAAACTCTCTCCCATCAAGAGAAGAGCGATTGACCGATCAATTTCGACAAAAAAGAAAACTAAATCCTCCAATTGGCTATCTATCATACCGACTAAGAAAGACCATTCCGATCTGTCCCCATTTGAGTTCAGAGACGCACTTGCATTACGTTACCACAGATTACCAGTCTCTATGCCAAAATCATGTGATGGCTGCGGTTGCGATGAATTCAATGTTGATCATGCTCTATGTTGTAAAAAGGGTGGTCTAATAACACGTCGTTATAATGAAATTAGAGATTTGTTCTGTGACTTATGTCAACATGCATGGGGTAACGTAGTCAAAGAACCCATAATCTCTGAAGGAGAATGCGGACTACGTGGAGACCTTTCTTGCCGTGGCGTTTGGGATGCACAGAGGGAGGCGTTATTTGATATCCGTGTCGTAGACACTGACGCTCCTTCTTATATTTCACGTCCTGTCGCCTCTGTATTAAAATCCGCTGAAGACGAAAAAATAAGAAAATATTCAAGCGCTTGCGAATTGCGACATGCAACATTCACCCCTCTTGTCACATCCGTTGACGGAGTTTTCGCTCCACAAATGTCTACCTTCGTTAAACATCTTGGAGCCGCAATCTCTGACCGCTGGAACAGGTCATTTAGCGTAGTGATGGGTTGGCTAAGATCAAAAATAATCATCTCTATAATCCGTGCCACTAGTATGTGCATTCGCGGCACGAGACATAAATTTAAGCCAATAGCAAAGTTATTTGGCTTCGACGATGGAGCAGCCCTACCTAAACAAGACTGATGTTGATGCGGTCGACGAACCGATGGATTTGAACTTATTTTATATTATATTTTTCTGTTACGGTAATCACAAAAGTAGTATAAATAGTTAGTCTTAATTTTTTGAATATTTTTTTTATTATTATATGAAAAAAAAAAAAAAAAAATTTAATAGGTGATTATATTGTTGGCTAATGAGACTTTTTTGTAATTTTCTTGTCTTGCGACGTTTATTTTTTGAATCGTTGGTTATTAAAATGTTATAGTTTTTCATATTATTATAATAAATACTGATTAAAATTGATCATTATTTTATTTATACGCATTACTTTCTCTAGTTGAAACGAGTTTCATCATATTCCGTTTTCGTCAAGG
Source organism: Achlya flavicornis (assembly GCA_947623365.1). NCBI lineage: Eukaryota > Metazoa > Arthropoda > Insecta > Lepidoptera > Drepanidae > Achlya > Achlya flavicornis. The sequence continues at coordinate 774,848 of OX392491.1, read as the reverse complement.
TCGCTATAATGCCAGGATAACAGAATTTTGAAAGAATTATCTTATGTAATTTCAAGTTATGACAGACAAAATATTTATGGCGGTAGGTGTATTAAAAGTTTGGAAGTGTGTTTTTTTTAGAATTTAGAATCTTTTCTAGAATCGTCAATATATTATTTAATAACAACAAATATGTACAAAATACAATCTATATTTACAAAATATAATCTATATATAGAAAATTTCCTCAAGCCTGCCGCTGCTTCCGATTAACGGCAAGTTTCCCAGAAGGCTGGCAGCGTTTCCTCTTTGGATAGCCAAGCTGACGCGTTGGCGGAAAAAGCTCCCCGCCCGCTGGTCTCCGGAGGTCTCGATCAATTTTGAAGACAAGGTGCGAGCAAAACGGCGAGCTTCTGACCCCCATGGTCCCAAGGTCAGGACCGCAAAAGGCATAAAAATATAATTGGGTCCAATCGATGCATATTTTTTGAATTTTGAATTTTCCGCACTGGCCGCCGCTGCCCCTGCAGCTTTACAAGTCGCCGGTAAGTGAGATGGCGCGAGTGTATCGACACATATGGCATCCCACACCAGCGACTTGCCGACACTCCAAGGGATCAAAGACATACCATCCGGTCTCCTGCCATCGCCCCGCGCAATACCGACTGGTTCCAGTACGGAAGGCACGTTAGAGACAACAAGAGCCCTGCGGATAATGTCATTAATAGCCGAGTGCCGTGATATTCGACCAGCACTTAGGGAGCACGAAAGCCCATGGTGGCCGAGCTCATTGACGAGGTCTCCGCAGCGGCAGCGATGAGGCTGATTGGTCCTGCAACCAAGACGAAGACAAATACACAGACTTAATGTTATACGGTCTAACATTGTCCCGGTATTTGTGGATGGAATAGCTTGTAGCCAGTGACCTGAGTCACTCTGAGAGACGGCTAACAAGCGCGCGCGGTCTGTATCTATTGAAAAGTTTGAAAATAAATTTTGCCAAGTTTTTTCACAAAGAGGCTTGTCCCACGCTCTCTGAGAGTGACTCAAGGTTGGAATATTTGTGCCTGGACAAGCTGCCTGCCAGGCGTCTCTAGCATCGGACAGGTAAGAAACCTCAACAGATCCAATAGAAGGGTCCAAAACAGATCTGACGAGGCTGCCCACACTGTATACCGAGGATAGAAACGCCGGTACTGATATGCTTGAAATTTTCCGCACTCCTAGGCCACCATAACACACGGGTAGGGTGGCCTGAGACCACACTTAGTTTTCACAAAAACTGCAATTTAGAATTTTGGAAAGAGACGTTTTGATCATAATCATCCAAAGTATCTAATATGTGAACGAATTTAAATAAGTGCGTACTGCGGAGCAAATAGGTAAACTTAGGCACGAAAAGGCAGAGTCGAACAATAAAAAATGCATAATGGGCATTAATTTCATAAAGTCTATTTGAAGAGTCATTAAAATTTTGAATCTTTTTCTCAAAGAAACTAGGTATGGATTCATCTAAGACTGGGGCTCCGAGAAGATGAAGCGACTCCTTTGACAGTAACTTAATATTGGGAGCCAAAACATTAAAATTTTGAATTAATTCTGGTTTTTCAGATTCTGGGAAAGAATCTAAAATAAGGAGCTCACATTTGGAGCTATTGAATTCTAGGCTAATCTTTTTAAAATTTTCTGTCAATGTTTTAAAATCACTGAGAACGGAAGCCGCATCACCCCCCAGCGTACCGTCGTCTAGATACCATACATTAAATTTAGATTGTAACCCAGAAATAATTGAATGGATGGCCATACTGAAGATAGCTGGACCGAGAGGGTCGCCCTGTTGACAACCGATGGCGGAAATAAGTGGGTGTTCTCTGAAAAAAAGTTTTGATGGATGCCCATAGCATTGCCAAAGGTAAGGATATACGTCAGGGCAGATATCCCGAATTTGGGTCAATAAAGCGCCCCTATCGACAGAGTTAAATGCATTTTTTATGTCAACTTTAAGCAGCACTTCACCTCCGTTATTTAATAGAAAGGTCCGAGCCGCATGAACAGCTGCCTCACAACCTCCCTTTGAGCCAAAACCGAGTTGAATGGGCTGAAATATTTCCGAAAGTTTCGGGAGAATGTGACGACAACAAATTTTGGAGGCCATACGACGGATAGTATTACCCACAGCGATGGGTCTTACTCCGCCATCTTTTTTGGATAGTGCGCAAAGGTTGGCCCCATAAATGATCTCAGTGAATGGGCTTGGCACCTTTCCTGCCAACATTAAATTTATAAGAGAGGTTAATTTCGATAATAACTTGGTACCAGCGTCTCCGGCGGCACCACAGACAAGATCTTTGTAATGCTGTGGTGTAACCGTCGAGACCGCCAGCAGAACCAGGTTTAAATCTATTTTAGAATCTCTAAGATATCATTTTAAGAGAAAAAAAGCATTTGGATCTACAAAAAAGTCCGTGATGGTATATATCTATATCCTATGGATAACCCACAATAACCATTTTTATATTTTTTTTGTGTCCTTATTTAATTAAATAAGTTGGGTACGTTGAGCACAATTTTAGAAGATATCACAGATTTAAAATTAGGTAGGTACCAAAAAACAGTATTCGCCATACTATGCTCGTGCGGCGGGCAGGGCGGCCCGCGTGCAATAACATAAGTAGTACCCACGTAGTACCTATGTACATTGTACCTGTGCGAAGCCGGGGCGGGTCACTCGCTAGTAAGTTTTACGATGCCAGCCCAGCTGTGCGTGCATCAGCCATTAAGCCACAACTTTAAGCCATTTTCTCTTTTTATATACCTATATGGATTTAGGTAAGTAAAGGTAAAGTAGTTAAGATTGATATACAATTAACAAAGAAATATTCTCACTAAAGAAAAATATCAAGAATGATCCGGTACTGCTACGTAGTACCTATGTACATTGTACCTGTGCGAAGCCGGGGCGGGTCACTAGCTAGTAAGTTTTACGATGCCAGCCCAGCTGTGCGTGCATCAGCCATTAAGCCACAACTTTAAGCCATTTTCTCTTTTTATATACCTATAATGGATTAAGGTAAGTAAAGGTAAAGTAGTTAAGATTGATATACAATTAACAAAGAAATATTCTCACTAAAGAAAAATATCAAGAATGATCCGGTACTGCTACGTAGTACCTATGTACATTGTACCTGTGCGAAGCCGGGGCGGGTCACTCGCTAGTAAGTTTTACGATGCCAGCCCAGCTGTGCGTGCATCAGCCATTAAGCCACAACTTTAAGCCATTTTCTCTTTTTATATACCTATATGGATTTAGGTAAGTAAAGGTAAAGTAGTTAAGATTAATATACAATTAACAAAGAAATATTCTCACTAAAGAAAAATATCAAGAATGATCCGGTACTGCTTACCTAATTAGCACGAATTACGCGAACACTGTGGCTCTAACCTTATCTTTTGCCAATATTGCCATCTCTTTTACCACGGATACTCGCAAACTACGGGGCGGCGAGTGAACAGCTAATACATTGCGCTGTTTCTGCAACATGCTTTCTAGTCTCACAGGCGCGAACTAGCACTGTATAAATAATTATTCTATTGCGCCGTAAATCATAGTTGTCTGTCTCAAAGCAATGTGTAATATAACTGAGAGACGCATCTGTGTGGACAGAATTTGTCGATGTGTGAGCTCGATGAGAAGTTCCCACGCTCAGGGACTACCCCCTTAAGTGTTTTGATCTCTTGTAATCTGTATTGAATTTTTATTTTTTGACATTGTATACTTATTTTTATTATTTGGATTTGTGATTTTTATTATATTTTGCATACTAATTATTTTGGTGACATGTGTAAGCTCAAATGTTTTTAATTGAAGACCCTGTAATACCATGTGTTTTTGCAAATAAATGATTTGATTTGATTTTTATAAAATTATGCCATATAGTAAATTAGAACTAGAACAGTAAAACCTCGTGTAAACTCCAGTAAACATTACCTGCGTCTCAATCCAGCTCTGTTTGCGTGAATGAACTCTTCCTGCCGCCGAAGTAGCTCTGCGTCCTCATCGCTTCGAGCTGACGCGAGCTCGTTCGATATCTCTATTGTTGTGTTTGATATGTACCTATGGACAAATACATTATTAACTAGAAGTCGCATATGAGTCGAAATTTTACTATATTTTTTTTTAATTATGTATAGGCCTGCGTTTGTCCACAATCTCACCATGGTAAGTGATGATTTAGCCGAAGGTGGTAAGCACAAAGTCTAGAAGAAACTGGCTCTCAAGTGTAGCTGTCGGAACACACCGATAGGTGCTTGGCGACAGATTTTCAACTTGAGGGTGGTAGCCAGCCAGATGGGTACTACAAAGTACCCTACCACCGTGCTATGGTTTCCTCACGATGTTTTCCTTCACCGAAAGCTCAAGCTCATTGTAGGATTCGAACCCGGGACCTTCGTGAAACTATTTTCATGAAATTTAGTATGCAGGGGTTTCAGGGGTTTTTCTAGCTAGCGCTTTATCCGTGTTTTTAGGCAATGAAAAACTGCTACAAAATCATTAGAATACGAAGGTAAATTTCGCCACCATTTACAAGTTTATAATAACTCAGGTGGGAAATCGGGCGGTCCCGAAACCTGTAGACCCCCGGAGTCCAGATGATTATTTTTCCCTTTTTTTTCAGGTTCCTTCTTTTGTGTGAAAAACTATTATGACCAAAAAAATCGAGCAGAGCTCAGTCACCCAGGTACGAAAATACTAAAGTAGAAAAATCTTTGCTGATAACACATATTTTGTACGAAATCTCGAGGTTGGACCAAATTCAATTCCGGTCAGTGTAATATACCAATAGGGGTGGTAGTAACATATGGTTGTCGATAGTTACCTCTGTGGCGATCTCCTGGCTAACTTCCTGGTGGCAGCCCTGGCTAATGCGTTCCTTTGTTCCGCTATGAACCGCTCGGCCGCGTCGTCAATATCCTTTATAGGACCTGACCAACCAAATATAGACCTTACTGTATTGAACATAACGTGCAAAATAGGATAGCGTTGGCGTTTGTGCTGATTCCGTGAATTACGAAACTGATTTAGTCTCACTGTATCTCTTTCTAACAAAATCATAAGAAAGTTAGTCTTGTGAAATAAGTCCAGTTGTGATTTAACTTGATTTTAGACGCCCTTAAAATGGACACGACTATTTCCGAAAATTAATAGTTATTTTTGATAAAATGGGAGACGGATTTTTTTACATTTTAAGATTTTTCTACAAAATTTTGTAGTTTCTAATTAGAACTTACTTTCCAGTTTATAAATTCCATATTTTTGGACTTTTAATAACTGCTGATTATAACAATAAAGAATAATGAACAGATTTAAACATATATATGGCATTTTATAAGCATAGGAATTGGGAGTTACCCCTATTGCACATTATAAGAAAATATCATGGTCTTATGAGAAATTTCTTAAAAGAAATTCAATCGCATTGGATGTTATATGATACCGTACATATTACAAGAAATGTCGGATCAGAGACGCCCGTACATTGTTAGGCTTATAATGTGCAATAAGCCTGTAACAGCCTGTATGCTGATAAAGACGCAAGGGGGGGGGGGGGGAGGAGGATGCTTGTAAGCAAGAGATGTGAAACTAGTGCGATTCTCAAGACTCAGCGCTTTGATAATGCATGTTGGAAATCGACAACTTCGCCACAGCATTTGGGTTTTTAATCATTCACAAATCACACACTATATAGAAAGAAAGAAAGAAAAAGATTTTATATAATATACATATAAGGATAAATATTATACCGGGTGGACAGTTGGATACGACAATAAATGAAGCCACGTAAAGTACTCATGTATACGATCAACTTTTATTATGGGACCAACTTCGAAATCGCAGCTTTTCATACATTCTTGCCGAGGAGACAAACATGTACAGTAGTACCCAACTGATAAGGCGCGTAGTGAATCTTCGTTCGTACAGAAAAGAAAGTATGGCCCGAAGATTAACGAAAGAATGCTTAAAACTTACAATCAACCTTAGATCACTACTATAAGGTACATAATACAGTGCAGCTGTTAGTTCCGTCTCACTCGCAAGTGACGCCCCTCCGCACACATGGCGGCAGCTGCCGACCAATAGCTTGTCCCGCGGTTTGAAAATATAAATTCATTAATTTATATTTTTTTTGCAATTTCGAAGTTGGTCCTTTAGTAAAAGTTGATCGTATTTATGAGTACTTTACGTGGTGATTCAATTATTGTAGTATCCACCGTATATATAGATGTGGGTATGGATACATAAACAAAATGCAAAAAAGACGCGTGGCTATACCCCCAAACGACTCGGCCTATAGACAGAATAAGGGAAAAACCAGCCAAGTGCGAGTCAGACTCGCACACGGAGGGTTCCGTACAATATCAACATACTCAACTTTGCTGTAGAAAAAATATGATTCTTGTATGGGGCCCCCTTTAATTTTTAACTTTTTAAATTTTTTATTATTTGTTGTTATAGCGGCAACAGAAATACATATTATTCTGTAGAAGTTTCTGATGTCTACCTGTTACGGGTAATGAGATACAGCCCACTGACAGACAGACGGATGGACAGACAGCGGAGCATTAGTAATAGGGAATTCTAAAAATCAGTCAATAATTTTAGTAGTATTGCAATATTCTGTTTTGAGACAATTACAGTAGGTACATTAAATGTCAGGTCTGTAGTTCTGTACAAAAAATAAAATATTTTTTGTTTTTTTTTTTTTATTCTGTATACGGCTACTGTGACACCAAGGTATTATAGAACGCCGAAACTTTAGTCAAGTTTTAATCCTAGATTAGAACAAATTAATTTGGAACCTACACCAATCACATAAGATTTATTTTCGAGCAACACAATCTATTCTTGACTCTGATTGTAACTCAGGATTTTACTTCACTTCACTTTCGAATAAGCGCAACTGTGCCTAGATTCTTTGTAAGTTTGGGGTTTGAAGTAAAAAAAAAAAAAAGTTATACCCAAATATGTACATAAATAACTACAAAGCATTTACAACACAATATATACGGGGTGGATACGACAATACGACATTAAATGAAACCACGTAAAGTACTCATGTATACGATCAACTTTTACTATGGGACCAACTTCGAAATCGCAAAAAAAAAAAAACAGTTATTTTTTTACAACTTAGTCGGTAAACAAGCACACGGCCCACCTGATGGTAAGCGGTTACCGTAGCCATATGGACGCTTGCAACACACGAAGCATCGCTCACGCGTTACCGACCTTTCCCCCCTCCCCTATGAGCTCTGGCGACCTTACTCACGCGCAGGAACACAACTTTACACAACATAAAGTTATTTGTCTGCGGTATTCTGTAAGGTGGAGGTACTTCCCCAGTCGAGCTGCTCTTTGAGCGAATAAACGCTATGCTCTACCTCTCTCAAAACAGACATGCACCTTTTGTATGAAAAGCAGTGATTCTTTTTGCGATTTCAAAGTTGGTCCCAAAGTAAAAGTTGATCGTATACATGAGTACTTTACGTGGTTTCATTTAATATTGTATTGTAGTACACAGCCCGTATATGTGTAATATGTAAAACTAAATACAAATAAGGGTGCTACCACATTCATGCACATACAATATAGTATTTACCGAATTTGCTCTCTAGCGTAGGGCTGAGCGGTGGTGACTTTTGTATTCTTGTCGGTATGTACGTTGGCAACCCTACGACATCAATCACTTTATTTAACAAACAATTAATATGACTTTCTAATAAATTTCGAAAAAAGTAATGTGAGTTGCATAATTTTTACCACACTTGTTTGACCACAATCTCACTGTGGAAAGTGGTGATGTGGTGTTGCTCTCAAGTGAAACAGTCGATACACCGGCAGGTACTTTATATTAGATATTCGACTTGTATTTGCAACTTTAATGTAGGAGTAATTTAAGGTTGAATATCGTACAGCAAACTTATATTCTTAACATACAATATAGATCTTTATTAACTACACAAAAAGGTACACAATGCAGTGAGAAATTCGAATACGCCTCACGGCGACAGCGGGTAACTTATCAAGAATTCTCTCACTGAAATGTGTACCTTTTTGGGTAGTAAATAAAGTTCAATATTGGTGCCGATTCTGTTGTAAATCGCACTTAAGTAATTTTATTCACATCTCATCTCTTTCTTACAAACATTATTGAAAAAGGATAGAACATATGTAAAGCTGTCAAATTAGTCTTTGCCACCTTCAATTGCGTGTATTTAGACGTAACCGCGATAGATCGACTTAATTTATATTTACAAAAAAGGCCAAGTGCGAGTCGGACTCGCCGATGAAGGGTTCCGTAGCGGCAAATAACATGATATAAAAGTTCTTTTAGTTCGTTGTAGCTTTGATCGATGTTTTAATAATAGTGTTTTTTTTTTATTTATTAAGACGTATTAAAAAAAAAACTACTAACTAGATCTCGTTCAAACCAATTTTCGGTGGAAGTTTGCATCGTAATGTACATCATATATTTTATACAAGTATGGGTTTTATTAAAAAAAACTGTTCTAAGTATAGGGAACCCCTAAAATTTATTGTTTTTTTCTATTTTTGTGTGAAAATCTTAATGCGGTTCACAGAATACATCTACTTACCAAGTTTAAACAGTATAATTCTTATAGTTTCGGAAAAAAGTGGCTGTGACATACGGACGGACAGACAGACAGACATGACGAATCCATAAGGGTTCCGTTTTTTGCCATTTGGCTACAGAAACCTAACAAGCATTAGACTAATTTGACAGGACTAAATTTCTTACATCCTTTTCTTATGTTATTTGTTAGAAAGAGACTAAATTAGTTTAGTTGTAAACAACAGAATCAGCACGGTTGTATGACTGATATTTAAAAGTACTATACCAAAGTAATATTACTGATTCGGGAATTTCGACCTTGCATTATGAGTGTTCTATAAAGATATGTAAGACTTAAAAGTCACTTGTAGTTGTAATACAGGGTGGAAATTTTACACGGGAGTAAGGACATATTACCTTAAGTTTTGCACGCGGGTTGCCACGCGTTGGTCTGTGGAGACATCCGTAACTTTTTTAGTTATTGCTACCGGCATTTACAGAATATGAAATAAGTTTTTTGTTAAAAATTTCAATTTAATACAGGTTTTTTTGTTGACTGTACTTGCATTGTCATACTGATTAGCGATGGGTAACTAGCCGAAATTTCAATAGCTTAGCTAGCCAGCTATATGTGGTCTAAAAGCCAGCTAGCTAGTCAGCTATTTTGGCTATTTGGCTATTAGGCTTGAGCGGCGGCGCAGCTTGATGAATAACGTTCAACTGCGATCTGAGTTCGATCCTCGCCGCTGCAACAAGTCTAGTCTAGATGATGATGTAATAAATTAATGTAATGATTTTGTTTTTCATTTACTTTTTATTTTGTTGTATACTTTTTGAAAATAAATGACTTTCCCTCATAGGTCGTACGTATTACTAAAAAAAACATCGAAAATCAACAATAACGTCATCTCTATTTATGGATATGAACTAAAAGCTTTCACAGTACATCAACTCAGTCGTTAGTTGTAGGCAAGTAAACCATAGATGTCGCGCTACTTCAGATGATTTTAACGATTTATTTAATAAATAATAATATTACAGAATAATTTAATTTAATTAAAAAACAATAGGTTTAAATTCGTATAATTTTATTAGTACCTTTCAAATTCGAATTAATAATAACGACATGCACTCGAATTTCACTCTTTCGGAACTTACACAACTCAGTTTCGCAGTGAACGCACGCACACACAGCTATCGGCTACGCGGCTACTCGGCTAGAATGGCTTTGGCTAGCCGGCCAGCTACCGGCTAGTGACGGCTACAGTGGCTATTAACCTTTGGCGGCTAGGCGGCTACCCGCTGTGTGTGACGTTAACTTCTCGTAATGAGGAGGATTGTTTATGTTACAAAAGGTCAAAATACCTAAAAATCGTGCACTTAAGGTTCAAATTGGTTCGAATTATCAATAGTTACACAGGTGTTTTCAGCATAGAGGTATCTTAAGAAAACTCCTCATTTTAGCTAGCCATAGCATTAGTAGCTATCCAGTAGCCAGTAGCCATCCAGTAGCCATCCAGTAGCCAGTAGCTAATTATCGTGTTGACAGATAACGTAGCCGTGGCTATTTTGTGTATAGCCGTTTTTTGGCTAGTTATATGAATAGCTACCCATCTCTAATACTGATGTATACCAAATATCCAGTCAATCCGACCACTGGAAGTGGGTGAAATTCAACTTGCAAGATTCCACCCGAACATACATACATTGCAAGTTAAATAAAAGCTTGTAAAAAAAAGACACATTATTTTCCTAAAAAGAACCTGACCTTGTGACGTTTCTAGTATACCAACCTAATTTGACCCATAGAGCCTTTAGATATTTGTCAGAGACAGGATCGATTAAGTTAACAGTATTATTTTTTCGAATATCGCCGTTTTTTTCTCTGACTATATTTTTTTTTTCGAAATCTGTTAATAGCGATAGCAATAACTCAAAAAGTCAAGAGGCCATAAGACCATATTCGCGTAGCCTCAACCCTTAAGGTATCACAATTAAAATATAGCTTTAAACCCATTGAAATAAGGTTCATTTTTACATTTCACTTCTTTTGTTAGCGCTTTAGGTCGGCTCTGCAGCGCTCAATGTAAAAATAAACCTTATTTCAATTACCCTGAAGACTTTTTTTAAACAAATATCAAAATATGCACTTCTCTCCAAGCCGGTCTGTGTGAACGGACCCTAAATGGTCACGTAAATAACTTGAAATTGTTCGACAAAGACAGTAATGTGGCGTTATTTACGTGACCACTTAACCAGTATACAGTATAGGTATTAATTAACCGAAAAGAAATAATACAAGTCTTACCTTCAACGGGCGCTTGGAAATTCCCTTTAAAGTGTGGGTTGATGAGCACTTTCTTCCCGGCCAACCCCCCAGGGGGCAAGTGGGGGGGCAACTGCACCGGCAGCATCCTCACCTCCGGTTCCCTCCCCAGGGGAGGACCAACTTTGCCCACAAATGTATCCTTATCCATAGGCAATGATTGACGTATAGTCACTTGTGGCATCTGACTTTCATTGGGTGATATCTCTCTCGGTGGGCCAAACGGCCTCGGGAAGTTGGGCCTGTAGAACATAGGCCTCTCGAAGTTAGGCCTCGGCCCAAAACGAGGCTCGTCCGGTCGAAATTGGAATCGAGGGAAGCTTTGAAATGGAGGTCGGTTTTCTGGTCTAAATTCTGGGGGCATCCTCTCTGGGGATATTTGTGGTGGGGGGAGGATGTCTGGCTCGGGACGTAGCTCGGGCCGTAAGCCGGGACGAATGTCGGGACGTATGTCTGGACGTATCTGGGGGGAGTTGTGACGCATTTGGGGTGGGGGGAACGACGCGCGCAGAGAGAAGTTACCCTGAAATAAAAAAAACATATTTAAAATATTGTCACAATATAAACCACATATAAAATGATTTTTATTGCAGGTATTTATAAGGTTCACTTTGGAAGTACAGGCAAGCCGTAAGAAAAAATATTCACCAGAATATGAATATATAATATTTCATGCAGGCGCGTTACACAAAATACTTAGAGGTTTTTCGAATTCACGTCGTATCCCGCCATTTTGTTTCGATATTAGAATTGCAGGTATTATTATTTTTGTCATTTCACCCGTGGATAGTGTAGCTTTCGAATGGTGAAAGAATTTTTCTAATCGGTTCAGTACTTTCGTAGTCTATTCAATGCAAACAAACAAACGATCAAATCTTTCTTCTTTATAATATTAGTATAGATGTCAATTGTATAACATACAAATTCATTTGTGATAAAATTCACAGTCGAATTTCGAGTCATAGGCGACCTATATCAAAAATCAAAATCAAAAAGTAATTTATTCAATTTAGGCCCTGGTAAGGCACTTATGAACGTTAAATAGGTACATACAGTTGAATTTACCACCGGTTCGAAATACACTTAAACTGAGAAGACTCTGGCAAATCAAATCAAAAGGCCCTTATAGGGCTCTTATGAATGTTAACAAATGACTCTACACCGGTTCCAAATACAACTTGAACTGAGAAGACTCCGGCAAGAAACTCAGCAAGTATTCTTTTTTTTTTTAATGTGTACTTATAAATATTACAATTTACAAAATATATATAACAATAGCGTGCGAAGCGAACAATTCATTCAAATGCATTCTTGTCATCTACAAAATCAGAAACTTTATAGTACCACTTCTTGCATAACTTCTGTTTTACTATCTTTTTGACAAGAAACACAGCAAGGCTTTTTTTTTTAGGTGTGGATGATCTTTTCATATTACAACTTTTTTTCAAATACTTATAGAATTGTATAAGTTACCCGATGTGGTCGCATGTGGTGGTAGTTGTTGTGTCGCGGTAGGTAGGGGTGTGGGTGGTGCTGGTGCTGGTGGTGCAGCTGGTGGTAGTGTGGCGGAGGGCGCCAGCGGCCGCCGCCCGCCCAGCGCGGTACTACCACTTTGTCTGTTGTAATACAACATAACATTCATTCATTAATTATTATTCTTCTTCTTATTTTTAATTGTGGCAACCAAGCCCAAATTAGGGCTCATTTCTGCCAGTGTCGAGTTATATTATAGTTACAATAAATCACTTCACATTATAGTCCTCAGTCAGTCACCGTCCATAAAAGTCATGTTTTACTACAATGGTGGTCATTGTACTAAAACTCTTCACGGACATTTTGAGACAACTTGAAAAGACACATAATTCATTTCATTTCCCTTTACTGGTACACATCGATGATCTTTATTGGGTAAAATACCACCAAAAATACGCAATAAAACTCAAAATACACAAATTTATGAAAATAAAAATTAAAATGTTACGTCACTCTGCAAGTTCCCGCCAAAAAGTCATTAATTATTATTCTCGAAATACACAACAATTATGGTGGGTTCGAATTGGGATGCGGTAGCAAAAATAACAGTAAAAAATGCTAAAAACGATCACGATTTGGAAAGTTGTGAGCGAAATTGACGTTTTGAACTGTTTTCGTTCACCGTTCGTTTTACTTGAAAACAGTTTGACGGGCCGAACGGCGCGGTTTGTTAAGACTCTGGTCAAGATTCCACCTATCGCGCCGCAGGTCGTGGGTTCGATTACCAAACAGGACATGCATTTGTGTGCATGAACATGTCTGTATGTCCTGAGTCTGGGTGTAATTATGTATATTAAGTATGTATTTACAAACAAAACATAGTATATGTATTATATCAGTTATCTAGTTTCCATAGTACAAGCTCTGCTTAGTTTGGGATCAGATGGCCGTGTGTGAGGAATGTCCCAGGATATTTATTTATTTATTATTTATTTAGTTAAAAACGACATCGTGACTTTTGGCTGAAAATTCAAACGGGTAGCGAAAATTATAATGTTTATTCTAAAATTTGATAGAAATACCAACAGGCAAGAGAAGAATTTCTCAGATTAACTTTGTTTATATATTAACTGAAGGAAAAAGGTAGATTGCGACAAGTGACAAGCAGGCGATGAGCATTTTTGTATCTAATCGTTCGATTTGGGAAACATCGTTTGTGGCAAAAGTTGAAAAATTGTTGAAATTTCCCAATTCGAATACATAAACAAAAATACCCATTTTGAAACTGTTAAAAACGATATCACTCCAATTCGAACGCACCGTTAGTAATTAAAAATCCGAGTTAGACAGATTTAGATTGGGTCAGATTGCGAAGAATGTTTTAATATATATTATTATGATTCAATTTAAATAAGTGAGGTTTATTCACCTAAGCTATCAGGTATGTCTCTAACTTGAGGCAGTCGCTGTGCCCCGGGTGGCCTTTCCGATGTGAACCTCTCCCGGGGGCCCATTTCCTCGCCATCTGTGGAACAATTATTACAAAACTATTATAATTATGATACCTGGTGGTAGGGTACTTTGTAGTACCCACCTGCCTGACTACCACCCTCAAGTTGAAAATCTGTCGCCAGGCGCCTATCGGTGTGTTCCGACAGCTGCACTTGAGAGCCAGTTCCTTCTACGCTTCGTGTGTTTTTTTTTTATACGACTAAGTCGGTAAACAAGCATACGGCCCGCCTGATGGTAAGCGGTTACCGTGGCCATATGATAACACACGAAGCGTCGATCACGCGTTGCCGACCTTTCCCCCCTCCCCAATGATCCCTGGCGACCATAAAGTTATTTGTCTGCGGTATTCTGTAACGTGGAGGTACTTCCCCAGTCGAGCTGCTCTTTGAGCGAATAAACACTATTCTCTACCTCTCTCAAAACTTGCTTACCACCTTAGGCCACATTATCAGTGACCAAGGCGAGATTGTGGTCAAACCACATGTGGTATGGCGTATACATTCGAAAGGGGTGAAGATGATGTAGATCAGGTACAGACTCTATAAAAAGTTACAGATCAAAATAAATTACTCAAAAATTCAAACCAATTTTTTCAGTTCTACATAAAAAAAAAAAAAAAAAAAAAAAAAAATTGCCAACATTTCACCGGTCAATGATTTTTGCGTCCCCTGTTAATATTAATCTAAAGTCCCCGTCATGAGAAGCTATAAATTATGTAAACAAACATCTTTTACTAAGTAAACATTTTATACTGCGAGATAATAATAAATTGACCATATTCAATCGACATGAAATATAGACGGGTTATATGAAAGTAACAACCTATTTAATTTAGTCAGATCATATTTTAACGACGCAAAGCGCTATCGTTTGTGTTTCTTGGTACCGGAACGCGTCCGTCGCAGGGATTGTAAACTATCGGGACGCCATTTTGAAATAAACGCGTCATTCGAGTTTCGAATGCGTACGAGTTTGTTTCATTGATTTGCATATATCGCGGATCTGGTTGTTATTGTTAATTTTGTTATTGTTTCGTTATCACTTTTTTATTGTTGTTACTTTAATTGTTGCGTTAATTTTATTTGTTATTACGTATAATGGAGCCAGTAGCCAGTACATCTAAGGAAATAAATTCGCCACGAAAAAAACGTCAAATGGTGCGTAATACAATTTATCTAAAATATATTTTAGATAAATTGTATTACGCGTAATGTAATAAGTAAAAAGAAAGAGTTGTTTGTTAAATAATATATGTTAATTAATATTTGTTACTTAATAATTTATTAAATCTTAAACAAATTAATTTTTTTTGTTGGTCCAAATGTTGTGATTGTGTAGATTTCAAGATGGCATATTTTCGAAACCTATGTCGGGTTAGTCATGCTGAACAACTTTTACTATGGGACCAACACTGAATTCTCAATAATTTTTAATTTTCATACATTATGATCGAACAAAGTTGAAATTTACTATGGAAAGTTACATTTTTTTTTTGAGAATTCACCATTAGTCCCATAGTAAAAGTTGATCAGCATGACTAACCCGACATAGGTTTTGAAAATATGCCATCTCGATATCTCCACCTGTTATATAAAAGAAATTTGTGTTATTTACACTATTTATAACTCAAGAACAAGATACTTCGCTACCAATTTTCAGACAAATCTTAGAACCAGGAGACAGACATAGGATACTTTTTATAGGGCAAGTAAGGGGGTAAAGAAGGCGGCGCGGGTGAAACCGCGGGCGGAAAGCTAGTATAAAATGTTATCTTCCGCGATCTCTGCGCCTAGTACCAAAAAAGTGGATTACTGTAATGTATATACACTTTCCGTTACAGTAGTACCCAACTAATATGGCTTACCGATGTACCTGCGCAGAAGACACATTTTCAAAGCGCAGGAAATGCTATTGGTCGGCAGCTGCCGCCATGTGTGGGAAGGGCGTCACTTGCGAGTGAGACGGAACTAACAGCTGCACTGTATTATGAACCTTATAGTAGTGATCTAAGGTTGATTGTAAGTTTTAAGCATTCTTTCTTTAATCTTCGAGCCATACTTTCTTTTCTGTGCGAACGAAGATTCACGACGCGCCTTATTAGTTGGGTACTACTGTACATCCTGTATATAGTTTAAAAAAAAACTACTTATGTACTTTCCTCTCAGTATTGAGAACACCAAAGGTTTTGAAAACAGTAATAATAAACCTTCGGAACGGTATTAGAATCAGACTATTCATAAGTGAAGTTCTATTAATTCCAATAATTTATATTTTAGACAATTTTAAACTGAATTTCTTAGCGTTATCAAACCTTCGACTCTGACCCAAGGTAGTGATGATTAATTAGCTTCGGCCAGAAATCCATACGTAACAATATTATTACGTTTACAACTCAGTCAAAATTTGACTTTATAATTAGTAAGTGAAAGTACAATACTTACTAGACAAAGACAGTGGTGCGGTCATCTCTGATGGTACAATCTGTGGAGACTCCAACGGCGCAGCTGGCTGCAATACAAACTATTTAAAACAATAATCTACTTCATGGGCTTAAACCTCTCCAAGAGTGGAGAAAGTTTCTATAGGATACAGCAGCTGCAGGTCACGGGTTTGATTCTCACCCAGGACATGGATTTATGTGCATTAATATGTCTACAAGTCCTGAGTCTGGGTGTAATTATGTATTTAAAAACAAAACAAAGTTGTATAGGTAGTATAACGGTTATATGGTTCATAGTACAAGCTCTGCTTAGTTTAGCCACAGGTTAAGCCGCATGTGAAAAATTTCTCAGGATATTAAGGGGGTTAATATATTAATATTTGAATCAGGCAGTATTCTTGTTTGTTACCTTATAAAATA
Source organism: Achlya flavicornis (assembly GCA_947623365.1). Lineage (NCBI taxonomy): Eukaryota > Metazoa > Arthropoda > Insecta > Lepidoptera > Drepanidae > Achlya > Achlya flavicornis. Next base: position 758,065 of record OX392491.1, on the reverse strand, counting down.
AAATAAAAAAGCTATCAATAAAAAAACAAGGGCTTGAATGAAAGTCGTCACTTCAAATCCTAAAATGATACTATAACCGAATATAACCTAACCTGGGTAAAGTACGTAAAACTAATAAGACTTACAATAGCTGGTGGCACCACAGCATGTTCAGGCTCGTACACAGGCTCATACGGAGCATACGTAGGGTGTTCCGGAACTGTTGAATTGGGCACCTCCACTGTTATGTTGGGCACTATGCATTCTGTGTCGGCCACTACTTGATACGGCATCGGCTGTGGGTATTACTAGTTACTAGTTTACTGTGTATTATCCAAGCCAGGCGTTTTTTAGGGTTCTGTAGCTAAATGGCAAAAAAACACAACCCTTATAGATTCATCATGTCTGTCTGTCCATCCGTATGTCACAGCCACTTTTTTCCGAAGCTATAAGAACTATAATGTTGAAACATGGTATGTAGATGTATTCTATGAACGGCATTAAGATTTTCACACAAAAATAGAAAAAAACAATGAATTTTGGGGGTTCCCCATACATAGATAACCACATAACTTTATGTTGCCAAATAACTATATGTTGTGTAAAGTTGTGTTCCTGCACGTGAGTAAGGTTGCCAGAGCTCATAGGGGAGGGGGGATAGGTTGATAACACGTGAGCGATTTGTATGGAACCCTCGGTGCGCGAGTCTGACTCGCACTTGGCCGGTTTTATTTAAGTCTTGTGTTTAATGACAGTCACAACATGGTAACTGATGATGTGGCCAAAGGTGGTAAGCTCACAAAGTTTAGAAGGAACTGTCACTCAAGTGCAGCTGTCAGAACACACTGTCAGGTGCTTAGCTACAGATTTTCAACTAGGTAGTAGCCAGTATGAGGTAACGTAGGCAACTTGCATCCTATTGGATAAGGTCATTCTTAAAACATGCCACAAATTCTAGCTTACTCTCTTTTGCCATGATTTGCTGGTCACATTTTGACTCTATAAATCACCAGCATAGATTATTGGAAAGACTATAAATATGATAAAAGACAGACAGCTTACAGGCAAGAGTGTTATTTAGGTCAAATTTCATACATTCTATTATTTATAGTATTATTTCTGGAATTATCTATATAATCTACATAACACTGCAGCATAATCTGAGACAGGTTCCTTGGCCTCTCTCACAGCTCATAAGCGTATAATGAATTCTCTTTTATAATATAGGTACATAAATGCTTTTGTTTTTGTATGAGTCCAAAATATGTTCTTTTCTCTTTCATTGCAAACAATAGAACATAAGTAGATCACTAACCTGGCCGCTAAACTCGATGCCGTGGCCAGGGTACTCCACAGGGACCATGTCAATAGGTTCCCTAAACTGGGGGCCCAAACTTGATGGCACATTCTGTGGGCCCCCATTTTCATAATCATCAGCCAATAGCTGCTCCTCTTCCTCATTACCAAGGTTGTAGTCAGCGAGGCTCTGGTCTCCTAAATCGTCACCTAACAAATCTTCACTGCGAACAAAATAATAATTATTGATTTAGTTCGCAACACATGGGGCCGTTTATCCAGCACATGATTTCACACAATTGAACAGTTTTAGCTTAAACTTTAACTGGATATGAGAATTAAATCTTTTAGAAGGTTAGTAATCGTATTTTTATGTTGTTTATTGATGTTTTAATGCGAAAATACAATAAAATAACACGAAATACTAACTTGTCCGACATGTTGACAAAAATAATTTATTTAATCAGTGTTGCCAGATGAATTATGAATTTCACGTTTCGATACGCTCACAAAGAGTCCTACCTAAAATAGTACGCAAATTGACTTTTGAGTACCCAGCACAAAATTCTACAATGTATGTACTACAGTGAAACCAAAGAGAATATAACTACTACGTTAAAGTGAAACTTTGTGAGCAGGTTCGAAGATGAGGAATTTTCTTATAATACCTTTATGGTCAAAATACCTGTCAAGCTGTAGCTAATTCGAACCGAACGATTTTTAAATCGATTCGAGTCGAAATTTGATAAATCAATTCAGAAAAAGAGGATTAATTGAGTGCCTATACCTACTAGAGTACGTGCCGTGAGCACGATACGTGCAACGATACGTAGGGGATACCCTATAGTGGTTTGTGGTGCAACACTGCCTTGAAATGAGCTGCGCGTTCATAGTTTGAACGACTTAATACATAATCAAAGAATTTAAAAAGTCACGATGCCCTATGAAAATCTTTGTACATAATAATGACTGTTAATGTCCCATTTTTTTCGATACTTTTACGGAAAACAAATTAAAAGGAACTCATATCATCATATCGACATTTTTTCTGCCAGTAAATCACTAGTACACTATTTATGACTGGTTCTATATGCAAACTGCTCACACTTCGCAAAAATTAATAGAGTATGGACTCACAGACATATGAACAAGTATGGACTAAGGCTTGTTCATATGTCTGTGGGACTAAGGTCCACAACTTTCGTTTTGGCACAGTCTGGCGAATTTTATGATAAAATAAAACAATGAAAAAATACTTATAATACTTTTAATTTTTGAATTCGTTTTATTTATTTACTAACTTTCTTTTTCTTTCAGAGTGCCAATCGTGCAGCATCCTTAACTGTCACAAATTGTGGCAATGGCAATTCTAGGGGTGTAAAAATATATAGAGATGAGCTTAGTCAATACCTTGTAGGTACCTTATTTATTTTGTATGTACATTTAAAATTATATTAAAAAATTCCACGCTCGCCCTACGCAACAGCTTTGGCACGATAACGTTTTTGATTAATTTCATGTATCATATATAATGCCATGCTCGTAGCCACTGCCTGCGAAAGAAAAACAATTATTAGAATAATTTATTTAACATGGCTGTTTTCAACAATATAACGAACTAGCTATCTAGTGATAAAAAGTATAATACTCGGGGATAATGTAGCTTCCTGTTAGAAGATTTTTTTGAATCCGACTGGTAGTTCCTGTGATAATCACCCGTTTAAACAAACAAAAAACTCTTCCGCTGTATTATATTGCTATAAATATCTGTTGAGCTAAGATAAACTAGCGGCAAGCTATGACCACATATCTATACCCTAGCCAAAAAGAGATAGGTACCTACGTCTAGTGAGAAAAGGCGATCCCCAGGATAAAAAAATATAACATAAAACTTGCGGTATGGTTAACCGCAAGTTTTATGATAATTTTACCTCCACAACAATGATTCCTATAACTGTATTGCCAGCTGAATATACTAAATCCATAAAGTAGTCTGATAAAGCATCACCGCAGCCAACTTTGAATACATCCTCTTTCGTACACTCCTCATAGTTACTTGTATCAACATTTTGGATTTGAGGACAGCATGTTGGAGGCAGCTGAGCCAGCTTGCCTTCATAAGAGTCTGGTCCAGTTGATCCACAGCATTGCAACTGAAATTGTATTTTAATTAGCAACTTGTGTGATATTAGAACTAATGGGGAACAGCAGCACATCATTAAATCGTATTAAAACAATCAGTACCACGTCTATCGATCTAGTCAACGGCTTCGAGTTTTGTACCAGCTATGAACATACGTAGTACCTTCTTGCCGAGCTTTTTTTGTAGCCTACTAGGAATGGAGGATGTATGTCGTGGAATGTATGTATTGTATATGCATTAGGTTAGATGGGATATTGCACTGAATCATCAGTCATGCGATTAATCTTGGTTTTGCTGGTACAGGTACCTAGCTAAATAAAGAATTGATTGTCGATACTGTGAAGTTTTAATAATTTAATCCTCTAGCGCTGTACAGAAAGAAGTAGTACAATAAGAACAGGGATTGCATTGTAGTGGCACATTTAAAGAGTTTTCACTTACAACTGTCTCAATTCCATGTAAATTATCAGCGTAGATGTCATCCTGAAATGTTTCAGTTACCCAATCCAAGAGCATTTGTTTCGTGCCGTCCATCTTTCCTAACAATATCGCCACAAAGATCATTTTCAATATCGCAAGTATTAACACAATGACTGCATACTGAAAACAAGTTAAATATACTATATTATCACAGTCTAATAACCATATTTTGTTATTATGTAGAGGATTTGGTTTGATTACAACCTCACCAGAATAAGTGTTGATGTGGCTCTAGGGTTATCACCTATTGGACATAAATCCAAGAGTAATTAAGCTTCTTTAGATGCTTGAAGGCGGATTTACAACTTGGTGATAGGGGGTACTATAAAGTACCCACCATGCTAGCATTCTTACGATGTTTTCCTTCACATTAACAATAGAGTTCGTTCTTCAGAATATTCGATATCAATATGCCAGGTTTGCTTGCATGCCAGGCAACATTCAGAGGAAACTCGTTGTGCAGCTAAGCTGATTTATGCTGGCATCAGTCACAAAATCAATTTAATGGACGTGAACTAAGCACATGTTGAAGGACTAGTATTGAGATTGTTAATAACGTGGATGCAAGATTTCTACTAGCTTTTACCCGCGGCTTCACTCCCGTGCCTGTTTCACTTCCCAGTAAATAGCCGTCTTTTACCTACAGGAGTACGTCATGGGGATCTTCAAAAAAGTTATGAAGAGATTTTTGCAGGGGTAACGCGCGAACAATACTCATGGTGTTGCAAGAGTCAATAGGCTTCGGTATCCGCTTACCAGGAGAGGGCCATATGGCTATTTCCAAAGTAGTACCTAGTATAAAAATAAGCACTGCAAATAATATATCAATCCATTGCACACAACAATCACATTTTCGCATATAACTACATATACTCATACGGTTATAAGTAGCCATCTTATTTCCTTGATAGGACCCCAGCATCCACAGAACGAGATGACGATAACGATACATCCAATAACAATGGTGACTGTTGTTATGGTGCTGATGTCCACTGGAAAGTCACTTAGATATTCATGTAACTCCACTCGTAGTAAGATGCCAACAACGAGGATAAAGATGCCTGTTACCTGTAATTTAAACATTAATAATCATAATAATTTAGTTGATAATACTTAGTTTTCCGCCCCACTGATTTCTATGATTCTGTCCAAATCGGTTCGGCCATTTCGGAAACGTTCCGCTCTGCTCTTTTCGTTACCGCAGCTGTATGGTCGTTTGTAATACACGAGTCATCACTCATCGACGTTACAGACCCTTCCCCTCTCCCCAATGAGCTCTGGCAACCTTAGTCACGCGCAGGAACTCAACATAAAGAGGTGGAGGTACTTCCCCAGTCGAGCTGCTCTTTGAGCGAATAAACGCTATGCTCTACCTCTCTTACCATTAAACTACCTTTTTTATAATTAAGTACATACAAACAGACACTTAATTTACCTAATTATCTTTATAGGTTTTATATATATTTGAAATATAAAAACATTATGTTTCTGCGGATATTCAAATCCATATTTTGCTTTTTGGACATACATAGGGTGCCCCACAATGTGAGAACTACGAAGGTAATTTTGTTCTGTCACCTTTAATATATGTTTTAGTTAGCACAAATAAAATATTGAAAATGAAAACTCACCAAAAATATTAAATTAAATAAAAACAAAACAATTTTCACAACAGTTTGTAAAATGGCACGAAAATCAGACATTTTAACTATTTTTGTTACTTAATTCATAAAATTATTAACACGTTAGCAAAAGTGTAAATATGCAACAAATACTCGTAATGTTTCTGGTTGTGGTATTTTAATATATCTATGCTTCAACTTGAACATTCAAGTGCTACTTTAGATACTGCAATAGATATAAATTATAATCATTACAATTAGTAACATGAATCATAAGTATTTATTAGAAAATATGATGTGAAATTAAAATAGAACGAAAATTAAAGTCCCGCGGATAAGTAAAATATGTTAAGGCGATGATAGTTCAGTGCAAGTGACTTCGATCGAATGATGTTGCGAAGGTCATGGGTTCGAATCCTACATTATGTTTGAGATTTCAGTCATTCAAAACATCTTGTGGAAGACACGCTGGTGCCATTTATAATTACCTACTTTGAAGTACCTACCTGGCTGACTGAATTCGTAGTATAGTCCCACAAACTTATCTGGCCCGGTGAGAGAGTCGCTGTTATCGCATTTGGTGAAACAAACAACCAATGACGAATGGCAGGAAGATTGACAGTTCAAACTGGCGTCGTTAGTTCCTCTTTTGGCCACCAGCCCCCCTAGACACAAAGTACATTTCGTTGCGTTTGCACGAATAGAAACGTTACAAAATGTATGAGATTGACATAAGGATACGCTAGATCCTAGCGTAGCCAAATGTCAATCTTATAGGTACATTTTGTAACGTTTTTATTCGCGTAAACGCAACGAAATGTACTTTGTCTAGGCCTACAGGCCAAATAAGTTTGTGGGACTATAGCCATGTATGACGTATCCAAACACTTATCGGTATGTTCCGGTGTTGGCACTCACACCCACAGACATATGAATAGTACAAACTCACACCACACGATAGGTACTGAAAATCTGTTTACTTAATCTGATTCGTTCGTTGTCGGTCAAGCAACCTTTTGTCATACTTGGATGCTATTCTTGGATGGTATTATAAAAATAATATCCAGGTGGCTGAGTACTTGTAAATGGGTCTCTACACCTTCCGCTATTACGACGATAGTACGAATAAATAATTAGTATCGACATTTATATTATTGTATCGAATATTTAAAATATCGATATATGTTAAGTCGATAACGTGCAACACTATGCATATTTCAACTTGATTTCAACTAGGATTGCGGTCTTTCCAATCCCAGATAACTATGTAATAGTACGTAGTACTATTAAATATTCTGTGGTAATAGTCGGAGATTTCCGATCTTATACAAAAGGGTTCGTTTTGATCAACATAAAAGTTATTTCTTACTAAGTAGGTAGTAAAAAACATTGGAGATCTTTAGATCGATTTGTCAATCGATCGTAAAATCGATTTAAGAGATCGACCCTTAGAAAATGGTTATGGATTGGATGGAAACAGACGGAACGGAAAACCCTATTTATTTATTATAATTAATCAACAACAGCATTGCCAACTCTACGTCTTTTACGTAGATCTCCGCCTTTCCTGAAAACCTACGATCCCATTAGTCCCAGTCTACGTACCTATTTTTAATAAATTTAACAAATTTGGAAATAAAAGTACGTAGATCTAACTTTCCAAATGTAATAGCTATCTGGCCTACGCCTGACGTCTTTTTTTGAATCCGAGTTGGCAACTCTGGTCAACAATTTGACTGACAACAATCCGAAAGTACGTAGTACTCTCTCGTTAGAGTACTATATTCCTTGGTAGTACCACAGTAGATTTTGATAGGCATGGAAATTATTGCTACTTTAAAGGAATTCTCATTTGATGATATTATTATTTTTTATAGCATGATTTCACTTGCGATATATGATTTGCAATGATTTGTAACCTACGTCATCGATGCTGATCGACGGTATTTTTCACAAAATCATGTGCGAGTATCGCACGCAAGTGTCAAATTATCCCTGATGCAAATTATATATACTTTCGTAGCAAAAAAATATTTTTCTATCCTGCTACATAACATGTTAAAGAAGTTAACACTTTATGTCACTTGATTTAAGGTTTATTTTTGAATACTCTTAAAAGCTAATCAATGATAAAGTTTTTTTTTTTTTTTAATTTGTTCATGACCATGGATACAAAGTCCTTCAGTCGCATACATTTTATTTATATTCTTAAATATTCTTTATACCTAACATGTAACAGGCTATGTCATGGACGGTAACAGATGTGACATATGAAAACAGAATCATATTCTTTATCACCTGCTACTTGTGATTTATGCCATGCCTAGATTTTGATATATCTACTGTGGTAGTACTATTAAATATTCTGTGCCGAAAGTAGGTATTTTGTTTGGCTCAATTTATTAAATTATAACCTATTTTCCCCGAAGATTTGCTTGTTAGCTTTATATATTATAATCTATCATGACTGAGTCTGACTGCGAAATAGAATACTTGGACGAGGACGCGGACATCATTCAGCAATGTTTTCAATCTGAGCAGGCACCCGAGGCATACGAGCCAATTTTGAAACCTAGGCCAGAACCAGAACCGAAACCTGAAGAAAAACAGACACCTTTGCTTGTCGAGCGTCGGTCCGTTGGAAAATCAAGAAAAAAAAGGAAACGGGAAGAGGATGATTCCGACTATGATCCGAGTGAAGAAGAGGCGCCGCCAAGCCCGCCAGAAAGCCCGCAATTTAAGAAAAAGAAAATGCCTAAACCTGTGAAAGTTCTATACCGACCGGGGAATACTCAAAAAGTTACGCCTCCTTCGAAACCACTTTTGAAAATGAAGATACGACCAAGTCCCGTTCCTCCCGGTGTAGTTACCAATAGAAAGAAAATGAATATAAGGGTACCGGATTATGATGACCCTCTGTGTTTACCCGTTAAAGCTCTTATGAACAATCAGGGTGATATGAAAAAGCTGGAGAATTGGAACAATGTCTGTTTGGAGCACTTTAAACATTGTGACACCATGCTGAAGCCGGAGAGAGGAGAAACCAAGAGCTCTGTCCGGACTCTGGTGTTGCGAAACGTGCCAAATAAACAAACAGGTTAATTTGTTTTGAAACTTATTAGTATTAGACGCTGTAAATATAAAATGGTTAGTGTGATTGCCTTAGTTAACATAATAAAGATAAAATAACATATAATACTGAAAAATAATAACTTTATTATTGTTAATCTTCATTAAATACTTCCTTTCCACACAAGGTTCGAACTGAAAACTCTTCTTTTACCCCCTTAGCCGCTGATTGTTGAAAACCTTTCCTTAGTGCCTATGCCATGCATAGGTAGAAAACTCAATGAATGCAGTTTCTCGCAGCGGGATCTCATACTATAGCTTTCAGAAAAATACCTAAATTGCTTGAGAAAATATCACTATTTGGTGTCTATTTAGAAGAAAATAATCAATATTATGTCACTATTTGACGCCCTGAAGCACTGGCAACCCTGGCCTACGGTATACATCAGGAACCTGTGTCCAAAATGTCAAGTGTCTTAAGTCTATACTACAAAAAACAACAGACTGGATGAACGACCATAATCTTGAAATAAACTTTTTAAAAACTAAATTAATGATTTTTCACCCTTATCAGAAGACACCTTTAAAATTAAATTTCATATATAACGGTACGAAACTAGAAGTCGTAAATGAATTCAACTTGCTAGGTTTAGTTTTAGATACACACATCAGTTGGAAACAACACATTCAAAAAACCAGAACAAAGCTATCCAGATTTACATATGCGCTTCGTGAAATTAAAAAAACTACTGATCTTCCTACTGCACTTGTTTCCTATTACGCCTATGCTCATGCATGGATTAGCTATGGAATTATCTTATGGGGAAACAGTACCGATTCACACACCATCTTTACACTCCAAAAAAAACTAATACGTATTATAACCAATATAAAAGATACAGACAGTTGCAGACCGCATTTCCAGAAACATAAAATTCTTACATTAACAAGCATCTATATTTTAGAAATATGTAAATTCGTTAGACAAAATACAGATATTTATAAAAAAAGAGAAGACGTACATTCCAAACAACTGCGATATAAAAGTAGATTAATGGTCCCATCCTCCCGATTAAAAATGCACCAATTGAGTCCTTTTGTAATGTCCATAAAAATATACAATAAACTACCAGAATTATTAAAACAAGAAACAAATAATAAAGTATTTATAAATAAATTAAAACAACTATTAATAACAAAATCTTACTATACTATAAATGAATACCTAAGCGATAAGTTAAGCTAATGATTAAATTTTAAATAATTTTTCCTCCTCTCTCCTACATTGCTTGGTGCCCAACAGGGTCCTTAGTATATAGTGTTATTTATTTACCTTAAGGTGCCTATGTAACATTGTATACCTATGTAAGGAAAGCAAAATAAATAAAGTATAAAGTATAAAGTAATTAAAGTAATGCAGTAATGTAATTACCAGGCCCGTGTGGGTTGCTAGTATATAAATAACTAGAGAAGTTATATTTCAATTTCAGGCAAAGTAGAAACAACAATCTGGAGCAAAACATCGGTAGAAAACAAAGACGGCGACAAAAAGTCCGAGATATTCCAATGCGTACTACCCCGTTACAAAGAGAAGTCCATTATGAATGGCATGATGTTCCACAATAAGAAGACCCGTCCTACACACGTCATTGATGAAACTATTCTGACGAGAGAGGAACATAAAGATGGCGAGGTTCTTGTGGTTTATAAACCCAAGGAGGCATTGTCTGCAGTGTATAAGCTGTACGACAAACGAAGGTAAAAAACTAACAAGTCGTTATTATGCACTATTGACTAAATGATTGACAATGATGATCAGACATTAAAGAATCATGGCGAGCTCCATACATTGATTTGTACGAAAAAAAATAAAACATTTTAGAGGGTTTTGAATCACTTCCAATGTTGAGATTACATTACCAGCAACATATTAATATACTTGAAATATTTTATAAACCCCGCAAAATATAACAACAACATAATGGTTTTGGTCGCGAATAGTCGCGATTCGCCGGCATCCCATAGTAATTATCATTTTTATCCCGGGGTTCTAAAAATATTTTAAATGGCTCTAGTTGTTCCTTAGGCACCAAGGATCAATTATAACGTCATTCCAAGTCTCTAAAAATCTTTATTTTTTTCTACAAATCTCGCCATGATCCTTTGTGTATCGCTTTTCATAATAGGGTTTTTAGCGTTGCTGATAAAAAATAATCTTAGCTATAGTAATAGAAGAACCCAAAAAGTCTAAATTATTTATTTAAATAGACCTCTGCAGGCACTTATGAATAGTCTAACTCTAATACTGGTTTGGAGACGAGCCACCAATAAACTCATCAATTACTTCAAAACAAGCTTAGATTAATTACATAACATTTGCATTCTGATCTCAACAATAATTGGGTATTCAGACAGCAATACTACAAAGTAGACTCAATCGATATTTCATAACTCGGCGCAGCCCTCACAAGCAGCAACTGTTCACAAGTATGACGCGTGTGGCAGCCACTGCACACATATTAGAGGGAAGTGGCCGACCCGCCACCTAACGCTGCCAAGCAAGCATAGGCCAATTAGGTTTTTTGTATGTATAGTATGATTAATTGCTATTATTATATATATATCCTGGGACATTCCTCACACACGGTCATCTGATCCCAAACTAAGCAAAGCTTGTACTATGGAAACCAGATAACTGATATAATACATATACTACTTTTTGTTTGTAAATACATACTTAATATACATAATTACACCCAGACTCAGGACATACAGACATGTTCATGCACACAAATGCATGCCCTGTGTGGCAATCGAACCCACGACCTGCGGCGCTTTAGGTTAAGACTCCACGTCTTAACCAACTGCGCCAACTGGCCCGTCAATACTAATAATAATATTGTAATACAGTGAAGAAGAGAAAGATCCGGACGAAGAGAAGATGTTCCTGAAGGAGGCGACGTGCTGCAAGGTGTGCGCTCGCTGCTTCCAAACCTCATGGAGAGGCATCAAGAAGAATGACAACAAAATGAGTGAGTATATCAACATATCATAGTTTATGCCGCTATAAATAGTTAGTTTTTAGGGTTCGGTACCTCAAAAGGTAAAAAAGGAACCTTTATAAGATCACTCTGTGACTATGGAATGAGCTCCCCGCCGTGGTTTTCCCAATAGAGTACAGCATGGGGTTCTGCAAAAAGAGGTTTCTTCAAGGTCGGCAACGCGCGAGTGCTACCCCTGGTGTTGCAAGCGTCCATAGGCTACGGTAACTGCTTACCATCAGGCGGGCCGTATGCTTGTTCGCCACCTCGGTAGAATAAAGAAAAAACACTCTTGTCCGTCTGTCTATCTTCTGTGTAAAGATAAAAGATAAAGGATAAAGATATTATTTTGATTTATTAGACACCAAATTAGTACAATTACACAAAAAAGAAACAAAATATATTATAAAATAAACATAACATTAATTGTACTAGTTGGCATTGTGTGTCAGCACCCACAACATCCACGCTTGAAATCGCGAGCCACGAACGAATCCTGTTCGTTCGTGGCTCGGCTCGTGCTCTGTTCGCGTAGCATGGACGCACCATAAGGTGTAACTTCCCCAGTCGAGCAGCTCTTTGAGAGAAAACGCTATGGTAGTGTACCAGTATTGTGTAAAGTGTATGTGCAGGAACGGTGCTGTGTCCGATCTGCGGGCGCACGTACGTGACGGTGCACAACCTGCTGTCGCACCTCAAGACCCACTCCACAGACGACGTCAGGAAATGCAAGCGGGTCATATCCGCCGCGCTCGCTGACGTGAGTCTATCTATTGTACGCGCGGCGTGTTTAAGAGGCCGTATGCTAAATTTCGCTGATTTACGTGATTTTACAGACGTGATTTTACGGTTAAAATACTGTATTTCTATAAGTTTTAATGCACAACATGAAAGATTATTTTAATTATTATCTAAAAAATGAGCTACTTTTTTAATTTTATTATTTAATTTTGCTTAATCGAACTCACACTGGCGGCTGTTTTAGATTTTTTGCTATAAAAGGTTTTGAATATCACATATTTACGAGTTTTTGACGTCAAAACGGTATGAAAAAATTACAGTATATTGTTAAGAAATTCATCTATACGATATATGAAGCACTTTTTACCACTTTAATATAATAATTTTGAGTAAAAAAATATTTAACTTAGTCAAATTTTTTTTAGAGACAATGGGCGAAAAATTGCTTTTGATTTAGGTTACTTAGAACTTCCTTTCATTAAAATTACAACAACATAAATAAACTTCAGTTAATAAACAATCCATTTCCTGAAAAAAAAAAAAAAAAAGTTCGATAGTTTAAAAATCTTTTAAAATAACCTAAATCTCCCAGTTAATAAAATAATAAAATAAAGAGGTAGCTCATTCATTAGATCAATTAAAATGATATTTTAGATTGTGAATTAAAACTTGTATAAACACATTATTTTTACTGTAAAATAAAAAAAAAAATCAGCAAAATTTTGTATACGGCCTCTTAAGCGCCCTCGCTGCGGTCGTTTTTTTTTCAACCGACTTCAAAAAAAGGATTAGGTTCTCATTTCGGTTGTTTTTTTTTATGTTTGTTACCTCATAACTCCGTAATTTATTAACCGATTTGGAAAATTCTTTTTTTATTTGGAAGTGTACATCCCGTTGGGTCATCAGATCAGAATTTGATTACTTCTTAAATAAATAAATAAAATCTGTTTAAACTTAAGTTACACGTATCGTAATATACTATTTGTCACTGAATTCTTCCACTGTACTATTTTTTCAATTAAATATTTGAGAAACACCAACAATATTGTTGCTTACCGGCACCATATTGAGTGTGTGAGTTTCAGCGCCAGGTGGCAGAATATGGAACTAAATTTAAATGACTAACCTAGGCAATTAGTTAAAAATTATCGACCCAAGTAATTTGCCCGGCTGTCTGATTGAATGGCAGACCGCTAGTTGTACGGCGCCGCACACTGGGGCAGGATGGGACACATGCGCGAAAAAAAAATCTATTTAATATTATTTTATTAGAGGGCATTTGACAATTATTTGATTTGATTATTAGTTTCAAAGTTTCATAATCTGAGGTTCGTTGCATTTTACTCGCGCGCAATACACATGTGAAATGTCCACGCCTTTATTTCTAAGTCCTTAGATAGGACCCTAACAGTATTTATATAATGTCTAACTAATAATATTTTTTGCGAATTAATATTTACAAATGACTAGCTGCCCGGCGCGACTTCGTTCGCGTGGTGCTACCCTACCCTACCCTACCCTACCCCACCCCACCCTACCCTACCCTACCCTACCCTACACTATCCGACCCTACCCTACCCTACCCTACCCTACCCCACCCCACCCCGCCCTACCCTACCCTACCCTACCCTACCCTACCCTACCCTACCCTACCCTAGCCTACCCTGACAGCAAAATCCCCATTAACAAAATGATCCGCCATTTATTGAATTAATTTGTTACAAAAAATGTGATAAATGAAGAACCGCTCGTCCGATTTTGTGCAAACTTCACATAAACCATCTACTAAATAGTCCGAACAAAGCCTAAACATTTGGTTTGGATAGGTGAGCCCGTTCTTGAGTTATAAAATTACAACGAAAAGTGGCATTGATTTTTATATATATAGATTGTCAAATGCCCTCTAATAAAATAATATTTTCAAATAAATTCATTTTCACGCATGTGTCCCATAAATCCTGCCCCAGTGTGCGCCGTTTAGTGAAAAGGCTAGGCTGTTAATTGAACGGCTATTTAAGCAAGTTGGCTGCGAAATTTACATAGATAACAATGAAATGATAATCGTTTGTTGTTTACAGATCGTGAACTACCACTACAAGTGCAGGATCTGCCAGCAGAAGTTCAACACGATCAAGAGTTTACTGCGACATGTCGATACACATACATGTGAGACATTTTTTTTTTACTGCCCGCCTGATGGTAAACGCTTACCGTAACCATATGGCAACTTGCAACACAAGAAGCATCGCTCACGTGTTACCGACCTTTTCCCCCTCCCCTATGAGCTCTGGCTCACTTACTGACGCGCAGGAACACAACTTTACACAACATAAAGTTATTTGTCTGCGGTATTCTGTAAGGTGGAGGTACTTCCCCAGTCGAGCTGCTCTTTGAGCTAATAAACGCTATGCTCTACCTCTCTTAAAACTTTCTCAAAACTTTATATATAACGGTAACATACAGTAAGAAGAATTTCGTAAAACTCGTAAAAAATTGTGGTTTTGAAGAAAAAAAACAAAGATAAATAATATCCAAATAATAGTAGGTATAATATGGTGGAAATAAGCTCGAGTCCGTCCGTCCTTCTGTCTGTCAGTGGGCTGTATTTCATGAACCATAAATAGGTAGACTTGAAATGTTCACAGAATGTGCATTTCTATTGCCGCTATAACAGCAAATAATAAAAATTTGAATTAAATTTGATACGCCACAAAAGAAATAAAGTTAAAATTAAAGGGGGCACCCATACAAGAAACATCTTTACGGAATCCTTGGTGTGAGAGTCCAACTCGAACTTGCCTGGTATTTTTTTAAATTGTATAGGACTACGTATTTGACCACAATCTCACCACGGTAAGTGATGATGTGTCCGAAGGTGGTGCACACACAAAGCCTAGAAGGAACTGGCTCTCAAGTGCAACTGTCGGAACGCACCGATAGGTGCTTGGCGGCAGACTTTCCACTTGAGGGTGGTAGCCAGCCAGGTGGGTACTACGAAGTACCCTCGTACTCGAATATAATTGTTGTTTTTATTTTCAGGTACGGAACCATTCCGATGCGAAGTTGGCAACCATTTCATGAATTAATGTTTACTTTTAATGAATCTTATTTTGTAGGTGTTAAGGTCTAAATTGTCATGAAAAATGTATATATTTCTATTATATGTAGTAACAGTAATGTTTTTTTTTATAAACCAACTCTGTGTCCAACAGTGATACCTAAATTACACCTTTACGTGCCTTCCGAGGCACGGAAACGCTCGATATGAAATACCACTAGGCGGTCACCCATCCAGGTACCGACCACGACATACGTAGCTTAACTTTGCCGATTGATTAAGAACGGCTAATCATGCTACACCACGAGCGCTTCCTACATAGTTACATACATACACTGCAAGTTAAATAAAAGCTTGTACTAGCTGTGCGCCGCGGTTCCACCCGCGTTCACATCCAGTATGTTTTATTGCTATACTATGGTACAGTCGCCAGTGATGCAAACACCAATATTTCAATTATTAAAAGAAACAAAAAACCCGACTGCGTAAAACAAAAATTAACTGAAAAGAGAATAAATTAAATTATTAAAAGAAACAAAAAACCCGACTGCGTAAAACAAAAAAAATAGAAAAAAACCGGCCAAGTGCGAGTCAGACTCGCGCACCGAGGGTTCCGTACAAACCTGTAGGTATATAAGTAAATGGTAGTATAGACCTGAGTATTTGATATTAATTTCAATTTATGACCTATTAAAAAAAAACTACTTACTAGATCTCGTTCAAACCAATTTTCAGTGGAAGTTTGCACCGTAATGTACATCATATATTTTTTATAGATTTATCATTCTCTTATTTTAGAAGTTACAGGGGGGGGGACACACATTTTACCACTTTGGAAGTGTCTCTCGCGCAAACTATTCAGTTTAGAAAAAAATGATATTAGAAACCTCAATATCATTTTTGAAGACCTATCTATAGACACCCCACACTTATGGGTTTGATGAAAAAAAAAAATTTGAGTTTCAGTTCTAAGTATGGGGAACCCCCAAAATTTATTGTTTTTTTTCTATTTTTGTGTAAAAATCTTAATGCGGTTCACAGAATACATCTACTTACCAAGTTTCAACATTATAGTTCTTATAGTTTCGGAAATAAATGGCTGTGACATACACGGACAGACAGACATGACGAATCTATAAGGGTTCCGTTTTTTGCCATTTGGCTACGGAACCCTAATTAACTGAAAAGAGACTAAATTAAATCATTAAAAGAAACAAAAAACCCGACTGCGTAAAACAAAAATTAACTGAAAAGAGAATAAATTAAATTATTAAAAGAAACAAAAAACCCGACTGCGTAAAACATAAATTAACTGAAAAGAGAATAAATTAAATTATTAAAAGAAACAAAAAACCCGACTGCGTAAAACAAAAAATAACTGAAAAGAGAAAAACAAGCTCCTTTAATCTATAGAATTTTGAATAGAACTTGAATGTTGTAAGATATTGTAGTCGGGGACATACCAATAACCTAAGTATGTTTTTTTTTGTAATATTTGTTTATCCCCGACTGTCCATGCAATAAAAGTGGTTTTTTGCAGTTTACGTCAAAATGGTAGCATAAAAGTATTACAATATATACATACATGGAATGGGCTATTTACAAGCTTTCATTTGATACCCATATTGTTATAATAAAGACATTTTTGTTTTTAATACCCCCCCCTCTTTTTTTATTCGTAGACGCCATATAAAAATAATATACCTTCGCTTATATATATAATATATATTCGCTTAAGCGATAAGGCCGCCTATATTGTATAACTTCCTCTAATTTGTGTTGTTGTAATCATGTGCTCTATGTAAGTGTATACAATAAAGAATATTTCATTCATTCATTCATTCATACCCTATGACACTCCCACAGTTAAGACGAATCTAACGACACCTCATATGTTTAAATCCATCAAGCCGTTTAGGCTGCAGAGCGTGCCAAAGAAATAGACATACATACATACATAAATACATACATACATACGTACATACATACATACATACATACATACATACATACATACATACATACATACACACGAAAAATAAGTAGGTATATTTATGCCAAAAATCCAGGAGAGGGAAAAAAGGAGAAATTAAAAAATCCCTTGTTGTTCTTTAGAATAGTAAGAATTTTTCTATTCTTCTCCTTAGTTTTAAGTTTGGCAAACAAATATTACAATACAAATTATGATTTTACAGACATTTGAAATTCCCCTAAATATCGAGGCACGCTGACGGTCACGTGAACGCGGGGTGACGTCATTTTACATCGCTCCGTTCACTCATATTAGTCGTTAGCGGTGGTACGTAGGTATCTTGAGCTATTAGTGGAAAGTATTTTGGATTTGAATTATGGATTTGTAAAAGGGCAACCGTAAAATCTACATAAAATAGATGGACTTATGGTTGAAATGAAATTAAATTGTTTACTTTGCCAGAAATGTCGTACAATTTAGGTGGAATCTTAAAATAAGGTCTACACATATCGCTACAGAATAGCATGCAAAACTATTTTAAATTGAATGTAATAATTAATGTAATATTATAAAGCAACATAATTAAATAAGATGTCTAAATCATATACAATTATTTTACAAGTTTTATTATTTATCGACGAATAGTTATTCCGTTGCCGCCGAAAAGCAAGACGAAAGAATGCAAATGCTTAAAATTTTATAGCTGCTACGCAAGTACTTATTTACCTTTTAAGTTTCATGTAATAGACAATAAATTAGTTATGTTTATCTATACCTATTTATACTCTTCTTAGTAAATTCAACTAAATAAATTGATATATTGCAAATGCAGCGAGTTGAATAGATGTACTTAACCTTTTCAAATTTTTTTTATACGACTAAGTCGGTAAACAAAGTCGGTAAGCGGTTACCGTAGCCATATGGACGCTTGCAACACATGAAGCATCGCTCATGCGTTACCGACCTTTCCCCCCTCCCCAATGAGCTCTGGCTACCTAACTCACGCGCAGGAACACAATCTACTTTATTTATCCAAATAAATAAAATTAAAGTGTATGTTATGTAATATCAACTTTTTATGAAATGCACATGAAAGTACCTATATACGGTTGACGACACTCGTTGGGTTTAAGCCGCTAAAAGTTCGGCATAATCTGATCGCGCTCCCCCCTTGATGGTCGGGTATCCTACGAGGATTTTCCCACGCTAATAAAAAAAACCGGCCAAGTGCGAGTCAGACTCGCACACCGAGGTTTCCGTACAAACCTGTAGGTATATAAGTAAATGGTAGTATAGACCTGAGTATTTGATATGAAGTTAAATTTATGACGTTTTAAAAAAAAACTACTCAGTACTCACTAGGTCTTGCACTAGGTTGGCATGGTAATGTACATCATCATTTTAAGAGAGGTAGAGCATAGCGTTTATTCGCTCAAAGAGCAGCCCGACTGGGGAAGTACCTCCACCTTACAGAATACCGCAGCCAAATAACTTTATGTTTTGTAAAGTTGTGTTCCTGCCCGTGAGTAAGGTCGCCAGAGCTCATAGGGGAGGGGGGATAGGTCGATAACGCGTGAGCGTTGCTTCGTGTGTTGCAAGCGTCTATATGGCTACGGTAACCGTATGCTTGTTTATCGACTAAGTCGGATAAAAAAAAAAAAACATTTTTGGTGGATATTACCACTTTGGAAGTGTCTCTCGCGCAAACTATTCAGTTTAGAAAAAAATGATGCTAGAAACCTCAATATCATTTTTTAAGACCTATCCATAGACACCCAAAACGTATGGGTTTTATTAAAAAAAATATTTTGAGTTTCAGTTCTAAGTATGGGGAACCCCCAAAATTTATTGGTTTTTTTTTTCAATTTATGTGTGAAAATCTTAATGCTGTTCACAGAATACATCTACTTAAGTACCAAGTTTCAACATTATAGTTCCTATAGTTTCGGAAAAAAGTGGCTGTGACATACGGATGAACAGACAGACAGACATGACATGACGAATCTATAAGGGTTCCGTTTTTTGCCTATTGGCTACGGAACCCTAAAAAGGTACCTTCTTATAAAAAAAAATTTTCTCCGAAACGGCTGAACCGATTTTGACGGGATTTATACTCTCAGATAAGCTTATGTTATAAGAAGTAACTTACGTTTCATTTATTTAAGAATAACTATTTTTCCACGCAAAAACACCGTTGTCGTATGCGGGTTAAACACTAGTTTGTTCCGGCTGATTTCCAAAACGGCTGGACCGATATAGACGAGACTTTCACTGGTAGATAGCGAATGTTATAAGTAACTCCGGTGGACTGGGGGTTGTATATTAACATTTTGGCATAACACATGATTTTCTAGTATTTATATTGGAAATTTAAAAACCAAAAAAGTCACTAACATCTGGGGAAACGTACCGAAAAGCGCGACCCCGTCAGGGTATTTTTTCTGTGAGCACGATTGACTGAGCGAGCGATGTAACATGACGTCACACGCATCGAGTACGGGCCGGTGGAATCCAGCGTCGCGCGCTCATTTTAAAATTCCATATCTCGGAAACTAGTTGACGTATCGAAATAATTCTTTCACACATATTTTTTATTTTCTATAGAAAATAAGGAGACCTAAAAATCTAAATTAGTGAACATTCTTCTTTCACTTCAACTTCACATGGAATGATATTTATTTGATAAAACACAAATTTATGTCGAAAATTCTCGAATTTATGAAAATTAAATGAAAACGCAACGTCATTTTGCAAGTATCACACTTCGATTCTGAATCTGGATCTTTTTACAATGATTTATTATTTTTTGAGAGCATTGATTTAACGGGGGGCACGGCAGTGCCCCCGCCGAGTCGAGCACGAAGCAAACACTGCCGTACCATCCTTTACTGGAACCATTTCGCCGCATTTCAGGCCCCTATTTGAGAACCTCTGGATAAGACCAGAATGCAGAAATTTTCGTCATCCAGTAAGCTATAATCACATACTTAAAATCCAAAATTTCAAGTCTGTAGGTCATTTAGTTGCGAAGTTAAGCGAAAGCAAAGTTTCGCATTTATGACACTCACTCACTCATGATCATCAAAATAGAACTAGTACTTCCCATAAACTCAGAGAGCTGAAATTTGGTACAGAGTTAGGGTTTAATGGCCACATAAAGGGAAAACTATAAAAACTAGGATAATCGAAGATCTGGAGTACCTGGTGACACTGATTAGAAAACATAAGAGCCCAACCACACTATTAGAGATCGACCAAACCGCCTTTACAAAAAATACTCAACTTGGTGGGCCGCTTCATTTGATGTCAAAAATACCGGAAAAAAATAAAAAAAAAGATTTGTAATAATAAAAAAAACTACTCGTAAAAAGAAAAAAACTGTGTCACATAAGAAAATCTAATAAAATAAAACAATATGCCCACGTTCCTACAAAAAGAAGTGAAATCCCACCAAAAACATTCTGTAAAAAACTAGCCAAGTCTCGATGGAGCTGCTTGTTTATTTCTAAAAAGTAATGAATTCTAGACAAAGTCGTGCCAAGTCTAAGGTTCCTTACTGCGATTTCTTTATTATTATAGTTAATGTTGTGTGACTTGGCCGTTGAAAAGTAAACAAGGGTACAAAACCAGGTGCTCCATGACACCATTGCACCAATCTGTCGCCAGAACCGCTACCCATTGACGATGGAAAATTGCCACTTGGAAAACGTTGATTCAATAACCAGTCAATTGTTGGCTTGATAAAGCTGCGTATTTCAATAATACTTATGTATAGGCGAGCCTGTGACAAACAGTATAATAAAATAAAAACCGGCCAAGTGCGAGTCAGACTCGCGCACCGAGGGTTCCGTACAAACCTGTAGGTATATAAGTAAATGGTAGTATAGACCTGAGTATTTGATATTAATTTCAATTTATGACCTATTAAAAAAAAACTACTTACTAGATCTCGTTCAAACCAATTTTCAGTGGAAGTTTGCACCGTAATGTACATCATATATTTTTTATAGATTTATCATTCTCTTATTTTAGTAGTTACAGGGGGGGGGACACACATTTTACCACTTTGGAAGTGTCTCTCGCGCAAACTATTCAGTTTAGAAAAAAATGATATTAGAAACCTCAATATCATTTTTGAAGACCTATCCATAGACACCCCACACTTATGGGTTTGATGAAAAAAAAAAATTTGAGTTTCAGTTCTAAGTATGGGGAACCCCCAAAATTTATTGTTTTTTTTCTATTTTTGTGTAAAAATCTTAATGCGGTTCACAGAATACATCTACTTACCAAGTTTCAACATTATAGTTCTTATAGTTTCGGAAATAAATGGCTGTGACATACACGGACAGACCGACAGACATGACGAATCTATAAGGGTTCCGTTTTTTGCCATTTGGCTACGGAACCCTAAAAACATCTCATCAAAAATATTAATGTGAAAATGGGAGCCAAGTTCAATATTAAGATAATTATGGTGTAGTTGTTGACTTCACCGACAAAAGACTTGCGATCTAAATGGGTGCCAAGTTCTGTAGACAATCCTGAAATTGATTTATAAGAATGTATAACATTCTTAAGTAAATTTAAAACATTATTTCTTGTGTTGTTTTCTGCTACAACAATGTTTGCTATTTAAAAACATGCCTTTTTAAATTTGAATTGTCAGTTTCGGAAATAAATGGCTGTGACATACACGGACAGACAGACGGACAGACAGACAGACAGACAGACAGACAGACATGACGAATCTATAAGGGTTCCGTTTTTTGCCATTTGGCTACGGAACCCTAAAAATATTTCCAGTACAGACGGACTTCTATTCTAATCATTGATAGAAGTCCGTCTGTACGTCTATTTTATGTTAGATCGGTGGTCGATTTGACGCTCCAAAAAGAAGAGAGCAGAAGTCAGCATTGTCAATGCTGAATGCACGTGTTGCACAATCAACAACAGCCTAAAATGAGACACTAATGTCCAATTACCAATACCAGTATGGGCTATTATCTCGCTTAACAAACATAGGTAGTCACAACAGATATGACATTACGTGTAAACAAAACAAAATTGACTTGTACCCACTAACGTATAAAGAATGTTCAACGGCAAAGTCACACAACATTAACTATAATAATAAAGAAATCGCAGTAAGGAACCTTAGACTTGGCACGACTTTGTCTAGAATTCATTACTTTTTAGAAATAAACAAGCAGCTCCATCGAGAATTGTCTAGTTTTTTACAGAATGTTTTTGGTGGGATTTATTTTACGTCAGGTGTTATGCTTAGAAACTCAGACCAAGAAAAAAAGGCTTAGAAAAATATAAAATGCCACTTTGCTCACATTGTGATAATCCAGGGGATTTTCATTGAATTGGCAATAAATAAGGAGATAAGGAGAAATAACCACAAATCATGGAATCTCCTGGAAAAGGAGAGTTTGCAGCACTGACAGTTGCTCTAATATTCCATCTCTATGGGAACAACACAAAATGATATACTGTTTGTTACTCTTTCACGCAGAAACTACTGAACGGATTTGGATGAAATTTGTCACACAGATAGAATATGTTCTGAACACACAGGAAACTTTTAATCGCGGGAAAACATTCGATCCCTCGGGAATGCGGGTGAAACCGCGCGGGACAGAAATATCTAAATATTGTTCGAAAATTTCGTGGAGTGATTGGATCCCCGGACCACCCCCCTGCCTACGGGCCTGAATAGGTAGACTAGGGGATGTAGATTGTGAGGTAGACACGGGATGTGCGGAGATTGGCCCCCGGTTACCATAACTACCGATCGATTGAGCTCGGCAGATGAGTGCCATTTGCAATGCATTTTCGATGCATGTTCGGAGTTTACGATGTTGGAGGAGGAAGGATGAAAAGTTATATTTTTGTGGATCTACTGCCGGTTTCTTTCGATCTATCCCTGATTTTGCTCATCTAGTTTTAGCCGTGAATATACGATAAGTTTCGCCAACTGCAATCGGTAGCACCTTGTTCTAGGCTAACCCTACATAGGTGTAGCCCTCTTCGGCTATTAGCCGTTACATATACTTAAATTCGTTGATAGATTCGAATAGATGCAAAGATGTGCCATGTATACGGCAATTATTAGTGGCAGAAAATATAATGACCACAAAAAAGATTTTTGTGGCCGATTATCTCTATTATCGCGGCGAGCGCTAGATTCAAGTTTGTGCTTTTTTAGGTAAATTATGTTGGTTAAATAATCATAATTTATATTACTATTTTTGGATTAAATAATCATAATTTATATCATTATGGAGACGATAGAGAATAGGAGGGGAAATATGTTTGGCCACCTTACACGACACGACGAGTTTTTCAAAAACATAATAGAAGGAAAGATAGAGGGAAAGCGAGGAAGAGGAAGACCAAGAATAAGTTACACAGATCAAATGAAGGCAAAAATAGGCGTCGTGTCGTATAGTGAGGTGCAAAATGTGGCTAATGATAGAGCAGAGTGGAAGAAGCTACACCGACAAGAGCACAGCTCTTAAATACAGAAGAAGAAGAATCATAATTTGGGTTCTAATTTCACGCTGAAATGGTGGTTAATTTTGGTGATCATTTACTATTTTTGGCAAAATAAAGTTTTTTTTGCCGTAAAATTTTACTAAATCTGGTGGTTCGTTACACATACGCCATTATTAATTATCAAAATATTTACAAAAGCCCTATCTTACGAATAATTATGCCAGTAACGTCTTGAGGGAACATCCTACAAATACCAACCACCAAAAAAAACATGAGGGTCATTCAACTTTTGAGGCACGAGCCAGGGGTTGCCCAGGTTCAACGACCTCACCCCTGACGTCATGATCTAATATTTTAGGGGTTCTATAATGAAGGGTCCGTAATGTGAATAATGGCATTGGATTTCGATATTGCTCATAGAACTTTGTCGGACTGCGACTGTCTTGACAATAAGGGCACATGGGGTCCGTGCTCAGGGTCCCCAGTCTACAGTCACGGGGGCCCCTAAAGACCGATCTATTCGCTTACACTACACAATGTTTTTTTGGGGTTCCGTAGCCACGTGGCAAAAAACGTAACCCTTATGGATTCGTCATGCCTGTCTGTCTGTCTGTCCGTCCGTATGCCACAGCCACTTTTTTCCGAAACTATAAGAACTATTCTGTTGAAAATTGGTAAGTAGATGTATTCTGTGAACAGCATTAAGATTTTCACACAAAAATAGAAAAAAAAACATTACATTTTGGGGGTTTCCCCTACTTAGAACTGAAACTCTTTTTTTTTTAATACAACCCATAAGTGTGGGGTGTCTGTGGATAGGTCTTTAAAAATGTTATTGAGGTTTCTAATATAATTTTTTTCTAACCTGTAACTTCAAAAATAAGAGAATGATAAATCTATAAAAAATATATGATGTAAACTTCCACCGAAAATTGGTTTGAACGAGATCTTGTAAGTAGTTTTTTTTAATACGTTTTAAATTGAAATTAATATCAAATACTCAGGTCTATACTACCATTTACTTATATACCTGCCTACAGGTTTGTACGGAACCCTCGGTGCGCGAGTTTACCTCGCACTTGGCCGGTTTTTTTCCTATATTAGGTAGGTATAAAAATTACCTTCAACATTCTAAATTTAATCGCACAGACATGACTAACGTGTTTTATTAAGGCGAGGTTCTCCGACGACCTGTAGGTATTTTACGCTACCTCGTACCCCGCCATTTGAGCGCGCTACGTATTCATCTACGCACGATGCAGCTATTCGCGCCAAAATTCACCGCGGCGCACCATTTGAAATTCCATTATGGCGTCCGATTTTATTTTGCCACAGTACAGAAAATAAAGCAGTAGATACTTACGTATTTAGATAATAATTAAGGTTCTAGGTATCGATTTGGTTTTATTGCAATACTAATATAATATTGTGAATGGAAAGACTGTAGGAATATTTGTTTGTTTATTTTATTTGTTGAAGCGATGTAGCTTGATTAGCCGTTCTTCATCAATCAAAAAAGTTAAGTAATTACCGGGGTGGACGGTATCCAGAGTTCCAGACGGGTGACCGCCTAGTGGGCCTTTTTTTATTTACAATCTTTTTATTAACTTGCAATGTATGTATGTATGTATGTTCATACAAATCAAATCAAATCTTGCAAGTAGAATTTCACCTACTTCCAGTGGTCGGATTGACTTGATATTTGGTATATTAGAAGACAATGCATGTACTAATCAACAAAATGTACAGTCACCAAAAAAAGCTGGAATTAAAAATATTTTTTTAACTAAAACTTATATTTTTGTTCCTCGAACATACACTGGACAGCAAATAAACCGGGCCACCCGCTACCTTGGAGCATTAATCCAATTTTCTCAAAAAGTATAAAACTTACAACTTACAATGTTATACCTAAAGAAAGTGTGTTTCATGATGAACAAAATGAATGAAAACACCTTAGGCTTAATCAATTTATTAAATGATTATTAAGGATTTTACAAAGAAGAGTTGTTTTCCAGTCGTGTTAATCGTTCGTAATCACCAAAGGAAAGAACAATTTTTGGCTGAAAAAAAAAGAAAAAATTGAAAAAATGTTTTTGGACAGTATTCAGTGTTCCTTCTCCTTGCTCGGGTAACTGCTAGCATCTTCGTATTCAAAGACCTCACGAGCCTGACGATGAAATCTTGGGGAATTGCATTCCACTCCTCTTCATTTGCGATTCGCAGCTCTGAAAGCCTTGTTGGAACAGGTACCCGGGCTCGAAC
Organism: Achlya flavicornis; assembly: GCA_947623365.1. NCBI lineage: Eukaryota > Metazoa > Arthropoda > Insecta > Lepidoptera > Drepanidae > Achlya > Achlya flavicornis. The sequence continues at coordinate 731,895 of OX392491.1, read as the reverse complement.
TCGACGTTTCAGCTCATCTCATAAGTGTTCTATCGGATTCGAGTCCGGACTTTGAGCTGACCAGTCCATCGTATGAATACCGACTTCGCGTAGATACTGGGTCACCACATGAGCAACATGAGGCCGTACATTATCATGCATCAACTGCATATCCTGCCCGATATATCCTACGTAAGGTACCATAAGGTCCGCGAGGATTTCAGTGATGTAGCGATGAGAAGTCAATATACATGTACGGCCCGTCGGTTTGATGAAAACTAACGCTGTATGTGCGGTTAACGAGATGCCGCCCCAGACCATTACCGATCCTCCTCCATAAGCAATAGTTTACTCGATAAACACTGAGAAATACGTTCTCCAGGGCGACGATATACTCTCTGACGTCGATTGCTTCCATGTAGACTCACCCTGGTCACATCAGGGCAGAGTAAATTGCCCCACTGCTCTAACCTCAAATTCCTATGCTCTCGAGCAAATTCAAGTCGTGATCGGCGGTGGCCTACCGTAGATCCTGGGCCTGTTGCAGCTCTTTTTGGAGTCAGGTTCCTTTCAGCAAGTCTCCTGCTGACGGTATCTGAACTTATGACCACTTGGCGTTCGTCACGCAGACTTTGCTGGACTTGAAATGCGTTCAGGCAGTGGTTTCGCAGATTAGTAAGTTGGATATAACGATCATCTGTTGCTGATGTAGCCCTAGGTCTGCCCGTACCTGGACGGCGGTCGATTGCTCCAGTCTCTAAGTGTCGTATGTAAACTCGTTGCACTGAATATGTGCTGATTCGAAGTCTTCGAGCGACCTCACGTTGCCCAACAACTGCTTGAAGTAGTGCTACAGCTTGAGCTTCTTCTTGAGGAGTCGTATCCATCATTGACCGTACAAAATAGCAAAAATACACGCACCTGAGCAAACGATGGACTAAAACTAAAGAAATTATAAGAGATATCACTGTATAAAAAAAAACGCTAAGCTTGAAATCTAGAGAAAATAGTGCAAATCGTTAGGCATTGGGTTTGTGCCATGATAACAATGTGAGTTGGCGGTGCTTTCGATTACATTTATGCTCATTTTAATCATCATGAAACGTACTTTGCGTAGGTATAACTTTGATAGTTGTAAGTTTTATACTTTTTGAGAAAATCGGATTAGAGCTACAAAAGAGCGGGTGGCCCGGTTTATTTGCTGTCCAGTGTAGTTCCTGAAATAAGCCGGCACTGCTAACTTCACACAAAGTTAGCGGGACCATACCATATAGAGAACAGGTACTCGTAGAAATCTTGAAAGTTAAATTTGAACCTTGTGATTAAACGACGCAAACCCATCGATTTGGGACTCGTTTGATTCTTCGGATCTTGACTACTCTGATCCATTGATTAAGTTAGTCGACTTAAGATTGATTAAGTATATAAAAAAACGTATATTTTACCTACTTACTCTGCTAAAAAGAACCTAATAAGTCGGTATACAGGCGGACGAGTCGGAGTAAATCGGATTCGCGGCGACGGGATAATTATTCATATCACTAAAACGCTTGTGTAACGTCACAGTAGGTGGTAAAAAAGTTACACGCTTGGTTTCCATACAGATTGAGCGACAGGCGGTATCTATTTAGATATTAATGTCTGTGGTTATACCAATGATAAATGTAAATGTTGGTTTTGGGAACAAAACAATGTAATATGATTAAAAATTAGTTGTTGTGAGTGTTTAAAATATTTAAAAAACCTATTTAAAATATTTTTGAAATACTTTTTGAAAAGTAAAAATACTTTATATTAAATAAATTAAAATGTTCCTGTGACAAACAATATCTACATTATGAACTTTTTCTGATTTCGCCTGGTGGTCTTGCTCTTTTCATTGGCTGGATGAATTTTCAAACTGGTTCCCTTTCACATAATCATATCAGCCTAATGATGTCCACTGCTGAACATATGCCTTCCCCATTAACTTCCACCTGGAACGGTTTTGGGCCGCTTGCATCCAGTGACACCCAACGACTCTGATCAGCTCGTCGGTCCACCTGGTGGGAGGTCGTCCCGCTCGGCGCTTTCCAGTTCGTGGGCGCCACTTAAGAACCTTCCTTCCCCATCGGTTATCTATTCTTCGAGCGATGTGGCCTGCCCATTGCCACTTCAGCTTGCTAACTCCACGAGCTATATCGGTAATTTTTGTCCTCGTTTCCACGTAGAGAAATTCCGAGCATAGCTCGTTCCATAGCTCGCTGAGAGACTGAGATTATTTATGCGGCCAGCAGTAAAAGACCACGTGTCTGTTTCGTGTGTCATAACTGGTAACACGCACTGATTGAAGACCTTTGTCTTCAGACTCTGAGGTATTCTGGACGTGAAGATATGCCGTAGCTTCCCGAACGCTGCCAAGCCGAGTTGGATTCTTCGATTGACCTCTTTATCGAAGTTGGACCTTCCTAGTTAGACAATTTGTCCTAGGTAAACATACTCGTCTACAACTTCGAGAATAGTGTTCCCAACAATCACCGGTATTGGCGGAATATGAACATTAGACATAATATTTATCTTGTCCATATTCAGCTGCCCCCACCTGGATTTCGTACTTTACAATATTATGATATGCGTTAACTTTTTAAAAAACTCTGCGTGTCCGGTCAAATTGCATTCATGCATAACGTGACCATATTTTTTTTTAAGTTGAGCGGGAAGCCTGCTGAATTATTTAAAAAAAGTTATTTTACTAGGTTATTTTGGAAAATTAAGAACTATTTCGTTATAATTACTTGTTAGCCTTAGTGACATGATTTCTGAATTCTACCGTCTAAGCGGTGGTAGGCAGAAAAAATGAGTTTCAAAATAACGGGTCAATTCGGGTCCAGTTTTAAAGTAAAGTACGAACGGACCTCATTATTTCTTTACATGATTTGTTAGTTTGACAATCAAAATTACTTTCAATCTTTCAATGCTGCGTTTGGACTTTTTGTAAATATTTTATTAATTAGTGGAAAATCTTCTTCGAACCGAACCTATCTAGCTATTACAAGCACCTAAGCTATTGAAAATAACCTAAACCTAAGTTTTTGAAAACGAGACATTTTTCCCTCACCGGGGCCTGAAAGCGGAACTGTCCCGCCCAAAGCGGGATGTATGGTTACGTAAGTAATACAAAACATATTAGCTAAGTTCAGCAGTGGACATCCATGGGCTGATATGATGATTAGCTAAGTTACTAAACTTTAGTGACATGACTTCTAACGTGTGATGTTTCGAATTTGTCGGCAGAACAAATCAGTTTCAAAATATCGGGTCTAGTTTTCAAGTAGGAATGGTGCTCATTTCAAGATTTGTTAATGTTGGTAATCAAAAAGGGTTTCAGTACCTACTGCCACACTTGCTGCGATTTGTCTCTTGTATATATTTTATTCATAACAGAAAAAAAAACTCATTCGATTTGATTCGATTGCGTACCGCAAATTAAGTTATCGTTTGTTCTGTTTGCGAAAGCGGGACATTTTTGCTCTCACTGGTGACAGTGGGGCAGATAACCTGAAAGCGGGATAGTCCCGCCTAGGGATTGCAATCCGGATACTTCGAAATTTGAAAATAACTGAAAAATCCGGATTTTAGGGTATTGATAATAAAATCCGGTTTTTTCGAATTTTAGTCATAATAGATAATAGTTTATGTTTAACTAAAAATTTTCATTTAATATCTAGTAGATTTAGGTCAGTATTACTCTGAAATCTATACACCGCTCGGCTCACAAGCGGCTAGCTGCTACCGCTCGTCCATCTAGCTAATAGCTCGGTCTAAGTCGGCCAGTGAGTGTTAGATGGAGGCGATGCGCGCGCGGCGCGAAAAAACAACTCTTTGCACAACGTAATATCAAGACTGATAGTTATATTTAGTCGGGTTACCGCCGAAAGCATTTTGTACATCGGCTGATCTCAGAAAATTGTTACTTTTGAAAGGGTCTGACACACCAGCCTTCTAAGCAAGCTTACTTGATATGAAATCTCTGATGGTCTGTGCGCTTGGATTTCCAATTTCCTGAGTGAACGGTCTATTCATGTAGTCACAGACGGGTGTTCGTCGGACCTTTTCGTAATCAATGCCACAGAGTTCAGTTCTCTCTGCAACCTTATTTCTGCTGCATATTAACGATCTGGTGAAGCCCGGTATCTTTGGGTACGTAGACGATAGCACTGTTGTCATATTTCCAGCGCGCGAGCCACCAGTGACTAGATCCAATTGTTGCGAGAGGCCATGGTAGAGCGTTTGAACGTAACTTTACAGGCAGTCTCCGATTAGGGCAATGCCATCTGGTCACTTTTAATGCCACCAAGACGCAGGTGTGTCTTTTCATCACCAAACGGAGTCCTTTCCACCAGGCTCTCGCCCTCGACTCAATAAACCGCCGAGCCAGAAGACTCATCGAATATGAGACTAATTATGACGAAACTCACGAGCCTCGACCATCGAAGAAAGGTTGTTTGCCTTATCGGTTTTCTACAGGATATATTTTTAAGAGTGTGTGCAGGAATTGCTCAACCTTATTCCCACCACAATCCCTATTTTTACTCCGAACCACAAGACACAGGGAAAACATTTCTTTTGCATCATCAATTATAATGCGTACAGCAAGGGAGTGGAACTTGCTTCCGGCGACTGTATTTCCTGACTTTTAGAATCTAGGGACTTTCACGGCCAGAATGAATAGGTTTCATTTGGGTTAGCGTGCTCCACCTTAGGCTTCGTCATTATCCTTTATGGACGGCTCAGTGGCCAAATACAAGCCCATTTTTTTTTTAATATTACGTGCAGTTTAATTGAATTTTTATTCAAAAGCAAGCAATGGAAATACAATAAAATAGAACACCTCTCTTCAAACTACTAATAATTAAGCATAAACTACGCGTACAATTAAAATTACAAAAGATTGCAAAAAAATACATTTACAGATTTGTCATGGACGTGGGCCTCGACTGAAAACCAGCGCGAGGGTTAGTCTTTCTTACTAACCTGAGCATATTGCTGAGTCGAGACCTATTCCGGGCATCACGCAACATTGCATTTTTGTGTAGTTTTTAAATTGGTTCTGTTTGTTTTTTTTTTAATTCTTGTTTTTTTGTAATTTCTACAGTCTTTAATGTAATGTTGTGTGTTGTCCAGAATAAATCTTTTTTCTTTCTTTCTTTCTTTATATGTGATGATAAACTTTGAATCCGGATTTGAAAAAAATCCGATGTTTGCAATCCCTGTTCCCGCCTCCCGCCTAAAGCGCGACGTATGATGTGTGTCCTCATATCGTGTGTAAGGCAAAACAAGTGCGGGGAACCTAGAAAAATCTGATATGCCCCCCCCCCCTGGGTCAGAAGCTCATATATCCACTTCATCTAAATAGTAGGAAACACAGTATTTTGCACATAATACCCCATAACCCATACTACTTACGGAAAAGAAACTACTATACTATTTAGACTATTTAGTTACTGGTTCGATTACTCTCAAAATTGATATTTGAGAGATCTTGGGTTCACAAAACATGAAACTTTTGTGTTGAAAAAGTGTCCGCCATTTTGAACTTTTTAGATACTGGTTCGATCGTATGATATGTAAGATACCTTGGGATCACAAAACAAGAATCTTTAAACAAAAATAATTAAACCGCCATATTGAACTATTTGGGCACTGGTCAGATTGCTCTCAAAATTAATATTTGAGACACCTTGGGATCACAAAATATGAAACATTTGCCAAACTTCAAGGAAGTGTCCATCGGACAAGTAACTAAAAAGTTCAACATGGCGGACACTTTTTCAAAATTTTGAGAAAACATTCTTGTTTTGTAATCCCCAGGACTCTCAAATATCGATTTTGATAGCAATCGGACCATTATCTAAAAAGTTCAACATGGCGGACACTTTTTCAAAATTTTGAGAAAAGATTCTTGTTTTGTAATCCCCAGGACTCTCAAATATCGATTTTGACAGCAATCGGACCATTATCTAAAAATTTCAACATGGCGGACACTTTTTCAAAATTTTGATAAAAGATTCTTGTTTTGTGACCCCACGGTCTCTCAGATATCGATTTTGACAGCAATCGGACCACTATCTAAAAAGTTCAACATGGCGGACACTTTTTCAAAATTTTGAGAAGAGATTCTTGTTTTGTGATCCCCAGGACTCTCAAATATCGATTTTGAACGCAATCGGATCATTATCTAAAAAGTTCAAAATGGCGGACACTTTTTAAAAATTTTGAGATAAGATTCTTGTTTTGTGTGACCCCCAGGACTCAAATATCGATTTTGACAGCAATCAGACCATTACCTAAAAAGTTCAAAATGGCGGACACTTTTTCAAAATTTTGAGAAAAGATTTTTGTTTTGTGACCCCAAGGTCCCTCAGATATCGATTTTGAGAGCAATCGGACAAGTAACTAAAAAGTTCAAAATGGCGGACACTTTTTCAAAATTTTGAGAATTGATTCTTGTTTTGTAATCCCCAGGACTCTCAAATATCGATTTTGATAGCAATCGGACCATTATCTAAAAAGTTCAAAATGGCGGACACTTTTTCAAAATTTTGAGAAAAGATTCTTGTTTGTGACCCCAAGGTCTCTCAGATATCGATTTTGAGAGCAATCGGACTATTATCTAAAAAGTTCAAAATGGCGGACACTTTTTCAAAATATTGAGAAAAGATTCTTGTTTGTGACCCCAAGGTCTCTCAGATATCGATTTCCAGAGCAATCGGACAAGTAACTAAAAAGTTCAACATGGCGGACACTTTTTCAAAATTTTGACAAAAGATTCTTGTTTTGTGACCCCCAGGACTCTCAAATATCGATTTTGACAGCAATCGGACCATTATCTAAAAATTTCAACATTGCGGACACTTTTTCAAAATTTTGATAAAATATTCTTGTTTTGTGACCCCAAGCTCTCTCAGATATCGATTTTGAGAGCAATCGGACAAGTAACTAAAAAGTTCAACATGGCGGACACTTTTTCAAAATTTTGAGAAAAGATTCTTGTTTTGTGACCCCCAGGACTCTCAAATATCGATTTTGACAGCAATCGGACCACTATCTAAAAAGTTCAACATGGCGGACACTTATTCAAAATATTGAGAAAAGATTCTTGTTTTGTGACCCCCAGGACTCTCAAATATCGATTTTGAGAGCAATCGGACCATTATCTAAAAAGTTCAACATGGCGGACACTTTTTAAAAATGTTGAGATAAGATTCATGTTTTGTGTGACCCCCAGGACTCAAATATCGATTTTGACAGCAATCGGACCATTACCTAAAAAGTTCAAAATGGCGGACACTTTTTCAAAATTTTGAGAAAAGATTTTTGTTTTGTGACCCCAAGGTCTCTCAGATATCGATTTTGAGAGCAATCGGACAAGTAACTAAAAAGTTCAACATGGCGGACAATTTTTCAAAATTTTGAGAAAAGATTCTTGTTTTGTGACCCCCAGGACTCTCAAATATCGATTTTGACAGCAATCGGACCACTATCTAAAAAGTTCAACATGGCGGACACTTTTTCAAAATTTTGAGAAAAGATTCTTGTTTTGTGACCCCAAGGTCTCTCAGATATCGATTTTGAGCGCAATCGGACCATTATCTAAAAAGTTCAACATGGCGGACACTTTTTCAAAATTTTGAGAAAAGATTCTTGTTTTGTGACCCCTAGGTCTCTCAGATATCGATTTTGAGCGCAATCGGACCATTATCTAAAAAGTTCAACATGGCAGACACTTTTTCAAAATTTTGAGAAAAGATTCTTGTTTTGTGACCACGAGGTCTCTCAGATATCGATTTTGAGAGCAATCGGACAAGTAACTAAAAAGTTCAACATGGCGGACAATTTTTCAAAATTTTGAGAAAAGATTCTTGTTTTGTGACCCCCAGGACTCTCAAATATCGATTTTGACAGCAATCGGACCACTATCTAAAAAGTTCAACATGGCGGACACTTTTTCAAAATTTTGAGAAAAGATTCTTGTTTTGTGACCCCAAGGTCTCTCAGATATCGATTTTGAGCGCAATCGGACCATTATCTAAAAAGTTCAACATGGCGGACACTTTTTCAAAATTTTGAGAAAAGATTCTTGTTTTGTGACCCCTAGGTCTCTCAGATATCGATTTTGAGCGCAATCGGACCATTATCTAAAAAGTTCAACATGGCAGACACTTTTTCAAAATTTTGAGAAAAGATTCTTGTTTTGTGACCACGAGGTCTCTCAGATATCGATTTTGAGCGCAATCGGACCATGGAGCACACCAACATGGAGGCACGGCAACATGGAGGACACTTTTTCAAAATTTCACAAATTCAAAATTGAAAAGAAAATGTATCCGCCATCTTGGAGCGGCGGGCGGCCATATTTAAACAATCAAAACAAACTTCCGCTTTATTATATTAGTATAATAAGGGATTTTAGGAAATTATATGTAATATACAGAGTTTAGATAATTTAGATAATACTTATGAAATGGAATAGTCATACTGCCACAATTCTATACTGTGGCACTTTTTGTATTATGGTCATGTTGCTAGACCAAATAAAATATTCTGTTTCGTGCAAAATCTAAAAGTACTAAAATGTTGTGCTAAAATTGTATGCATATGCTAAACACGTAAAACTAAATATTGCACAGAGTTTTCAGATTTTATATGCCATGTTTTGAGATCTAAGAATAAAATATAACTGATTGTGCAATTCTTTGTATAATACTAAGCAATACTGGGCAATAAGGCAGAAGCTCTAAACATTTGGGTCTTTTAATACAAGGTAATTAATTTTCAATTTTTTTTTGTTCATTTAGATACTTGCGGTTGTCGTTCTTGAATGTTCTTTTTTCGATTTATCGGTGTATTGTTGAGTTTTTAGTTTTTTAGACATTCTATCACCGCCTAAAAAGAGACAACGGACAGCTTTGTCTGCGTCTGAAAAATTCGTGATAATGAATGCCTACCATGCACGTGTACAAGAATAAGCCTATATGTATATATAAGTTTATGATAAGAGTTTACTGATTCCGATTCTTCATCACCTTCACGAATCAGAGAGTAATTTATTTTTTTTGATTTTTGTAATGAAGCCATATTTTATGTTCGATAACAATTGAAAAGTAATTAGTTATCAAATGAAGACAAATGAACAACTTGATACTAAAAATTTAAATATTTTATTTTCATTATGAATAATATTCTAAATACGACTGTCTAGGCAAATGTTGACTATCCCTGAGTCGTCACTCAGGGGGTGGTGTATATCTAGAAAAAACTGGCATACGTCCGACCTCCAACACGTTCCGCTCGGGACTGAGGGACACGGCGAGGGAGTTGTAGCGCGAAAAGCGTTTGAAAAAACCTTATTTTTGGAATTAGGAGGATGGAATTTTACATAATCTATACATATAATAAAACTGTAGAAAAGTGGTGTCTGTACATTGAATATATTTATACATATAATAAAACTGTAGAAAAGTGGTGTCTGTACATTGAATATATTTACCAAAAACTGATTGGGGATGATGTAGAATGACTAACACAATACATAAATACCATTTTAAAAAAAAATGTCTGTCTGTCTGTCTTTCTGTCTGTCTGTTTGTCTGTTTGAACAGGATAATCTTCGAATCCACTGAACGGATTTGCATGGGGTTTCCACAGGGTGATTGAGCATTGCTTGGCGCTTCAACTAGGCTTTGTTTCATCAAAATCGGCTCACGGGAAAAAAAGATATCTCAATTAGTTTATTTACAGGCCGCCTCACGGCACAGACACAGAGGGAGAGAACTACTAGATGGCGTTGTCTTTTTCCTGAATCGCACTATGGTTTCGTTCTCACAATTTTATGAAAAGATCAATGATTTTGATATAAGTTTTCTGGTTGATGAGAGCCATCAGCGCTCTCCCGTTTGACCATTTAGTTTTGTTCACTACAAAAAAAAGCTACAAATAAGTACAGCTGCATCGACGAACTTATGAAAAAGGCTTACCTAAGTAAGAATCGAACCTGCAAAACTTCACGATGTGTTCTCATTTAAAGTTCTTTGCCTACATATGGCATAGCTCTGGGTCGAGTAACTATTCCCACTGTACCACCCTCGCGGGAACTCTCCCATGATGAAAGGCATCCTATTTTTAACCGACTCAAAAAAGAAGGAGGAAACTCTAAGTTGGACGCGTATGTTCTTTTTTCATGTATGTTCATCGATTTCTCAAAAACGACCATGAACAATTCAGATATGATGAAATTGCTTGACAGACTAAGTGGGAAATAGAAACCAAACAGAACACAAATAAAAAAAAAAAGACCAGCAGTTCACAAAGAGAATATAGCTGATCTAATTTGCTGCCAGTTGGTAGTGTGCCCAAACTTTGCAGGCGGCGGGCGATTCCATTTTGTATGGTGATGCTTATCTTCTAGCTGGAGTATTCGTCAGCCCTTTGGCTATAGGAACCGTCAACCAGACGCCTCGATATGTCGCGAAAAATACAATGAGCTCCAGGACATTAATGTCAGATGGACCTCTTATCATCGTTACGCTTCAAGCCACTCGATACACGAATAGCTGACACGAGAGCTCTGGCAAGAGCCATATGAATGATGTCATTAAAGTCGGAGTGGAGCGGAATCCTGCCTGTGCTTTTTACGCACCATAGTATGTGGTGGCCAGCCTGATCGTCAAAAGTACCATAGGCATATATAGGGCATATAAATAGTTACACTTACGACGAAGACAGGACAAATAAAAAACTTGCTGTACGTCTGATGGCAAGCAGTTAACGCCTATTGCCTATTGACGCTTGCAACACCAGGGGTATCACTCACGCTTTACCGAATCTCTCTCTACACCCTTCTTGAAAAAGTGTTTGAAGGTTGAGGGGAGTCGCTGTGCCGGCAGCGGTAGGTATTATTTGGTGCCTACTACATACTGGTCCCATACACCCAGCTCTGGCGACCTTACTCACCGCAGGAACACAACTGCTCGGGCTGCTCCAAATTAATAACGAGAGAACCTGTTTGCAGCCAGAGTCCAATTTCTCTTTCAAGTGGTTACGTTTCGGGAAATCCTTTCTTAACGTGTAGCCTATACCTACTCTATGAGGCATCTACTTTGCCACTAATTTTTAGTATAGTGCTTGGGATATCGTTATTAGTGACTGGTATTTCGTTTTTATTTGGGTTCCGAACTAAAAAGCTAATAATGGAACCCTTATGGTGCCAGTTAGTCTGTCTGTTCGACTGTTACAGCGGTAGGTATATTTCAACAACCAGTAATGCTGTTGATTTAAAATTTGGAATATTTTTAAATATTGCTTACCCAACCTTATTGCAAATATATATTTTTTTACTTTTACGGTTGTAAAGGTGAACAGAGTGGGCCCTGAAATTTCAAAGCAGGGCTACAAATTTAAGTGAGGTATCATGGTAAAGGGCTTTATTTGTACATTTTAAAACATGTTTCTATTATTTTTTAAGACTTTTTGACTGTTGATGAATAATGCCAATCTCCGAGGTTCGCAATGCGAAAAATCTGGAAAAAGTATAGGAAAAATAAAACAATGTTTCTAACTAGCACAGTTTTTTCAATATCATCCAAATTCCTTCACAAACAAACTTAATTATGCGGTCCGGTTTTAAACAACAGTGATGTCCCAATCCAATAAATATACGTCCAAGGAAGGTCAGAGCCCTCGGTGCGCGAGTGAGACTAAGTCTTGAGCTTGGCCGGCTTTATATAAAAGATTAAAATTACTCATTTAAAAAGCAAAGTCCTGGCTGATAGATGATTGATGGATGGGAGCACGTGGTCCTCCACCAGCTGTCGCCGCGCCGCGCTCCCATCATCGCATTGGCCACAGAGTTCTCAAGAACAATTAGGAATCTTCACGAAATTAATATCTTAGCGTTTATTACGCGAACAAATCTTAAAGTCAACGCGAGCGAAGCCGCGGGCAAAAAGCTAGTTCAAAATATGAGGGCCGTCATATAATCCATTTTTCATGTACTTTTTTATGGTATAAGTTTCATTACCCAAAAACTTATATAATTCAAATGAAATGAGAACCATTAGACCATTTAGACCTGTCTTTGCGATTTAATTCGATGCAGCAAAGTGCTCGTAATCGTGTATCGAAAGGCCGAAATAGGAAGCTTATATAGTGTAAAATAACATATATTTTTTTCAAAATTTTAATCACTGCTATTTACTAATGAAATGAGAACCAATACTCCGGTTTTGGGAGAACCCCGCCTTAACAAAAAATGTTTTATACTGGGTGGAAATTTCGAGATGGCATATGTTGGGTTATAATTATAAGCTGTCTTAAGATACTAAAATCGGTGCAATAAGAGCCACTTTACGAGTAAGTGTGTTTAAAATAATATAACAGGTGTAGATTTCGAGGTGGCATATATTCGAAACCTACGTCGGGTTAGTCATGCTGAACAACTTTTACTATGGGACCAACACTGAATTCTCAAAAAATTTTTTTGACGTTATGGTCGATCAAGGTTGAAATTTACTAAGTATGAAAAGTTAAAAAAAATAATTGAGAATTCACTTTTTGTCCCATAGTAAAAGTTGTTCTGCATGATTAACCCGACGTAGGTTTCGAATATATGCCATCTCGAAATCTACACCTGTTATATTATTTTAAACACACTTGCTCGTAAAGTGGCTCTTATTGCACCGATTTTAGTATCTTAAGATAGCTTACCAACTGCATATTTTAACTTTACATTACCGCACAAGTCATTTATGATATTATCCCGATTATGTTAGTTGTATCTCACTATAAGTGATATCTATGTATGTGTGTAGACGAAGCATTAATGCATATGTTAATTTAAACGGGTAAAACAGATTGACAGTGCATCGCTACCAGAAAAAAAAGGCGCGCTATATTTGTTATCGTTCTCATTGCATGGTTGATGATTATCAAAAAATCAATTTAAAAAAAAATACTGTTTTTTCCAAGAGTGTTGGAAAACGTCGTATTACACGCTTGTGCATTGATCATTACACTCTCGGCTTCCTTATCGAGTTCGCCTGTGGCTACCGCCTCGTGTGTAATTACCAACTTTGCACACATGTATCATAATGTACTATTATAAGATGCTTAGACTCTTATATCTCATGAAATAAGTTTTTTGCGTTTTTTAGCACTTTCCTATACCTCAGTATTTTATAGCAATAGTATATTTGAAGGATCAGTTTGAGTGGTTGGTAAGAAATACTGACGACGCAGGTCGTGGGTTCGATTTCCGTTCAGGACAGGCATTGTGTGCATGAGAACATGGTGTGAGTCTGGGTGTAATTATGTATATTAAGTATGTATTTACAGACAAAAAGTAGTATATGTATTATATCAGTTATCTGGTTTCCATAGTACAAGCTCTGCTTAGTTTGGGATCAGATGGCCGTGTGTGATGATTATTTTAAAATGTCATATAGATGGAAATCAGGCTATCGAAAGTATTCCAAAGAGGAAGCACTGCCAGCCTGCTGGGAACCTTGTCGCTCATCGGTAGCAGCGGCAGACCCGAGGAAGTTTTCGAAAAGAATATGTATTGTATTTTGTACATATTTGTTGCGATTTCATACATTGAGTTTTGGTTAGTTTTGATATACCTACTTACTAATACTTACTGGATACTTATTGCAGTCAGCCATTAAAAGATTAAATGTGGTGATGGAAGATTTCCACTTTTCATTGGCCATGTGATTTTTTCAATTGTCATAGAATAAGATACCTAATTGTTGCGCACATAAGGCTGAATATATTTCTTAGCTTTTAGGTATACATTCATATGTCATTTATTTATTAGAGCTAATCGTAATAAGCATAATAGGTTGATACTTAGGTAAAATTTTCAGTCACTTCACTTAGACTTTGAAGTGGGGCCCTCTTGAGGCCAAACGTAAGAAGGGGCCCCAAAATTCTACCTACAGGATGATGTTTATTTTCATGTATAAACAAAGGGCCGTAATGCGGTCTTGTAATCAAGGATGGGTAAATGAAAACTACTTTTTAGCGTTTTTTTTTATGATTATCATCACAAGCTTAAAAGACATTTACTGTTGTACAGAATGCCTTTGACAACGTGTATTACGTGTAGGACATTGTCTTCAGCCACTTTCCTTCATTACCCGTACGCGGTCTTTCGAGAAAATTGATTTTATTTAAGCATTATTTTACAATTATTATGAATCCATAGACCTTCGTCTTCTGGGTAAGTCGGTGTCTCCTGACGATTGCCTCTTCACCGCTGGCCTGGCCTGGCTCACAGGAGGTATAGTGGCGGGCCTGTCCCAATAAAAAAGTACATATAAATATTCGAAAACTTTTTTAAATTACTTTGAAAAACCTGACTAAGTTTTCATTATTGAAGTTATAATTGCTTAATATTGTATTCGGTATCATAACGCAACATTGAAGGGGGTGAGTATTAGAAAGTAGCCCTATCTATAAATGAAACAAAAGGCCACCCCTGTTTATACAGGCTGTTTCATATTGGGGTTCCGATAACATGACTTGTCATGTCATAAATTGACAATTGACACTCAACTGTGACAATTTACGTTTAGGGGAGTTAGATGTAGGTATATTTCTGCCGATTTTAAATAGCGAATAAGTTTTGCACCAGAGTCGGTAACGTGTACCTTAAAATAGTTTTAGGAAGGCCCTTTGTTCATAGTTTATAATTATATTCTCGTATATTCCATATTAATATAACATTCGATATTTATCATAATATAAGATGGCTATTTGCCATGTTTTACGATAAATATAGACTGTGATATTAATATCAAAACTGCGAGAATTAGGCCCCAAGATCCTGTCAAAATATAGACTTAGAATTAATTCTCCTGAAAATGTAATTACTGGTACTTACTTGCTAAGGGTCTAAAAGCAAAATAAATTAAACATAAAATCGGGTTTTTTATATATTTAGAACAAGAAATGTATAGTTACAACCATTGAGGATATTAAATATCATATTGTAAAAACTATTGTATAAAGTGAAGAGAATGTGACATTTTTTCCATATTTAATATTTTTTTTATTATTCAATTAACTATAATTAATTCCAATAAATTAATAATTATAGACACATAAATTACTTGAAAATATCAATTGATAATTAATAAATTACTTAAAAACAGCCAATTAACCACTACGGATGTAAATATATGGTTATTAATGCTTAATTTTAGGAATGAGTATTCTTTTTAATTTCTATTCCGTACTTCAAAGTAAGACGGCGTGTAGTAATTTTCCAAAACTGAGTTCTAACGAGCGTTTAAACGCAAAATCTGCCCTAACAGTATGAGAGCGTATTTCCCCCGCTGACTTTTCTTCTTTCAAGCAAAGCAACGAGGGAAATATATGTCGCCGTCATCCTATCAGGATATAGTTTTGGAAAACTTTTACAAAAACCTTAAACGATTCTTACAAATTATCGGGAACAACATTTAAGTCTAAAGACGACACTAAAAACTGTTGTGAGACTCAATTAATACGTCAAGTGTCAAACTATTGTCAGATTGCCTGTCATTTGTGACGTGAGATAATTGTTGTGACACTTGACGTATCATGTTAAACGGCCCACTCACATTATAGACACGCTTCCCACTCCCCCGAGCCCCGAGCCGAAGGTATTTTGATACCGTCGAATGAGAGGTCGGCGAGAGCGTGACGTCACCTGCGGTTACTGCCTTAATTCCACTACTATTTCTTGTGCAAATCAAACATATCTCCTCACAAAAGCTATAATGTAGAGGTAATTATTAAACCGACACAATAAGTATATAGAAATACCTAATTTTTAGGTACAATATCAACTAAATCGGTTTATACGACCAACACAGACAGACACCTACCTCTTAATTTTATAATAATTCATAAAAAGACAAAAATGAAATTTTTATTAACATTGATTTTTTTACTATAACCGGAAGATCTTAAGTGTTTTTTAACTTTTTTTGCAATTTTTTATTTTATAAAATACGTATTTTGTATCAAAGTGAAGTCAGCTAGCACGAACAAGGAGATCAGCTGACCGTCTCATAATCTCATTTCATTATAAATATCATTGCTTTCATTGTCTAGTACACCTTAACGTTGAAGTTGGTAAAATACTTATTCAATACTTTTATTTTGAGACTTATTATCTTACGATGCATTTTGTCTAATTTATCTAGCCTTAAGTCCAAATCTGTCGGAAGTCGGGTCGATTTTATACTCTTAGAAGATCATGAAAAGTACGAGTACCCCTACTTTCCCTGATCTCGAATTTATGGCATTATGGGTTGAGTATTATACTACGAGTATGTTCTAGGAGTATCACATGCTACTCTGCAATGTTATAAGTTTATTCCCATTACGTTATCTATGACACCGTTGTACACACGTCCTGTATAGTGTCAGACTAGTGATGTGCGATTATTGGACATCGATTTAATTAGTCGATCATTGTACTCTGAGGTGATTATATTAATTTATCTAGTAATGATAGTTAAGTAATTGATTTGATGATATTTCAATATTTAAAATGCTCTTTAGAGCATTGAAAATCTTCAACTATTAAAGTTTAATAATCGCAAGCCACGGATGGAAGATCCCAGTAACTTACTATATCTCATATTACCACTACGTGGTGGGAACAAACTTTGCTTCAATGCAGCTTAAAGAGGAATCAACACCGAAAACGAATTCTAATAAATAGACAGTGAAATTGATATTACATGATATTACTTTTTTATTTATTTTAAATTCGAAACTATTGTTTTTTTTTATTTATAATTCGCTTACCCGAAGCTGGACCGATGCCGTTTGATGTTTATTTACATATTTATTGCAATCTGTTATTTACCCGACAGCGTCGTGTCAAGCTAATTTGTTATGAAATAAAGCATTTATTTGATTACTGTAGTAATCAGGGTTCGTAAAAGTTTCACGTTTAATCTCGCTCCGGTGTCTTTCACTGTCTATAATGATTATTTGGTATCGAAACGCATTGTGCTGTTTTATGTCCGCGACTTCCAATAAGTTGTCGAGAACTGAAAATATCACAATGCGTCTAAATCCGTAGTGACGATGATCATGCGTTATAAGGAAGCTAGTCGCCGCAAAAGTGACTGCATTTTTATAAAACTACCACAAGGACATACGATCTATCAGCTAACACTATAGAAACGGATCCAAAATACATACGAGGAAGTACCTGATGAGCAAAATGTTGTATTTTTTCATACTAATTTTATAAAAATACAGCCTCCGCGGCTCTGAAGAGTAGAGGTTGTGTCTGTTTTATTGCACTAGACTCTTGTGACGTATGAAGTAATAGTAACATTTAGTCGATGTCTCGATATTCTGCTACATGAAAAATATTTCAAGCTTCATCGTTACTTTTATGGTCGTGTCCCAACACTAAACGCGTTTTCTTTGACTATTGAGCATTTATTGGCATCGAATATCGAAACACGATTCGATTTCTTTGAAATATTTTTCGTATAGAATTTTAAACTTACGTATTTATTTCTATGGAAGATTTCATTTCTTCAATTTGTGTCTTACCTATAGGAATCGCGTATGGCTCGGCCACTTAATATCGCTTTGTGCCTGTGCCCGAGACTAAGGCAATTCCGTCTACACCACGATCGAATTTAATACGCTACATGCTTTTATCCCTCCGTACAGCTATTTTCTATCACCATTTTTTCAGTTATTTTGGACAGTAAACAGATCACGCAATATGATTTTTATTTCAATTGATTTACTTATTAAATATGGGCCATTAACCATTTTTGTACGCGTGATTGCATGATTCCAATCGCTGGACAGAGAAAATGGATAACAATTTTCATTGGAATTATTCGACTCGCGTCGACGTCTTAGCGTTCTTGTAAGTAAGCCTAACGTCCTTTAAATTTGTGAAATGGCAAAAGCTCGTGCTCGGATTCCGCAATTGAACAGCGACGACATCTTGTCGAATGCGTCTCTACTGAAAACTGTTATCGACATTTTGAAAAATAACGTTTCTCTGTCCGACGACCCGCCTTATTCTTTAACTTTATATTTATTAATTAAGATCAATCGTCACGTGTATTTTTTAAACATTTTATTTTTTGCTAATTTCACAGCCTCATTGTCAATTAGCCTATGCGTAGAGTATTGTTTCTGTGTTGCCAATTAATTACTTTTTATTTTTTATCATAATATTATTTAATTTTCATAAAAAATGCATCAAAACACCGTTCAAAAAGTAGCCGTTATGCTATTGATAATAGGTCTGATTATCCTTTGTCACTTACTGGGGTTAGTTAAGTCGACGATTGTATCCACAGCCCTATATTATAGTATTGTGGATATAATTGCGATAGTTGAAGCTGTGGCAGCCGATAATAATCACTAGGGGCCCTGTCTGTTCGTACTTTCGATATTAAAATCACATTCGATATTTATTGAAAGCATTGCGGATATCTGTCAAAAATCGAATAACCGTTATCAACAATATTTTTCGAAAAATATCTAATTTAATTTTAATATTGAAATAGAGCCCCGTCATTTCGATCACGGCCCCTAACTATACACTTATATTTTATACACCGCAGTTTGATTCGCTTAAAACCATGTTTTACCGAAAACTCATTGTTGTTTCTCTCTTTATCCGTACACATAAACAGAACACGCTGTATTGTGCCAGGGGCCCTGATCCAAAAGACAGTAGGCAGTGCCAACGCTTCAACGACTGTTAATTATTAGTAGAACGTTTTGCAATTCGGCCACTTACACCTATGAAGATATGATTTACAGTACAATTATTTTAAAATACATATAAAAATATTAAGTTAATTATATTACCCGTTATCAGTGTCAAATGGATTTACAAACCTCACAAATTATTGCTTCTTTCGTGTTTACATCACTAGAGAGGACGCGCGTCCGTCTAAGCTATTGAGCACTATTTATAATTTATTATTAGTTTTCATTTTTAATAATTATTACCGAAAGAAGGGGAACGCACAAAACATTCTACTAATACGCGCAAGTGACGTTTCTTTGCCTAACCTTAGGTAGCCCTACCGAACGACGCGAGCGCCGCTCCAAAATAATTGCTTCTTAATCTAAAAGTCGATGAGTTCTCAGTTAAATACTTGGTGTTTTATGTTTCGATTCACACGACGACGTTACAGTTATTTTTATATTAAATAAAAATCGTAATAACGACTCGTAACCATACCAGTGAAACGATTTGTTTTCAAATTAATATTTGTGATAATTTCTAAAATTTCATTCTAAATTAATTTCGCGCGTTCAAGCTCCCAGCAGATTAATCGCCCGATATATTTTCCTAATAAATAAATCAATTCAGGTCGTCACTGAATATATCCGAATATGAAATATATAATTAAGAAATATTACGTACGATACGGTGAACTGCATCGCTGAGGTGGGTATTGATGCGTTTATGTCCATGCAAGCTCTCTCGCTCCCTCCTTTACAGTATTATTATTCCCATCTCAGTTGCCATTCACCGAACGTTACGTAACAGAAAAAAGATAAATACACACCTACTTTTAAATTTAAATATACACGTAAAATACAATTGCACATATACTAAATTAATCATATTTCTATAAACAGAGAATACGTGGAATTAAATATTAATTATGATTAATTTCTTCCCCCATTGCAACACGCAACTATATATTAAATTATTATTTGACCATCGTATGACGGATCATCGTATGACTAGTGATTTTTCACGGCGAATGAAAACGAAGACAACACAACAATTATTATAGTAACCTAAGAGACTACGGTAAAGTCTACACATGTAGGATTAGCAAAACTTGTGCTCCACACTGCGACTTATCGGTTTCGACGATGTTGCCAACCGTACGTTATAAATAATTAATATTAAATCAAACATTTATCATTACATTCCTGAACGTCATTCGGATACTAATTTGATAGCTTTGAATTATCGCTTGGCGCAACATTGCATAACAATTCGACATTTTGACACTTTATTGACTGTCAAACTTACAACAAACATATCCGAAATGACGTTTAGAAACATGTTGGTAACTCACAATTTTGTCTATAAATAAATACAGTACACGTAAGTAAAGATAAAAAAATCGTAATTCTAAGGAATGTTTCAAAGCATATTAAGCTGTGTTGAAATAAAGCGACTTTTAAATATACCTATAACGAGATTAAAGTAGGTAAGCGAACGTAGTTGGGTAAGGCCCACTTGTGACAACCTGGGTTAAAAATAAAATGTTAACCATTTAACCGAAGTGACTTAACCCGATGGTACGTCATTTTGACACAGCTCTTGGGTTATGTAACTTCGGGTTAAATGGTTAAAATTTTAACCCCGGGTAGTCACAAGTCGGCCTCAGTGTCCACTTGTCAGTAGTCGGTGATCAGATCATTTGAGTGATCGCTCGCGCGGATAAACAAATGGTTTACAATAAATACATGTAAACAAACTGGCGCCTACCAAACATACATTCGTTGACGCACTCGTCAACACACCTCTTCGAGTCATATCGTTTTAATATATTTTTATTAAATTACTGGCTATTAGTTATTGCACGTTTTACATTTATAATAAATATATAAATACTTGTAAATTTTAATCTTCATCTTTGGTATGTAATGAGTACCTATTAGTTAATATCTGAAATGTTACAAAACTGTTTTTACATATAATTAAGTATATAATTTTTTTTTACAAAAATCGTAGGGTCGTTAGGACGGCACGATATTAATATCTATTCAAGTTCGATGTTCATCATAGGTCTGTGTAGGGTCGAAGTAATCTGACTGAGCCCGACGACCTCGTTGAGACTGGTGTGGCGTGTATCGAGACGCGGCCAAGTTTCACTATTTCTTTTTACATTAGTTTCTTTAAACAATATTTTTTTCTATTTACAAATTTCCATTTAGACTAAGACAATTAAAGCCTACTTTCGAATAGACGCAGGGTCGCATCCATACATTATTATTATAGCAGGTACCGATCATATGTTTTGATATCGAATTATTCAAACGATATCGTTTTAGACTAGAGTATGCACCATTGTTCCGCGAACGGACTCTCCGATCGCCACAGAGTGGTGACCTCGGCATGCGCCTAACATCTCCCGTCTCCGTGGAGTGCTTGCGTGCGAGCGGGACGGCTGCCGCTCGTCAGCCGCCCGGGCGCCCGATCCGCCCCCGCGCGTAGCCCAGAACTAGCTCGATCGATTTTCCTCGCGCCTTTACGTGCGGCCCGTAACTCCGTTCATCTGTCAAATCTACGCTCACTTATGACACCGCGGCGTTAAGCGTAATCTCAAAATGTATCTCAAAAATTCCTAACCTAACGTTACTCCGGCGCGTGGCGTGCGGCGGAACCCGGCGCGCGGTCTCGCTACTGACTAGTACTGGCGCGCCGCTGCCGTCACACCGAACTCACGAGTTACACGCTGATCTCATTTTTAAAATTTTATCAAAACCTATCACAGTTTTTGATTAGTTTTCATCCTTAATTTTAATATATGATTAAAATATACGTATAGATAATATATATTTTTTCAAACTTTTTAACAATATAACACTATTTTACTTCGATTAAGTGTTTCGGGGCCCGCGAGCGAGGCCCCGCTCGTCGTGTTCGGCCGGTACCGCCTGCAATACAGTACAGTACAGTACGGTACAGTGCGGTACGGTACAGCCACATATGTGTGCGAGTAGAGTGTGAGCGACAGAGATGAACGACTTGGGTACATTTGGCAAACGTTTATAGATCAAGAGTCCGCGCCATGCCGGCCCAACGGCATGCTTACGTACGTTAAAGTACTTAATACGATATGATCGCATATAAAATTGGAGCATAGCATTTAGGCTATTATTGCTAATATTATTTTTATTATATTCGAAAACTATTTCACGATAACCACAACCGTTCATAAGCGAAGTTTAATATCATTATTTTGTTATTGACTATTACCAATATGTATATGGTTATTGTTATTAGAGTCTGGCCAGAGTACGTTATCAATCTTCGGCATTTGATGCCGTATCAAAGTTCTAAATTTAGTATTATTGCATGCTCGAGGCGGCTACTCATTCACCGTCCGCCATTTTATCCGGACATGCGCAGCGCCCGCCGGACCGGGTGTAAAAATCCGCCATTTTGATTTCCTCAAACTTAACCCAATTTCGCAGAATATACTTAAGTAAGTACAGACGGCGGGATTGGCGCGATGTCCGCGACGACGGCGAACAAACAGCCGCCGCACAATAGAGCGAGTCGAAAACATCGTCTAGATAATAATTAATGTACAAAACGGCCTCCCCAGTCGGGATGGCGAACCGTGTAGTCGGGAAGACACAGTCCTCGTGTGCGGTGAGAGGTAAGGCGGCCGCAGCGGCAGCCGCAGCGGCACGGGCGGCGGCGGCTGCGGCTGCGGGCGGCCCGCCTCTGTCGGGTGTGGGATGTATGGGTGCGCGCCTGCTGTGCCGTCCTAGCGTCCAGCTAGGCCGTATCCGGGGCGACCCCCTTAGATGGTCTTGATTTTATTAGTCTTGAAGCTGACCTGCAGCACTCTGTTCCCGAGTGTGTAACCGTTTAACGACTGGATGGCGACGACGGCCTCGTCGTAGTTGGTCATTGTGATGAAGCCGTAGCCCTTGCACTTGTTGGTCTGCAGGTCGCGGATCACTTTGACGCTCTGGACGGCGCCGAAGGGGCCAAACAGCTGCCAGAGCACGTTCTCCTCGGTCTCGGGCGCCAGGTTGTAGACGAAGATGCACCACTCAGAGCCCACGGCGCCGGGCAGCACGCCGCCCAGCAGCTCGCCCGCCAGCGGGCTGTAGCGCTGCAGACCCTTATTGATCGCTAGGAGGGACTTGCCTGAACTGAACCGGCCCAGCGGCGCCGGGAAGCGTAGCGCGGCCGGCAGGTAGGCGGCAAGCGGCGCCAGCGCCTTGCCGTTGTTGCTCGGGTTGTTGGCGAACTTGACCGTGATCGGCTCCGTGGCTCCCTTGGGTACGGTCCCGTTCAGCTCCTGGATGGCGCGCTCCGCCTCCACGCGCTGATCGAAGCGGATGAAGCCCACGCCCTTGGATAGGCCCTGCTCACCGCCCGTAAACGGCCTCCCGCCGGAGTTCTCGCACAGTATCCGCGACGTAATTATCCTCCCGTACGGGCTAAAGAGCCTCTCAAGCTCCGTCTGCGTCATCGTCTTAGGCAGGCCCGACACGTATAGGTTGGCGCCCTTGATCGCCTCACTGCTGGGGCGCGCGTACGACACCTTGATCGTCTTGTTCTGGAGGCGCAGGCCGTTGAGGGTGGCGATCGCCTTCTCCGCGTCCTCGGGCCGGTGGTAGTTGACGAAAGCGTACCCGAGGCTCTGTCCGCCGCCGTGCAGCGCGTGGTTGAGTGCGTCCGGGAATGCGGCGCCCTTGTTCCGTATCAACTTGCACGATTCCACCTCGCCGATGCTCGAGAACAGACTCCTGATCTCCTCCTGGGTCATGCTCTGCGGCAGGTAGTTGATGATCAGGTTGGTCTTGGACTCCTCCCCCGAGCCATTTTGCTGTTCACCGTCACCCTTAGACATGGTGGCGGCTTAAATCATAAACGGAAAGAACGAAAGGGAAACGAAAAACGCGGTAAAAGAAAACGGCACGTCCGTAATGGTGGCGCGCGCGAACGGTATTGCGAGGGGTGGCTGCCGGGCCGCGCCGGGGCGCATGCCTCGATGTATCGACCCGGGCTTACATAACTCGGTTCGTTCACCCTCCCGGTTGGTATAGTGTCCGAAAAAACCAGATCCGCCCCGCGCCATCGATCCACGCTCCCGGGAAGCGAGCGAGCTGCCCCTAACTAGGTTCCGTTTACACGGCACCCCCACACGCACACGCACATACACACACACGGAACAATGCACCCTTTGCTATTATCAATTAGGATAGGTGCTTTGAGGATTACGATTTTGGACAACAATTGACATGCAAAAAAAAAACATTTTCTTCATTCTCATTATCAGTTTGCTTTCCACAAAAATTTCGCTGCCTACGATTCCTAGGGGTACGTTGCTTCTTCGTTTCCTTTGTTCTGGATAGCATCCTTGGTTCAGTACCCTCCGTGCCGCGACATAGTTGCCACTAGGTTAGTATGTTCTTACCTTGAGGTTAGTTACTTTAGGTGTCGGTTTCGGCTAAATTTAGATTAAAGTAATTATTCTTTAATTCTAAGATTACGCAATACTTAAAAAAAAGCTAAGGTAAAAAGCTTTTCCTTCAATGAAAAAATTATATACTGTATGTATATCTTCAAGTCAAATAAGATAGGTTTCTTAGGCCCACGGATCAGGGTTAAAATTTTAACCCGAAGTAACATCACTCGATGATACGTCATTTTGACACAGCATTTGGGTTATGTAACTTCGGGTTAAATGTTTACAATTTAACCCAAGTTGACCCAAGTGGGCCTAAGAAACCCATCTAGTTAAGTTACGTTATTTGCTATAATTGACAATTAAAATATCGTGTATGAATTGTTTCTGGTTCTGCTTTGCTAGTAAACATTAGGTACATAGATTTTATAATGTTTATTTATTTATTTAATTTAACATTATATCACACAGCATTTGACACAAAAATAGAACTTATATTACTATAATGAATATCTCTACTTTATAACTTAAAATTCTTTAACAAAATTATTGGTTTGAAAATAATGTACGTAAGTACCTACCTATATTATTATTCATAAAATAATTGCGTCATTCAAGAAGAAGTTTTCGGTCACATCTTTACGTTACACAAATCTTTCGTATAACAACTCAATAAAAGGGTGTGATTAAGTACATTTGATACCTACTCTAGTTATTAGAGTATCAAATATTTGTTGACGTTCTCATTGTATTGATTTGATTATTATCAAAAAATCTACTTAAAAAAATACAGGAGTGTTTTTTTTCTCGCAAGTGTGTTGAAAAACGTCGTATGACACGCGTGTGCATTATTATTACACTCTCGGCTCACGCCTCGAGTGTTAATAACCAACTTTGCACACATGTATCATAATGTACTATTATATGTGGTACACCGTTTTGCAGTGCGCCCATGGGTAACGGCTGGGAGACCTATTTTCGGCGTTGAATTACAACTATAAATAATGGAGATAGAGTTCCGGGAGTCAGAACTTCTTGATAGGAAACCTCCTCTTTAACAATCTATCGACGTTCTTAAATATTCATTTATGTACAAGGGCTTGAACTTAAGCTTAAATTTTTACACGTAATAAGCCAATTTAAACAAAGCGTCATCTTAATTATTATCTCCCTATTGGCAAGTGCCAGCCCTAACAAACAAAACAGGAGCTAGAACAATTTAAATGGTAATTTGTAGGACGGACGGTACGGTAGCGGACGCTCTTTGATGCGATTCACACAAAGGCTTTGTTACCAGCCTCCTCGGGTCTGTATTCTGAGCCAGCCTCCTACATTCACAGGAATACAACCTACCCGCTACATTATGCAGATATCACCTTTATTATACAGGATTAAATACTATCTATATATATAAAAATGAATCCCTATTTCCCTTGGTCACGCCATCACGCGTGAACGGCTGGACCGATTTCGCTAATTCTTTTTTGTTGTGTTTGTTATTGTCAGGAGAAGGTTCTTATGAAAGAATAACATAAGAAAGTTGCGAGGGTAGGGTAGGGTAGGGTAAGGTAAGGTAGGTTAAGGTAGAGGTTAGTAGGACGCCACGCGAACGAAGTCCTGCCGGGCAGAGCTAGTATTTTATAATTTTTAGTGTTACAAAATTGTTTTACATTACCCGTAGCTTTTTTCAAAGCCATTTATGCAATTTAGGCCCTAGTAGGGCCCTTATGAAGGTCAAAGCTACTGAAGTTACCGTCTTTTTAACCGTCTTCAAAAAAAGGAGGAGGTTCTCAATTCGGTTGTATTTTTTTTATGTTTGTTATCTCATAACTCCGTCATTTATTAACCGATTTGGAATTTTTTTTTTGGTTCGAAGGTAACACTTCTCGTTTGGTCCCATTGTCATCATATCAGGATTTGATTACTTCTTAGTGTACTTTGAAGTCGGTTTAAGTTTTTATAAAACAGTTTTCAATTATGTTGATTTGAACAGAAACTGTATCAGCGGCGTTTTATTCACTTGAGTAGCAGTTTCTGGATTTTTCTTGTTTCATAAATTACTATTCTTATCTTCCTCACGCTGTTGTATAAAAACATCCCAACCTGCGTCAAAAAAACCATAACGGCCCGTTCACACATGGGAGTCCGTTTTACTGGTACGTTTTTAACGGATACGTCATAAATTTATGTGCTGTTCACACATAGGCACCGTATAATGTTCAACGAATCCGTCATTACTGGATGCGATGTGTGAACAGAAAAATGTGAGTCAAACAAAACCTGTCGCATCACTCCCCCTCCTACACCCCGCACACACCGCCCGCCACGCACACAGTATCTATCCGTTAAAATTCTACGTATCCGTATATTTTTACTGTTCCGTCGTCCAGTATTCGATGACAAAACGGAATGTAATTTTTTTACGGAACGATATTTTTTACTGTATACAGAATACTGTGCCATGTGTGAAGTCGCTCATACAACTACATACGCCATCGACGAAAAAAAAACGTACACGATAAAACGGAACAGTAAAACGGAGACATGTGTGAACCGGCCGTAAGTAGGTCTCGCTAAAACGAATAAAATATTGCCCTTACGTATTTCGTGAAACTGTCCATCCACCCTCGAGCTCCCGGGAAAATGCTGTATACAAAACTACCTACACACCTTTGAATAAAGTTTATTTCAGTTCGTACATATCCCTGCGAAAATTTGAACACGTAGCGTACCAATCTGATTAGAACATAAAATATAGGACGTTAATGTTTAAAGTTGCGTGGCTTGTACTATATCAGAGTGTACGTGGTAACATTACTTAAATATGCACCGTATTGGTTTCCGTTAGGGTGGAATTTACGATGAGGTATGGTTTTATTAGGGGTTGCCACCGGCTGTACTTTTTCAGTCGTGACTCTAGGGTGGGAGTGCGTTTCCATGTTTTCATCTATAAATAGCGTCCTATTAACTTTATAAAGATAAAAGATAAAGATAAAGATATTTATTTGCTATATTTATTTATTTTTATAAGAATTATAATCATGGCTATTGGCTATTCTAACTAATCTAAGGCTTATTTTTGCAGTGAAAACCTCAACTAACTTAAGTTTAAGTACTCCTATGTAAATAAGAAAAGGCTGACTTCAAGAGGCTTCAGGTTGTAACGCAACCTCAACCTTTATAAGTGGCCTAGGGTCTACACTAGATAAAGTAGCCTATACAGTAGAATATAATAGATGCCGTCAGAATTGTTGACGATCTCGAGCTCACAAGTAAGCGGTTTAGAGCCCCTCAGTCTGAGGAGAGACTTTGCCTCCTTATGTGTGTTCTACCGCTTGTACAACGGACAGTGTTCTAAGAAATTGTTTGACTTGATGCCCCCGGCTACCTTGTACCATCGCAACTCTCGCCATCGACGGGGAGTCCATCCTCACATATTAAAACCAGATTTGTTTCGAACTGTACGGGCTAAAAGGAGTATTTTTCGCGGACGCTCGGACTGTGGAATGAGCTCCCCGCCCTGGTTTTCCCAATGGAGTACAGCATAGGGTTCTTCAAAAAGGGTGTGAAGATATTTCTGCAGGGTCGGCAAAGCGCGAGTGATACCCCTGGTGTTGCAAACGTCCATAGACTACGGTAACTGCTTACTATCAGGTGGGCCGTATGCTTGTTTGCCACCTTAGTGGAATAAAGGGCTGAGTTTATTCCCGGCTCTTCTCAGCAATTGCAACCTTCCCAACCGGTATTAGAGTAATAGAGTCAGACTTTTCATAAGTGCCTGCGAAGGTCTATTTGAATAAATGATTTTGAATTGATATCCAATAAAAAAAAAAAATGTAAAGCCTGAAAATAATTATATTTAAGTGCATCCAAAACGAACTAAATAATAAAATTTAAATCGTATCGCAAAACAATGGGTACGCGCAAACGCAATCAGAGCCTAGGGGTGTACTACAAGCACCCAACCCACCCTTTATATGACAGCTCCCCCGCCCCCGTCCCGCGCCCCTCACCCCCCGCCCGGGAGGACTTGTCGCCGGATAGAGGTCAACGACATCAGCTGGCCGGAATAGCGCTGTAAGAGATCCTGGTAGAACTAATATACCACAGTTGCGTATACATTTAGGTTAGGATTGCTTTGGGACCGGACGGGTGAAAGGAAAATGCGTGGGTACTCGATTTTGGCTTGTGTTTTTAATTTTTTTGAGTGAAATGCAGAACTCTAGAACTGTCTGTGGGATCGGCGCCATAAACAATCGTGAAATAATGCCCGGTTTCAATAATTTACGGACCGCTTTCGGTTAAGATTTATTAAAATTAAGACTCTTATATCTTTACTAATAATGAAGAAAATACCTCAAAGCTTTGCATAGGAGAACCTCCCATATGGAAGTGGCTATCACAGGTAAAATTAGCTTACGAAATGATCTTTAACAAAAACTAATCGTTGTGCTTACCAATGGTAGGTTTATTTATTGCTAAACTGGGCGGCAATAAAAAAAAACCTACCATTGGTTGGTACCTAATTCGTTTTTAGGGTTCCGTAGCCAAATGGCAAAAAACGGAACCCTTATAGATTCGTCATGTCTGTCTGTCTGTCTGTCCGTCCGTATGTCACAGCCATTTATTTCCGAAACTATAAGAACTATAATGTTGAAACTTGGTAAGTAGATGTATTTTGTGAACTGCATTAAGATTTTCATACAAAAATAGAAAAAAAACGATAAATTTTGGGGGTCCCCATACATAGAACTGAAAGTTTTTTTTTTTTTTAAACTTATAAGTGTGGGGTGTCTATTGATAGGTCTTCAAAAATGATATTTAGGTTTCTAATATAATTTTTTTCTAAACTGAATAGTTTGCGCGAGAGACACTTCCAAAGTGGTAAAATGTGTGTCCCCCCCCTGTAACTTCTAAAATAAGAGAATGATAAATCTATAAAAAATATATGATGTACCTACATTACGGTGCAAACTTCCACCGAAAATTGGTTTGAACGAGATCTAGTAAGTAGTTTTTTTTTAATACGTCATAAATTGAAATTAATATCAAATACTCAGGTCTATACTTTATTGACATATAAAACTTATACAACGTAACTTAATGGTAAATTTCTTAGACTTGGTTATACAATTAAAAGCTTAGCATCTGCTGCCGAGCTAGGCAAAAGCCTGTATTACAGCATACAGCGCCAAATCCCCATGGACATGTTTTTCTTAATACTAGTCGTATCCATTTACGTTCTTGACTTTCTTAAATATTTTGCTCGCATGGATAATAGATAATAAATAAACTAAGTAATAAAAATAAAAAAATGAATTAAAAAAAAGATAACAATTGAGGTGTAGTGTGTTGGTGTGGGTGTGTGTTGGTATACTACCATTTACTTATATACCTACAGGTTTGTACGGAACCCTCGGTGCGTGAGTCTGACTCGCACTTGGCCGGTTTTTGTTTATTGAAACCGGGCATAAGTCAGAAATTGCACACTGACTAAAATCGGTGCAGATTTCGAGATGTATTCGAAACCTATGTTGGGTTAGTCATGCTGAACAACTTTTACTATGGGACCAATGGTGAATTCTCAAAAAGGATTTTTTTTTTGAGTATTCATAGATGGTCCCATTGTAAAAGTTGTTGAGCATGACTGACCCAACATAGGTTTCGAAAATATGCCAACTCGAAATCTCCACCCAGTATAATAATTTTGTCGATTAGTGTTAGTGGGGGGCTTTGGGATCACATAAAATTGATCAATTACGTCGTTACAAGCAATTTTATGCTTATTTCTAGTTCTAATAGAGTGCATTATCTCTATCTATATATATAAAAATCAATGCCACTTTTCGTTGTAATTTTATAACTCAAGAACGGGCTCACCTATCCAAACCAAATGTTTAGGCTTTGTTCGGACTATTTAGTAGATGGTTTATGTGAAGTTTGCACAAAATCGGTCGAGCGGTTCTTCATTTATCACATTTTTTGTAACAAATGAATTCAATAAATGGCGCATCATTTTGTTAATGGGGATTTTGCTGGTAGGGTATGGTAGGGTAGCGTAGGGTAGGGTAGGGTTGGGTAGGGTGGGGTAGGGTAGGGTAGGGTAGGGTAGGGTGGGGTAGGGTAGGGTAGCACCATAGGGTAGGGTAGCACCACGCGAACGAAGTCGCGCCGGGCAGCTAGTTTTTTATAATAAATACTAAAGTTTTGCATTTTGTTACAATTGATCCTTGGTGCTTATGGAATAACTTGCTTTCAGAATATGAGAGACAATTCTGCTACTTAAATAAATATAATCGTAGCCGTGGGTTCCAATAAATATTCCCAAATTAACATTTGAAAACATAATTCACAAAGCTTGTTTGCAGTCAAATATGTCGCACGGGATTCGAACCTGAGCCGTCCAGTGTAGCGATCGGCACGAACCCCTCCATTGTGAACGTAATGTACATGTTTTTTAATACTCGAGGAATAATTCAACAGGACATGAAATATTTCAATAACGTAGGGTGAGCACAGAGTAATGACCCAACGAGTTAATCCAGATTTTATTTTTAACATTCTGTCTTATTACTAAATTTAGTTCAAAGCAAATCTATTAAGACCCAGGTCTTAAGATGAGGCAGGAAAGTGAAAGTTTAAAACCATTTTTATTTTAGGGTTCCAAAACCAGACTGTTAAAAACCCTATGGTCATGCTCCTCCGCTGACTTCAAAACATTGTCATTTAGAGTTTCTACGTCGTTACTGTTAATAATAGTACATTGTGATACATGTGTGCAAAGTTGGTCATTACACATGTGGCGGTATTTAGCTAATTTCGCTATTAAGCGCAAATATGGCGCGCATGTATATAAGTATATAGTATGGTCCTTATGTGTGTTCTTTTTTTTTTTTTTTTTTTTTTTTATTAGCGTGGGGAAATCCTCATAGAATACCCGACCGCCCTGGGGGGGAGCGGCCAGGTTATGCCGGACTTTCACCGGCTAAAACCCCACGGTGGTCGCCACCTGCGCTATAGAGAGGGGGGCGGGCTCTCGTGTTGAACGCGTACCTGCTCACCCCTCCAAGCGCGGCGCTTTGATAGCTCGTCCCGGGGGAAGTCTGACACCTCCCCCCAGCACCCTCGCTGTGCTATCGCACGATGAGTCGAGACCACGTCGACCCATCGTCCTCCTTGGGGTCGCTTCTGGGCGCACAGAGCCCCCGCTCTGATTGCCCACAACCCCAAAGGCCCCGTTTAGTCGCCTTTTACGACAGGCAGGGGAACACCGTAGCTGTTATTCTAAGCCCGAGCTACAGGGCAGGGGGGCCGCTACGAGGCACGTTTGTGCCCCGGCGGCTTCGCCTCCGGGTGGGATCGGCCCTCTCCCGATCCCGCTCGGCAGCCTCCTTCTGGACCATTACAGTCTCACAGAAGGAGGCTACGGCCCTCCACGCCGTATCCCCGCTCAGCATCACCGACACGACTGCTGGCAGGGAGAGATTCCGTCCGATCTCTTGGACCAGGATCCGCCGCTCGGGTTCCCACGCAGGGCACACCCCGAGCGTGTGCGATGCGGAGTCCTGGTCGCTCCCATCGCAGTGGAAGCAAGCCGCCGTCGCCTCACGACCGATCCTACACAAATAATCACCGAAGCACCCGTGCCCGGTGATTATCTGTGTAAGTCTGTAGGTGAGTCGTCCACCTTCTCGCTGCATCCAGGCCTCGAAGACCGGCAGGACTGCTTCGACTACGCGTTTGCGCGCAAACCTTTCATCTCGAAGCCTTGCGCGCCACGTTGCGAATGCGATAAGTCGCTCCTGCCGTCTGATCGCCTCTTCTGGATCGCCTCCACCACTCTGGCGGACGATGCGGATCCGGTCATAAACCCTCGCATCCATGTCCGCCAGAATGTCCAGCGGCGGAAAGCGAGCCAGAACAGTTGCCGCCTCAAAGGATATTGTGCGATATCCCCGTACGATCCGTAGGGCCATCTTACGCTGGACGCTGTAGACTTTCGTTCTACAGCGTCGGATGGCCAGCCTCTTTGCCCATACGGGCGCCCCGTATAGGGCTACGGATCGTATGACCCCCGCATAGAGGCGGCGAACTTCCTCTCTCGGTCCCCCGAGATTGGGCAGCAGTCTGTGCATAGCACCCGCTACCCTCTCAATCCGGGGGACGAGGCGATCAAAGTGCTCTTCGAAGCCCCAGCCCTTATGTGTGTTCTACAGCTTGTACAACGAACAGTGTTCTGAAGAATTGTTTAAGATGATGCCTACGGCTACCTTCTACCATCGCAACGACGGGGAGTCCATCCTCACATATTGAAACCAGAATTGTTTCGAACTGTGCGGTCTCAAAGGAGCTTCCTTCCGCGGACGCTCAGATTGTGGAATGAGCTCCCTGCCGTGGTTTTCTCAATGGAGTACAGCATGGGGTTCTTCAAAAAGGCTTTGAAGAGATTTCTGCGGGGTCGGCAACGCGCGAGTAACACCCCTGGTGTTGCAAACGTCCATAGGCTTCGGTAACCGCTTAACATCAGGCGGGCCGTATGCTTGTTTGCTACGTAAGTAGTAAAAAAAAAAAGTTTTTTTTTTACAATAATCGCTGTCATTCTTTTTTACCCGTTTAAATAAAGAATTCTTCGTCTACAAACATATCAATTGCATTGAGGTACAAACTTAACATAATCGGGATTATACCTATCATAAAACTGTGCGGTAATATAAAGTATGTGCACAAAGCACGATACAATAAAAGTGATTCGCAAGTGTGTTGAAAAAATTTTATTTCGTTATTTTGAGTTAATTTCTTTTAGAAGTCGATAGATTTTTTTATTAGAGACTTTTTTTTGTTAAAACACTCTGAAGCTACGTTACTCTGTGCCCCTCCACTCCCGTCTGTCGGCGCGTGCCATACAGACATGTGTAGATTTGATACCACGGACTCGCACGCTGCCTATAGAATACAATTCGTGTCTATTACATTGAAAATCAAGCCGCGTTAATGATTTTGAGAATGTGATATTATATAGTACCTATCTGAGACCTTTTGGGGTCGTTGAAAGAGTTTAGTGCTTGTGTATTAAACTGCCTCATTGACAGATGCATTTGCAGACACAGCTCAAACTGCATAGTTTAGACATTTGAGATGTTTATATTGTAGCAGTATTTCATTGCCTGAAAACACGGATGAAACGACGTTTTCTAAAAATAAAACCTAGCTAGATCCTCCTGCATACTACATTTCATGAAAATAGTTGGAGCCGTTTCCGAGATTCAGATTATATTACACCAGAATTGTATCTATATATAGAAAAATGAATCCCTATTTCCCTTGGTCACGTAATCACGCGTGAATGGCGGGACCGATTTCGCTAATTCGAGAAAGGTTCTTACATTAAAAAACATTAAGAAAATTGCTCAGAAACTTAGAAGTTTTAAGAAAACTTAACGACAATATAATTTTTCCTAATGTAACCTTAGTAGGGTAGGGTAGGTAAGGGTGTAAAGAAGGGGGCGCAGGTGATACCGCGGGCGGAAACATAGTAGTATATATAATCGACGTCTCGGTATGAGCTGACCCTAAAGCCCAGTATCCACCTTAGCGGAGATGATATGTTTTCTTACGAATTACATCCACAGCGGACTCAAGCGGGAAGAAGCGAAGATAGTGTAAAACCGAGGGGCGGACCCATACACTCCATGGTGTTTTGTAAATTTGGATCTACGGCCCGAATGGTGGTGGTGGTAAGCGGTTACCGTAGCCACATGGATTCTAACTTATTGTTTTCACCTTGTTTTTTTCCCCTTACATTTCTATATTGAGTTCATTTCGATAAATTACAAGTGTTCCATTTAAACCGAGTATTGTATCGAATGCCCAACAATCCCCCTTTGAAGATATAATCCCCACAGCTGTTCCATAAGTCCAATAAAACACATTGGATACAGCACAATCCTTTCGCTACGGTGTTGCGTGCGCGCAGTTATAATTACACAACGTTGTCTTATATCTTGTGTCTCTATCACACGACTTGATTAGCAAAGCAACCCTTGTAGGTACACCGGGAGTTGGTGACAATTTATATTCATCGAAATATGCTTTTTACACAACTGTCGCAAAAATTGTGTTTTCAGGGTTGCCTGTTTCATATCTTGTGTCTCTATCACACGACTTGATTAGCAACCCTTGTACATGTACACCGGGAGTTGGTGACAATTTATATTCATCGAAATATGCTTTTTACACGACTGTCGCAAAAAAATGTGTTTTCAGGGTTGTCTGTTTCTTTATTCAATAATAACTTGTAATTTGAACCCATTTAGATGTGCGTGGTGCTAATTTCATCCAGAGTGAAAAAGGAATGAGAATTAAAAAAAATAGACTGCAAAAAAAAACACTTATGTTGCAGTTCCATTTTTATTATGATATTAATTGCTTCTGAGTGACGATTTTACCTGCGTATTCAGGAGTCAAAGGTTTTCCAAGATAAGAAGTGTATTGTGTTTTAATCCAAATATGTAACGAAGTTATTGCAAATCGGATAATTCGTAGCATAAAAGATACTAATATGACTATACTGGTAGGATAAGCCAAATGGCTTGTTATAAAAGGTGGTCTGTCTGGCTGAATACTTATAAAATACTAGCTACCCGGCACAACTTCATTCGCGTGGTGTCCTACTAACCTATATCCTACCCTACCCTACCTTACTACTCTACCCTACTTAACCTTCCCTACCCTACCCCTAACCTACCCTAACCTCGCAACTTTCTTAATTTTTTCCTTCATAAGAACCTTCTCCTGACAATAACAAACACAACAAAAAAAGAATTATCGAAATCGGTCCAGCCGTTCACGCGTGATGGCGTGACCAAGGGAAATAGGGATACATTTTTATATATATAGATAAAGACATTATACCTTCCCGCTTATATTTAATTTCGAAATTGTAGCTTTTAACATAAATATAAAACATTGTAAAGATACTAATGTACGTATTCAATATCCATATTATTACAACCTAATAATTAAAAATTAAGTCACCTAAAATCATTCTCAAAAAAGGTTAATCCCCCATTATAATATTGACTACTGGTTAATCCACGTGCTTTGTTAACAATTATTTGACATTACATAATTTTTCACTAAAAACTTTTTTAATAAAACCGGTTCTTACTCCCGAACTAATTTTAATGGGTAGCAACCCTATTACATTAGCATTTTTAAACGGGGGCTACTTGATAAATTACAAACTCATTTACACTACAAAAACTATACTGTAATGCTTAACTTCATACAAATAAAGCTCAAAATTGTATAATAACAGTTTTAAAAGGAGTATAATGTTTGTAAAGTGTTGGCCCCCTTTTTACGCAAAAATGACAGGGCAGGGCCATGCTTGAGTGACCAAAGGGGCATGTGAGATTTATAGGTCACTGTAGTAGGTATGACAACAGATTGCGTACATACATATTAATAAAAAAAATGACTTGAACCATTGTACCAACAATAATAATAAGTAACAGCGCATGGCGTGTCAGTCAGTTTCAAACGAGAGATAAGTTTTTAGGGTTCCGTACCCGGTAGGGTGCCAAACGGGACCCTATTACTAAGACTGCTGTCCGTCCGTCCGTCCGTCCGTCTGTCTGTCAGTAAGCTGTATCTCATGAACGGTAATAGGTAGACAGCTGAAATTTTGAGAGAATATGTATTTCTACTGCCGCTATAACAACAAATAACAAAAATGAAATAATATTAAAAATTTATTATAAGTATTTATTTTTATTAAGTACTACAAACGTATTTTTTTTGGTATTTTGTTTTCATATGACAGTTAGTATTGTACGGAAACCCCCGTTTGCGAGTCCGATTCGCACTTAACCGGGTTTTTCAAATACAATGAAGACAGCTTGCGCCCAGCGGGTTCATGTATTTCCGAGGGATTAACGTTTTCTCGGGATCAAAAGTATCACTTTCATCATCATCATCATCATCATCCTATATGTCCCACTGCTGAGCACAGGCTTCCTTTCACAAATAATGATAGGGAATGGGCAGATACTCCACCACGCGTGCCCACTGCGGATCGGCTGAGGTAGCCTAGTTGTCAACCTACTTATGGTGTTTTCAGGCCTGAAAACTGGTAGCTTATCTTTGCCGATCGATTAAGAACGGATAATCAAGCTACACCACGAGCGCTTCGCTCACTTTCGCATATATTAAATGAG
The DNA here is from genome assembly GCA_947623365.1 of Achlya flavicornis. Taxonomy (NCBI): domain Eukaryota; kingdom Metazoa; phylum Arthropoda; class Insecta; order Lepidoptera; family Drepanidae; genus Achlya; species Achlya flavicornis. The sequence continues at coordinate 695,486 of OX392491.1, read as the reverse complement.
CCAGCGAAGCGTCTCCGTTTCAGCTTGGACAAAAATGCATTCTTATGTCTGTCCAGCTGTCCGGCTGTCCTCTACAGGTCGCATTTATCAACCGAAACTCGTGTGTGAATAGATTCAGAACAGATTTTTTATGTCGTGGCGATAATTGAAATCTTCCAAAATTTTGAAAAATTACCCAAAAAATGAATCGACGTAAAAATTACATATAATTATCTCTACAGCTCTCAGGTACTATACTATATTTAATTATTCGTCATTTAAGATTAATCAAGTGCCAATTTTGTTGTTGACTTCTGACTAACATATGACTAATTGGTTAGTAGGAAGGATACGTATCTACTTCCTAAAGTAACAAACAGCTTCGTGTTTGATTATGATGCCTTCATTTTGCATTAACAGCGGGATATACCTATTTTGAAGTAATTTGATAAACTGACCCTTTCCAAGATGACTTTCTTCGTTTAATACGTCGTCGCATCCAGTTGAACCTAGCAAACTTTTTAATTTATTTCTTTTACGATTGCGATGCGATCTGTTTAATTGATGGCAGTTATTTATAATGGTGCGTCCATGCTACGCGAATCGAGCACGAGCCGAGCCACGAACGAGCCCACAACGAGCACGATGCGAATCCCTTTGTACGTGAAAAAACTGACAATCGCGCTCGTTAGAGGCTCGCGAGCCCCACGCTACGCGAATCGTGCTCGCAGTGTGCTCGTTCGAGGCTCGGCTTGTGATCGGTTCGCCAAGCATGGACGCACCATTACAATATAAGATTGACACGTTGGTGCAATACTTCAATAGTATCGACTTCGTATATATAGGACGTAACGTAACATGTACTTTTGGGTCTTTTGGCAAGCAAACACATCCTCATGACCACTTGCACTGTATTTAACGTGCAAACTAAAATAAACTCTGTTGCGAAGATAACATTGGTAATTATCACTCGGTTAATACCTTATGACATTTACATGTGAACACTTTAAGACGAGAATAATGCGGTCCCAACATGTCGGTCACATAGGCACTGAATTTAGAATTTGTTCAGTCGCCGTCCCGGATTCACTGTGAACGGCAATAGTTGTAGTGAAAAAATAAAATAAAATGAATACAAAAAAGTCTAAAAACAAAAATCGTTCTAACAAAGCTCCTAACCCTAGTCCACCGCAAAAAATAGATATATTAACTCCGCAAGTAAAAAGAGTTGATGAGCAGCAAGGTGAAGAAACAGCGGATTGTGTGTTAAAGTGTGATGAACGAGTACCCGAGATTGTGAGTGAAATTATAGCATCCCCAGTCGTCGAAGCAAAGGATGCTGAAAGTGATACACCTAAGAAACCTAAAAGAAATAGAGGTAAGAAAAAACAAAGCGACAAAGACGATGTTAATGAAAGTGAGGACGGACAAATACAAGAAACTGCAATTGAAGAACCAAAACCAATTGAAAATCTGGAAAGTCTTTTATCGGAAATAACCCCAGCGGCCCGTAAGAAGAAAAACAAAAAGAAAGGTAATGAGAAAATGGTCGAACCTATGCTGGAACAACAAGAGCAGAAAAATGAGTCAAAAAATATTCCACCTGATGTAAATGTTATAAATGAAGCTCAGCAAATTAGCACAGAAATAAAAGAGGATTTTGTGCAGCATACAATTGAAACAACAGAGCAGGAAATTAAACATTCTAAGAAGAAAAATAAAAAGAAGAAGCGGCATGATTCTGAAAAATCTGATAAGGCTGAAGAAGCCCTTGCTTGCACGGCTGCTTTCCAGAAGCTATTAAATGTCAAAGATGAAAATGTAGATTTTGAAAAGAAAAATTATGTCAAAAGTGTTATTGAAGACGGAAATACCGAAACAGAAATAAAAATATCTACTTTAGACATATTGATTTCCGAGAAAACTTTATCAGAAGCTGGTAGTACTTTACCAGCGATGGCTTTAGAGGACCACCCACTAAAATCTAAAGAAATATCTCAAGATGACGGCAAAATCAAGAAAAGAAATAAAAAGGAAAAGAAGCTTCCACCTAAAACTGAAAGTGAAAAAGTAGAGCCAGTTAAGATACCAGACCCGAAAACTGAGATAATAGAACCTCCTGCTATGGTATTGAACATCGACACAGCTTCTGAAAATGTTATTAAAGATGAAATCATAAAGATGGAGCAGCCAATTTTAGAAGGTCCTCTAAAGCAAGAAAGTCCAAAATCTAAAGCTAAGATAGCTAAACCAGTTGAAAAAAAACGCAAAGGTAAACAAGAACATTGTCACGATTCGTGTGAATTAGACGTGATAACTAATGAACAACTAACATTAACAGAAGAAAATTCTGATTTAGATGTTATTCAACACAAAGTAGAACAAAAAGCAAATAAAAATGATACTAAAACATTATTGACTGAAGGAAGATCTGCGAAAAAACGAGATATGAAAAGCAAATCACCCGAATTAAAAATAATCTTAGATGAAAAAGAAATTAAACAAAAAATCACCGATACAAAGGAAACTGACACAAAACAGTCACCTGATACATCAGAAAAAATAACTGAAATTAGTACTGGCCAAATAATTATAGACACAGAAGCGGCAACTATACTAAGATCAGAAGAAGTTAAAGATTTAACTCCTGATATTCCCGAAAAAATAGAAACTGATCATGAAAATAAAAGATCAACAGAAGCTATGGATGCAATGATGCCTGAGAAAATTGATACAACTGTAGATAAATCAGACGTTTTATTTAATCTTCCACCTCTAAATGAAACTGAATTAGAATTAACAACCTGTGAAATTGTACCAGATGTTCATTATCCTCGTTCAACAAGCCATTCACTTCTCGATGATAATAATAACATAGTCATTCAAGAACTTATTGTTGTTGAAGGTGTCAATTTAGATTCGCCTGTATTTGCCCCAAATTCTCCACTCATTCAAGGTTCTGGAGAAACTCCATTTTCAACACCTGAAATGATTTCGTCAGGTATAAGTGTCACAGAAATAGATTTTAATTTACCCGAAGCACAGGATGGAAAAACTGATTTGAAATCCAAAGTGATGGAAGTAAATCAAGATATGGAAGAATTGAGATTATCAATAGAGAGATCTTTGGCAGAATTTAAGGCATTAGATAAAAGCGAAGAAGTACCGGAAAGAAAATTTGAACAAAAAGAAAGCCAGCAAACTATGCAACCTAATAAAATTGAGACTGAATCCGAAGTTAAAACTTCACATGTAGAAGAAGTAAAGACTGAATTGAATAAAACGGCTCCTTCAAGTGCAGATGTACAAACCAAGCCTGAATTTAAAGAAACTGATATGAAGACTGATACTGTTCCTGTGACTGAAGAACATCTTATTAAACCTCCATCTCCATCTCCTGAGTCACCGATTCCAATATGTCCTGCAAGAAAAGAACACAAAGGCAAAGGTAAATCTAAGAAAAAAGGAAAACAGGAATTTGTTCCTGTATCAACTACAACTCCAAGTAATTTGTCTACAACTGATAATAAAGATAGTCAAAAAGAAAGCAAAAAAGAAGAGAAAACTGAACAAAAAACAGAACAAAGAACTGAAACTACTCAAGAGAAAGGTAAACAACAATGCGATAATGTACAAGATGGAAATAATGCAGCATTTTCTGAATCACTTGACTTTGAACCTATAGACAATTTTGAAGATGCATTAACTTCAAGCGTCGACGATGTCAATAAAACTTTTGAGATCATCGCGAATGAAGTTAACCAGCCCGAACAAAGGCAGCATACCCCACAAAAAAGCTTAATCACACCAGAAATAAATATAATAGCGCCAGAAGATACAGATGAAAAACAACAAAAAGTACATCCGATGTCGCAGCCAAAAAACTTGTTAGGCCACACAGATATTCCTGTACAATCGAATAGAACTGATTACAAAAAGGAAAGAAATAAAACACCGAATACAGAACAAGCTAATGTGAAAATAAAGGATTCTGTTGAAATTGAGACAAGAAAAAAATCAAAAGAGTCTCAGACAGAGAACAAGCGTAAAACTCAAACCCTTAAGGAGCCGTTTTCTCAAATGATTAATGACAATGAAGAGTATGTGTTTAAGTATAGCTTTAGGAAAGTTTTTTTACAGTGTGCGTGTCATGTTTGCAAGAAAGAGTTGGCTAAAGTACGGGTGCCGTGTAATTTCTGCAACTTGATATTTTACTGCAGCATCAAACATAAGGACGAAGACTGGACTAATCATCAAGCCTTGTGCTTTGCTGTTTCTACAATCGTACATCTAAAAGGTAAAATTAATTTTCTATATCTTCTTTTATTCAAAATCAATAGATTTGTGTTCTCCTCGTTGTATTTAATTTTCTTATTAAGTACAATTATTTTTGGAATGTTTTGTTAGTGTAAAATACATATTGTAAATTCTTTTGGTGCGCTACATTTGGTTTTCTAAGATATTTATAAGAACGAGCCTTGAACATCGGCGTAAGGTTTCGTGTTTATCGGTCTTCTATAGGATATATTTTGGAGAGTGTGCTACAGTAATTGTTAAATCTTATTCCTCCATCCCCATTTCTCCATCGAAACACAAGACGCCGGGAGAATTTCCACCCATACGTTGTCGAAATCCCGCGTACTCGGACACAACGCTTCGCTTCATCGTTTCTTATACGAACAGCTAAGGAGTGGAACTCTCTTCCGGGATCTGTGTTTCCCGACACCTAAAACCTAGATGTATTCAAGGCCAGAGTGAATAGGCTTTTTCTGGGTAAGCGTGCTACATCCTCGGCCTCGTCATAACTTCTCATGCGGTCTGTCGAAGGTCAAACGCAAGCCCATTTATGATAACAAAAAAAAAACAGCAATCGGATAAAATAAAAGCTTGTATATTGTAACTAATGAAAATAAATGTGTGTTCAACAGATGAAAAATACATCTACGGCGATGCTAAAAACATAGCAGGCCATGACTATCGACTGATCAGGATGCAGATGATACTATCTTGCGAGAAGGTAGTGAAGAGAAGACTGGTACCTTGGGAACAGGAGGCTCTTCTATACCCGAGAGTATGTGCTGCTGTAGGGTGCAGGGAGTGGAGGCAGTCTAAACTGGTGGACTGTGACGGGTGTGGACAGGTGAGTTCACACTAAATAATACTTGTTAGCGAAGCTCGTTGTATTTACAAGCTGAAACACTACATCAACATTTACTAATACTGTCTTAAATACTTGAGAAACGCACCCATACAATCGAACTGTCAAGTGTCAACTCAATCACAATTTAAATTTAGCCACGAGTCTCCAACTTTCTATAAGTCACAATCCTTCATTTCACCTGCAAGACGCGGCCAGAGTGAAAAATAACATAATTTAATATCTGAATCGCCGTCATTTTTATTTTCTCTTTAGATATTAAATTATCTGAATATTTATGTTGGAGTATTCTCTCTCAGAACTGCGCTGATCGTATTTAAGTCTAATTTACCAACTCTGTATTTTCAACTTAAGTTTCAGTTAACTTGCCCATCCTTTTCTCTTTTTCAAAATTTCAGTGTTAGTAGAAACTCGTACACTATTAGGCTTTAACACTATTTAGTAATGCAGTAGGAAAATTAAATTTATGAATATATCTTTCAGATATCTTTCTGTCTAGCCATCCCGGAGCATTTTCCCAAATCCCACCAGCGCTGGTGTAAGTCCTACAGCCTATATCAGAAGCTGGTGACCTACCAGCAGACTAAGGGCAGGCTGGAACCAAAGCTGCCCAGTAAGGTGATGGCAGACAAGTATGTCATACCGGAGAAGATCAATAAAGTCCTTGCTGCTTTGTATGAGGAGAAGATTGGTAAGACTTCATTACTGTCTCGCATCTTTGCTTAGGATTTTTCGCAACTGAAGATCAGAATACTTTAATTGTTGACGATGAAATCATCAGAATACTTCTGATTGTTTTTTTTTTAGATAAGTTATGTCGTTATAGTCCTGAATATTATTTATTATTATTTTAACAGGGTCTTAAATTTACTACGCACAGTAGTTGTTCTGTAGTTTCGTGCAAATTGCAATGACTTTCATTGCTTTACATTGCTGTTGTCTAAATATCGAGCTGATGGTATACTTTACCTAGGCTGGTATTAAATATCCGTAGCTGCCAAAAATCAACTCTTACATTTACAAAACCAGATATATGTTATTTTCTTTGAAAATGTACTCACTTCTACAATATTCTTAAAATTCTCCTGGAGCTCCATCGTCTATAGGGCAACGGTAACCGCACAACCATCATGCGGGCCGTATGCTTGTTTTTTACCTAGCAGAATAAATAAAAACATGAATTCAGCCAAGCACGTTCCTTTTTAAGTGATACCCTGAGAAAATGACGTAAATATGAAACTGTGTATAGATATGAACGACATACAATACGCAGCGGTGACTCAGCTCGCCACAGCGCCGCTCACAGCTGCGTACTGCCACCAGATTTACAGGAATGCAATCAATAGCTCATCTAATGGGTATTGCAAGGTTTGTAATTCTTTATCTTTAGTGTTCCTGTATCATTTAATATTCCTTACCTTTTCATTAATTACTAGCTGTCCTCCCCGGTTTCACCCACGTTCCTGACCTTTTGTTTTCCCGTGATAAAAAAATTATTGCGTGAAAGCGTACACATCCGTACATGCATCCTCACAAACTTTCACGTGTATAATATAAGTAGGATGGTCTTCTTAGAACAGAGGTTATAAATTTGATAAATCCTTCTATAAGGTGGTTCATTACGTTGAAAACAAGAATATATGGTTGTAGTAGCATCTCTCTGCACTTGCATCCCCCTGGCTAAGAGACAATTGTATACTATTATGTACCTACCTAATTGATAACATGCCTTACTGAGTTTCTTTCCTGAGTCTTCTCAGTTGAATTGTATTCTGAACCGATGGCTTAAACTGAATAAATGACTGATTATGATTTCGCCAAATAATTATGCACTAAACTGTTAATAACGATGATCGGAATATCATATATTTTTGAATAGATCCTAGGTCCATAAATGTCTGGTTTTCATTCCAGAAAGCAACTTTTACTGTCCACGTTGTGAACGCAGAACTACAGTTCGAAGCTGATGCTCTCAATAAATGGGAGATATTCTTCCTTCATCTAAGACCTGATATTAAGGAACTAAAAGTTGTCCTGATTGGTGCGGATTTGAACCCTTCCAATCTACCTTTGGATTTGCTTGGGAAAATCAAGTAAGTTTGAGAAGTTGTCATGAACTACATAGATCTAGAAGATTCTTTAAAGAAATGTTTCTATCTCACCCGTATTTTGCTAATGATGTGGCCGTGGGTGTTAATTTTAAGTACCCAAAGATGGGAATTGGCTCTGAGATGGAACAGCCGAAACACACCTGCTATGCTACTGCTATTTCCTCACGATATTTGATATCACAGACAACTAAGCTCATTGTTGGATTCGGACCCACGACATTCGCTACTAAATAGGTCTTCAGCAATTATTACCACAACTAACGGTCCATTTACAATATTATCCCGTAGACCCTAGAGATTCTCATGTACACGTACATGTCTTCCGTCCACTTAGTGTAAATTGTCCAATCACTCGAGAGCCTTTCTTCCTCATCAGTTCCTCGAGCGACAAGATGCCTTCAGACGCAATTTAACGTTCTTTACATCATAGGGGTGGGAATAAAGATTGAGTTTGTTATTTTAGTTGATCCTTTTGGTATCTATTCGTATCTCTCCAACAGTTAACCTGTCGGCTCGCGGATGGGACGCGCATCCTATAAGTATACATATGAAAAATGAATTAAGGCGAGATAACGGATTATGATACGACTGACGCATAGGATACTCCAAACGCAGCAACAGATGACAGTTTTTGCATTGTTTGGTGAAAATGTCGCTTGGTCAAATAGAAAGCGTTCTGAAAGAGCTCTGCTCTGACGCCGCGTTAGGATGTCTTGACGTGATGCTATAGCCAATTTGAGCAGTCCTTAACTCTAGTAACTTTTCCAGGCTATGTGACAAATGTCAGAGCAAACGTAAAGTGTCATTCAGCTTCGAAGACAAGATCACTTACTTCGAATACAGATGTAGTGATAACTACATTAATCCTGACCTTGGTAAGTACTTACCTACGTTGATGATATATTAATATTAAGATGTGATCCTCAGTTTCACAGAGGTTCTTGAGATACAAATTGTATCCAATGTGTACGATGATGTGCCTAAAGGTGGAGCAAAAGATCTCCAGAGTAGAGAATTTTCAGTAAAACCTGTTCGATTTTAGAAATTATTATTCTACTACGTAAACAAAGTAGTAACATACATTTTTGATTTATGTTATGACTAATAAAAACTACTCATGTAACTGATTGATGAAATAAATAGCCGATAAGACTGTCATTGTATAGTCGAGGTTATAAATAGACATGCAGGATTAATACAGTGCGAGAAAAATGCTTTTGAATTTCACAAAGTACATACACAGTTTATGTCCTCGATTGTACAGAAATTTAGCTTTGTTCTTGTTATTTTAATTCTTGGTGTGGTGAGCTATATTTATATTACAAATGATGCTTCTTCCTTCCAAGTTTCTAACGTTCCTAGATCTTATAGTTTGAGAACTGCGTCTAGGAAATCCTGTCTTCATTTCTAACCGTATAACCCTATCAATTTCAGTATGCGCCTTCAATCCCAGCATACACAGATCGTCAGTATACAACGGAAAAGACCCATGGCCTTCCACAATCAACAGCATTCTAAAACTAAAGTCCCCATTCATCATTACGTCTTATACAATGACCGAAATGACCCGAGATTTGTTAAGAATCAAAGAGTGTACTCCGATACCATATAACGTTGTGTCCGAACCTAAGTACAATAATTTTGCGAGTGTTAGACCCGATAGGAATTTTATATCAGATGATGAGATACCCTTGTTGTTCAAGAATTATTGTTTTAGTATCGTTTGTGGTGTTTGAATTTTGTTTTGTATTTTTTGAATAAAGTGTTTGAATGCTTGAAATGTTTTTCATTTGGATACTGTCTCTATAGGAATTAGTACAGCGCCTCTCGCGGAATACTTACGGAACTAATTTCTTCCATAATGTTAAATTAGAATATGTTTGTCTGTGAAGAACTGTGCTTAGTAGATTTAAGTTTAAACTACCGCCATCTATTAGTGCCTTTGGAAATCTTTCTTGGTATTAAAAGAAAAGCCTTTATGCATCAATAAAATATATTCATCCTTATCTAATACAATAACAACTATATTTACAACAATTTAAGTGAAATTTAACTCTAAAGTCATATCACAGATTTTATAATGTAAAATTGAAAGAGTCAAAGACTCACTCAAAGATTAACACAAGTAGATATAGAATATATATAATGATGTGCTTGCTCCCGAATATGATGCTAGATGCAGAACCACTCACCTACAAAAAATGTTAAAACATATAAAACAAATACACACAAACCCGCCCTGTTAATAATACAGAAATGGTACCCAGATATGAATGATTTGGAAAATTTGGTGATCCTTATTTATAAAAAGCGTGTATCCTTTAGTTTACTTGTGCGCTGTCTCTTTTTTGCAGAAACTATTGAAAAAGGTTACGGTATATTTAAAACTGTATTTTTCTATTACGTTTTAATTTAAAAGCATGTGAAGGGCATCTAAATTCACATTGAAAACGATTGGAAAAAAAATTACAGGACAGTTAGTTTAGTTTGTAAAAAACAGTAGGACTCGAGAATCGCATCACAGATTTTGTTGCAGTTTTGCTGTAAGCTCTCACTATTTTAGTGTAAGATAGAGATAAAAATAATAATGCGCGTGTAACAGAGGAGAAAGGCTTGTATTTAATAATAAATAAAAATATATATATTCTTGGATAAGCTGGCGTATGACCACAATCTCACCGTGGTCAGTGATGATGTGGCCGAAGGTGGTAAGCACAAAAAGCTAGCACAAGTAGTATTAGTTGATTTCTTGGTAAGGGATGTTAAATTGTTAAATGTTATGTGAAACACAAAAGACGCCAGAAAGTGTTACAAAGATAAGTAATTCGTTATGAAATAATGCAAAGCAACCAACAATACAAACACTATTCGAGACATATTAAGATTGTAAGTGCGCGATTAAGTTTACATTGAAAACCTTTGCAAAATCAAACTATGAAGATCTCATGAAAAGTGCAAAGATTTCCTTTAACAAGCTGTAAGTAAATATTACTAACGTGGACTCTGAGAGAAAGCGAGAAAAAGAGGATAGACGCTCTCGAAATGTGGTGCTGGAGAAGAATGCTTGGAATATCATGGACAGAATTCCGTACAAATGAGTCCATACTCCAGGAACTCGGTATCAAGCAGCGTCTATCCTCCGTAGTGCAGGCTCGCATCCTAACTTTCTTCGGACACGTGTCGCGGCGTGGAGATGCCTCCATAGAGCGATTCGTGGTGCAGGGTAAAGTGAAGGACACTAGAGCGCGTGGAAGATCACCCATGCGATGGATCGACCAAATTAAGGCCGCAATAGGCGGACCCATCAATAACTGCACCAGAAGGGCAGCAGTTAGGGAAGAATGGCGGCGTGTGAAGCGCGCCACAAATGACACTTCATGACGACCACGACCACTCTGTCAAGAGTGCAACGCATAAGAAGAAGAAGTAAATTATGGTATAATTAACAAAGATGAAACATCATTAAGTGTTAAAAGTAACATTAAAACGAATAACAAATTAATAGTTAAAACATAACTAACAAACATAAAAATATTAGTAGCTTAAGAAGGGTTGTTTGACAAGATCTATTCATATGCGAAAATGGGTACAATGAGACATGAGTTGTGATTATACAACGCATTTTTGTCATATCATACAAATTGTTAATTTAGGAATTAATTTGTATTTAGCTATAGCTCCAATAATTAGCAATCAAACAACCCACCTGACTGAACATCCATTTAACAGTATTACTAAAGTTATTGAAGTCTGAATATTACATATTACTCATAAAATGGAAAGCAATTCATTATTCATGACTAAAAGACGATGTTAAGTCAATGAATCATTAGGGATGAAATTATAAACATGTATTTTTATAGAAGTAATCCTGATCTTGAAATGGAATTGGGCGGGCCATTTATCGAGGGCAAGTGAGGAAAGATGGAGCAGCATTACAACTACATGGTACCCAAGAGATGCTAAAAGAAGAAGAGGTAGACCAACTGCTAGATGGAGAGACGAACTGACAAACTTTGAAGGTGCACTATGGCACAGATCCGCAAAGGAAAAAAGTGAGTGGAAGAAGAAGGGGGAGGCCTTTGCCTAGCAGTGGGATGAAATATAACAAAAAAGAGTGAAATATTGTAAAAATAAAATAATAAGTATTTATAAGGCTTAAATAAATAAATAAATAAATCCTGATCTTTGAATTAATTTATGCTAAATCAAAAGTCAACAAAATGCCAAAAGGCTAGGCCGGTTTTCTAGTCTATGAGTACAAAGTACAAAAGGTAGCATTTCTGTCTGTTAAATTTGTGGAAGTTTGTATCATCATCACGCATGCAGACGCTTAAAAATTATACCGTTAGGTAGATTATATTTTGTTAATTCCTTCTACGGAGGTTTTGTAAAATTAATAGTTACTTTTATTATTCAGACTTGAATAACTAATATAAAAAATTAGAACAAATTAATAGAAGTATCACACAGTGCAGTTAAAAAGAAAGAGACACCAAAAGCAATATCTCATAATACTAAGGCATTGACCTGGTCCATAGTTGCTGTAGATGGCAGACTTAGTGCTGTTGAATTCACTTCTTCATTATCGTCATTTGTACTATATACTTCTATAAAGTTTTCATCACTATAGTCTATACTTTCTGTATAATCTGTTACTGTACTTGTTTCTGTACTTACATCTCTATAATACTCTGTTTGTCTATTATCTTCACTAGTTGTACTTCTATTGTTTATGGCAGATTCTGTAGTAGTTATATCAGTAGAAAAAGTAGAGCTATCATTAATCGTATCGTAATTGTCGAATGTATCGTAAAATATATCTATAAGCGTTGATTCAGTATTTATTTTATTTGATACTGTTGAATACTCATTTGTACTTTCAGTGCTCAGTATGCCTGCATCTGGAGTTATAATAGCATCTTTCTTTTCATCTTTACTTATTTCTAAATTACTATTTGTGATAATATTATTTATTTGTGTAGTGCTAGATTCTAATTCATCTGAATATGTAGTGGTTATGTCAGATTCTGTACTTACTGGCGAATCTTTTTCACTATCTTTTTCCTTCACCCTTTTAGTTTGATCATCAGATATCAGATGCAACAAGAATTTTAAAAGTATACTTTCTTTATTTGTAAATGTTTCAGTTTCAACATTTTCGTTTAAGCTAATATTATAACCAGTCTTTTTCAGTATCTCCTCTTCAACATTCTGTTTTATATCTTGAGTGTAATTCTCTGGTGGAACCCAATGATAATCTGGATCAAGTTGTAATTTTGTATCATTGTATACCATATATTCATCTGAAATTGGTTTGATAGTCGCTGTAATATTACTATTTGTGTCTATATTTATAATGTTATCACTTAAAGGTTTAATTGTAGTTCCAGTAGTTGTATTATTTGTTTCTATATTTATGGTACTATCATCTAAATTATAATTGATAGTAGTTGTCAAATGACTATCTATCGTGGTTTTATTACTATTCATAGCTTCCATTTCATCTTGTATTCTAATAGCAGTTTTTAAATACTTAGCAATGGCTGGTCCAAATACATTGTCGACGTAATTCAGTAGTTTATTGCATTTGGCGACAGTATTCACATCGTTGGAACTTCCCCATATGATGAATCCTGATGCTTCAGATTCGTAGAGTGTTTGTAGCAATGTGTCCAAGTCTTTCTGCAAATATAGCAAAAGAATAAAATATTACCTAGGATACAATAGTTGTCATATAAATATTTTAATTAAATGTTTTCATCAATTTCCGATCACCGACAATGCGCTCTGATTGGCTAAGACAAGGACACTTGCGCTCTGATTGGCCAAGTCAAGAACACACGATGCAGTGATTGGTCCTTTCTGTTCAAAATCAGTGCAAAGGCACTGACTAGTTGCGGAATTGGTATTCGGTATTATTCTAAAGGATTTTTTCTTGATGACTCATATAGGGTGAGTGGTAATTAGTGACCGATACTTAAACACCATGATTGTACTCATGATAACAAACAACTCACACGCGCTCTGTACAGAGGGTCAGAGGACTAACGGCTGACAGCGCGTGCGCGGTCCGTACGGTTGTTTAATGAAATGCATAGTAAAAGTGGAATAGTGGCTATAGTTTTGTTCGTAAAAAGGAATAAGCAACTAAATTAAATATAATGGGTGGAGATTTCGAGATGGCATATTTTCGAAAACTATGTTGGATTAGTCATGCTGAACAACTTTTACTATGGGACCAACACTGAATTCTCAAAAAGTATTTTTTACTTTTCATACATTATGATCGAGAAAACGCATGAGCAAAAGATGCATGTCAATGAAATGAAAATGCCTTGTTACTAGGCTTGACAGAGTGCGGAATGAATACATTCGAGGCAGCTTCAAAGTAGCACCAATTATAGATAAAATTACCGAAAACCGCCTCAGATGGTATGGACATGTAAAACGACGTAGCGAAGACCATGTAGTAAAAATTGCTCTAAATCTGCCGGAACAAAAGAGAGGTAGAGGCCGCCCGCCATCGACCTGGTGGTCTAATATCAAGAGAGACCTCAGTAAAGCCCAATTGCCAGAGCCAACAACCCTGGACAGAGTGTCCTGGCGCAAAAGAGTGAGGAAACCCGACCCCAAATAAGGGAACAGGGGCGGACAAAGTAGAAGAATGATCGAGCAAGGTTGACAATTTGTAAGAAAAGTTAAATATTTTTTTTGAAAATTCACTATTGGTCCCATAGTGAAAGTTGTTCAGCATGACTAACCCAACATAGGTTTTGAAAATATGCCATCTCGAAATCTACACCTGTTATAGTGTATTATTTTTGTTAGGTACTCAATATTCTTAGTAAATAAACTTATCGTATTATATTGTCATTGTTACAACAAATCTTTCAAGGACTCAAAGTGAAGAAATGGCAAACTCTTGGAATCAATATCAACGGACAAAACCTCAACAACTTAAGATTTGCAGATGATATTGTAATTTTTGCCAAAACACGTATATATAGATTTATAAACTATGTTAAAAGATCTTCAACAAGAAAGCAAGAAAGTAGGACTATCTATGAATATGGAAAAAACCAAATTGATGAGGAACGATGATAAAAACCTGAATTTAGACATAATAATAGAAAATTATAAATTGGAAGAAGTAGACAGATATACATACCTAGGACAAACCGTTACATTCAAGGATTGGCAAGACATAGAGATAGAAAAAATAATACAGCAAGGTTGGAATAAATATTGGGCTCTAAAATACATTATGAAAAACAAAGATGTCCCTATTAGCTTAAAATAAAAAGCCTATAATAGCTGTATAATACCAACTTTAACATACGGATGCCAGACGTGGGCCCTTACTAAGAATCAGGTGAAAAAGCTAAAAGTGACCCAGAGAAATATGGAAAGAAGCTTGCTAGGAATTAAACTGATAGACAAAGTTGCGAAAAGAGATATTAGACAGAAGAGTAAAGTAAGAGATGTAATTGGGCGGGCCATTTATCGAGGGCAAGTGAGGAAAGATGGAGCAGCATTACAACTACATGGTACCCAAGAGATGCTAAAAGAAGAAGAGGTAGACCAACTGCTAGATGGAGAGACGAACTGACAAACTTTGAAGGTGCACTATGGCACAGATCCGCAAAGGAAAAAAGTGAGTGGAAGAAGAAGGGGAAGGCCTTTGCCCAGCAGTGCGATTAAATATAACAAAAAAGAGTTAAATATTGTAAAAATAAAATAATAAGTAATTATAAGGCTTAAATAAATAAATAAATAAATTATATTGTTATCATGAGTACAATCATGTGTTAAGTATCGATCACTATATATTTAGGTATATTGAACATGGGTAGATGACGAACCTCAGTCAAGTACCCTCCATCCCGGTACCGGAACCACACATAGGGTAGTATGTGTGTGCCGATGCCCCGCGCCCCCCGCGCCCCCTGTGCCCCCTGTGCCCCCCGCGCCCCCCGCGCCCCCCGCGCCCCCTGTGCCCCCTGTGCCCCCCGCGCCCCCTGCACCCCCCGCGCCCCCCGCATCCCCCTCGCCCCCCTCGCCCCCTGCGCCCCCCGTGCCACCCGCGCCGCCTCCCGCACGCGGCCACGCACCAGCGCGCTCAGCTGCCGCGCCGACAGCTGCTGCGGACTGTACACTGATGGAAACAGCGCTGACGACTCCAGCCAGAGCCAGTGCGTGCTGGAAATGTACACAATATTAAATAAATAAATAGCCTGGGACATTCCTCACGGTCATCTGATCCTAAGCAGAGCTTGTACTGTGGAAACCAAATCTTCACTGATATAATACATAATTACACCCAGACTCAGGACATAATATGCTCTGTATTTTTATTTACTTTGTATCGGTGGGTTTGACCGTAATCTCACCATGGTAAGTGATGATGTGGCCGAAGGTGGTGCACAGACAAAGCCTAAAAGGAACTGGCTCTCAAGTAGTCTCAAGTGCAGCTGTCGGAACACACCGATAGGTGCTTGGCGACAGACTTTCAACATAAGGGTGGTAGCCAGCCAGATGGATATTGCAAAGTACCCTACCACCGTGCTATGGTTTCCTCACGATGTTTTCCTTCACCGAAAGCTCAAGCTCATTGTAGGATTCGAACCCGGGACCTTCGTCTCGGTATCCGACGTCACTAACAGTGAGCTATCATCGCCTTAGAAATATAATTAGATAGTGAAGAATGATAGATGATAGTATAATTGAAGGAATTATGCATTGCATCATTTCAAAGTTAAGCCCAACTAAGAAATTGTGGATCAAGATGGACCCAACCATCTGAAATCGGGAAAAGTTGTTCTGCTTAACAAACTCTAATGTATGTATACTTTTGGAGACATCCGCAAATGCACAGGCAGTGATTCCCAACTTTATCTTTAGGAATGTCCCAGGATATTTATTTATTATTTATTTATTATCTTTTAACATCAAACAGCGGAGTAGTCGCTTGTTACTCCTTTTGTCTTATCAGGGCCTAAATTCGTTTTTTTTTTTTGGATTATTAGTATATCTAGCTCGGTATTAATTACATAATCAATTACGCTTTAATATTATGCAAAGGAAGTCAAACTTTTTTGTAAAAGATACTTAACAATCTTAAAATTTGCTGTCTTATCTTGATGTTGCTGTTGAAATAACTGTTTGTAACTGACTGATAATGAATTATGAAGTAACAACTCACCGATCATTCTCCTGGGGTACTTTATCAGCGCAGCTCTCTCTCTGATTATTACTAGCCATATTGAAGCAGTATGGGAACCCGTAGTACCCCCATAGGGCATTAGGACGCATCTGCTTAGCCACTGATAAAGTGGTCTGCATGAATTGACGCGCTGACTTCTCGAATCGCTGCTTTGCCTGGAGATTGAGAGATTTCTTTATTAGTCTCATGTATCGTATCCGCAGTGGGCACGCGTGGTGGAGTATCGCCCAGTCCCTTTCACCCTCATTTGTGAAAGGAGGCCTGTGCTCAGCAGTGGGACATTATAGGCTGATGATGATGATGATGATCGTATTTGATAAAGAGACACGCTAACAGAAACTGGCTAAAATCTGTTTCCAAACACCAACCTATACGTTGGGCTACGTAGGAGACCCAGTTGTCTTGTAGAATTTGTTGCTTCCCACCTTCGGCTGATCATTTCTGAATTGTAGTCCAACACAGTCCTATACATTGTAAAAGGGACGTTATATGTTGTCGATAAAAGGCTATAAAGCCATAATACTCGACCCAATTAGGTACCCACGGATCATAAAATAAATAGCTAAGCCATTTTCAACCTTATCGCCCTATAAAGGTGGCAATAAGTTAACTGGCACAACAGCATAAATTCTAAGAACAGCTTAGGGCTATAATTGCAGATCTCTCGATTTAAATGTGTATGTAGTGCAGCGATATCAATCAAGCGCCTGTAATGGCACGCGCAGGCGAGCGCTATTCAGGACGACCTGGGTTCCGCATTATATTGCACAATACTATATCGATTGCACAGTATCATGTATACCAAGAACAGTAGCACAGCAGGACTTAAAATGCAGAGTAGGTAGATGAAATCAAGAAGGTACGGTGGGGAAAGTGGACAAGACGGGCATAGAATAGAAGTGGAAGAGGTTGAGGAAGTTTGCTTAGTTGCAAACATAGTAACGATAACAATAGAGTTATCAAAACTTATTTATAACTCAGTAATCTGTTGTCTATCAGAACCAAGACCCTGTCCGGAAAGGACGAATTCGCCGCGAAATATATGCGCGTATTTTAAATTCGCGCGATGCTTGTGGACGCCATGTATATTGGTGACCTCTTCGTACGTGCGCAATGCAATCGCGCGAGAGATTCTCGGCGAAATCGTCCTTTCTGGACAGGCACTTAGGCATCTTTCAAGATGCGGAATTTTCCATCGGGAAACATAATAAGGCTGTAAGTTTTAGTAAATTCCTCACTGATATCATGATTCGGGAAACTAAAAGCAGTGTCATATAACCAAACGTAATTTGGTTCTTAACAAATCCAAATACAAACGAACGGTGAGAGAGGTGAGAGAGGTAGAGCATAGCGTTTCGCTTAAAGAGCAGCTCGACTGGGGAAGTACAGTCGAGGACATAAATATGTATACACTTTTTGAAATTCAAAAGCAATTTTCTCGCATGTTTAACATTTAAGTGTTAAACTATTACACAAATCATAATAGTATATGTTAGAAGATTCTACCTTAACATTATCTCTTAATTTCAATCAGTAGTTTAAGAGGAAACCGTTGTTGAATTTTACTAAGTGTATACATATTTATGTCCTCGACTGTACCTCCACCTTACAGAATACCGCAGCCAAATAACTTTATATTGTGTAAAGTTGTGTTCCTGCGCGTGAGTAAGGTCGCCAGAGCTCATAGGGGAGGGGAGAAAGGTCGGTAACGCGTGAGCGATGCTTCGTGTGTTGCAAGCGTCCATATGGCTACGGTAACCGCTTACCATCAGGCGGGCCGTATGCTTGTTTACCGACTTAGTCATATAAAAAAAAAAAAACGGAACAAACTGTAAATAGTGGTTCTAAAGATTTAAATTCATTAATTCATGCGAATCTTGATAACTCTGCTTCCAAATAATCAGTAATCTCAAAGTCTTCGCCTACTTGTTTTACTGTTTAACATGCAGCTAGCGGGCGTGCTACACGCGACGTGCCATGTTAATGACGATTGACGTGTGAGAATAAGCATTGACCTGCTACTTTTGAATACGATACTGTTGCCATTGCATTTTAAATACATGATTTGTTATGGTTAAAAGGATATTTATTTGTGAAGATGGAGAAAAGTTACTAGATAATTGGACTGTTTTACAAAAAACTTAAACCGACTGCAAAGTACACTAAGAAGTAACCAAATCCTGATCTAATGACAATGGGACCAAACGAGAAGTGTACCCTTACAAACAAAAAAAGAATTTTCCGAATCGGTTTATAAATGACGGAGTTTTGAGGTAACAAACATTAAAAAAAAACTGCCGAATTGAGAACCCCCTCCTTTTTTTGGAAGTCGGTTAAAAATAATTGAAAACTGTTTTACAAAAAACTTAAACCGACTTCAAAGTACACTAAGAAGTAATCAAATCCTGATCTGATGACAATGGGACCAAACGGGAAGTGTACCCTTTCAGACAAAAAAAGAATTTTCCAAATCGGTTAATAAGGTTTTTATAAGACGAAATAAGGCTTAACTCTACACGCATCTGTGGTTTTAAACTATACTTTATCAAAATATTTTCATTATTCTGTATCTAAAAATATAAGCACAGACCTATATAACACAAGACCATTTTTTACTAAAACAAATCCCTAACACATATTTTTGTCGTGTTTCCATCTGTCTCACTCACATACAAGATCTTTAGCTATGTATGGTGTATTATCACCGTGACATTATCAAGCCCTTTTAAATTGGTTCAATTCCACTGCAACATAGTGCACAATGGGTCAAACAGTTTGATTGTTTTCTTACATAATTCAGCCGGCACAATTAGGTTGCGTCGCGCACGCGCGGCCCAATTAAACGCGGGAGATAAACTCATTGGGCAATTACGACCAACGGGACGATTACATTGTTTAGTGTTGTCATACCGTGCGTTATGTTATGACAAACATGTTTTCATCAAAATCATTTATTCAAATAGACCTTCGCAGACACTTATGAAAACTCTGACTCTAATACTCCAATACCGATTCGGAAGGTTGCATTTTTGCTGAGAAGAGCAGGCAATAAACTCAGCAATTACTCTTTTAAAAACAAGCTTCGATTCATTACTTAATTTACATTCTAATCGCACTGAAAACAATTGCGTGCCCCGGCGCGGCGGCAATATTACAAAGAAGACTGAATAAATATTTAATAAGTAAATAAATAGCAAACTTAAGCAGACCAGCCCCCACAAGCAGCACCTGTTCACAAGTATGACGCGTGTGGCAGCCATCGCCCTCCTCGCCATATTGGAGGGAAGTGAGCGACCCGTCACACGACGCCGCCGCAAGCAAAGGCCTTAAAGTGAGCATGACTTACTTAAGTCTGCCTTAGAAATAAAAAATAACTAAAGGGAAACACTAAACACACAATTTGTTATCACTGTGACTATTGACAAGATTAGACTAAATATCACAAAATAGTCGTCGCTTAGTAAACCTTGCTCTTTTCCTTACCTTCTATTCACTGTATTCTAATTTTAGTACCTACTGTTTATATTCTGAAAGCTCATATTACTTTGACAACTAAGCCCATAAGAGACAGTTAACCCACCTCAGCCTGTACCCAGGTCTTGGGCCACCACCAGTGTATTTTCTTCTCGAGCTCATAAGACACATCCTTGTAGGGAACCAGGACTCCGAAGTTCTGTCTGAACACCGGCCGCCACGACTCGAAGTCTATTATACCGACTCCTGAAATTAAAGAAGATTAAATTCAATTACCGAGAATTGGATACAAGATATCTGATACAGTATGAGGCACGAGTGGTGAGTACAGATAGGCAGTAGTGGGGGCAAGCTCGCGCATGTACACTTTTGGCCAAATAACAGTAGCCAAATGACACGCAAGAATACAATAGACGTAGAGCATCGACTGACGAACCAATCGTGTGTAGCTCGGCCCCTTCTTCATTCCGCCAAACAAACCGAAAAATTAACTACTGCGCAGGTGTCAATTTGGGCCTCAAGACTCGTGCCTCTTACTATACCTATACTTTTTTCGGGAAACAATTCAAATTCAAATTCAAAATCATTTATTCAAATAGACCTTCGCAGGCACTTATGAAAAGCCTGACTCTAATACTCTAATACCGGTTCGGAAGGTTGCATTTGCTGAGAAGAGCCGGCAATAAACTCAGCAATTACTCTTTTCAAAACAAGCTTAGATTCATTACATATTATTTACATTCTAATCGCACTGAAAACAATTGCGTGCCCCGGCGCGGCGGCAAAATTACAAAGTAGACTGAATAAATATTAAATAAGTAAATAAATAGCAAACTTAAGCAGACCAGCCCCCACAAGCAGATTGTAATTGTACTATTTGGCAGCGGTATTCTGGACCTACATCAATCAAGCTGCTCTTTCAGTGTTAAAACGCTATGCTATGAATGCTCCTTCTAGCATGCAAGACTTTAAGATCAATCTTGTTGAAATTGGTTTACATAAACGTGTTTTTGCTGCATCCAAAATATAAAACCCGAAAGCGAATTCAGGGACACATGCAGCATTAAACATCTGTTTATTAACTCATCCAGTGTAATTAGCCTTGCAGAGTCCGCTGGATATAAAGCAGGCACAATTACTGCAACGCATTCTATTTTTTCATCGTTAATTTATATAAACTCAACGTCATTCCTTGTGCATCTAACCTTGATCATCTCACCTCATCAACAGTATGTTGACCACTAGCCTACCTCCACCAATCCGCAGTGGGCACGCGTGGTAGAGTATTTGCCAATAAACTTTCACCCTCTTTTGTGAAAGGAGGCCTGTGCTCAGCTATGGGACATTATAGGCTGATGATGATGATGATGAATAGCTCAGTGGAGTGGTGAAGGTAATGAGTTGGAATTCCACAGAGAGCTAGAACTTTTGGCGTAAAAAATCATATCAAAGTCATTTATCGTATCGCTGGCTACCACCCTCAATATGTCGTCACCTATTGGTGTGTGCTGTGAGCCGGCTTGACAACAGATATTCATCTTGACGGCATAACTAAATTTGTTTCTGAAGAAATTTTGATGATTTCGAAACAACTGCTAATAAGGAACATCGTTCTATTCGGATATGGGGCGATGGAAAGCATTCGTACTAGAGTTTTTCGCAAAAGCATACTTTCGAACTCACGTACTTCGCGATGAAAAACATTCGAACCAGAGTTTTTCGAAATAGCATACTTTCGAACTCACGTACTTCGCGCTAAAATATATTCGAATAAGAGGTTTTCGCAATAGCATACATTCGAACTCACGATCATTCGCAGGACAGTCGATCGATGTTTCAAATTTCGAAGTTCTGAAATACAGGCTCCTCGCTCGTCCAGTGGGCCAAAATTTACCCCCGACCACAATAAAAATTAAGCCATTGAGCCATTTGCGTTGTCTAGTAACAAAATGGTTTTCGACAACATTGAATTTGTGACTACCAAAACTGTCAAACCATTCATTTTGACACCACTGTTAATTCATTGAGACACTTGTAACAGTGGTCTTCGGTCAACTTTGTGATGACGTATTCAAACACTCCAATGTTTGTCTGGCGCCAGGTGTACCACGATCAAATGTTATTGTTTTGATAATTTCGAAACATACACAAGTCATGAGTCATCACATCTCTGCTTTGGATTGTGTAAACATAACTGATACATTGTTTAATTCCACGAAAATAAGATTTCATTCAGATACTATCTGTCCCGGCCGTTTCACCCGCGTCCTCGGGATAAAAAGTAGCCTATAAAACTCAGATATAATGTAGCTTACAGAGATTACCGCGTGAAACAAACACAAGACTCTTCAGCTTTTCTCTAACTATTGAGTAGATTGTCCTTGTACTATAGGGTACTTTTCATCCCGAAAACGCATGTAAAATAAACACAATGGTATTAAGTAGGTATCAACTCAGCCGTGTGTTTGACGACAATCTAACCATAGGTTACTGATGATGTGGCCGAAGGTGGTACACACGCAAAGCCTACAAGGAACTGGCTCTCAAGTGCAGCTGTCGGAACAAACCGGTAGTTTGGCGACAGATTTATGATATATGATAGATGGCGCTTCCATCCTCACATATTGAAACCAGAATTGTTTCGAACTGTGCGGTCTCAGAGGAACTTCCTTCCGCGGCTACTCAGATTGTGGAATGAGCTCCCGCCGTGGTTTCCCAATGCGGTTCTTCAAAAAGGGTGTGAAGAGATTATCTGCAGGGTCGGCAACGCGCGAGTAACACCTCTGGTGTTGCAAGCGTCCATAGGCTGCGGTAACCGCTTACCATCAGGCGGGCCGTATGCTTGTTTGCTACCTAAGTAGTATAAAAAAAAAAGATTTTCATCTTGAGGGTGGTAGCCAGCCAGGTGGGTACTACAAAGTACCCTACCACCGTGCTATGGTTTCCTTCACCGAAAGCTTAATAGCTCATTGTAGGATTCGAATCAACGACCGTCACCACGGTAGACGTCACTCACTGAGGTTTCATCTCCTAAGAAATCCTTGAAGAGTCGTTTTCATGTTGAGGTTTTACCCATAGAGATAGAATATATATAGAGCTACTACTACAGAGATAATGAAGAGAACCTATGTACTGTGAGCACGGGTAAATGCAACGCTGTCTTGAACGATTAAAGACATAATAATGAATGCCAATTTCTGATTTTTTAAACAATCATTACCGAGAGATCTTATAGGTGTCGACATATCTTCTGACAGTAAATCACTATACTCTATTTCACATAGGATGAGTCGTCAAGGTCAAGGGTTTTTTAACAATATCTAGTGAAATTCCATTTGACTACTCTGAAATAGTACTCACAATATTTCATGAAACCTCGCTCTATCATAGTATTCCTTTATTATATCGAACATTAACCATTGAGAAATCTAATGGTGCGTCCATGCTACGCGAATTGAGCACGAGCTGAGCCACGAACGAACCTACAACGAGAACAAGTGCTCGGTACTCCAAGCATGGATGCACCATAATAAAATACCATGTGTCACCGAACTCATGCTATTTGAAATCTACTATAGTGTACGGTATATCTATGAATACATAATAAATGCAAACTTACGCTTCGCACATCACTCTATTATTTATTCTTACTCTATGGGATTTTAAAAACCTTTAGAGGAATCTTGCAAAACTTATCATGCGGGCAAAGTACATTAATTAGATAGATCAGATAATTAAGTAGATCTACTTTGAATTATTCACTGATATGCGGGTCCACCGCTCCGCACTAGACTTATGCCAAGAATTAGAGATTTAAGCTGATTAATTATACCACTATAGCAATTTTAGCAAGGACACCCCTATGTATGGTAATATCTAGACCTGTTTTAGCCTAGTTTTTAGGCCATCTAGGCTTACACTCTCGTATTATAAACCTGATCAAGAGTTAAGCAAGTCTTATAAAACCAGGTTTGTGAGAGGGTTGAACATGCTAATCAAAGGAAGCAACAGAAAAGAAAGAACATTCAAGGGAATTCACACGCATTTTTTTGGTACTACTTGGCACCTTAAATCCTTGCCAGGTTGAGAGCCAAGTAGTAAGTGGTTACCGTAGCCATAACGATTCTTGTAACACCCGGGAGGTCACGCGTTTCTGAACCCTCCCCAATGAGCTCTGGCTCCGCGCAGGAACACAACTTTCAGTTATTTGGCTGTGGTATTCTGTAAGGTGTATTAATGTGAAACGCTCGTGATTAAGCTACCACCGTCTTGGTCGGTACCTGGATGTGACCGCCTAGTGGTATTTCAAATCGAGCGTTTCCGTGCTTCGGAAGGCACGTAAAGCCGTTGGTCCCGGTTATCACTTAAATGTCGTTAAGCTAGTTGGAGGCCTTCTAGGCTGCTTGAAAACTCCAATAGTAGGTTGACCACTAGCCTACATCCACCGATCTGCAGTTGGCACGCGTGGTGGAGTATCTGCCCATTCCCTTTCACCCTGATTTGTGAAAGGAGGCCTGTGCTCAGCAGTGGGACATTTTAGTCTGATGATGATGATTCTGTAAGGAGGTCCGAGTCGAGCGGTTCTTTGGTGAAACAAAGCCTGTGCTCTACCTACACCTACCAACCTACCTACTACTGTTGACTAAACCAGTAGGTAACAATAATATTATTCTACACCCACAACTATATGCCTTATTCATAAGCTGGTAAGAATGCTAACTTCCTGCTCCACTGATTAATCGTACAGCTTTTATATCGACAATAAATATAACCTAGAATTATAGGTATGTTACTTGACTTGATCGATACCTTCTTGATTTCAATGTCATGTATCTTCTAGTACAGGGTTCCGTAGTCAAACAAACAAGAAACCATTGTCCATTCGTCTCTCTGTCATAAAGATTTATACAACGTGTTTCGATCTTAAGGAAAACTTATTATATGGATTCAGTACATGATTCTGAAACACTCAGCGTTTGAATTTTGCGTTTCCATATAGAACTTCAGTATTATTGATCTTCATCTGATGAGCCTCTTTTGGGAGGTATTTCTCCTATATTTTAATTCCGTTGTACACGCGGCTACACATAAAGCTATACATTTCCAGTATAAACTGTTCTCGCATTGTATGGGATTTCCGTACAATGAGAGGTCAGCTTATACTGGATATGTATAGCTTGATGTGTAGCCGTGTGTACGATAAAGAGTTGCCTATCTACCTACTTATCACTATGTCAACATGTTTACCGAGCACAAGTGGGGCACGAATTCGCGTAGCGTGGACGGACTTGCGAGTTTCGAACGATCTTTCGGCTCGCATTCGACTGCGCTCCGCCATGGTCAAAACGTGGGCTTGACTTGACATCCACACAACGTCTTAGTCGGACGTTCTTGCTGCGGACCATTAGGATGTGGAATAAGCTCCCACATTACGAGTTTCCCTCAGCGCTACGATATGGGGTTCTTCAAAAAAGGCGTAAAAAGAGCTCTACAAGGTCGACAACACATTGGCAATCCCCCTGGTATTGCAAATGACCATGGCCAGGCGGCGGTGACCACTTACCATCAGGTGGCCCGTCTGCCTACTTGTCAACCTGTTGACAAAAAAAAAAAAAAACATTGCGAGCGAAGAACGAAGAGTGGCTCAGCTCGTGCTCGGTTCGCGGGCATTCATCAAAATGTTCACATTGCAATGATACCCCACTACATGTCACTACTAACTACACAAAAAGCATCTAAAACTGTTAATGACTTTGTTATGGTATGATGTCAGTATTCTAGATGTACACAATTTTCCACAAATTCAACCTTGTGGTGCGTGCTCTAATTGTTTTGTTGTCTGCTTATCTGGTTACTAGTGATCGCACAAAGGTTATTCGCATATTTCATAATTAATTTTGTCTTAGTGCACTCTTTCTTCATATAATCTTTATGCAAAATTTCACACTCTTCCTTGCACGTTCGTATAAAATTTTCTCTTCACGTATTTATACAGGTTGACCCAAGAATAAGTGTCAATCGGAAGTCCAAAGGTAGAGGCACTCTAGCTACCCGAATCGTTCTATAAATTTCTATGGGAGAAGTTAGTACCATGAGTATTCCGCTAGAGGCGCTGTGCCAATTCCTATAGAGAAGTGTCGCAAACGCAAACGCATTAGTAACCGTTTACAAACATCAATTCTTTACACTCGGGGTACTGGACTCCCGATTGAGACTACTTCTTGGGAAACCCTGTATACCTACATATACTTACATGCATTTGTATCAAAACAAATATGATAATAAACAAATCTTGAAGCATAGAGATCTTTACTGGCATGGCATTCAGCGTTTGTTTATATTTACGTTTGAACAGCTGGATTATATCAATAGATTTATAACTGCATATTTTTGTATTTATCTTTTATTCTCTTTACAGTCTAGAGGTTTTGTAAGAGCTTTTTCAACACACTCGCTCGTAAAGTGACATTTATTGCACCTTTTTTGGGATAACGCAGCTTATTACGCACTAGTGCTTTTTGCTATTTTTTTTTAATAAAACCCTTACGTTTGGGTGTCTATGGATAGGTCTTCAAAAATTATATTGAGATTTCTAATATTATTTTTTTCTAAACTGAATAGTTTGCGCGAGAGACACTTCCAAAGTGGTAAAATGTGTGTCGCCCCCTGTAACTTCTAAAATAAGAGAATGATAAAACTAAAAAAAAATTATGATGTACATTACGATGCAAACTTCCACCGAAAATTGGTTTGAACGAGATCTAGTAAGTAGTTTTTTTTGAATACGTCATAAATTGAAATTCATATCAAATACTCAGGTCTATACTACCGTTTACTTATATACCTACAGGTTTGTACGGAACCCTCGGTGCGCGAGACTGACTCGCACTTGGCCGTTTTTTTTTTAATTCCGGTTCTCATATTCGATTTAAAAAACAAAATCGTTTTACTTCAAGCGTGAAAATTCATTGAAGTCGAATCTTCTAACATTACAGTGGACAATTACTCATTTAATCATTAACGCTTATAACTCCATGTTGTTGTGTCATACTGCGGTCATTCCTAGTTAGTATTATTAGCTGTATGCTGTAAACTTGTTGATCAGTAACGATGCGATGATAGCTCAGTGGTAGTGACGTCGGATACCGAGACGAAGGTCCCGGGTTTGAATTCAAGTTCAAATTCAAAATCATTTATTCAAATAGACTTTCGCAGGCACTTATGAAAAGTCTGACTCTAATACTCTAATACCGGTTAGGAAGGGCGCATTTGCTGGGAAGAGCCGGCAATAAACTCAGCAATTCCTCTTTTCAAACAAGCTTAGATTCATTACATAATATTAACATTCTAATCGCACTGACAACAATTGCGTGCCCCGGCGCCGCAGTCAATTACAAAGTAGACTGAATATATATTTAATAAGTAAATAAAAAGCAAACTTTAGCAGACCAGCCTCCACAAGCAGCACCTGTTCACAAGTATGACGCGTGTGGCAGCCATCGCCCTCCTCGCCATATTGGAGGGAAGTGAGCGACCCGTCACACGAATCCCACAATAAGCTTGAGCTTTCGGCACAGAATAATTAATAGTACAACTTTCGGTGAAGGAAAACATCGGGAGGAAACCATAGCACGGTGGTAGGGTACTTTGTAGTACCCACCTGACTGGCTACCATCATCAAGTTGAAAATTCGTCGCCAAGCACCTATCGGTGTGTTCCGACAGCTGCACTTGAGAGCCAGTTCGTTCTAGGCTTTGTGTGTGCACCACCTTCGACCACATCATCACTTACCATGGTGAGATTGTGGTCAAACACAATCCTTGAACAGTAAAAAAATAAACATATTTTAAGAGAGGTAGAGCATAGTGTTTATTCGCTCAAAGAGCAGCTCGACTGGGGAAGTACCTCCACCTTACAGAACCAAATAACTTTATTTTGTGTTCCTGCGCGTGAGTAAGGTCGCCAGAGCTCATTGGGTAGGCGGGAAGGGTCGGTAAACCGTGATACCCAGGCTGTTGAAATCGTCTCTTGTAATGTAATGCTACGGCAATCGCTTACCACCAGGCGGCAGCCTAAGCTTGTTTGCCGAATAGAAAAATAAATATTCGACAGAATCGTTGTGTGGACGATCGAGGATATGAGGATAAGTTCCGTAACGCCATAAATAGTCACCCGATTGAAATTTTTCCTCATAATGTGCATTTGTATGTCATTAATTAATCACATCATTACTTGTTCGGGTATTATTGACGATTTATTTTTCAACACACTCGCTCGTAAAGTGGCTCTTATTGCACCGATTTTAGTATCATAAGATACATTACGCATTAGTGCTTTTCACTGTACATTATCGCACTAGTGTTTTATCTGATCCAAGACAGCCAGGCGAGCGCATGGGCACTACCTACCTTTTCTCGAAGCGCTTCATCGTTTTTTTGAACCCTCATAACTTGAGTTTGGATTATACCAGATAAACAAATTTCTCGGGATATGATGTCAATAGTGAACTTATTAAATTTCAATAACATAGCTCTTATATTTTAGATTTTATTGATATGTAAAAAACCCCAATTTCGTCACTGACTCACTGATGATCATCAAAACTCTTAGGGTACTGAAGTCCTAGAAAGCTGGAATTTGGTATGTAAGCTTGTATTCGTACACAAGCAACAAAAAAAATATGAAACTTAGAAATTTCAAACACAAAAAAAAAACATATGCAACTTACAAAAATAAGTGAAATCCCACCAAAAACATTTTATGTGAAATGTTGCAAAGACATATGGCTCGCACTGTCAAAAAGTTATGAGATCTCATGTAGAGACAAGATTATAACTCTACATGTCCTTTTAGAGGGAGAAAAGAAAAAGTTATGTTTAAAAATATTTGAGAAAAATCCTTCACGAACATGACAGCTGCACGCGCTGGTGCAAAAAAGGTTTGTTCTACTATGAGCTTAAAAATCGGATTCAAATGATAAAGAACTGGATTTTTCGGTTGAAATACGATTAGCTATTTTTAAAACATTTTTTTTTGCATGTTTTTATACAAAACTACTTTAATTATGTGGCGATCCACCACAACCCCTCATTGCCTGGGCTTCATCGAATGTGCAATGTATCTCCACTATTGTTCGTTACAACAAATATATAAATTTGTTGATTCCTATCTATATCAATAGTGTTATCTTTCTACTAAGTTACTGATTAGATAATTATTAAAAATAAAAATAAACATACCACTAAAATGTTCGTCTGGTATACTTTGATCAAGAACAGCTCTGAAAGACTCCAAATGTTTATCCAAATCCCCCTCCTGTGGCACGCCACCATTTCGAAACTTAAACTTCCCACTCGTTTCATTCTTCAAAAGCGCTGGAAATAAGCCGGGGTCGTACAAAATTGATATTTTCTCTCCACGAAAACTATCGTTTTTATTTTGTATTATCCCGTATTTCTCGTAGAGATTTTCGAATGGTATTTTCTTTGATTTACACTGCATCGTCGGCACGTTCCAGTACACTTTGAATGGTTTTTTGAACTCTCTCACTGGTGGATCGTCTTCTGCCATTTGAATGACGTAATAACTGTAACAAAAATGGTCAAGTTTGATAATAATTGGACTGTTTTACAAAAAACTTAAACCGACTTCAAAGTACACTAAGAAGTAATCAAATCCTGATCTGATGACAATAGGACAAGTCAACAAAAGAATTTTTCTAATCGGTTAATAAATGATGGAGTCATCAGGTAAGAAACATAAAAAAAAAACAACCAAATTTAGAACCTCCTCCTTTTTTGAAGTCTTAAAAGATTTTAATTCACTAATAACAAGAAATTTACATAAAAAAACAGTTTTTTGAGTGTTTGATAGAATTATGAGTGCTTCGATCTCATAACAAATACTGCATGAAAGCAAACAATTTAAATTTTATACTAGTATTCCGTCCCGCGGTTTGAATGGATTTTCAAAAAATCCTTTTATAGATGCAATCATAGAGGAAAGACCCAATGTATAGTTAATCGAGACACGTAGTAAAAACACCTTAAAACCTGAAACGCCATTTTACCCCGTAAGGGATCGATTCGATCGATTTCGAAACCCAAAACGACGTGTTTCTTAATTTTCAATCCAACATTTCTTCCGTACAAACATTAGCACCCCCTAAACTAGGGGTAGTTTTCAAAAATGAATAATGAGAAACTTTATTATTTATTTAGGTAAGTAATAATTACTTACTTTAAATTTATAAATCCAAAAGGAATAAGATTTTTCATACAAAAAAAAAAAAACCGGCCAAGTGCGAGTCAGACTCGCGCACCGAGGGTTCCGTACAAACCTGTAGGTATATAAGTAAATGGTAGTATAGACCTGAGTATTTGATATTAATTTCAATTTATGACGTATTAAAAAAAAACTACTTACTAGATCTCGTTCAAACCAATTTTCGGTGGAAGTTTCCACCGTAATGTACATCATATATTTTTTATAGATTTATCATTCTCTTATTTTAGAAGTTACAGGGGGGGGGACACACATTTTACCACTTTGGAAGTGTCTCTCGCGCAAACTATTCAGTTTAGAAAAAAATTATATTAAAAACCTCAATATTATTTTTGAAGACCTATCCATAGACACCCCACACTTATGGGTTTGATGAAAAAAAAAAATTGAGTTTCAGTTCTAAGTATGTTTTACCCCCAAAAATTATTGTTTTTTTTGTATTTTTGTGTGAAAATCTTAATGCGGTTCACAGAATACATCTACTTACCAAGTTTCAACATTATAGTTCTTATAGTTTCGGAAATAAATGGCTGTGACATACGGACAGACAGACAGACAGACATGACGAATCTATAAGGGTTCCGTTTTTTGCCATTTGGCTACGGAACCCTAAAAACCCCCCTTTTCAC
This sequence comes from Achlya flavicornis, assembly GCA_947623365.1. Classification (NCBI taxonomy): domain Eukaryota; kingdom Metazoa; phylum Arthropoda; class Insecta; order Lepidoptera; family Drepanidae; genus Achlya; species Achlya flavicornis. The sequence continues at coordinate 664,625 of OX392491.1, read as the reverse complement.
CACCTTAAAGGTTGAATTTCCAAAATCCCCTTCTTAGTGGATGCCTACGTTATAAAAGGCACCTGTGTGCACAATTTCAAGTTTGTAGCCGCAGCAGTTGCAGCTCTGCGTTGATGAATCAGTCAGTCATTTCTTTTCTCTGTGAGTCAGTCAGTCAACCAGGAAAAGTAGTTTGTATGTATATATAACATTTTAATCATAGAGTTATACTGACACTATAAGTCAACAGGAAACTGTAAGCGACATTCAAAATAATTTATATAAATTGCGCGTTCAATAGGTAACTACATAATAATAATAATAATATAATAATAATAGCCTTTTTATTTCCTGTAAACCTTATGAATTAGATACAAAATCTTTTTTTTTTTTTTTTTTTTTTTTAACCTAATGTTAGTAGATGATCCTAGTGTTAATTGAAATTTATACGTATTTATTTTAAGTTAAATATTATTACAGGAACCCCTTGACAGGGTATAGGCCTCCTCCAAATTCATCCATTCTTCCCTATTCTGGGCAGCTCCGAATTCCGATCCATTTTTTTCCTGCCACGGATATTATGTCGTCTACCCAACGTTTTTGTGGTCTCCCTACTTTTCTCTTTCCTTGTGGGCCATTCCATTTTGTGCTCTTAAGAGTCCATCTCTGGTCAGTGTATCTCGCTACATGGCCGGCCCAGTGCCATTTTAGCTTTAGAGCTTGATGTAGCGCATCTGTAAGCTTTGTCTTTTTTCTTATATCTTGGCTTCTTACTTTATGGATTTTATGGTATGGTATGGTAACTACATAATATGAAAATAAAAATACGAGTCAATTCAATTCAAAATTCAAAATTCAAAATCATTTATTCAAATAGACCTTCGCAGGCACTTATGAAAAGTCTGACTCTAATACTCTAATACCGGTTCGGAAGGTTGCATTTGCTGAGAAGAGCCGGCAATAAACTCAGCAATTACTCTTTTCAAAACAGGCTTAGATTAATTACATAATATTTACATTCTAATCGCACTGAAAACAATTGCGTGCCCCGGCGCGGCGGCAAAATTACAAAATAGACTGAAAAAATATTTAATAAGTAAATAAATAGCAAACTTAAGCAGACCAGCCCCCACAAGCAGCACCTGTTCACAAGTATGACGCGTGTGGCAGCCATCGCCCTCCTCGCCATATTGGAGGGAAGTGAGCGACCCGTCACACGACGCCGCCGCAAGCAAAGGCCTTAAAGTGAGCATGACTTACTTAAGTCTGCCTTAGAAATAAAAAATAACTAAAGGGAAACACTAAACACACAATTTGTTATCACTGTGACTATTGACAAGTTTAGACTAAATATCACAAAATAAAAAAAATATAACAATTAGACAGACATAATAAATCGATGCATTTATATCAAACTAAATAAATGAAGAACATTGAATTGAATTAATTTAATTACAATAGTTAATTACAATGAGTCAATTATATGTATAATAAAAACTGTGCAATAAAATGTTTCTAAATAATTAATACAAATATTTACAATTACGATCAAATAAATTACCTTTCTTTTCATTAATGATTCATGTAACTCAATCACAAGTTTACCTACAATTGCAAGTTTTTTCAATAACAGTAGCAATAATATTACAATTACGAAATATGTGTTGTCTATTATGTAAAATATGAACCTAGTTTTAGTGGTTACATATATTACGTCATGTAGCAGTTGATTGAACTCGTGCGTATTGTTGTGTGTGTGTGTGTGCCTGAATGTCAGTGTCAAGGAGTAAACTTTTTATGACTTTATTGCCACTTTAGAATTGTTCTGGAGTATGTATTTATACATTTTATTTAAAGTGTTACCTACTGTGGTATTTATAATATACTAGCTGCCCGGCACGACTTCGTTCGCGTTGTGTCCTACTAACCTATACCCTAACCCACCCTACCCTACCACTACCCCTACCCTACCCTACGCTACCCTACCCTACCCTACCCTACCCTACCCTACCCTACCCTACCCTACTCTACTCTCGCAACTTTCTTAATTTTTTCTTTCATAAGAACCTTCTCCTGACCATAACAAAAACAACAAAAAAAGAATTAGCGAAATCGGTCCAGAAGTTCACGCGTGATGGCGTGACCAAGGGAAATAGGGATTCATTTTTATATAGATAGATATGTCGCAGCAAATTAGCCGTTCAATTAACAGCCTAGCCTTTGTACTAAACGGGGCCGTTCAACTAGCGGCCTGAATAATTTCAGCCATTCAATAAATCGATGCCAAACTTATTATTATGTTGGATTCGACTCATATTATGAACTAGCAATCTTCCGAATCGGTAGGTACATATTAGAGTCAGACTTTTCATAAGTGCCTGCGAAGGTCTATTTGAATAAATGATTTTCAATTTGAATTTGAATTAGCTGTCCCCCACGGTTACACTCACGTTCCCAGAATTAAAAGTAGCCTATAATACTCGAGGAAAATGGAGCTTCCTATTGGTGAAAGAATTTTTAGAACCCGAAAGGTAGTTCCAAAGAAGAGCCCGTTTAAACAAAAAGAAATATCTTCCTATCTTCTTATTTTTATTTTAAGACTAGCTGTCTCGCGCAGTTTCTCCCGCGTTCCCGTGATAAAAAGTAGCCTATAATTGATTAATTGATTGATTCACTATTCTTCCAAAAATTTGGGATCGAATGTTTGGGTCGAATGTAGAATAAAATTGCAAGCACATCTCGAAAAATCTGCAAATCAGAGTCATTCTACATTCATTAATGGATTTGTAGCAAGCAGCTGTCCGTGTGCATGTTGGTGTTGCAAGCATCCGTAGGCTACGGTAACCGCTTACCATCAGGAATGTTGATACCAATATTATTGTAGGAATAATTGGAGATTTTTGCCACCATTTCACCATGGTAAGTGATGATGCCGAAGGTGGTGCACACACAAAGCCTAGATGGAACTGACTCTCAAGTTGCAGCTATCACACACCGATACGTAGCGGTGGCTGGGTGGTAGCCATCCAGATGGGTACTACAAAGTACCCTACCACCGTGCTACGGTTTCCTCACGATGTTTTCCTTCACCGAAAGCTCAAGCTCATCGTAGGATTCGAACCCGGGACCTTCGTCTCGGTATCCGACGTCACTACCACTGATAATAAATTTTATCTCGACCCCGTTTAACTCACACAGTCAGCTTGTTGGAAATAAAAACAAACGCGACCTTGTATGCACACGTAGGGGAGACCGGGGCTGGTTGTGACATTTTTTTTACAAATTGTCATATTTTTTTATTGGTTTGATTTTTTTACCTGGATATATGTTTGTTTTATTAAGTAACTATTCAGGATTTTTATTTCAAATAAATTTTATGTAGCAGACTAATAGTAATGACATAAATGTATGAATTCTGAAAAAAAAGCCGTGTAACTTTCAATCCCGTGCTCGGGGCTGGTTGTTACACTACTCGGGGCAAATTGTTACAATAAAAAACAAACGTATTATACGTGTTTTTATTAGAAAAAGTCATCACAATCAGTTGCTTTTCTTAATTTAAATGACATTATGTCTATAAAGAAGTCTTTTGCCTCATTACAACGAAAACAATCAACTTAAATGAAACAAAATTACAAACTTCAACTTTTTTTGATCTTGTACTTCGTAAAAACAAAATCTTTCTCACCTATAAGATTTTTTACACAAAATTAATAATAATAATAAGATTAATATTAAGATTTTTAACAAAACATTTTTTTAAATAGAAAATAAACTACACTTAAAAAAAAGACAATCAGATCTATAAGGAAAATCAAGCAGTTCAATCACTGTAGTCTGAACAATCACATTCGCAATTCAAGCAAATGTAACGTGCTATATTTCCTCTAACACACTTCACATGTGACCATTCTTAGAAGCTACTAAGCTACACACTCGACCCATTCCTCACTGGATTTCTTCGGATCAAAAGGATCACAAATAACAACATATCAGACAAAAATAACCATCCTCTACTTCACTTTCTTCGTTAGTGTCATGTAACCTTCCTCTTTAGGAGACTTTTTTTTTCCTAAAAAAAAAAAGTAAAAAAACTATATAGCACAAATTATATCAGTCGGCAACAAGCACTACGGGGTAGGAAGTGACAAATCACAACCTGCCCCGAGCAAATGTAACTTTTAGCCCCAACGCCTAAATTGACCCTATAAGGTTATGCTGTGAAAACGTCAATAAACGTAGCTGTATAAACGTAGACTCATTGCAAAACGAAAGCATTAGGGCGTCAATATCATAACAAAGACATATCTGCCTTTATGGAACATAGGTTACAAACCAATATTACTAAAAGTGTAAAATTTTACTAACCTACGCTTTTAATGGCGGCACGCTTGGGCTCCTCTCACAAAAACGCTGGCGCCACTGGCTCTCGTGGCGAGCTAGCCGGTGGCGACGGGAGTATTTGTCCCTTTCTAACGTCAGTATTGCGTTATCTGTTTCGCAACCATTGCCACTGTAACTACCTACCCCTGTCACAACCAGCCCCGGTCTCCCCTACATACCTACATGTAAAGCCAAATTATGTTTGTCTATTGTAGAGCGACAGTTGAGCAGGCGATAATTATTCTAACGAGTCTGAATCGGAACATTTGATTCTGCGAATAGTCTGGTACTTATGGACTTGATAACACATTATTAGCTTCCTACTTCCGTATTTTAGAGATTACCTTAAGAAACGTTATATCTATCCAAAAAGGGGGTGAATACTACATTACGTACAGACACTCTATAAAAAAATCTATAAGATAAGATAAGATAAGATAAGAAATGAGTACATAAGGGGAAGCTTGAAAGTAGCGCCAGTGACTGAAAGGTTGAGAGGGAACCGTTTACCATGGTATGGACATATTATGAGGAGAACTTCATCATACTTGTGAACAGGTGCTGCTTGTGGGGGCTGGTCTGCTTAAGTTTGCTATTTATTTACTTATTAAATATTTTTTCAGTCTACTTTGTAATTTTGCCGCCGCGCCGGGGCACGCAATTGTTTTCAGTGCGATTAGAATGTAAATATTATGTAATTAATCTAAGCCTGTTTTGAAAAGAGTAATTGCTGAGTTTATTGCCGGCTCTTCTCAGCAAATGCAACCTTCCGAACCGGTATTAGAGTATTAGAGTCAGACTTTTCATAAGTGCCTGCGAAGGTCTATTTGAATAAATGATTTTGAATTGAATTGAAAAAGAAATGAAAGCCACGTCACTAAAAGAGTTATGAATATGAAAGTGGATGGATATACGGGAAGAGGAAGACCGAAAAAGAGATGGATGGATTGTGTGAAAGATGATATGGGTAAGAAAGGAGTGGATACTAGTATGACGGAAAGAAGAGATGAATGGAAGAAGCGTACATATTGCGCCGACCCCAATTGATTGGGAACAGGGCAGGCAGAAGATGACTCATTAAAAAAATCTGCTCAAAATTAATTACTCATTTTTTTTTATATTATAATAAATTATAGTTCTCCTTGCCCCCTAAAAAGGAAGCTAAGCAATATTGCTAACGCAATTCATTTTTTCGAATTTAAAGCAGATCTTATGCAATTCATCAACTCCAAATCTTTTAATGTATTGAATTGTATATAATGATATGTACTATTAAATATTCTGTGATAATGAGTAACTATTTGGACTATTTGGCGGGAACTTCCAGAGTGACGTTGCGTTTTCATTTTTATTTTCATAATTTTGTGTATTTTGAATATTATTGTGTATTTTTGGTGGTATTTTACCCAATAAAAATCATCCATGTGCACCAGTGAAGTGAAATGAAATGAATTATGTGTATCGTGACTTTTCAAGTTGTCTCAAAAAGTCTGTGAAGAGTTTTAGTTTTAGTACAATAACCAACATTGTATTAAAACATGACTTTTATGGACGTTGACTGACTGAGGACTATAATGTGAAGTGATTTATTGTCACTGGAAACTATAATATTACTCGCCAATGAGCCCTAATTTGGGCTTGGTTGCCAAACTTAAAAATAAGAAGAGTAACTATTTTACCAAAACATATTGGAATCACTTAGGATCTGACGAGAATTTGCGTAGCAATTATTGCTTTAGCTTCCTTTTTAGCCCCCCTTGACCCTGTTGTCGCATGTGTAACAGTATAATGATCAAAAGCGCCTCATAGAGAGAACTCGCCTGCTGTGGGATCCGCGCCTTATAGCGAGGCCCAACTCGGCCAGTGGTGGCCAGTGTCTCTATCCAGTCAAAACCGCAGCCGATAGAGATCAAACGCTCACCGCCGACGTGTTTACAATTTTACATATCGAAGCATGCAGCAAATATTTACCAATCGAATATCCTAATATTTATGTTTTATACCGTCGATACACATGAAGTAGGTCGCGGGTGGTTCACCCGCGTGATGAGAGATCACACCTGAGTCAATTAATAAGTATTACTGTGTAAAGACAGATAGACAGGGATGATAACTCAGTGATAGTGACGTCGGATGCCGAGACGAAGTTCCCGGGTTCGAATCCGAAATGAGCCTGAGTTTTCGGTGAAGGAAAGCATCGTGAGGAAACCATAGCACGGTGGTATGGTACTTTAGGTAGGTCTGGCTACCACCCTCAAGTTGAAAATCTGTCGCCAAGCACCTATCGGTGTGTTCCGACAGCTGCACTTGAGAGCCAGTTCCTTCTAGGCTTTGTGTGTGCACCACCTTCGGCCACATCATCACTTACCAGGGTGAGATTACAGTCAAACTAAGGCCTATACATAAAAACACACACACACACATCCCGCCCCCGATGATAAGCGGTTACCGTAGCCTAAAGACGCTTGCACGTTGCCGAACCTGCAAAAGAGGGTTTGAGAAAAGTCGCTATGCCACAGCAGTGGAAGGGACAAAGCACAGTCATTTTGGTACTACACCTTTTTTCAGCAGCACCTCCTCATGGAGCTCTGGCGACCTTACTCACCGCAGGAACACAACACCACATTAAAGTAACGTTATTTGGCTGCGATGTTCTGGTACTTCCCCAGTCGGACTGCTCCGAATTCTGGTTATGCCATCATCAGCCATTATCAGTCCACTACTGAACATAGTGCGAATTCTTAAGATGTTTGGACATATCATCCGCAACGAAAGCTCATTGGAACGATTAGTGGTGCAAGGAAGAGTAGAAGGTCAACGTTCCCGCGGCCGATCACCCACAAGATGGACAGATCTCATAAAATCAACAACAAGTTGTTCCTCAGTGAAAGTACACGCAGTGCCGCGAATAGAGAAAGATGGAGAAGTCTCGCAAAAGCCGCAACAAACTCATCAGACGATCCATAACCACGACCACTCCGCCAGGAGTGTACGACTGAGAAGAAGAAGAAGACTGGACATAGGCCTCTCCCAGAGCGCACTACTCCTTCAGATTTCTTAGCACCCGCATCCAGCCCAGACCGGCCATTTTTTTACAGTCATCATGCCGTTTACCAAGACCAAGACGTCCCCATCGACCATGGGTTCTTCGGCAGACTTGACCGGCCCATTGCCACCTCAGCTTGCTAATTCGTTTGGTTATACCTTTTCATAAACTAGGTTACATATTGACTTTAACTTCGGAATTTCCCCATCATATCGGGCCAAGTGTTTACCAAAGAAACAGGTCATAACTGTACACGTCAAACGTCTAACGTTATTTGTGATAGTGTTTGTTTGCAGGCACTTGACCAAATTGACTCGTTGGAAATGGGTCGCGGGCTACCTGGGCTTGCCTTGGCATTTGAAAAGTCGAGTCGTTGTCGAGTCAGACAGTGTACGTAACAATTAAATTCAACAAAACTATAATAAATAATAAATGCGCGTAGTAATGGCTTTAACTAATTGTATAAGCTGTGTAGGTCACTCAGATATATACGAGCAACCTAAACGAATAGCTTTGAGCCTCGTTTCGCGCGAATCAAATAACTTGGTTTATTTGGCCTTAGACTACACAGAACAAATAAAAGTGTTCGAAAACCTGTAGTTTACTGCTTTTGATGTCTACAGATGATAGTACAGGCTTTTTTATACTGTAGTAGTATCTAACTTATAAAGAGACATATTATCACGGCTGATAGTTAGCGAATTTCTCAATATGACGCAGTGGTATTTCTAAAAAGACATAGGCAAAGGAGAGGCAATCTTGCCAAGAGAGGAAAGGATGGCTGCAAGAAAACAGGTTTTTAACCATTGAATTATTACACATAGAAACAAAGTACACGCGCGAAAAATAATCCAATCAATTGGAGCCATAATGGCTCCAAATGACCGCCGCGCTGTCAGTGTACTGAGTGACGTTTTAGTGAGTGCAGCTCTGAGAAAAATAATAAATATGACGGTTTGTGCAGTAAAATTGTGTCATAAAACACCAGGGAAGAAAGATAAGAATTCTTATGTAACATTCCACAGGCAAGCCACTAATTTTATTGTGTAATTCATCTAAAATAACAAAATTCAAAAATAAAAATACTTCACTCAGATTTCGAGCAAAGTGTTGCCAGCTGTTTTATGTGCGAATTTGCGTTGTTTTACGTAATTGATACTGATTTTGTTATTAATAAAGTAGTTGAGTCCGATAAGTTGTTTCTTTTACTTATAGCCTCTTACTTATAACGGACTAGCTGTCCCCCGCAGTTTCACTACCAAGGAAAGCTACAAATTGTACGATCGTTCATAGCACTGCACATTGTCTTGGTTTATTATGTTAAAATACCCGAAATAAGTACTATGAAACAACTAGTAATAAATAAATAACAGGCATATGTGTCTATGATAAATTATCTAAGATGCAGAACTTTTTAAACTATTTAATTAATTTTATGAATACTTACTTCCAATTTCACTAGTAGGCGAAATCGGAAGGTTAATTTTACCGAAAAATTTCGTTTAGCTTGCAACATTACTCGTGCGCTTGTGTGCGTGTCAGCGAGTGTAATTATATGGTACTCACGCATACATTGGTTGTGAAGTGGCTTACGTGTCGCGAGGATTTTTGTTCGATACTTCGCTTCTAAGCGTAATAATTCAATGCAACGAACATTGAATTATTACACATAGAAACAAAGTACACGCGCGAAAAATTATCCACTCAATTGAAGCCATATATGGCTTCATTTGACCGACGCGCTGTCAGTGTATTGAGTGACGTTAATTTTATGAATACTTACTTCCAATTTCACTAGTAGGCGAAATCGGAAGGTTAATTTTACCGAAAAATTTCGTTTAGCTTGCAACATATGGTACTCACGCATACATTGGTTGTGAAGTGGCTTACGTGTCGCGAGGATTTTTGTTCGATACTTCGCTTCTAAGCGTAATAATTCAATGCAACGAACATTGAATTATTACACATAGAAACAAAGTACACGCGCGAAAAATTATCCACTCAATTGAAGCCATATATGGCTTCATTTGACCGACGCGCTGTCAGTGTATTGAGTGACGTTATAGTGAGTAAAGCTCTCAGACAAATAATAAATATGACGGTTTGTGCAGTAAAATTGTGTCATAATTCATCAGGGACGAAAGATAAGAATTCTGATGTAACATTCCACAGGAAAGCCACTAATTTTATTGCGTAATTCATCTAAAATAACAAAATTCAGAAATAAAAATACTTCACTCAGATTTCGAGCAAAGTGTTGCCAGCTGTTTGTATGCGATATTTGCGTTGTTTTACGTAATTGATACTGAATTGTTATTATTAAAGTAATTGAGTCCGATACCTATGGACTAGCTGTCCCCCGCGGTTTCACCCGCTTCTTGGGATAAGTAGCCTATAATACTCGGGATGATGTAGCTTCATATTCATCATTGAATTTGAATTTTATAGGTGTGTGTATGTATGTTTGTCCACGCATATCTAAGAAACTATTACAATTAATAGTTTCGGAGATATGCGTGGACAAACATACATACACACAACAATTCAGTTCAAATTCAATGATTGTTACCATATTTTTCTATTTGCTAAAATTTACTTAACTAACTTCATTTTACAGACTTTTAAAATTTTAATTTTATGTATTGTGTTAATGATAATTACCTAAATACCTACATACTACTTAAATCTTCTATTTCTATACAACCTATCATATATAATTACCAAGGAAAGCTACAATAACAGGCCTGTGTCTATGATAAATTATCTAAGATGCAGAACTTTTTAAACTATTTAATTAATTGTATGAATGAATACTTACTTCCAATTTCACTAGTAGGCGAAATCGGAAGGCTAATTTTACCGAAAAAATTCGTTTAGCTTGCAACATTACTCGTGCGCTTGTGTGCGTGTCAGCGAGTGTAATTATATGGTACTACCGCACACATTGGTTGTCAAGTGGCTTACGTTCCGCGCGGATTTTTGTTCGATACTTCGGTTCTAAGCGTAATAATTCAATGTTTTTAACATATCTATTGCTTGTACGTAGTATTTATCTACTCTGAGCTATTGCTGTCGCGCTGTGCCCGAGGTATCCCGCCCGAGGGCGATAGAGACAACTAAAAATTGGACCGATTATACCTATTTAAATTAGACGAAATCGCTATTTCGTAGTCCCCGGTTTTCTCCTCCAAAACTGGATAGATTTAAAAAAAGTTTTCAAGTATCATAATAAGAAGGGCTTTGGCTATGTCTTTCGGTTTTCCTTTATTTTTTTATTTTCGTCAAATTTGTTCGCTGGACGTCTGATAAGGGCGTTAAAAATGGTAAGTTTTTGTGATTTTAGAAGGCTCCTAATTCTTATAATATTTAATTTATGGAGAAAAACAACCGAGGGACATACAGTGGTACCTACAGATTGCATGGTAAAATAATCATTGCTCTTGTGTCATTATCCAGAGAGGAAACTGAGGATTACGTTTGTATGGAACAAACGCCACCAGCATTTCCTCTTAAGATAATTTTAAAATATAGAGCGTAGCGTTTATTCGCTCAAAGAGCAGCTCGACTGGGGAAGTACCTCCACCTTACAGAATACCGCAGCCAAATAAAGTTGTGTTCGCGCACGAGTATGGTCGCCAGAGTTAACTATAAAGGGGAAAAGGACGGTAACGCGTGAGTAATGCCTCGTGTGTTGCAAGCGTACATAGGGCTACAGTAACCGCTTACCATCAGACGGGCCGTATGCTTGTTTAATAACTACGTCGTACTTATAAATAAGAAGAAAAACAAAGAATGTAACATATTTTCTTTGAAATCTATTGAGGAACTTTTACCGATCTATCGATCTAATTTAGGAGAAAGTAGCAATAAAACGGTAAAGTATCCTTATTTACGCACCATATGTAAACGTTGACTTTCTAATCATAATAAATTATTATCTTTAATCAAATCGGAAAGCACCGGTTCGGCACACAAAAGACCAGCAATAAACTCAACGAGGCATTTTTATGTGAATCTAAATGGATTCATTAATTCTGACTGCAAACAATTATTTAGATACAAAATACAATTTATATGTAGACAATTTCGTCAAGGTTCCCAGCAGGCTGGCAGAATTAATATTTGAATGGCTAAGCTACTGCGTGGGCGGAAAAACCACCCGCCCGCCGGTCTCCCGAAGCCAAGATTAATTTCAAATAAAAAGATAAGTGTAGGTAGGTACATTGTTTCAATACCCAGTGTCGTCACGTTACAGTATTATTTATACAGTAGTACCCAAGCTACCTGGTGGCTAATATTATTTAAAAATAATCTCTTTCGCGATCTGTGCGTTTCGTGGGGAAATCCTCATAGGATACCCGACCGCCTCGGGGGTAGCGGCCAGGTTATGCCGGACTTGTACCGGCTAAAACCCCACGGTGGTCGCCATCTGCGCTGTAGAGGGGGGCGGGCTCTCGTGTTGAACGCGTACCTGCTCACCCCTCCACGCGCGGCGCTTAGATAGCTCGTCCCGGGGGAAGTATGACACCTCCCCCCAGCACCCTCGCTGTGCTATCGCACGATGAGTCTGACCACGTCGACCCATCGTCCTCCTTGGGGTCGCTTCTGGGCGCACAGAGCCCCCGCCCTGATTGCCCACGACCCTAAAGGCCCCGTTTAGTCGCCTTTTACGACAGGCAGGGGAACACCGTAGCTGTTATTCTAAGCCCGATCTACAGGGCAGGGGGGCCGCGACGAGGCACGTTTGCGCCTAGTACCTACGATATAGTCGTTCCTTTACGTAAAACTTTTATTTTTATCCCAAAAAAACAGCTACTACTACACCACGGTACAGTATTACCCAACTAATATGGCTTACCGATGTACCTGCGCAGAAGACACATTTTCATAGCGCGGGAAATGCTATTGGTCGGCTGCTGCCGCCATGTGTGCGGAGTGGCCTGACTTGCGAGTGAGACGGAACTAACAGTTGCACTGTATTATGAACTTTATAGTAGTGATCTAAGGTTGATTGTAAGTTTTAAGCATTATTTCGTTAATCTTCGGGCCATACTTTCTTTTTTGTGCGAACGAATATTCACGACGCACCTTGTCAGTTGGGTACTACTGTACGGTTTTAATGTTTTGCGCGGAACACTAATTCTTTTTCTTATATAAAAGCCATGTTACCTACTCCTTAAAATCAACTATCTTCAAGTGATAGTCCCGTCACAATCGGTCCTGCTGTCCCGGAGATTAGCCGGAACAAACAGACAAAGGCAGACAAAAAATTAATAACTTCTCTGAGTTAGATGTACGGACAATACAAGGAATGCATATATTAATTAAATTGTTATGGTGCGTCAACGCTACGCGAATCGAGCACGAGCCGAGCAATGAACGATGTTCATCGTTTCTCGCAATGTCAAGTGTGGACGCTACAACCAGCCTACAACGAGCGCGATGCGAATCCCTGTGTTCGTGAAAAAACTGACAATCGGGCGCGAGACGAATGCTCGTTCGAGGCTCGCAAGTCCGTCCTATTAGTTCGTGGCTCGGCTCGTGCTCGCTACGTGCGTCGCGTAGCATGGACACACCATTATGAAAATTTAAAACACGACTTCCATTACACTCGGTTCTAAATAAGTTGTATTAATTTTAAAATCAAAATATTACTCTAATCATAATAGGACTGTTTTACAAAAAACTTAAATCGACTTCAAAATACACTAAGAAGTAATAAAATCCTGATCTGATGACAATGGGACCAAACGGGAAGTGTACCCTTCCAGACAAAAAAAGAATTTTCCAAATCGGTTCATAAATGACGGGGTTATGAGGTAACAAACATAACAAAAAAAAAATTACAATCGTATTTAGAACCTCCTCCTTTTTTTAAATTAAAAATTCAAAATCATTTATTCAAATAGACCTTCGCAGGCACTTATGAAAAGTCTGACTCTAATACTCTACTAATTAAGCCGGTTAAAAAGCATCCCGAGTCCACGTAGTTGACCAATTTCTTTTGTCATCCAAACTAAATGTGTATGCAATGCAATTAACTTACCTGGCCGGATCCTATAAGAAATTTTCAATTTTTTTCTGAAGTCCGCTGTCTCATACATTCTAAGACTACAGACACGTCAGAATTTTCTAATAGTAGTACCTATGCGGGGTCTTGAACAAAATGTATGAGCGAAGTGCCTTCCGGCGGGCGTCAGAAAATGTCCTACCGAAACTAATGCGGCCGGGCTTAAAATTCGGTTGCAAGATTCGACATACTAACAGGGCAAATTAAATTCAAAATTCAAAATCATTTATTCAAATAGACCTTCGCAGGCACTTATGAAAAGTCTGACTCTAATACTCCAATACCGGTTCGGAAGGTTGCATTTGCTGAGAAGAGCCGGCAATAAACTCAGCAATTACTCTTTTCAAAACAAGCTTAGATTATTTACATAATATTTACATTCTAATCGCACTGAAAACAATTGCGTGCCCCGGCGCGGCGGCAAAATTACAAAGAAGACTGAATAAAAAAAATAAAAGCTTGTAAAAATGTTACGACTGTTCTGACAACCCTAGAAGCGAGTATGCCTTCACATTGAAGTGTACACACAACCAGACACACCCCTATGGACATTGTCATTCCGACGCGACAATGAGCTATATCAAGTCCAGACAAAACACATAAAAAATAATACAAACTCAATGATTTACTACGGTATACATCACGCGATGTTCTATGACAATCAGCGCTTAGTTCGCCAATGTATATTAATGATGCTTTAGGATTCCGTATGTGAATTATCTAGACATACTTTTTCGCGCGCGCGCAACTCTTTCGCCGACTTCAAAGCAGTACCTTATTCCATAGACAGATTAGTTTTTTTATACCACTTAGGTGGCAAGCAAGCATACGGCCGGCCTGGTGGTAAGCGGTCACATGATTGTTTTTGTTTCACGCAAAATCTACATATCTCTCATATTATTTTCAACGGAACCTTCGTTCGATTCCGCTGTTGCGCTTTCCCATTACCTGTTTTTTGGGCTTGTTTTGTCTAGATGCGATTTTATCATGCATGGCGACACCTACACTTGGTTTGGACTCCTAATTTGATGAATTGAGTATGCAACGTTGTCGGCAAAAACTTCAGACAGATATTGATGATATGTTTTAACCGCCTTAAAAAAAAGGAGGTTTTCAATTAACCTGTAGGTATATATTTTTTCAACACACTTGCTTGTAAATTGACATTTAATTTATTTTTTAGTATCTTAATGCAGCTTATTACGCACTAGTGCTTTTTACTTTACATTACCGCACAGTTTATGACAGGTATAAACCCGATTATGTTAAGTTTGTACCTAACTGCAAGGGATATGTGTGTCGACGAAGCATTCTTAATTTAAACGGGTAAAACAGTTTGACAGCGAATCGCTGTCAAAAAAAAAACTTGCGCGTCATATTTGTAAACGTTCTCATTGTTTGGTTGATTATTATCAAAAAATCTAGTCCAAGAAATACTCACAAGTCTGTTTTTTCCTCGAAAGAGGAAAAACGTCGTGTCTATTATATACATGTTCACCGATACTCGGAAAAAAAACTACGGTAGAATATACATTTTGGTAGAATTTGATATTTTCTATGGCACACGAAAGGGCACACGTCGATCAAATGCTAGAAATGTCTGGAAGGTCGCGGTAAAAGGAAATGAAATGTATAAGGTGACCAGGTCGCCCAGGCTGCATCCATCGATCAGAGGCAGCTAAGGGGCCTGGCCTTTGAGATACGACTACATAGCTACCAATAATTCTCCCGAGCGATAGGCTGGATGCGATGAATGTATGTTTGTCACGCAATCATATTGGGAGTTCCATTTGATTTGTAAAAAGAAAAACAACTGAGGATTTGAATGACTTCCAATGCTGAGAATTTTTCGCTAATGGTATAAAAAAAGATTATCATCATATCAGCCCATGGATGTCCACTGCTGAATATACTTATATTAGGACGTAGACATCCAATTAGAAAGAGTTTTTCAAAATTCAACGTTTGGAAATTAATCGCGAGACTGAAAGCAACAAGATGATCATCAGCCCTTTTCTAAGTCCACCTCTAGAGAATAATAAGACATAGATGAAATTAATTAATGGTGTTCGTTACGATTACCTACCACCAAAGTTACACGGTAGAGCCCCGGACCAGTCCGGTAAATTCAACTGTATGTACCAATTTAACGTTCATAAGTGCCTTACCAGGGTTTCTACCGCATTAGGATTACCGCCAAAGTTACGCGGTAGAGCCCCAGGGCCTAAACTGAATAAATGACTTTTTGATTTTGATTTTGATCGTACTTGGGGGCGTCCCACACTACGTTTGCCAAGACGCGGTCTCCACTGGCTCGTCTGCTCCATCGACCGTCTACTGCAGCAGACGTGACCAGCCCATTGCCGCTTCAGCTTGCTAATTATGTCGATACTTTGATTCTTTGTCAGATAGATTTGAGAGAGGTAGAGCATAGCGTTTATTCGCTCAACGAGCAGCTCGACTGGGGAAGTAACTCCACCTTACAGAATACCGCAGCCAAATAACTTTATGTTGTGTAAAGTTGTGTTCCTGCGCGTGAGTAAGGGCGCCAGAGCTCATAGGGGAGAGGGGAAAGGTCGGTAACGCGTGAGCAATGCTTGCAAGCGTCTATATGGCTACGGTAACCGCTTACCATCAGGCGGGCCGTATGCTTGTTTACCGACTAAGTTGTATAAAAAAAAAAGATGACCTCGTGTCTTGATGATCGTCTATAATACTTGCAATATTTTATCTCAATTAGCAACCTAATAGACAACCCATTACCAGAATCAAAAACAGAGTGAGACACCCTCACCCTCAAACCACCTATCACTGCTAATGTATAGTTTAGTAGGTCAATAACCTATATGAGCTACCTCGTAATCCAGAATTAAAAGCGACGCACTAGGTAGCGCCTGTTGGAAGCGGATTTGGCTCGACCATAGCGCGTCATCTCGAGTTTAAGAGAAATTAGGTGAGGGTTCAACAAATTGGCTCGGTTAAACCAGATTTGGCTGCACTTGTGTATCCATCTGCCAATGGATCAATTAAATGACGTATGAGATCAACCAGTTGGCATGATTGCCGCAGGTCGTGGACTCTTCGATGAACATGTCTGCATGTCATGAGTCTGGGTGTAATTATGTATGTTAAGTATGTATTTACAAACAAGGTAGTATATGTATTATATCAGTTATTTGGTTTCCATAGTACAAGCTCTGCTTAGTTTGGGATCAGATGACCGTGTGTAAGGAATGTCCCAGGATAATTATTTATTAACAAGGTATATTAAGACCTTTACAAGCTTACGTGCAAGATAGTATTTTTATACTACAAAGGTAAAAAATAAGCATACGGCCCACCTGATGGTAAGCGAGGTGGTTATAGGAAGAGTAAGACCAAAGAAGGCTTCAGTACAGGATAGAGTGTATGGAAAATGATGACTATTGAATTTTGATAGTACTAAAGGTAGAGAGGTAGAACAGGGTAGAGGATAGCGTTAATTCGCTCGAAGAGCAGCTCGACTGGGGAAGTACCTCCACCTTACAGAATACCGCAGCCAAATAACTTTATGTTGTGTTCCTGCGCATGAGTAACTGAGCCAGAGCTCATTGGGGAAGGGAAAAGTCGTTAACGCGAGTGACGCGTGTGTTGCAAGCGTCCATATGGCTACGGTAACCGCTTATCATCAGGCCAGCCGTATGCTTGTTTCACAACTTCATCATTTAAAAAAATGTTATCTTTTTTCAATCAGTGCGTGTTACCAGTGATGACATACGGGACAGAGACGTGGTCTTTCACTGCTGGCCGCATAAATAAGCTCACTCAGCGAGCTATGGAACGAGCTATGCTCGGAATTTTTCGTGACAGGCTCGTTCGTAGGAGAACGAAAACGACACACATAGCTCGTAGTGTTAGTAAGCTGAAGTGGCAATGGGTGGGCCACATCGTTCGAAGAGCCGATAACCGATGGGGAAGAAAGATTCTCGAGTGGCGACCACGTACTGGAGAGAGCCGAGCGGGACGACCTCCCACCAGGTGGACTGACGACCTAGTCAGAGTCGCTGGGCACCGCTGGATGCAAGCGGCCCAGAACCGGAAAAAATGGGTATAAGAAAAATGTGTCAAGTGTGTGTCAGTCAGGGGGTCTACGAAAAACGACACGCGGTTGTCCGATCATCGTGTTTCGGAATAGGTTCTCTTATTCTAGTTTTATACATTAGGGTACCTGTATCGGGATAGTAGGTACAAGAATTCGGTGAAGGTATCATACGATTTTTTGGGGTGCCTATCCCAAAGGGTGTCAACGGGACCGTATTACTAAACCTCCGCCGCCGCGCCGTCCGTCCGCCCGTCCGTCTGTCTGTCAGAGGGCTCAAAATTCAAAATTCAAAATTCAAAATCATTTATTCAAATAGACCTTCGCAGGCACTTATGAAAAGTCTGACTCTAATACTCTAATACCGGTTCGGAAGGTTGCATTTGCTGAGAAGAGCCGGCAATAAACTCAGCAATTACTCTTTTCAAAACAGGCTTAGATTCATTACATAATATTTACATTCTAATCGCACTGAAAACAATTGCGTGCCCCGGCGCGGCGGCAAAATTACAAGATAGACTGAATAAATATTTAATAAGTAAATCAATAGCAAACTTAAGCAGACAAGCCCCCACAAGCAGCACCTGTTCACAAGTGAACAGGTGTATAGGTGTATATGTATATACAGGCTATATATCTCATGAACCTTAATAGGTAGACAGCTGAAATTTTCACAGAATGTGTATTTCTTATTAAAGGGGGCCCCATACGAGAAACGTCTATACGGAACCCTTTGTGCGCGACTCCGACTCGGAATTGGCTGGTTTTATTTATTTGACTGTAAGTATAACCACAATCTCACAAATAAGTGTTGATGTGACCGAAAGTGGTAAGCTATCAAAGTGGTAAGCTATCAAAGTGGTAAGCTATCAAAGTGGTAAGCTATCAAAGCCTAGAAATACCTAATTGGTTTGACCAAAGGATTAATTGTTTTCTAGAAGTTTAATTGATTCGTTTGTAAGACGATACAAAGCTATATTTAACTAAAATAATTATCTTTTCAACCACTCGCTCGTAAAGTGACATTTATTGCACCGTTTTTAGTTTAATGCAGCTTATTACGCACTAGTGCTTTTTACTTTACATTACCGCACAGTTTTATGATAGGTATAATCCTTATTATGATAAGTTTTGTACCTCACTGCAAGTGATATGTGTGTCGACCAAGCATTCTTAATTTAAACGGGTAAAATTGACAGTTCACCGCTGTCAAAAAGAACAAACTTGCGCGCCATAATGTGTTAACGCCTCGAGTGTTAATAACTTCTTTCTGTCCTCCGTGGTTAATAATCAAATTTGCACACATGTATCATAATGTACTATTGTATACTTAACCCTTCAGTATTTTTTATCTGTTTCATTGACCGATAGATTGATCAATCATCTGCGATTGAGTAAACATAACAAATCATCAACGCTTGCGGTTGGATGAACTTTTTGTTTGTTTTATTTTTCGTATAACACTTTATAGGAACAATGCGAAATTATAAACCTACACTGTATGTTAATATAAACCTTATTTGTATAGTATTAAGGCGGGTTTCTCTAACGTAGTGGTTTGCCCTAGTTTTGAAGTGAATCATTTTGATCTCGCGCGTTGCCTAGCAACCATTTTACTCGTAAACAAGAGTTTTTTGTATGCAAAAGGAGTAATATATACAGCCTATATTTTTAGTTCGAGTTTTTCCTTTGTTATAAGCTTTTTAATTAATTATGTAGTCATATATGCAGCTGAGTTGTGATAAGCAGATGGATCGCTCTATTTACAACAAACTAGTTAGGTACTTAGGAGGCAAACCCATTTTAAGGCAGTTCTCTGATATTGAGAGAAATTTTAAATTTTGAAAATATTGATTTAGAATGAAAATATGGTGTATTATATTCATTTATTTACTATACATAAGTATATGGAAAGTACTCTCCGTCGTACAATTGGTAGAACACACAAAAGGAGGCAAAGTCTCTCTTCAGACTAAGGGGCTCTGAACCGCTTGTAAGCTCATTTTATTAAAGTTAAGAAAAAGGGTTTTAACATAAGTGGGAATTTTGGCTACCTTACTGTTAGAGCTTATTTACATAACACAAGCCCTAAAAGTAATATTAAAGATACATAGTAAAACTTCTGCACACACGCGGGAAACCATCTTGTTTCGATCTGTCAAAACTCTTTATAGTCCTTTAGTGACGTGACACGCTGATGCGAGAGTCGAGCTAGTGCTGTGACCAACTCGACTTAACATTACCCATGTTTTACTAAGAATTACTATGATGTCACCTTGATGTCACATGTCACATTGTATACTTCGCTTCCACACAATGTGTAATAAACAAACATATTTTTTTATGAATACCTATCGGAGGTTATATAAACCACCCACCCATATTAATGTAACCGCGACTTATCATTATTATTGGAATGTTTTGTTTTTTTTATTCTTTGTACTTTTATACAGATTTAATTAGGTCCTTCCAAATTTTTTATTATAATACATTTTACATTTAAATGCATAATGATAATTTAAAGTATCAATAATAATCATAATATATTATTTATTTTATTTTTTAAATTTTAGGTTTAGTTTAGAGTAGTGTTTATTATTATTTCTTTTGTATGTGTTATTAATTGAAGTAAATAAAACTACGTTCCGTATCGCCAAAATAGTTATGTTATATTTTTTTTTATTCTCGCGAATAAATATCTTAATCTTTCTTTTATCTTTATCTTTTTTTTATGTATTATCCTTTTATAATTGTATTTGTATTTATTTGATTTTGATTTTGATATAATTCCGGGCGACACTGGGATTTAGGAGAGTAAGTTATTTAGTATATCTAATTTTTTTTTATATTTATCAAAGTTAATTGCTATATATTTTTTTTAAAGCTACGTGGTTTGTACGTGTTTTAAACCTAACAAAGTTTAACATTTATAAAAGTATTTCAAGATATTTTTATCTAAAAATACAACAGTGAACTTTCTGAAGTCGTTGACACAAAACAATGGCAAATATTATTTGTTTTTGTGCCAAGATAGCACAGAGAAGTATACAGTAATTATTATATTCTATATTAATAACTAACGAAAAAACATAAAAAATCTTGGCAATACTTCATTACTACAATTTTTTTCTTGTATACTTATGTCAATAATCTTTCATAGGTTAGTTATAAAGAAGCCGAAGGCTGCATGCACACAAGTCTATAAAGGAACTGGCTCTCAAGTGCAGCTGTCGCAAATCACCAGTAGGTGCTTGGCGACAGATTTTCAACTTCATGGGGTGGCACGGCAGTTGGGTACTAGTTTGTCTCAAAAAAGTGATACTCGTTTTTATTGTAACGTAATAAAGTATTTTTTTCTTTGGCATTCATAAACGTAATTATGGCCAAGGACCGCTTGATGGTAAGCGGTTACATTCGCCCTTTGGGCACTATCTTTACATCTTTTTACAAATAAAAACACAAACCTCGTATCATCACACCTTACAGCATATCCCGCCAATAAAATAAAAAGCAACGATTTCATTGTCTATGCCACTATATAAAACTTCACAAAAAAAAACAACTGTCAAAACCGATCGATGTTCGCGCCAATTCTTAAACTTTTTAAATGCGGTGCGTTCGTTTACCGCGCGAGCTGTCGACTTCGCGAGCGAGTCGATATGACAGCGTTAAATACTCGACTGCACGTTGTCTAGGAGGCAGCCACAAAACTTGTTATTATTTTGCGGGAAGACGAGCGACGTAACGTGATATGAATGTGTAAGGAATTTTAGCTTCGTTTTCAATGGAAAGATAGCCGACTTGTCTTCATGGTAATTTAAACGCATGCTAAAGGTTCTTTTGAATGAATGGTGTGGGATTTGAATATTCGTGCTTTGACTTTAATGTTCATTAATAATGGATGTGTATGTTTATTTTTACAAAAACTTTATAATATAAAAAAAAACTGAGCGAGACTATGTGTACAATTGAATATTAAAACGACTATGCAACTTTGTTTTTAATTTCAATAAATTAATTATGAAATAACAAAATAAAAAGGATTTGTGATATAATACACCGCGCAATAAGTCATAGTCTTAATAAAAATAATTTTAATGATACACTAGGCTTTCGATCCATGTTTGAAGTTTGAATATGTATAGTAGTAAATATAAAAAAGTATGCAGTCGAGTATAATGTTTTAAAAATAGGCACTTTTTCATAGATTGAATAATTATGTAAAAATAATGATGTAAAGATAATAATGACTATGAGTGATACATGCATGACGCAGTTATTGTGTTCGACCACCAAAGTGTCCGTCGTCAATACTGCACTTCCGATTAAATGAACAACTTGTTGACGCAGGCAAACTAAGCAGAGCTTATTCTGAGTAAACCAGATAACTTGTAGTACTTATAATATATATTTACACTCAGACTTAGAATAAACAAACATGTTTACAGGACACATAGTGTGGTAGTCAGAGTATAGCTATAATAATTCTAACCGTCTGGTTTCACGGACATTCCCGACAGCAAAAGTAGACTATATCACTTGACGACTTATAACTTCAGTAAATGTGAAGTGCTCTTCTAGGGCCTAAATTGAATAAATGGCTTTGGCTTTGACATTATACTTAGCTTCCTATTAGTACAATAATTTTTAGAATCAGATCAGTAGTGCCGGATACATCCTACATCAGAAATAACTTTTTTTTCTCTCTTTATTCTCTGTTAGAGCATTTGGAAGTTTATAACTGGTTAGCCTAGCTTGTTTAAGTTTATGGACAATACATTTATTACTCACAGATCGATCGTGTTCGTGTTTTTGTTTTGCTAATTCTTGACAGTTTATTGAATAAAATACAAACCTTTATTACATTGAATTAAATGCTGTGTATGACAAAATCACATACCAAGAACCCAATGAAATCTTATGTTTCTTCGCATCATCATGTCTTAGCACCGTTTAAGTTTACCAATGTGTTACCAATATTGAGACTTCTCTTCACATAAATATATAACTTAGATTATAAAAATATAATCTATCTATATATCTCAATATATAAAAACTAGCTGTCTCGCGCGGTTTCACCCGCGTTCCCGGGATAAAGAGTAGTCCATAATACGCGGGGATAATATACTTCCTATTAGTGAAAGAATTTATCGAATCCGACTGGTAGTTGCAGAGATTAGCCCGTTTAAACAAACACACAAAAAAACTCTTCTTCTTCTTAGAATCTGGAGAAGGTTCATACGGAAAAAAAAATGAAAGTTGCGTTGGAATGGTAGTGTAGAGTGTAGGATACCACGCAAAAGAAGTCGCGCCGAGCAACTAGTCAGCAATAAATTAGTTGCATACAATAAATGTTATCGTTAATCATGGATTTCAAATCAGTTTTGAAGAGATTATCTCGTCATGTTGGCTCGCTGCCATCTTTGTTTGCACGGCTCAACGTTTTAAATACATCAATAATGTTAATGCAAGAAAGGATTTGCATTGCATCTGGATCAACTCTTATTGTGATTAAAATGAGATTGAACTGAATTGTATTTCTGCAATTGAATCTTTATTCAGATCTAGTTGCCATTCCGATTGGTAGTAACTATTTTTAATGCCTCGTGTTTTCTTACAATCAATAGCCTCTTTTAATCACTGTTTATGGGCTTATGTTTCTGGCCTTACCACCGTGCTATGGTTTTCCTCGCGATATTTTCCTTCACTGAAAGCTCAAGCTCGACCTTCGCCTCGGTATCCGACGTCACTACTCTGAGCTATCATCGCTTCGAACTCACGACACTGAGCTATCATGGCCTTGAACGAATGAACCGCATGAACTTACAACTAATTGGTCGATTTCATTGACAGTATCTAGATTAGATTATTCATTATTCAATTTATATTTTACTCCTTAATTGTATTTGTAGTTTGCTTATCAAAATTCTACTTGATTTCAGAATTGGATTCTAAGTTATATTGTATGGACAAAACAATTATGATGACACTTCTGTATGGAATTTAGACGTGCTCATCGTGCAAGCCATTAGTATTTGGAAAGAAGGCGAGGCACAAATAATCTTACTTGATGAATGTTGATTATCTTTTATTTATTTTACCGATAAAACACGATTAAGTGTTACATTGCAGTCCTTATCTCTACCTAGATAAGTCCACTTGGATATTTGTCGTGTATTATGTCAGTCTTCTTACAAAAGGTTTCATCTACCTATAAATATTGTTTGCGGCGGCTTGAAATGCGTTATGTTTGAAAAAGACAAAATTTAAACAAGTATCATAATTTTATTATTGTTAAATGGCTATTTAACATTCAAACAACATTAAAAAATAAAAAATCTCTAGCCGAATCTACATACTACATTAAGAAAGATTTTCCCCCTGAAATTCTTGAATAACTCAAAAAATTAAATGCCCAACTGCTAGAAGAATGATGCCTTCATCATATTCAGCCCTAAATTGAACTGTCCTCATTTATTTTCTTATATCCGAGGATCAAATAGGTCTTCAGTCCTCCTACTGGTACATTACTTCTTTTAGATATTCTGGCAGCAGGATATTCCTTATATTTCGACCTTAATTTCCATAAAGATTTTTAACGATATTTTACTGCGCTTCCCACACTATTGTAAAACTCATAAAGTTAATGAAAATACTCTCACTTGTAATCAAGTAAATATTTCAACAATTTCCTGAGATCACTGATGAATACATTCGTGTTGCCAAGGGCATCAGCAAAGGTTGGCCAT
The DNA here is from genome assembly GCA_947623365.1 of Achlya flavicornis. Taxonomy (NCBI): domain Eukaryota; kingdom Metazoa; phylum Arthropoda; class Insecta; order Lepidoptera; family Drepanidae; genus Achlya; species Achlya flavicornis. The sequence continues at coordinate 640,320 of OX392491.1, read as the reverse complement.
GCCCTTTAAAAACAACTTCGTGTCAATAATATTTACGCAAACTTTCGGTACCATTTCCATACATTTTAATATATAAGTTGTTCAGCCTCAGATTTTAGGAATTTCTCTTCTCTCTCTTAGGAAGTCTCATGTTGTCATTATGATGATAAGTCGAAGTTGGTGCTATAAATGTACGCTTCTTCCATTCGGCCCTAAAATCTGTTATATAAGCATTCACCTTTCTTACTCATATCGGTTAGATAATTTGTATGCCATTTATTATATAGGGTGATGGTAAGATGGGTGCAAAGCTGTAAGGCGATGATAGTATAGATCATTTAGACCCCTTTTTAGCCATGGTTGTCTAAGACGAAGTGTGAAAATTTTTTTTTACCAATCTTTTCTGGTTTTTGGCTCAAAACTCCGAAACTTATCCGTTAATTGATAATTATAGCCAGTTTGGATGATGTGTGAATTCTTTTTCAATTATTTATTTAAAATAATCTGTAAGCAATCCAAACAAACATGTACTAAACATGTGTGTCATCAGTTTTTAGTTACAGTAAAGATTGGTAAAAAAATTTTTTCACACTTCGTCTTAGACAACCATGGCTAAAAAGGGTCTAAATGATCTATACTATCATCGCCTTACAGCTTTGCACCCATCTTCCAATCACCCTGTATATCTTCTCAAGCGCGAAGTTTCTTCAAAAACATTATCTTCCTATTTTAAAAAGAAATCTAACAAAACATGTTTAGCTCTTAAACTACAACAAGGCTGTATTAATTGCCTACACAGCGTAGATTGTACCGGAAGCGAAACTCGCAAATCTAGGTGCAATCGAGTTGTAGCATCGAGTCCTCGAGTGACTCATCGATTCATTGATTAAATTGATCGAGGAACTGATACATCATGCATGTTGCTATGTGCTCTAGTGAATGAGTTTCCTCTCGGTTGCTTTTTGACAAGGGGCCATTCATGGAACAATTAACCCAAAGAAGCGCAATGACGTTCATTTTGGTTGAAATATATTCCGCCAATTTCCCACCATCGACAACGCGCTCTGATTGGCTAAGTCAAGCACGCATGCACTCTGATTGGCCAAGTCAAAAACACTCGATGCAATTATTGGTGCTTACTGTTAAAATTCAGTGACAAATCACTGACGAGTTTCGGAATTTGATTGTTCATTATTACTACTCTAAAGGGATATTTCCTCGATGGGGCCATTCAAGCATTACGGGCATAAGCATTTTGATGGGCCAGTTGGCGCAGTTGGTTAAGACTGCACCTATTGCGCTGCTGGTCGTGGGTTCGATTCCCACACAGGACTTGCATTTGTGTGCATAAACATGTCTAAATGTCCTGAGTTTGGATGTAATTATGTATATTAAGTATGCATTTAAAACAGTATATGTATTATATAAGCTATCTGGTTTCCATAGTACAAGCTCTGCTTAGTTTGAGATCAGATGACCGTGTGTGAGGTATGTTCCAGGATATTTATTTATTACGTAAGCACTATTATAGCCCCCCTCATCCTTGTCAGCAAAAGGAAGCTAAGCTCTTACTCCCCTCCCCCTATGCTTATGCTTACGTAAACATTGGTATATTTTTTTAGTCTGTTCAGTTTTTTTATTAATAATCAAGAGAAGTTATCAAGTCTAGAAAAAGCTATGCCTAAGGAAATACTGAACCTTCATGTAAAGTCCCATGACAATAGGATTAACGGTTTCAGAGAATAACCCATTATTAACTGGTTTCAGAAACTCATTCTCTCGGCAGAGAGATAGACTAAGATACATTGCTTTTTATAGGAACTATGTGAGGATAAAGATTTAAAACATAAGCGTTGAACATTGGTAGCTGTATGTATAGACATCACATACCTCACTGAGAACGTGATTTGTTGCAAAACAAACAAACAACTTGTTTATTGTAGCATGCACTTAGATTTATGCATACATCTTCACTTTTGTGTTTGTTTACAATACTCGAATAAACTAAAAGTACGTCGTTTTATTTATTTGTTGGTTGTAATTTAATATTTAAGGTGTAAAGTTCAGATGAGGCTAAAATGCTTTAGGTTTTTGATTTCTACTGTGATTTTATTAAGGTTCATTTTAACTTTAATATAGTTTGATTGAATATAGGCGGTATAGCTAAAAAGATTACATAATTACTTAAAATTTGTTACCTACTGAATTTGCAACGCATAACAGTAAATAAATTAAAAGATAAATTTTAAACTGAACTAAAATCCATTAAAATATTAAAAGCAATATATTTTTTATATCAATCCAATGAGTAGAATTATTTAAAATAACCTTGAAAAAATTACAATACATTTTTTTTAATATGCACTATATATATTTGGACTTAAAAAATGATATTATAAAAAATAAGCCGGTACCATTACAATGAAATTAATAAAACTGGCGGAGTGCAAGTCGGACTCTCACACGAAGGTATGGGCCCCCAGTCACCCACCTTTTTTTTTTTTATTTCATTAAAAAAAAAAACAAAAATTATTTTTTTTGGATAACGAAAAATCCAGGTTTACTGCACTTAGACTACAAGGAAGTACAATTTTCTTAATTCGCCAATAAAGCATGGAATGTGTCACTCAATTACGCAATAACCGGTATTACCAGATCCCTGCGCCAAATATTTTGCACAAACATTATAATTAAACAGGCGGCTCAATTTATATTAGTTTGACATCGTTTCCCAACACTGATAAGCCTTGCAAAGTTATCAAAAACCTGCCTCGTTAATAATCAACCTTATACATCTGATATAAGAGTTGTTTTGATAGAAAACTTAATTTTGTATCAAATCGAACGGTTTATTAGGAACAATTTTATTTGAAAATAATTTTGTTGTTATGAAACGGAAAAGTTTCAGCGATAGGCAAAGTTGTTATCCTTAAACTGATGTCGACATACTCGCCAATAATTTATTTGTTTTTTATTTTCAAATTGACTCCTCCCATTGCAAAATAATAATAATTTCTCTCGTGCATTTCTAACAGTTTATTCAATTTCAGCGCATGTTTTAAGTCTTCGGTTTCGGCCAAAACTATGGATCTTGCCGAAGCTTCGGTCGATAACTAGACCAAAGAACAGCATTTCATATTTATTCACGGTGATTTTTTATGGCACTGATTTAAAGAGGCAGTTGTAAATAGCGGTTTTGGTAAGTTAAAAATTATAAATGGCACGTTTAATGACTAGTTCAGCAGTTAAAACTAAGCAGTAAAGTAAACAAAAATGAGTAATAAAAAATAATGAAATGGATCAGTGAATATATAATTGAGCAGGAAATAATTAAATGGGCGGTAAAAAATATTGAACGAGCGGTTACGCGTGGGCAGTAATAAATCGGAAATTGTCGGTAAGAAATCTCATTCTAAGCAATTCTATAAACAATGAGGTGGTAAAGTAGTTTTCGAGATATAGCGGTGTGACGGACGGACGGACAGACGGACGAAGTTGCACCATAAGGGTTCCTTTTTACCTTTTTGGTACGGAACCCTAAAAACAGTACTTAAATAGTAATGAAAAATTAAATAACTTTTGCTTTGACTGAAGGAATTAAATAAAACAAATTGTATAATAATAATAGGAACTTTTATTCGTAATTTAAACGATTACGTGATTGGTCGCTTCCGCCACCCGCGCTAACAACATACATTAACGTCACACAACTAACGAACATTTACCTCTCTTTTCAATGAATTTGAGCTCGGGTGTCACCGCTCGCTATGATCTGCCGAACTATTTAACGAATCGCTCATTCCATCATTTTTACCGCTCATTCAGTTATTGGACTGCTCAATTATTTTTAGAATTGACATTGTATGATAAAATAACCGACTAATTGATTTTGTATTACTGTCCATGTTTTACTGTCGCAATAATTAATCAACCGCCATTAAATTAAATAACTGCTCAATATGTTTTTCAACTGATCATAATAACAAATAACATCTCGAATATTTAAATAACAGCTCAAAAAATTAGCTCCCATTTTTTTATTCGTCTTAGAAACGCAGCCCACTTAATATACCTAATGAAAAGGTAAAAAATATTTGATCAATTTTATAATTAAAGAAAATATTTAAAAATCATTAGATTTTTTTTTTTTGTGAAAAATCGATTTGATAATTTAAGTTTACGTATAAAATGGTAGAAAATACCAACCCAGAGCACGAGTCGAGTAGACTGCGCTCGTAACAGGGTGTTTAAAACTACTATTCATAATATCTATTCGTCCATGGTCATAATGAATAATATTTTTTTTTAATTATACAAATGTAACAATTTTTTTTTTTGAATGATTAGTACCTATTCATTGGTACCTTGTGTGGGCTGCGTTTCTAAGAAGAATAAAATTAGTCACGGGGTATATTATGGGTATGGATAATTATTGTATAGCACATGGTTAGTTCGGCGACCCCATGAGCGTGAATTTATTTAACATTTGGCTTGCGAAAAAACATTTTATACATTTATAATGCGCCTAATTGTATCCAAATGTGTCGCACTATTAATAGGAGACCTGTGGTATTAAAGCTTTGCGATAACAGCTATTCTAGTTAAATAATTTACTGCAAACTCTTTAATTATGTTTCTTACTTTTTCACGACTACTTTTGAGTCGATGGCGATGAAATTTGGCATGCAAATAGTCTATGGTATGGAGAGGGACATAGGCTACATTTTATCCCGGCAAAGCGGGTAAAACTGTAGGCAAAGTATCGTATAAATATCGACGCAGTTACGAAATGTTAAGAGGAAATGCTGGTGGCGTTTGTTCCATACAAACGTAATCCTCAGTTTCCTCACTGGATAATGACACTAGAGCAATTATTATTTTACCATGCAATAATATGTAGGTACCACTGTGTTCCGGCGCATCACTAATTATCGCCAGAGGTGATCTGTAGGTATGTCCCTCGGTTGTGTTTTTCTCCATAAATTAATTACCTATTATAAGAATTAGGAGCCAGCTAAAATCACAAAATTTACTATTTTTATCGCCCTTATCAGACGTCCAGGGACCAAATTTGACGAATATAAAAAAAAAAATGGAAAACCGACAGACATAGCCAAAGCCCTTCTTATTTATCCTTGAAAACATTTTTTTAATCGATGCAGTTTTGGAGCAGAACATCGGGGATTACGAAATTGCGATTTCGTCTAAATTAAATGGGTATAATCGGTCCAAGCTGTAGTTGTCTCTATCGCCCTCGGGCGGGATAGCTCGGGCACCGCGCGACAGCAATAGATAGGTATGTTAAAAACCAATTTTTCTAATTTCCTGCAGCCATCCTTTCCTCTTAACTTAACTTTCATATTTAGATACCTACCTACTTATTTTCTTTTCAGCGTGTGATTTTTACACGTTGCCAGTTGCAAAGTTCAACCTGAAATATGTTTATGCGTAAGAGTGTTTGTTTGTTTGATATGTAGGACAATATAAGGAACAAATGCTTTAGCTTTACGCACATGTGTAGTTAATAGATCACGCACAATCTGTGAGAAATAAACAAAATTAGGCGAACTACGCACAATGTTTTCTAAAATTTATTTGTTCTTTGACCTGAATTTGAGCATGTGAAAATTAAATTCGTTTGTTGTTAATATTTTTTCAGTAAAACTTAGTACCATCATCATCATCAGCCTTTAATGTTCCACTGCTGAGCATAGGCCTCCTTTCACAAATTAGGGTGAAAGGGACTGGGCGATACTCCACCACGCGTGCCCACTGCGGATTGGTGGAGGTAGGCTAGTGGTCAACCTACTGTTGGAATTATTCAAGCCGCCTAGGAGGCATCCGACTAGCTTAACGACTATCATAATTAAGTGATAACCGGGACCAACGGCTTTACGTGCCTTCCGAAGAAAGGAAACGCTCGATTTGAAATACCACTAGGCGGTCACCCAGGTACCGACCACGACAGACGTAGCTTAACTTTGCCGATAGATTAAGAACGGCTAATCATGCTACACCACGAGCGCTTCTGGTTGCTTACCTGGCTGGTTACCATGGTGATATTGTGGTTGATTATGACACCTTTTCTTATTCTTTGGCAACCCCGTCTCCGGAGTGAGTTCCTGTATCTACGCGGTGGCCGCATGCGTTCAAGAATCAAAACAAAAGAGTCAAACTACTTGAAGCCTAGTCTTCTTAGTTGATTAATTTCAAAATGGTTTTTTTACGACTTTTTCGTGAAATTGGACAAATAACTATTGTGAGTTTGAGATATTAGTTTGGCCATTATTTGATTACATCTAGATTACTAAAAATAATTGGTGCTTTGGTGAAATATAAATACGGTGCCGATTCTGTTGTAAATCGCACTAAACTAATTTTAGTCACATCACATCTCTTTCTAATATCATTATTGAAAGAGGATAGAACATATTTAAAGCTGTCAAATTAGTCTTTGCAACCTTCATTTGTGGGTATTTAGACGTAACCGCGATAGATGGCGACAAAATTTATATTGAAAAGAAGCATTGCACTAATTTGACAGGACTAAATTTCTTACATCCTTTTCTTATGTTCTTTGTTAGAAAGAGATTATAGTGAGATTAAATTTAGTTTAGTTGTAAACAACAGGATCACCACCATTGTTTACCGACTTAGTCGTATAAAAAACATTTTAAAGCGACGCCTTTCAAAACACAATATAAGATAAACTCGTGATAGCAACATTGCTAAAAGAGTTTACATTCCTGACTTCTGAATATAATCATTGTAGAACCTTTTGAAATTCCACTCTGTCTAAGTAGCTATCCAACATTAGACAACGCAGAGTAATCTAGCAGGTTAGTTTTATGTGTTTGATTTGAGAGAGTTAGCGCCGAGGCGAATATGCCTCAAAATTATTCTATACTAGCTGCCCGGCGCGACTTCGTTCGCGTAATACCCTACCCTACATTTAAACCTTCCCCGGACTTCCACGAATAGTTCAAACATAAAATTAGCCAAATCGGTTCAGCCGTTCTCGAGTTTTAGCGAGACTAACGAACAGCAATTCATTTTTATATATATAGATATAGATATAGATAGATTAAGTAAATCAGCTATGCTATTCTGTAAAAGGTAAATCATCTCGAAAGTCATCTCGCAACTCACACTCACTGCGATTGTCATCTCGCTTGTCATTGTATTGTTATTCTCAAGATAAAATCAAGGCCAAGTGAAGTGAAGTGAGTTTCGTGAACTCAAAACTATATTCGTAACGTCAAAATACTCACCTGTCGTGGTTCATCTCACTTCCGTCATCACTTAGTGGCGCTAGTGTCGAACTCACTCATTTTAAGAATATGAAACTTTAATCACATCGCGGATTCAGAAGTGATATTTCAAATTAACGTTACAGAATAGCACTGCTGAGCTCAAACATTTTTTTTCTATGCTTTTGTCACAGCATGGTCTGTGATGATGTGGCCAGAAGGGAACTGGCGTTCAAGTGCTGGAACACCCCGGGAGATACTTATAGACAAATTTTGAACATGAGGATGGTAGCCAGTTCTTTTCTCTGTGGTAGCCAGCCATGTGGGTACTCACAGTACCCTATACCATCGTGCTATGGTTACTTCACGATCGATGGTTTTTATCAACGAAAATTGTACGATTGGGTTTGCGTTTTTACAAATGCTTTATTTATTTATAAAAGGTTTGCTAGCAACAACACATTAACAAAAAAAATAGAAACTCACGCTAAACTACAACTAAATGAACTGTTATTCAACATGCTTAAAATTATGAATGATAATAACTATTTGATATTTATTTCCTAAATGATTACAATAGATGTGTATTTGAATTTAATTATAATAAAAATAACATTTATAAAGAATACAAAAAAATTGATGATAGTTTTTCTAAAAAGTTGTATAAAACAAAATATGAATAGACATGTTAAATATATCAAAAACTGGACGAAAATCAAATAATATAGGTACTTACATAGTTGTTACAAAAAGGTTAGTCACGTGATTTTATTTATATTTACTCCGAACGGTGAGTGTAGGCTTAGATAGTTCTATATATAGGTATTGGCTATCTGTGCACCAGCTTGGGAACCAAAAGTGACATGACCTTAGATCTATGTATTTAGATCTATAACTTATATTATTTTATTTTTATATAGGTACTTTTGTATATTGTATTGAAAATATGGCTTTTTTGGCTGAAATAAAAATTATTATTATTATTATTCCATTTATTCATCTTTACACTTATTTTTACACATTTAAATATAGATATATATATAAAAAAAAAAACAATACATATATTTAAAAGTATAAAAACAGCTCCCCACCGGTATCGGGAACAAGGTCCTAGGTACCGGTGTTCAAGGCTCCAGAGACAGGAACTTCCTCACTATGCGTGCCGTTTCCAGGAGCACTGCCTTCTGAATCTGGCCCTTGATCCAGCCACCCAACGCGAGCCTCTTAAGGTGTTTGTCGAGGCTCTTGGCAATTAGGCCATGGGCGGAAACGACTATCGGTACAATGGTTGCTGTATCAATGGCCCACATGTCGACAACCTCGTGTGCAAGATCAAGATACTTGCTTTCTTTATCCTTCTCTGCTTTCACGAGGTTCTCGTCGTGGGGGACAGTAACATCAACAATCATTGCACGGCGCTCTTGGCGATCTATCAATACTATATCAGGCTTATTGGCGACAATAGTCCTGTCAGTAATGATAGATCGATCCCAGTATAGTGTGATATGACCATCTTCGAGAACCGAAGCTTCGAATTATTATTATTTCTCTTTATTTATTTTTATCCTTAAAATTAATTTTTTTTATAACGTTTTAGTATAAAAAATAATTCAAAAATATTATAAAAAACCTAATCCTATCTATATATGATTATTTTTTTTACAATATCTTTACAAAAACTAAAAATGTTATAAAAAAACCTAATCCTAGTGTGCCGCCGGTAGCGGGGAAGGACCCAAGCTACCGGTGGTTAGGGCTGCAGAGAGAGGAATCTCCTGACGATGCGCGCCGTGTCCAGGAGTACCGCCTTCTGTATCTGACCCTTGATCCAGCCATCCAGCGAGAGTCTCTCAAGATGTTGGTCGAGACTCTTCGCTATGAGACCGTTCGCCGAAACAACTATCGGGACAATGATCGTCGAATCAACATCCCACATGGCGGTCACCTCGTGAGCCAAGTCAAGGTACTTGCTGAGCTTGTCCTTCTCGGCCTTCACGAGGTTCTCGTCGTGGGGGATGGTGATATCAACGAGCACTGCCCGGCGCTTCAATCGATCTGTCAGCACGATATCAGGCTTATTGGCTACAATAGTCCTGTCCGTGATGACAGATCGATCCCAATAGAGCGTGGCATGACAATTTTCGAGAACTGGCGCAGGTGCGTACTTATAGTACGGTATTTCGGACTCTACAAGGCCGTATTGAAGAGCAAGTTGCTGGTGGATGATTCTGGCTACTAGGTTATGTCTGTACAAGTACTCGCCGTTAGCAAGATGAGAACAACCGGAGATAATATGCCTGAGTGACTCTCCGGGACGGCGGCATGCTCGACAGATGTCGACCGTACCGTCCTTCAGGATATATTTCCGGTAGTTATTCGTCTTGATAACTTCGTCCGCAATTGCACAGACAAAACCTTCGGTTTCCCCAAAGAGGTCACCGAAGCGTAGCCAGTTCACCGACGCGAGCAGATCTACATCGGGCCCTGTTAGGGCCCTGTAGAACCGCCCGTGTAGCTCCTTACTCTTCCATACGTCCTTGCGGTCCTCGGTGCTTAGCACCTTTGGTCTGCGCCAGTTCTCGTTTGCCAAGGATAACGGGGTGAGGCCCCTGTCTACTGCCACCACATCGCGATGCATCCCACACTCGTTGTCAAGGAAATACTTCCTAAGACTGTACACCTCGTGGTTGTGGAGGTTCTTGGCGTTTAAAAAGCCACGGCCTCCACACTTACGCGGGATGTACAGTCTCATAACAGACGAGCGTGGGTGTAGCATTCGATGTGTTGTGAGCAGGAGACGGACCTTCCTATCCAGGGCGTCCAGCTCAGTTTGAGTCCACCTTAGTATGCCAAAGGAGTACGTGAGCAGGGGCATCACCCAGGCGTTGAAGGCGCGCACCTTGTTACCACCCGACAAAAGACTGTTCAGTACTTTTGTCAGGCGACAGAAGAAGCGCTCCTTCACAGCCCGCTTTATGTCCTTTATTATTATTATTATTATTATCGCGACACACTGTGTCCAAATAATAAAACATACATTTTAATTTATTTATTTATTCTTACGAAAATCAACATCGCTGCAATTAAAAGTTGTACAATATAGCCCCAAATGTTGCACTACATAATTCACAATTATATACAAATATAGAAAATAAAAAATGCACCGACAACAAAAAAAAAAACTCGCACAATTAATAAACCTAAAACAAAAATAATAAAATTGGCTGACACTGCCATAAATGCATAAATGGTCAGATATTTATTCATTCGATTTTATCTACTTTCACTTTTTCAGTTGTCCCATCTCATACCTACCAACTACCTATTTTTGTTTTATTTATGATCTGTGTATTCTATATACAGAAAAAGCTATACTATCCTTACCACAGCATAGTCACCTGAAATGGGGAAAGTTATTGGCGTATTAGAATCTATATTTGTTGTAGAACCATCCAAGTTAGAATTGATCGTAGTTTTAGTAGTGCTATAATTTGAATTTGTAGTAGAATCATCGAAATTAGAATTGATGGTAGTTTTAGTAGTGGTATAATTTGAATCTATACTTGTAGTAGTTTCATCCATAATTGTATTAGAAGTGGTATAATTAGAATCTATATTTGTGGTATAATCATCTAAAATAGGATTCATGGAGGTTATAGTAGAATCTATATTTGTAGATTCATTCATAATATTCATAGTGGTGGTATAATTAGAATCTATATTTGTGGTATAATCATCTAAAATAGGATTCATGGAGGTTATAGTAGAATCTATATTTGTAGATTCATTCATAATATTCATAGTGGTGGTATAATTAGAATCTATATTTGTAGTATAATCATCCCAAATAGGATTCATGGTAGTTCTGGTAGAATCTATATTTGTAGTAGATTCGTCCATAATTGTATTCATAGAAGTGGTATCATTAGAATCTATATTTGTGGTATAAGCATCCAAAATAGGATTCATGTTGGTTCTTGTAGAATCTATATTTGTAGATTCATTGATAAAAGTATTCATATTATTGGTATAATTAGAATCTATATTTGTAGTATAATCATCCAAAATAGGATTCATGGTAGTTCTGGTAGAATCTATATTTGTAGTAGATTCATCCATAATTGTATTCATAGAAGTAGTATAATTAGATTCTATATTTGTAGTATAATTATCCCAAATAGGATTCATGGTAGTTCTGGTAGAATCTATATTTGTAGTATAATCATCCAAATTAGGATTAATGGCAGTTCTAGCTGTGCTATAGCTTGAATCCATATTTGTTGTAGAATCAAAAATAGTATTTATAGTAGTGCTGTAAGTTGTATCTATCTTTGTAGTAGAATCTTCAAAAATAGTATTTATAGTAGTTGTATCTAAATTTGTAGTAGAATCGTCTAAGATAGTATTGGTATAACTTGTATTTATATTTGTAGTAGAATCTTCAAAAATAGTATTTATAGTAGTTGTATCTAAATTTGTAGTAGAATCGTCTAAGATAGTATTGGTATAATTTGTATCTATATTTGTAGTAGAATCTTCAAAAATATTATTTATAGTAGTTGTATCTATATTTGCAGTAGAATCGTCTAAAATAGTATTCATAATAGTGGTAAAATTTGTATCTATATTTGTAGTATAATCTACCGAAATTGCATTTATAGTAGTTCTAGTAGTGCTATTACTTGTATAATCACCTAAAATAGGAGCAATGGTAGTTTTAGAAGTGACGTTACTTATAATATTTGTAGATTTGTTGGGAGATGTTGTTGTAGACTTAGCATCTTTTTCAGTTGTCTTTTTATCTTTTTCTTTGATAGCAGGCTTCAAATGCTTAGCGATAGCAGGTCCTAGAATATCCTTGACATAATCTACGAGATCATTGCATTTGGATTTTGTGTTCACATCGGTGGAACTGCCCCATATAACGACGCCTGAAGCATCAGACTCGTACAGTGTTTGTAGTAGCGCTTCCATATCTTTCTGTAAGCAAAAAAAATCTATTTTAATTCAAGCTTTTTTTGGTGACTGTACTTTTTGTTGATTTTACTTGGATTGTCCTCCAATAGACTAATGTACACCAAATATCATGTCAATCCGACCACTGGAATTGGGTGAAATTCGAATTGTAAGATTAGACTCGAATATACATATACATTGCAAGTTAATAAAACTAACAGGCGTGGCATTTCCTCCTATTTACGATTTTTCCATTCCTTGATCCTCACGACGACTAATATTCATGTCTGTAGTACCCACCAGGCGCCACAGATTTTCAATTGTTGAAAATCTTTCGCCAAACCTTATTACCAATATCCATAGATGGACCGTCTGCCTGCTTGAAAATCTGACATAAAAATAACGTAAGTAAGTTACGTATGAAGTTACGAACCTTTGTCAGGAACTCTTCGTTATCGTATCGGAATCGTATATAGGGCAGTATAACCGCACGCCCCCGCGACACCCGCGACGCCTCCAGCACGCGCCCGCGCACCATCGCGCTCAGCTGCCACGTTGAAAGTGACTTTGAGCTGTACAGTGTCGGATACAGCGCTGTAGATTCTTCCCAGAGCCAGTGAGTGCTGGAAATATACAAGAAACAGTCTAGTGGCCTGATATTGTTACCATTACTCTTAGGATTCCTTACAGTAGTGTAGCTTGCCCTATACGTGCCCTGTATCAAAATTAGGCACATTTCTACCCGACTGTGGCGAAACCAAATGGGGGGGTAAACATTTTAGTATCTTTTGCTTAACACTTTGGGAGCCCCGTATCATTGATACGGCTAATACGGCAGTCTACTCCCCTGGTTCGTTATCAGAAGGTAAAAAAGGAACTCTTATGATGCGACTCAGTTCATCTGTCACTCTGTTCGTCTATCTATCCGTCTGACCATCGATCATGAGCATTTGACTTACGATGAAAATTGTATTTTTTATTTGTAGATTTACCAATGCCACTCACCAGTCATTCTCCACGGTGATTGTTTCAGAACAGGTCTGCTTCTTATCGCTGGCCATGTTAAAGCAGTAAGGGAACGCGTAGTACCCCCACAGGGCGTTGGGTCTCATCTGCTTCGCCACGGATAATGTTGTCTGCATGAATTCACGGGCTGACTTCTCGAAGCGCAGTTTCGCCTGAAGATTGATTATTTTATTACTCCTATATAATAGTAGATCGCCGCCAAATAGGGGTAGTGTTCATGTAGTAAGGTCGGGCGAGCCCTATGCGGAGGCGCTGGCAGTGTAGTACCCGGGTCCAGTGGTGTATAGTACCTACATAATGTTGTTTTTTTTTTTTTTTTTTTATATTAAATAGGTTTGCGCTTGACCGCAATCCCGCCTGATGGTAAGCGAAGATGTAGTCTAGGGTGGACCGCGCGTACCCATAAGATGCCTGTTCACTCTAGCCTTGAATAAACCCATGTTATAAGTGTCTGGAAACACGTTGTCCGGGAGAGCTTTCATTCCACAACTTGGCCGTGCGTATAAGGTAAGAGGAAGCGAAACGCTTGGTACGGCAAGATGGAATGTCGACGACGAAGCGATGGAGACCCCCCCGACGCCTAGTGGTCCGATAGAAGAACGGGGATGGAGGGACAAGATTATGGAGTTCTTTATCGCATTCTCCGTGGAACAATCTGTAAAATACCGTCAAACTTGCAACCTGACGCCGATGATCCAGGTTTTGCAGTTTCTAGTTAGGTCGCTATCGTCAATTATCCTTCGAGCGCGTCTATCTAACGAGTCCAAAGTTGCCAGTTGATATTTGGCTGAGCCATCCCACAGATGAGAACAGTACTCCATGCAAGGTCGAACTTGAGCTTTGTATAAATTTAGAAGCTGTTCCTTTGTGAAGTACCGGCTCACCTTGTTCAGGATTCCAAGTTTTTTGGCAACAGTCTTGGCCTTGGCCTCGATGGACCGTCCGAAATTAAGGTCAGAGGATAAATTGAGACCCAAAAGGTCTAGGTGTTTGGATAACGGTACAGATACATCACGAAATGCGGGAGTCAGGTTAAAGAGACTCCTCTTTGCAGAAAAGAGACAGGCCTGTGTTTTAGAGGCATTGAACTCGACCCTATTGGCGGTACCCCACTCGGATACAATTTGCAGAGCCGAGTTGTCCTACTGCGGTACAGTTTCTTACACATCTTATAGAATGAATCTAAGTTTGTTATGAAAAGAGTAATAGCTGAGCTTATAGCCGGTTCTTCTCAGCAAAAGCAACCTACCGAACCGTGCTTTAGTCTGACAAGTGCCTGTGATGACAGGATCTCGACACCTGGGGTATCATTCGACGTTACTGACCCTGCAAAAACTCTGTATGTGAATCGATATATGACTTACAGCAGTCTGTATCCAGGCCTTGGGCCACTTCCAGTGCATCTTCCTCTCCAGCTCGTAGGACAAGTCCTTCTGCGGTATTATTGAGCCGAAGTTCTGCCTGAACGCCGGCCGAAACGTCTCCTGGTCGATTACGCCTATCCCTGAAATTTGTCCCGTAGTCAAACAAGGAACTCTTATAGTGCCATCTGTATATCATAGCTATTTTAAATGAAAACTATGAACACCTTTATTGAAAAAGATGATTTAAAGTAAGTTTAGGGTCGGCAACGCGCGCGTGATACCCCTGGTGTTGCAAGCGTCCATAGGCTACGGTAACCGCTTACCATCAGGCGGTATGCTTGTTTGCCACCCAAGTGGTATAATAAAAAAAAAAAGTTTAGTAAAACCAGTCACTTTCTAACGTTGACAAAATAACAAAATGTGATGAGGCTGTTTTACGTCTGGGTTTGCTGATCAGATCAACTCCTGTAATCCGATTTACATAGCATGCACAATTTCAGCTCCATGGGAAACCGGGAAGTGACTTGCAAGATTTGATGACAAACCTGGATAGGTGAAACTAAATGAAAGCTTGTAAAAAATTAGTATACCACTAAAATCTTTATCTGGAATCTTCCTTTCAACGTCATTTCTGAATTTCTTCAAATGCTTCTCCAAATCACCTTCCTGCGGTACTCCACCGTTTTTAAATTTGATACCAGAACTATTGCTAAGCGCCGGAAATAAGCCAAAGTCTGTTTCATACAAAATGGCAATTTTGTCTCCAAAAAAACTATCCTTTTCATTTTGTATTATTCCATATTTCTCATAGAGATTATTAAAAGGTATTTTCTTAGATGTACATTGAAACGTAGGCACGTTCCAGTAAACTTTGAATTGCTTTTTGGATTCTCTCGCCGGATCATTCTCTGGTATTTGGATGATATAACTGTAACAGACAGATTGTCACTTCTTACAACTATATCTGAAAGTTAATCCTTCAGACAGCACAAACGAAAAATAAAATAACTATCCTGAAACATACCTCACATACGGTCGATCTGATCCCAAACCAAACAGAGCTTGTACTATGGAATCCAGATAACTGATATACTACTTTTTGTTTGGTAGGTGGAATCTTAACCAACTGCGCCAACTGGCCCGTCAATGTATAATATCATACATTATATCTCATCATCAGCCTATAATGTCCCACTGCAGAGAACAGGCCTCCTTTCACAAATTAGGATGGAAGGGAATGCGCGATACTCCACCCTGGTGGTCAACCTACTGTTGGTATTTATCATGCAGCCTAGTAAGCCTCCAACTAGTCGAGACCAACGGCTTTAAGTGTTTTCCGAAGCACGGAAACGCTCAGTTTGAAATACCACTAGGCGTTAACCAATCCAGGTACCGGCCACACCGGTGGTCGCTTAACTTTGCCGATCGATTAAGAACGGCTAATCATGCTACACCAAGAGTCCATCACATTATATCTATCTATATTGATATTCATCATCATCATCATCATCTGCCTGCCCTGTTCCCAATCATTTGTGGTCGGCGCAATATGTACGCCTCTTCCATTCATCTCTTCTATCCGTCATACCAGCATCCACTCCTTTCTTACCCATATCATCTCTCACACAATCCGTCCATCTGTTTTTCGGTCTTCCTCTTCCCGTATATCCATCCACTTTCATATTCATAACTCTTTTAGTGACGTGGCTTTCATTTCTCCTCATAACATGTCTATACAAGGCTATCTATCTATATCAATATTATAAACAGGTAAAAGGTTATAGGTTTTGATGTAAGGTATAATCTTATGGTGCGTCCATGCTTGGCGAACCGAGCACGAGCCGAGCCTCGAACGAGCACACTGCGAGCACGATTCGCGTAGCGTGGACGGGCTTGCGAGCCTCGAACGAGCGCGATTGTCAGTTTTTTCACGTACAAAGGGATTCGCATCGTGCTCGTTGTAGGTTCGTTCGTGGCACGGCTTGTGCTCGATTCGCGTAGCATGGACGCACCATTAGGAATTACTGATCCGATACTAGAAATTCCTTCATTTTTTTTATTCGTGCTTGATCGCAATCTCACCATGGTAAGTGATGATGTGGCCGAAGGTGGTAAGCACACAAAGTATAAGAGGAACTGGCTCTCAAGTGCAGCTGTCGGAAAACGCAGGCAGGTGCTTGTCGACAGATTTTCAACTTGAGGGTGGTAGGGTAGCCAGTCAGGTGGGTACTATAAGCTCAAGCTTATTGTAAGAATAGAATCCCAGGGACCTTCATCTTTGCATCCGAACGTCACTATCACAGCGCTATCATCGCCTTTGAAATATTCTCCATAAACATGGCGGTTTCGATTTGAACGTTGCGCTTCATCAAATTTACCTATTATCTTTTTATTTCAGGCTCTCAGAATATTTTTAAATACCTCAAGATAATCCTCAGATACCAAGGATTAATGTTACAATATCTTCTTTCCAATTACTCTAAAAAACTTTTTATTTTTTTGACAAATTCTCTTTCGTGGTCTCTCTGGGTATGGAAACCTAAAAATACATACCTCCAACACTCCACAGCGTATGCCGCTAATATAAACAAAATAACTGATTTCATTGTCTATGCCACAAAACAATAACATTAAATAAACAACTGTCAAATTGAAATATCAATCTTCCCGCCGAACAGTGCGTGTGTTTCCCTCGCGAGTAGTCGACTAGAAGATTGAGTCGGTATGATTTATTATAATAAGAGCTATTTACTCGATAATAGGTCCACTATCATAGTACGGAAGCGACACTCCTGTATAAACGGTAAATGAGCCTCAGTGACGTCAGAATCAGGATAAGCTTTACAAAATACCTATCAAAGATATGTCACAGAATAAATACTGCTGTTATAATAAAAACTATAATAACAACTCTAATCTGACACTGTTTTGAGGTAAGCGGAAAAAAAGTCCATTGTCATCACAATTTTATATGGGATGGGACCTCGAGTTTCTGAAATAGGTAGTGTTTAAATCGGTTAAGCCGTTTCTGTTTACTAAATTGATTACATTAAAAAAAACTTACGCGTCGAACATAGAACCTTCTCCTTTTTTAGGTCGATTAAAAATTACCACAGCAAAGTACTGTCGCAAACCCAAGAACCCATTTCCCAGATTACGTTCTAAGAACACTACTGGGGTCAAAATCTCCAAAATATTACTATTTCTATCATAACAATTGATGTCATTGTCACAGATTACAGAGGTGTCAGTCTAAAAGTCCAACGTCAGGATTTTCCACATTATAGATTTTCCAAATTCTCTGTTTTGTAATCTGTTGTAATTGTTATATTTTTAACCGCGAGCCAATGAGCAAGCTTTTTTTATAATAGTCGACCAACATAATCAGACTTTAGAACCTACCATATTCCGTTTACATAAGCGCCCCCCCCCCCCATTACTTTTGAAGCTATTATGTTCACGTTATAAGGGATCGTCTTGTGATTAGTGAGTTATTAAATTATTAATTCATGTCTATTATTAAACTTGTTAATAAACGGCGATAACGTTTATTGTATTAATTTATCGAGCAACTAGGAATTAATAGACGTTTACTCTTATCAAATCGTTTGAGGAAAAGGTTTCTCTGTCAATAACAAGTGAAGCAAGTATTTAGCTGAAATATAGGGACTGGTACCTACTGATGATGTCATACATTAATTAATAGAATAGTTAAGTAAATATGTACAAAATACAATCTATATCTACAAAATACAATCTATATATAGAACATTTCCTCAAGCCTGCCGCTGCTTCCGATTAACGGCAAGGTTACCAGAAGGCTGGCAGCGTTTCCTCTTTGGATAGCCAAGCTGACGCGTTGGCGGAAAAAGCTCCCCGCCCGCTGGTCTCCGGAGGTCTCCATCAATTTTGAAGACAAGGTGCAAAACGGTGAGCTTCTGATCCCCATGGTCCCAAGGTCTCGATCGCAAAAGGCATAAAAATATAATTGGGTCCAATCGATGCATATTTTTTGAATTTTGAATTTTCCGCACTGGCCGCCGCTGCCCCTGCAGCTTAACAAGTCGCCGGTAAGTGAGATGGCGCGAGTGTATCGACACATATGGCATCCCACACCAGCGACTTGCCGACACTCCAAGGGATCAAAGACATACCATACATAGTTAAGTTATTTAATAAATAAAATAGATTTTCAAATCTAAAACTGGGCAAAGATTTCTTAAGATTAGTCTGACATTTAACGTTTAAAAAATTAAAATAAGTATGCACATTGTTTTCTATAGTATATTTATTATTTATAGACTAATATAATATCATCTATGTGAATTTTAAATTCGTCGAGTACATTATAAATTGAGCCATGACTAATTGTAATAACTGGATATGTAACGAATTAATAGGCCAACCTTTAAACAGTTGATTTTGGAGATGACCACAATCTCGTCGAAGATTGAATCCACCGAGACTTTGGTCTTATGTAGATAGACTTTTAGCTTGGTAATATTAGCCATGCAGTACAAAATTATGCCACCGTTTATAGCTTTGTCTTCACTTATCAATATAATAGTCTTAATTACATCATATGTATATGGAAACGCCTTACAAACTACACCAGAAATAAATCGAGACTGAAACAGTGCTAAGAATTCTAATTATTCTTTCAGTTCGCTACTTTCATTGGTCTTCTGAAGATACCTTTCTGGATAGAATCTTCTGAAATTCCACCCAAAACTCCTTTGAGTAACAGGTGTTCTACTCAAAGTTGGTGATGATGGTAAAGAATCATCAACTTTGGATAATGTAGAGGAATCTTCTTGGCTTAAAGATAGGTTTGTTGGTGTGATTGACATATTGGGCGTTGAGAGGACATTGGTGGAGGTCTTGATGTCTTCCTCGAATTCTTTAAGTCTGCTCGCGCTGCAGAGAGGCGTTTCCACCTGCTCTACTGTATCTAGATGGTCTATGTCGATCTTGTAGGCTTCTTCTCTCTTTGAGTAGCTGAGGAAGGAATGTATGTTATTATTTTGGATATCTAGATTAAAACCATTAATTTCTTTGGTAGTAGGTTGTTCAAAGAGTAAAATTTTCTCGTTTCTATGAATATGTTTGTATTTCGTATTCACATCAATGGAAATCTTATACCAATTTACTAATTGCACCGTACGTGGTTTTTAGGGTTCCGTAGCCAAATGGCAAAAAACGGAACCCTTATAGATTCGTCATGTCTGTCTGTCTGTCTGTCCGTCCGTATGTCACAGCCATTTATTTCCGAAACTATAAGAACTATAATGTTGAAACTTGGTAAGTAGATGTATTCTGTGAACCGCATTAAGATTTTCACACAAAAATAGAAAAAAAACAAAAAAAATTGGGGGTCCCCATACTTAGAACTGAAACTCAATTTTTTTTTTTTCCTCAAACCCATAAGTGTGGTGTGTCTATGGATAGGTCTTCAAAAATGATATTGAGGTTTGTAATATCATTTTTTTCCAAACTGAATAGTTTTTGCGAGAGACACTTCCAAAGTGGTAAAATGTGTGTCCCCCCCCCTGTAACTTCTAAAATAAGAGAATGATAAATCTATAAAAAATATATGATGTACATTACGGTGCAAACTTCCACCGAAAATTGGTTTGAACGAGATCTAGTAAGTAGTTTTTTTTTAATACGTCATAAATTGAAATTAATATCAAATACTCAGGTCTATACTACCATTTACTTATATACCTACAGGTTTGTACGGAACCCTCGGTGCGCAAGTCTGACTCGCACTTGGCCGGTTTTTTATAAATACTAAGATCCTTCTCACGTGTAGCTACTGAAACGAATCATCATCATAATCAGCCTATAATATTGCTGAGCTCAGGCCTCCTTTCACAAATCAGGGTGCCAGGGAATGGGCAGATACTCCACCACGCGGGCTCACTGCGGCGAGGTAGAGGTAGGCTAGTGGTCAACCTACTGTTGGAGATTTCAACCCGCCTAGAAGGCCTCCAACTAGCTCATCGACTATCACAATTAAGTGATAACCGGGACCAACGGCTTTACGTGCCTTCCGAAGCACGGAAACGCTCGATTTGAAATACCACTAGGCGGTAATGATACATACTGCAATACATTCCTGAACCTGTATCCCCAAATGATTTCCTTGGAGAGATACGAGGTCCTGCTCTGCGTCACTGTGCCCATGCTCTTCGACGCGCCATTGAGACAGACCACTATCTCGAACCTGGCAAACATGTCAATAAATAAGCATCAAATCAGAGTATATGACGATTTTGTATGATGGATAAGCCTGTTTGTTGGATGGGCTTATATGTGCACAATTTTGCCATGGTAAGCGATGATGTAGCCGAAAGAGTGAGCAAATAAAGCCCAGAGAGCCGACTCTAAAGTACAGCTACAGTGGCCGGCAAACAACTTGAGCCATGACCTTGAGTGCGCAGTAGACGATTTTAAGGTGTCGTTGGTGGAAAGAGAGGTGCGCGGGGGCATTCTGTCGGCACGCGTCCACGCTATTGGCCGAGCATGAGTGTACAGTACATGCGCGAACTTACCCCCACTACGTCGACTTTGGCTCTACTTGTTTGCCGGCCTCTGTACCGGATCACACAGGTAGCTCCACTTTGGAGCCAGAGCTTAGTCCACCGTACTATGGTTACCTTACGATGGTTTCCTTCGCCGGAAGCTTTGAGAGAGGGAGAGCATAGCGTATATTCGCTAAAAGAGCAGCTCGACTGGGGAAGTACCTCCACCTTACAGAATACCGCAGCCAAATAACTTTATGTTGTGTAAAGTTATGTTCCTGCGCGTGAGTAAGGTCGCCAGAGCTCATAGGGGAGGGGGGAAAGGTCGGTAACGCGTGACCGATGCTTTTTGTGTCGCAAGCGTCCATATGGCTACGGTAACCGCTTACCATCAGGTGGGCCGTAAGATTATTTACCTACTTAGTTGTATAAAAAAAAAGCATAAGCTTATTGCAGGATTCACACGAAGACCTTCGACACGGCATTCGACGACCCTACTACTGAAGCTGTCATCGTCTCATCATCGCTTGGCCTGAAGTTCCTTCAAACACTTTAAGGTTTTCTTGATGAAACTTTCAAATAGCCGATCTTTCATCTCTCAACAAAATAACAAAACCAAGTTCTTAGCCATCAATCTTCCATCAATATTCATGTTTTCAACAAATTTACCTATAATCCATCATATCCTGTGCCGAGAAGTCGTACAGAGGGCTCTCAGCATCTATAACATGTACTACTGTGATTGGCCACAGCAGGAAGGCGCGGGATTCCTTCAGCTTCAGTTGATTGATGTAGTTGTGTACCATTTCGCCTTCCAGAGTCCTGGAGACCAAATAACTTAATGAGTTCTTGATAAGATGGCGTCTTGGTTAGAGCATGCAATGGATGCAAGATCTAGTGAGATCTTGCATTACTTGGATGCCCAAGAAGCCAATTTTATTTTGGATATTTATTTGTAGAACTTCTTATTATCGTTTTTGGTTTGGTAGGATTGAATCCTGCTGTTACTAATGTGCAGAGATAAGGTGTGAATGAAAGAAGCGTACATGATGTAAAGGCTTGAGTGGTCATTCTGTATTTAGTGTTATTATGTATTCTGTGATGAAAGGACAAACCTTATCGGCTTCAACATGTAGGCTGTGATGGTGCTTCCGATCAAGTGCAAGTTGAGGAGGTCCCACATTCGGAATTGTAGGCACAGCTCTCCATCACGGAGGCATACCTGAAAAGTTTATCATCTATTTTTATATTGTAATAGTATTCATGGTAAAGCCTTCTGGTTCTCTTTTTCAGAAAAATAATCTTCTGATTTGAAATTAGAGTCAGAAAACACAAAAGTACGAAGACCTATTTTGAAATCTCTTCCACTTATTCCCCGCCACCGAAATTGCGCTTTGATTGGCTAAACACACTTAACATTTAGATGCAGGATGCAGTGGTTTGTTACCTTCCTTTATAAGATATATAGATAATACTTTATTGTCACACCACTTGATTGAAAAAAAAACCTTGAATTAAAGAAAGTGTTACAACGGGCGGCCTTATCTCTAAAAGTGATCTCTACCATCTTCTCTCTGATCTCTGCTTTATTAATAAAAACAAAAACGTCGACGCCGTCTGTCACAAGTCACAAATCTTTTGAACCGTTTTGAAAGTTATAGACAATTCTGAAATGAGTTCATTTAATATGTTTTCGATTTATCAACCCTTGCTTATGTATCAAGGTATGATTTCGTATTTTACTGAAAATAATTACGATCGTGCAAATACAACTAGAAAAGTGTATGTTATAGACATCGTCACTTGTTCTTGTTGTTGTTTCTGTTTCTGTTGTAAGGGCCCTTTGAGAACGACTCCAACTCGCACTCGTTGTAGTACTTACCGTAGCTTTTTTGCTGAATCCAACCGAAGACACATGTCTATTTGGTCTGACCAATTTAGTGAATAGCAAACTTGTCAGCCCCCCTGATAACGCCGTGCCAGCTACTATCTGAAATTATACAAGCCAATCTGATATTTATTCAGATACCTTAGAGTTATCATTAAAATTATCTAAGTCGAAGAGCACGTGGTGTTGCTTGATTGGACATTTATCAGCAAAGAAGGAATCAATGGTGAAGTCAACTTGAGCATTTTCCGTGCTTCAGAAGGCAGTGAAGACGGTAGTCTCGGTTATCAATTGAGTTAGAGGCCTACTAGGCGGCTTGAAAACTCTAACAGTAGGTTGACCACTAGCTTACCTCGACCAACCCGCAGTGGGCACGCATGAGGAGGCGTGTACTCAGCAGTGGGACATACAAGAGTATAGTTACCTCAAACACCATGATAATGATGGCCTCGGGACACTCCTCATTGGGATATCTCACGCCATATCCTATGGTCATCTGTAAATATAGATATTGTGTTTGGAAATTACCTCTCTTTGGTTCCAAATAACCCTACATTTAGACTTATATTGTAGAACGAAATCCAAGCCCAGAATAGTGATAATTGGTGCAGTTTCCAAATCCATTTTTTTTATGGCGACTCAATAGTTTTTTGACTTTTACTGATCTAAATTAATCTGTCCAATGAAGTCTGAGTGTTACTATATATTTATGCTTATACGCTTCTTCCATTCGTCTCTTCTATTCGTCATATCTCTATCCAGCATTTAGGTACTCCTTTCTTACCCCTATCATCTTTTACACAATCCAGTCATCTCTTTTTCGGCCATTCTTCCAGTATATCGTTCATGGTAACAGTGAATAGGTATTTTCGAGACCTTGTACTACTTATTTAATCAAAAATGAGGAAGTATGTGTTAATTGCCAATTACAGG
Source organism: Achlya flavicornis (assembly GCA_947623365.1). Lineage (NCBI taxonomy): Eukaryota > Metazoa > Arthropoda > Insecta > Lepidoptera > Drepanidae > Achlya > Achlya flavicornis. The sequence goes on along the minus strand of OX392491.1, from coordinate 616,397 downwards.
GCTCCATTGATTGTCCTTATAATTGTGTGTTACGGTTTATTGTTATACAAAATGATTATGAGATCTAGAAACAAATCCTACCTTAATAAATAAATAAATGCGAAAGTGAGTTTGTTACGCCTTCACGCCTCAACTACTCAACGGATCATCATGAATTTGGCATGCAGATGGCCTATGGTTTGGGGAAGGACATAGGCTACTTTTTTATCCCGAAAACGCGGATGGTTCCGCGAGGGACAGCTAGTTTGTAAATAAAGCAAATAATGAAAAAAAAACATACTAACATGCAACATACATTTCTGAACCAAATTTTTATTAAAATTTTTGACAAGTACAGTATGAGGCACACGTGGTGAGCACAGATAGGCAGTAGTGGGGGCAAGCTCGCGCATGTACACTTTTGGCCAAATCACAGTAGCCAAATGACACGCAAGAATCCAATAGACGACGAGCATCGACTGACGAACCAATCGTGTGCAGCTCGGCGCTCCCCCTTCTGCCCCTTCCGACAAACAGACCGACAAATTTACTACTGCGCAGGTGTCAATCATATCATATCATCATATCATCATTTATTTATAAGACATGTCATTTGAAATTGTAATTAATACTAAAACATAATAATAATATTATTAAAACATTTTTACACAATATGTAGGTAAACTAAAACATCTAAGTTTTTAAAGGTGTTTTAGTGTGAATCAGTGAACTTTTCCGCAAAGAATTCATTTCATTTTCATTCATTCAAGCAGTAGTGTTTTGAGTTTATAGTTAAAGGAACTCTTACTCGGCGCGCTTTTAATGCTCTTAGGGAGGGCATTATAGATTTTGATGCCAACGTAGTCGACCTGTTTTTGGGACTTGGTAAGTCTTTTTGTTGGTAGTTTAAGGCGATGTCTACCCCGTGTCCGGTAATTATGGGAGCTGGCCCACGTAGGGAGCCACTCAAGGTTTTTCTGTATGTACTTTGCAGCTTGTAGTATATACTGGGAGGGGGCTGTGAGGATTTTCATTTCCTTGAACAGCTCCCTAGCAGGATGATCCCACTCGACTCCAGACATAATTCTAATAGCTCGCTTTTGGAGCTTAAAAATCCTGTCACGCTCAGAGGCTAGCCCCCACATCTCGATCCCATAGATCATTAATGAGTGAAAGTACCCAAAGTATGCTTTTTTGATATTATCGATGTGGAGACTACCGCACAAACGAGACAGAGCAAAGCATGCGGCGGACAGCCGGTCACACAATACGTCTATGTGAGAAGCCCATGTCAAGGATTTATCCACGATGAAGCCCAGATACTTCACCTCATCAACTTGTGGTACTGGTAAGCCTCCACAAGTAATGGTTAGACGATCCACTGTATTGTGCCCTAACTTGAAGTGGACTATATTGGTATTTTCTACGTTTAGGGCCATTCCATTCGCAGTAAACCAATTGGCTACCTCATTCATCACCTTATTTAGTTTGATGCCTAGTTGGCAATGGTCCTCCGCATTCACAATGACACAACCATCGTCAGCAAACATCACAAACTCGGCGTCGGTGGAGGCCCTTGTGAAGTCATTCATAAGGATGAGGAAAAGGTAGTTGCCCATAATGGAGCCTTGAGGGACGGCATTGTCACCCATATATTCAATGTCAGATCTAGTACCCTGCACTGATGTGAGTTGCGATCTGTCCTTAAGAAATGATGAGATCATCTTCAAGAACGAGCCATTTACGCCATAGTATTCCAGTTTTTTGAGTAGCAATCTGTGCTCACCACTCGTGCCCCTTACTATAACTGACTGTTTGACAGATGCACGTATAGCTTTAACCGCAGTGTCTACCCAGGCTCCATAAATAACATAGGCATCCGCTAATCAGAGAGTAATTTTAAATGAGGTAGAGCCTGGGAATGTACCGCCACCTTACAGAATACCGCAGCAAATTAACAAGGTTGTGCTCCTGCGCGTGAGTAAGGTAGTGCTTATTGGAGTGAAGGAAAGGATCGGATCGGTAACACGTGATGCCGCATGTGTTGCAACCGTCCATGTGACTTCGGTAACCGCGTACCATCAGGCGGAGTTACGGATCATGTAAAACATAAAATACCTGAGTTTCAACAGACATCATCAAGAGTCCGGCAAAGGATGAAGTGCCAGTGACACAGTGTGTTTTACCATCGCCGATGTCATCCTGGTACGATGAGGAGACAGCGTACCAGATAGCAGCGAACACCAGCCAGAAGATGAAGTGTGCCACCACCATCATTAGGAGGATGAAACGCCATTTGCTGTTTATCTGAAAAAGACGTTTGATTTACTAGTAGTGGTAGTATGGGGTACCGTTTGGACAGAGTTGGAAAGCAGTGGCAGATTTACACTAGGTATACTAAGTATTATGTTTGCAACTAAACCAATTTAGTCTCACTGTCTCTTTCTAACAAAGAACGTAAGCAAAGGATGTAAGAAGTTTAGTCCTGTCAAATTAGTCCAATGCTTGTTTTCAATATAAATTTAGTCGTCATCTATCGCGGTTACGCAAATGAAGACGGCAAAGACTAATTTGACAGCTTCAAATATGTTATATCCTTTTTCAATAATGTTTGTAAGAAAGAGATGTGATGTGACTAAAATTAGTTTAGTGTGATTTACACCAGAATCGGCACCATTATCTCTACAATTGTCAGTTCCTAGATTATTTCAAGAATCCAATTTGGTTGTTTGACAAGAAATGGTAATACGATCGACCTCAGAATATTTATTCACCCTTTTTAATCCGGCATCAGTGGGTTAGCATAGAATATAGAAGTTTGTGGTACCGTAGAACGTACAATGAAAGGAAAGAGGGAAAAGCATGGGGGGAAAGGCATTGGAACAATGTCTAGTATACTTATTTAATGCCGGGGCACGCAATTGTTTTCAGTGCGATTAGAATGTAAATATTATGTAATTAATCTAAGCCTGTTTTGAAAAGAGTAATTGCTGAGTTTATTGCCGGCTCTTCTCAGCAAATGCAACCTTCCGAACCGGTATTAGAGTATTAGAGTCAGACTTTTCATAAGTGCCTGCGAAGGTCTATTTGAATAAATGATTTTGAATTTTGAATTTTGAATACATCAGAAAACCGTACGTATGAATTTCTAAAATATGCACACACAAGGTTCATATCGTCTCTGTCTACGGTTCATATCTACTAACGTTTCTCAACTTCGCCGCTAGATGTCACTGTGCCGAAATAAAACGAGCTATGGCTACGTTCTCACAGAATGCTTATAGTATCAAATTTGCAGTTTTATATTTAACTCTGGTTTCCCTTCAACACGAATAAATCTTTCGCCTTTTACTAAAGATTTCCGTGGAGGGGAACACTCAAATGAGTCTTTGAAATTTTTTGATGCTCTGCTTCCGCGGGGCTTATAAACTTAAACATAGAGGTGTGTAACTCATCAAAAATACGCGAGCTGCATAACAGCTCACGGCTCAGGTGTGTGAGCCGGTTCAATGACTCAGCTCGCAGATCAGCTCAATTTGTACCTATAGTTCACGATACGCGCGCACGCTCACTGCGTCCCGCGCGTCGAATCGAGCCGACTGAGCTGCCGCGATTCGTTCAACTCTTTTCATACTTTAGATTTGGAATAATTTTTTTTTTTTATATTATCTAGAGTTACATATTTATTTATTGAATTAAATTATTATTTAAATGTTTTAGAACGAAATAATAATCCGTAGATTAGAATCACAAGAATAATCTATGGAGGGAGTCGCAGATACAATAGGAGTTAGATTGAGCCGTGAGCTAGTCATTTTGTTGTAGAGCTGTAGCTCAACGGCTCAAACCCGTGTGATCTGATTCATTGAGCTGGTTCAGAGCTGAGTTACACACCTCTACTTAAACATAACAATAAAATAATAACTACTAAACTTGAGCATGAATAACTTTTAGAATACAGACAGACAGACCATATTTTTATCATATCGATCCATACCATTTATTTATTTTGTAATTTGTTGTTTTTTTGGGTTTCCGTACCCAAAGTCTTCTCATATCAAGTGTATTGGTATTACGAGCCGGTGGTAAAATCTAAAAATATTTAAAACAAATATTTAAAAACGATTTCTGAATTTTTTAGAGGGTGCCAAAATGACTAAGACTCAGTTGATCCGTTCATCCGTCCGTCTGTCTGTTAGTTTAATAGGTACACAGCTGAAATTTTCAGAGCATAAGTATTTCTAATGTCTATTGTCGCTATAACAAATAAATAATAAAAATTAAAGGGGGCGCCCATACAAGAAACGCCAGTATAAATACCTAGAAATTCTTGCCGGATTCCTCTCAGTAGAAACTGACTTTCCTAAGACTCTAGATTTTAGTTATTGAATGTTTACAAAACATTGTGTTACTTGTTGCTAAGTTAGTTAGTTGTAAGAGAGGTATAGCATACGGCTTTTACGTTCAACGAGCAGATCGACTGGGGAAGTAACTCCACCTTATGGTGCGTCCATGCTACGCGAAGCGAGCACAAGCCGAGGCACGAACGAGCAGGATTCTTTCGTTGTTCGCGTAGCGTGAACGTTCTCGCGCTCGACTACGTTCTGCCGATTGTTAGTTTTTTCACGAACACAGGGATTCGCATCGCGCTCGTTGTAGGCTCGTTGTAAGCTCGTTGTACGTCCACACCTTGACATCGCGAGCAACGAACGAATCTTGTTCGGTCGTGGCTCGGCTCGTGCTCGCTTCGAGTAGCATAGACGCACTATTACAGAATACCGCAGCTATAGGTAGCTCATTGGGGAGGGGAGAAAGGCGGTACAAGTGAGTGACACGTAACTCCCGGCTCTGAATATTCAATAATGTCCCGGTGTTGCAAGCATCCATATGGCTACGGTAACCGCATACCACCAGGCGGGCCGTATATGTCAGTTTGCAGTTTTTTTGTATAAAAATGACAAACGTACTTACAACAGTGTTGACTATGTCCCTCATGTATTTGATGGACTTGGCCGGTATATTGCTCCTCACTGGAACATTCTCCTCCCCACTTTTGTGCACTACTCTTCTGGAGCGAACTTTCCTTCCAAGTCTTCGTCTGAAAATTTTATAATAGTACCATTTATGTTATAGTAATATATCGGATCTATTCGTGTAGGTGCATATATATTCCTATTACATTGAGTGTGTGTGTGTGAGTGAGTGAGAACTGAGAAGTGAGCCGAGAGTGTAATAATCAATGCACACGCGTGTCATACGAAGTTTTTCAACACACTTGCGAGGAAAATAGCTAGATTTATTTGATAATAATCAACCACACATTGAGAACGTTAACAAACCGACAACGTTGAGCTGTTCAAATTCAAATTCAAAAATTCAAATTCAAAAATCATTTATTCAAATAGACCTTCGCAGGCACTTATGAAAAGTCTGACTCTAATACTCTAATACCGGTTCGGAAGGTTGCATTTGCTGAGAAGAGCCGGCAATAAACTCAGCAATTACTCTTTTCAAAACAAGCTTAGATTCATTACATAATATTTACATTCTAATCGCACTGAAAACAATTGCGTGCCCCGGCGCGGCGGCAAAATTACAAAGAAGACTGAATAAATATTTAATAAGTAAATAAATAGCAAACTTAAGCAGACCAGCCCCCACAAGCTATAGCTGTCAAACTATTTTACCCCTTTAAACTATGAATGCTTGGTCTACACACAGTATATCACTTGCAGTGAGGTACAAAATTATCATGATCTGGTTTATACTACGTAGTATTTATATACTCTGAGATTATACCTATCATAAAACTGTGCTGTAATGTAAAGTAAAAAGCACTAGTGCGCAATAAGCTGCATTAATTTACTAAAAACGGTGCAATACATGTCACTTTACGAGCGAGTGTGTAACAAAAATAATTGCAGGTTTCACAAAAAACCATAGAAATAGCGATGTAGGAATGTGAGCTATTTCTCTATTTTGAGAGAGGTAGAGCATAGCGTTTATTCGCTCAAAGAGCAGCTCGACTGGACCGAATTTGGACCACATTTCTGTAGTGTTGTAATATTATGGAACCCACGTGGGTCACCTTACTTTACTCCTTACTACTTTATTCACATGCCCCATAAATACAATTGTAGAAAATGGAAGGTAAATTGAATGAATTTCAATAGTTGCATTTTCTTAACGCGTAACCCCGCTGCGTATTTAAATACTACTTTAAACCCTTTAACTTATATTTTTCCTGTATTTACTTTGCATTAGTACTATTTTTTATTCCTTGGAGCTATTTTATCGCGGCGTAGTTTTAAAATGATAACAATACATTTTTCCTTATTCTTATTATGGGTTGTGTCCATATCACCGTTTTTATTATCTTATCCAAATTCGTGTGCACGTTATCGACTATTTAAGTGAATCAGTTTACATATATTTCTATGAAAAGTTTGACACAAATTCTAAAACTGAAAGAACTCTTTACTAAGTCTCTGAGTTTGTTTGTTTGTTACGCCATCACGCCTTAACTACTCATCGGATCATCATGAAATTTGTATTGGCATACAGATAGCCTATGGTATGGAGAAGGACATAGGATACTTTTTATCCCGGGAACGCGGGTGAAACCGCGGGGCACAGCTATAACTCTATATTATTGTGTCTACAAAAAAAATTCGTCGTCTACGAAATGAAGCACCCCAGGAATGCCGGACCGTCTTGTAAATATTAGCGTCACGCACACATGTACACTGTACAGTACACATTGTACACCATATAATATGCAGTTCGGTTGTCATTCCGCATTGAGATGTCGACAGTGACAATAAGGGCCAGTGTCACTTGTGTCAGTATACTGATTTAGGTACCTACACTTTCATATGCTCCATCCTGATTTTTTTGTACCTACGTCTATAGTCAGTCAACTAAATAAAAATGGTCTAAAGTCAAATAGGACGCTATGGTTAGAAACTCTGCTTATGATCGGTTCACCGGCCAAGTGCGAGTCGGACTCGCAAACGGAGTGTAACTCATTGTGATATAAAAAAAACAAAAAAAGATGTTTGTTGTATGGGGCCCCCTTTAATTTTTTATGTTATTTCATTTTTATTATTTGTTGTTATAGCGGCAATAGAAATACATATTCTCTGAAAATTTCAGCTGTCTACCTATTACCGTTCATGAGATACAGCCCACTGACAGACAGACGAACGGACAGACAGACGGACGGACGGACGGACAGCGGAGCCTTAGTAATAGGGTACCTATTGGCATCCTTCGGGTGCGGAACCCTAAAAAGGTTACAAACAGACAGACAATATTATTCACTTTCTATAGATAGTCAAGAATGAGCATCATAAATAGGTGTTAAATAATAGAACCTAGGTGAAAACGCAACGCAACGCAATAAAAGCTAGACCTAGAGCTTTAAAGTCAATTAGAGCTTGTAAACCAATATACGAAGTGCCGAGGTTGTAGCCATGGCAACCATCGGCAAGTCCATTGTGACGGATAGTCGGAGGGGATGATTTAAAACGAACCCTATCATTGCTTTTTGAATAATTTATTTATCTTTGAATATTGAGTGCAGACAACTGCATAGATTCCCTCCCCCTGTCTGGTTGCTATGCTATTGCTGTTTTGCTTGGGAAAATGTAACTTTTCATTTAATTTTGGTAATACACGGATAATACTACCACTACCTACTGCTTACCATCAGGCGGGCCGTATGCTTGTTTGCCAATGGTATAAAAAAAAATAGGAGTTTCTATTTTGATTGCGTTGACTTTTTTTTACTTTTTTTGAGCTGAGTTTACCATCAGAACTGTTAGATTGTAAAGCAGTCGAAAACTCACCTATGCCTCGACCCCTTCTTCTTCCTCTTCGTATACGGCGTAGAATAAGCATGAGCTGACGGTCCAATAGTATCATTACCATCAAACACACTCTCACTGTCTGCAACATCTATTCTATCATAATTATCATTGGTCACACTAGAACTGACTACTGGCCTCGTAGACGCATCAGAAAACTGCCTGGTTGAATCAGAAGCTTTTGGACTATCATGCTCTACGTCTATAGTCATTATTAATCCTGAATCTGTATGCTCGTCCTCACTTGAGTACTGTGATGACTCAGTGGCTCCAACATCCCAAATTCTCACTGGATCTGTATTTATATTCGATACGTAAGATGGGAACGTTATTTCTTTACCTTCGACATATGTTTGGGATATGCGATGCTGTTTCATAAGTTCCTCGTTGGTGTATACATCAGTATTTACCATTCTTGGTATTTCTATCGATGACCTTCCTGAGTGGTTGCCGATTGCTTCTGAATAGCTCAGTGAGCGTTCTAAGGCTCTGCTGCGGCTGCCCCGTCTTTCGTTTTCGATTTCCATTGTTTAATGTTAATCTGGAAGTCGATGTACAAGTTTTACTAGCGTATACCACAAGCTTTTCAGATGATGATGGCGTGTTTTTGACTACTAGGGGAAGCCCGGGCAAGATGCATAGTGTGGGTAAGACGAATACTCGGTTTTATTAAAAACCTATAATAGATGGCACTATTGGACAATCTCGGGTCAGTAAAACAGCAACTCATCCACGCCATGACAGTTCAACCAAAACAATAGAAGCGTGCACTTGTTGCCAAAATAAAAATATAAGTTTTTTGCTGTTTTGTTACGATTTTTGGCAAGGTATGTATATTGATTTTTTGCATTATGTATTAAGTGTTAACGAATAGACTCTGTTTAATCGATTGTGTGTTTTTTTAAGTTTAATTTGAGTTTGTAACTTTTTATTCGTCTGTAGAAATTTTACAATAGGATAATACAACTTTTGATTATTAGGGCTTTGGGCATGACGGATATGGGCAAAACGGATAGCTATCTATTCTGCGAGTTAGCAGGACCCAGAAAAATGCACATAAAAAGAAAAAAGTTGGCAGGTCCTGACAAATCTACATGCAAAAATACTAATATTTCCAATTTGGCCGGTTCTAGTAAACATAAAACTACAAAGAAGTCTAACAATAAAAATCGGAAGGATGGAATAAGTTGTTTATGTTTAGTGTGCTCAGAATTACATATTGAACCGCCTACCGAAGATTGGATAGAGTGCACTTCTTATTTAGGGGTAGGCAGCTACTACTGTGATGATTGCGAAGATTAAAACACCCATTGATTTACGTATCCTTTTTGCCCTGAGGTTGTATCCGTTTTACCCGGGGGGGTCGGGCAAAACGGATAATAGGCACTTTTTTTTGTAATCAAAAATGTATGTATAAGTTGTTTAAGTTTCAAAGTTTTTTGAAGCGTTTTCCAAAGATTATTAACTAAAGTACAAATTAGTAATAAAAAGTCTGTTGCTGATTGGAAATTTGTGTACTTTTTTTAGCCTTTCCCTTAACATATTCGCGTTGCCCGGGCTTCCCCTATCTCACAGAGAACAGGCTCTCAATTTCAGGTGAAGGAAAACCACTAGAAAGAGCTTGTTGGCTTATTTTCAACTTGAGAGTGGTAGCCGACTATCCTACAACCCTGCAATGGTTGAGCGTTTCTTCATTGGGCGACACGACACGGCAACGGCAGCCGTCCACGACATCAGTGGATGCATAATTCTATGAAATTGTACTGCACGCTGTCTCACTGAGTTCTGTACGGCAACGACATGTCGTTGCCGGTGGCGACATGTCATCGGCAGCAAGTCTCCCACTGGTGTCGTGGCGGCATCTTTATGCATTTGTTGTGTACACGCAAGCTTCGAGGAGTCGCCCGACGACATGTCGCCGCCAGCAACGACATGTCGTGTCGTGTCGCTCCAATCAAGAAGCGGCCGTTTCCTCACCATGTTTTCCATCATCAAGCTGAAGCTGAATTAGGATTCGAACTTACGTGACGTTACCACATTGCCTTAGCTTTGACTTAGTTGGTAAGCAAACAAACAATAGAAACCGAGCTAGTTTCTTAAATATCATAAAATGAGCTTCAGACATTGGTGGAAACGATGTTGAAGATTCTCGCCCCCTACATGAGTTGGTGGTGACATATAAGGTCGGCGATCAACCAAGAAATATTTAAGCAGCAAGTGATCGACTGCCAACGAAAGAAAAACATTATGTTATTGAAATGAAATAGCAATAAAACTGCTAAATATTTTCAATCATCAAATTACCCCTAAGTTTAGTTTGTAAATCCCTGCTTAGGATCTTGGCATGCCTAGTAGTAGTAGGACGATTTGCAAGGTTTTAAGTATTTTATACTTTTCGGAAATTCCCTGTGTCTGTTTGAGCGCTTCTGGTTTAAGCTATGTTCAGTGAAACCCAGATTTTAAATATATCCGTCACTTTTTCAAGTCATATAACAAAAAGATCTGTGTTATCTCTAAACCTGGGTCTTATCTCATGTTAGAGGTTTCTGATTTCTTTATGATGTTTTCCTTGTTCTTTCTTTCTTTTTGTTTTCTACATTGAACTAGAATGGGGCTTAACGTCATAAAAACAGAAGAGAATCTTACCTGACAGATTGTTTATTATTTCCTCACATATTTCCAATGTCACTAGTATCACCATAACACTGTATTTATTACTTTACAATAAATTGTCTAAGGCACGTATGTCAGAGTATAGCTTGAACGACTATGTCACACGGACAATAAGTTATCTGGTGATAACGTGCGCGCCTCTATCCTTAAGATAAGAGATTATATTTATATTTGTAATGTTTTGATCGAATGATGGCCTAGAAACTTAATAGTGCGTTGACATTGGTAAGACAGGAGTAAAGAAAGGTATGAAAGAAAACTTAAGTATAAAAATTCAAAAAGTATATTCAAAACATTAACATTAGTTAGATTAACGTACAACTTATAACCGTTAAGAAAGTTTCTTAGGGACTACTTAGTATAATTTGTGCGAGCGAGGAAATTCATGGAATGTTTGTATGAATTTCTAACAACCACATAGATTCGTCTAAAACGCTTGCTCTTACATCGACTTAATAAATATTGACTCGATTGATTTAAATAATTTTAAATTAATACTATCTCGGAATTGAATGGAAAATATTGATATTGCACCGACCCCGAATAAAGACCAGAGGAGTATAGATTTGACACATTTGATGATGGATGATCCTCAAATAAATAATAGTACTGTTTTACAAAAAACTTAAACCAACTTCAAAGTACACTAAGAATTAATCAAATCCTGATCTGATGACAATGGGATCAAACGGGAAGTGTAGTACCCTTCCAGACAAAAAAGAATTTTCCAAATCGGTTGATAAATTACGGAATTATGAAGTAACAAACAAAAAAAAAGAATAAAAAAGACGGTTAAAATGTTTTTTTTTAAATTTTATATTCACAACCTTTGTGATAAAATGGTAAATACATTTTTTTAACTGAAACGAGCTGAAACTGTTGCGTTCTACCCCTGTTCAAATCTCAAATTGCACACAGTTTCTTGCAGTAAGGCCAACTTACTGTTGTCCAATAATTTTAAACATATTATCTTCACAATTTCTAAGTAAATGTTATAGTTATTTATAATCGTCAAGCTTTGCTGGTCTTCTTCTTGAACGACGATGTTCTCTCTAGGTGGAATACTGCTATCTTCTCGCTGAAGTTGCTCGGAGTATCAGGACATGGAGACTGTTCTGATTTGTCTGGAGTGGTACTGAAATAAGGACAATTATTTGAGAAGAAAAGAAAGGAACGAATGTTAACGAAAAGTCCCCAGAGGCTGTGCGTTGATCAATCACTTTGTAACATCGAGCTCGAGGAACAATCCCTTAGAGTAGTATACCGAGCAATCCGATTCCGAAACTAGTCAGTGATTTGTCACTGATTTTTAACAGTAAGGACCAATCACTGCATCGTGTGTTCTTGACTTGGCCAATCAGAGCGCATGTGTCTTTGTGGCCAATCAGAGCGCATGTGTCTTTGACTTGGCCAATCTGAGCGCATCTGTCCTTGACTTGGCCAATCAGAGCGCATGTGTCCTTGACTTGGCCAATCAGAGCGCATGTGTCCTTGACTTGGCCAATCAGAGCGCATGTGTCCTTGACTTGGCCAATCAGAGCGCATGTGTCTTTGACTTGGCCAATCTGAGCGCATGTGTCTTTGTGGCCAATCAGAGCGCATGTGTCTTTGACTTGGCCAATCAGAGCGCATGTGTCCTTGACTTGGCCAATCAGAGCGCATGTGTCCTTGACTTGGCCAATCAGAGCGCATGTGTCCTTGACTTGGCCAATCAGAGCGCATGTGTCTTTGTGGCCAATCAGAGCGCATGTGTCTTTGACTTGGCCAATCTGAGCGCATCTGTCCTTGACTTGGCCAATCAGAGCGCATGTGTCCTTGACTTGGCCAATCAGAGCGCATGTGTCCTTGACTTGGCCAATCAGAGCGCATGTGTCCTTGACTTGGCCAATCAGAGCGCATGTGTCCTTGACTTGGCCAATCAGAGCGCATGTGTCCTTGACTTGGCCAATCAGAGCGCATGTGTCTTTGACTTGGCCAATCTGAGCGCATCTGTCCTTGACTTGGCCAATCTGAGCGCATGTGTCCTTGACTTGGCCAATCAGAGCGCATGTGTCCTTGACTTGGCCAATCAGAGCGCATGTGTCCTTGACTTGGCCAATCAGAGCGCATGTGTCCTTGACTTGGCCAATCAGAGCGCATGTGTCCTTGACTTGGCCAATCAGAGCGCATGTGTCCTTGACTTGGCCAATCAGAGCGCATGTGTCCTTGACTTGGCCAATCAGAGCGCATGTGTCCTTGACTTGGCCAATCAGAGCGCATGTGTCCTTGACTTGGCCAATCAGAGCGCATGTGTCCTTGACTTGGCCAATCAGAGCGCATGTGTCCTTGACTTGGCCAATCAGAGCGCATGTGTCTTTGACTTGGCCAATCAGAGCGCATGTGTCCTTGACTTGGCCAATCAGAGCGCATGTGTCCTTGACTTGGCCAATCAGAGCGCATGTGTCCTTGACTTGGCCAATCAGAGCGCATGTGTCCTTGACTTGGCCAATAAGAGCGCATGTGTCTTTGTGGCCAATCAGAGCGCATGTGTCTTTGACTTGGCCAATCTGAGCGCATCTGTCCTTGACTTGGCCAATCAGAGCGCATCTGTCCTTGACTTGGCCAATCAGAGCGCATCTGTCCTTGACTTGGCCAATCAGAGCGCATGTGTCCTTGACTTGGCCAATCAGAGCGCATGTGTCCTTGACTTGGCCAATCAGAGCGCATGTGTCCTTGACTTGGCCAATCAGAGCGCATGTGTCCTAGACTTGGCCAATCTGAGCGCATGTGTCCTTGACTTGGCCAATCAGAGCGCATGTGTCCTTGACTTGGCCAATCAGAGCGCATGTGTCTTTGTGGCCAATCAGAGCGCATGTGTCCTTGACTTGGCCAATCAGAGCGCATGTGTCCTTGACTTGGCCAATCAGAGCGCATGTGTCTTTGACTTGGCCAATCAGAGCGCATGTGTCCTTGACTTGGCCAATCAGAGCGCATGTGTCCTTGACTTGGCCAATCAGAGCGCATGTGTCTTTGACTTGGCCAATCTGAGCGCATGTGTCTTTGTGGCCAATCAGAGCGCATGTGTCCTTGACTTGGCCAATCAGAGCGCATGTGTCCTTGACTTGGCCAATCAGAGCGCATGTGTCTTTGACTTGGCCAATCTGAGCGCATCTGTCCTTGACTTGGCCAATCAGAGCGCATGTGTCCTTGACTTGGCCAATCAGAGCGCATGTGTCCTTGACTTGGCCAATCAGAGCGCATGTGTCCTTGACTTGGCCAATCAGAGCGCATGTGTCTTTGTGGCCAATCAGAGCGCATGTGTCTTTGACTTGGCCAATCTGAGCGCATCTGTCCTTGACTTGGCCAATCAGAGCGCATGTGTCCTTGACTTGGCCAATCAGAGCGCATGTGTCCTTGACTTGGCCAATCAGAGCGCATGTGTCCTTGACTTGGCCAATCAGAGCGCATGTGTCTTTGACTTGGCCAATCTGAGCGCATGTGTCTTTGTGGCCAATCAGAGCGCATGTGTCTTTGACTTGGCCAATCTGAGCGCATCTGTCCTTGACTTGGCCAATCAGAGCGCATGTGTCCTTGACTTGGCCAATCAAAGCGCATGTGTCCTTGACTTGGCCAATCAAAGCGCATGTGTCCTTGACTTGGCCAATCAGAGCGCATGTGTCCTTGACTTGGCCAATCAGAGCGCATGTGTCTTTGTGGCCAATCAGAGCGCATGTGTCTTTGACTTGGCCAATCTGAGCGCATCTGTCCTTGACTTGGCCAATCTGAGCGCATGTGTCCTTGACTTGGCCAATCAGAGCGCATGTGTCCTTGACTTGGCCAATCAGAGCGCATGTGTCCTTGACTTGGTCAATCAGAGCGCATGTGTCTTTGTGGCCAATCAGAGCGCATGTGTCTTTGACTTGGCCAATCTGAGCGCATCTGTCCTTGACTTGGCCAATCAGAGCGCATGTGTCCTTGACTTGGCCAATCAGAGCGCATGTGTCTTTGTGGCCAATCAGAGCGCATGTGTCTTTGACTTGGCCAATCTGAGCGCATCTGTCCTTGACTTGGCCAATCTGAGCGCATGTGTCCTTGACTTGGCCAATCAGAGCGCATGTGTCCTTGACTTGGCCAATCAGAGCGCATGTGTCCTTGACTTGGCCAATCAGAGCGCATGTGTCTTTGTGGCCAATCAGAGCGCATGTGTCTTTGACTTGGCCAATCTGAGCGCATCTGTCCTTGACTTGGCCAATCAGAGCGCATGTGTCCTTGACTTGGCCAATCAGAGCGCATGTGTCTTTGTGGCCAATCAGAGCGCATGTGTCTTTGACTTGGCCAATCTGAGCGCATCTGTCCTTGACTTGGCCAATCTGAGCGCATGTGTCCTTGACTTGGCCAATCAGAGCGCATGTGTCCTTGACTTGGCCAATCAGAGCGCATGTGTCCTTGACTTGGCCAATCAGAGCGCATGTGTCTTTGTGGCCAATCAGAGCGCATGTGTCTTTGACTTGGCCAATCTGAGCGCATCTGTCCTTGACTTGGCCAATCAGAGCGCATGTGTCCTTGACTTGGCCAATCAGAGCGCATGTGTCTTTGTGGCCAATCAGAGCGCATGTGTCTTTGACTTGGCCAATCTGAGCGCATCTGTCCTTGACTTGGCCAATCAGAGCGCATGTGTCCTTGACTTGGCCAATCAGAGCGCATGTGTCCTTGACTTGGCCAATCAGAGCGCATGTGTCTTTGTGGCCAATCAGAGCGCATGTGTCTTTGACTTGGCCAATCTGAGCGCATCTGTCCTTGACTTGGCCAATCAGAGCGCATGTGTCCTTGACTTGGCCAATCAGAGCGCATGTGTCTTTGTGGCCAATCTGAGCGCATCTGTCCTTGACTTGGCCAATCAGAGCGCATGTGTCCTTGACTTGGCCAATCAGAGCGCATGTGTCTTTGTGGCCAATCTGAGCGCATCTGTCCTTGACTTGGCCAATCAGAGCGCATGTGTCTTTGTGGCCAATCAGAGCGCATGTGTCTTTGACTTGGCCAATCTGAGCGCATCTGTCCTTGACTTGGCCAATCTGAGCGCATGTGTCCTTGACTTGGCCAATCAGAGCGCATGTGTCCTTGACTTGGCCAATCTGAGCGCATTGTCGATGGTGGCAAATTGGCGGAATAGATCGGAATCAAAATCAACGTCATTACGCTTCTTTGGGTTAATTAAACATACAGGATTAAATTTAAGTGGAAATATAAGTAGGTATGTACTTCATCGATTAAGGACAAATAGCTTAACTAATGATAAAACCTACCTACCTACATATAAATCATCTTATCAATGTCTGTTTCTTTACCTAGGTACAAATATTAGTGCTATCCAATTATTCTGTGCTAAAATGTAGAAACGTTTGGACTAATGACGTCGAATGGTCGCGGGTTCGAATCCTACAAAAAGCTCGAGCTTTCAGGGCCCCGCTTTGATGGTACCCGCCTGGATGAATATCACATAGATCACACTCATTTAAAATCTGTCGGAACACACCGATAGGGTTATCGGTGTGTTCCGACAGCTGCACTTGAGAGCCAGTTCCTTCTAGGCTTTGTGTGTGCACCACCTTCGGCCACATCATCACTTACCATGGTGAGATTGTGGTCAAATAGGCCTGAACATGGGTAAAAAAAAATCTTCATCACAACATTCACAAAGAGCAGCTCGACTGGGGAAGTACCTCCACCTTACAGAATACCGCAGCCAAATAACTTTATGTTGTGTGCCTGCGCGTGAGTAAGTGAGCCAGAGCTCAGCGGGAAGGGAAGGGTCGGTAAATAAAGAGTGGTGGTGATGCCTCGGGTGTTGCAAGCGTCCATATGGCTAAGTATTCCGATAGTCATTGTCAATGTAACCTTATCAGTATTTTTATCTGTAAATAGTAATGCAATTATAAATGTTTACTTATTCAATGAATTAGCGCTGCAGTAAGGTGTGTGCACCGGTTCAGTGGCGTCCAACTTCTTGCTGTCTATAACGTATTTCTGCTTGCGAGGATCGTATCTGAAATCAAGATTACTTGATAAAAAATTGTGGTAAAAGAATCCTGAGCGAGGAGTGGGCAAAAATGCTTTCCTATGTCTGTCCAGATGTCCAGATTTTCGTGTGTCCGGTTGTTTGCCTCTACAGGTCGCATTTCTCAACCGATCCTCGTGAAATTTTATGAACAGATTCGACAATTATATGGTTTTTTTTGTCGAGTCAGTGTACTACGTACTACCGTACCAGCCACCCTAGACAAGATGGTTGTCGACAATCGTCATCGTTAGTAAACGATCAACCTTTGTATGGGTTTTTCATAAGAGATTGTTAAAAATCGCGTGATATTTCGATTTGAAATGTCAATCACATACAAAGGTTGATCGTTTACTAACGATGACGATTGTCGACAACCATCTTGTCTAATGACTGGCCCAGTACTGACTTTACTCACACATAGGTACTTAGGAACATTTGTACCTACATCACTTTTGTATAAACGGCAATGTGCCGTCCATTTTTACAAGCTTTTATGTATGTATGTATGTTTGTTCGGGTGGAATCTTGCAAGTCGAATTTCACCCACTTCCAGTGGTCGGATTGACTTGATATTCGGTATACATTAGTGTATTGGAAGACAATGCAAGTTCAGTCAACAAAAAGTACAGTCACCAAAAAAGCTTGTATTAACATTTTTTTTTTACAAAAACTTATTTTATTGTAGGTCTATGAGTAGAGATAGGGGACATAATAAGACTGGGACTAACCTTACAACAGGTGGGAACCGATGCCCCCACATGACCTCTCTGGGCAAGTATGAAGTCTGGCTCTGTGTAAAAGTGCCCATGGACGCCGACGCTCCCTTCAAACTCACTCTTATTTCATAACTGAAATGAAATAAAATTATTCATTCAATTTTTGCATTTATGAACGTTACAGACAGTTGACTCTGTCACCGGTTCGGTATACTTCAAAGTTAATGAAACTAATATGTGTGCGAGAGTGGTGGCTGCCACATGCGTCATACTTGTATACAGGTGCTGCTTTTGGGGGCTGGTCTGCTTGCGTTCATTATTTACTTAGTCGCAGGCACTCATAAATAATTTAACTCTAATACCGGTTCGGAAGATTGTACCTATTTACTAAAGCCGACAATAAATTTATACAATTACAAAACATTTGCAGTCTATTCTCACTGACAACAATTTGTGTGCGTTAAGTAAATAGCAGACTCGTACAGACCAGCCCCCGCAAGCAGCACCTGTTGAGTTGACAAGTATGACTCATGTGGCAGCACGTGGACAAAGCTAATAATATAGGCATGCGTTGGCCTTCGATGATGACGAGGCCGAGGATGTAAGACGCTTACCCAGATAATGCCTATTCACTCTGGCCTTGAATACATCTAGGTTAAAGGCGTCGGGAAAAACAGACCCCGGAAGAGAGTTCCACTCCTTTGCTATTTGCATAAGAAACGAAGAAGTGAAACGTTGTGTCCGTATACTTTACAGATATTTCTAAGCAATTACTTTGATTTAACAAGCTAGTTATTGTTTAGTCAACCCAAATGCTTCTATCAATACCGATGCTTCTTTTGTCCAATTAGTAATTGGTAGACAATACTATTTCCAGCAAACTGCTACTTCAACTTACTTATCGTTTTAACGACTCGATGCTCTCCTTCGTTCTTCCAAACACACAACACAATATTTTTCTTGGAGTGCTCAACAGAGCGAGGCAGTACTTCACATCGAGACAAAGGCTGCAACTTTATAAATCGCAGGTCCGGCCACATATGGAGTATTGTTGTCATCTATGGGCGGGAGCACCTGGATACCAGCTTTGGCCTTTAGACTCGGTCCAGCGACGTGCCACCAGAATTGTCGACGATCCCGAGCTCACAAGCGGTTTAGAGCCCCTCAGTCTGAGGAGAGACTTTGCCTCCTTATGTGTGTCGGCAACGCACGAATGATACCCCCGGTATTGCAAGCGTCCATAGGCTACGGTAACTACTTACCATCAGGCGGGCCGTATGCCAACTCAGTGGTATACAAAAAAAAAACAGCATGGTATCTTACCTGTGATTAGCCACGTGGTCAGGGGTATATCCGTACAAGGGGCTGTTCTGATCGATCACGTGCACCAGGGTCACAGGCCACAGGAGGAACTGGCGATGTTGGAGACTCAGCGTTTCGGCGTAGTAGCGTATCACCTCGCCTTCTTTTGTTCTGGGGACAGGAATTGAATAGTCCATTATCTGAAACTACTCATGATAGAAATACCAATAACCGTCCCCGTACCTGCCTGTATTCTCTAAATAAAAATCATTGATAAACCCGCGACCTTTTTCACTAAATTTGACGTCACTAGCAGAACTACAGAAAAAGGAGGAGGTTTCTCAATTCGACCGTATATATTTTAATTTTTTTATGTATGTTCGCGGATAACTTCTTCTTTTATGAACCGATTTTCATGATTATTTTTTTGTTGAAAAGGAGATATCCCAAGGGTGGTACCATAATAAGGAAACCAGGATCTGATGATGGCATCCCAGAGAAATCGAGGGGAACCTTCGAAAATCGTAGTGGCGACTAGTGCGTTTGTTATTATTTTCATTAAGTATTTTAAAGCACTACTATTTAATGAAGGTCAAGTCGATCTGATGATGGAACCGAAAGACAGTCGACGGAACTCCTCAACGATTTACAGCAATAACCTGGTGATGGTGTTTGATTAATATTATTGATGAGAACTTTACACATAGAAACTGAAAATTAAAAAATTAAAACATTTTAACAAAAAAAAAAAACATTGTTATATTAGACGGCCCAGAGACGGGCCAGTTGGCGCAGTTGGTTAAGGTTCACCTAACGCGCCGCAGGTCGTGGGTTCGATTCCCACACAGGACATGCATTTGTGTGCATGAACATGTCTGTATGTCCTGAGTCTGGGTGTAATCTATACATATAAAATGCTTTGTCCTGAATGACTGAGAATCAACGCACAGCCTAAACCGCTGATCGTAGAGACCTGAAACTTGGAGGATGTGTTCTTTGTATGACGTAGGCATCCGATAAGAAAGGATTTTCCGAAATTCTACCCCTAAGGGGATGATAAATGGGGGCAAAGTTTGTATGGGACAACGTGATTCCTTGGTCCGATCTACTTCAAATTTTGCATAAACATTCTTTAACAGAATTGATAGAAGAAATGTTTCGTATTTTATTGAAAATCATCGCCTAACTGGGTCAAAAAGGGGTAGGAAGTTACTTTAGGGGTTATTTGCATCGAAGTTGATATCAATACTCCTTAGTACTTTTGATTTAATTAACATTTTTTATTTTGACACATGTTTGAAATCTCAATCCCACTTTCATAGATTATAGAATAAGGCAGATGGACCGAACGGAACACGGGAGTGAGGCCAAAAAACTTTATTTAACGAAAAACACTTTCTTTTAAATAAATTAGCACACAGCAGATTTTAAACATAGCAAATACAAATTCAAAAGCGAATACCAGGTACTTTTTTTTTGCAATTTGTACCTAATTGATTTTTTTGGCCTCACTCCCGTGTTTCGCGCACTCTATCTGCCTTTTGTTCTGGAAACTGAAATGCTCTTTAAAATTGGAATGTCAAATATAAAAGAATATTTAAATCGGATTAGAATTCGAAATTTGTTTGGAAGTTCATTTTCTCGGACTTTTTGGCGGGAACTTGCAGAGTGACGTTACGTTTTCATGTTTATTTTCATAAATTCGTGTATTTTGAGTTTTATTGCATATTATCGGTGGCATTTTATCCAATAAAGATCAATCCATGTGCACCAGTGAAGTGAAATGAAATGAATTATGTGTATCGTGTCTTTTCAAAAGTCCGTGAAGAGTTTTAGTACAGGACCACCACTGTAGTATAACATGACTTTTATGGACGGTAACTGACTGCATGAGGACTATGTGAAAGTGATTTATTGTGACTAGAAGTTATATAATATAACTGGAAATTGGCAAAATTCACACCCGTGTGTAAAAATAATTCTTTTTGTTTTGTTTGTTGCGTCTAATAATCAGTGGCGTGCATTGGTTTTCGAAGGAGAAAATTCAAACCGTACGCGGGTGAATCCGCGGGGGTCTGCTAGTTATGTATATTAAGTATTATGTAACAAAAAGTAGTATATGTATTATATAAGTTATCTGGTTTCCATAGTACAAGCTCTGCTTAGTTTGGGATCAGATGACCGTGTGTGAGGAATGTCCCAGGATATTTATTCATTAACACATTTTAATTCGGTATTTTGTTATACCTACGTCTCCCGGGCATTGTCACTCAACCTTTTGCTATGCGTAGAGTTCGAAACATTTAGAGCGTTGAATTTATCGTGCTTGGTACTCCTGGCGAGCGCCTATAGGCCATAGTAACCGCTTATCATCAGGTTGTTACACTTGTTTGCCACCTCAGTATAAATCAATATGAAAGCACCTGTATGTGTGTATGAAGTGCGCAGTGAACTCAGAGCTGATGATGTGGTCGTAGTTGAGGTCCCATGCTCGCATCATCAGGCAGAGCCGCCCGTCGCGCATGCTTATCTGAAAAAAAATGTTAAAACATGATTGTTGGCTGATTACAGGATGAGTCTTTGGGATACTATATGACCTGGTTCTGGCATAAAACCGTCTAGAGAAGCTAGTCCTGTTGATTCTTGGATAAAATAAGATGATATTTTATGACTTTGCCTCCTTGTGTGTTCTACCGCTTGTAGTACAACGGAGAGTGTTCTAAGGAATTGTTCGACTTGTTGCCAACGGCTACCTTCTACCATCGCAACTCACGCCATCGACGGGGAATCCATCCTCACATATTGAAACCAGAATTGTTTCGAACTGTGTGGGCTCAAAGGAGCTGTTTTCCGCTCAGGTTGTGGAATGAGCTCCCCGCCGTGGTTTTCCCAATGGAGTACAGCATGGGGTTCTTCAAAAAGGGCGTGAAGAGATTTCTTCAGAGACGGCAACGCGCGAGTGATACACCTGGTGTTGCAAGCGTCCATAAGCTACGGTAACTGCTTACCATCAGGCGAGCCGTATGCTAGTTTGGCAACGTGGTATAAAAAGAAAGTGGTAGTTACGTCGGATACCGAGACAAAGGTCCCGTGTTCGAATCCTACAGCTTGAGCTTTCAGCGATGGAAAACATTGTGAGGAAACCATAGCACGGTGGTAGGGTACTTTGTTTGTAGTACCACCCTCAAGTTGAAAATCTGTCGACAAGCACCTATCGGTGTATTCCGACAGCTGCACTTGAGAGTCAGTTCCTTCTAGGCTTTGTGTGTGCACCACCTTCGGCCACATCATCACCCATTCATCTAACCCTGGTACGTTAGTGACGAGATGTGATGGAGAATATCATGAGGATTTATAAAACGGTGGTACCCTGCTTTATAGTTATTTAGGTTACTCACCACAGCTTTCTTGCTGAAACCAACGCCATCTCTGGACAGTTTCTCGGGTCGCGTCAGCTTCGCATACACCACACACGTCAGGACACCTGACAGGCCAGTGCCAAGAATTAGCTGCGAAAACAAACAGTTGTTTCATTAGTTCCAATTGAATGACGAAATGACTTGGAGCTGATTTGATGATGGAGCCGGAAGGTGGCTTAAGGAACTGTGTAGTAAATCGACGCAACCTCATCTAGTTTGGGCTCGTTTGATTCGTCTTGCCAAGCACTAAGGTTCTAGGGTCTGATGAACAAGTTGGTCAACTATTATATAAAATAGATTGTGTAAAAATAATGTTTTAAATGGCGTGAGCGTAAAATTCATTATGAGATCGATGCGTAATTCAATCAAATAAAAAAAACCGGCCAAGTGCGAGTCAGACTCGCGCACCGAGGGTTCCGTACAAACCTGTAGGTATATAAGTGAATGGTAGTATAGACCTGAGTATTTGATATGAATTTTAATTTATGACGTATTAAAAAAAAACGACTTACGAGATCTCGTTCAAACCAATTTTCGGTGGAGTTTGCATCGTAATGTATATCATATATTTTTTATAGATTTATCATTCTCTTATTTTAGAAGTTACAGGGGGGGGGGACACACATTTTACCATTTTGGAAGATTCTCTCGCGCAAACTATTCAGTTTAGAAAAAACCGGCCAAGTGCGAGTCAGACTCGCGCACCGAGGGTTCCGTACAAACCTGTAGGTATATAAGTAAATGGTAGTATAGACCTGAGTATTTGATATTAATTTCAATTTATGACCTATTAAAAAAAAACTACTTACTAGATCTCGTTCAAACCAATTTTCGGTGGAAGTTTGCACCGTAATGTACATCATATATTTTTTATAGATTTATCATTCTCTTATTTTAGAAGTTACAGGGGGGGGACACACATTTTACCACTTTGGAAGTGTCTCTCGCGCAAACTATTCAGTTTAGAAAAAAATGATATTAGAAACCTCAATATCATTTTTGAAGACCTATCCATAGACACCCCACACTTATGGGTTTGATGAAAAAAAAAATTTGAGTTTCAGTTCTAAGTATGGGGAACCCCCAAAATTTATTGTTTTTTTTCTATTTTTGTGTAAAAATCTTAATGCGGTTCACAGAATACATCTACTTACCAAGTTTCAACATTATAGTTCTTATAGTTTCGGAAATAAATGGCTGTGACATACACGGACAGACAGACCTATCCATAGACAGACAGACATGACGAATCTATAAAGGTTCCGTTTTTTTCCATTTGGCTACGGAACCCTAAAAAATGATATTAGAAACCTCAATATCATTTTTGAAGATCTATCCATAGACACCCCACACTAAAAGGTTCAATTAAAAAAAAATATTGAGATCCAGTTCTAAGTATGGGGACCTCCAAAATTAATTGTTTTTTTTCTATTTTTGTGTGAAAATCTTAATGCGGTTCACAGAATACATCTAATTACCAAGTTTCAACATTATAGTTCTTATAGATTCGGAAAAAAGTGGCTGTGACATACGGACGGACAGACAGACAGACAGACAGACATGACGAATCTATAAGGGTTCCGTTTTTTGCCATTTGGCTACGGAACCCTAAAAAGGGTATTTTTTTAATTGGGCTTGCGTTTGTCCACTGACCCGCCCATAAGGGACGAAGACGAAGCCTAAGATGGAACACGCTTACCCAGAAGGATTCACTCTGGCCTTGAAAGTCCCTAGATTGTATGAGTCAGGAAACACAGACGCCGAACAGAGGTTTAGAATCAATTTTATTTTATTGCGATGTCTCTTACACCCTGTACCTATAGGTAATATGCACTCACGTTTTCTATTATATTCTGAAATGTATGCAGCCTTCATTTTATGTAGGCGACAGATGTTTGCAATAGCGAATTCTTGCATGTAAGACAAGCAAGTAGGTAATTAGTTTAAGGTTTTAAACATTATAACCTCCTTATTACAAACGCAAGTTTAGTCAAACCAGTCACTCGGTCGCTTTCTAACGTCATATAACAAAAAGAGACGAGGGTATTTTAAATCCTGGGTTTGCTTTATTTATTTATTTATTTACCATGTTTTGTAATAAGGAGGTAATAGATCGGCCGGGCGCCTTAGATTAACATAAACATTCGTAATTCACTAAATATTATAACACCTAGAGCCTAACAGCATGACAGCCTAGAGCTGTTGAGCAGATGTACACACGGCTACAGATCAAGCTATACATTTCCAGTATAAGCTGATCTCGCATTGTATACGATTTCCGTTCAATGGGAGGTCAGCTTATACTAGAAATATATAGCTTGATCTGTTGCCGTGTGTACTAAAGGGTAGGACGAGACTTTATACTGTATTAGGTGAAGATCCATACACTGACTGACTGAAAAATGGCGAAAATTACAACTAATAGCTGTTAAGTCGAATCGAATATAAAATTTTTCTAGTCAATATAGGTGGCTAAGGTAACAAGCTTACGGTCCGTCTATGGAAGCTTGCAACACCGCAACATCGCACGTTGCTGATCCTTAAATATGGTTGAATGTTGGAATGCCCTTGCTTAGTGGATTCTTACGTCTTTATGAGGAACCTGTATGCAAAATTATTGAGAGAGGTAGAGCATAGCGTTTATTCGCTCAAAGAGCAGCTCGACTGAGGAAGTACCTCCACCTTACAGAATACCGCAGCCGAAATAACTTTATGTTGTGTAAAGTTGTGTTCCTGCGCGTGAGTAAGGTCGCCAGAGCTCATAGGGGAGGAGGGAAAGGTCGGTAATCGCGTGAGCGATGCTGCTTGTGTTGCAAGCGTCCATATGGCTACGGGAACCGCTTACCATCTGGTGGGCCGTATGCTTGTTTACCGGCTAAGTTGTATAAAAAAAAAATCTACCGTGTGTTGATCCGTCAGTCAGGTACTCTCAAGTCGCAAGGACCTTATGAAATTCTGACACCTGTATTTGAGGCTGACCATCATGTGTCTACACAAGTCTATGATGAAATAATTACCTGCATTATAAACAAAAATATGGACTCCGGGCATTCTTCATCTATTGCACGATCCCCAAAACCAATTGTAGTCTGAAACCAAGAAAATAATGGTATTAATTCGTATGTACTAAAATAATCTTCAGGGTCATTCATCACGAAAAACCACCTTTTGAAGCGATCGTGGTGTAGCATGATAAGCCGTTCTTAATCGATCGGCAGGTTAAGGTACTACTGTCGTGGTCGGTACCTGGATGGGTGACCGACTAGTAGTATTTCAAATCGAGCGTTTCCGTGCTTCGGAAGGCACGTAAAGCCGTTGGTCCCGGTTATCACTTAATTGTGATAGTCGTTAAGCTAGTTAAAGCAAGGGAATGGGCAGATACTCCACCAGTAGGTTGACCACTAGCCTACCTCCACCGATCCGCAGTGGGCACGCGTGGTGGAGTATCTGCCCATTCCCTTTCACCCTGTTTTGTGAAAGGAGGCCTGTTCACAGCAGTGGGACATTATCGGCTGGTGATGATGATGAACCACCTTATTCCAAACTAAACAGAACTTGAACTATTGAAATCAAATAACTGATAATAGGTATACGGCCTATGTAATAAAAGGGTGGCCCCGCTCCTCTTCTAGTAGATTATGCTGAATCACACGGAGAGAAAGTACCTAATCGAATCTCGAATAGGAATTTAACAAAACGAATATGAATGTTTTAAATATGCTTGATGGGTTCTGGCTGTTGAGAGCCATTCAAGGATTTGTGTGCTTCAGTGAGATTTTAGTCAAAAAACAAACCTATTTCAAATAAAAATATGACGTTTCCATACTTACAATAAAATATTGACAAAAAAATTAAAAATGCAGCTGTATAGTAAAATCTTCGTTCAACATTTCCTTTCTTCAATATAAAGTAAAGTACTTTCCATAAGTGTGGCATAGCATACAGGAAGGATCTCATACAAGCATTGCAATGTAACTCGAAAATAATCCAATTACTCTGAGACGTAGAGTGCTTTGTGCAACCGGCCATTTCTTTGATCCAATCTCGCTTAACAATTGTATAATCTAAGAACCGTCCGTGTCCGTAATTCCGTAAAAGAGGAAGCGCCCGCCAATCGTCCTTGATTGTACCAAATTGCACTTTGACAAAGGATACGGGAACAGTTTAATCGTGTTAAGGTTCACCTACTTCGTGCTAAGTGAACTACTGTGAACTTCCCTCCAGAATACCTCAGAGTCTGAAGACAAAGGTCTTCAATCAATGCGTGTTACCAGTAATGACATACGGGACAGAGACGTGGTCTTTTACTGTTGGCCGCATAAATAAGCTCAGAGTCACTCAGCGAGCTATGGAACGAGCTATGCTCGGAATTTCTCTACGCGACAGGGTCCGATATGAGGACATTCGTTGGAGAACGAAAACGACGGACTTAGCTCGTACAGTTAGTAAGCTGAAGAGGCAATGGGCGGGCCACATCGCTCGCAGAGCCGATAACCGCTGGGGAAGAAAGGTTCTCGAGTGGCGACCACGTACTGGAAAGCGCCGAGCGGGACGCCCTCCCACCAGGTGGACCGACGACCTGGTCAGAGTCGCTGGGCACCGCTGGATGCAAGCGGCCCGAAACTGTTTGAAGTGGAAGTCAATGGGGAGGCCTATTTTATCATATAGGATACCATCGTAAAAGTGGAATATACAAAAGGAAGAGGCAGGTGTCATACGAATCTTTTGCATTTGCGTAAGAAGACTTGATTTATTTATCTGAGGCGATGAAAGCTCATTGCAGAGGTAGTGATCAAGAATTTCATAGCAAAGTTAGTTTGTATCCAACATACAGCTTGGGCTTTCGCTGAATGAAAACATCGTGAGAAGACCATATCTGGAACATCATCATCATCATCATCAGCCTACAATGTCCCACTGCTGAGCACAGGCCTCCTTTCACAAATGAGGGTGAAAGGGACTGGGCGATACTTCACCACGCGTGCCCACTGCGGATTATCATACATAAAAAACTTGACGCGATGTTCCTGACTTTTCCAATTCTATTTCAAAACTCAATAACAATTTATTTATGAACACATTATTATGCTTGTATGTGACTGGAGCAACGTAGTTACCCGCCCACGTTTAGGATATTAATACTTACATAGTAGTTATTGGTCATGAGTGGTCAGTACTATTGTCTAAATCTCAGAAAAATTGTAACAGATACAGCAAGAGATTTTTTTGTTCAAAAAGAGAATTTACAATATGATGAATGTCTCAAAACAAAAGACAGGACGATTGATTTTGATGTATATGTAGTTAGCAATAAAGTGTAATTTCAATTGTGAAATGTGCTCAACATACATCTGCCCCTGACTAATCCACAAGTCGACCTTTAATACTCTGACAAGAGAGTTATGACAGAAGAAAAGTATCCCATAAATAGCATGTGAAATTTACTGTATGGGTTAATCAAATGTACTGCTATTAGTTGACAAAGTGAAGCTTTAAATATAAACGACACTTAAAACTGACGTTTTATTGTGCCATTATTTAATCAGTATGGCACGCCCTGCATTGGGCAAATTGAATTAAGTATATCATTTGTGTAGGAATGTGTGAAAGATGCATAGAGTGGAACGTGGAGTGAGTGAGTGAAAGGGATAGATGTACGAGAGGGACAGATTTTTTTTTTGATTAGAGACTGGAAGGCGAAGGACGTGAAGACGAACAAATTGTATAAAATTAAAGAAATAAATAATCAAGTGATATTAGACGAATCTGCAGTTTTATTAGCTGTTCTCAAGCCACGTCATACTATATTTATGATGAGCAAGAGATAATGGTTCAGTGGTTCAACGCACCTTAAGATCATGAGGATGCAGTTCTGATTTTCAGAAATTCAGGTATAGGACTCATTCCTTATGTCCCAGTGTGGATTATCTCGCACGCTTGAAACCGCCCGAGTTTTGGAGTGACTACAGACTGCTACATTTTAAACAATCTAGTCTGGTCTGCTCCAATATTTTCATTACTCTGCTTATTTATCACATGAGGATGATAATACAAATGAGTTTAGAATGGACCTGACATGTAAATTTGATGGAACTGATTTGTTTGTTTGTTAATTACCACTATTTTCCATAAATTCTGAGGCCCTTTGAAACAAACACAATTGAGTATTCAGTTGAATCACAATAAGAGTTGGTGGTACCACCCTGAGATATCATCGCATGTATCAAGTACTCACCTGAGCTTCAACAGAAGCCAAGAATATAGTGACGAAGTCCTTTCCACCGGTGATGCAGGTCCTCTTGGGAGGGTCGGGTTCGAAGTCGTAGTGGGCCAGTGCTGTGATGTACCAGAACACCGCGAAGACCAGCCAGATCGCGAAGTGCACAACAATCGTGCCGATTACTATCCAACGCCAACGTAAGTTGATCTGGATATAGAAGCATTTGTTTATGTATGAATGATTGTGAACGTTGAGGCAATCCAGCTCGTCGATCACACAGATATAGTGAGACGACTCAAAAGAACTAAACCGTTTGAGTTAGTGTAGTGATAGTTAAAATAGTGTAACATAGTCCAAGTGCTACATATAAATAACACAAGAACAAAGTGTCTTCCCCTTAATAGAGAAAACATTCTTAGATATAGTCAATATAGAAGTTTATGTTAAATATAAATTACTTATTAGCCTAATATTAAGGCTAGATTGTAGTATGAATAGGGAACACTAAAGAAGGTGTAACTTAGGATAAAAAAAATATATATATGAATGATAGCAAACGTTTATGAGGTTGAAGACCTATACTATGGTCTAATAAATTAGTGAACACTAAAAATGGATCAGATAAGGAATGAGTACATAAGGGGAAGCTTGAATACTTTCAAGTAGCACCAGTGACTGAAAAGTTGAGAGGGAACATGGATATATATTATGAATGAAAGACACGTTACTTGAGTTTTGAATTCTGATACGATGGATAAAAGAGCCGAATGGAAGAAGAGTATATTTTGCGCTGACCACAAGTGAAAGGGAGTAAGGTAGATGATGATAATGATGACAAATCTTAATAAAGCATGAGGCCAAAAAAAGAAGCAGAAGAGAAGATAATTTCGTAGACTCTCGGTTATTATGAATACGACAAGGGGAGGAAAATGAAGTCGGTTAGTCTCCAGTGTATGTTCTATTGTTTATGCACCAAATTGTTATAAAGGTGCTTCTGCCCCACATTTCCAAAGTCCTATGTAACGTTCAAATCTCTTCAGCTGCGGTGTGATTGAATCAGAAATATCGACACAAGCATTCGTATTTATAATTAGTAGGATAGCTAACCCGGGCTTTCCAATCCAATATGATTAAATAAAATGATTACACGTATCGGACTAAATTGAGCAATTGAGATGATTTCACCCAGCTAATGAACGTACAGCTTACGAATCATGATGATAATACTGTATTCGTCAATATTTAATCGAAAACACTAAAGGGAGATACATAAATAGACCAAGATAGTCGCTTACCATACAGACGTGTCTTTTGATCAACCTTCCTCAACTATTGCCGAGCATATATAACTTACCAAAGTATGAAACGTATCATTAAGTAGTCTTATCCTTTCAAAGGGCACATTAGATATAAGAGCAACGTTTTCTATCCCGCTTTTTGAGACCAATCTCTTTGGATACTCTCCGTAAGCCACTTTGTTGCGTAGTGGTGGCGGGTTCCTGCAAACACTAGACAAACACATACCCCTTAATACATGAGTTGATTAGTAAAACGCAGGTTTGAAATATATCCGTAACTTTCTAACGTCTTTCACGTATTTCAGACTTTTAGTTTGTAAATGTAAATGTAGTAAATGATTTACGTACGGTACAGAGTCTCAGTAGGTTACTTACCTACTGTCCTTGCATTAAACGTGTTTTTTTGCAGTTTACGTCAAAACGGCAGCATAAAAGTATGACAATATATACATATATGGAATGGGCTATTTACAAGCTTTCATTTGATACCCATATTGTTATAATTAAGACATTTTTGTTTTTAATACCCCCCCCTCGTTTTTTATTCGTAGACGCCATATAAAAATAATATACACTATGACACTCCCACAGTTAAGACGAATCTAACGACACCTCATATGTTTACATCCATCAAGCCGTTTAGGCTGCAGAGCGTGCCAAAGAAATAGACATACATACATACATACACTTGAAAAACATAACCCTCCTTCCGGGTCAGACGGGTAAAAAGAGCCAGGACTGGTTTAAACCATCTCATGTAATATGGCGGAAACTGAAGTCTCAAGACTTGAACATAATTACTTTAGATACTATGTTTAATGAAGATTAAATTACAGCATTTTTAAGTTTGGTAATACACTGGCAAACACTGCGCATACTAATAATCATATACTGCAATGAAACATGTAACATCCTTATTTAATTTTGTTGCTTTTTAAATTGCTATATCTGGTTGCACCATGTTGAAATGAATATGTCCTGCCTAAGTTACTGCAGCGGCTAGTTGATTTCGGGTACTTCATTTATGAAATGTTTGACTCATATAATTCAAACTGATACTCAAAACTTGTTTAGACCTTGTCACGTTATATTGAATCTACCACTGGTTTGGAACACACTTAAACTGAGTAGACTCAGAGCATTTTTACTTTGGATCTTTATTGTTTATATCATTTCAAATTACTTATTACAATTCAATTGTCACTTTGCCAGGGGATTCAAGTGCAATGAGCTACTACAAACATATCTTCTAATCTTTCACCTTATAGAAGGCTTTTTTTTTTCAAATTCCCCCAATTGTGTGTCTTTCTTGGACTAATAGAAACCTGGTAAGCCTGGTTGTTAATCTAAGATGCTTTCTATATCTAAATGTGATTTAACAATAAACATGCAAATTTTCTTTTTTATAATAGTAGTACGATCAATAAATAAATAAATATCCTGGGACATTCCTCACACACGGTCATCTGATCCCAAACTAAGTAGAGCTTGTACTATGGAAACCAGACAACTCATATAATACATATACTACTTTTTGTTTGTAAATACATACTTAATATACATAATTACACCCAGACCCAGGACATACAGACATGTTCATGCACACAAATGCATTTCCTGTGTGGGAATCGAATCCACGACCTGCGGCGCGATAGGTAGAGTCTTAACTAACTGCTCCAACCGGCCCGTCAATGAAAACTTGTCTTGGTTTAAAATATTTGCTAATGTATATTTACGTCTTCGTTTGTAATTATGCCATAAAACATCACTTCTCTTTCTTACAAACATTGAAAAGAGATAAAAAAAATATCAATTTAGGTTATGCCATGATTTACGGGAAAATAATTGTGTCCTTATTTGATGGCAACAAAATTTACGTTGAAAACAAGTAATTGGACCAATTAAAGGATTGCTATATGCTTTTTTTTGGCCAGAAAGAGATGGAGTTAGACTAAATTAGTTTAATTTGTAACAACAGACTAAGAACATTATATAATTTCCTTTGAATAAATCACAATAGACTTACTTATTCGTTAGTATAGATTTCTTCTTCTCACCCCTCGGAGCAGCGTTTCGCACCCCAAGCTTCGCATTATCGTGTTGTCTAACATTCAAACTCGAGTTACTCTGAGTAATAATAATTTTGGGTAGTTGCTTTGATAACTTCCTCAGCCTTTCAGATTTCGTGTCCGAAATTATACTCTCCATAGACTTCTCATTTTCCATTTTGAAAGCGATTTTTGGCTTCTCATGAACGTCCTTTTGAGCTTCTGCATGTTTCTTTTCTTCAATTGTCTCGTATTCAGGATCATCGTGATATTCGTCACCACTTTGTAATTTTACCTCATAATTTATTTCATCATCGATATCCCCAATACCGTTTACATGTTTCAGATAATTCAAACATTCATCGTATAGTTGGTTAATTTGATCGAATTCTACATCATTTGATAATAGCTTTTCGTTCTCCATCTTTCTAAATTAATCCAAATTTTAAGTCATCAACTTTATTATCACTCACTGCACTAATCTCCGCTACTTTCAATCCAATATTCGCACCATGACTCCTAAGAATCCCTCAATAGATTGAATGTGTTAATTTTCACGGTACTCAGCGTTCACTATCGGATTGTTATCAATCTTATCTTGTTATCTGGTGCTAATTGCCCGAGACGTGCGCCCACTAAGCTCGCAGATTCACTGTGACCTTGTCTCGGGATGATGGCGGTTATTCTGTGGCAGGTTCAATTGAGAAATGCGTTTAAAGTGGCCGGTATGAAACGATTGTGGTAAGAAGACAGGATTTTTTTAAGTGGTCAATATCAATTGACATATGAAAGTAGGTCGGCATCGCGCGTGGTGCCCCTGGCGTTACAAGCGTCCATAGTCTAAGGTAACCGCTTACCATCAGGCGGACCGTTTGCTTGCTACCTTGCCTTGGTAGAAGAAGGTAAATACTAATAAGATCTTACACACTCTGACATATATTGTAACTAATATTATAAATGCGAAAGTGAGTTTGTTTGTTTTTTACGCCTTCACGCCACGGATCATCATGTTTGGCATACAGATAGCCGATGGAATGGACTTTTAATCCCGGGAACGCGGGTGAAACTGCGGGGACAGCTAGTGTTGTATATAATGGTCAGGTAAAAGTTTAAAATTTTAAACGTTTACAAAATGCGGATTAGGCTCAAATTACACCACTTTACGCTATTGTAACATTAAAGTCAGATAATGGTCGTCTATTTTCATACACAAGCTGTATAACGGCTGTGTAACGGCTGACTTTTCCGTCAGATAGTGGTTATTTTGATACATTTATGTCACATAGCAATAAATAATGTCGTCGTGAAATGATTAAATCGTTGTTGAGATCAAACAAAGACTGAATAATAACTTTTTTGACTCACAATGTGATACTAAAATGTGCACGTGTCAATTAAAAAATAAAAGTGAAACATAAGTGAAGTTATGGTCATAATAGAAAATGAAATGTAGATTATTTAAAAACAGTATTAAGTACTCTTACATGATCGTAGTAAAATAGAGTGTAGGTATGAGCTTCAGTAAACATAATTTATGTTTGTGTTTTAGCGAGGTCTTAACGCTCTAAATTTTTGTGACATTACTATTACCTCTAGCTATAAAATTCCAAAGAAGCTGCAATACGATATCTATGGCTTCAGTATATGACATAGGAAAACAAAGTATAAGTGACAATGTTGACAGCAATATTATTCGTAGATCTATCATTCATCGATAAATACCTAGCAGTTTCACAATACACCACTAGATGTCGCTGCGCTGTTTACATCGAATATTTACATCGCAATGTTAAGAGTCTCCGCCGTTTAATGACGATCCCCGATTACCGGCTTAGAGGCAAGACCTTACTTCATAGGATCATTTCTATAGTAAGCTCTTCCTGAGACTTTCACACTATGTGAGTCCCCAACAGCCACGTTGATGAGATGTGGCGCGGCACCCTGAGCGTGAGAGTGGCGATGGTGGTCCATCATCAGCCATCGATGATCGTTCGCTCCCCTTCACGGGGGAGAGTGGGGTGCTGTCGCTATCTGAGTGGTTGTTTTTTAAACCTTTATATAACTCTTCAATAACTTATCTAGTCGTAAGAATGCAAACTAATCTCAACTCATTTATTGTTTTGTTATTTATTACATTGGTATTTTTTTTTGTTTATAACGCTTGCGCTCCTTTAAAAAAGATAATTTTATTTACAATGTAAAATTAATTCGGAAATAGGCCGATCAAACTGGTTCAAACGCAAGGTCAGATCAGTTGGCACTTTGGCAGGCATACAATACAACGTTACGAGATTTTGTGCGCTCAAAAAATATTTATATTCGTCAAATTCATAAAAAGACATACTTACAATTCTAACACTGAGCTGTGACTGAGGCGTCTAGAATCGTGTACTGAATCTGCGCTGAATCCCGAATCTTGCACTGAATCCATGTTATAAGTATTCGCGACGACACTTACGCCCTGTATACTTTTTTTATTATGAATCCAGTTTGTATATGGTTGTATTACAGAATACCCCAGGCGGTAGTAGACGAGCGTGTGATATTCGTGCAACCGAATAAACGCCGAGCTATTCACTATTATCACTTATTTAACGCCTCGCACACTGTTTGTTTATATATTTACATCATACGCGTCAGTGTGGGATTCATTTAATTATTTTTAGTCCATGGTATTAATGGCTTACAGTAGACTCACAAGTTGGAAGTTCCCGGAAGGATCCCTTTTATTTTAGCTTATTTTAATACAAGCTTAGTCAGTGTTAGGGTCAAACGATACATAGGTGCCTGTGAGCCAATTTTTTCGTTAACCAAGAGATTCCGATTTTCTATCCCCCTTACTCATAAACCGCTATTTTAACTAATATACTGAATAAATGGTCACGTAAATAATGTTACATTATTTGACAATGACAATAGAGTGACGTTATCTACGTGACCCTTTAAACAGTTATGAGTAAGGGGGTGTTGAATTAATGAAAACACCATGATTTCTTGCCGTTCGTGATTCTATGTCAAAGAACTTCGAGGGTATATTTGATCGAAGTCGAAGTAACTTTTGATAATTGAGCGACTATGCTGCCTTACGGCCTTCTTTACCTCTTTATTTACCTCCTAAGGGACCATATATCTAAGCATTTGTGTTAATTTTAACTCGATGCCTCTAGGACTTACTTGAAAAACAGGGTCTTGAGGGACGGATGGACAACAAAATGATCCTCTAAGTGTCCGTTCATGTCCAAAATAGAGTGACGTCAATTCCCGTTATTCTTAAATTACTGTACATAAAACTGTTAAGGCAAATGAAAGCAAGTAATTAAGGCGTATGTTTTATTTCAGCCCATTAATACATACATATTATCAGTTACATACATATTGTATACTATAATGGTGTTCTTATATTCTGTCCCTTTCTCGCACCAGAATAAAACATAATAATTATACTGAATATGAATCTAAGCTTGTTTTGAAAAGAGTAATTGCTGAGTTTATTGCCGGCTCTTCTCAGCAAATGCAACCTTCCGAACCGGAATTAGAGTCTAACTTTTCATAAGTGCTGCGAAGGTCTATTTGAATATATGATTTTGAATTTTGTTGCAGTGATTATCCCGTTTGAACAAACAAAAAGACTCTTCCGCTTTATTATATTAGTATATATTAGACTATCTAACTATATTATGAATGTCGTTTTTGTATTTAAACTACACATGAACACAAACATTTATGAATATTCTTTTTATTTGAATTCTACATAATTTCTATAGAAGCCTTATTAAAAATTAAATATGGCCACTAATTTATCGACCACTTATCTGTCATTTTCTTACATTGTGGCGTCATTTAAGTGAACATTTTAAAGTTAAAAGTTTTATCAACCAGTTTTAAGAAAAAGATCTATTCCTACGTTTACAAAAGAAATTGCCATATATAATAGAATTCATAGTAAAGAAGAGATAGTTATATACGAATAGGTAAATACTTTTTAGGGTTCCTTACCTAATGTCGTGTTGGCCTATTCCTAAGCCTATGTCGTCTTGTCAGTCATAGTTATAATAATCTGTGGTCACAGGCTGTATCTCATTAACCGTAATAGGTAGCTAGTTGAAATGTTCACAGAATGCGTATAGCTTCTATCATGTTTAAACCTATATACAATCAAAGTCTTGACTGACTGGTATATCAACGCACAGCCTAAACCGCTGGTCCTAGAGACATGAAAAGAGGGTATATTCTTTGTGAAGTCTATCCAATAAGAAAGGGTTTTTTGAAATTCCACTCCTAAGGGGTTAAAATAGGGGATGAAAGTTTGTATGAAAGTCCGTCAGTTTTGAAGTTAGGATCTTCAAATTTTATGTTTTGGCTGAAGATTGATTATACGTGTCTCAGCGTTTTTAATAATTCCACCCTCGAAGCGGGATGAAGTTATTTTGTTTTCTTTTATTGTTGTAGAAAAATATGTCATTTGTTTCCTGTAGACCACGCGGGCGAAGCCGCGAGCAGAAGCTAGTGAAGAATAAAATTACAAGTCACAATAATAATGGGAACCGTCATACCAGAAACCTGGAATTGACTGATTGATTGATGTATAAAATATTATTGTAATGGCCCTTTATAAAATGTCACTACTTAAGAATATGTAACTTGTATCAAATATCCTGATCTAAAACAACAAATTAATAGTAAGAAATAAAAATAAAACTATTTTCTTCTCTCCTTCTTGACATTTCATTGCAAAGTTGAGTTACAGACACCAAATTACACGCTAATAGTACGAAACCCTCCGTGTGTGAGTTGGGCTCATATTATAAGGACATTATTAATTAGGAAGGGACAACAATGTGTACTACACCATGGTACACGTACTGTCAGAACAGCGCTTCCTCAGGAGCTCGCCATACCTTATAACTATTTCTTAATCTGTCACCAGGCAGGAACACAACACCATAAAAGTAATATTATGTTAAAACTAACTTTCCCGCGCGGTTTCACCCGCATTCCCGAGGGATCGCATGTTTTCCTGGGATAAAAAGTATCCTATGTGTTAATCCAGAACATATTCTATCTGTGTGCCAAATTTCATCCAAATCCGTTCAGTAGTTTTTGCGTGAAAGAGTAACAAACAAACATCCACACTCCATCTTTCGCATTTATAATATTAGAAGCATATTGAAAATTCTCAATTTAAAACATTACATTTAGAAGAACCCCATAGCGCTGAGGGAAAACCGTTATGGGGAGCTCATTCCCCATATCAAAGATCCGTAGTAGGAACGGTAGAGGCTGCTCGAGGACATGAGGAAGAACTCCGCATGGTCGGCGATGGCACCAGTTCAAAAATGTCTTGAGAACACTCTTTTAGACGGTAGAACACCCAATGAGAATATATCTAGACTGAGAGTATCCAAACCGCCAGGGAGTTCGAGATTGTCAATGATTCTAGTGGCTCGCCTTTGCACCGAGGCAAGTAGATCCACCAAGTTGTGTATGTTGTTGTTCGCGCTTTATTAAATTTAATTATTCCGGGATTGACAATTTTATAATTCATCTAAATAATAATTATTATATTTTGGTCGTGGTGATGGTTGCATTGACTATATCTACAATATCATACTATATCTGAAATAATATATATTAATATATGTATATGTAAGTCAGTTTTCCTTACAATATCACTTGCAAGTGATATTGATGAACGAATTACACGAAATTATACGATATTATACGAAAACTGAATAATGAACCATGGATTCAGCATATGATTCAGGATTACGGAAGATTGGAGATTTTACGTTACAGATGAAATAAATGTCTTATTTTTTGTAAAATAAAAGTGCGATCAATTAGTGTTGAATTCAATATTCACTATCCGTCTTTAGGACCCAACAGTCACAGAAATAGATCAAAAGAAAAAAAAGTAAGGAAGGCAATGAAAGTACAGTTTTTAATAAAATAAATATTAAAACACCAGGGGTGAAAGTGAGTCAGGTTTTAACATAGTGACGGTATACTTCCTGTAAGTAGCGTGCTCTCATTACATTCCAACAATTAGATAAACGAACTGCAAAACAATTCATGAAAATACCAGACTCATGTAAATACCGAATGCATGGTATCAGTTTTACTAACGACATCGCTCACCACACTCTGTATATAACTATTTTATATGGACACATAATTTACATAATTATTTTTTATTTACTTATTAACTACAATTACCTATATCTATATATCAGCATATATCAGGTAACAAGGTGATATTGTTAAAAATAATGTAATTTACGCCAGGGTTTAAACAGCCGGGTTTCATTATTAAAAAGAAATACTTTTGGGGCTATTTTATGTTAATAAATAGTATTAGACATAAAATATTAGTCTATACAATTTAAAATACAATAAAATAATTTTATTTCTTTAAAGTGGATATTTTCACAACCCGATTATTATTAAACTCTGAGAACACAACCCTGGGGAATAAAAAATAAAAGTTATTAAAATAAATTTTAATATGATTATTTTGAAAAAAAAAATTGGATGTATAAATAAAAATAAAACAATAAATTAACCATTTATTTATGAATAAAATGCAATAAAAAAAAACAATCTTCCAAAAATATAAAGAAATAACTTACAACAGAAAAAGTTAATCACTTATTCTCTCTATACAAGGAATCACAACAATGAATGTACTTTACAGTTATTTTCTTAAGAACGATGACAAAAATCTAATGTCCTTTTTCTTTTCGTCGAATAACGAATATGCTAAAAAAGGACGAAAGATTTCACATTTACTGTGGGTGCCAGTTTTTATATGCTTTCGTATAATTTATTTCATAGCATTATTGTAAATTTATGGCACATATTTTTTGTCAAATTGTTTATTATGAAAACAATTAATACACATCGTTTCTAAGTCAATCATTTTTATGTTCTATTAAGTATACAGCATTTTAATAATATCTATTTTTTATATTGTATTTTATTTTATACGCAGACATTGTCAAATCTCAAGCAAAAATTGTGACTTAAAAAAATTGGCTATATTAATTTATTATACCTACATTATATTTTTAATTCATAATTGTGTTTCAAAGATGTTCACAGCCATACAAAACACATTTTAAAAGAATGACGAATTATGAAAAAAGAAGAAAATATTATCTACAATGCCTGCATATAATTATTAATTTAAATCACAATAAATCAACACCTATATATACCTAAACTCTATAACATTATTCATCCTGACATCAATAGATATTTTTTTAAATATGAATCTGTAATATTGTTGCTAACTTCATTATCAATTGATGTCGGTACAAATAAAGTCTATTACGTACGAAATTCACACGTTCTTGATGAAATCCTTCTCTTTTGTAGCGTTGTTACTGGAAAAAAAGAAGAAAAGTTATAATTCATCTAAAGTACAA
This sequence comes from Achlya flavicornis, assembly GCA_947623365.1. Taxonomy (NCBI): domain Eukaryota; kingdom Metazoa; phylum Arthropoda; class Insecta; order Lepidoptera; family Drepanidae; genus Achlya; species Achlya flavicornis. The sequence goes on along the minus strand of OX392491.1, from coordinate 577,410 downwards.
ACTTACAAGTATTTTAAACACCCAAAACATGATATACTAGACTAGATAAACAATAACACTCGCTGCATCTCTCTCACACACAACTTTTAAACACAACATTTCTGTTGTTTTCGAGAGAGAAATTTTACAATCAGAAACATAACAACATTTAAATGAAATGATTTTTTGAGCAACGAGAATGCAAAGTTCAAGAACTGAGTTTGAATCCTGAGCTAAGCGATACTATGTTAGAATCCTGAGTATAGTGAGGGATTCAAGGCACATGAAACAAATCACTTTACTCTCGCGTGACACAGTTTACTACACACTACCGAGAAAATACAAGAGAAGAACAGTAACTCTAAATTGAAAATTATCGAAATGTCTTTAAAACACAAATTTTAATAGGTAAATATAAGATTAAAAATGCTATTGATACGTTTTCTTAACGTTTTGTGAACGAATGAAATTATAAATGCAAAGTTTCAGTGTTTCAAATTATGAAGAATAGTTTTGATAATATTTTCGCTCACTGAGTAAAGTTTACCCAAAACGGGCACGCTTGCGAGGTGATAAAGATAGCAAGTATAATGGAAATGCAATAAATATTGAGTATGTAATTTATTTGAATGACGTAGAAAATTTGCCGTAGTTAATTTAACAACAAGAACAAATGCTGGGACAAAAGGACGGACACAACGACATGATTTCATAAATGTTAGCTCGTACCTATTTGTACCCAGATTTATAGTTGTACGTATTATATCATAAGCATCGGCTACACATCTGTGGTGAATCTGTAATTACATTCAAAATATTGATTTCCTCATCAAATAGAAAAGAAGGAGGAAAGGAAGATGTCGGAAGAAGCACATTCATTCTGGCCTAAGGAAAAACATACGCCTGAAGCAAGGCCAATTACTTTGCTGTCCGCATTTGCAGGATGCAAAATTTTGTATTCGTAATTAGTCACCAAATAATCCTAGCTTACAAAAAAAATGACTACCAGATATCTCATAGATTGATAAGGGATATCGTGTTACGATACGCGCCTGGTATCTCTGATAACATTTGTTAAAGTTTTTTTTTAAATTAAATGGGCTTGCGTTGTGTATGCACAAGCCGGAAGGTCATCTACAAAATATATGTGGCATGCTGGGTCACATTTACAATACTTTTGAAACAAGCATGTGATGTGACCTGATGGTTACGTGGATACCTTAGTCTATGACAACATCAGGGCTATCATTCGCTTGTTGAAGACACGGCAAGAATCTCTTCAGACCCAGAAGTGATTTGATGGAATTGAGCGGAGTAGCTGAGTCATTAGAAGACAACATTGTGTACTACTTGTATGGTACTGGGTACTACACTACCCTCCTCATGGAGCTCTCCAGACTTCCCTCACCGAAGAACACAACATCACATTCAAGTAGTGCCATTTGGCTGCGACCTTCTGTAATTTGGAGATACTTCCCCAGTTGGACTACTCGGAATTTTGATCAACAGATCCCGTTATCCCATATATCTCTTAATTTCTTGAAGTAATTGGAAATAACTGCGTTCTTCGCCAGACTAGACTAGTTTGTATAAATGTTTTAAGGTATATATTTAATTGGACGATTAACTCACCTATCGCGAGGGGTGATGACGTCCTCATCAGATTCGAAGTCGAAGAGATCGTCTCGCACGTAACTCTTGTTGGCAAAGCCTCCCATGTCCACTGGAATTTAAATAATTATATGTTAGTTAGGTAGGTGATTTCAGACCTGAACGACGAAGATGTTTTGATATGCTTTTGCTGTGACTGACTACAGCTGCCGTGGAGCGATGCCGTCAGGTTTTTGTCCCTCAGAATTTAAAGACATAGGTAAAGTTTTATTTTGCTGACGCAACTGCGCAATCTCTGTTCTTTGAGATTAGAAAATTATTAAGATCTTAGTGTTTGTTATGAACCTAATGGTGCGTCCATGCTACGCGAATCGAGCACGAGCCGAGCCACGAACAAACTTACAACGAGCCTAAAACGATCACGATGCGAATCCCTTTGTTCGTGAAAAAACTGACAATCGCGCTCGTTCGTCGCTCGGCTCGTGCTCGGTTCGACAAGCATGGACGCACCATAAGAATTTTACTCCAAATATCTATCTGTATTTTAAACTCCATATTTTCTATCATGCAAATGAATATTTCATAATTATTGAACAACAATCATTGGCGGAGATGTCAATCGTACTACATCTTATTTGTTTGTTCCAAACCACAACCAATCTCTGTGGGTAGTGCGTTATGTACGCATACCGCTTTCTTACTCATCTTTCACATGATCTATTGGTCTCTTTTCAATTATTGCTCGTCCTATTTTCAGCTTTATGATATTAGTGAAGATTATAGTTGTGGTTACCTCTAGTGGAGTCGTCAAACTTGTCATCGTTCCACTTGTACTCATTCTCGGAGTAGAGCGGCGGGAGCGTCTGGTGCGGCGTGGGGTACAGGTCCAACCCGCGCTTCTCGTTCCTCAAGCTGTCTGTATCGCCGTGGGACTTCATTCTGGAATATGTAATTGTATTATTTAGTTGTAAGCTAAGTGACAACAATAATGAGGTATCTATTGCTCCGACGTTTATAAGCTTTAGAAATTTTTAAATGCTTTAGAAACCATACTGTTACAGCGACTTGTCCTTGTCTCCACGTTCTCCAATATTGTGGATTTATGTTTAGATGGTAAATGATCAGGGCACCTAGACAAGATGGCTGTCATAAGAGATTGTTAAAAATCACGTGATATTTCAATTTGAAATGTCAATCCCAACGATGACGATTGTCGACAACCATCTTGTCTAAGGGGCCAGATGAGAGAGTGACAGGGAGGGAATACCAATGTGTATGAAGATAAGACATCTGTAGATATATAAGTGTAATATACAGGAGTAGCACAGCCCAACTGCGCAAACTTAAGAGTATGCGACACGGTTAAAAACATCCGCCAAATAATGGGAAATGTCTAAAAATCAAGTGTAGCATCTGAGAAGCACTGATATTGTCTACATAGCTCATAATTGATGACAACGAACCTCGCCGCTAAAACTGCAGAAGTGTGGAGAAGCCAAAATAAGTAATGATAATTTTACCTGGTATAATTCTCTGCACAGCTGAACCGCCAGAGAGCGACGGTGAGCATCACCATGCAGATGACGACACCACCGGCGATCAACAGCCACACTGTCAGCACTGATCTGTTGTTCGGAATTGAGAACTCCTGGAAAACGATATAAAGCAGGTATTACATTTTTTATACTACTAAGGTAGCAAACGAGAGAGATAGAGCATAGCGTTGAGAGAGGTAGAGCATAGCGTTTATTCGCTCAAAGAGCAGCTCGACCTCCACCTTACAGAATACCGCAGCCAAATAACTTTATGTTGAGTAAAATTGTGTTCCAGCGAGTGAGTAAGGTCGCCAGAGCTCATTGGGGAGGGGGGAAAGGTCGGTAACGCGTGAGCGATGCTTCTTGTGTTGCAAGCGTTCATATGGCTACGGTAACCGCTTATCATCAGGCGGGCCGTATGCTTGTTTACCGACTAAGTTGTATAAAAAAAAAACGAGCATAAGAGTAGCCTAATGAAGCAACCCCAGAGGTTGAAAACTCGCTCTCCTCCACTCCAGAAAAAATCTTTTCACGCCCACAACGAGTTAAGAAGAATCGTTTTGACAGCAAAAAAAAGTATTGTGTCATCTGGTACTACACTATTGGTTGGCATATTGCAACCACTTCGCCCCGCTTCATTGAGCTCTGGCAACCTTACTTAATGCAGCAATACAACATCAAGTGTACTTTAATTTGGCTGCGTTCTTCTGTAAAGTATAGTTGCAGGGATGCTCCGATAACGGGAAAACCCTGAGACAGTAAAATTCTTTGTTTTGTCAATTATTTTGGGGTGTACCTTATAAGTATAGAACCCACCGTAATGCCTAATCTCGCAAGCCGTAGAGCGAAAGGATCCCTGTTATTGTATGTGCTCCACATGGTATATAGATCCTCTTCATTAAGCCTTGGCTCCAACTCCTCGTCTTCATACCACAGGGGTATTCCAAACGTGACTTCGGCGCAGTTCTCGAATTCCGGCCAGTGGATGTTGCAGAGGGCCGTGCTTGTGATCTGGGTGATATCGACTCTGTAATAATATCGTCAATGTATGTTTAGTAGTCTTCTCTTTGAAGCACAGTTCAAGTTTCCCCCTAGTTTAAGAATAGATAGATGAGGATTAATTCTGGTTTTCATGGACTGAGCTGAGAGGGTCTTGAGATACGATGATGGGTCGGAATATCTTTAATTTTAGTAGGTAACTAATATTTGTATGTACACTGAAGAGAAAAAGTTATAGATAGCTTCCACTTTATATTTAGTACGGTCGCCTATGGATGCATTGGGGATTGCCAATGAGTTGATGATCTTTACAAAGCCCAGAAGCAACTGGCTCTCAAATGCCTGATTTTCATCATGAGACAAGTAAGCCAGTCGGACACAAAATGTTTTGTAAGTATTTTATCTGCAGAATGTAAAAATACTGCTTTGCTGATCGAAATATTCCAAGAAGTTAAACAATTGTTTGGTTAAGTGTGTTACAGATAAATACAATAAACGATAGTTAAGTAAATTGTATTGTAAATCGATATACAAATTAGAATACGTGCCGGTAACATACCCAAGTCACAGATTACTAAATAGTTACTACGTAACTGAAGTTTCAACTTTTAAATACATTGTATGACTTAGACATTTGTTTATGTAAACTATGTTTTCATATCTAATGCTGAAGGACAGAAGTTCCCTGATATCTTTGAAATAAACAGTATCTACTGAGATAAACAAAACTCGTCTGTTTGGATGTCTAACGTCACATGTTACTAATTATCTGATAATTCCACAGATGTTTAGAGCTCGAAAATATTCGTGGCCAGTCAATTATTGTGGTATTCTTTTATGAATGTTTTTGATGGACCAGTTAGCGTCGGGGTCAGATTCCCAGTCAGGTAGTCGGGTAGAAGGTAGTCAAGTATAGTAATACCTAGGATGAAAATATATCCGTCACTTTCTAATGTCATAAAAACAAAAGGGGATGAGGCTATCTTAATACCTGGATGATGCAAGACTAACTAACACTTTATTTATTAGTAAAGTTTGTGTTTGTGTATACGTAGTAGGTATATCTGGTATCCATAGAATAGAACATGCCCATGCCCTGCCTAGTTTGGATCAGATAGAAGAATATCCCAGGGATATTTATTTATTTAAACTTTTACAGTGCTTTTACAGGTTATGCCATACAGTGGGAAAGCATTATCGACTATACGATAGACAATTTTATTAGCAGTAGAGTTAGCCAGTTTTTAAGAGAAGTAGAGCGTAGCGTTAGTAGTAGTTATTCGCTCAAAGAGCAGCTCGACTGGGGAAATACCTCCACCTTACAGAATACCGCAGCCAAATAACTTTGTTGTGTAAAGTTGTGTTCCTGCGCGTCAGTAAGGTCGCCAGAGCTCATTGGAGATGGGGTAAGGTCAGTAACGCGTGAGCGATGCTTCGTGTGTTGCAAGCGTCCATATGGCTACGGTAACCGCTTACCATCAGGTGGGACGTATGCTTGTTTGCCGACTTAGTCGCATAAAAAAGAAAAAAACAAATAATAAACGCTCAAAATGTATCATTGGCTGAAAATTTTATATTTTTTAAATAAGTATCCAACTATAATAATAGTAGGTAATACAATAGGTTTTTGGAAAATCACCTGCGTTAACCAGGAAATTAACACACGAAACGTAAAAATACTACCTATATTTTTATAAAGGGAACGGGAAAGGGTCACTAACAAACACAAATAACTTGTCTTATTTTCTTGAATCCCCCGATACTAAAACCTGGCTACGCCCGTGCTCACAAATTATTATTTTATTACTTCAACTAGCTGCCCGGCGCGACTTCGTTCGCGTGGTGCTACCCTACCCTGTGGTGCTACCCTACCCTACCCTGTGGTGCTACCCTACCCTATCCTACTCTACCCTGTTGTGCTACCCTACCCTATCGAACCCTGCCCTGCCCTGCCCTGCCCTGCCCTGCCCTGCCCTGCCCTACCCTACCCTACCCTACCCTACCCTACCCTACCCTGCCCTACCCTACCCTGCCCTACCCTACCCTGCCCTTCCCCCTTCCCCCTTCACCCTTCCCCCTTCCCTACCCTACCCTACCGTCAAACACTGAGCCACACGCAAAGAGATTGACTCCCTGCCGTACGGCCCGTACCCGTGACGTGATTTTTCTGCTAATACTTATATTTTTAAACTCGTGATATCTTTTGAATGGAATGTCCGAATTGAATAATTCAAAAAGTTATATAAAGGTATTGAAGCAGTCTTGGATATGAAGTAATTTAATTTGATAATGATTAATACCAAGATACAAATAGAGACATTTATAGCGGCGGCATTTCAATAAAAAAAATTAAATAGAAAAACACTTATTGTGGCATAACTATAATAGTTAGACATATGGTATCGCGACACTTTTTGTAAATAATAATATGCTCTGCAAAGTCGTAGTACATTTTTTTATTCTATCATCAATAGTTTTCGCAGCGCACGCGATGTAATGAATATTTTAGGTATTTTTTTTACACCTTGGGTTACATTATTGGAGATTTAGTAAGGATCCCTAATTTTTTTGAAAATATAATATAGCCTATGTCACCCGGGGATAGTGTAGCTTCCCAACAGTGAAAGAATTATTCAAATCGGTTCAGTACTTTCGGAGCCTATTCAATGCAAACAAACAAACAAACAAACAAACAATCAAATCTTTCCTCTTTATAATATTAGTATAGATAATTAACTGACAAAATTTAACTTCCTATACATTCCATTCCACTGATATAATTATTTTACCTACGAGACTATCAAACCTTCTATCTATAAGATTAGATTTTGGATTGAATTAGAATTTCCGTATTTTTGACTGGTTTCAAAATCCCGATCAAACTCGTAACATAGTAATAACGAATTACCAAAATTAATAATTACAGTGAACTTAAGCGCGACTTCCAGAATACCTAACTTGTAAGTTCTGAACTAGTTCAAATTGGTACAAGCAGGAAATGGTATATTACGAACATCCGTAGTATACTTAGTAGTAGGTATACTTTTGCAGCTAGACTGTTCTTGGACTGTTGCCAAATACGATTGCCGTTGTGCGGTATAACCTAATAAATGTGTTTTTCAAGGAGCAAGCCTTGTTTTCATTGTGTTATTAGATTATGTTGCAGTGATTCATCAATTTTTGTTTTCGTTGATATCAATGGTCGTGTTTGTCAGACGGCAGATGATTTATTACATAGCTTGTACGCTGTTCAAGGTTATTTATTAATTTTCATGATCGAAGCAAACAGTTGCTTCTGTAAACAGTTTTTAATTGTGGTTGGTTTTGTCCCTTATCTGTATCAATATTTGCGAATATTTAGGGTCTTGTTGTGCATAGATCGGAGAAAGTTTCTGATATAGAAGACGTTTTTTGCAAAGCAAAATGTGTTTATTTCTGTCCGCAGATTTTCAGATCGCAGATCAATTAGAAAATTTCTTCATTACCGGGGCAAAGCCAAGGCGGGTTGGTACTTAAAGAGTATAACATTAAAATTAAAGGTAATATAATCATGAAAATACCAAATAAAAAAATTAACGAAATTAATGGAAAATATGATTAAAATAAGAAACTTACCGTACATAATATGTAGCAGAATCTTCTCATATATGTTTACTGTATATCCTATAATTACTAAAATTCTATATATTACGCTATCTGAGACGGATTCGAGACTATCTTTTGCTATCTGGATAAAACATACATATTAATTTAAAACATACATTTATTATCTAACAAACAGCTTAGTATGATTTCCTCTTATCATAATCGAGAGCTCGCAATATTTTACACTAAATCTTTGCTTTTTCTTTTTAATACAGGTAATAATTTCCAGTCTTTTAAATCATATTTACAACATTTCAAATTGCGATATGTTCCTTTTCACTCTAGCAGGCCTTCTCATCTGATGCCACAGTCTACACAATCGGAAATGTAATGAAAAAAATTGTATCTCCAAACCTCATACTAGTTTTTCTTCTGTAAATTTTACTGGTTTCTTTAATACTTCAATTGTTTCAGAGTTGTCAGAGTTAACTACGCAGTTTACTTTAGCTTCATTATTATTAAAATTATCTTTTTTCTCCGTTTCTATGTCTTTTGACTGTTTATTATGTGAGGTGACGTTATTATTGTCTGGCTGTACTCTAACTCCCTCTATTGGTAGATTCAAGTCCGATTTCTTAGTAGCGACAGAGACAGCTAGCGGCTTACAGTTCTCAACACAATTGTTTTGATTCATTTGAGGATAATGGTGCAGAATTGCTGTTGTGTTGAACGTTATTTTACCATACTTCACGAATTCAGTTGGTCTTTTAGGTATATCTTTACTAGTGCTAGGACCTGCTTCTAACTCTACATCGCTAATAGGACTTTCTTTGTTTACTCTTACATGGTTTTCAGGACTATCTAACGATATGCTATCGTACGCGTCTTTCGTATCCTCTAGTAGACCCAGAGCAATTTTCTTGCTCCGTTTCACGTTTTCCATATAACTATTATAAAGGTTCATATCTATAGTGTTATTTTGTTTAAGTGGCAACGAATTTGGCAATTTCTTTTGAGGTTTCTCCTCGGCTGTGTATCACAATTGTTTGTGAGTAATTTGGCTTTTGCCGTTCGTCGTTTCGGCTTTAGCCGCGGCGGAGTCGCTCGCGGCTTTTGTTAGCTATGTCTGAGACTGGACCATCGAGATGCTCGTTGTCTCTGTCACGATGGTCGGAGCCGGGAAGTCTTCTCCGGTCGAATCGTATATAGGGAACTCGCAACACATCACGAACTTTAGGAATCTTGGCACCTCCACATAAATAGCGGGCGGGATCGGTATCAACGGTGACGTAGACGCTTTATAATATAAATAATCTGGGTTATCTCTATATTTCTCGTCCGCCGATCGTTCCAGCAAAGGTATACCAGATAAGAACAAAATAATAGCCGTCGTAAACAACGGTGATAATATTGCAATCCATTCGACGCCTTCTACAATGTTAAGCGATATAATGAATATGCCCCACCACAGCACTACTTCACCGAAGTAATTTGGATGCCTCGACAGACCCCATAGCCCGTCGTTGCACCACTTCCCTTGATTGGATGGTTCCTGTCTAAACGCAAACTTCTGCAGGTCAGCATACGTTTCTATGAGCAAGCCAATCACAAACACGCCAGCTCCGGCTGAATCCAAAGTAGTCATCGTTTTAGGCGACTTCGGAAATGAATGGTGAGGCGAATTAATGATGATTACTGGTAAACTGACGACGTACACCCACACAGCTTGGAAAGTGTAAAACACAGCAAAGCGTAACGTATTGCTTTTGCGATCTTCGAACTGCTTATCTCTACCAATATGGTAAATTCTATAGATTAAATAGCCGGAGAGCCTCAAGCCCCAGACGCATACGAAAGCCGTGACCATGAGCTGTCTGCTGTCATAGCTCTTTAGATGACTACCACCCTGGCCGAGGAAGAACGTTAGGAGTGCTATGATGATGAAATTGGCACCGCCAGTGAAATCCGTTACTTTGTCACTTTGGAAGAGCGATGCTATTGTGAAGAATAATATTTGCATGGCGATCGTCACCATCGCGCTTATCGCAAAATTGTTCCTATCTATTAGAGGTTCCATAGTGCTATAAAATTGACACTATATTGTGAATTTGGCATGTGTGAATACTGGTTGCATCGATTCGTTGTCGCATTGCCGCATTTTGTGCGTATTACCACTTTTGTTTGTATTTTGTTTGTCGAATTGTATCCTCCATCTTTATGCACTGTCTAACACGCGACTGTAAAGGTGTTTCGGTTTGTTTCTTATTACGTTTTTATACGCGTTTTTTTACTGTAAGCTCGACACGCACGCAAGCTTGTACTGAAATAGATTTGACGTTTTCACTGCGCATGTGTAGCTTTCGGTCCGCGCATGCGTGGTTGAGCTCTCGACTTTGTAAACTTGAAAAATTCATCTTATTTACGTAGTTCTTTGAATATCTCATCGCTTGTAAGGATTGTTGACGCATACACTGCATTCTTGATGGTTGGGTACTTCTGTACGTTGTGTTTGGAACACTCGGTGGTTAGTGGGTCAAAGAAGCCAGCGTTACAGAAATAGCCACCTGTATTTATTTATATACGGAACAATGCATAGCAATGTATGTAGGTATATGTATGACACTGTGCCTACGTTGGCTTTGTCATGTTATCCATAATTGAACGTGTATGTAGATATCGCAGTGATAAAGAAATTTTCGTTTCGCATTACCGCCATCGCTAGCTTGTATAGCAGCTGTTGATCTATATTATTTCTGAGTAAAGAAGTTTTATTCGATTTCAAACACTTTTTATTGTTTGTAATAAAGTTTATTTTTGTTTGTTATTAATGACGGGCCAGTTGGCGCAGTTGGTTAAGACTCTGGTAAAGATTCTAGCTATTGCGCTGCAGGTCGTGGGTTCGATTCCCACACAGGACATCCATTTGTGTGCATGAACATGTTTGCATGTCCTGAGTCTGGGTGTAATTATGTATATTAAGTATGTATTTACAAACAAAAAGTAGTATATATATTATATCAGTTATCTGGTTTCCATAGTACAAGCTCTGCTTAGTTTGGGATCAGATGACGGTGTGTGAGGAATGTCCCAGGATATTTATTATTTATTTATTTTAATGACATCATGTCGTGAAACTATTATGGCTACGTATTTGTGATTTCAAATTACTACGAAATACATTGATTCATGTGCGGTACAAAAGCACGAATATAGCGATGACATATTTTATTAATTATTGCCGTCAGTTTTAATAAATATGAACATAAAAAAAAAAAAAAATTATAAGTAAGCTGAGCATAGCTTTAGTAAACCCTATAAAACAGGAAAATCATGCTATTGATTTTTCATCGTGCTAATATTACGAGTAAATTTGTGTGTTATAGTCTTGTTTAGTTAATTAATAATGAACTAATTAATAATGAGAATTGTACATAACTTTGAGAAACCCTGTATAAGTATATAATTACTATAATGTATAGAAGTTTTACTGTTATCTAAACTATATCAGCAATAATTTATGGAAAAGTTTCTGTAGATTCCCATCTTATCGAATAGTGATTCTCAGATTTTCGGAATAATATTTTTAATTTGTTTATGGGTATAATTTTGTACTAATTTTGTTTACCGTGGAAGCACTACTACTATAAAATATTTGTTAAAAAAAAATACTTTAAACTCGATAAAAACTCACATCGCTTTAAAAGGAATATCTTTGCTGTCTTCCTATCTTTGGTATTTTCTACCTAAAAATCAAAATTGTCGATGTGTCCAGGATAGAGAGCTAATAGGTCGTGGGTTCGATTCCCACACAGGAAATGCATTTGTGTGCATGAACATGTCTGTATGTCCTGAGTCTGGGTGTAATTATGTATATTAAGTATGTATTTACAAACAAAAAGTAGTATATGTATTATATCAGTTATCTGGTTTCCATAGTACAAGCTCTGCTTAGTTTGGGATCAGATGACCATGTGTGAGGAATGTCCCAGGATATTTATTTATTTAATAGAAGCATAGAGATATATGAGAGGGACAAAACTTGAAGTTAGTAGTGTGGACTTTGTATTTTATTTGTGTGGTTGAATCTACAATTGTAAAGCTATGAGTAATGCAATATGAAGCAGATGAAGTTGTTACCTAATAAATTTAATTAGTAATAATATTATTTGTATAAACATAAGTGCCAAATAAATGAGTCATTTAGAAGATCGACTCATCAGCTTTTTATGGGCACTTTGTGGTGACTGTGTTAAATTTATAATAATAACACGGTATATTTCGCCTGCCTAAACACAAAATATGAAGACGTGACGAAACTGACGGACTTTCATACAAAAATGTCATCCCCTATTTTACCCCCTTAGGGGTAGAATTTCGAAAAACCCTTTCTTAGTGGATACCTACTCTTCACAAAGAATATACCCTCTAAATTGTATGTCTCTAGGACCAGCGGTTTAGGCTGTGCGTTGATATATCAGTCAGTTAATCGGTCAGTCAGGACTTTGAATTTTAAATATTTATATAGATATGTTTCGGTCAATAAACCTATCGAATTATATGGCACGTATTCCTTATAAGAATTCATTAGATAATATACTTATTTAAATTTTACAAGCATTTAATTATGCATCAAAAAAGTCTAGTACGAATAAATACATTCAAATTTGAATCTTGGATCGATGGTTTAGGATTTGCTTTTGATTTACTCAATCTAAAATAAAGTCTTGACTTGTAATTTCCGATTTTTAACACACGACATAAAGATTAAATTCGCTTGCGATGTTGCACAAACATTGCGTAACTTAGACTATTGTTCCAAATAAAAAGTCTAATGTGGAATGTATTGTTTTCGTACGTGTTTGACAAAATGGCGTCGTTATCTATCGATTGAAAGACAAAGAGCGATATCTAAACAAATAAATCGATAAATGTTGAATATATTTATGTGTTAATTATAATAAATTATAATTGAAAATGCCTACTATAATTTCGCAAGTTACTGTTCCTTTTCGGTAGGTACACAAACACATTGAGATATTACTACGTATAGAGAAGACGCCACACATCACAACTATGTTCCGTTGAAGTGAGGTCATCCGGCCACACTTGTTTCTTTTTTATACCATTAAGTGGCAAACAAGCATACGGCCCGACTGATGGTAAGCAGTTACCGTAGCCTATGGACGCTTGCAACACCAAGGGCATCACTCGCGCGTTGCCTGCCCTGCAGAAATCTCTTCACACGCTTTTTGAAGAACCCCATGCTGTAGTCCATTGGGTGCTTATTCCACATTCCGAGCGTTAGCGGAAGAAAACTTCTTTTAACTCGCACAGTTCGAAACAATTCTGTTGTTGTAGAACGATGAGTGGAACGCGTAAGCGCCGGGAATATCACGGTGTTTGCGAGAAAAATACTCCTAAAAGCGTTCTGATAGTGCTACGTGTTTCTACTGTCTGCTTAGACGACTAATTATTGTTTCAGCGCTAAAGAGAACTATAGTTGTCTCTGAAAAAATGGGACATAACCTTTGCTTATGATAGCTTCTCTATACGTAGTAAATAAGTAATAATAGCTCAATGCACAAACACAACTTTGTTGATCCTATTTTGTCAGAAGATAAGGGTCGGTTCAAACCAAGACGCGACGCGGCAAGCTTAGATAGCAATAGAATATAGAACTTTATTTACGGCACGAAAAGGTGCATATTTTAGTGAGAGAATTCGTGACGAGTGGCTCGCTAAGCCGCGAGGCTTATCCGGATTCTCTATCTGAAATGTATACCTTTTTATGTACTAAATAAAGTTCTATATTCTATTGTTATTTTAAAAAGTTTGATAGCTCCAAAGATCAAGGAGTCAAAAACAATTTCAATAATTACTCTAAAATCGCATAACTAAGTGAGAGCGTCAGTCTAATATCGACTCTAAATCAAAGAACTACCTGTCAACAGTACTAATGATAAGACAATACATATATGTAATAAATAAATAAATGTCATCTGTTGGTAAAACGGTGCCGCCCACTGACACACTTGAATACCATGAAAGCGATGGAGCTGTAATGGCATCGTGTCAGAATTCTTGATTCAAAATAGCAGACTTGGCCCCTGAACTCAAAAGTATCCCAAAGATAATCAGTTTTTCCTTAAAAAATAATGTGATTCTCTTCACGCGATCTTATGCCATGCTATAGTAAAGAAAACTTGCTTACTTACTGCATCAGTAAAGACGCGTTTTTTCTGTCTATTACATAATTTTAGCTATGAATCACCATAATGACTAGGTACCATTATTAAGGCTAGATTCTTCTTGTTTATTCAATTGTTTCTAACCGTGCATATGTTTTCCTACTTATAAAGAAAATAAATGAAAGATCCTGTTGATTCGGCTCGCTACCCTTGAAGAGATTTTATAGTTGACTACTTTCCGTCCCGCGTTTTCACCCGCGTTTCCGAGGAACCTGTTATTTTTCCGGGATAAAAAGTACCCTATATGCTAATTCAGAATATGTTCCATCTGTGTGCCAAATTTCATGTAAATTTGTTGAGTAGTTTTTGTGTAAAATAGTCACAAACATCCATCGTATAAAAATACAATTTTATGTGTTAATCGACAATATTTGCCACTGGAGTGACTAATTCAAGTCACCAACTAAACAAAGTAGGAGAACGGCTAGTTGGTGCATTACGCCTACTTATTGGGCACGATTGGAAATGGTTTGCGGTGTCTAGCCTACCTATCTAATTTTAGGCATCACAAATAGATCATGGTATGAATTCTTGGTATGTTTGCGAGATATGATCTTTGTTTATATGAATTCTATTTTTTGATGATTAAATGTTGGTTCTTTGAAATGCAAAACATAAAACGTGTTCTTTATATCATATACTTGTGTCCGCCACGTATGTTTTCCCGAAATATAAACATACTAACTATCCCCCGCGGTTTCACCAGCGTTCCCGGGATAAAAAGTAGCCTATGTCGTTCTCCATACCATAGACATTTTCTCATAATGTGCAAAGGGGCTAAGAACTGCAGGGCAAAAGAAGCACCATTAAGTCGGACTATTATTGGAGAGGCATCCAACTAGCATTAAGCGATAACCGGGACCAACGGCTTTACGTGCCTTCCGATGCACGAAAACGCTCGATTTGAAATACCACTAGGCGGTCACCCATCCAGGTACAGACCACGACAGACTTAGATCTTTAAAAATTCCAACAGTAGGTTGACCAATAGTCTACCTCCACCAAGCTGCTGTGGGCACGCGTGGTGAAGTATCGCCCAGTCCCTTTCACCCTCATTTGTGAAAGGAGGCCAGTGCTCAGAAGTGGGACATTATAGACTAATGATGATGATGATTATTGGAGAAAAACTTGAACCTCCTAGACATACAAAAGATATTCAAATCCCAAGAACGCACGTGGTACGTTGCACAGCTACATAATATCAATACTCACGTTGCATTAAGTCCAGGATCGATATCGTTGTCACTGATGTACAGGGAAGCCATCTCGGCGATCAACAGTCGGAACTGCTCCTCGATATCGCGGAACTGCGCCAGTGAGACGCCTCCAAGGTTCAGGGTCAATGTGTTGGTTGGCGGATTCACTACTGGCTCCGGTTCGGGCATCGGTTCAGGCTTTTTGCGTAGTGGTGCTGGGAATCAAAATTTTGTTTTGTCATATGCATCTCTAGTGCAGAGGCTGACCCTAGGCTCTTTGATTCCTGCATTCAAGATAAATTATCAAACAGTAACCAATATACATTTCATAATTTTTAAATAGGTATCTATATAACTGCAAAAGTAGATCAATAACATCACAACTTTCAAAGCTTTGAATCACACACTTGCAGCGAGCGGTGACGTCATTGGTCGATGGATGAGGCAATGTCAATGGACAGTGGATAACAACCGGTAGCCTACGATAGATATATCTACTGTGGTTTTAGTGTCCCTTCTTTACAATGTGCATTATCTGGCAGAGGAACGAGCGAACAACGAGGAGTTCTCAAGAATTGGTGGTCTTCAAGTCTTTCAATGAATTTCTAATCTATGCCGATTTTCTCCCAATGTTCCCTCATCATAAAAATTTATTGTAAGTCCGTTTCTTTTAAAACATAGTGACAATATTCTGAGTAGGTATGTAGTTATTTGGAGTTGGGGGTAAATTATAAAATTGTCATTCGTTTTTCTTGTTTTGATATGTTAAACTGACTGAATACGGAAATTGGCGATTTGAACGTTGACGCAAACAACAAAGTAAAAATTTACTGAATATATAGAATATAATGTTTTGACTATCGATCTTAAGAACAAGCTTTATTGATGAGTCTTTCTAATGCACTCCGCGTTCTATTAGACTTTGCTACTTACTCGTATGACCGAATCAGTTTTGTAGTGAAATATATTATCTAATTTAATATAATTCAACTTACAGATCATCTTCACGCTAAATTGGAAGCCCCTTAGAAATTCCATGCCAGGCTTAGATTCGAATCTCACGAACATGCGGTCGACGTCTGTGAATCTATAGCGCCTTTCAGAGTTGAGGCGGTAAGCAAAAACTAGACCTTCTTGGCCCGTTTCGTCAAGACCACCTGGAAAAACACACAAATTAATACCATCATTATCAAAAATGTACTGCAGGGGCCAAGATTCCTCGTATAATAATATGGGTAAAACAGTGGTACATTTATTGATTCTCAGGTGTATTGTATACTGACCTCATGAGTAATGCTGAAGGTATAAAGTGACAATTAGATTCAGTAGAAGAAATAAATGACCAGTTGTAAGGTGTTTTGTTCCTGCGGTGAGCTAGGTTGCCAGAGCTCCATGAGGAGGCGCTATGCTGGTAGTGTGAGAGGATCCAACGGTGTAATACCAAAATGTGCTTTCCAAAGATGGCACAGCGACTTCTCTCAAACCGGATACCCCTGGTGCTGCAAGCGTCTATAGGCTAGGGTAAACGCTTACCATCAGGTGGGCCGTATGCTTTTTTGCTGCCTTTATCACTCATTTTAGCAATGATATAATAGTAATGATCTTACCTGGTTTGACAAGAAGATAGTCTCCCAAAGCACTATTGATAGCGAAATCTGTGATGTTCAGCTCAATGCCTGTACCTTCACCGTCAAATACCCAGTCAATAATATTATTAGTTGGGTATGCGTTGGGGTAATTAGGCGATGTGACAACCACTGGCTCATCAACATTTAGGGTGATATGGACTGGAGCGACATTCTGATCAAAGTCTTCGGATTTGGTATCCAACTCATCTTTGTGAAGTGCAGCGAATTGCTCCGTCAAGTCTTCGAGTTCTGAGCTCGATAAGTCTTTTACGCTCATTTTATCAATGACAACTTTTCCTTCATTATCAGAATCATCTTTAGCTTCTTTCACTTCAACAGATTGATTTTCTTCACTCTCTGGTACATAATTCTTCTCGTCATCAACAAACGCATCGTTTGCATATAATAGTGGCTCTACCTTATTTGGAACTGTTTTTTCTTTGTCATCCTTAGCTGCATCCATAAACAATGAATCGTCGTCAGGGAAAGGCTCATCCTCCAATGCTGTATCAATAGAGTCATCATCGATTTGCTCTTCATCGTCCCTCACCTTATCAATATTTACTTCCGGCTCGAGTTCTTCGGCTGCAGTGTCGTCATCAGGTTTGTCACTGTCATCAAAGATAGAATCTGGCCCATTCTCATAATCGTCTCTGAACGATAAAACCAGGCCCTCTCTGTAAGGTTTGCCATATTTTTCCTCGTAGTCGAGAGCGTTCATGTTAAGAGCATCATTAAACATTTCATCTTTGTAGTTAGATTTACCGTCATCACCATCCTCTTGTAATTTATCGATTGTTTCAAACAATTTATCTAAATCGGAATTTAAGTCAGCGAATACTTTATCAGCTGTGTCTTCATCCTCATCGTTATTGTTTAATACTTCATCATCATTTTCGTCACCTCCTTCAATATCTGACTTACTTTCATCTTCATCGTTGTTTACTTGATTCTTAGTCTCCTCTGCTGCATCATCATCATCTCTTATATTTGTATCATCATTGGAATCATTTTCAATATCTACTAATGTTTTTTTAGATTCTTCAAGAAGTTTACTATCGGTGTCCGTTTCTTCGTTAACTTTTTCGATGCCATTTGTATCTTCATTGTTTTCGAAGCTATTGTTTGTGTCTTCTAAAATCCTTCTTGTTTCTTCAAGAAGTTTCTCATCTATTTGCGATACTTCATCGACTTTCTTCCCTAAATCAATACCCTGTTCTTTGTCTGCTTCTAAAATGGCTTCTGTTTCTTCTAACATTGTCTTTTCATTATCCTTTATTTCTGATAGCGCTGCCTTTTCTTGTACATCTCCCCATAATAATGCATAATCTCTAGCGACTTCGTCTTGATTTCGATCTTCTGGTATATCATCCATTTTCATAGTATCTACTGGATCATCATCGATTTGTTTCTCTAAATCAATACCTTGCTCTTTGTCTTCTTCTAAAATGTCTTGTGTTTCTTGCAATATTTTTTTTTCATCGTCATTTATTTTTGATAACGCCTCCTGTTCTTGTAAATCTCCCCACAGTAATGCGTAATCATTGGCTACTTCATCTTGTTTATTATTTTCTGGAACATCAACAACTTTCTCAGAATTGACTGCTTCATTACCCTCTAAGGTGTCTTCAGCTTCATCAAAATCAACATCGTCGGATGCATTGTCATCAATTGGTTCAACTTGATCGTCATCAGAATCATCTTTATCTTTAGATCTATTATCTTCATACTGATAATCCTCGAGAGGTTCTTCTTCTTTTACAGGTACTTGCCAGTTGTCTTCTTCTTTGTTTTTAAATAGTTGTATTTCCTCATTAACTTTATCATCTGTATCTTTTTCATTAGATGCAATTACTTTTTCATTAGGAATTGGATTTTGATCGGCTAGTGAGTCGTCGTCGTATTCATAGCTCATATAGTCTGGGAATGCGTCGTACGCGGATGCTGAAACAAGAATAGCACGTTTAGAATTTCTGTTAATTAAGATAAAATATTTTCAAGCCTATTAGAATTAGAATAGAATACTTATGTTCATATTATTTGCAGCTAACGGAAGAAGTGGCAATTTATTGAAAATGGTGACAAAACGCCTATGTAACTTTGTGGTTATTAATTGGGACATAATATTTCAACCGATTTTCCTTGAGCTTGCTTAGCTATTTCTGAGAATTTTCAGTCAGTTTAAATTATGAAAGAAATAATTATACAGGGTGGAGTTGGCATATTTTCGAAATCTATGTTGGTTTGGTTTAGTTATGCTAAATAACTTTTCTAGGTAGGACCTTTTATGAGATAAGGATTTTATTTTTTTTGAGAATTTCATGGAATGTCCATCGTATATTTATCTATGATCAACTATAGCATGTTCAGTTTTGTAACATTCCTTTGACTGTTTGGCGATCCGCGCGGGCGAGGAAACAATAGAAATCAATTGTTATTTTTTAACCGCAAGTCAAGGGCAAGCAGTAACCGTAAGCTTGCAAGCAGTAACCGTAGTATTAAACCACCTTTCTGGTTTTGATTTATGACAAGGGCATTGTCTGCTTACATTGTCTCAGCTATAGTTAACCGCTGGTCAAGTGGTCACTGCACACAAAATGTTGCTTTACAGTGACTATACTACAAGTTAATACCTGCATAAAGGTAGGTTTACGCCTAGTAAAGTACTATTCAAGGTAGACGCACACTTATCAGAGCCGAACGCGGCGAAAAAATCGAAGTCAAGGAGGACTCGCACACATATCCGCAACGAAAGAATCGACCGCGCCGAAGAAATCATTTCTTTTTCCTTTACGCCTGTCGCACAATATTTATAAACAACGCGTGTTGCTACGCAACTGATAGAATGCGATGCGATGCGAGCGCCGCATAAGCCGCGCTGAATCTGATGACGTCATCCGAATTCGTCTAGGATTTCTGGGGTTCTTCCAGATTCGGACGATTCGACGCGGGTAAGTGTGCGAGTTTTAATAAGATTTCATATACAGAATTCTAAAATTCGTTTCGTTCGATGCGTTCGGCGCGTTCGGCTCAGATAAGTGTGCGTTCACCTTTATAGTGACTATACTACAAGTTAATACCTGCATAAAGGTAGGTTTACGCCCAGTAAGTAACTATTTAAGGCCGATGTTGAGTGCTAACTCAACATTGTGACGACTGATTATATTATTTGGCGTGGTTGGTTCCACCTATCACGCCGCAGGTGAGTGTGTGCAGGTGGGTGTTTTAAAGAGAGGTAGAGCATAGCGTTTGTTCGCTCAAAGAGCAGCTCGACTGGGGAAGTACCTCCACCTTACAGAATACCGCAGCCAAATAACTTTATGTTGTGTAAAGTTGTGTTCCTGCGCGTGAGTAAGGTTGCCAGAGCTCATAGGGGAGGGGGGATAGGTCGGTAACGCGTGAGCGATGCTTCGTGTGTTGCAATCGTCTATATGGCTACGGTAACCGCTTACCATCAGGCGGGCCGTAAGCTTGTTTATCGACTAAGTTGTATAAAAAAAAAAAAAAAAAAAAAAAAAAAGGTCGTGGGTTCGATTCCCACCCTAGACATGCATTTGTGTGCATGGAAATATCTGCGTGTCCTATCTAGGTGTAATTATGTTAATTAAGTATGTATTTGCGGAAAAAAACTGGTTTCCATAGCATAATTAGGTAACCGTGTGGCGTGTGACGAATGTCCCGATTTTTTCTTTTTTTTCTTAAGAGATCTATTTCGCTTAAAGAGCAGCTCGACTGGGGAAACCACCTTACAGAATACCGCAGACAAATAACTCGTATGTTGTGTTCCTGCGCGTGAGTAAGATCGCCAGAGCTCATTGGGGAAGGGGTCGATATCGATAACGCGTGGTGAGTGATGCTTCGCGCGTGTTGCAAGCATATATGGCTATGGTAACCGCTTACCATCACAAAATGAAAAAATATAATTATATATTTGGTTTGTTCACAACATTTACCGTTTGATACGGGTGGGTACAATAACAACATTTTTTTACAGTAATTTCCGCTACATTATACCTACCTATCTAACATAATAAATGCATCAAATCATCAAATGTCTAATAAGGAAAACCGCTGCAGCTACCGTGTATGGATTTGTAAACTATGACTGTACGTGTACGCCTCATCGATATTATATGAACATATATTTTGTAATTAATTAATTAAAAGGTAAGAAAGTACTTTCGAATGAAATTGACATCTGTCAACCTTTCTCATAACGATTTGTACAAATCGTTGTAAGCTAGTATTAGTACACAAACAACAAACAAATTATAAAACTTGGAAATTTTAAACAAAAAAAACATATGCGGCTTAAAAAAATAAAAAAAAGAAATGCCACCAAAAACATTTTTATGTAAAATGTTGCCAAGACATTTGGCTCGCACTGTTAAAAAGTTATCAGATCTCATGTAGAGCCAAGCTTTTAACTCTACATGCCCTTACTGTACAAGCCCTAACTTCACAAACTCTACACCTTAGTCAAAATATGTGGCTTGGCTGTTTGTTGTTTGTGTACTAATACAAGCTTACACACCAAATTTCTAGGACTTCAGGAAGTACCCTATGAGTTTTGATGATCATCAGTGAGTCAGTGAACCAATCGGGGGTTTTTAGATATTAATAAAATCTAAAGTATATGAACTATGTTATTGAAACTTAATACGTTTAATAAGTTCACTATTGACATCATTTCCCGAGAATTTTGTTTATCTGGTATAATACAAACCCAAGTTATGAGGGTTCAAAAAAACGACGAAGCGCTTCGAGAAAATGTAGGTTGCCCTTGCGCTCGCTTAGCTGTCTTGGCGGGGGCACTCGCTTAGTTTTAAAGACAGAGCGGCCAAGACAAAATATAGCCATGCGGCTGGCGCCACGGACTTAGCCTACTTATATATAAACAGAAGTAGTTACATTGATGCTTCATGTAATGTAGGTAACGGTGTCATATGTCAGACAGAATCATATTCCAAGCTAAGGTCGCATAGTCTCACTCAATTAATAAACATAATTTAATTATTGTAATAAATATCTACTACCGTTTTATATAGCAATGCATTTGTCAAGTGGATTTTTCATGATTAGTAAAAGTGCAAGATTCCAAAAACAGGGTGTTTTTGGAAATTCGATCTTTAAAGGGGATGAAAAGGGGATTTGGTTTGTATGAAAAATCTTATTTAATTAATATTTTAAGGTTTTATAAAAAATCTTTACCTAAAAGAGGGGTCAGGGGTATTGATGTTTGCATTTGAAGAATTAAATTGTATACAACTAGCTTCTGCTCGCGGCTTCGCCCGCGTGGCCTACAGGAAACAAATGACATATTTTTCTACAAAAATAAAAGAAAACAAAACAACTTCATCCCGCTTCGAGGGTGGAATTATTAAAAACACGTATAAATTAATTTTCAATCTTCAGCTTAAATACAAATTATGAACATCCTAACTTCGAAACTGACGGACTTTCATACAAAAATTTCATCCCCTATTTTACCCCCTTAGGGGTGGAATTTCGAAAAACCCTTTCTTAGTTGATCCTACTCTTCACAAAGAATATACCCTCTAAATTTTATATCTCTAGGACCAGCGGTTTAGGCTGTGCGTTGATATATCAGTCAGTCAGTCAGTCAATCAGTCAATCAGTCAATCAGTCAGTCAGGACTTTGAATTTTATATAATTATAGATATTATCAAGCAAACAAGGCAATAATAAAAGCAAACAAATAATACACAGCAAGGTTTCAAGACATATTTCTGTGGTATCTCAAAGTAATAGGTTTTATGCCAAGATGTGGGTAAAACCCTTTCATTGTCACAATAACATTCATCTTACGTCAAATATAATGGCACTGATAACACGTAAAACATTAAAGTATTGACGTTATTGTCGTGAATATTTCCAGGAATCAGCCAGACATTTATAGAAAATTCCTTTGTACTAATTTCTTCAAAAAACCGTGAATCATGATTCTATGAATTTAGGTGAAACACAAAAAGGGGGGTAAATAGGAAGCTAATGCAATTTTGCTAACTTAATTATTTTTTTCGAATTTTTGACATATCCTTCGCTTCTTTGTTTTTGTTAAAACCGTAACTTATCTGGGTATATATATAAAATTCAAAGTCCTGACTGACTGACTGATATATCAACGCACAGCCTAAACCGCTGATCCTAGAGACATAAAATTTAGAGGGCATATTCTTTGTGAAGAGTAGGTATCCACTAAGAAAGGGTTTTTCGAAATTGCACCCCTAAGGGGGTAAAATAGGGGATGAAAGATTGTATGAAAATCCGTCAGTTTCGAAGATAGGGTCTTCAAATTTTGTGTTTGGACTGAAGATTGAAAATTAATTTTTACATGTCTCAGCGTTTTTAATAATTCCACCCTCGAAGCGGGATAAAGTTGTTTTATTTTATTGTTGTAGAAAAATATTATGTCATTTGTTTCCTGTAGACAACGCGGGCTAAGCAGCGAGCAGAAGCTAGTATCGATTTAATCGCATTATAAATGCGAAAGTGAGTTTGTTCGTTACGCCTTCACGCCTGAACTACTCAGCGGATCATCATTAAATTTGGCATGCGGATTGCCTATGGCATGGAGAGGACAAATTTTTATCCCGGGAACGCGGCGCGGGACAGCTAGTAGAGAGATTTCAGAGCTCGTTCTTTGTCCATTACCGTCATATCGGCGTTGTTAAAGATAGGTAAATGATAACGTGTATCAAATTGATTAGCATGCGATACGGTCGTGAATTGCAGATAATAAGACATTGTATCGAATAAGTAAGGAATTTCAGCTATGTATGTATTAAACTTGTTGTCTTCTACTTGTATGTATTAAAATGAGGATAAGCGTAATCGACTGGGGAATTACCTCCACCTTACAGAATACCGCAGTCAAATAACTTTATGTTGTGTTCCTGCGCGTGAGTAAGGTCGCCAGAGCTCATAGGGGAAGAGGGAATGGTTTGTAACGCGAGAGTGATGGACCGTGTGTTTGCAAGCGTCCATATGGGTACGGTAACCGCTTACCATCAGGCGGGCCATACGCTTGTTTACCGGCTTCGTCGTATAAAATAAATGTTTCAGCGTCGTGTTTTGTCTTTTTGGAATCAGTCTCTGGTTAGATCCATACATTGGTTTTTACAAAAAAAGTTACGAAAATTGAAATTTTATTGTTGAAAAAATTTACTTTACTTCACTAGCGACATTTAATATAGTTATCTTGATGAAGTATTTTTTTATTTTTCTGATGGTTTAAAGCAGTTACCGTAGCCTATGGACGCTTGCAACACCAGGGGTATCACTCGCGCGTTGCCGACCTTGCAGAAATCTCTTCACACCCTTATTTTATATAATTTAACACGAGGAAAATGAGTTTTTGGTTTCATTATCTTTTACATATTTAACCGACTTCAAAAAAGGAGTTGGTACTCAATTCAGTTGTACGTTTTTTTTTGTTTTGTTACATCATAACTCCGTGATTTATGAACCGATATGGAAAATTATTTTTTTGTCTGGAAGGGTACACTTACCGTTTGGTCCCATTGTCATCAGATCAGGATTTGATTACTTCTTCGTGTACTTTGAAGTCGGTTTAAGTTTTTTGTAAAACAGTCCAATTATGAATATTGAATTTACTGATAATATATGCAATAAATTTGGAAAATTTGGAAGTTTTCTAATTTATATCACTAGAAGACACAATAGTCAGAAAATCAAAGATCCAACCAAGCCCCATAGGACACAGCAAACATCCAAAAGCATTATAAATCGGCAGACCTGTCAACAAATTCATTTCGACGGTCATATTACAACTAATAGTTTAATATATACTTGTGGCAACCCTTGTCTCACCCCATGCCAACTGCGCCATTAACGAAGTGATTCACGTTGATCGATATTATGTATAGGTATGTATCGATACTATTCGCTGAGACAATTGATCGATAAATTATTAACAACATACATAAACGTCAATTGAATGTTCGAAAACAATTTACACTTGCAGTAATAATAGATATGGCCTTGTGAATTTTGTCGAAAACTAAATATTCCAGTTTTCCCTCCCTTCCTTTAGGGGGATTTTAGGAATAAACCCTTTCCTCGATTGGGTTTCTACCACGAACCGCTTTTAACCCCTTTAATTTTGAAAAACCTGTCCTCAGTCGATGGATGCCTACCCGTGAATGAGGCAGAAGACAGGGTAGGAATAGAAGATCGCCGTAAATGAAACCTTTCCACGTATTCCGACATTACTAGAACCCTCCTAAAGTTTGTCTTATCACCATCCGAGATATTGTCGAGATATTGTTAAAATTCTATGAATTTTCATATCTATATTATGTGTTGAATATATTTTTCATCACAAGCCTTGAGATTCGAATAAAGGTTGTATTCAACCTGATCCTGACATCCCATTTTTACACCAAACCACGACAGAGACAATTTTCAACCGCAAGCATCGGACACAGCGTTTTGCATCCTCATTTATAATGCGGCCAGCCGGGGAGTGGAACTTCCAGAGCCTATGTTCCCTGACTCGTACAATCCAGGGACATTCAAGGCCAGAGTGAATAGGTTTCTTCTGTGTAAGTGTACTCCATCTAGGCTTCGTCTGTGGCTTCGTCTGTGGCTTCGTCATCGACGGTCGGATCGAGCCAAACGCGTATTGTTCAATAATTCACTATGATTAAAGTGTGTTGGTTACCTACTCTAAGAAACGAAGCTTATCTAATTTGGCCATTAATTTTTCCATGAACTAATTTGATAATTTACCGAACTATAAATAACTTGTATCGAGTATTTATCAATTTACAATGTTCATCTTACTATAGCCCATGGGTCCATGCATTTGCCGAGAAGAGCTGGCAATAAACTCAGCAATTACCCTTTTCAAAACAAGCTTAGATTCATTAAATAATACAATCAAAAAATCGCACTTACAACAATTGCGTGCCCCGGCGCGGCGGCAAAATTACAAAGTAGACTGAATAAATATTTAATAAGTAAATAAATAGCAAACTAGCAGACCAGCCGCCACAAGCAGCACCTGTTCACAAGTATGACGCGTGTGGCAGCCATCGCCCTCCTCGCCATATTGGAGGGAAGTGAGCGACCCGTCACACGACGCCGCCGCAAGCAAAGGCCTCAAAGTGAGCATGACTTACTTAGAAATAAAAAAAATATTTAAGGGAAACTATTAAACAGACAATTTTAACTTCAGTAGCTTTGACCTTAATAAGTGCACTAAGCACTAGAGCCTATAATGAATAAAAGACTGACTTGTGTGGAGTAAGCAACCCATTTTTTGCTAAATTCCATTTACGGAAACCTACGGATTATTTATGCTCACAAATTCTGCGGTTTTCCTGCTCAAATTAAAACTACTGTATGGGCTACTCAACATAATTTTTAACTGTTTAAAGTTTTACTTTACAGGTTTTTTTTGCTATTTAGGGCTCTTTCGCAAATAGTGTAATTTTGTCAGAACAAACTGCACATTCCCTATATAATCAAAAGCGCTTAAGAAAACCAACTTCTGATTGATAAATAATTTCGCAATGAGAACTAACCCGTGGAACTAACACAAATAACAAAACACCCAATGTAAACAAGTACTTATTTTCATTATAACTTCTCAGTAACCTACAGATAAGTCATTTTGTGAAATGTTGTTTTCTTAGAATTAGTCTAATGTACAATTAGTAATTTCCAATTAAATCATTCCAAATTTCCAAACCCGACAGCCATTTTGGGAATCATTATAAACTCATCTCTAGTCTCAATTGTAGATTATGTAAAAATAAACATGATGTCAAACACATAGGTTACAAATTCAATTGTTTTTTACTCAAAATATGACTTAAGCATTGAATGACGTTCGAAAATGTGGTCCTCATGGTGCGTCCATGCTTGGCGAACCGAGCACGAGCCGAGCCACGAACGAGCACACTGCGAGCACGATTCGCGTAGCGAGCGCGACTCGCGAGCCTCGAACGAGCGCGATTGTCAGTTTTTTCACGTACAAAGGGATTCGCATCGTGTTCGTTGTAGGCTCGTTCGTGACTCGGCTCGTGCTCGATTCGCGTAGCATAGACGCGCCATAAGAGTGACCACAATCTCACCATGGTAAGTTATGATGTGGCCGAAGGTGGTGCACACACAAAGCCTAGAAGTAACTGGCTCTCAAATGCAGCTGTCGGAACACACCGATAGGTGCTTGGCGACAGATTTTCAACTTGAGGGTGGTAGCCAGCGAGGTGGGTAGTTTCCTCACGATGTCTTCTTTCAAATCTCAAGCTCATTGTAAGATTCGAACCCGTGACCTTCGCCAAGGCATCCAGCGTCACTACCACTGTTCTATCACAGTCTATAAACACTGTGGTTCTATCATGAATTAATAATAACATATCATGACTTCACAACTTTCGATTGAACGGAACATGTCGTTTAAAAATCAATTCTGGATCAAAGTTACCAAGGTCGATTTCTAATTTCCTCCGCGCAACATATAAACACATGTTGATGGTAGGTACCTACGTCATATTTATTTATATTTAATGCATGAGCCAAGCAGTCTGTTCCATCATGGATGCGTTTTATAGCGATTTGAACTTTATAAACGATTGTATAGGGTTGGTTTACTATCGTAGCGGGTCTGGTAGGATTTGGGATTTGAATAGGATAATCGAAGGTCCAGTGAACTTCAGTCACTTTTCTTGTAATGTAATGAATCTAAGTTTGTTTTGAAAAAAGTAAGTATGTAATTGCTGAGTTTATAGCCGGCTCTTCTCAGCAAATGCAACCTTCCAATGTCAATCAGTGGTGTCAAAATTTACAGATTTGACAGTTGTAGTCTACTAATTCTTATAGGTAACTCTACACGCCCTAACTCTACAAGCCCTAACTTCAAAAAGTCTACACACCGTAGTCAAAATATGTGGCTTAATGGCCGTTTTGCTACTACAAGAACTATTGTACCACAGAGAAGTAACGCTCATGTGTCTAGCGAAACGGCCAAGCCACATATTTTGACTACAGTGTGTAGAGTTTGTGAAGTTAGGGCTTGTAGAGTTATAAGCTTGGCTCTACATGAGATCTGATAACTTTATGACAATGCGAGCCATATGGTCTTGTCTTGGCATCATTTTACATGAAAATGGTGGTAGGATTACTTATTTATAGGTATTGACCAAATTACGCGCTATAATTATATTTAATTACCGTACGTATGTACTTTCGGGTGTTGGCTATTTACACGCCACATACCCATTTACCATTGGTCCCTTGGATTTCCCTTTGTTACAAAATATCGTCTACTTTTATGTTACTGGCGGTCCTCCTCGGTTTCACCCGCGTTTCCTATATCCTTCTATAGCCTATGTCCTTCTCCATACCATAGGCTATCTGCATGTCAAATTTCATGATGATCCGTTGAGTATTTGAGACGTGAAGGCGTAACAAAAAAACAAACTCACTTTCGCATTTATAATATTATAGTTAGGATAGTAGGAAGGATTCCCCTTGTAGGTAAAGGATACAGGTATCCTTCAGGCACATTATTTTTACATCTAGTTGTAGACATTAGAGTTGTATTAAGCTTGAGCCCTTTATACTTCTTGCTTCAGCTATATACGTAATGGCCGTTCCAAGATTTGCTTATGACATAAAAACGTCGACCTAATTTTAAAAATGTTGATGTTGAAATAAAAATAAATATTGCAAGAATCGAACTATTCTAGATTACGTTAGTTATTTTAGTGGTTATGCTGTTTATAGTCAATAACAGTCAGCGAAAAGGAATGTTACTAAGTCATAACAGCATTATTAAACAAATATTACATCAACTGTCGGTGTGTGCAGACAGCTGCACTTGAGAGCCAGTTCCTTCTACTAAAATATTTATATATATGTCGAAAAGTTAGATAGTTGGTCGGACTCAGTTGGATTATGATATTATTGTGGTACAAGGGTTGGGTGAAATAGTAGCAACACTGATTTGACTTTAACGTAAATAACAGACTTAATGAGGGTATGCGTAAAAAGTAAGAAAACTGATTTGACTATAACGTGAATAACAAAGTTAATATGGGATGCGACAGTCAGTTTATCACAAGCGCTCGAGCTGAACACATCTCAGTGCACCCGGTTCTGAAGCCTATAATTATTTAAGACTGTACATGCGTGAAGTGAAGTTAAGTGATTATTTAATTGTAATATTACGACAATAAACACATTGGGCCCGTGAAGAGTTTGTTGCGTCGTCGCTTCTTCTCCTCATACGGGACTTTTACGAGCGATGGTATAACCACAGTCTATTAAACCATACAGTCGGTCGACGAAGCCGTCTAGACAGGGCAATCGTGCGGGGTGTGAGGGGCGAGACGCGGGAAAGCCGTTACCGACCTGCGAACAAAACGATGTTAGTAGCTCGGTAAACAGAATTCAGGGCTAACGAGTGTTTGTGTCTGTAATTATTTTATATTAATTTGTTTATTTAAAATGGTGCAAACGACGTGTGCTGTGAGAGACTGCAAGTCTTCATCCTATTTAAATAAAAGTCTGCGTTTTCATCAGCTTCCACACACAGAAGAAAGGTAAATAATGGTTTGTTATCGTAGAGTGCATACAATAATAATTTTATATTTGTCACGTTAATAACGCCAACAAAATGTCCGAATGGCGGACGGTAAAAAATATCTAATAGGTACACATGTATACGTAAACGGCACAGGGCATGAGTGTTTGGAAATCTTTTTTTTTTTTCAATAGTTCTGCTGATGGAGTAGGAGGGTAAGCACTGGAACTCCATAGCGGAACTTCGTATCCTAGCCGTGTTTGGGGTTGTTGGAATGGTCGTGAGATGAACTTTGACCATGTATGGTTTCAGGGTCTGATGATGATGTAGGAGGGTAAGCACTGGAACTCCATAGTGGAACTTCGCATCCTAGCCGTGTTTGGGGTTGTTAGAATTGTCGTGAGATGAACTTTGACCATGTATGGTTTTCAGGGTCTGATGATGGAGTAGGAGGGTAAGCACTAGAACTCCACAGTCGAACATCGTATTCTAGCCATGTTTGGGGTTGTTGGAATTGTCGTGAGATGAACTTTGACCATGTATGGTTTTCAGGGTCTGATGATGGAGTAGTTATTATAATATTGTTTAAAATATAATAATGCTAACAATGTTTTATTGTTATCTGAAATAAATAATAATTTTGTAAATATTGTTTACTTGTGACAACCCTGGCCGTCGCGATACTGTCTAGACGTTGTCGGCATTTTTCACAAGATCAAAGGCGTCGGACGACTGTATGGTTATTAGACTGTGGTATAACGTTGTTTTATTCCTGCACTGCGCCCACCGAATCCTGATACCACTGAACCCTAATAGTGGTCTTCATATCGCTTGGCTGTCGCTGACTCCGACATATATAAAATACTTATACTAAAATATTTATTTATTCTGTTTTAAGCATAGAAGACAATCCTCCTACTCCATGTAGGAGGGTAAGCACTAGAACTCCATAGTAAAACATCGTATTCTAGCCATGTTTGGGGTTGTTGGAATTGTCGTGAGATGAACTTTGACCATGTATGGTTTTCAGGGTCTGATGATGGAGTAGGAGGGTAAGCACTAGAACTCCACAGTCGAACATCGTATTCTAGCCATGTTTGGGGTTGTTGGAATTGTCGTGAGATGAACTTTGACCATGTATGGTTTTCAGGGTCTGATGATGGAGTAGTTATTATAATATTGTTTAAAATATAATAATGCTAACAATGTTTTATTGTTATCTGAAATAAATAATAATTTTGTAAATATTGTTTACTTGTGACAACCCTGGCCGTCGCGATACTGTCTAGACGTTGTCGGCATTTTTCACAAGATCAAAGGCGTCGGACGACTGTATGGTTATTAGACTGTGGTATAACGTTGTTTTATTCCTGCACTGCGCCCACCGAATCCTGATACCACTGAACCCTAATAGTGGTCTTCATATCGCTTGGCTGTCGCTGACTCCGACATATATAAAATACTTATACTAAAATATTTATTTATTCTGTTTTAAGCATAGAAGACAAAAGAAAATATAGACTCTAAAATAGATAACTAAGAAGACAAAATTGTCGCTACACCTCAATGGGGGAAGGGTCGGTAAGCGTTGGTGTTGCCAGGGTTTTGCAAGCGTCCATATGGCTACTATGCTTGGAGCGCTCGTGGTGTAGCATGATAAGCCGTTCTTAATCGATCGGCAAAGTTAAGCTACGTCTGTTGTGGTCGGTACCTGGATGGGTGACCGTCTAGTGGTATTTCAAATCGAGCGTTTCCGTGCTTCGGAAGGCACGTAAAGCCGTTGGTCCCGGTTATCACTTAATTGTGATAGTCGTTAAGCTAGTTGGATGCCTCCTAGGCGGCTTGAAAAATTCCAACAGTAGGTTGACCACTAGCCTACCTCCACCAATCCGCAGTGGGCACGCGTGGTGGAGTATCTGCCCATTCCCTTTCACCCTCATTTGTGA
This sequence comes from Achlya flavicornis, assembly GCA_947623365.1. Taxonomy (NCBI): domain Eukaryota; kingdom Metazoa; phylum Arthropoda; class Insecta; order Lepidoptera; family Drepanidae; genus Achlya; species Achlya flavicornis. Next base: position 546,106 of record OX392491.1, on the reverse strand, counting down.
AAGGAGGCCTGTGCTCAGCAGTGGGACATTATAGGCTGATGATGATGATATGGCTACGGTATCCGCTTACCATCAGGCCAGCCATAGGCTTGGTTACAGACGTAGTTGTACAAAAATAAAACGCCGTCATTTCCGTCCATGAATGATAATGATAGGTATGGTGAACAGGGGCCAATTGGAAGCCCATTATCTCATTTTAAAAGGTAATAAACCACACGAGTATAATACCGGCAGATAAACACAATTACTCTTTATATTTATCATTCATACAGTTCCAAACAAAGAAAGATAACGTACGGTACCTACACATGTTCAATGAGGGACTTGTGTGGTATAGTTTAACTGTTTCCTTTTAAATATTTATCTATAGGTACTTAAAGGAGGGAGAGAAGGAGTAAAAAGTCAACTATTACCAATGAACTATCAGTATTTTTGAGAGAGGAGAGCAGCTCGTCTGGTCACCTTACAGAATACCGCAGCCAATTAACTTTATGTTGTGTAAAGTTGTTCCTGCGCGTGAGTAAGGTCGCCAGAGCTCATAGGGGAGGGGGGAAAGGTCGGTAACGCGTGAGCGATGCTTCTCGTTTTGCAAGCGTCCATATGGCTACGGTAACCGCTTACCATCAGGCGGGCCGTATGCTTGTTTACCGACTTAGTTGTATAAAAACAAAAAAAAAGTGGTGACCTCAGTACGTAATACAGGTCCAGTCTCAGCGTTTGTATGAATCATGGCGAGATCCATACTTGGATTTGTACAAAGAAATACATTTTAAAGAGTTTTGAATCACTTCTAATGTTGAGATTACATTACCATAATACTTTATAAGCCCCGCAAAACATAACAACAACTTAATGGTTTTGGTCGCATGTCGTTGGTAGAATGTCGCATTTTTATCCAGGGAATCTAAAAATATTTTAAACTAGCTCTCCCCGCGGTTTCACCCGCGTTCCCAGGATTAAAATTAGCCTATGTCCTTCTCCATACCATAGGCTATCTGCATGCCTCATGATAATCCGCTGAGGCGTGAAGGCGTAACAAACAAACAAACAAATAAACTCACTTTCGCATTTATAATATTAGTTAGGATGCCTCAAGTTATTCCTTAGGCATTAAGGATCAACAATAATGTCATTTCAACGTCTTTAAAAATCTTCATTTTTTTTTCTTTTTTTTTTATACCACTGAGGTGGCAAACAAGCATACGGCCCGCCTGATGGTAAGCAGTTACCGTAGCCTATGGACGCTTGCAACACCAGGGGTATCACTCGCGCGTTGCCGACACTGAAGAAACCTCTTCACACCCTTTTTGAAGAACCCCATGCTGTACTCCATTGGGAAAACCACGGCGGGGAGAGTCCGAGTCCGTTCCACAGTCCGAGCGTCCGCGGAAGAAAACTGCTTTTAGCCCGTACAGTTCGAAACAGTTCTGGTTTCAATGTGTGTGGATGGTTCGTCTCGCCATGATTCTTTGCGTCCGTCGGTCTTTTAATGAATTTCGCTCAACGCCGTTTAAAATCAGAACCGTTTCGTTATCACTTTAAACTGCAGTGTTAAAATTGTCAGTGATGTGGCCATGATGTGGCCGACCAACGGTTAGGTTCACGGTCAAGGACAGTGGGCATACAACTTTAACCGCGGTGTTCGGTAGCGTTTTGATGTTGGTTTCATAAATTTCTCCATGGAAAATCTACATCTATATTGACCCATGATTCACAAATACTACAGGCACACTGGGGCCTAGATAATATAATTTGGATCGATGAAAAACGATCTACTTTTTTAGAGATTGAAATTTTAAATAGTCTCCCGTCATTTTTATCGTTATAACAAATTGACATCCATTTTATCTAGAGAGCGACCTGAAGCTTTGCGCATGAAACTATTTATAATGGTTTTGAATGACTTGGGGATAATTGATCCTGGTGTGTACGAATCTACTAGCATATTGGCCTGTAATACTACAGCAGGCAGTTGGGCTTTGTAGGCGACGCATACGAACGGGCAAAGGGTTGGTGACGTCGTCAAGACACGCATCCGTACGTTGCGAGCCACGGTAGCTGTGAATAATCCTCCTATATACATATCTTCATGCAAAGTAAAGGTAATTAGGCCAGGGCAGATAGAACGGGTTTGACAAGTTTCCGGTAGGTATAAAATGTATTCAAAATGGAACCACTTCATGCAAAAGTTTGGGGACAACATTTCAAAATATATGGCGCAAGAATATTGATGGACTAAGACTATAACAGGTTCATGACTTTAGCTTCTGGTGTCTTCTTTCCTGAAGATACTATTGCAGAGGAAATATGTATCGTAAGACAATTAGTTCTAGAAATATATTATCCTGTTTGTGCAGGCTCAAGTTTGTAGTGACTCAAACCATAGAGTAAAGAAATCATCCGCAAACGTAATTCCCGACTTGGTATTTTATTCCTTTGTCTTATGAGGGACTTTCAAGTGACTGATTTTTTACTTTTTTCAGTTCCCTGAAACTTTATTCCTGTAAGTGTTGGAACGAAGGTTGTCCTCATTCTTTATATTATTTTTCTTTATATTATTAGTTTCTATGGGCCAGGACAATTAATATATTATTTCCTGTTGGGATCTTTGCCGGTGATAAACAGCGGCATGTTCGAGGATTTTTTAATATAGGTACCTACCTAAATTGTATTAATGTTTGTTTAATTATAATTTTGACAATAAACAATTTACTGTCAAAGGTTTGAAAATTAGACAGAGATGGTGTCACCGCCACTTAGTACGAATATGGACTTTCGGTGAAGATAATAAGAATGATTTTATATATCCTGGGGCTGTCTTCACAGGTATACAGGCAACTCGACCCAAATTAATCTCATTCCATGGCACGAGTCGCCCCAGTCTCTTGGGAAACTTGATCCACTGTCGATTCGAGGAAGAACTATGGTATTTTTAGTATTTACTGATAATTACAAACATCTTTGATGAAACTAAAAATATCTTGCACACAGCTATCTAATCTCAGACCAAGTAGTTTGTATTACGGGAATCAGATAACTGCCACCACATGTATAATATTATAGGTAACATAGTGTAAGAAATTCTGTAAAATCTTTCTCAAAGGAAACTACTTTATCCCAGAGTGTTATAGGCTACTTTTCATACTCGGAACGCGGGTGAAACCGCGGGAGACAGCTATAATATTCATGCACACATTGTATGCCGTGGTACTTATAAAGGAAGAAAATTTTATAAAGTTGTGCCATTGTTGTTCTAAGAATATTTGTTGTTATTATTGTTACCTAGAAGTAATAGTAGTAGACAATAACCTAGTTTTATTATGAAGGAAAATGAGGATGATTTTTATGCATCATCATCATCATCATCATCAGCCTGATTCGTAGTCATCAGCCTATAATGTCCCACTGCTGAGCACAGGCCTCCTTTACAAATAAGGATGAAAGGGAATGGGCAGATACCTACTCCACCACGAGTGCCCACTGCGGATCGGAGGTAGGCAGTGGTCAACTGTTGGAGTTGTCAAGCCGCCTAGAAGGCCTCCAACTAGCCACAATTAAGTGATAACCGGGACCAACGGCTTTACGTGCTTTCCGAAGCACGGAAACGCTCGATTTGAAATACCACTAGGCGGTTACCCATCCACGTACCGACCACGATGGTGGTAGCTTAACTTGCCGATTAAGAACGGCTTATCATGCTACACCACGAGCGCTTCACGCATACCTAAATCAAACCAATCTTGTATGCATACCTAAATCTTTTTTAGGGTTCCGTAGCCAAATGGCAAAAAACGGAACCCTTATAGATTCGTCATGTCTGTCTGTCTGTCTGTCTGTCCGTATGTCACAGCCATTTATTTCCGAAACTATAAGAACTATAATGTTGAAACTTGGTAAGTGTATTCTGTGAACCGCATTAAGATTTTCACACAAAAATAGAAAAAAACAATAAATTTTGGGGCTTCCCCATACTTAGAACTGAAACTCAAAATTTTTTTTTTCATTAAACCCATAAGTGTGGGGTGTCTATGGATAGGTCTTCAAAAATGATATTGAGGTTTCTAATATCATTTTTTTCTAAACTGAATAGTTTGCGCGAGATACACTTCCAAAGTGGTAAAATGTGTGTCCCCCCCCCCTGTAACTTAAAATAAGAGAATGATAAATCTATAAAAAATATATGATGTACATTACGGTGCAAACTTCCACCGAAAATTGGTTTGAACGAGATCTAGTAAGTAGTTTTTTTTTAATACGTCATAAATTGAAATTAATATCAAATACTCAGGTCTATACTACCATTTACTTATATACCTACAGGTTTGTACGGAACCCTCGGTGCGTGAGTCTGACTCGCACTTGGCCGGTTTTTTTTTATAAGTCCATACTCCGTAAATTTTCAAAGTAGACTTGGATGAAGTCGCGGGAAGTCCATAGTCAATTCTAAAGACAGTATTGGTATGTACATAAGGGCACGGCTATCTTTGCCAGAAGTGACCAACATGTTTATCGTGCGTTGCGTGCCAAATATTTAGTTTGAGAATGTTTTACGTATTTAAATTTAGTAAGTATAGATAAACTATAATAATAAATAAATAAATATTTTATTGCCAGAACAGATTTACAATGTATAGATAAAAATAACATAAGAACACTTTAACTAGACAGTAATTTGACACAGGTTACTGGCAAGGCCCAAACTAAGCATGATAACATGCTTGTATCTTGGGACTTAGAGTGCGATTTTATAACTAAGATTTTAACAAATAAAACAGTGAGTTTGGTGATAAATTGACAATAAAATGAACTGTAAAAATAAAAATGACACAAATAATTAGTAAAAATATATACCTATAAAAAGTTTATATAAAGACGGGCAGGAATGCAGAATCTACGAGGATGGTTGTGTGAGTGAATAGGGTGTGAAAGGGTTTGTATGTGGGTGTGTGTGTTAGTGAGGATATGTATGTATGTGAAACTATGTGTATGTTCGAAAATATTTGTATGAGTGAGTGTACAGAGCAATTATAGTTCCAAAAAGATCATCAAATTTCTTTTCTGATTTTCTGAGATTTTCTGTTTCGTCGTAAGAAAGTGTCAGGAGCCATTCTTTGATGACTTTTCGACACCTGAAGGTTGTGGTATTTTTAATGTCACACGAGTTGCATACCTTGTTGTAAGTGTTAGGGAGAGAAAAATAGGGACTACGGACAGCCATTTGGGATGTGACCTTCGGTACTGGGACTCTGTATACTCTTCTATCCATAAACCTGTTGTATTCTGGGTGGAGCTTTATACTGGAGTGAGTATTTACAGTAGCAGACAAAACAAATAGTTGCCGTACACGTAGAACCTTGAAATCCTTATATAAGTCGTCGGTAGGGAATCGGAAGGGCTATTTCAGAATAACTTTTAAGATCGCGCGCTGCGCCCGTTCCAGTTGGATCAGGTGAGACTTCCCGGCGCTTCCCCATACCGGTATACAGTACTGGATTATAGATTGGCATAGGGCCAGATACACCTGCCTAAGGATATCAGGAGGAGTACAGTCACGCAGTCTTTTCATAATGTAGATTAGGCTTCTCACTCTACCAGCCAAAGCTCTAATTTGTTCTTTGTAATTCAAGTTTTCGTCTATCACCAACCCCAGATATTTGATAGAATTAACGCGATCAATGTGGTCACATCCGCAAACTGACTGGTTTGTAATATCACAACATGTTTGATGAATTTTTAGAACTTGGCCAAGGGAAGGGCTATTTGCCTTAGTTTTAGAGAAGGCTATATACTTCGTCTTTTTTACATTTAAGGTGAGAAGGTTCTTGTCGAGTGCATCCTGAACTAGAGATAGACCAACTTCGGCGAATTGATAGGCTTGTTCCCAAGTATTCCCATGAAACACCAAGGCGGTGTCGTCTGCGTAAGCTATTATTTCAGCATTTTCCAACGGTAGGTTCAAGATGTCATCAATGTAGAGAAGAAAAAGCGATGGTCCAAGGATGCTGCCTTGTGGAACACCGAAGTCTATGGTTGTGTGGTTACTAAAGTCACCTTGAATTTTGACACATTGCTTTCGATTCCCTAGGTAGCTAGCAAACCAATTGAGAGCTGAACCTCGTATTCCAGCACATTCTAACTTTTTGATGAGTAGCCCGACCGAAATCGTATCGAAAGCTTTGGCTAGATCGATAAAAACGCCGATGCAACAATCACCATTATCAATATGAGAGGATACTGTATTAGAAAGCAGAGTTGCAGCGTCCTCTGTTGATAAGCCCTTCCTAAAACCGAACTGGCGTCCTGATAAAAGTGAGTTTTTCTCTAGGAATGGAACTAACCTGTTACTGACAACCTTCTCGAGAACTTTAGAGATGATGCTTAACAAAGCAATGGGTCTGTAGTTGTCGGGTAGGTCTTTTGGACCATTTTTGTGAATAGGAGATACCGCAGCGATCTTCCAACATTCAGGGAAAGTACCTGACTCAAAACTTAAATTAAATATATGTGACAGTGGAGCTGCCAATGCCTGTGTTGTTTTTTTAATTAGGGAAGCTGTTATGTTGTCCATGCCAGGTGCGCTACTACTTTTTAAGTTGGAGAAGATACTAATAATTTCGTTAGAATCAGTGGGATACAGAAAAAAAGAATCTAATATGGAGTGGCGAGATGTGTAAGCTTTGATTAAAGAAGCTTCTGTATTATTGGTTTTAGCAATTATTTTATTTGCCAGCTTCTGCCCGGCCAAAGCAAAGTGTTGGTTACAACTATCCAAGGTGTCTTTGATGTTGCCACAATTTTCCAAAAGCTTACAAGAGTCATTAGTATTATTAGAGGTCTGACATATGATTTTGATGGTTTTCCAAAGCGATTTAGGGTTTCCACTATTCTCTAAAATAAGATTTCGGTTGTATTCGGATTTTAATTTCTTTATGAGCCTATTACAGAAATTCCTGTATCTAGTATATATATGGCGACGCTCTGCATCATCAGGGTGTAATTTTGATTCGCGGTGAAGTTTATCCCTAAAACTAAACTGCACTAAAAAAGTCCTAAATTATTACTAGTGAATGCTCAATAGTCGAAATTCTTCTTTCTTCTTTTTTATTAATTCGAACTAAAATTGTAACTTGCTGCACTCCTCAGGGCCGCATTAACCATGTCGGGGCCTCTAGGCCACAATTCTCGGGGCCCCTTTACCATTTTCTAACTTCCTAAAATACAGACTTCCTACAAAAAAAAATATTCTGGGTGCGCGTGGCCCCTAGCCACAGCAGAAAGATAATGAAACATACTAAAGAAATATTAATTAATGTTTTTATTGAATAAAATAATAGCATCAAAAGTGTCAAATATCTAAATTACTGAGGATAAAACGTCACACACAACACATAAGTACCTAATTACAATATCCTTATTTATTCCATTAATTAATAATTCTCATTGTTTTAGTTTTTATCAACATAGTAACTATAAATACAACTAGGTACCTACTTGCGTGCCTTTCACCACGATTGGTAATGCCGTTGAGGTGACATATAAACAAACTAACTCACTTTCATATTCATATTAGTAGGATTAATTAGTAATATACAATGATAAAGATACTTAATCATGTTGTTTTCTTTTTATTGATTATATATATATATTTTAATTGATGATATTGTTTTTTTTTTAGAAAACTATATTAGTTGATTGAGTTTACTTGGTTAAAAATAAAGTACAGTCATTAACGATGTTTGTTGTTCAGAATGTATTATTTATCTTTTGATTTATTGAAAAGATTTTTGAATAGTAGGTATGTTAAGCTGCGTCAATAAGAAATATCGCGGAATTTTATACAAAAATAAATTTAGTCTTAAAATTAAATTTACTTACACTAAAAAGAATAAAATTAAGTAATAACGTAACAAAATAGTATATTTGTAAAACGTTTATCAATATAAAAAAAACTAAATCTTCCCCTAACCCTTGCTTAGCTTTATTGTTACTCGCCGACCGCCTTGCTACCTACCCCTGATACGAACAGTAAACACGTCGTGTTATTACAACATGAAAGGGATTTATGAATAATAATTATAACTAGTGGTCACCCATTGGTCGTAATAATAATTTTAAAAAAAGTTGAAAAGGTTTAAAAAAGTTTGAAAAAATTAAGCTGTCTGCATTCCTTCTCCATATAAACTTTAACTATGCCAAATCTCAGACTCCTCTAAAATAAAGCAGCTAAAATAATTTGATTTTGACAATAATTTTTACAAAAAACTTAAACCGACTTCAAAGTACACTAAGAAGTAATCAAATCCTGATCTGATGACAATGGGACCAAACGGGAAGTGTACCCTTCCAGACAAAAAATAATTTTCCAAATCGGTTAAGAAATGACGGAGTTGTGAGGTAACAAACATAAAAAAAATATACAACCGAATTGAGAACATCCTCCTTTTTTGAAGTCGGTTAAGAAGGGTACAAAGGTTTCTTTTCACGTTTGATTATATGCATAAATAATAATGACTTATTTAGATAACAAGAACTAAACTGGCATAATAACAAATATGGCACTGTTTCCTTAAAATAACGACTTATTATAATTTCAGGTGTTTCTCGGCATCAATAAGTACTAAGAAGGGAAATGGTCAAGTCATCTCAATGACAGTTATTTCTAAAATACTTATAAAAGTTCATTTAAGTATAGACTTTTTGGTGGACCTACTTGTTACACTAAAACGGTCACTGCGCAGCTCCCTTTAGTCACAGTGCAATGATTTTTTGTTTGAAATCTTTCTGAAGGAAGATTCTATGCAACTGAGAAAGCTGCATCAAAATCCGTGCACTGGTTCTCGAGTTATAAGCATTAAGGAACATATTGCGTTTTATTTTGCGGATGAGGATAAGAAAATATTTATTATGTACGCTACAAAATTAGGAGCGAATTACGTATATTTTGCTACAAGTAGCAACGTATACCTACGTTACTTAGTAGTATTACGTTGTTTTAAACTTAACTGATTGAATTTGTTTTAATTTGTTTTTCTGATACAAAAATAATAGCTGATTGCAATAATGACGTTCTTTCTTTATAATAAGAAGAATTAAAATAAATTGAGGAGATACGTCATGCAGAATTCATGTTTATTGAAATAATATCAACCAAAGATATTCGTTTCGAAGTACTACGCAACAAACAAATTGATAACATTCAAACGACATATTTAGACTTAGCACCCTTTCTACGAAACGATAGCATCACACAACTTATCACGATAGTATGGAGCACTTTATAAAATGATAATATTCAAATATACTTAATAATATATCGCCTTCTCTTTCATCAATAACCCAATATAAAACAATTGACACTCAATTTGGTTCACCAATAAGTAAAATGTAAATCACCTGTGCTCGAGACGAACGCAGCTCCAAGAACAAATAAACAAATCCACTTATAGTTCATTTTGTAATCACTTGTAACATTTCTTTCAGTAATATTATGTTTGTTATTTTCGTTCGCGACGATTTGAAATGCGTCCGTCCGCGTGGGCTGCGCGTGAGTTGTGTGAGCCGGCCGTACTGCGAATAACTAATCACTAGGTTCGAGCGAACCGAACCAAGCTTCTTCGATCAACAATCGAGAGAGCGAAACGACTGTACGTTTTGTTTGTTCGACATTCTATGCATACAGTGTCCCCGCATGTAATAATGAAATTTAAAGGATGGTTTATACATGTAATTTTATAAACAAAATTACCCCAGTGGGGTGGTCTACTCCTTCAGCAAAAAACTATATTTTTTATTACATACCCTTTTTCGATAAATAAGGACCTAAGTCTCACAAGACGTTATTATTGTTGTTGTACAAAAATGTATGTGCCTTTCTTTTTGCATGCCGGAAACGGTAATGTGTTGGAACCCAATATTGTACCCACTTTAAGCAAATAAATTAATTTGAATAAAATACTAAGGCGTGTATTTTTTTAATGCTTTCATTTATTAACGATCGAATTATCCTAAGATCGATATACGAATTACAGCTCTATGGAAGTTATTTTAAGATCTATAAGATATCTGCGCAAGCGCGGTATCCCATTAAAACATATTTAGTGATGAAACCCATTCGGGTGGTCTTGTTTGTAAAATTATGTGTATAAACCACCCTTAATGTTTTATTACTACTTGCCACTCTTCTTCTTCTTCTTATTTTTAATTTTGGCAACCAAGCCCAAATTAGGGCTCATTTCTGCCAGTGTCGAGTTATATTATAGTTTTCAGTCACAATAAATCACTTCACATTATAGTCCTCAGTCAGTCACCGTCCATAAAAGTCATGTTTTACTACAATGGTGGTCATTGTACTAAAACTCTACATGGACATTTTGAGACAACTTGAAAAGTCACGATACACATAATTCATTTCATTTCACTTCACTGGTGCACATGGATGATCTTTATTGGGTAAAATACCACCAAAAATACACAATAAAACTCAAAATACACAAATTTATGAAAATAAAAATGAAAATGCTACGTCACTCTGCAAGTTCCCGCCAAAAAGTCTACTTGCCACTCTTCTTCTTCTTATTTTTAATTTTGGCAACCAAGCCCAAATTAGGGCTCATTTCTGCCAGTGTCGAGTTATATTATAGTTTCCAGTCACCATAAATCACTTCACATTATAGTCCTCAGTCAGTCACCGTCCATAAGTCATGTTTTACTACAATGGTGGTCACTGTAGTAAAACTCTACACGGAAATTTTGAGACAACTTGAAAAGTCACTATACACATAATTCATTTCATTTCACTTCACTGGTGCACATGGATGATCTTTATTGGGTAAAATACCACCAAAAATACACAATAAAACTCAAAATACACAAATTTATGAAAATAAAAATGAAAATGCTACGTCACTCTGCAAGTTCCCGCCAAAAAGTCTACTTGCCACTCATTGTACTTTGTAGGCGTTCAGTGTTGCCAGTTTGGATATTTTTATGAATTACTAGTAGGTTTTTGTGGGATCTTGATTATCTCAAATATTTGCTATAAACACGATTAATTAACAATGTTTCCAATTATTTTTTCTACAGCCTTTCTGTTTTCGTTTAGAAAGTAAATTATAAAAAACTGCACTAGTTCCTTTTTGCAACTATGGTACCTGTGTGATGGCAATGTAAGGCTAATCTCAGAAACTACTTCGGGGATTTTCATTCGTTTATCAGACTGATTCACGAGGAAGTTTTTTTTATTTATTATTGCACAATCTAGACACAATAATTATAGCCAGGGCCGTCTTTTACCTATTTGAGGCCTTGGGTAATGCACTTTAGGATAATGGGGCCCCCTATTTCGCTTTGAGATAAGATGAATTATCAGTCAATGTCTTCAAGCACATAAATATGTATATAATCGTTATCGGTTATAGGCTGGTGATCTGGCAGGAACTAGCGTAGGGTAGGGGCCCCATCAATTGCGGGGCCCTGGGCATTTGCCCAGACTGCCAAGTGGAGGTGATGGGCATGAGTATAGCTAATCTTAACTAATTATTAGTAATAAAAACCCTGTTAAGGTGTGGTGATAGCTTATTAATAATTTATGTACTTATAATGCAGGGAGCATAAGTAATTTATAGAGAATTTTTGAGATTTGTGAAATATGTAGAGAGGTAGAGAAAAGTGCCAGCCGCAGTTGTATTTTACTAAAATCATCATCACTACCTGTGTCACTACATAGTACAAAATGAAGTCTCTTTCCGCGTCTGTCTGTTTATCCGCTAACTCCTTCAACCACGGATTTTGATCAGGCCTGCGACAGCTTTAGTTCCAAAAAATACGTCATTGCGCCACTGTCGCTATTTTTGGCGGCCATGTTTTTTGGCAGCCATTTTGCCTGTCGGTAATGTCAAATTATGACCTTGATGAATTTACGTCATTCGTGTCGAAGCTAGTGTATGTGCCGGTTATAATATTCTCCTCGCTTTATTGCTTGAGTTGAGTTTATTATAATTCCAAGTCTATCCTTGCTCGAACCGAATCCTACCGTGCGGTGCTCAGGTGCTTTGGTCTGTGACTATGGCTCCTATTAAGTGCTGTGTCGTCGGTTGTTCTTCAACCAACGAAACTCATCGCCTTTATAATTTACCAAAGGACGATAAACTTAGGTCTTTGTGGCTGTCGTTTTTGGTGCCAGTGAATTCTGAACTTCTTGGTCTATCAAAAGATCAGTTAGTGAATAAGCGGGTATGCCAGAAACACTTCGATAGATACCAACTGGATGACAAGGGAAATCGTCTCAAAGATGGTTATCCATGTCTATTTTCTAGTAAAGAAATCGAGCATGGGGTGCCTTTATCTGGTAAGTACATTAGCCTTGAAATGTACGCTTTTTAAATGTAATGTGACTGGCTAAATTCTCCAATGACTCTTGCAAAACTCTAATTTTCAAAATGGGACATGAATTAGGCAGCAGTAGAAGACTGCAAGTAGTCCTACTCAAGTCTTTCTTTGGGCACCTACTTTGTTATCGAAACAAATCTTGGATTTTATTATTAGTTTTCGGTGGATGAATTAAATCTTTAATGTATCAGTTAGCAGACACATCTTTATGTAATTCAATTTGGTAATTTTCAGATGATGATCACTTAACTGATCATAACTACTATAGTAATATGGAAGTCATCGAGGACATTTTGGAAAATCCAGCTGGTGCCCTAGGTAATTAATATATTTTAATTTTTTCGATACCTAAACTATATTTTTCAGGATCCGTACCCTAAGAGTATCAACGGAACCCTGTTACTAAGACTCCACTGTCAGTCCACCTGTAAGTGGGCTGTATCTCATGAACTATAATAGGTAGACAATTTAAATTTTCACATTATGTGTGTTTCTATTGCTTTTATAACAACAAATAAAAAAAATGAAATAAACTTAAAGGGGGACCCCCACAAGAAACGGCTTTATGAAACCCTTTGTGTGTGACCCTACTTGCACTTGGCCGGTCTTTATATCACTGGTAGCAAACATACAGTATACAGCCTGTATGATGTTAAACAGTTATAGTAGCCTTTATACATTCCTGTGATATAATGTATGTTCTATTTTCTGATATACCCTCTTTCTTTTTAGAACATTCATATTCAAGACAAGCCACAAATGTTCCTGTGACAACATTTCCAAATACTGGTAATTATATTTATAGTTTGTTTCATCATCATCATCAGCCTATAATGTCCCACTGCTGAGTACAGGCCTCCTTTCAAAAATGAGGGTGAAAAGGAATGGTCAGATACTCCACCACGCGTGCCCACTGCGGATTGGTGGAGGTAGGCTAGTGGTCAACCTACTGTTAGAGTTTTCTTAATGACTATCACAATTAAGTGATAACCAGGACCAACGGCTTTAAATAATAAAAATAAAATGCATTTATTCTCAGACAACAGGGTCCATAGATTGTTAGTAAATAGATACACAAATCTTAAGAGCTATGTTAGTACAAATTTAAAACATGACAACAACAGAAAAAAAGACAGCTTGTTTATGAAGCTTTACATGCCTTCCGAAGCATGGAAACACTCAATCTGTAATACCACTAGGAGGTAACCCATCCAGTGGTAGCTTAACTTTGATTGGTTAAGAATTAGCCATTCTTAGGTTTCCTTCAGCCATAATCAATAAACATAGGTATATCCATAAACTTCATAGTGAAATAAATGGATATCAATCTTCCTTTTTCATATCTCCTGGTATAATAAATCATTATGTTTTATTTTCAGAGGTTACTACTTCTTTCAATATCTTGGAAGCAAGTGAAACACCATCAACAAGCAGATGTGACAAACCATCACATAACATACATCTCAACACCTTGGAATCCCAAAGTGAGTGGTTGCTGTAGCTACAAAGTTATAAAATATTCTGTAATTTTTCTTTTTTAGGGTTCCATACTTGAAGGGTTCCATACGGGACCCTATTCCTAAGACCGCTGCCTGTCAGTGGGCTGTGTTTCATGAACGGTAATAGGTAGACTACTGAAATTATGACCCTCCGTGTGCGAGTTCCATTCGCACTTGGCCGGTTTTTTATGTTATCCAGGGACATTCCTCGCACACTACTATCTGATACCAAACTAAGCAGAGCTTGTACTATGGAGCCAAGACAACTGATATACTACATAATACAATTTTTTTGCCAGAAGTCAATGGGAAGAGGGGAGAATGTTCAGCAAGGCGTGGGTCTCCCTAGGTATTGCAAGCGTCTATAGGCTACGGTAACCGCTTACCATCAAGCGGGCCGTAAGCCTGTTTGCTGTCTCTGTTGTATAAAAAATATAGTAATATTTTGTTGTTTTTAGCAGCAACACTGATGCAGCCTGCTACACGGAAAATACACCAAAGGAAACGTAAAACAGAGTGTACAGGTAAGATATTTTTACCCGATTTTATGACACCACCTACATCCCATTGATCTGGTTTTTATCAATCTCATGGTATTTTCCCTAACAAACTATTATAATATCTCTAAAAAGGTCCCCATTTCGAGAGCATTCAGCAGCAGCATAGACATCCATACTAATATTATAAATGCGAAAGTAAGTCTGTATGTTTGTTTGTTACGCGTTCATAAGTGCCTTATCAGGGCCTAAATTGAATAAATACTATTTGATTTGATTGAACATGAGATTCCTAATTTAATTAAATTAACATCATTATCATTATCAGGAAATATATATACATGTATGTTGCAAATTGTTTTCAGTTCCGAGGTCTTTGGGGAAGGTTACCGATAAATGCAGATGCTTTATTACAAAAATGAAGAAATTGGCATTAGAAAATAGAAAATCGTCCTCAAATACGTTTTCGAAACGATACAGTAATGCGAAAGAATTAAATGGCAAAATTGATTTTGTATCAAATTTGAAGAAACTGACACCACATGCACAGAATTTTTTGCTTATGCAGCTAAAGTTAGCTGGAAAAAAGAAAATGGCTGCACGTTTTACTGTTCAAGAAAAATTACTCTCTTTGTCATTGATGAAAGAAAGTCCAAAAGGCTATAGACTCCTCCAAAAAATTTTTCGATTGCCTACCAAAAGGACTTTAAACAGATTATCTGAAAATATTTATTTTACGACTGGTATAAATAAATCAATTTTCAACCTAATAGAGGAAAAGACACGCAGCTGGGAAACAAAGTCAAAACTTTGTTCAATAGTTTTTGATGAAGTTGCCTTATCACCCCATCTGAACTTTGTGGAAAGTAAAGATGAGATACAAGGATTTGTAGACATCGCTAACCAAACATGGTATAAATTTTGTGACCATGCTTTAGTCATCATGGTACGAGGCGTATGTTCTTCGTGGCGCCAACCACTAGCCTACTACTTTTGTGAGGGCACAATTCCAACAGAAGGATTGGCAAAAATTTTGAAAGACGTTGTTTATTACGTCAAAAAAGCTGGTTTAATCCCAATTGCTCTAGTTTGTGATCAAGGCCAAACATTTCGCAAAACATTAAAAACTTTAAAAATGGACACTGATCGTCAAAGAATATTAAGAGGACAGAACAATGGTAAGTTTATGTCACTTATTTCCTTATTTTGGGTTCCCGTTGACCTCATGAATAATGAAATTTGGTAAGAAACCAATGTCTTATAACACAAGTAAGGTAAAAATCCTAAAACTGTAAATTGTCTAACTGTTCCCTCGGTTTACCCACATTCCCGGGATAAAGAGCCTATAATACTCGGGGATAATTTAGCTTCCTATTAGTGAAAGAATTTTTCGAATCCGACTAGTAGTTCTAGAGATTAGCCCATTTAAAAAAAAAAAAAAGAGATGAACAAAAATCTCTTCCGATTTATTATATAGATATAGATTAGTCATTAAAACTTTTCTATTTTATTTCAGATAACACTATATGTGTAAGTGGACAGGACTTGTACATAATTCATGATCCTCCTCACTTACTGAAATCTATAAGAAATAATTTATTAACTAAGGACATGATCTTCAGAGGACAAGTAGCATCCTGGAGGGATATTGAAACGATATATAGTTTAGACTGCCAGCTCGGACATACACGAATGCTACCAAAACTGACAGAGCATCATGTGGTGGGAGACAAAATCAAAAAGATGAAAGTCAGTGTAGCTGCACAAGTACTGAGTGCAAGAACCAGTGCTATGCTAAAATACACCGCAGCAGTCAGTAAGTTATCTTTTGTATTTTTTTATATGGCTGAAGGCTGACAAGCAGGATTGCCATTCACCTCATATTAAGTGGCTACTGGCACCTATGAACATAAGCGATACTGGAGGGACTGCCAATGTGTTGGCGACCTGTACTAAACCTAGAAGACCTACTGGCACTCAAATGCTACTGAGATACTTCTATTTTTATTTAATAGTGACTTAAAGAAAGCTCTCAAAAATGTATTTCACTCAGTCATAATAAGTTTACAATGATAACTATTGTCTTTATTTAATTTCCTTTCGTTTCTTTCAGGTGGCCTTCATAGTGGCGAAAAAGTAAGCGATACAATGCAGACGACTGGAGTAGCTGTTGAATTCTTTGATAAATTGTTCGACAGCTGTAATGGTTCACGTAGAACTAATTGTCGAGGAAAATTGCGTGGACCAGTAAAAAAAAAATCTGAACATGTCCAATTTTGGCAAGATGCTTTGAAAGTAATAGAGGATATTCGTTTTATGGACAAAAGCAGCAAAAGAGCCCTAAGATACAATAAAAGTTATTTGGTGAGGGTGCCATGTTTAGAAGGTTGGGCGACAACCCTAAAAAGTTTTATTGGGGTTACCAAATTATTGTTAGAAAAATATAAAATAGATTACTTCTACACGAGAAATATAAACCAAGATCCACTAGAAAACTTTTTTGGCAGGATTAGAGCATTAAATTATAGAAATGTGAACCCTGATTCTTATACATTCACTAATGCATTTAAATCATTATTGATTTCAAATTTTATGGGCCCACATTCAATGTATTCAAATTGTGAGGAGGATTCAGGCGATGTATTGATAGACTTTTACAGTCTTTTTAACAAAGATATGGAAGCTGACAAGGAGAATACTCCTCACAATTATGAAAGTCCAACGAATTCAGTGGGTGGCGGGTCGAATAAGGATGATAATCTCTATAATCAAACTGTAACAGAAAGGGTTAGGGTTCACAGTTCAGCATATACAGCTGGTTACATTTGTAGAAAAATGCGTAAAAATATATCCTGCCAGATATGTATACAAACTTTTACTACAACCAATGTGGAAAATTTTCATACTTGGATCTCATTCAGAGAATATAAAACTCTAAAAAACAATAATTTGGCTTACCCTACGAAAGCTTTTTTATTAATGTACAGGGATTGTGCTGACCTTATACACAGTTATCTTAACATATTCGCGCCTAAGAAATATATATTTTCACAAGTAAAAAGCATATTAATAAATAAAATAAATCTAAAGGGGCTCGGCTGTGAAAGTCATAAATTACATGTCCAGGACGAATTTACCAAACTAGTAGCGCGTCTACATATACATAATTGGTGTAACATAATCAATAAAATATTAAATGGCAAAATTACAGAAAAATATGCCAAACATATGAAAGCTCCTCAGAAATTAGCTCTTGCCAAATACAAAGCTCTTAGATGTAAGAAAAAGAAAATAAATAAGTAAATAAATTAATTGTTTGTTTTCATTCAAATATAAGCGCTAATTTTGAGTTAGCTGAAACTCAGCATCTTGAAATTGGCGCAAATTGAACCCTTATTTCAATTTCCTAGTACCACGAAACCCACGTCGATACTGAAAAAATATCGATATGTACATCACTATTAACAAGGTCGATAATGGTTTGGTGAATAGTTGATATTTCACATCCCTAAACGACACTAACGCTGTAGCGCATATTTTTGGAACTACTGTACGAAACTGTATTGTCCTATCTGTAGCGTAGCTACTAATATAGTGATCTGTGATTTTGATGCGGCGGGCGCACGCAAGTCCCTCGACACCTCGACACATTACGACATTGCACCCGTGAAGCCGGGGCGGGTCGAAGAAAGCGCAAAAAAATCTATGTGTATACGAAACATTAACTTTTTTTATGTGTTCTGTACCTATATACTAAGTGGAAATATCGAGATGGCATATTTTCAAAACGTATGTTGGATTAGTCATGCTGAACAACTTTTACTATGGGACCAATAGTGAATTCTCATTTTTTTTTTGTTTTCTTACCTAATGTCAACTTTGCTCGATCATAACATACCTATGAAAACTTATCTCGACATCTCCACCTGAACATGTATGTATTATACATATATATACAAACCTTCCTTGAAAAATTACCTAACTGATATTGAAAACCTCTAAATTCGTTGCGTGGCTTAGAAGGAGTTATCGTATAAACAGACAGACAGACAGACGCGGAAAGCGACTTCATTTTCTACTATGTAGTGATAGTGATAGCCACAGGTGATAGCGATACCAAATATCAAGTCAATCCGACCACTAGAAGTGGGTGAAATTCGACTTGCAAGATTCCACCCGAACAAACATAGTTACATAATATTGCAAGTGCTATGTATAAAGAACACAAGAAAAAAGTTTCTTCCATAAAATAGAGGACAATAAGAAAAGTGTTAATGGACATATTATTTAGTCCATATAGAAATGTCAAGCCTAATATTAAAGATTGTAGTATAAATAGGGAACACTAATTAAGGTGTAGCCTGTGATAATTAAAATAAAACTAAAATAAAATTACCTACCTATGGATAAAATGCTGAGAACACCACTGGCATTTTTTTGGCAATGTAGATTGTGTGAATGCGTGAATGATTATCACGGATTACAAATACCTAGGTACATGTCCGATATGAACATATTCTTTTCCATGTTATCAGTCATCATAAATCTTGGAAATAGCAACGGAGACTTGCAAATGCTTTCTATATTAGGTACCTATATAGGTATAATTTAATGCTTTGCGTCCTGTCTGTATTTTTTTATTAAGTTCGAGGCACAGAATAAATAATAGTTCTCTGGAGGTGTGTAAAAAACTTAGAAATACTATTAATCAATGCCTCTGCTAGGTATATTAAATATAATCAAATGAAATAAAAATGCACCAGTAAGGTTTTTTGAAGCGCCCGTGGTGTAACATGACAAGCCGTTATCGGAAGCTTAATCGATTGGCAAGTTAAGTCTGTAAACAAGCTACGTAGTATCTCTACTTAGTTTGTGAAACAAGCATATGGCCTGCCTGATGGTAAGCGCTTAAGTTAGCTCGTCGAACTATTAACCCAAAGAAGCTATAATTTTGCTTGAAATCTATTTCGCAAATTTCCCACCACGACAATGCGCTTTGATTGGGTAGTAGGTAGGTAGGTACCTATTTCAAGAACACACAATGCAGTTATTGGTCCTTACTGTTCAAAATCAGTGCAAAATCACTGGACTAAGTAGTTACGGAATTACTACTCTAAAAGGATTTTTCTTCGATGTATCAAAGCTTGCAACAAACAAGGCATCACGAGGATTCATTTTTAGCAGACTTCAAAAAAGGTGGAGATTCTATGTTCGATGCGTATGTTTACTCATGCGATTTGGATGGTTTAAACCCGTATTTTATTTCGGCAGATCCCGAGATAGTCTCATACTAATGTTATCATGATGGTGACCATGGACTCAGAGTATATAAATACTACGCGAAGATTTGATTTTCATCATTGACTATGATTTTAAAACAGAGACATCTTCTGGACAATTCAAGAGAAATTATTTAACAAGCTACATGAAGGCAGTTTTAAATGTACCAACATTTGATAGATGGCGCTGTAATATATTTTTATGGTTTCAATTTTTAAACCACTAGATGGCAATGACAGCTAAGAAGCAGCTAAGGTGGCTAAAGAAAGGTTGATAGATTTACCTACTCCTTTAATTTTGATTTGATCTTGATTTTTTCAATGTAAATATTTTATAAATTAGTATTTTTAATGTTTTTATACACTGTGTGACAAAATTTTAAATTTAATCTATAATAGGATAATAGGTATACTTATTTTAATTAATAAACTAGGTCTATAAAGTCATTTGCAAAAAAAAAATTGATCAGTCATTTCATTCACACTCACACTATCTAGGTACCTAAGTTTTATAACAAAAATATTAAAAAATTGTTGCCCACACCAAAAAGTCATAAATTATCCTAACACAAAATCCTATTTGGCCTTTCAACAATTTGCTAACCTTGCAACACCAAAAAAACAAGCAAAAATTACGTCTTCGCAAAGAACCTTCATATTTTCGCATGAAATCGCAACCTCGTCTGCCATGGTCGCGTCCTTCTGCCAAGGTTGTGGCCCTGTCGACGAGGCCGGGGCAAGGTCGACCTTGGCGGGCATAGACTGACCTTAAACTTGGCTCGATCGCCTTGGCGTCAAGGTTTGCGATGCGCGGTGCTTCCGCAATATTTTGCGAGATGACGTCAGCTGACTGCCATGATAATGTATCTATGTGTGACGTCACACTGTGACGTTGGAGGAAATAATTTATATCTTCATAATAATATACCTACCTACTCATTGAATTATTACGCTTAGAAGCGAAGTATCGAACAAAAATCCTCGCGACACGTAAGCCACTTGACAACCAATGTATGCGTGAGTACCATATAATTACACTCGCTGACACGCACACAAGCGCACGAGTAATGTTGCAAGCTAAACGAAATTTTTCGGTAAAATTAACCTTCCGATTTCGCCTACTAGTGAAATTGGAAGTAAGTATTCATAAAAATAATTAAATAGTTTAAAAAGTTCTGCGTCTTAGATAATTTATTATAAATTCAAATTCAAATTCAAAACTTTATTGCATTCATGTGGATAGAAGATGACAAATATATTTAATGTACAACATGAAACCCTGTTAGGGCACAGCAAATAAATAAAATAAAATATAAACTTATAAAAACTAAAATTATTAGGTATATACACATATACATATAACAATATTTAACTTGTTTCCTACGTTATTACATTACATTATTTAATTAATTACAAAAAAACTTATAACATTTTATGAAATATTTAATATATTATTATATAATTTAATATAGACAAAGGCCTGTTATTTATTTATTACTAGTTGTTTCATAGTACTTATTTCGGGTATTTTAACATAATAAACCAAGATAATGTGCAGTGCTATGAACGATCGTACAATTTGTAGCTTTCCTTGGTAATGATAGGTTTCAGATATGATAGGTTGTATAGAAAAAGAAGATTAAGTAGTATCTAGGTATTTAATTTTCATTAACAAAATTGAAATATTAAAAGCCTGTTAGTTGAATTTGTTTCCGGAACAACTGCCGCTTTGACAATATTTTCCTAGCTATATTCTCTTTTTTCTACCAGTCTGATTCGAAATTATTTCACTAATATGAAGCTACATTATCCCAAGTATTATAAACTACTTATCCCAAGAACGCAGGTGAAACCGCGGGGGACAGCTAGTCGGTTATAATAGCTATAAGTAAAAGAAACAACTTATCGGACTCAATTACTTTATTAATAACAAAATCAGTATCAATTACGTAAAACAACGCAAATTCGCACAAAAAACAGCTGGCAACACTTTGCTCGAAATCTGAGTGAAGTATTTTTATTTTTGAATTTTGTTATTTTAGATGAATTACACAATAAAATTAGTGGCTTGCCTGTGGAATGTTACATCAGAATTCTTATCTTTCTTCCCTCATGAATTATGACACAATTTTACTAAACAAACCGTCATATTTATTATTTTTCTCAGAGCTGCACTCACTAAAACGTCACTCAGTACACTGACAGCGCGGCGGTCATTTGGAGCCATTATGGCTCCAATTGAATGGATTGTTTTTCGCGCGTGTACTTTGCTTCTATGTGTAATAATTCAATGTACCTACTATAATATTATGAAGAGTTTGCAAGATTGGATGTAGGTAGGTACTATGTAGTAATCTCTGCAACTTACTGGTCCGATTCTGAAAATTCTTTCGCTAAATAGGAAGCTACATTATCCCCAATTAGTATAGGCTACTTTATATCCCGGGAACGCGGGCGGAACCGCGGGGGGCAGCTAGTAAAATTGTAAAGAGCTGAAGTTTGTTAGTTTGGAAAGTAATCTTTGGAACTTCTAAACCTATAAAAAAAAATATTGTTACCAATGAGAAGCTACTTTATCCCTGAGTACCTACTAAGTACCTACTACTTTTTGATACTGAGAACGCGGGAGAATCCGAGGGAGTATGCTAGTATTTTATGATTGTTTTTTTTTTTTTTTTTTATTATGTATAGGCCTGTGTTTGACCACAATCTCACCACGGTAAGTGATGATGTGGCCGAAGGTGGTGCACACACAAAGCATAGAAGGTACTGGCTCTCAAGTGCAGCTGTCGGAACACCGATAGGTGCTTGGCTATTTGCTTCTAATTTAGGCTTTGTTGTGTGAAGTATTCAGGTAATTTATGAGAAGGCCACATCTCTGATTCAATTCAAAATTCAAAAACATTTATTCAAATAGACGTTCGCAGGCACTTATGAAAAGTCTGACTCCAATACTCTAATACCGGTTCGGAAGGTTGCATTTGCTGAGAAGAGCCGGTAATAAACTCAGCAATTACTCTTTTCAAAACAAGCTTAGATTCATTACATAATATTTACATTCTTACAAAATTTGCACTGAAAACAATTGCGTGCCACGGCGCGCCGGCAAAACTACAAAGTAGACTGAATCTATATTTAATAAGTAAATAAATGGCAAACTTAAGTAGATTGTGGCCAAACACGGGCACACAATACCTACATACAATTACCGTAATTCTATTAGTACTTATAGAATCAACGGCATCTGTCTTTTTTCCAGCGCCTGACGCATTGCGCCAGCAATGCGCTCTTAAAAAATATGTTGCGTATGCAAACTTCAGGAACCACAGCTAAAACACGTTCCTGTTTTATTTTATATCACATTTCCCAAATTTACACTTTCACCATTACAGTTGAGTCTCTGTACCTACCTACTTCACACGCATTTTTCCTAGGCACTGTTTTACGTTGATTCAAAGAAATCAACAGTAAACGCATAGTAAACGGTTATCCACCCAAGTGAGGTACAGAAGTGTAAGTTTGGACTTGAATATTTTCGGGTACTTTTAAGTAAGTTATAATAAAACTCAAATTATATTATATTAAAACTTTAATAATAAAATAAACAGTAATAAAATGATTTAAATCAAAAGGATTTCCATGGACTTAAGCGGAATTTACACCGTATTACTTATAAAATAAAGATCAAATTAGCATGACGTTTCATGAAACAAAAGACGCCCAAAGACATTCGATTTTGATTTTTATTTTATCAGCAACAAGGTGTAGATTCGCTTGTGAACGCGAGTCAGAGGAAATGCAATAACGAGACACATTGACTATCTTGGTAACTATTAATTGTATCTATTTACATTTACTTATATTTCATAGACGTATGAAAGAAAAAGTATTTAAACCGTATTTCTAACTGAGTAAAGATCAAAACTGCACGTGTAGTAACGTAACCTTTGATTTTGATTTTTATATGCTTAGTAATACGGTATAAATTCCCTTGTAACATTTTTGGAATGTCTGAATAATTAAATTCTAATATAATAATAGTGAATTGTAATCCGCACTTGAGATTGAGAGCCGGCTCACTTACATCATCACTAACAAGATTTTAGTAAATCATAAAATATTAAAATAAAAAAAAAACATTCCCGAATAATTAATTAACAATAATTATATTTACAAAGCAGATCAAAATGACATGGCACTTAATTGAAATGTCTATTCTAACTTACTAAAAGCTAACATAGCTAAGATTACTAACGGATTACTAGAGGATTACTAACGGATCACTAATGAATTACTAACGTGTCACTAATGGATTACAAACGGATCACTAATGAATTACTAACGGATAACTATTGAATTACTAACGGATCACTAATGAATTACTAACGTGTCACTAATGGATTACTAACGGATATACTAATGAATTACTAACGGATCACTAATGAATTACTAACGGATCACTAATGTATTACTAACGGATCACTAATGGATTACTAACCGATTGCGCTGCGTGAGAGCTTCCATTGAATACTTAATTGATAATATTGCTAGCATTTGCTAGTGACTGGTTTCGCTTCAGTGTTCGGGGTTCATGCCAGTTCAGTGTGAGAAGGGCCTTAGGGCCAAACTAGACTGACGATCAGCAATTTAGTCGTTCGAACGCTCCTACAAACTCATCTCGCTTTTTGGATACTCGATGCTGCGACTGAGCGTTAGGGTCATCGCTCACTATGTCAGCACCGCTCCATCGCAGCAACGGCCCGGCATGCGGCACCGCCTCAACTCAATGCAACCACTAGCTGCCAGCGCGGCGCCGGTGAAATTGGTGGCACGCAGCAAGGGAGCGGACCGCTCGCTGGAAGCGTGTGGTCAGCAGGACTAGTGGCTTCTAGCGGCAAGCACGTGCGCCGCGAGGCGTCAACTATTTTATCTAGTCATTGGTGCCGATTCTGTTGTAAATCGCACTAAACTAATTTTAGTCACATCTCATCTCTTTCTTACGAACATTATTGAAAAAGAATAGAATATATTTAAAGCTGTCAAATTAATCTTTGCCGTCTTATTTTGCGTGTGTTTAGGCGTAACCGCGATAGATGGCGACTAAATTTATATTGAAAACAAGCATTGGACTAATTTGACAGGACTACATTTCTTACATCCTTTTCTTATGTTCTTTGTTGAAAGAGACATAGTGAGATTAAAATTAGTTTAGTTTTAAACAACAGAATCAGGGCCATTGTAAAATTTACTTAACGCATACGATTTAAAGGCCTCTCTTGCATGGCAAGGTAGATGCCAAGGCGTAGCCGTGCTGTTATACTGAGCGAAGACCTTTACACTCCGCACACATTTGTGTTTTGCCCCCATCAAACGCAGCGTGTAGCTGAAACGCAATGTGTTTTAACCCAAAAAACGATTTTCCAATCATATAGTTTGGACAACTATGCACACTATACAGCAGTCGAATGGACCCATTAAACATGTCAAATCAAAACTTGATGCAGCCGCAAAATCGCTGATCATCAATGCTTGAATCGTGTATGTTATGGCCCTTATAGTATGTTCTAAAACACCTCCTTCCGAAAGCTGAACCCGAACTGGTCGCACTTGACCCTGAGTATCCTGGCCAGCTGCGGGGGTCCGCAGTAGAATACGGTCACCTTCCCTTTGTTCTGTTCTTGTAGCTGCTTGAAAACCTTGTCCCAGTTGGGACGACCAGCGTTTGTGCGAGTCTTTAGACCAGTTATCAAGTCGCGTTTCTCCTGGAATTCAAAATATTTAAGTGAGGATGTGGGTGGAGGTGACCCATAGCTTACGGACACTAAAGTTACAAAGTGAGGATCTAATTTTCCCATGCAGGAAGTCCAGCGCTAGCTGCAGACCGACGACTTTCAAGTCAGTCTGCTGCAGCACGCTGGACACCTATCACAAGATCCTAAATCGCGATAACGAAGTTCTGATTAAAGAAGAACTGTCCAACATTTGCAGTTGGACTGCGGTCCCCAGGCACAATGTCCAAGGCTGGTGGAAGACTATAGGCTTTACTGCTTATAAGAAATAGTTCTGTAACTTGGCTCCTCCATATTTGAATATTAAAGAACCGCTCCAAGGCGCCGCCCAGCTCCATGTTGATATCGATGTGTGTTACCTTCTCATGCAGCAAGTCCAGCGCTAGCTGCAGCCCGACCGCCTTCATGTCGCTCCGCTGCAGCGCGCTAGTGATGTACATGTGCATGTCGAGGAACCGCTCCATGGCGCCGCCCAGCTCGGCCTGCTCGATCTCCAGCTGGGACAGCAGCGACACGAACCACTCGAACGAGCGCTGCTCGCGGTTTATCCAGAAGAAATCCACCTGGGATGGATGATGAGATTAGCATTTCATGGAAATTAAAAGATTGTGGAAGTTTGCAGGATTCACGACGGATGGTATGTGATGCCGTGACGAAAAGAGGTAATTAGGGGCATAGTCTCGAAAGACACTCACTCACAAGTATAGCAAAAGACCCAAATCATGTTTATCCCATGAAGCTCTGGCGATCTCACTCAGTATGACCTCCAATCAAGAACCACATCAAAACAATGTTATTTGGCTGCATTCTTTTGCACGGTAGAGGTGACTGTAGATACCTCCATATTGCAGAAGATCGCAACCAATGACAGTAGTCGGGCTGCTCCGAATTGCGAACGAAAAATAACTCAACTTTAACCGAATACCTTGGGCCTCGAGTTGGTTCAGCGACGTGCCATTAGAGTTGTCGACGATTCCGAGCTGACGAGCGGTATAGAGTCTGAGGAGAGACTTTGCCTCCGTGTGTTCTACTGCTTGTACAACGAACACTGTTTTGTTGAAAGAATTGTTTGATCTGATACCCAAAGCTACCTTCTACCATCGCAACTCTCGCCATCGATGGGGAGTCCATCCTCACACATTGGAACCAAAACGGTTTCGTACTGTGCGGGCTCAAAGGAGCTTCCTTCCGGGGACGCTCAGACTGTGGAATGAGCTCCCCGCCGTGGTTTACCCATTGGAGTACAGCATGAAGTTTATCAAAATGGGTGTGAAGAGATTTCTTCAGGGTCAACAACACGCGAGTGATACCCCAGGTGTTGCAAGCGTCCATAGGCTACGGTTACCGCATACCATCAGGCGGGCCATATGCTTGTTTGGACCTTAGTGGTATAAAAAAAATCAAAGATTTTCATAGGGCATCGTGCCTCTACCCAGATGGATAATCCGCCTTACTAAAGCATGACATTTAATTTCACTCCGCTTGAGGGGCTCCCTGAGCAAATCGCTCTCAGTTCGTACTGCGCACGGCTGTCAAATACTGTCAATTCTGGCTTGTTTATTTCATGTTCCCATAGAGGCGACTATCCTTCTGGACGTTTTAAATTCTTTGAAAAAAATATAACATGTTTCTAAAAAAAACAGTCAGCCAGGATGTCTTCTCATATACATAGACTGTGATAGTAGTTGGTCGTACCTTGTTCAAGTTCATGTTATGGTGCGGCACCTGCGCGCCCCAGGTGTGCTGGCAGCGCGGACACACGGTGCGCGCGCTCCAGTAGCGGTACATGATGGTCTGCAGGATGGACGCGAAGGGCGTCACGCCGATGCCGGCCGCGATCAGCGCCGCGTGCTGCGCGCGGAATATGTGCGACGACGCCGCGCCGTACGGACCGTCCAGGTAGATCTGGACAACATATCAACCCACTGTCTATAGCCCTGTGTTTGACCACAATCTCACCATGGTAAGTGATGATGTGTCCGAAGGTGGTAAGCACTCAAAGCCTAGAAGGAACTGGCACTCGAGTGCAGCTGTCGGAACACACCGATAGGTGCTTGGCGGCAGATTTTCAACTTGAGAGTCAACTTCGGCTCAGGGCTTACCAGGGAGAGTGGACTACGATAAAAACGAATTAAGACTAACTAGGCGGGGTCGGACTATTATTTGCAGCTCGGGCCGCTTGAACGGGACGAGACTGAGTGAGACGTCGCGGCGTTTGAGCTCGACGACGAGAACGGTAACATCTTTGTGGTAACGTGGTGAACGTTCACCACTGTTCACATCTGTGTGTATATTATTACTGCGAGCTTCGTCAGCT
Organism: Achlya flavicornis; assembly: GCA_947623365.1. Classification (NCBI taxonomy): domain Eukaryota; kingdom Metazoa; phylum Arthropoda; class Insecta; order Lepidoptera; family Drepanidae; genus Achlya; species Achlya flavicornis. The sequence goes on along the minus strand of OX392491.1, from coordinate 518,338 downwards.
GTGATCTGAGCTACGGTGATTGGGTCATCGGGCTCGCTGAGGGTGTGCCTCGGCCGGCAGACTGATAGGTAAAGGAATAGGTAGCCGCCTTTACAATGAGGTGATTTCTGTGGTCAGCAGTGTCAATGAAACCTTCAAATTTTTGCTATATTCTTCTTTATACTTTACCACCAATTATTGAACAGAACTGCCAGCCTTACCTCCAAAGGTTTCCCAACTGGATAGTTTGTATAATGTGAATCATTGGCTGACGATTCGGAGGGGCTGATGATATTGATGGTAGGGTTGGGGCCCAGCTCCGTGTCTCTGTCTGGTGAGAGACTCTTCGATAGACGTCTTCGAGCTGAAATTCAAAAAAGATTTGGTCATCTTTAGTTAGACTATCATAATTACTGAGGACCTAGACCCAAAGTTCGTTTTGATAGGAAGGATGAGCGCTCTGATCATAGGAAGGATTCCTAGCCGTGATTTTCCTAAGAGAGTATAGCATGGGGTTTTACAAGGGTGTGAAGAGTTTGATGCTTAAGTATTGGTAACGCGCGAGTTGGTAACCATCAGGCAGGTGATATCCGTTACACTAAGATAGTTCAGACGCAGTAAGATAGATGGCGTCACAACATTCTGCATCGCGCTTATGAAGTTTATTCGGCGATCAGAATATATACGCGTGTCCGACATGTACAGTCGAGGACATAAATATGTATACAATTAGTAAAATTCAACAACGGTTTCCTCTTAAACTACTGATTGAAATTATGAGATATTATAAAGACAGAATCTTCTAACATATACTATTATGATTTGGGTAATAGTTTAACACTTAAACGTTAAACATGCGAGAAAATCGCTTTTGAATTTTAAAAAGTGTATACATATTTATGTCCTCGACTGTACGTACAGTTGGACCGCGGTCAGGTACGATGACCCAGTCTGGCGAAAGATCTTCCGTTGCACCTCCAAAGTGGTATAAAAGATAACTTACCAATAGACAGTATACTCTCATTAGAGCGCCTCCTCTCGCAGTCCTCCAAGCTGGGCGTCTTGAAGGCGATGATGGTGGGTTTAGTTCGCATGTATCTGAAGCTGTGGGCCAGCGCCTTGTTCTGCGGGCTGCGGTAGGCCAGGCCCAGCGCCTTCAGGTGCGCCTCACGCATCTTGCACTCGTCGAAACTGCGCTCCGACTCGTAGTCGCGGAGACTGGAAATGTTATAGTCTCTGAGATTTGAGCATGACTTCAGAAGAACTAGAGGGTTTGAAAGGTATATGGACTGTTTTTAATCGCGGAGTGTCTATCTTTTGTATACATTTTAGTTAGTTTTGAACAGAATCGCAGCTTTAATCTTACGATTAGCATAGGAAATAAGTAGGTCTTTTAGCCTATTTTTATTTGGAGAAATCGTAGTATTCAAAGTAGGTACTAAAATAGAAGGCACAAAAAAAAATGTATCTGTGCTCACCACTCGTGCCGCTTACTGTACCCTATGTGTGAGCTAAAAAAAGGGTTATTAAGCTTATATTAAATAAGACACGGTTCATATACTCACGCCAGAAGCTTCTGTTTATTTTTCACATTTTTGTGTACGTCGGGCATGGAACGAGACTTCTCAAGGAGACGAAGTGGCGCCAGCAGAGCCCTCGGCTTAGGGGCTCTCGGTGATGGGGAGATAGCTGGGAAATAGAAATGTGCTTGTTCAGTAAAGAAATGTCTAAAGAACATGGGCGTTTCGAGCTTCCCCTGGACCTGAACCATAAATCTTCTGGTACTCCTGGACCTTTCCCACCTGCCATACATTTAGTTGGTTATGAGACTGCAGCAAGTCAAAAGCTGAAGCTAGAACGTCATTGAATGAAGTTATATTAAACAAGTGTGCGAATCGAGGAAGATCAGGAGATTAGATGCAATGCAGACTCCCATTGATTATTCTTCTTCAATATTATTCATCATCATCATCATATCAGCCCATGGATGTCTACTGCTGAACATAGGCCTCCCCCATTGATTTCCACTTCGGACCGTTCTGGGCCGCTTCATCCAGCGGCGCCCAGCGACTGTGACAAGGTCGTCGGTCCACCGCAGTGGGGGGGGGGGGGTCCCGCTCGGCGCGCACCAGTACATGGTCGCCATGAGAGAACCTTCCTTCCCCAGCGGTTATCGGCTCTTCGAGCGATGTGGCCTGCCCATTGCCACTTCAGCGTACTAACTCTACGAGCTATAGGCTATACGATATAGCTATACGAGCTATACGAGCTTCAATATTATTGCTTTCCCTAATTGGTTGAATCTTGAGAATCAATACTAATAATACTAAACTCAAAAGTTTTTATTTTTGAACGCGCTTCTCTAACTACTAATCCGATTTTAAAAAATCTTTTTGCCGAAGATATGATTTTTATTTAAGAAGGTAAATCCACAGAGACACATCTAGACTCATATAAAGCAGATAATTATCTATTCTAATCCAAAACAACGATGCAATTATATTAAATCAGATAGCAGTTTACTTCAGTTCCTTTAACCTTCATAAGCCCTACGAAGACCTAAATAAAATGGATTTGATTTCGACTTTCACACCAAGTCTCGCAGCTGACGTTTACCTTTAAAGTCCCCGATTCCTTTCTCGTCATCAAAATTGAAGGCCTCATTGGTGTAGGAGGCCGGGGAGAAGTCCACGGACCGTTTCTTGGCGCTGCCGCTGGAAGCTTTCCGTTTGCTCGTACTGCTTTGATTCGAAATCGTCCGGACCAGTTTACTGTAAACATCATTATAAATATACAACGTGTAACGAAAAGATAAATTGGTTATGATGAAAGCAATTGGGAGGCAATAGGTATGAATTTTAGAATATTTTGAATTTCTGCTGAAATTTTAGCTGAAACTTTAGTCCCTCCTCAAGACGACCTTACTCACTTCAGGAACACAACAACACATTGAAGTAGTGTTATTTGGTTGCGATCTTCTGTAAGGTGGTGCTACTTCCCTAGGTGAGCTGCCCCGAATTTAGAACCGGAGAACCCGCTATGCTCTACCTCAAAAATAAAAGTAATACGACAGTTTGTGCCTATGTCTGTTATTCAATTATGCTAAAAGAAGAAGTAGAAAGAAGGGACACTCACACCCCCCTGCGAATTTATAGTCGCCTACCGTCGTCGTCAACAACGTAATGGCATGCCAGTACATGTGGAATTATTTGCCCCGTGCATCGACCAATGTCCTCACCACTTGCTGTCCGTGTGATTCAAAAGCGTAGGTTATTAAATTAGCTCGCTCCTAAGATATTTGCATTTGGAGTATAGATATTACACTTTTTATCCCAAGAAACATCAGACCTCCGTGAAAGCAGGTGAAATAGCTGATGGTAAGCTAGAAGTAGATACACGCAACATACTCGTGGGCCTGTTCCTGCGAGGAGGGTACTTCCCCGGCGTGCAGGCGCGCCTGCTCCTTCTCGAAGTACGCGTACAGCCGGTTGGTCCACTCGCCCACGCCGCGGATGTGCAGCCACAGGTAATCTGACATATTATGGAAACCATGTTATTGAATCCGATATAAATCACAATAGTTCGCATAGTTACAAGATCGGACTGGGCCGGAAGGCCCGAGTGGCTCCCCACAAGCCCGGGACCGAATAATGGTAGACGAGACTATCGGAATTATTTTTCTGTTTAATCTCTCTAAGTATGCATGAACTATCTACTTCAATTGTAGATAGCAAGAACCGGGTATTAGTCTGTGCGGGCCCCCTACACTACCTACCGCCTGACTGCGGCAAGCCAGGCCCTTGGGAGGCCCGTGCGTGCATGCTAAGGCCCTGCTGATAAACTCCACCTCGACGATATGACCAGTTCGACCCTGATCCTTTAAGACACTCCCTCCCGCCCACGTATTGATTGTCGCCCGCAAAATATCAACCTACTCCTGATAGAATAGCCCCAACCAGCATCATCTCAAGCTCATAAGCGATATTGTAAGTACATTTTAAAATTGAAAGCATGCATAGCTTCCTTGTTGGAGGGACTCATAATTTTTTTATTAGTCTTATTCTAGATTCACTTAAAATCACCTTTTCTTTCCTGTTTTCCTGAAAGTAGTACCCTATAGTTTACCTTAAAAAAATCCTATGGAATGGCATATGGCTATGGAAACCCTTACCTTCCTGATCAGGAGCACTGCTGATAGTGAAGGGATGCCACTCGTACGAGGCTATAGCCGGTATATTGACGAACAAATAGTCCCCGGCGTGGAAGTCGAACAGTGGGGGACGCTTGACCACCAGGTGCGTCACCCTGGACGGTAGCAGGATGCCTGATGAGATGTACGTCTTGCCGCGTTCTGATCTGTTGGGAAACTTGTTTTAATATTATAGTATCAAAAGCATCTTCTTAATCTACTCAGTCGGGCACTTTTGTCAGAATAGTCATGGTTGCAATAGATGGTGTACAGGGTGGGTATTCAACGCCAATCTAGGGCACAGATTATGACTAAGGTTACTGCTTCCCCATTCGCGGTTCGTAACGTTGCGAGTTCGATGTTACATTGGGTTACCGCCTTGATAAGATCTGCCCAACGAGTGGGTGATCGACCACGGCGATGTCAAGCATACAACCACGAATATTTTTGAGTTTGAAAAGTTTTGGGTGACTTTTATTGGAGACCTCATGTTGCCACATTTCTGGCTCCATGTGCCCTTTTATTACTAATCACCTCACTTCCACAAATGCACTGTATACAAATATCAAGAAAGAATTGGAAGTGGTCCCACCATCGCCTGGCACATAAAACCAACGCATGGGTTTTGTATGGAAACAATGAAGTCCTTATTATAGTTGTGAGTGATACCCCTGATGTTCCCACCATAGGCTTCGGTAACCGCTTACCATCAGGCAAAATGCTAACTAGCTAAGAATTCCCTTACCTCAGCCAAGCAATTCGTATAACTCTCTCCACGATATAAACAGTTCCTGGCAACACGAACCACTTCCAGAAGTTAGGGCCGTGGAATATCAGGAGCAACCAGAACGGCACGTAAAGTAGATGCGTCCAGTAGAATATCTGAAAACGTTTAATGAAACATTATTATTCATTTAAATAGGCATTCATAGGTAATGAATTGACAGACTTTAAAGCACAGTTTTCGGAAGGCTGGTCTTGCTAGGAAGAGCCAGCAATAAAGAAAGTTTAGATATATTACATAACACCAGACTATTTAGTTACTAATCAGCACATGGTAGCAGTATGGAGGTTCTCACACGGCACTGCCGTTTAACAATCCGTAATTAATCATAGATAATGTCCCAATATTAAGTTCGCAATATTAGTTACTAACAAAAAGTAGGAAAAATTTTATATTGTGAGCTCCCCGCTGCCGTGGTTTTCCCAATGGAGTACAGCATGGGGTTCTTCAAAAAGAGTGTGAAGAGGTTTCTTGAGGGTCGGCAACGCGCGAGTGATACCCCTGGTGTTGCAAGCGTCCATAGGCTACGGTAACTTAAATGCTTACCATCAGGCGGGCCGTATGCTTGTTTGCCACCTCAGTGGTATAAAAAAATATGTAATAAATCAATCTATATAATAGCACAATAGAGTATAGTTCTATCTAGGTATAATCGTGCGCCGCCATTCAAAAACATAATGGCCCCGAAAAGTATGCCAAAAATCTTCAAACTCCTTTCAGACAGCACTTACTTCAAAACTACCTCCTCTCCTGATAAAGGGCTGGCTGCACACAAACATGACGAGTAAAATAACAGCTAAAGCCACTCCAGTTGGATTGGCGCATCCTCCGACCAAACCGAACAAGCCGGGCCTCTCGGTGAGCAACCACTCGTACAGTGTGAAGTTGGACTTATTTACAACTGGATCATTTACCACTATAACACCTGGAAATTAAATGATAACGTTATTGATGTCTAATTTGGTCTTCCATCCATCATAGCTGACATAGGAGTTGGCGCTGGTCGTTAGATTCCCACCGTGGAGGTGAGCCAAGCAACTGTTGGAGGTGTCAAGCCGTCTCGGAGTCCTCTAACTGGCTTAACGACTATCAGAATAAAGTGATAGCCAATAGCTTTACGTGCCTTTCGAAGCACGGAAAAGGCTCAATATACTCACTAAAGACGAAGAACCGTGTGTGGAACCGTGTGAACCGAAAGTGGTACCGACCACGACGGTGGTATCTTAACTTTGCCGATCGATTAAGAACGGCTTATCATGCTACACCACGAGCGCTTCGCCTATACAAAGTATAAAAATATAAAAAAGGAGGCCTGTGCTCAGCAGTGTTACATTATAGGCTGATGATGATGATACTTACTAAAATTGCAGAGATGCATGAGAGTGTGCACGAGGCTGTATATGAAGATGAGCACGCCGGTGAGCTTGTGCAGGTAGATGTGGTGGTCGAGCGGCAGCAGCGCGCCCAACCCGCGCACGCGCAGCTGCGTCACGCACTGCCGCAGCATCAGCACCAGCACCCACGCGCAGTTGAAGTTCAGGCACTGACCTGGGACGACGTTTGGGGAAGAGCGACGTTTCTTCATTGGCCGACACGATCGTGACACTCGCATGCCCACATGGAAGCTTGCGTGTGTACACAACCCATGCATAAACTGCCGCCACGACCAAGACACCAGTGGGAGACTGCTGCTGTCTCCCTAGGCCTAGTGAGACAGCGTGCAGTATACAATCTCATATAAATATGCATCCACTAATGTCGTGGACGGCTGCCGTTGTCGTGTCGTGTCGCCCAATGAAGAAACGCTCATCAGTGGATGCATATTTCTATGAGATTGTACTCCACGCTGTCTCACTGGGCCGGCACGGCAACGACATGTCTTGTCACCCCAATGTCATATCGACGGGCCAGATGGCGCAGTTGGTTGACTCCACCTATCGTGCGGCAGGTCCTGGGTTGTGGGGATTGGATGAACATGTCTGTATGTCCTGAGTCTAGGTGTATTAGTAAGTATTTACAAACAAAAAGCTGTATTATGTATATCAGTTATCTGGTTTCCATTCGATAGTACAAGCTCTGTTTAGTTTGGAATCAGATAACCGTGTGAGAATGTCCCAGGATATATAAAAATACGTGTTGCACTCGGAGACTGCCCCGGTAAAGCTATTGCATTTGAGAATCTAAATTGAGAATTTAAACTATACGTGTGTGTGTGAATATATTATATATATTCTTTTATTAAATAAACTAGCTGCCCGGCGCGAGTTCGTTCGCGTGGTGCTACCCTACCCTACCCTGTGTTACTACCCTAACCTGTGGTGCTACCCTACCCTACCCTACCCTACCCTACCCTACCCTACCCTACCCTACCCTACCCTACCCTACCCTACCCTACCCTATCCTACCCTACATAAGAAAAAAAAATCAAAATTTCATAATCGGTCAAGCCGTTTTTTATAAACACTGAGCCACACGCAAAGAGAATACTCCCGTACGGCCCGTACCCCAGTGGCTTGAATTTTCTGCTAATACTTATATTTTTAAACTCGTGATATCTTTTGATTTATTTTGATAAGGATTAATACCAAAATACAAATAAAGAGCCTTTTCTAGCCGAGGCAATTCAATAAATTTTTTAAAATAGAAAAACACTTATTGTGGCATAACTATAATAGTTAGACATATGGTATCGCGACACTTTTTGTAAATAATAATGTGTTCTACAAAGTCGTAGTACATTATTTTATTCTATCATCAATAGTTTTCGCAGCGCACGCGATGTAATGAATATTTTAGGTAATTTTTTTACACCTTGGGTTACATTATTGGAGTTTTAGTAAGGATCCCTAATTTTTTTGAAAATATAATATAGCCGATGTCAACCGGGGATAGTATAGCTTCCCAACAGTGAAAGAATTTTTCAAATCGGTTCAGTACTTTCGGAGCCTATTCAATGCAAACAGTATCACCGCTGTGCCGGTCGGAGTGGGGGGTGTTAGGTTTTTTCGTTACGGAATTTCTGGATTCGGTCTCCACGCTCAAGGCCCGCGATAGAAGCTATGCAATAGCTTAAAAAACCGGCCAAGTGCGAGTCGGGCTCGCAAACGGAGGGTTCCCGTACAATATTAACTAACTCATTGCGCCATGAACACAAAACACCAAAAAAGTTGTTGTACGTGGCACCCCCTTTATTTATTTAATTTTTAATATTATTAAATTTTTATTATTTGTTGTTATAGCGGCAATAGAAATACATATTCTCTGAAAATTTCAGCTGTCTACCTATTAGCGTTCATGAGACACTTACAGTCAGACGGACGGACGGACTCAGCGGAGTCTTAGTACTGGGTCCCGTTTGGCACCCTTCGGGTACGGAACCCTAAAAAAGGAACACTGGTTTGTAATACACTTAGAAGAAAGTGAGAGTTTCATCTCCTATGGGGTTAAAATCATTCTCGGGGTGCAAAGGAAGTCTGAATATAGGCTATATCAAAATCTAGAATCTATTCGAAATCTTACCGCAAGCTCTCGCCATAATAACAAATCCATTGGACTCTCGGTACTCATAGCTCCGCGACACAAACAGGCCGATGTTGACCATGAAGAACAGCCCCAGATATATCAGAAACACGTAGTTGTTCCTGAAGTAGGGAAGAGACAGCTGGTAAGGCTTCAGCTTGGCCAGCCGTTCGGCGAAGGAGGTCGGTCCGGCGTCCGGTTTTGGAGGTACCAGCCAACGGTCTATACTGTGGAATTGAGAAATTATTTACATAACTTAGATACAATTTTATTATGACCAACAAAGAAACTACTATAGATACGTGTAGGGTTGCCAGGTCGCCAAACCTAATAGCCGGACAGACCAGCCAGTTTGGCCGGACATTTGGGTAGAAAGGACGGACACCCTACAATATTGAGGATTTTGTCTCAGTATTAATTGTTACGACAAAAAAGTTGTATGTAAAATCAAGATTTTTTGATTATTATCATAAATCTTGATAAATTCTAGTGAAATAATAAATAAAATCGAATGCCAAATCAGTCTTAGGTAGGTAGGTACTTTATTATTAATCAGTCAAATAGTCATTAGTCACAATTAAATTCTAGATACTTAAACATTTATCAACATACTTAAATTCTTCTAAAATACTCGTCGCCTGCGCTCGGCCACGCTCGGCGCTCGCTCGTTTGAAATGTAAAAAGCCTAACAAAAGCCGGACAAGCCGGATACCGTTTATTTTCGCCGGACACGCAGGCAAAAAGCCTACCTATGTCCGGCTTTATCCGGACGCCTGGCAACGCTAGATACGTGTATATTAGTGTTTGTTATAAACAGCTCAGGATAAATATGACTGATATTTTTCCGAGAAAACAGATACTGTTTCTAGGACAGCAAACATTTTTGCAGTCTTGGCATCGCCTTTTTTTCTACTTAGGTAGCAAACAAGGGTACGGCCCGCCTGATGGTAGGTAAGCGGTTACCGTAGCCTATGGACGCTTGCAAACACCAGGGGCGTCACTCGCGCGTTGCCGACCCTGCAGAAATCTCTTCACACCCTTTTTGAAGAACCCCATGCTGTACTCCTTTGGGAAAACCATGGCGGGGAACTCATTCCACAATCTGAGCGTCCGCGGAAGGAAGCTCGTTCGAAACAATTCTGGTTTCAATGTGTGAGGATGGATTCCCCGTCGATGGCGAGAGATGCGATGGTAGAAGGTAGCCATGGGCATCATATTAAACAATTCTTCAGAACACTGTCCGTTGTACAAACGGTAGAGTAGAACACACATAAGGAGGCAAAGTCTATCCTCAGACTGAGGGGTTCTAAAGCGTTGGTGAGCTCGGGATCGTCGACAATTCTAGCGGCACGTCGCTGAACCGAGTCTAGCTAGAGGCCCAAGCTGATAATTGATATTCCTGGTGTCACAAGTGTCTACTTACAAGCTACGGTAATCCTCGATATCAGCAGTTATTCCTTTCCACTCTTCATACAATCCATCCTTACTTTCTTCATCATCTATCTCATCCAACTAGATCTCTTACCTAATAGACAAGTTCTCGAGCAGTCCCCCGTGGTTATTGAGCTGGTTCTTGAGCGCCTCGTATGTGATGGCTCCGCGCTGGTCGGTGTCGGCGTCCTCGAACATGGCGCTGGTGAGCTCGAGCAGCTGTTCGTCGCTGAACTGCATGCCGTTCTCCTCCATGCACGCTCGCATCACGTGTTGGAGCTCACGGTGCTGGATCAGACCATCGCCTGGAAGTTGGTGGAACGTTATTACAGTCTCAACCTCAGTTACATGCCCTAAGGAAGATATTTATACTAGGACAAAAGCGAAGGATATAAGAGTCAAACTGATTGGCAATAGGCAGCCTAGGTCATTTTAAGAACCGGTAGATGGGGAAGAAAGGTTCTCCAGTAGCGAGCGACCATGTTATCTGGTATAGACGGGGTAAGAATGTTTGGTAATGATCTCGCCCAAGCAGCAGTTTCCTAGGACAACTTTTACTTTATATATTTGTGTGTAACCACCGACTTAAAATGAAGTTGCTTTTAAAACAGCACCTAATAACTTTAGTCAGATTACAGAAAGAACCTACATCATTAAATATTTTAAACAAATCTATGTTGTGTTCAAATTAAAAGTATTTACCATCCAAATCGTAGACCTTGAAGAGAAACCGTATCTTATCGTCAGGCGTCTGTCCCGCGAACCGGTGCACCGCCGCGATGAACTCCTGCAGCGAGATCGCCCCGGAGTCATCCTCGTCGAATATTTGGAACACCCGCTCCGTGAAAAATGGCTGTAGATACAATAAAGATCATCAAATATTGGACCCAAAGGCATAAGGACTGAGTACGTTCTGCACATGGACATGAAAGAGAAATTTCGTCACGTGCCACAAGATCGCACAATGATAATGCTATTAGTTTTTGTGAGATCTTACACTTCTAGCAGATTGATTGCACAGATGCTTACGCTAGGCGCTCTGTGAGGCAACCTGATAATCTGAGCTTTTGGAAATCTTTGGGTCCTGTTTGACCAAATTAACATTGCTCCTAGAAGAGATTCCAATTATTAGTCTGTTCGTTTGTATCAGCTAGTTGTGTTCGTGAATTTGTAGAGATATTGTGTAGCTCAGAGTTTGAGCTGTTTCATGGTCCGATAACCCAAGCTTCTTAATTTCCGTGATTGGGTCTTTGATATTGCTCAATATATGGTCGATGCAATTTCCTTGAAAGGTTGGGCCATTGATATGAGATATTGTTTATTATGTCATTATATTGTTGTGTAATATTATTTTGTAGCCTAATTATAATGGAGTCTTATATGTGTTACTTACGTTTTTGGAGACGACAATCTTCTGGAACTGTTCCCTGGTGATTTCTTTCTGATCACCAACTGTTTGTCTAAACAGCTGCTCCAGTCTATCTACGCTGTGCTTGTCGAAGCCTACTCGAGGTCTGGAATTTTAAATTATCTCATCACCTACATCGTCCTTAATTATTTGCGGTTGGCGCAATGTGTATGCTTCTTCCATTCGGCCCGTGTCTCAGCCATATCGGCATCCACTACTTTTTAACTCATATCATCTTTCACACAATTCTTCTCTCTTCTCAGCCTCCCTCTTCCCGTATATCCATCCACTTTCATATTCATAACTGTTTTAGTCATTCTCAGTCAGACATTAGGCTTTCAGCCCTCCTCACTACTAGTATAAAAAACTTTTTCGTCGAGCTTCTACTTGAATTTGGTGATCAAATGTATTAGTATTACTGTTTATACTTATAACATTAATACCTGCTAATCACTTCATCGGTCAGCCAGTGATAATCTAAACTTCATAAATGACATTTCTTTTCCGCACGGCTTCAAGTCAAGCTACCAAACCATTATAAGCAAGCATCTGGTAGCTTCAATCAGGCATCACTTTGCGGGGCCAACTTATAGTGGTTATGTAGGTATAGCTTGAATTGTGGTCTTATGTGGCCTATTGATATACATACCTGCTGCTAGATACCGTGGATAGGAACTCCATCACTTCATCAGCAGTGGTGTACCCATCACCGTCCGTGTCCAACACTCGTAACAGTTTGTTCGTCACCTGAAAATGTAGTAATCTTTCTGAAGCCGTTCGTTTTACTTTAACCGAAATGCTGAGAGTCTACTCCCAAACAATCAAAACATAAATTGTGTGTATTGGTAATTTTAAAAATTATCAACTAATAATATTTTAAAACGATAGATCAATTGAGAAAAACATATCAATATCAACGCCATCTATTGGTATATAATTGAAAGACTTCCATTAAGATCTATATGACATGATCGACATATTGAATAAACCAGTCACAAATGTAGATGGCGTTAAATTGTACTAGGTATACTGAAACCCAATAACTGACTTCAACATCAAGTATGATCAAGGAACGAACCGAGCAACCGATTTATAAATAAAAAATCAATATCACAATCACGGTACTAGAAACTAATCTTTTTATCTTTCTCCTGTAAAAAATCGCTTCTTAATAAAACCGGTGCCAGAGGAAATATTTTTTGAAGCGCACTTTCGTAATGTGAACCTAAATCACAAAATCTTGACACAAAATGTATAACGAAAGAAAGTCATTTGATTCAAAACACCTCTTCGGCTGGCAGCTTTGGATCTATGTCAAAAGTATGCTTTGCTTCTGCCTTGTGTCTCAAGACACCTCATAGTTAATAGGATATTATTTGTTAAATCTAGATAATGCGAAAACAGAAATAAGGATGATAAGGAAAACACGTACCACTTTATTTTGTAATATGTGTTGAAACGTATCCAAAGTGATGACTCCACTCCCGCACAGGACGTACGCGACGCTTTCGACCTGCTCCACAAAGTCTAATTGTTTGTCTTCACTGAAACAACACGGTTTGGATCAATTGTAAAAATGTATCGCCCCATTTGAGTAAATACTTGTGAACTCCTAACGAAAAAGATAACCAGAAGCCGATCATTTAAAATTGTAATTTGAAAAAGAAGTAATACATGGCTCATCACTTGAATAGCAGTTCCTGTTTTTTTTTATTACTAGTAATAGTAGGAGGGTCCCAGCTGCGAGTCCCCATTAGTTCTCGCGAGAGACGTGTGTCCTATTATACCTAATAACATTAATCTATTATCTTTGTTTTACCCAGTCTTAGTGCTCAGGTTTAATATCTACGGGCATTCTTCTTAAATCCTTAGTTTAGTGCCCATGAGTTCACATTCCTTTTATTATATTTATGTAACTTACGGGAGTCTCTCCTTAAGGAATTCTATCCAATCTTCCTGCACTAGATGTTCTTGCTTGTCCACGTCGAACAGACGAAATATTCTCTCCAAAAGATCCTGTAACAAAAAAAAATGGTTCATGTAGGTATGTGACTAATTAATTATCTAATATTGTATTTTGTTACCCGCAAAATTTCTTAATTTATGTCAAGATCATTATTATTGGCTACTACAGTTGTCTTTGGTTTTTCATTATTTCCATCTATTGTGTCAGGACTCGTGAAATTATACCTGTTGATTTTTTAATACGGGTTGTTAATCTGCTGTATCAATTGTATGAATTGCTAAATATGTAGTTGTAAAAAATATACAACCTTTCTTCTAACATTGTTAAAAGTTCAAAGCTTGGTCAAGAGATGGCGGTAGTGAGATAGATCTTTTATCTTTACATAAAATGCAAAAACATAACTCAAGAACTTTTTCAATGAACCCAAATGCAAAATTATAATTTCCTAGAATGACATTGTCAACAGCTAGACTTGAAACATCAGCACCTAGACTGAAAACATGTATCATTAACATGACTTCAAATTTTTATTTATTTATTTATTTATTTAAGCCTTTTAATACAGATAATTTCAAAGTACTTAATTATTACAATATTTTTACATGACATCGACACATATAATATCTGTTTGCCTATTTTTGGCAAAGGCCTCCTCCAACCTCTTCCACTCCTCTCTATCTCTCGCCGTCCTTGTCCATGTTTTTCCGGCGATTTCCTTTAATTCGTCCTCCCACCTTTTGAACGGTCTCCCCCTCTTTCGTTTATTGTATTTTGGGAACCAATTCATCAATGTTCTACTCCATTTCTCCCTTCCCCTTACTGTGTGTCCTGTCCATCTCCATTTTAATTTCTTTACTTTAAGTGCAACATTTTCTATTTTTGTACGTCTTCTGAGTGTTTCGTTTTTCATTTTATCCACTTCTTCTGACTTCAAATACCTAGCAGTTAATTCCGCATTACACCACTAGATATTGCTGCGCTGTTTACATTGAATATCTACATCGCGATGTTAAGAGTCTCCGCCGTTTAATGACGATCCGCGATTACCGGCTTAGCGGCAAGACCTTACTTCATAGGATCATTTCTATAGTAAGCTCTTCCTGAGACTTTCACACTATGTGAGTCCCCAACAGCCACGTTGATGAGATGTGGCGCGGCACCCTGAGCGTGAGAGTGGCGATGGTGGTCCACCATCAGCCATCGATGATCGTTCGCTCCCCTTCACGGGGGAGAGTGGGGTGCTGTCGCTATCTGAGTGGTTGTTTTTTTTAAATCTTTATTAAACTAATTAACAATTTAAAGTTCTAGCGATCTTGAGACAATTTACAGAGCGCTTTGGATTAATGGAAGAAAATGTATAACGAATAGATAATAATAATCCTCTTAAGACCGAAATAGATCAAGACGTTAGGCATGGGCGTTATTCACAAGTTGTTATTATTTTTTTTTACAAATCAGAACCGACAGCTGGAGTAGATTTGAATAAGGGGGATTATTTTTATTAAATGGAGATTGTGTTCGAAGTTTCGAACAAAAGTAAACAAACCGAAAAATTTAAAAACTAAAATTATCATTCCGTTTGTGGTATAGTTATGAAATAAAAACATAGAAGAGTAGGTATAAATTATGACCAAAATGCTAATTAGACGCGCTCACGAGCCATCGTGAGATGTCATAATGACAGTTGACAGGTGTCTGCGGTGACAGCTGGCGGTCACCGCGTCATTTCTAGATGAGAGATAGAATGTGGGACTTGTTTTTTATTTATAGTGTCGATGTTTGACTTGTCTACAAACCTATGATCTAGCGACATCACTTTTGTAATAGAAAATATAATCTCAAAAGGGCGCATTCGTCAAAGTCTTTCTTTTCTTTTATGCCATAATATGTACGCCATAATGTTGTTAAGATTATTTATAAATTAATGCCTTTTTCTTGTAAATTGTGCCTTAAAAGGCCCTTGCCTTTTGGTAATCAATGTTCCAAGTTCAGAACTATTATATGTTGAAGCACTAATTCAGCATCTTCAGAAATTCTGATCTTGAGTGACAACCTAAGTCTTAGGGGAAAGACTTTCACGCAAAAAAAATCAGTAATAAAATTTTAAAAGACTGTTAATAATGATAAGCCTGTACGTACTGCCATTGGAAAAAGATAATTAATATTTGAATGCTATGTTACCCAACAACTATAGAACGGGATCAAGACACTAGATCGTGTTTATCAAAAATAAACCTAATATCATAAGTGCAGGTTCCAAATTCAAAGTTTAATCTCAAAACCTGAGTGGAGCGTTGGTTGATGTTCTAGAAATAGCACACTAAGGTGATAAATATATGACAGCGAAAGGACACAATAACATGTCAAGACGTGAGATACAGCAAATAACACATAATCATAATTTAATTACTATACCTGATAACAGAAATGAGAAACTATACAATTTGACCAAAACTGGATCAATTAGAATAAGAAGGATTACATTATTAGCATAGAGAGGACAGAAAAAGAAACAATGGTAAAAAAAACTAGTACAACAAAAATAAAGAATCATATCCTGATACTTGTAGAAAATGGAGATCGTTTATTTCAGAAGCAAGAAGACAAGAAGTTTTTGAAATTTTAACTTGTATCACAAGTTACACATTTGGTTAGTTAAGTAGTAATGCAATAACATTCTAATCCAAAACTATTAAGATGAGACTATTCTAAACCAAACTTATAAATATTATTTTAAAAAACAGCAGCGAAGACCAAAATAATGGTTAGTGTATGCAAATTTCATCGTTTTATTACTACACTATTTATAGGCATTGATAATCCCAAAGAAGCTGCAGTTGATAACAGAGGAAAATAATACATGCTATAATTACAGAAAACTTCAGTATTCAGACCTTGAGTAACATTACATGACCTTAAATACCTAGCAGTTAATTTAAGAATTTACCACTAGATGTCGCTGCGCTGTTGGTATCTATTTTCTATATCACGATGTTAAGAGTCTCCGCAATCTAATCAGGATCCGCGATTTTGAAAATTTCAGCAAGAGCAGCTGAATCCGACTGCTGACCCAGATCACACTACAGCAGTCGAGAAACACCTTGAGACTTACCTAGCATTGCCAGTAGCCACCGAGGAAGACCCTATTGTCTTTTCACCGGGACAGGTGCAGCATGCCATCAAGAAAATGAAGCCAAGAAAGGCCCCGGGCGCAGATGGAATCACCAGTATGGCACTTCGTCACCTGCCGCACAGATCCACGGCAGCACTGACACGCCTATACAATGGTATTCTGCGCTCGGGTAGATTCCCAATAATATGGAAAACCGGCACTGTGATCATGCTGCCCAAACCGGGGAAAAATATATTGAAGCCGGAAAGCTACCGGCCAATTACCCTGTTGCCCACCATGTCCAAGGTGTTCGAAACACTCCTGCTGCGGCACCTACTGCCGCACATAACACCACGCCAGGAGCAGTTCGGATTCCGCGCTGGACACAGCACCACCTTGCAGCTATCGAGGGTACTGCACGCCATGACGGCAGCTACGAACAAAAAAGAGACTACCATCGCAGTATTCCTCGATATGGAAAAGGCGTTCGATAGAGTATGGCATGCAGGTCTGCTGTACAAACTCTCGACGTCAGAGACTCCCCGTCGCATAGTGAAGGTGATCGCATCCTTCCTGGAAGACCGAAGATATAGGGTGGGGGTCGAAGACTCCACATCGACCGAACGCCCAATAGCGGCTGGCGTGCCCCAGGGCAGCTGCCTCTCGCCATGCCTGTACTCTCGGTACACTGACGACATCCCCCTGGAAGAGGGATCCCAGCTGGCACTCTTTGCGGACGATGCGGCGTACTATGCCACGTCGATTAGCAGGACCCACGCCGCATCCAAGTTACAGATTACCCTAGACACACTACCAGACTGGCTCTCCAGGTGGAGACTATCTGTCAATGTCGGGAAGACGCAAGCCATCATGGTAGGCGGCGCCCGGAAATACCCCCCACCCCTACGACTCCAGGAAGAAGCTATCTCATGGTCCCCAAGTGCCAAATACTTAGGAGTGACCATAGATAGAGAGCTGACAATGCGGCCCCACGTCAGGAGCATCATTGGGCAGACCAGGAGCGCCCGTGCACTATTGCGTCCAGTCCTAGCCTCCCCGCGCATCCCTCTAAAGGTGAAGCTCGGGGTGTTCAAGACTTACATTAGAAGCCGTCTAACCTACGCTGCCCCCGCCTGGTATGCACTCACAAGCGAGTCTACCAAAGGGCAGCTTCGTGCGCAGCAAAGCCTCACGCTGCGCACGATAACGAACGCCCCGAGGTACGTAAGAAACGCCACCATCCAGAGGGACCTACGGGTCGAGAGCCTGGACGCCTTCGTCGCCCGCCTTGCGAAGAGGATGTTTGCGCGCGCGGATGAGTCATCCCTGGAACACATCCGGGGATTGGCCCCGTGGCGCGCGTTACCCACAAACCGCAAGGCCTTCCCGCGAGACCTGGTCGTCGAGGAAGACACTGAAGCCGAGGACGTAGGGCCTCCATAACAAAAGCGCCGCCCGTTTTACCACCGGTGACCGCTCCTGCTAGGCCTCCACTGGTGCCGCCAGTGGTCTCACCTGGTAGGGCGGACCGCACGGGCGGCGACTCTCACAGACTACCATCGGACAAGACAACCCCCAAAAACACATCATGACACCAAAGCTAACCCAAGGACCCGCCCGTTTTTACGGGTGGCGATAGAAACCCCAGGAAAGGGGTCCGCCCCGGACCTGGCTCCCCATGCCCCGTGAGGGACAATGAGAAGACCTACGTAGTTTCAGCAAGACCTTACTTCATAGGATCATTTCTATAGTAAGCTCTTCCTGAGACTTTCACACTATGTGAGTCCCCAACAGCCACGTTGATGAGATGTGGCGCGGCACCCTGAGCGTGAGAGTGGCGATGGTGGTCCACCATCAGCCATCGATGATCGTTCGCTCCCCTTCACGGGGGAGAGTGGGGTGTTGTCGCTTTCTGAGTGGTTGTTTTTTTAAAACCTTTATATTTAACTAACAATAACTTTAATGGGCGAGCTTGAGGATTCCTCTGGTTCAACTAGACTCTTTTAAGTCAAACCAACCAATGTTACAATAATTACGCTAAAAGATAATAATAGACAAATTCTCTCAATGTTTTTGCCTTTGAGTATTTCATCATCATCATCATCATCAGCCTATAATGTCCCACTGCTGAGCACAGGCCTCCTTTCACAAATCAGATACTCCACTACGCGTGCCCACTGCGGATCGGTGGAGGTAGGCTAGTGGCCAACCTACTGTTGGTATTTTTCAAGCCGCCTAGGAGGCCTCCAACTAGCTTAATGACTATCAGAATTAAGTGATAACCGGGACCAACGGCTTTACGTGCCTTCCGAAGCACGGAGACGCTCGATTTGAAATACCACTAGACGGTCACCCATCCAGGTACCGACCACGACAGACGTAGCATAACTTTGCCGATCGATTAAGATCGGCTAATCATGCTACACCACGAGCGCTTCATTTGAGTATTTAGTTTCATGCTAAGGCCAGAACTAGGCCAAGACAGTTTGTCTGTTTTTAGATTTGATTTGTTCGAACAAAACGAACGTCACCATAAAAAAAAACTATTATGAAAGCAACAAATAAAACATAATAATATAGGCAAATACCAAGAATCTTGCTAAGACCCAAGAAGTACGATCTAATTAGATGCGAACTGTCGACGCGTTCACGAGTTTTCTCACTAGATATGTCATAATGACAGTTGACAGGTGTCTGCGGTGGCAGCTGCCGGTCGCCTACCTACAGTATTGTATTGTTTGACTCTTCTATAAAAATATTAGCTAGCAATTTCTATAAAATCTCACAAGGGTCAATTCTTGAACCTTTTCTTTTCCTTTAAGTCACGGTCGAGTTTATTTTGTTTGTTTAACCGTTAATTTTAGTTCTCTATAACGTCAATTGAATTAAGTAGGTCTAGCTTATTTTAATGATGTAAGACTCGAAAATAATTGTTAGACTGCTGTATGATGTATTAAGCCAGATTAATGACTGATAACGCGTGACTGTCTGCGCTAGGAAACCATTATCTAGTATGATAAAACTATAAGCCTAGGAACTTAATAAGTGTTATTAAGTTTAATCCGCTAGATTATTTATAAGGTCTGACTTTAATTAAGTAGTCAACAGTTTTTTGGAGCTTTAGATTACTTTCATAGCGTTTATTCGCTCAAAGAGCAGCTCGACTGGGGAAGTACCTCCACCTTACAGAATACCGCAGACAAATAACTTTATGTTGTGTAAAGTTGTGTTCCTGCGCGTGGATAAGGTCGCCAGAGCTCATAGGGGAGGGGGGAAAGGTCTGTAACGCGTGAGCGATGCTTCGTGTGTTGCAAGCGTCCATATGGCTATGGTAACCGCTTACCATCAGGCGGGCCGTATGCTTGTTTACAGATTTAGTCGTATAAAAAAAACTAAGTTTAAACATTAGGGGATTCCATAAGGACTAGTCTGATTTGAAAAAAATATTTGTTTATAAGTAGCACAGATAATAATAGATATACAAGCATCGAAGGAAATCCGTTTAGGTAGAGTAGTAATAAAAAGCAATCGAGTTCCGCAACAAGTAAGTGATTTTGAATTGATTATAATAACAGGACCGACTAATATGTGTAGTGTTTCCTACACTAAGCCAATCAGAGTGTATGTGTCCTTGACTTAGTCATTCAGAGCGCATTGTCGTAGATTTGCATTGTTTAAATAAACAAAATGAGCGTCATTGTGCTTCTTTGGGTTAATTGTTCGATGTATGCAAGTAATTATTCATACAATTAAAAAGATCATCATCATGAGACTATTATGTCCCACTGCTGAGCACAAGCCTTTCACAAATGACGGTGGAAGGGTAGATTTGGAGGAGATTAGGATTAGGAGATTAGGAGGCCTCCAACTAGCTTAACGACTATCACAACGAAGCACGGAATTATAAGGATAATCTGACTGATTGACATACACAGCTCATATCTACTACGACTAGAAACATTAATTGTAGTCTTCCACTAAAAGATATTTCAAATTCAACTGCCAGAGAAGCTGATACAAGAAAGTTAGTAGGCAAATAAGAAAATACTTAGAAAACACATAGGCCGTGAGAACTTAACGGAGACCGTGCTGCCCACATAAATAATAATTATACAATAAATCATGTAGCGGATGTGGTCTCGAGTGGATATAATAATAATAATAAATAATAAATAATAATAATAATAATAAATAATTTTTACAATTGTTCTACAATATAAACTGAACCTGAAACCTGAAAACCATTAATAAACATAAAAAGAGATCAAAATACACCAAAATGAAATAGAATTATATTAGAAATCAACCGAATCGGAGGTGACATCTGTCATGCATGTCACCTCCGATAATACAAGAATAAACTGAAAAGATAAAATGAAAATGAGGGCACAATGTTGACAAGATCAGCTGCAGCTCGAGCACGCCCACCACCTCCGGACTCGTCGCCTAGCTCCGCCTCGCCGCCGCCGGTACCCAGCCCCACCGTAAGCGCTGTGTCGACACCGGCCGCTGCAGTCGCGTCGAGCTTGGACGACGAGTATTTTTCCCCGCCGACGTCGCCAACACCTGTACGTCGGCAGGGGAGAGGCCGGCCACCGAGAAGCTTGGGACTTAGGGGCCAGCCGGCCCCGAGCCGGGTCCCCGCTGCCGGTGGTTGTGTGCAGCGCATGAGATGGACTCAGTCTATGAACGAGAACGTCATGCGCGCATATTACGGGTCTACAGAGGGGGGAACTAACCTCACCGCGTACCGTGCTAGGATGCTGTCTCTGTTTCAGGAACTAGAACCAACCGTCAACGTTTCGGCCCAACGACTGTCGGATCAGGTGCGGGTCATCCAACGCAATCATAGGTTGGATGATGCCGCACTTGATAGGCTGCGCTCAGAGGTGCTGAGCAACCATATCGTCTCAACTTCGGCACAAACCGCGGCACAAGCATCTATTGATGCAATCCCGCCGCGGTCCAATCATCGTGTTGAAGAGGAGGCTGATAGGGTTGCCACAGTAAGTAGCCAGTGCAACGTTCGATTGAGGAGCGCTCTGGAGGATGCGTTTCGCGAGTATAGGTACACTTCGACCCAACTTAGACCCCGATTACCACGCCTGCCTATGCACAACAAAAATAAGGCGCTGGTGTGTGCCTTGGACTCGCAGCTTAATTTTTTTTTTGAAAGCAGTGAGGACCTCGTCGATACACACTCGATCCTGTATTGCGCGGCTGTAGCGGCATGTCGTTTAGCCAACGTCAAGTTCCCAAAAAATGACGAAGCTACACGACCAAAACCAGCCGTACCAGCCTGGCAATGCAGGATCGAGCGTCGTATCGATGACGCCAGGGTACTCATCGGTAAATTATACTGCTTCAGGGAGGGCAATACACGACCACGAGTGATGCGCTTTGTGAGGCGGGCATTCTCGGGGACTGAAATCAGTCCTCCAGAATACATTTCCCGTGTCACAGAGCGCATCGACTTCCTGAAGCAGAAAGTTTGCGCATGGGCGAGCCGTATTCGGCGGTATAAGCGGCGGGTTGACCGATACACGCAAAATCGCATGTTCCAGAGCGATGAGAGGTGGGTGTATAGAGCTTGGGAGCGACCAGAACAAAGTGTGACAGACGTGTGCCGCCCGGATGATGCCGCCACGAGTGCATTCTGGCGCAGCATCTGGTCAGTGCCCGTCTGTCACACTGAGGCTGGCTGGATACGGGATGTCAGGCGAGTGTGTGAAACTATACCAGAAATGGAAAAAGTAGAAATTACACCATTAGACGTAGCTAGAGCAGTCCGTCCGTTACCGAATTGGAAATCACCGGGACCGGACGGACTGCACAACTTTTGGCTCAAATGGCTAAGTAGTTCACACACTTGCCTGGCATCTCAGTTCCAGTCATCCTTAGAGTCTGGGGCGCTACCCCAGTTTCTAACAACAGGCGTTACCCACCTGCTCTATAAATCAGGTAGTCCCGCGGAACCCAAGAATTATAGACCGATCACATGTTTGTCGACGGTTTATAAACTTCTTACATCCATTTTGAGAGCAAAAATTAACACTCACATTGAAAATAATTCAATTGTATCTGCCTCTCAAAATGGATGTAGGAATGGGTCCCGCGGTACTAAGGAGCTACTCCTCATTGACATGGCCATAAGCCAACAGGTTCGTCGATCCCGCAAGGATCTGTCTACATGCTGGATAGATTATAAGAAGGCCTACGACTCAGTGCCACATACATGGCTCATGAGGGTGCTGGAGTTGTACAAGATTGATGCAACTCTACGCACCTTCCTTGAGTCATGTATGGGACAATGGAGGACGGTCCTTCGCTATCCGGGATGTCGACAGATCCAGGGGAATGATGAACCTGTATGGATTAAACGGGGAATATTCCAGGGCGACAGTTTGAGTCCACTTTGGTTCTGCTTGGCCCTGAATCCTCTAAGCACACTGCTAGAGGATTCAGGTCTAGGCTATCGGTTGAGGAGAGGTGGTCAAGTCATATCTCACCTCCTCTACATGGATGACCTGAAACTCTTTGCCCCCAAGAAATTACAACTGATGGAGCTACTGAAGGTAACTGAAACATTCAGTAGCGCCATCAGGATGGAATTTGGTGTGGACAAATGTGCAGTTATGCATGTAAAGCGAGGGGAGATTATGGAATCCGAGGGAACTCAACTCTCGGATTCCATACAACTTAGATCCCTCTCCTCATCCGAAAGCTACAAGTATTTGGGTATGTCGGAAGCGTTAGGCATCAACGTTGCTGACATGAAGCAATCGTTGAAGGAGCGCTTCTTTGGTCGCCTGAGGAAGGTATTAATTAGTCTTCTTTCAGGCGGAAACAAGGTGCGCGCCTTCAACGGTTGGGTCATGCCGGTTTTGATGTACTCTTTCGGCATACTCAAATGGACTCAGACTGAACTTGACGCCCTGGATAGAAGGGTCCGTACACTGCTGACCGCTAATCGGATGCATCACCCACGATCATCGGTGATGAGATTGTACATCCCGCGGAAGTGCGGGGGTCGAGGCTTTTTAAATGCTAAGACCCTTCACAACCGCGAGGTGTGCAACCTCAGGGAATATTTTTTCAAAGCCGAAGTGGGTATGCACCGTGATGTGGTGGCAGTGGACAAGGGGCTTACCCCGCTCTCCATGGCTAAAGAGAACTGGCGCAAACCTGTGATACTTACCACGGATAACCGCAGGGAGATATGGCAAAGCAAGGAGCTTCACGGACGCTTCTATCGGGCTCTTCACGAGCCCGGTGTAGATTTCTTAGCGTCCGTATCCTGGCTACGTTTTGGTGACCTCTTCGGGGAAACGGAAGGTTTTGTCTGTGCAATTATGGACGAAGTTATCTTGACGAATAACTACCGGAGACATATCATGAAGGACGGGACGGTTGACGTGTGTCGGGCATGCCACCGTCCGGGTGAGTCCATTAGACATATTATCTCTGGTTGTTCTCGTCTGGCTAACGGCGAATACTTGCACAGACATAACCAAGTGGCCAGGATTATTCACCAGCAACTTGCTTTGAAATATAACCTTGTGGATGCTGAGGTACCGTATTACAAGTATGTGCCCGACCCAGTTCTCGAAAATGACCATGTCACGTTGTACTGGGATCGGTCTATCATTACTGACAGGACTATTGTTGCCAATAAGCCTGACATAGTAGTGATAGACCGATTAGCAAGCCGCGCAATGATAGTCGATGTTACCATTCCGCATGACGAGAACCTCGTGAAAGCTGAGAAAGAGAAACAAATAAAGTATCTCGACTTAGCACACGAGGTTGTCGACATGTGGAATGTGAGCTCGGCTATCATTGTGCCGATTGTCGTAACGGCCAATGGCCTGATGGCCGAAAGCCTCGACCAACATCTCTCGAGGCTCTCGTTAGGCGGTTGGATCAAGAGCCTGATTCAGAAGGCAGTTCTCCTCGACACGGCTCGTATTGTGAGGAGGTTCCTGTCTCTGCAGCCCTAACCACCGGTAGCTTGGACCTTGTTCCCGACACCGGCGGAAAACTTTTCTATTTTTTATATTTTTAAATGTTTTTATTTTATTATTTTTATAAAAATATTTAAAAATGAATTAAATATGTAAAAATTATAAATAAACGAAATAATAAATAATAAATATAAGTTTGTCGCGTATATCCGCTCGGTAATGAGGCAGTAATCTAACTACCAGAGGTTTCCGGCCGACCTGTCATGTCAGATTATCTTGTAATTTAAAAGATTTTTCTCGCCTTCTAGTTGGTAGTGGAACAAAATTTCCAAACGCTTAAATTGATACGTTAAGCTCAACTCGTTTATTATGTTTAGGCCCTGACAAGGCACTTAAGACTCCACCAGTTCGGAGTACACTTAAACTGAGAAGACTCCGACACGAAATAGACGAAATCAAGAAAAAACCTCTAAGTTGGAGGCTGTCTTCTGCCCCCCTAGACAAGATGGTTATCGACAATCGTC
Organism: Achlya flavicornis; assembly: GCA_947623365.1. Taxonomy (NCBI): domain Eukaryota; kingdom Metazoa; phylum Arthropoda; class Insecta; order Lepidoptera; family Drepanidae; genus Achlya; species Achlya flavicornis. The sequence continues at coordinate 493,462 of OX392491.1, read as the reverse complement.
ATCGTTAGTAAACGATCAACGTTTGTATAGGTTGATAGTTTACTAAGGATGACGATTGTCGATAACCATCTTGTCAACTGGCCCTGAACTGATAACTTCATAAGCTTCAACCTTCTTATGTGCCCTCCTAAATCTACCGGGCCCAGACTGATTTGGCTTGTACTTTGTCTAGCTGACACTTGACCACCCTAAGTTGTTGTACTTGAAAGACTTCCCTTGAAGGCTTAGTAAACGTCGTCAACACATAGTCAATCATCCTGGTAGTATTGATAGATCATCATCCTGCTTACCACAACATGATCACATCACAACCTTGTTGAAATTGCTGTCATCACAACATGTAATTAATGCGTCACTTATGCATTCAGCAAACGTCATAATCTATGTTAGCGAATTTGTAATGTAAGTTTGATAGACAGGCGAGCGGTCCGTGCTAATTTTTGCATAGGTAAAAACACCGGCCAGGTGCGAGTCAGACTCGCGCATCGACGGTTCCGTACAAACCCTATAGGTATATAAGTAAATGGTAGTATAGACCTGAGTATTTGATATGAATTTCAATTTATGACGTATTAAAAAAAAACTACTTAGGTACTGTATCCCGTTCAAACCAATTTTCGTTGGAAGTTTGCATGGTAATGTAGGTACATCATAGTTTTTTTTATTTTTATCATTCTCTTATTTTAGAAGTTACAGGGGGGAACATACATTTTACCACTTTGGAAGTGTCTCTGGCGCAAACTATTCAGTTTAGAAAAAAATAATATTAGAAACCTCAATATCATTTTTGAAGACCTATCCAAAGACAGCCCAAAGGTCTGGGTTTTGTTAAAAAAAAAATGAGTTTCAGTTCTAAGTACCTATGGGGAACCCTCAAAATTTATTGTTTTTTTTTCTATTTTTGCGTGAAAATCTTAAGTTCCGTTTTTTTGCCATTTCGCTACGGAACCCTAAAAAGAGTGTCCTTAATACTTAATTATTATGTGTTCATTTAGTAAAATTTTATTTGTTAGCAATAATACTGTTTTTGTAGCTGCTGTCTCTTCATTAGGAAATGTTAGGAATATGAAACTGTGGTGAATGGTCGCATTATTTTCATGTTATTCGACATACATAACCTTATCTATATATCAAGTGAAAACTTTGTATACCTTTTTAAGAAAATTGTGCGAACGGACGAGTATGCTATTTTGCATATGTAGTTAAATTTTATGTGACGGAGTGCATCAAGCAATTTTTTTAACCGACTTCAAAAAAAGGAGGAGGTTCTCAATTCGGTTATATGTTTTTTTTTATGTTTATTACCTCATAACTCCGTCATTAATTATTAACCGATTTGGAAAATTCTTTTTTTGTCTGGAAGGGTACACTTCCCGTTTGGTCCCATTGTCATCAGATCAGGATTTGATTACTTCTTAGTGTACTTTGAAGTCAGTACAAGCTTTTATTGAGTTTCACCTGTCTGGTGTCTGTACTCAAATCTTGCAAGTTAAAGACGAACTTCCCAGTGTCTGATTGAGCTGAAATTTTGTATACACAATGGGTATACATTAGTATATTGGATGACAATGGAAGTACAGACAGCAAAAAGTACAGTCACCAAAAAAAGCTTGTTAGTACTTGCTTCAATTTTTTTTTTTAATGAATTTCGACTAGTTTTAGGAACCACAAGGTTACTAATATAAAAACGCAGCGACATTGGTTGGTGGGCGACAAGAAATTCGCATGATGTGAGTGTCCCTTCGTTACGTAGGTAGTAATATTATAAATGCGAAAGTGAATTTATTTGTTTGTTACGCCTTCACGCCTCAACTAATCAACGGATCATCATGAAATTTGGCATGCAGATAGCCTATGGTATGGAGGAGGACATAGGACTTTTTATCCCGGGAACGAGGGTGAAACCGCGGGAAACTACTAGTAGTATGCTTCAACCTTGTTCTAGTATATAACCTAGTTTATTAAGTCCTGTTACTGCGTTAATAACATTAAGTAGCTATAAGACCTTAAGAGGTAACCTTACATGAACCTTAGTACTGACTGAAACCTACGCGATAATAATCGCACGTACACTTCTACCTTTTGTAATGACGTCACTACTAGAAATCTGTAGGGTTGTCAAGATCGAGAATTAATTTAGCATTTTCTACTAAGAGCTTTCAGTGAAGTGACACGCGGTTGTTGGGTACTTTGTAGTACCCGCCTGGCTGGCTACCACCCTTTGAAATTCTGTAATCTACCGGTGTGTTTCTTTAGACCTAGTCCTTTTTGGTAGCTTCCTAGCTCCCGGGGACGTATATAAGGAGAGGGAGTCCAGTCGCGTGTCACATGTCTAAACTGCTAATTTTGAAGACCAGACGTATGTGGTTCGTATGGTCAGTGTAAGGGTCACCACTATACTATAACAGCACGGCTACGCCTCGGCATTCACCTTGCCATGCAAGTGAGGTTTTTAAATCGTATGCGTTAAAGTAAATTTTACAATGACTAGATAAAATAGTTGACGCCTCGTGGCAAGCGCGCTTGCCGCTACAAGCCACTAGTCCTGCTGACCACACGCTTCCAGCGAGCGGTCGGTCCACTCCCTTGCTACGTGGCGCCAGCAATTTCACCGGCGCCGCGCCGTCCGCGTAGTGGTTGGATTGAGTTGAGGCGGTGCCGGGCCGTTGCTGCGATGGAGCGGTGCAGACATAGTAAGCGATGACCATCGAGGAAATATCCCTTTAGAGTAGTAATACTGAACAATCAAATTCCGAAACTTGTCAGTGATTTGTCACTGATTTTGAACAGTAAGGACCACTCACTGCATCGCGTGTTTATGACTTGGCCAATCAGAGCGCATGTGTCCTCGAATTAACCAATCAGAGCGCATTGTCGGCGGTGGGATATTGGCGGAATATATTTCTACCAAAATGAACGTCATTGCGCTTCTTTGGGTTAATTGTTCGATGGCGATGACCTACCGTGTAACTTTTTGAAATTTTGTAAATGCTTCTAATCCTCAGAAAGTCAGTGAGTTCAGGTGAGAAACAGTACCTGATGTATAAGAAACCATGGAATCTTGTACCGATTGGAAAAGGAAAGCTACCGAATTAGTTAACAACCCCTCAAATTCAGGTATTTGAGACATTGAGTAACTGCTATTTAGGGGCCTGTTTCTAGCAGAAACTACGAAAAACCCGATATGGGGTGTCAAGCATGTGGTCAGCTAGTCTCCTTGCAGTGTTCGAAACCTAACCAGCAATAACTGTCGTTAAAAAGGGCCTAGATTAATTTATGGCTTGAAGCGCTCGTGGTGTAGCATGATTAGCCGTTCTTAATCGATCGGCAAAGTTAAGCTACGTCTGTCGTGGTAGGTACCTGGATGGCTGACCGCCTAGTGGTATTTCAAATCGAGCGTTTCCGTGCTTCGGAATGCACGTAAAGCCGTTGGTCCCGGTTATCACTTAATTGTGATAGTCGTTAAGCTAGTTGGATGCCTCCTAGGCGGCTTGAAAAAATCCAACAGTAAGTTGACCACTAGCCTACCTCCACCAATCCGCAGTGGGCACGCGTGGTGGAGTATCGCCCAGTCCCTTTCACCCTGATTTGTGTGCAGGAGGCCTGTGCTCAGCAGTGGGACATTATAGGCTGATGATGATGATGAACCTAATTACGTGATAAACCCAGAAAAAGAAGTTCCTATCATTAATGGTTGATGGTATTTCTACCAACACTTTTGTCAGCCCTAATATAAAGGGAACTAGATCAAAGCTGCGCTTACGCAAGGTATCGCATTGACACAACACAGTGTCACATCGCCGGTTAATGCGAGTGTCGTGACGAGAAGATTAGCTGTTGCCGCTAACTATACTTGCGACTAATCGCAAATGTAACGTTTTGTGTCGTTGCGATCGAGTTTGAAGCTGTTATGTAATTGTATAGGTACTCTGTTCATTAATGATGTTATAGAATGTTAAAAATAACGTTTATTGTAAAGTATTTAGTAACGTTACGTCTTGTGTACAAAATCAAAATCTTGTGTACACACGGCTACAGATCATCAAGCTATAAATTTCTAGTATAAGCTGACCTCCTATTGTACTAAATCCTATACAATTCAAGATCAGCTTATACTGGAAATGTATAGCTTGATCTGTAGCCGTGTGTACAAAGTGAATTTGGCAATGATTTTGTACCGTCATTTTTTAGATTTCAGAGAATCATCAACTTCTAGTGAATATAAATTATAACAAAAACTTGTGCTGCCAAGTCAATAAATGAGACATCTTATTGAAAGAGCACCAAATCGCGTTGCAGTGCACTGTTTTGTCAAGTTTGGCATCAAGTCACAGTTAATGCAGATATTTTTCTCTGCCAATTTCAGTTGTGAAAGCAGGTACCTAAATTGTTTTGATCCGTAAAATGTGTTTCATTCGATACATTCTTCCGCCTTTAAACATACAAATTATTCAGTTCAGGTTGTGTTGAATCTCAATAAAAGTTAATGTACCTATTAGATGAAGTTCAGTACCCCGAGTGTAAAGAATTGACGTTTGTAAACGCTAACTAACTAGTTTGCGTTTACGACACTTCTCTATAGGAAAGGAATTGCCACAGTGCCTCTAGCGGAAAACTCATGGTATAATTTCTCCCATTCAAAATTATAGTTGACGCAAACGAATTAGTAAACTCTTTACACTCGGGGTACTGGTGAAACTTACCGTTAAACGTCACCTTAATAAAAAAATCCGCAAAATTCCCTGCGATTATTTTGTCGCCAATTCGCACGTATGCAAGAACAAAATCAGACCACGAATCGAAACCCTTGCGAAACTCGCACTCGATCTAAGTTCTAGCTTCAGATTGTAACCTATTGTTCTATGCCAGAATACTGATATAGTTTTGAATTTGGCTAAATTCCAAAAAGCTTTGCATTTTTTACACATTTCATATCTAAAGTTTTTGAAGTGAAAACTTATTAAGCGGCGTTGTCCACTTTTTTTGGGATGGGTATAAAATGTTAAACTCGCGTCAGGTGTCACGTGACCTGATCCAAAATTCGTAAGACGGAGGGAGAGTAGTTGCAAATTAGACTGTATTTAAACTGGGGTTATGTTCAAATTCTTATAATATTCTCTAGCTAGCCGGAAGGTAGGTACCCATTATGTCCCCATTTTAAGTTAATAAAAAAAACTTATTCAAAAGTATTATATTATGTACATGTATCTTGAACTAGCTTTCACAATATTCAAGTTTTCACTTCTGCCGGCACTCCCGGAGCGCAACACGTTGTTTTTTTTTTCGTTTTTTGTGACTCCTGCTGGTCCGTATCGAATTTGTCTTGTAAAACATAATAATGGAGTTTTATTAACATAAGTCTTGTAGCATAAGTTTTGTAAAATGTAAATCATGTAGGTAAACATAATTTTTGTAAAATTATGTTTATTGTTTAATAAGTCTTAATGAAAACTTCATTTTGCTTTCAAATGTGTTTCAAATGCAATATGTTTCACAAAAGTTATGTTATATTTTACAAATATTATGTTTAGGTAATTAGCAAGTTCCCGTACAAGCAGACGACTTGCCTGATGGTAAACGGTGACCGTATCTTATGGACGCTTGCAACACCAGGGGTATCACTTACGAGTTGCCGAACATATAAAAATCTCTTTAAGTAACACTTCTTGAAGAACCTCATGCAGTACCTTCCCTTGGGAAAACCACTGCAGACTACCAACCAACTTATTGTCAGAAACAAATTACGCGTATCATTTCACATTTGATCTTGTGTCTTAACTCGTAGGTCCATATTCCAATGTCAAGCTACACATATAATAGTAATCACTTGGTACTTCAATATTTATTACACATATTACCCAATGTCGCGCCAAAATAGCTATTAAGGCTACAAACCGGAGCAAATGACGTAACCTTTACGTCATTAATCAATCCCTCATTCAGTCATCATTACTATTACCATATGAATGATCTTGACAAATGACCCTCGGAGCTGTCTTACCGCCGCGGCGCCGCGCCCATGTCACAGAGAAGTCAGAGAAACAGTATGTCATATTTCATATAAACGGCCAAAACGCGCATAGAATTCTCGGTATACCTCGGTATACAACCGCGACTGCTCCGTAGCTACGTACGGACAGCGCGGCACGCTCCAAATCAGTTATTGACTTTTCTATTCAATTTATAATCATGAACTTCGCGTTCATGTGATTAGCAAAGCCATTGGTCCCGGCTATAACATAATTGCGATAGTCGTTAAGCTAGTTGGAGCCCTTCTAGCCGGATGAAACTCCACTAGCCTATTTACATCGATCCGCAGTGGGCACGCGTGGTGGAGTATCTGCATATTCTATTTCACCCTCATTTATGAAAGGAAGCCTGTGCTCAGCTGTGAGACATTATTGGCTGGTGATGACGATGTGATTAGTAGCTATATTTAATGATAAAAAATATGTCAATGTAATGTAGTACCTATAATCAAACACGCTACGCAAGAGCGACAGTCAGTTGAGTAGGCAGGTAGCCCTATTGCGCGTTTGTCTACCGAGCAGGCGTACCTTAGGTGATTATTTCAAGGACACTGCCGAGACGATGTACTGTTTCTCTTACTTGTACTGTGCCTATGTGGTGTTGTGTGGTATCTAACAGGTGCCTAATCTATAATTGCTTTGAAAGTTTAGATTAATATCTGAAATAATAAATATTATACTCATTATTTTGATTAGATTTAAATTGTTTCTTATAAAATTTCTATTGTTTATTGTTTTAAAATATTACAGTCATATATTATTTTATTGAGAGAGACGTGCGTCTTTAACGTTTTTACCTATTAAGTTTATTTAAAAGAAAAAACTTGAAAATGTCTGTGCGGAAAACGGTCTCCAATAAAAAAATAGTTTGTCATGTAAATCGTTAAGCAATAAATAGAATTGTTATGGTACAGTTTATTGGATAGTGCCGGTTCATTTATAACCTGGTTATATTGTAACAATGTTGTAAATACAACTGTTATCTGACTCGGATAAAGTTTAGTAGATAAACTGACCACACTGACTGACGAATTGATTGTAGCAAGTCTACTACTTATATGGTAATAGGTTTTCTGGATTAAGTTAACTGTTATTCTCAATTACTAAATTTTTATTAACACAAACTAATGAGCAGCGGGGCGATTACGTAATTAAATTTCAATCATTTTCGAATTGAAATCGGTTCAATATAGCGGTTTTCTGATAACTTTTTTACGTTCTGATAACTGCAAATACAAACAGTGGTTCATTAGAAATGGAACCATTTCCGATTTTGTAACATTTCTACCGATAGGTAATTTCAATCTGAATTTGATTGCAATAAAGTTACGTAAGCCACGTACAGGCTGTGGAATGAGCTCCCCGCCGTGGTTTTCCCAAGGGAGTACAGCATGGGGTTCTTCAATGGTGTGAAGAGGCTACGGTAACCGCTTACCATCAGGCGGGACGTTGTTTGCCACCTTAGTGGAATAAAAATCAGTTTTAGCTACTAAACTACAAAGTCAAGATACATATACAAATTAATAAACGCCCCTGCAATAACTCTCTCTGCCCTGACTAACATTTATGCAAGATTAATGATACCTCAGTTATTGATCACAGTAGATCGTTGATCATCAGTTGGCTGTGATTTATGGGCTGATGATGTTAGGAAACAAATGTTATATATAAATATCGATGTCTGTCTAGTTGTAACGTAGGTGTTTCTATATCTATAGATATCAATAATGGATGAAACTTGGTTTAGATGTTGTGCGCACGCCCCCGGGGAAGACTTCAGAATACTTCAGATATAGAAAAAAGCTAAGAAGTTTCTTCTATGGGCCCCTTTAATTTAATTTTATTTTTATTATTGGTTATTATGTAATGTTTTGTTGTTAAAAGTGTGTAAAATACCGGTCTAAATTTATCAGATAATAAAGTGTGAGTTTTTGGTATTACCTTCAGAAGAATCACGACATTCTTTGCCAGACACTTAGCATCGTGGCAACCCCTTGCCAGACACCCTTAATGTTCATGAAATTTAACTTCTAATTAACGTTATAGTATGAAAGCTGATTATTATAATAGGTTTTTTTTTTATAATAAAAGAGGCACTTATTAGGGATACTTATTACCAGCTGACACGACAGACGTTGTCCTGTCTCCTACTATTTTGAGCGTTTTGTGAAAAGCCTGTACAAAAAGAATAACGCAAATCCATTGTACGAATCGTTACCTAGGTATGTTCGCGACGCGAGTTCATACAACATTTTCTCTTGGAAAAAAGTATATTTTAGTTCATTCCGAATGTTAACTATACCTAATAATATTCGGACTAATAATCCTTTGACTGTTTGGTGAGCCGCGTGGGTGAGGAAAACAATAGAATCAATTGTTATTTTTAAACCGCGAGTCAAAAGAACATTTAAATAATTGCCAAGCCGTTCTCAAGTGTTTTTAATTTTTGCGTGGAACCCTAATTGTTTTTCTAAAACATAATTGGCCGACTTCAAAGTAATCAAATCCTGATCTGATGACAATGGGACCAAACGGTGTACCCTTTCTAACAAAAAAAGAATTTTCCAAATCGGTTAATAAATAAATGACGGAGTTATGAGGTAACAAACATAAAAAAAAAGCTACCGAATTGAGAACCTCCTCCTTTTTTTGAAGTCGTCTAAAAAGCAGCCTTAGTTACTCCTTATAACATCAGCTATTTGCCAGTTAAAGTTCCGTAATAATTGGACTGTTTTACAAAAAACTTAAACCGACTTCAAAGTACACTAAGAAGTACTCAAATCCTGATCTGATGACAATGGGACCAAACGGGAAGTGTACCCTTCCAGACAAAAAAAATATTTTCAAAATCGGTTAATAAATGACGGAGTTATGAGGTAAAAAACAGAAAAGAAAACTACCGAATTGAGAACCTCCTCCTTTTTTTAAAGTCGGCTAAAAAGCAGCCTTAGTTACTCCTTATAACATCAGCTATTTGCCAGTTAGAGTTCCGTAAAAAAATGTTTTTTTGGTAGATATAAGACATAAGTACTGTTTATACTTTCATGAGCATTTAATAACAAACAAAGACTACCGTAACAAACTGTTATGTTGATTTTATAAACATACACTTCAATTTTATTTATTTTTATATATAGATATATCTTTATTATTCCCCATTTCCTTAAGCACCAGCTATCAAAGGATTAAATCAGCCCACTGTTGCTTTGCTCACATAAAACCATAGATAAAACCAGATAAAACGCTTAACTAGATTCATTATCATAGAAATGCTAAAACAACTTTTACGAACACTGTTTTATGACCTAACGACAGTGTCAGGAACAGAAATGGTCAAAACAAGCGTTAATTAAGTCAGCTTATGGTCGCATAAGGGTATAAGACGAGACGATTACCCGACTTGCGTTGCAAAAACAGCTACAAGTTGTAATCGCGGTGGTTTTAAACTGCAGGTGTTATGTTAATCTACCAGTATGTTGAAAGAGCTGGGATGAAACGGATAGCTGGCATTTTTTTAAGGAAGTACGGTGGTACTAAGTGGTAGTAAGGTGGTGACCTTACAGAATAGCGCAGTTTCTATGTGTGACTAAGATTGTCAGAGCTCGTCGAGGTGGTAGAAGGGTCGGACTAGGGTCGGACCCTTCCATTTAACAGGGTAACCATTTAACAACAGGATAACGATTTTGCTGACAGAAATGAAAGTACTTTAGGTTCGGCAACGCGCGAGTGATACCCCTCGTGTTGCAAGCGTCCATAGGCTACGGTAACCGCTTACCGTCAGGCGGGCAGTATGCTTGTCTGCCATCTAAGTGGTATAAAAAAATTATGAAAATTCCAATAAAATCATTTTTACCGACTTCAAAAAAAGGTGGTTCTCAATTCGTTTGTTTTTTTTTAATGTTTTTCATTTATTACCCATAACTATGCTATTTTATTGGAAAATTCTTTTTTTGTCTGGAAGGGTACACTTCCCGTTTGGTCCCATTGTCATCAGATCAGGATTTTATTATTTCTTAGTGTACTTTGAAGTCGGCTTAAGTTTTTTTGTAAAACAGTTCAATTTTTTTGGAAGAACTTTGCGTCCTAAACTCAAGCCACAATTCATTCAGCCATAAAACAGTTATATTTTGTATACATATCAAACATCAGTTAATTAAAACTCAATTCCACCCAGTTCCCTGCAGCAGTAATGCCACCTCGTGATTGGCCGTTGACGACCTCACTCGCAGTACAGACCTGATGTGAACCAATGGGGTCACGTATTGCACTCGGTGAACGCAAGGCTAGTGAGTAAGTCGTGATGGGTGTGGCGGAAGGTCCTCAGATAATAACACGTAATTATGAACTGATAATATAATCAATGCTAGCGAGGTTGTGTGTTAAGGGGACGCTAAGAAGCTTTTATGCAGCTGATTTTTATTTAAAAAGCTACCGTCTACCGTCAGTCTATGCTTAGGTATATGCTTTCTTTTTTATTGAGAAAAAAAAAAGCCAAACATAGTCAGATTGTCCAAAAATATATAAAAAATGTAACCTTGCTGAGTTTCTTGCCGGATTCTTCTCAGTTGAAGGCTGAGTTCCGAACCGGTGGTAACTTCAGTAAAAGTGACCTTCATAAGTGCCCTTCTGAGGCCTATATTGAATAAATGGCTTTGACTTTGACTTTGACCGAAAAATAATTACGATGCTCTATGAAAATAAAAAAATATATAAAAAACAATAAAGAGCATTTCAATATATAAAATCTACTTAACACTGGCAGACTAATTGGTCTGTATTATAATGTGAAACAAAATTTGATCAAGTCTCTGTTTTTCCGATGACATCCTACTTGATAAAGGCCTATGGATCTTGAAATTTTCTTTTTCTTGTTCTCCACATAATTTAATTCACAAAAACAGACAATTTAAAAAGCATATCGTTTGCTCCATCTTTTTCTATGCATGTAGGTCATAAGCAACTTTTTGTCTTTATAAATTCTTCATCATCATCACCATGGATGTCCACTGCTGAACATAGGCCTCCCCCAATGATTTCCACTTCGAATGGTTCTGGGCCGCTTGCATCCAGCGGCGCCCAGCGACTCTGACCAGGTCGTCGGTCCACCTAGTGGGAGGTCGTCCCGCTCGGCGCGCACCAGTACGTGGTCGCCACTCGAGAAACTTTCTTCCCCATCGGTTGTCGGCTCTTCGAGCGATGTGGCCTGCCCATTACTACTTCAGCTTACTAAAAGTTATTATCTGCTTAAAATTCTGGATACCATGTTCACCATTTAACCCGAACATTCCAACTATGACCAGATTCTTACGTAGAATCTGGTATTTATTATAATTGCAGTATCCAATTTAATGAGACTGGGTTATAGTCCATAATAATATATTACGATTAATACGTACCGACGTTCTAGCACCATGTATGTGCATTAAATGGATTTACTTATCTATTTGACGGTCCGTTAAGTGGTTTATTTATTTTACGTCTACTATTGGTCGTTTTGAACTCGAAAGATTTAAACTCGACTAAACAAAACTTGCTATCTTTGCAATTCGATTTTGTTCTCCTGTGTTGGAAATGTATGCTAGTTTTAGCATTTATTTTAGACAAGCATCTCTTCCAATAGGATATGAAATTGAATCCTTTGACCTTTGACATAAGATACTAAATAGGTACTTTAGATTCTCAATCTCTTACTTATACCAAATACCAACCCAATCTACACCTACTGATGGGTATTAGGTTTTCTCTAATCTTCTAATAATCTCTTTTACCTGACTCTTTCTAATCCTGCGGTACTCTGATTTGCAATTTCCGCATCAGCAGTCTTTGTTCAGCCACAAGCTACTCTTAGAGCTGCGATACTGGCTTGACAGAACTGACAGGATTTGAAGTAATGACAGGACTTTGTAGTACCACCCTAATGCTTAAAATCTATCGCTAAGCTCGTCAGAGTATTCTGACAGCAGCACTTTTGAGCTAGTTATGTTGTAGGCATCCTATACATCCAAAAATGATCTCTTATAACCTCACATCTTTCACGGAGACTACTTGCGATCATTCAATACGGATCCATTAAATCTAGCACTAAAGGAGTATCCCTAATGCTTCCAGTACTTAATTCAGAAGTTTTTCTGCTCATTAATGGCTAGGCTTGTTTATGAGAGGCTCTCCTTGTATAGGACTCCTGTCCTACAAGCCAGTGGTAGGTACTATTATTTATCATATACCTTTGGACGAGGCATCCCATCTATTACACAAACGACGTCATTTAGCCGCGGGTGGTAAATGAAAAATAACTAAAAACAGCAGAGACCAAGAATGTTTTAATTAAGATTAAAGTCTATATATTGAAGAGGAGAATGCGCAACTCAAAGGACTAGAAATTAGAAATAATGCTCACAGAGTCATTGTATAATGTATAGGCATCAACCAAGGAAGGTTTCTTCAATAATCAACAGAGAGGGGTCGCCGGTGAACGATGGATGGACGATGGTTTCACGAGGTCCTAAAGGACTTTCACATATCACACGATGTTCTAACATTCTTTTATTTTATCCGAAGGGATGATGATGTCGGAATCCAGCATTGAAGTAAAGTATTTCACCGTTGAATGTGATGACAGTAAGGTGAACCCTAGGGTGAAACGGGTACTTGATCTAGTCAAGCGGGTGGTAATAAAAATGCCCTACCATGGTCACTTCGTGTTGTTACATATAAATACTTATTACTCTCATCCTTAGAGTTTAAAATATTAGAAAACTATAATAAATATATTTACATTAGGATACGCTCGTGGAGTAGCTTGATAAGCCTATAAGATAAGATAATCGATCGGCAAAGTTAAGAAATCACCGGTGTAGTTGGTATCTGGATGGGTCGCGGTGATATTCGAGTTGGAGGTCTCCTAGGCGGCTTGAAAACTCCAATGGTAGGTTGACCGCTAGCCTACCTCCACCAATCCACAGTGGGCATAAGTGTGGTATTTGTCCATTCCCTTTCATCCTCATTTTTGAAAGGAGGCCTTTGCTCAGCAGTGGACATTATAGGCTGATGTTATGTTATGTGATGTTATTAGTAGATATTTCTGGGAGGACAGCTAATTTACAATATTACTAGGATCACAAAATGTAAGCCTATCTCAAAAGCCTAAATTAGATTAAAATAGATAAAGCTCCAATAGTAGGTCCAACACCAGTAATCTCACCTGACAGGACACGATTAAAATAACGGTCACCTACGCGATTACTCGTGCGCTTGAGTATATAAACGATATCTTATGAATTTACTGGTAAAATTAAATGATTTTACATAAATTACTGTAATTATGCAGGCACGGCACAGCCTTGTTTGGATCGAGTGTCGGATGTAAATCTAGATGTTATTGGTTTTAACTTAATTTGGTTTATATTTTATTTACATGTGTGAATGCATCGCCAAGTTTGGAAGTATTTATTGTTCTACTTTCGACACATACTCGACGGTAACATTGAGAGTAAATGCTAATCTAAAACGTGGTGGTGGAAAAGTACCTAAAATATTAATACTCGCAAATATTCAAAATTCCTTTACAGTTACCCAACTGATATGGCTTACCGATGTACCGATGTATTGGTCGGCTGCTGCCGCCATGTGTGCGGAGGGGCGTTACTTGTGAGGGAGACGAAACAAACAGCTGCAGTGTATTATGAACCTTATAGCAGTGATCTAAGGTTGATTGTAAGTTTTAAGCATTCTTTCGTTAATCTTCGGGGCCATACTTTCTTTTCTGTGCGAACGAATATTCACGACGCGCCTTATTAGTTGGGTTCTACTGTATCTACTGAAAAAGAACTGCATTCAAAGATTTCAACGAACAAATAGGAAAAAACATAGTCAAACACAAAAACGTTTGTCCTGGATAGGAATCAAAAACACGACCTGGTGTGGCAGTTAGTGTAACTAACCTCCACGCCAAGTGTGCCATCAAGTATGGCTCAATCTGTGATCTAAATAATACTGTGTAATTTTCATCTAGGTTTTTTCAGCAACTTAAAGATAAGTTTCTTTCTTTGCATAAATGATAGTTTGCTTGGTGACAATTCAAGAACTTCTTTAACAACACCATCGATCAATTACACCAAACAAACAAGCCATTATGTTGTGACAACTGTATTACTATTGTTTTCAACTATTGTAGTATCATCTATAACTGTGATTGATTCATCGCCATTTTGGGCAACGGTTTGACTTTCGACACAGTACTATCATTTATTACTAGGTATGTTACTTAATGTAGTTCCAATGATTTTATCCACAGGCGTTTGATTGAATATAGAATGATAATTCATAGTGATAAAACCTTATTATTGCTTTGAAAATCTCTTAAATTAGTTATAAACTGGGGAATTCCGCAGGGTTCTAACGTGTGTCCTGATTTTTTTAACACGTTTATATCTGGCTACTGAATGGCATGTGTAACTCAATTTTAATGATTTGTAATTCATTAGCGACCTGCCCCAACTTCACCTAAGTTATGTATTATATAGATGAACCTTTCGGTAGACATTTTCTAAATAATGGCAATAGAATAACTAAGCTATGTGACAGATACTCTCGAGCTGACGGAAAAAATAGCGATGTTGTATTATTAAAGACTGTTGAAGCTAAACATGAATTAAATATGACAGGAAAGTATCATCATCAGCCTATAATGTCCCACTGCTGAGCACAGGCCTCCTTTCACAAATCAGGGTGAAAGGGAATGGGCAGATACTCCACCACGCGTGCCTACTGCGGATCGGTGGAGGTAGGCTAGTGGTCAACCTACTGTTGGAGTTTTCAAGCGGCCTAGAAGGCCTCCAACTAGCTTAACGACTACCACAATTAAGTTATAACCGGGACGATTTACGTGCCTTCCGAAGCAGGGAAACGCTCAATTTGAAATACCACTAGGCGTTCACCCATCCAGGTATGACCACCACCACGATTACCACGATCTAACTTGCCGATCGATTAAGAACTACAGATGCTACACCACGAGCGCTTCCAGTAGGAAAGTATGAAAACCTAAAATCTCTGGAACGCGAAGAAACCTTTTTTAAATTTATTGAATAAGCTTTTACTCGTAACATTGTTATAGCTAATGTTGCTGAAGACGGTAATCAACAGAATAAATAAAAATGCAACTGAAACGTATCGAATCAAGACGCTAATCCTTTTGAAAGTAAAACATGAAGCTATGACATTGGCTGTCAAGCGGTTTATAATAAAACAGGTCTATCGAAAGTGTTGGCTGATATTACACCCGCCACGCCCCCTTAGTGTTATGAATCATGATAGTCCACATTTAAAAGTAAGCTACTTACATTAGCATTATGAGCTCTTTGTCCACTGTGAGCGAAACTATGACGATGGTTATTCTCCATATCTCTATCGTCGCTTTCGTCATACAAGGTTGTTTTACGTATAATTACTAACTACGCTCAATATACAATCTTGACGCGTACATAACTGTCCGTAGGCATATAAAATTCTCAGATACAATAATGCAGTCCAAAATCATGTTTATGGACTTTACCTTCTGTCTACGAATAGACGTAAAAAATCAAGAGTCACAGATCATGAAATTCGTGTAACGTAATTAATGGATGGCCGAAATAATATTTAATGAGCATAATAGCCCTCCCCCGCTGACATGTCTAATCCCACGGCACTGATAAAAAAATCTAGACAATGAGACGAACGCTCGGATACGATATCGGAAACGGATTCAAAAACTACTGAGGCGATTATCCGCAATTGCTATTTTAATTTCCGAATTCGAATATTTTTGATGTTTCTTTACGGAAATATCAATTCGATTTATCGAAAAGTTTTCAGAAATTATAATTGGACTGTTTTACAAAAAAAACTTAAACCGACTTCAAAGTGCACGATAAAGTAATCAAATCCTGATCTGATGACAATGGGACCAAACCACAAAAAAATAATTTTCCAAATTGGTTCATAAATGACGGAGTTATGAAATATGAGGTAACCACAGACGTATGAATAGTACCTACAAGGTTGTTCATATGTCTGTGGAGGTAACAAACATAAAAAAAAAAACATACAACCGAATTGAGAACCTCCTCCTGAAAGAGCCGCTTTAAACAAGACACAAGTTGCGGGACGTTAATATCATTGATAAAGTCATTAGCCAAGTAGCTAGAGGTAGTAGAAAGATACCTTACCACCAGCAGGTTGCATTGTTTGGACACGTTACAAGTTGCAACAAGGCAGCAAGAGAGAAATTGCTTACATTATTTATGATGGACTAGCAAATGCCTAAGGCTCCCGCTATAATAACATGTTCATACATTATATGGCCTAAAATCTGCCCACACGTTGATTTGTTGATAATAATATTAATAAGTTATGCATACTAATTTATAATACTAGTAATATTATAAGAAAGATTGTGAATTTCGTGTCTTTGTGTTTGTGAAGAGTAATCTCCGGATCTAATGATGTGATTCTAAAAACTCTTTCACAGATAGGAAGCTTCAGAATCTCTGATTGATAAAAGCTACTATTTACTCTCGTTACGTGGATGAAACCGTGGGATACAGGTCGTTACTGATAATCATCTGGATGGAAACGCTGCTCGGCAGTGGATATGTCGTCGGCAGATTATATGATTCGGCATTTTACAAGTCGAAACCAAAATAATGATATTTGTGCAAGCAAACACTTCATTTTTAATCGACTTGAAAATAAAGTAATTTAAAGAAATTAAATCGACTTCAAAATACTTACACTAAAAAGTGCGAAATAACTCCAATGTGATTTGAAGTCAGCGTAAGAGCACGACGTATTCCATTGAAAATATACTTAAAATTATTAGTTCACCAGCGGTTATTAGTTTGTTACATTTTTACTATTAAATATATTTTTAATGCATAGTCAATTAAAGATAAACATAAACAGATCACAATAAATACAAAAGTTTAGCATGGACTAGAAAAAATATCTTACATTTAATGGCAGGCTAGCCGCCATTATTAAAATTCTAATTAGTTGCTTAAATACCTTCAAAGATACTAATGGGCTACGAGTACGAGGCAACCTTAAAGCAACTCTAAAGGAGAATCTACTCAGTAATTGCGGACAGCAAGTATGATTTCGCTGAATCTTCATAAAAGTCATATCCAACATATCCCTACGTCTATCTAAGGAGATCATGTTAAAATTACTAAACTAGCAGTAGTTTAGTAATTTAAGGTAAGAGTACGATCGCCAGAACATACCAGCAGAGTACTCGCTTCATGGAACGAGGTTTTACAGAAATCAAAAGATCATACTACAAGTATGGCTAGACTGCATGAGCATGATCTTTTCGTATTAAAAGAATAAATAGATTGCCGTTAATCGGAAGCAGCGGCAGATTTGATAATATAAAGATGTTGAATTTGGATATATTTAAAAGATATAAAAAACTAGAATAGATTATAGATAGATAACTCTTTATTGTACACCAGACAACAGTTAACACAGCAGCAAGAAAAGAACATAATATTAATAACTGTACATGTACAATGGGCGGTCCTATCGCTAAAGACCGACAAATAGAGATTATAACAATTTTGCCTGCAATCAAGAATAGATTCAGTTTCTTGAAAATAGATCATACGATCATGTTAGATCATAAAGCGCTCGTGGTGTAGCATGATTAGCCGTTCTTAATCGATCGGCAAAGTTAAGCTACGTCTGTCTTGGTCGGTACCTGGATGGGTGACCGCCTAGTGGTATTTCAAATCGAGCGTTTCCGTGCTTCGGAAGGCACGTAAAGCCGTTGGTACCGGTTATCACTTAATTGTGATAGTCGTTAAGCTGGTTGGATGCCTCCTAGGCGGCTTGAAAAACTCCAACAGTAGGTTGGCCACTAGCCTACCTCCACCGATCCGCAGTGGACACGCGTGGTGGAGTATCTGCCCATTCCCTTTCACCCTGATTGAAATCTAAAAAATCACTGAGTGAAAGGAGGCCTGTGCTCAGCAGTGGGACATTATAGGCTGATGATGATGAGATCATAAAGTATACGAGGCAAGTTTCTTTATCAAACCATGGTTAAAAATTCTTTTACAGAATCGCTCTTGATAATCAATTTATTAATTCCAAATTTGCTTTGCTACTACAGTTACTTATACAATATTTAGATGCAGCTAATCCTATTTAGATATAGCCTGTAGCTATAAATCTAGACCAATAATTCAGTCACATGCAACCTACATTAATAAATTACAAGCGGCACTAGACTCATATATCATTCGATGTAAGAACGATAAGCTAGTTGTATGTACGGGTTTAGAGTCGGCGTGGGGATACCAACAAATGTATGAGCATATATTATGTTGAGGCTACCTACATAATAATAGGATATTTGTATTACCTCGATGAGATTCTAAGTACTTGGGAGCTTATTACATCGGTTAGTTGTAAGGGAGGTGATTCGACTGGGGAAGAAATAACTGAGTAAGGTCGTTAGAGGTCATCGGTGGATTGTCGGTATGGCATGAGTGATACATTGTTGGTTTTCATAGGGCTATTGTAACCGCTTACCACCAGGTATGCCCTAGTAGTATAATTATCTCTTATGTCTTAGTGTGTGTATGTGAAAATAAAATTCTCATTATACCTATAGCGCCGCAGGTCGTGGGTTTCGATTCCCACACAGAACATGCATTTGTGTGCATGAACATGTCTGTATGTCCTGAGTCTGGGTGTAATTATGTATACTAAGTATGTATTTACAAACAAAAAGTAGTTTAAGTATTATATCAGTTATCTGGTTTCCATAGTACAAGCTCTGCTTAGTTTGGGATCAGATGACCGTGTGTGAGGAATGTCCCAGGTTTTTTTTTTTTATTCTTTTTGTGATGCACATAACGATAATCATCTCGTGAAGAAGTCCGAAGCAGTATAAAACAGCCTTTTCTATCATAGTTATTCAATTTAATTTTGCTTCATCACAGATATGGTCTAAGATATAGACAGTAAGCTTGCCTTCTTATAAATGGGCTGGAAATTCAATTAAGTGAAATGTAACATTGTTACGACATCCCTATATAGACTATATTATTGGCTAGATCTACAGCTAGATCACAATCTCACGTGCACTAACAAGGTCCAAGTTTCCGTAAAAAGTATATAATTAAAACTATAAATCACTTGTCCACACGAGTATGTTCCAACTTCTAATTAACAGCAGAAAAACTGATTGGCTTGTATTGGATTTGAAATGTTCAATGCTTCCGCGATCTTCATATCGGTATGTTTTACCGGTGTGAGGCTTGGATCACCTTACAGTTTAGGCACGAAAATAAACCTACAGGAGTGGCCCACGGGTCTGGAATTTATTGGGTGCCCCGTGTTAGTGAGGCCTGTGACAATACAAAATATTTGTGCCGTTGGATTGAATCACGACGCGCGACGGTCTAAAACAGACATAGGTACTTCAAAAAATAAAAAGTAGTTTAATTTTTTTTACTCTATTCTGACACTGATTTGAAGTCAGCGAAAGAGCACGACTTATTCCATTGAAAATATTTCGCTGCCTTCAAATCAGTTTCAGATTAGAGTTATTTCATACTTTTTAGTGTATTCTGAAGTCGATTTAATATTTTTAAATTACTTTTTTATTTCGTGATTTTTAGTTTTGATTAAATGCACTAGAATTTGACGTGTTTGAGATGTTTTTCCTTTGACACTTTGCTATTTTGTCAGTTCCCGATCACCTTCGGCCTAAATATTTACGACCATAATTTAAACGTCTTCAATTACACTAAAAAGTATAAAATAACTCTAATCTGACACTGATTTCAAGTCTTTAAAGTCGTTTTCTTTTTAAATGACTTTTTTATTGTGTCCTATCGACCAATCGTTTTAATTTCTTAACATTCTATTCATTAATTAAATAGATATCATTAATGCGATACAGATAAACAAAACTTCACTAAAAGCCCAGAAGTGTTACACTTACGGAGTCTTAATCGTTCGCATCACTCAAGTGTTATGATCGATGCGTGTAATCGACTCTTATCGATTTGGACCGCTTCGATTAATTCGATCTACTTTCGATTGCATTAAAATATTACCGATCAATGCCGCTCTGGTTTTTGTTAATTATTTTTTAATGCATATTAATGTAAGATTGCTTTATGTTGTAGATGTATTTGTCAATGTCTAAGTCTAAGCGCTTTAAAATTAATCGGCCCATATTTCGGACGTTGCATACTATATAATAGCTTAGCGATGGTCTAGGTGTTTATTGCATAGTTACTAGTAACTCTATGCAATTTATTGAATGCTCAGACGAAGCTCTATGCTTCATCATCATCATCAGCCTATAATGTCCCACTGCTGAGCACAGGCCTCCTTTCCCAAATGAGGGTGAAAGGGAATGGGCAGATACTGCACCACGCGTGCCCACTGCGGATCGGTGGAGGTAGGCTACTGGTCAACCTACTGTTGGAATTTTCAAGCCACCTCGGAGGCCTCCAACTAGCTTAACGACTAGTGATAACCGGGACCTAAGGCGCCGCAGGTCGTGGGTTCAATTCTTCAATTCACACAGGACATGCATTTGTGTGCATGAACATGAATGAATGAATGAATGGTTTCCATAGTACAAGCTCTGCTTAGTTTGGAATCAGGTGACCGTGTGTGAGGAATGTCCCAGGATTATTATTTATTCTGTATTTTGGTCAATCTTATCAATGCCTCCTTCGACTACCAATGCAACTAGCACGCTTCTAACAATTATTAAAGCTATGAACTGATATCGATCCATCACGGCGTCGTGACTGAGCACAGATAATTATATCATTGCAGTCACTCGTTGTGATTGATCACGTCGGTGCCACTCTGTGATGTGTGGACCACTGTTTGAAAACAACATTGCTTCTGCTTACCCGTTGGCTCGCTATTGGGACGCGCGTCCCCTAACTAAACTAAACAATTCTAGGAACTTCAATTCAAGCAATTGTACTTATTTCCGAAATAGAAAGCTTTACTTAGCCCGGAGTTTAACTCTAGTAGCAGGGTTATTTTTCTAGTTCATATCTGTTAGAAAATTTGTAACTGGATTCCATAATATTGTTTTCATAATAACTATGAAAATAGCATCAAAATTGAGTTGCAGTTCTCGTGTTATAACAATGAACCACAATAAGGCGATGATAGCTCAGTGGTAGTGACGTCGGATACCGAGACGAAGGTCCCGGGTTCGAATCCTACAATGAGCTTGAGCTTTCGGTGAAGGAAAACATCGTGAGGAAACCATAGCACGGTGGTAGGGTACTTTGTAGTACCCGTCTGGCTGGCTACCACCCTCAAGTTGAAAATCTGTCGCCAAGCACCTATCGGTGTGTTCCGTCAGCTGCACTTGAGAGCCAGTTCCTTCTAGGCTTTGTGTGCTTACCACCTTCGACCACATCATCACTTACCATAGTGAGATTGTGGTCAAACACAGGCCTATACACAGTAAAAAAAATAAAAAAAAAAAAAAAAAACCACGAATAAAAGAGTACGAGTAACCATGAATATGAAGCGCTCGTGGTGTAGCATGATAAGCCGTTCTTAATCGATCGGCAAGGTAAGCTACCACCGCCGTGGTCGGTACCTGGATGGGTGACCGCCTAGTGGTATATCAAATCGAGCGTTACCGTGCTTCGGAAGGCACGTAAAGCCGTTGGTCCCGGTTATTACTTAATTGTGATAGTCGTTAAGCTAGTTGGAAGCCTCCTAGGCGGCTTGAAAACTCCAACAGTAGGTTGACCACTAGCCTACTTCCTCCTCCGCAGTGGGCACGCGTGGTGGAGTATCTGCCCATTCCCTTTCACCCTGATATGTGCTCAGCAGTGGGACATTATAGGCTGATGATGATGATGGTGAGTAACCATATTTTATATATTTGTAACTAGCATTTTGGTCATGAGCCTATACTTCTCCAACAAAGTGAAACTCTAGTCTCTTTCCTTAATCAAACACACATATTTCACTAGAAACACTCGTATGGTAAACTAGTAATCTGGTCTAACCAAAAACACCCGGCATTTTAGTGTTAAAAATTCTAATTCGAACTATTCAAAGTTAAGAGCAATTAGATACCAACTTCTTTAATTAGTTTGCCTAATCAGGTCTCATTTCAAAGAAAACCCTGAGTTCTTATGAATATTCAAAATACGATATTCACTCTGTCGGCTATATACTCCTTGAATGAGGACTATGAACGGTAAAACTGTCACTATGACATTTGTCGAACCAGGATCACTTTTTTGTTTACCCGTCTATCTGTTTATCAAAACCCTTTTCTCAAGAACGGGTAGAGGTGTCAAGTGGAAATTAATATTCAAATATAAATACTAAGTTCTACCCCTTGAAGGTGTAATAAAAGCTTCTAAGTTAACGCAATCGAAAGATACGGTTATTTATGTCTCATGAAAAAAACTATGCAATTAACTACTCCTCAGGCGCCAGACCTACTCGAACTTGTCTGTTTTTTTTTTATACGACTAAGTCGTTAAACAAGCATACGGCCCGCCTGATGGTAAGCGGTTACCGTAGCCATATAGACGCTTGCAGCACACGAAGCATCGCTCACGCGTTACTGACCTTTCCCCCCTCCCATATGAGCTCTGGCGACCTTACTCACGCGCAGGAACACAACTTTACATACAACATAAAGTTATTTGGCTGCGGTATTCTGTAAGGCGGAGGTACTTCCCCAGTCGACCTGCTCTTTGAGCGAATAAACGCTATGCTCTACCTCTCTCTCTGGTTTTTGTCAAAACCATCGCTAATTTACATATTAATATAGCTATCGTAAAGCCATAAAAGCTCAGTCTAGTGCCGTCAGACGCTATGCCAAAGCTTTTTTGTGTAGCGCAAGTAGCGCAACCTTTTTTTTGATTATATGCTTTTGTTTTTGTCTTTTGTCTTTTCTTTCACTTAGTATCTGCGTGGCTACCGAGATGTTGTCAGACAGTTTATAGGCTTGCCACCTTCCTTAGACACATTGGGGAGGAGTTTCATGCCGGAGTCTTCTCAGGAATTGGTGGTAGCGACAAGTGTTACGTTCATATAAACTGAATAAATGACTTTTTGATTTCATAGATTTTGATTTTGATCATTAAGCTAATAATGCTTTTGGCTCCTAACCGATGACGATGACGAAGCGTAAGATGGAGTATGGTCTCCCAGAAAAAACCTACTTAGTCTGGCTTTGAAAATTCTGGAGTCAGTGAACACAGACGTCGCGAGTCCTCGCTGTCGCATAAAGCAGACAAAACGCACTGTGCACTGTTCGGTATGACAACAACTTACGGCTAAAATGTCCCGGCGTCTTGTGGTTCGGTCTAAAAATGGGGATCCTGGAATAAGGTTGAACAATTCTTTAAATTTTGTGAATTAAAAAATCTAAATCCCACCCACCTAAAAGCTCCCAAGTGTCCCCTGCACAATCCAACAGGTTTTTCGCCTTTTCGCATCTAAAACGGATGCCAATTACGCGTCCATATATAAAATAGTAGAACTTTTTGTCGGTCAGCTAAAAAGGCACTAATTACGGTTTCCGGCTAGGCAGCGGGCATGTCGAGCGCGCGACAAAAAAGTCGCTGAGGTGTGCGTTGACGACTGACGCGCGACGCGTCTTGTGAGCGCGCGCGGGCATTTCTTGTGTTAGGGTTGGCAATTGTTTTTTGTTTGCATTTCAAAGTGTAGTTGATAGTTTCAGTGTTCTTTCTACTATTATAGACAACGCCATCTATACGTCACTTTGCCTTAAGTTTTGTTAGCCCGTTGCTGAATATGTTTAGCACGGTGCATGCACCGTAGTTAATTTTAACACACCCTGCTATGACTAGATATTCATTAGATCTTATTAAAACTTATTTATTAGTTACTGGCTTTTCGCCCTTTTTACGGGTTTTTGGATGCCTACAAACCTGTGCCATTTAAGGAATCTATGAGGCTGTGAGCAACATTTCTAGTTTCTAGACAATACAAATTTTGCTGTAAATCAGGCAGTTTCTCCTTTAATAAAAACAAAAAGGATTTCAAACTTTGTTGAAGGTTTTCTAAGAAAAACGGTTCCGGCGGTATTCACTAACCTTCAGTCCTAAGGCTTTTGCAAAATATTTGGAATTACCTATTTATGTTTGTAAAATACTTTATTTATTTTACAACTAGCGTGTGCCAACCCTGAGGAATAGTCAATAAATAGCACCGTCCCATTGGCAGGACTGTCACGTACCGTACACACGGACAGAGTAATGTTGTAATGCACACAACATTTTAAATATCTTCATTTCCAAACTGTTTACATTTACCTACTTGTACACACAACTGTTGCGCAACTTGTTGACAACTAACTTGGGTGATTCATATTCTGTCAATTACCAGTAAAGCTACTATTTCGTCTTAATTTGGCAGTTAAGATTTCAGTTATATAGAGGTAACGTTTGTAAGGATGGTTTGTAAAGGCTACTTTTTATCCCGGGAACGCGGGTGAAACTGTGAGGGACAGCTAAGCTTGAAGTTTATAAATCAATAAATGTTATTTTTTTTATATCATGTTTCATGTTCATTTATTAATTAAAACAAGTAGGTGATGATAGTTCCTGAGTTTATTCAAACATGCAAACTTTTATTAGTAAATATTTCATCTGCGCAAGTTCACATTGAATTTTATGTAATCCGTTAAAATAAAACAAAATCTAGTTATAATTACATACCAGAATATTTATTCAGGCTAATTGCTTAAATGTCACACTTGGGTGGTAATTCATGAACAGATAATTATTTCGAAACCAGTTCTAGCCCAGCGGTTTCACGCGCGTTTTGAAAAATCTATTGCTTTCCCGGAAAAATATTCTATGTGTTTTTCCAGATTATGATCTATCCGTGTGCCAAATTTTATGACTATTGGTTGAGACGTGAAGATGTCACAAACAAACAGTCACTCTCGCTTTTATTGTATTAGTTAGTAGGTAGGATAAAATATGAATTCTCTGTAACTTGTAGTACTCTGTGCACAGTTACACAAAATCTACTTTAACTTGTCCACATTCATGTAGCGACAACTTTATAACGTAAATATTTTGTAATGTGATTGTATAATCTTTTAATATTAAATTAAATTAGTTGTCGAATTGACTTACCAGTTGTTTTGATGAAAAAAATGTGTCGCCTCGTGTAACCCGGGCACTTTTTATACTAACCATTTTCGTACTATATCGATTTGCCGCATCCTATATGAACCATTTTCGTACTATATCGATTTGCCGCATCCTAAATGAAACATTTTCGTACTATATCGATTTGCCGCATCCTATATGAACCATTTTCGTACTATATCGATTTGCCGCATCCTAAATGAAACATTTTCGTACTATATCGATTTGCCGCATCCTATATGAACCATTTTCGTACTATATCGATTTGCCGCATC
The DNA here is from genome assembly GCA_947623365.1 of Achlya flavicornis. Taxonomy (NCBI): domain Eukaryota; kingdom Metazoa; phylum Arthropoda; class Insecta; order Lepidoptera; family Drepanidae; genus Achlya; species Achlya flavicornis. The sequence continues at coordinate 467,968 of OX392491.1, read as the reverse complement.
CTAAATGAAACATTTTCGTACTATATCGATTTGCCGCATCCTATATGAACCATTTTCGTACTATATCGATTTGCCGCATCCTAAATGAAACATTTTCGTACTATATCGATTTGCCGCACCCTATACGAACCATTTTCGTACTCTATCGATTTGCCGCATCCTTAAATAAAATTACAGTTTTACATTCATTATCGTTAGTAATTTAAATGTTTGCTTTGTTAATAAATGTATTTAATCTGTAAGATCCATAGAGTAAGAATATTTATAGAGTGATAGAGTAAACAACATTACCTTTTGCGAAGCGTGAGCAGCTTACTAGACAAGAAGATATGTCAACAATCGTCATCGTTACTAAACGATCAACCTTTGTACAAGATTAACATAAGTTTGTTAAAAACCACGTGATAATTTGGTTTGAAATGTCAATCCCATACCTTGATTGTTTAGTAATGACGATTTTCGATATCCACATTGTCTAGATGCCCAGTTAGCATTTATAGATATCTATTTAAATAAAAATCAATGCCACTTTTCGTTGTAATTTTATAACTCAAGAACGGGCTCACCTATCCAAACCAAATGTTTAGGCTTTGTTCGGACTATTTAGTATGGTTTATGTGAAGTTTGCACAAAATCGGTCGAGCGGTTCTTCATTTATCACATTTTTTGTAACAAATAAATGGCGGACCATTTTGTTGATACTATTTAGCATTCATTACCTAATTAGGTAGGTAGGGTAGGTAGGGTAGGGTAGGGTAGGGTAGGAACGAAGTCGCGCCGGGCAGCTAGTATCGTTAATAATTACTGTCTGAAAAAAAATCGATATGATTTCCTTGTCATATTATGCTCTCGGTAAACGCATCGATAAAACAAGGCAGCGTTGCACATACCTGTACGTTCACGGCACATACTCTAGTACAGTCTAGTCGCTCTATAATATTATATCTCTATGGTAAGATGTGCCTAAAGTTTATTTCTTTCACTATGAAATAAAAAAAAACATCTAATTGAATTTCGAAGGCGATGATAGCTCAGTGGTAGTGACGTCAGATACCGAGACGAAGGTCCCGGGTTCGAATCCTACATTGAGCTTTCGGTGAAGGAAAACATCGTGAGGAAACCATAGCACGGTGGTAGGGTACTTTGTAGTACCCACCTGGCTGGCAACCACCTATCGGTGTGACAGCTGCACTTGACAGCCAGTTTCTTCTAGGCTTTGTGTGTGCACCACCTTCGGCCACATATCACTTACAATGGTGAGATCGTGGTCAAACACAGGCCCAAACATAGTAAAAAAAAAACTCAGAGACCATAAATCTCGGCCTTTAAAATCATTTTAGGCATGCCCATTCAAAGAAAAAGAAATACCATTTGCGGCACACATGTCTCGCCTAACACCTCACGACATCGACGTGTAAAAGCAAAACAGTCGTGAGTGCTTGCCCGTATCTTTTACATCAGCCTCGTTATCTCTACCAATCAAAGTCACCAGATACCCACTGTCCTGTCTATCGTAGTGGTGATATTTGTAGCACTTATACAGCTACCTAATACGGACGATAGTTTTAGGATAGATTTCCTAAATTTGGAAATATAATGATATAGCGCAGTGTTTCCCAAACATTGTTCTGCCACGGCCCGGTAATTTTCACACTCCCCGTTCGTGACCCACTTCATACTTTTAAACCCAAGCTGATTCGTTATTATATCGCTGGCCCCGGGCAATAAAGCGGTAATATAAAAAATCGAATTTTACAGGAGAAATAAAAGAAGCTAATTTGTTTATAGTGCAGCGTACAGTGATCCAACACAGGCGTTCAAAATGTCAAATGAATGCTAATTTTTTTACCAATATAACCTTTTAAAAATAATTGTAATGGTATAAATATCTAATGAAATAACTGAAAAAAATTATAATACAAATTATGGACGATACTGTTTCAATTGCAACATCATTAATGACTTTATAAACACACCGACCACTGAGATTCAAGAATGTAAGAAAATAATACGACGTAATTTCCACTTTAGATCTCGAGCGTACCAGCCGATTACCACATTCTTCAGAGAAATTTTGTAGCCAAATCTTAGCTGTATCATCCACTATCGCTATTTTAGAATCCTATCAATGAAACATATTTTTATGTAACCATTGTAACAGACCGACCTTATAATGTGATTTGTTTTTATTTTTAACCATTTTTGACGGTATATATTTTTTTTTTTATGTTTCTACTACCTAATTTTTGTTTAATTAAATTTTAAATGTATACCTTCGACTTTGAACCCCGACTGAAACGGTCTGACGCCATTGTTTGCATATTGCTTGTTCGGGAGGCTGGAAGTCGTCAAACCTACGTGCGAGACGATTCGTAATGACTCTCGAAAACAGCTTATAAACGTAGCTTAGGAGGGATATCGGGCGGTAGTTCTTCAATAGGGCCTTATCGCCTTTCTTGAAGAAGAGCACCACCAAGCTTCCGCTCCATATTTCTGGAGTTGTAGATTCGTGTATGACGGAATTAAAAAGCTTCTGAAGGACTACAAGTACCGGTTTTCCACCCGCTTTCAGGAGCTCTGTTGTAATTCCGTCTTCACCCGCTGCCTTGTTGTTTTTAAGCTGTTTCAGAGCCATTCTAATCTCGTAAAGGCTGACGTCTGGGATATCTTCGGTGTAGTGCCGGGTCAACTTGGCTCTTGCGTCACTAACCGGAATTGGATCTGGTTTCTGTGACGAGGTGTACAGCTGTCCATAGAACTTCTCGATCTCTCTCAAGATCTCCAGCTTTGACGTGATGATGCTGCCGGTGTCGGTCTTCAGCTTGGTCAGTTGACTTTGACCAATAGACAAGTCTCTTGCGAACACTTTGGAACCTTTGTTCCGCTTTATTGCCTCTTCGATACATGATGTATTAAAGAGGCGCAAATCGTGTCGCATTGCGTTTGAGACCTGCCTATTTAGCAGCCGATATTCGGCTGTATCAGCTGAAGACTGCAACTTCATTTCACGTCGTCGCTTCATGAGTTTGAGAGTTTCATCCGAGAGTTTTTGGGTTCTATTCGTGCGGCGGGTCTTAAAGAATTTAGATCCTACCGCATGGACAGTTTCCACGAGCCTCTTGTTTGTATCGTCCACCGTCACGCAATCATCCAGGCATTGGAAGCGATTATGAAGTTCAAGCTGAAAGCTGTCAGGGGGTATTTGGGAGGCAGGAGTTAAATCCGCCAAATATCACGTCAAGCGAGTAATTGGAAAGTCACTTAACGTTTGAAGAGATCTTAACTTTTTTGCACAAATGGAGGCCATACTAAATAGTCTTCCTTTGTGCCCCCTTTCTTCCTCTCCTAACGACCTCCTTTCTCTTTCTCCAGGGCACTTTCTCATAGGAAGACCGTTGTTCAGTTCAGTTCAGTTTCACAACAGGTAGGCCTCAAAATGAATATGGACAAGACAAAAATTATGTCTAATGTTCATATTCCGCCAATGCCGGTGATTGTTGGGAGCACTGTTCTCGAAGTTGTAGACGAGTATGTTTACCTAGGACAAATTGTCCAACTAGGTAGGTCCAACTTCGATAAAGAGGTCAATCGAAGAGTCCAACTCGGCTGGGCAGCGTTCGGGAAGCTACGGCATATCTTCACGTCCAGAATACCTCAGAGTCTGAAGACAAAGGTCTACAATCAGTGCGTGTTACCAGTGATGACATACGGGACAGAGACGTGGTCTTTTACTGCTGGCCGCATAAATAAGCTCAGAGTCACTCAGCGAGCTATGGAACGAGCTATGCTCGGAATTTCTCTACGTGACAGGATCCGCAATGAGGAAATTCGTAGGAAAACGAAAACGACGGACATAGCTCGTAGAGTTAGTAAGCTGAAGTGGCAATGGGCAGGCCACATCGCTCGAAGAGCCGATAACCGCTGGGGAAGAAAGGTTCTCGAGTGGCGACCACGTACTGGAAAGCGCCGAGCGGGACGCCCTCCTACCAGGTGGACCGACGACCTGGTCAGAGTCGCTGGGCACCGCTGGATGCAAGCGGCCCAAAACCGTTCGAAGTGGAAGTCAATGGGGGAGGCCTATGTTCAGCAGTGGACATCCATAGGCTGATATGATGACTTACCGTCGACCATGGATAACATTCTTCTTGCTCGAGATTTTGCTGGTAATTGTCTTGCCATTTTAAACAAAACACAATTTTTAGATCTAAGGATTATTAAGTTTAGTATTCTCGTAAAATATTCAAAACCACTAAATCGCAATAAAGAACATTATTAGCGTAAGACATCGCACGCTGCACTAACACCGCCAGCCGAATTGAGTTATTATTTGTATCCTTTGATTAAGGATACATCCAGATAGAGTGTCGCAGCTGTGCCCGCGTCGATAAAAATAGCCTCTAACTGTTAGGGCCTAAATCAAATAAAAATAAATAAAATTGCAAAATAATGTCTAATATTTAAATTTCTCCCGATTTTAATCGGAATATTTCAACAACTACTATCATTATGAACGTCACTATGACAAGCAGAATGACGCAGAGGGAGCGTAAAACGTAGCTGTTACGCGCAGCAGCCTATAAAAGTTGGCCTGTTTTATATATTCGTGTAGTATGGCGACGTTCTTTCTAGGTATATTTATTTCTATGTTTGTATCAATTGTTTACCTTGCTAGAAAGCATGCGGTAATCATTTATGCGTAGGAGTGAAAGGGATGGCGTTTAGCGTAACGCGACAGTACGGCGCCGGGGTTGCAATACATTTCCGGGAAGAAAGGCGTAATAGCTTGTACAGAATAAAATCTCTTGTGATTACTTCGTATTAAGTGTTTACAGTTTATTGATATAATACGTTTATTTCCAAAAAACGCGGTTAAATTTATTACTGTTATTCTTTGTTTAGAAATTTAGTGTAAAGATGTTCACCGGTTTTTTGTGTAATGTTTCTTAGAGTAATGCAATAATACATAACTTAGTCGTAAGAGAATTTTCCATGCAATAAAGCTGTTATTGTAATTTACTCTAGTGAAATATTATTTTAAAAAACTGAAAAAAATAAGAGTGATAGATTGATACTCAGAGAAGCTAAAAATCAAATAACATTAAAAAGGGCGTAACCGGTGTTTACCGCTATATTTCCCGGGGCCAGCGATATTAGGTAAAATAATACACATTTATTAATATAAAATGATGATTAATACTTTATACTACATATTTAGGTTTTTATTTTATTTTATTTATTTTATTTAGGTTGCTATCGCCTATTTAGTCACTAAATTTTAGTGCGAAGTATGGAGCTGCTGCTTATTTTTTTTACCAAAGAATCCAAGTTCGCTGAAAATTACGAAAGTTTAATCCTAAGGTTTGGTTCTAATTCCACTTTTTCATTTTTTTTTTCATTTTCATTTTTGTGTGAGGTAGGGCAAACGGGTATAATCTCCCGTTCGAAATTCGGAGCAGCCCGACTGGGGAAGTACCTCCACCTTACAGAAGATCGCAGCCAAATAACATCACTTTAATGTGGTGTTGTGTTCCTGCGGTGAGTAAGGTCGCCAGAGCTCCATGAGAAGGCGCTGTGCTGGCAGTGTGTGGGGACCAGCGGTGTAGATCTGCCGTAGGACTGTACAGGCGTGGCGTGTTGTTGCGGCGGTCAGGGAGACCCGGTGAAACGGCTGCCCGCTGGCCGCCCGCAGGTTGTAGGGGTCCCGAACCCAGGGAGCACTTAATCTCCGCCCTGGGAGGCTGGCCCGCCGCCTTGCGCATAATCCCTGGTACAGTTGGTCGTGCCGGAGAAGGAGACCGGAGTGGACTCGGCCGACTGTGTCAGGGGGGGGCCGGGGGCCCTTCCGGCTGCCGCACCAGCAAACCACATCACCTGTACAGCACTTCGGTGAAATGACACTGCGCTTTGTCCTGTCCGCTGCCCGCACAGTGCACTTCTCTCCAAACCTCTTCAAATTCTTTTAAATGGTCAGAAAAAGGAAAAATAAAAATAGGTTGTCAGCGGCCTCCCCGTCCACATTTTCTGTGGACTTCTGCAACATCAGGGGACTTCACTCTAACCTCAGTGCAGTCCACCAACACCTTGAGACTGCACAGCCGACCCTGTTATTCCTTACCGAGACGCAAGTATCCTCCCCTGATGATACATCGTATCTACACTACCCCGGGTACAAGTTGGAGCACAACTTTGTGCGCCGTGCCGGGGTATGTATGTACGTCAGGGAGGATATTTGTTGTCGACGTCTTCATGGCCTTGAAGACCGGGACCTGTCAGTTTTGTGGGCGCGCGTAGACCACGGCGGTCACACCCGAATTTACGCGTGCCTTTACAGGTCCCACAGCGGTGACGCGGACCCAATTCGGTTATTTGAGCACCTGCAATTGACGACTGACAAAGTACTGGAGCAGTACCCCTCCGCGGAGTTAGTGATACTAGGAGATTTCAACGCTCACCACGTTGAGTGGCTTAGTTCTCGGTCCACTGACTTTGCGGGGAGGATTGCTCACGACTTTGCCCTGGCCTATGGCTTCTCACAACTGGTTCCTTACTGGACCTTCTGCTGACTACGCGACCGGACAACTATGCAGTGACAGTGGATGCGCCACTTGGCTCATCAGACCACTGTCTCGTCCGGATGCAGGTGCCTTGTGCGCGGCCCGTTTCGCTCCGGTCACCCGGGCGTCGTCGTGTGTGGCACTATAAGTCAGCAGACTGGGATGGATTGCGTGAATTCTACGCATCGTACCCGTGGAGGCAGCTTTGCTTCGCATCAGATGATCCTGACACCTGTGCAGTTGCCGTCGCTGAGGCGATTCTGGCGGGAATGGAGTGCTTTATTCCAAACCCGTTAGTGGCTGCAGGGGTAAAGAAACGACCGTGGTTTAATCGGCGCTCCAAAGAAGCTAGACGAAATAAGCAGACTTTGTACGAGGCTTGGACCACGGCCCGAACTAATCAGGACCCTAACATCTCTGTTGCGAAACGCAAACTTAACGCTGCCTCGAGATCCAGTAAGCGAATAATTGCCAGGGCAAAGTTCGATTTCGTCGGCAGAATTGGTGAGAGGCTAACTAGCCTTCCCTCTGGGAGTCGCGCTTTCTGGTCTCTTGCCAAAGCTGCAGAAGGAAACTTTTGTCAGTCGTCCTTGCCACCACTACGTAAGCCGGACGGAAACTTGGCCCACAGTGCAAAAGAGAAAGCGGATCTTTTAGGCAGTCTCTTTGCCTCGAACTCGACTTTGGATGACGGGGGCGCCACACCGCCTACCATCCCGCAGTGTGCTAGCTCCATGCCGGAGATAAGCATTACCCAACGGGAGGTCCGGTGGGAATTGCTTTCTCTGGACATCCATAAGTCGAGTGGGCCAGACGGCATACCGGCAGTGGTGCTGAAGCGGTGTGCTTCTGAATTGTGTCCAGTATTGACGCGTCTTTTCGCACTTTCCTACACCAAAAAGGAAGTCCCGTCTTCGTGGAAGACTGCCCACGTGCACCCAGTGCCCAAAAAGGGCGACAGATCAGACCCGACGAATTACAGGCCTATCGCCATCACCTCCCTTCTCTCTAAAGTCATGGAACGTGTGATCAACACGCAGCTTTTGAGATACCTGGAGGATCACGAGTTGTTGAGCGACAGACAATATGGCTTCCGCCACAGTCGCTCAGCTGGTGACCTCCTTGTGTATCTCACGCACCGTTGGTCACTCGCCATTGAGAGTCATTGGCAGTGAGCCTAGATGTGGCGAAGGCGTTCGATCGGGTCTGGCACAGGGGTCTTCTCACGAAGTTACCAGCATACGGGCTTCCCGAGGGATTATGCAAATGGATCGCCAGCTTTCTGTCCAGCAGATGCATAAGAGCCGTCGTCGACGGTAGCTGCTCCGATAGCATGGACATAAATGCCGGCGTCCCGCAAGGCTCTGTGCTGTCCCCAACACTGTTCCTTCTGCATATCAATGATATGCTGTCTATTGACGGCATTCATTGCTATGCGGACGACAGTACAGGGGACACCCATTATACGGGCCGTGCAAATATCCCTCGTTCCGAGGTAGAGGAAAGCCGCGAACGGCTGGTGTCTGAAATCGAGAGTACACTAAGTAGTGTCTCCGATTGGGGTCGACTATACCTAGTCCATTTCAACCCCACTAAGACCCAAGCCTGCGCGTTCACCGCTAAGAAAACCCCATGGTCTGTGGCTCCACAATTCCAGAACACTTCCTTGAACATCAGTCAAAGCATCGGGATCCTTGGCGTCGACATTTCTGGCGTCGTTTTGTTCCGAAGTCATTTGGAAGACAAGGTTAAGCTGGCATCCAAAAAGCTTGGAGTGCTCAACAGAGCGAGGCAGTACTTCACATCGGGGCAAAGGCTGCAACTTTATAAGTCGCAGGTCCGGCCTCATATGGAGTACTGCTGTCATCTATGGGCGGGAGCACCGGAATACCAGCTTGGGCCTTTAGACTCGGTCCAGCGACGTGCCGCCAGAATTGTTGACGATCCCGAGCTCACAAGCGGTTTAGAGCCCCTCAGTCTGAGGAGAGACTTTGCCTCCTTATGTGTGTTCTACCGCTTGTACAACGGAGAGTGTTCTAAGGAATTGTTTGACTTGATGCCCACGGCTACCTTCCACCATCGCAACTCTCGCCATCGACGGGGAATCCATCCACACACATTGAAACCAGAACTGTTTCGAACTGTGCGGGCTAAAAGGAGTTTTCTTCCGCGGACGCTCGGGCTGTGGAATGAGCTCCCCGCCGTGGTTTTCCCAATGGAGTACAGCATGGGGTTCTTCAAAAAGGGTGTGAAAAGGTTTCTTCAGGGTCGGCAACGCGCGAGTGATACCCCTGGTGTTGCAAGCGTCCATAGGCTACGGTAACTGCTTACCATCAGGCGGGCCGTATGCTTGTTTGCCACCAAAGTGGTATAAAAAAAAAAAAAAAAAAAAAAAAACTTCCAAACCAATCAAACAACAACAAGGCGGAAATTTTGCGACCAACCCCCTTACTCATAAAGTGCTATTTAACTAATATACTGTTTAAATGGTCACGTAAATAATGTCACATTATTTGACAATGACATTAGAGTGACGTTATTTATATCACTATATGAGTAAGGGGGCCAGTATTTTATTTTGGTGGCCCGGTACCGGGTCGCGACCCGGCTAATGGGAAACGCTGATATAGTGATTTCTTTAGACTCTTGAGCTATGTGGGTTGTATAGATAGCTATTTAAATCTAGAGGTGGCCCCATATTTAAATTAATTCACTATTGGCGACAGTTAGGTATTTTATTCTCGGACAGAAATTAATTATCAACGTAAAAAGTTTACTTTGCACTCGGACTTAAAATAAGTTCAAACGGAACACGATAAAAGTGAAACCAAAAATCTCTGCTCCTCTCCTGTATAAGTAATACACCGGCACCGGGGCGGTGCCAGTATTTTTTTCGGGTAGAGCGGGATTTTGAAACCTCTTGAGAAAATAAAGCGGGATTCTATCGTCGAAAGCGGGACATACTAAAAAAAACCGGCCAAGTGCGAGTCAGACTCGCGCACCGAGGGTTCCGTACAAACCTGTAGGTATATAAGTAAATGGTAGTATAGACCTGAGTATTTGATATTAATTTCAATTTATGACCTATTAAAAAAAAACTACTTACTAGATCTCGTTCAAACCAATTTTCGGTAGAAGTTTGCACCGTAATGTACATCATATATTTTTTATAGATTTATCATTCTCTTATTTTAGAAGTTACAGGGGGGGGGCACACATTTTACCACTTTGGAAGTGTCTCTCGCGCAAACTATTCAGTTTAGAAAAAAATGATATTAGAAACCTCAATATCATTTTTGAAGACCTATCCATAGACACCCCACACCTATGGGTTTGATGAAAAAAAATATTTGAGTTTCAGTTCTAAGTATGGGGAACCCCCAAAATTTATTGTTTTTTTTTCTATTTTTGTGTAAAAATCTTAATGCGGTTTACAGAATACATCTACTTACCAAGTTTCAACATTATAGTTCTTATAGTTTCGGAAATAAATGGCTACTAATTGCTGACACAACATGATCAGCAATCTGATACTAGTTAACCTTACTTAGTTTTAGGTATATTATAACTAGGTCAAACAGTAGCGGTCTGCATTGAACACCTCCTATCAGGTAACTGCCTATCTGGAGCAGCCAATGGCAATTCTTCATTGTAATGTCACCTGTCTGTCTGGCTGCGTGTTTTTATACATGTCTGGGAGTTTGTCGTAGGTTTAGATTGGTTTATATCAAGTCAATAGTTAGATAACGAGAGGTGATCTCTCGCGGTTTTGGTCAGCGACGAATGAGAATATTTTTTGATTTCTGAATAAAAAAAGTTAGAATTATAAAGGATGCTTTTTATCCCGGGAAAAAGTTATCCCTTGGGATAATATTTTCATGGAAAATATTGCCTAGACGAGGCCATATGGCTCGCACTGCTAAAAAGTTATCAGATCTCATGTAGAAGCTTATAACTCTACAAGCCCTAACTTCACAAACTCTACACCTTAGTCAAAATATGTGGCTTGGCCGTTTCACTACTACAAGAACTACCTATTGTTATTTTGAAGTGAAAACTCCTTTAGCGGCGTTGTGCACTTTTTTTGGGATGGGTCAAACATGTTAAACTCGCGTCAGGTGTCACGTGACCTGATCGAAAACTCGTAAGACGGAGGGAGAGTAGTTGAAAATTAGACTGTATTTATACTGGGGTTATGTTCAAATTCTAATAATATTCTCTAGATAGCCGGAAGGTAGGTACCATTTTTGTTAACCAGGTAGTAAACGCATGCGTGAGTGATGCCCATATGGTGTTGCAAGCGTCGATATGGCTATGGTAACCGCTTACCATCAGGCGGGCCGTACGCTTGTTTAGGCTTCGTTGTGTTGATGAGTTTTCTGACATTTAAAAGAGGGGATGTACATACAGCACGCAGGGCAAACGTGGGTTATGTAACGCTTTTTTGCGCGGAACCCTAATTATTGTACTATAATAAAAGTAGCTTATAGTTACTCGTTATGATATTAGCTGTATGCTAAGTCCCTTCAAAATCATTCCAGCTGTTTTAGAGATCACCCGGACACAGACAGACAGACAAAAATTTAAAAATTGTTTTTTTTTTGTATTGGTATCTAATCTACCGTATATTAAAAAACAAAAAACCGTTATTTTGACATTACAAATGATCACTTAAATTTTAATTTATTTGTATTGATTTTATTTATGGCCGAGAACCGAACCTACACCCTCGATATAGATTCACAATATAACTGTCTTTATTAAAACAGATATCCAACCGACTCCTGAATTAATATTTTTACAATATCTATATCTCATGGTCACCCGTCCCACACTATAGATCATTCATCGATAGTAGATCATTAGGGTGGCGTGATCGATACAGTGACGCGCGCGCGCAGCTTACATGCATAATTCATGCTTTCTCATGACATGCGAGCTTTTTAGTTGTGTCAGAGCGAGATAAAAAATGAGACGCGTTATCTTTTAGATTGAGTGGCATAACGTTGATGGGCTGTTGAGAACAGAGATTGTAGCGAAAAAGTCGCTTGGTTTTTTTTAACTAGTTTCCGGCCTGGTGTTACCCGTGTATCGGAGGGATCTAATCATCATCATATCAGCCCATGGATGTCCACTGCTGAACATAGTCCTCCTCCATTGATTTCCACTTTGAACGGTTCTGGGCCGCTTGCATCCAGCGGCGGCCAGCGACTCTGACCAGGTCGTCGGTCCACCTGCGCGAGGTTCCTACCTCTAAATGCTTTCTTGAAATTACTAGAGATTGCCCATGGTTTGTCACAAATGAACTATAATATAACTTGACACTGGCAAAAATAAGTCCGAAAAAGAATTTGTTGTCATACTACAAAACCGCAAAACTATGAAGAAGAGAAGAAGAAGGGGACTTCTTGGCGGGAACTTGCAGAGTGACATTGCGTTTTCGTTTTTAGGGTTCCGTAGCCAAATGGCAAAAAACGGAACCCTTATAGATTCGTCATGTCTGTCTGTCTGTCTGTCTGTCCGTCCGTATGTCACAGCCACTTTTTTCCGAATCTATAAGAACTATAATGTTGAAACTTGGTAAGTAGATGTATTCTGTGAACCGCATTAAGATTTTCACACAAAAATAGAAAAAAAACAATAAATTTTGGGGGTCCCCATACTTAGAACTGAAACTCAAATTTTTTTTTTAATAAAACCCATAAATTTGGGTTGTCTATGGATAGGTCTTCAAAAATTATATTGAGGTTTCTAATATCATTTTTTTCTAAACTGAATAGTTTGCGCGAGAGAATCTTCCAAAGTGGTAAAATGTGTGTCCCCCCCCCTGTAACTTCTAAAATAAGAGAATGATAAATCTATAAAAAATATATGATATACATTACGAGGCAAACTTCCACCGAAAATTGGTTTGAACGAGATCTAGTAAGTAGTTTTTTTTTAATACGTCATAAATTGAAATTCATATCAAATACTCAGGTCTATACTACCATTCACTTATATACCTACAGGTTTGTACGGAACCCTCGGTGCGCGAGTCTGACTCGCACTTGGCCGGTTTTTATTTTCATAAATTCGTGTGTATTTTCAGTTTTATTGCATATTCTCAGTGGCACAGATTACAGAATAATTCAGATGGAGCGCGCGGAACACGAAAGTGAAGCCAAACAAGCAAATACAAATTGAAAAAAAAAAAAAAACCGGCCAAGTGCGAGTCAGACTCGCGCACCGAGGGTTCCGTACAAACCTGTAGGTATATAAGTAAATGGTAGTATAGATCTGAGTATTTGATATTAATTTCAATTTATGACCTATTAAAAAAAAACTACTTTCTAGATCTCGTTCAAACCAATTTTCAGTGGAAGTTTGCACCGTAATGTACATCATATATTTTTTATATATTTATCATTCTCTTATTTTAGAAGTTACAGGGGGGGGGACACACATTTTACCACTTTGGAAGTGACTCTCGCGCAAACTATTCAGTTTAGAAAAAAATGATATTAGAAACCTCAATATCATTTTTGAAGACCTATCCATAGACACCCCACACTTATGGATTTGATGAAAAAAATTTTTTTGAGTTTCAGTTCTAAGTATGGTGAACCCCCAAAATTTTTTGTTTTTTTTCTATTTTTGTGTGAAAATCTTAATGCGGTTCATAGAATACATCTACTTACCAAGTTTCAACATTATAGTTCTTATAGTTTCTGAAATAAATGGCTGTGACATACACGGACAGACAGACAGACAGACAGACAGACAGACAGACAGACAGACAGACAGACAGACATGACGAATCTATAAGGGTTCCGTTTTTTGCCATTTGGCTACGGAACCCTAAAAAGTGGCTATTTTTATCGACGCGTGCACAGCTTCAACACTCAATCTGGATGTATCCTTAATCCAAAGCATACAACCTATTGAAGTTACATTAGCAGGATTTCTCGTTTACATTTTTTCTAAGAAAACTAACAACGCTCAGGCTAACAATTCGTTCCATACGAAATGAAAAGTGAAGTAGGTACCTACTTTGATCTGCGACACAATATGTGGAGCAAACGTGTCTTGGTCGTTTGAACTGAGGCTTACAACAATAGCTTGTCATTTGATTACCTAAGCTCATAAGCTGTTACGATGTTTGATAAGCTATATATGACATTAGGAAGGTGTGGAAATTAAATAGGTACCTATCTAATGATAGTATGTTATAGGCAGCGTTGCCAGACGACAATCAAAAGATATGGCCACATATGCCACATATTTTGACGCTCTCAAGGGAATCAAAACCTAGAGTAGGTAATTCGTTACTTCGTTGACCTAGAATCATAAAATGTGGCAAGAAGCAATTCCATGTAGCACAAGTAAAGGAAGAAATCCGAAAAGCGTTTTTTAGTTACATAAAAACAAAAAAAAAGTTTTTTTTTAACATTCGAAAAAAGGGCAATAATCTTCGAGGCTCGATTCCCGTGATGAATGAACTATTTACATAGCTACAAGTTTCTACGGAACTCTTGGTGCGCGAGTCCAACTCGAACTTGGCCGGTATTTTTTTGGTATGTCCCGCTTTCGGCGTTAGAATCCCGTTTTTAGGGTTCCGTAGCCAAATGGCAAAAAACGGAACCCTTATAGATTCGTCATGTCTGTCTGTCTGTCTTTTTTTTTTTTTTTTTTTTTTTTTTTACTGTGTATAGGCCTGTGTTTGACCACAATCTCACTATGGTAAGTGATGATGTGGTCGAAGGTGGTAAGCACACAAAGCCTAGAAGGAACTGGCTCTCAAGTGCAGCTGACGGAACACACCGATAGGTGTTTGGCGACAGATTTTCAACTTGAGGGTGGTAGCCAGCCAGACGGGTACTACAAAGTACCCTACCACCGTGCTATGGTTTCCTCACGATGTTTTCCTTCACCGAAAGCTCAAGCTCATTGTAGGATTCGAAACCGGGACCTTCGTCTCGGTATCCGACGTCACTACCACTGAGCTATCATCGCCTTAAGATGTTCTGTCTGTCCGTGTATGTCACAGCCATTTATTTCCGAAACTATAAGAACTATAATGTTGAAACTTGGTAAGTAGATGTATTCTGTGAACCGCATTAAGATTTTTACACAAAAATAGAAAAAAAACAATAAATTTTGGGGGTTCCCCATACTTAGAACTGAAACTCAAATATTTTTTTTTCATCAAACCCATAAGTGTGGGGTGTCTATGGATAGGTCTTCAAAAATGATATTGAGGTTTCTACTATCATTTTTTTCTAAACTGAATAGTTTGCGCGAGAGACACTTCCAAAGTGGTAAAATGTGTGTCCCCCCCCCTGTAACTTCTAAAATAAGAGAATGATAAATCTATAAAAAATATATGATGTACATTACGGTGCAAACTTCCACCGAAAATTGGTTTGAACGAGATCTAGTAAGTATTTTTTTTTTAATAGGTCATAAATTGAAATTAATATCAAATACTCAGGTCTATACTACCATTTACTTATATACCTACAGGTTTGTACGGAACCCTCGGTGCGCGAGTCTGACTCGCACTTGGCCGGTTTTTTTTTTACTCAAGACGTTACGAAATCCCGCTTTGCCCGAAAAAAACGCTGGCAAACGCTGGTTGTACGCCTATTGATAGGCCAGTAGGTGTAAGGGTTAGATACCATGCCAGGATATAGGTACCATAAGTCGGGTACTTTAGCTATAGTAAAATCGCGAAAATGATACCTACGTAAAAGTTGTTTAGATTGGGGATTTTGTGTAGGATTTGTATGGAACAGTCACGTGACTGAAACTATACCTTTGCTCATGTCATTTTCCATTCGAAAGAATAAATTCCAAGAAGTTAGCTATCCGCAAACAGTCACGCTGACAGAAAGATGCTTATTTCTAGCCGTTCTTGTGTCGACGAAGGCTCCCTTGGCCCACTACAAACTACAGTCCGCTGTCATTCACAGTCTTATAATATGATTACACGTTTATCTAGGTTTGCGCCGCGGTACCACGCTCATTCCCGTTAGGGAATAAAACATAGCGTATGGCACTCTAGTGGCCAAATGTCTATGTAAAAAATTACCAAAACACACGCTCTCTCTGTCTGTCTGTCCGGGCTAATTTCCGGAACAGCTGAACCGATGATGTTGATTGGCAGGTAAAGGAATTTTCGGAGAATTTTGAGCTTTTTCCGCGGGGAACAGCTACCTAATTTATTACATTAGTAGGGCTAATTACATAAATATTTGAAAAAATAATACTTGAATGATCCGAAATTATAATGAAGGATCTCACGTGACTAAGAGGTCCGGTTATAAGACGATATCTTTAAATACTTTTAAATAACTACCTCAGTAATTGGCTAAAGAAATAAAATCGGTAATTTGTGTCGGGCCGCGAACTTTGCGAAATGAAAAACTTTATAACATCAAAAGATATCATGAATGTACGTCTAGTCGTAAAAAGCAACCTTAAAAAACCGGCCAAGTGCGAGTCAGACTTGCGCACCGAGGGTTCCGTACAAACCTGTAGGTATATAAGTAAATGGTAGTATAGACCTGAGTATTTGATATTAATTTCAATTTATGACCTATTAAAAAAAAACTACTTACTAGATCTCGTTCAAACCAATTTTCAGTGGAAGTTTGCACCGTAATGTACATCATATATTTTTTATAGATTTATCATTCTCTTATTTTAGAAGTTACAGGGGGGGGGACACACATTTTACCACTTTGGAAGTGTCTCTCGCGCAAACTATTCAGTTTAGAAAAAAATTATATTAGAAACCTCAATATCATTTTTGAAGACCTATACATAGACACCCCACACTTATGGGTTTGATGAAAAAAAAATATTTGAGTTTCAGTTCTAAGTATGGGGAACCCCCAAAGTTTATTGTTTTTTTTCTATTTTTGTGTAAAAATCTTAATGCGGTTCACATAATACATCTACTTACCAAGTTTCAATATTATAGTTCTTATAGTTTCGGAAATAAATGGCTGTGACATACACGGACAGACAGACAGACAGACAGACAGACAGACAGACAGACAGACAGACAGACAGACAGACATGACGAATCTATAAGGGTTCCGTTTTTTGCCATTTGGCTACGGAACCCTAAAAAGGCTGTATAATAGTCGACTAATTTAATCATCAGACTCTAGAACCAGAGTCCTTGTCAAGACGAATCAAACGAGTCCAAACTGGATGGGGTTGCGTCTTTTTATTATAGAAGCCACCTTCCGGCTCCATCATTAGATGGAAACCGGGAAGTGGGTTAAATTAAACTTGCAAGATCTAATAACAAACAGACAGACACTGGGACAGGTGCAACTAAATAAAATCTTGTGGTTATTTTTTCACTTTGAACTTGGATTTTTAACGCGGCGATGCAATGCAATGCATAATTCTGTTGAAAGTTCGATTGTCGAAAGGGTACGTTGGGTCATAGTCAAAAGTGGAATCCATCCTGGGTTCGGTTAAAGGGCTTGGTCACTGACCCATTCGTTTGCATCCGCAAAGGGATGATCACATGATATAGACTTCTTTAGGCTTTCTCGGGTGTAGCATACACTCAAAGTTTTTAGGGTTAGGAATCAGGCATCGGAACGGGTTCCACAACTATGCTGCCCACATAACAAAATGATGCAAAACTTCAAATTTGTTATGGTGCAGGTGCATCGTGTTAAAATGCGGTGTAAAAGTAAACACGTAAATATCATACAGTCGCGCATTTTATGGCCGCACAATCTTAATGCGCCCGCGACGATATTTTGCTTGAGCTTTCAAACGATCCATAAGAAGGTCAATTGAAGATTTCGTCTTATGTAACGCGCTAACGAGATTTTAATTCTATGCTATTATTATAAAGGTTTTTTTAACTTGGACAGTTCTTGTAAGTCCAAATAATATGTGGTGCTGTGTTCTTCTGCTGAGTATGGTCGCCAGGGCTCCATGAGGAGGCTCTATGCTGGCAGTGTGCGAGGACTAGGGTGTAGTAAACAATGTTGTCCCTTCTACTGCCGCCACACCGACTCCTCTCAGCCTCTCTTGGGACCCGTTATGGGTGTGAGCGTGATTTTTTACCTTTGATGATGCAAGCGTCTAATGTCTACGTAATCGCTTACCATCTGGCTGACAGAATGGTTAATTGTATTTTACACTATTAGTGGCAAGGACATTGTGATAAAATTAATTAGTTGTATGTGTTTTTATGATGGAGACAGAAGATGAATTACATACAACTGAACTACATAATCTAAAATCTTGAATACTTGAATTAGATCGTTATCATAGAATTAGTTTTTCGTATTATAGTTTTGAAGCCGAAGAATTTTCTTTACATCTAAAGAATGATTTGAGTTTTGGATTGATTTAACAATGGCCATTTTTACGACATTTTAATTCCTCCAAACCTCGGGTAAGCGATTCATCTGATAGGTCAATACAAAAACTGTTCTGATATCAAATAAACAGCCAGATACCGCTAATCATAGCTATGCTATGAACCCAAGGAATCGGAAGACCTAGATTAGCTATTTGGACTTCAAAATACAGATTACAGAACTTTTGAATACAGAAGATGCTACATACCTCATCCTGAAACGTCTTATGCAGTGACTCCTTGGTGTAACGTTGGTCACCCTGCTTCAAGATGGCGGAGCACTGCTTCAGTAGTGCCAACCGCAGCCGGTCTTTAGCACACTCCTCTTCCATGAACGACATCCTATGTCCACTTCTGGGGACACCAAGTAAGTCCTTAGATATCTCAAGTTTTGGTCCATTATACTTTGCGTCATTTGCTTCATCGCTTTTGACTCCATTGCAATTCTCAGTGCTATCTTTGTCTATATTTATAGTTATATTTTGTTTAATTTCGTCTTTATCATCTGGCACTGGTAAGTTTCCATTATGTGTTGCCATTTTTGCACTTTTACTTTTTGTGTAATTTTATTTGCATTTTTATGTGGTCACTGCTTTTTTATTTCAATTTAACGGTTCACATAATCATTTGGTGTTATTGACACAGCTTATTACCCGGTTTAGTAACTACTTAAATAAGATTATTAAGGAAGTAATTATTTAAATGCATTTTTTCACCAAAAGCAAACATTTAATGCAACACAACATTGAATACTGATTTTTTCTGCTCAGCTCCTTAGAATTTGGCGTCTGACATTCACATTTATATCTCCATAAGTAAAATAAACATCTAAGTACATGATTTCGCCTGATATAGACCTCCGGAGACCAAAGGGCAGGCTCGTAACTCTACCAAAGAATGAACCTCGCGATCCAGCGAGGTAACATAGCCAGTCTTTTGGGCACCCCACCCTACCCATTACGAGTAGCCTCAATTCTGTGTTTTATTAATAATCTTGTAAATTATTAGTTATTAATCCTTGTTTTATACGTTATTAAATAATAAAGGGAGATAGTACAAATTAATTGGGATAAAGCTCATGGGAGTTTGGAAGAGTATATACTCTTAGTGTCCGAACGAGCGAGCGAACTTGCAAGCTCTCCCTAATGGTGCGTCCATGCTTGGTGAACCGAGCACGAGCCGAGCCACGAACGAGCACACTGCGAGCACGATTCGCGTAGCGTGGACGGGCTTGCGAGCCTCCAACGAGCATTCGTAGCGTGCTCGACTGCGCTCCGCCCGATTGACAGCTTTTTCACGAACATAGGGATTCGCATCGCTTGTTGTAGGCTCGATAAGTACGTCCACGCTTGAAATCGCGAGCAACGAACGAATCCTGTTCGTTCGAGGCTCGGCTCATGCTCGCTTCGCATAGCATGGACGCACCAGAATTTTAAAAAGGCCTACAAAATTATTCTGCGATACATACAAATTAGATCTTACATAATAAACACACAGATTGAGCAACACTAAAATAATTCGCGGTAAGTCGAGATGATAAACTAACATTCTAAATTCCATCATCGAAAACCGTAAATCAAGTCAAGATCAAAATTAACGATAGAATAAAGTTTCAAGTGTAATATTGACCCAAATTAATTAATTATAGTGAGAAGTGCTCGACTCAGCTGAATTGATCGCTTGATTGATTGGTATTTGATTAAGATAATTACAACACGTAGGTAATTTGTGTGGGATGTGTACTTAAGATGAAGTGAACAAGGGAAATTTTCTGCGAAAAAAGAGAGACAGTATCAGAGCCGTCGGTTATCAATCGGTAAATTCCGCTGATCGTGGCCGCTTCGCTAGGTCGTCTTTCATGATTTCGCATATCATAAAACTTGTTCCAGGAGTTACAGTGAGTTATTTAGAATCTCCAATACATTTGCAAGCCTGGTATCTAGATGTTTTATTTACTTTCATCATCATCATCATCAGCCTATAATCTCCCACTGCTGAGAACAGGCCTCCTTTCACAAACGAGGGTGAAAGGGAATGGGCGATACACCACCACGCGTGCCCACTGCGGATTGGTGGAGGTAGGCTAGTGGTCAACCTACTGTTGGAATTTTTCAAGCTGCCTAGGAGGCATCCAACTAACTTAACGACTATCACAATTAAGTGATAACCGGGACCAACGGCTTTACGTGCCTTCCGAAGCACGGAAACGCTCGATTTGAAATACCACTAGGCGGTCACCCATCCAGGTACCGACCACGACAGACGTAGCTTAACTTTGCCGATCGATTAAGAACGGCTAATCATGCTACGCCACGAGCGCTTCAAACTTTATTTACTTTAAGTTCAGGTAAAATTTGTGCAAAACGCTGTTTTTCGGAGGCTTTTACTGAATTTGTTTCACACTTTTTTATTTTTGCCTAGATACACGGCTAGATATAGTGCACAAGATACCAATTTGTTTAAAACATCTAACGAAAAATGTTTAAAAACGCCATCATCAGTACAGAGCTTTTGTATGAAAAGTATGGCGGATTGACTGCTCTTAATACTGGCTTCGTATAGGAATTTGTATTTATTGTGTAGCAGAATCATTCACTTTCACTTACCATCAACATGATTCTAATGTCTAATCTTTATTACATTAATTAGGCTTCCCTGCTTCATGCGTTGCGTCAAGTTTTTTCTAGTTGGTTTAGTTACTTATTTCTACTATTATCTTGGGATTAGCACTTCGAATTAGACGTTAAATAAATAAGAACTTGAGTGCTATGGAAACTAAGTGCAAGTTAGACTAAATGACACACGACACATAGTAAAATACAGTTAGTTAGAAAACAAAATTAAAACAAGCTAATGTGTACAAAATCGACCCACTGATATGCATCAAAAAAGCTGGATGTGAAGCCACGGTAAACGACAATAGCAATCCTTTGCCATTACAATATTTCAGCCTTCTTGTCGAATTTTTTAAAGAGACGATATGAAGTACTGAAATGATATAGCCAAAAATTGATAAATCTTCTAGAAGGGATAGCGTTTCGCGATACATTTTCAACAAACTCTTTACCTCGATTAGTTCTCACGCGGTTGAAAATCAACAACTAGTCCAGCTGCTTCTCCCAGTTTAACTACCGGAAAAATTAACCTCTTGACATAAAAAAAAAAAAAAAAATAATAATAATAATATCGTATTAATAAATCAACATGTTAGGGATATTGGGGCTGTCAGATCTGCACGATTATTATATGACTGGCTATGGAAAATTTTAGGGTTCGTTCACACGGGCGTTAACGTTTCTTACTAGAATGTATGAAAAGCCCCGACGTAAAAAAACGTCATACGTTCTATTCATAACGCGCGTAAATATCGTTCGTGTGAACGTGGGCTTATAAGACTAGACCAAAGAAAACTACGCTTGACAGATGCAGATGATACTCGCAAGATAAGAGAGGACTAAATACAAGATAAGACAAGGGCTGGTCGGGAAAAAATACGAAGGCAAAGACTAGACGAAACACGATAAAGAATAGACCATCTTGTGCCAATTTTAATCAAAATCAGTTCGATAATTTAGCCGTGGGAGTCAAGCAAATAGTGGGTTACAAGAGAGTACAGCATTTGGTATTTCAAGAATGGTGTGATTTTTGCAGGGTGTTGCCGTGCCTACCTACGGTATGTACTATTAAATATTCTGTGCCTACGGTAACCAAGCCCCATCAGGCGGCACCATATGTTTATTTGCCACCTAAGTAGTATAAAGACGACTTACTATAAGCATTTTATAGTACTTGCTTCTTGCTTCTTGAACCAAATATTTAAGAAACCAAAGGGAATCGGTTCTCTTGGTGATACTGAGCAAACATATAAGCTTTTTTTAAAATTTCTTGTTATGCAAATTAGGTAAGTACAGACTGGTTAATCGTCAGTTTGATCCGTCATTCGTATACATTTATCTAAAAAAAAATAGTCTAAAGAAAATTAGTAGTTAGTAGGTCTAGATAATTGCTATAACTACCAGATCAGCGGGGCTGCCGCTTTAGTCTAAAAATCCATTATATTTATGAGAAACGTGAAAATCAAACGAGTTAAAAAGCCATCCGTAAACTCATCCGGAGAGGTCCAAATGCTAAATAACACCAGATAATGACATCAGCTTTGATTTAACTTTTACTTGTTAACAACAAACGTCTGTTAGTAGTTTTATTGATACTATTGGCTCATTAGAATTGTAAATGAGGTTGATTTACTAAGCCATGGACCGGAATTTGGCAAATTTCTTAGAACTTGTGTAACAAGAAAATGTTTATAAAAATGCTTCGAATAGGTATATAGTTTTATTCGGTATCTTTTTGTTTTCAACTAACTTTAAAAACTAGTTTTCCCCTGCTGTTTCACCCGCGTTCCCGGGATAATGTAGCTTCTTACGAGTGAAAGAATTTTCCAAACATACAAACTTTAACTGTTTATAATATTGGTATAGATTTTGCAGTAACTATTATTTGCTCTTCACACCTTCGTTTTTTTTTTTCATAGAAACAAAACTCGATCTTTCTTATTTTTCACGGCTAGATATTTCTCTAAGGAGCTGAACAAGAACTGAGCATGAAGAAAGGCTTTAAATCTCTAATCCTTCTAGAATAAAATTGAAACTCTTTTAATCCACTAAAGAACTGGCAGTATATAGAAAAAAAAATATCACGAATACTATTTCTTTCTTCTACTTTCTTATTTTAATATTCCTTGCCGGAGTCTTCTCAGTTTTAAGTGTATTCCAAACCGTAGATTTAACTGTAACGTTCGCCTTATCAGGGCCTAACCTGAATAATTAGTTAAAGTAGATTTAATAAACACTGAAAATACTTTTAATTCTCACTTCAATTCGTCACTCTCACTAACACAAAGCACATCACAATAATAGTCCTTAGCTCACTAACAATAAAGTCCACAATGATGACGCCAAGGATGTTATAAAACTTCGGATGTATCCTTACTAACAAAAAACTGTGTCGCTGAGAGTCGGCCACCTCGCTGTACGTACAAGCCGGCACGCACACATTCACACACTAGTCGGCCATTACGCGGATAAACGTCAACAGAGTCAATACGTTTGCGGTGCCGTAAAATATTAAAATATAGCATCTCTTGTGTAGTGAAATGGTGTAAAAACCGTAGAGACCTGAGGAAAAAAATACCAGGAATCACGTTTCACAGTTAAATTAATAATTCAATCACTTATTTCCCGATTTTATACATCAAAACAAATATTCATTCACCAGTACAAAAGAATTAATGACAAAGCCAGTGTTGCCAATATACACTTTTGTAAATTACCCGAAATATGGGAATTTTATATTTTATGGTTATCATTAATACGTATTTTATTATAAATTGATTTCATACTTTCGCGACTAGTACACATTCTTTATATCAGTGGTTCTCAAATGTTTTTGGCGAACGGACCACTTTTAGAAAGTGGATTATTCGATGGAGCCCTAAAATAATCAAACAATAGTTTAGGTAGGAATGTACTTTGAAGTTCGTCGATTTAAGGGGCGGAAGGGGGGGGGGTGAATAGGGAGGGGGTCGGTGTAGAACCCCCACTGTGAAGGAAAAGTTGCGCACCCCCCTTTTTTTTAGATACTATTATTTTTATTTTGTCGGGTGAGGGGAAAGGGTGGTCCTTTTTATAGTGCATAATTAACTAACCCCCGGCCGCCGCTCCAGCGGCACCGCTCGCTCCGCTCGCTTGGCTCGCGCACGGTATTATCAAAGTTCAAACTTAACCTATTTAGGATATTTATTTATACTTTACCTATTCTTCTTGTGGCATTCTATTCAATAACATAGAAAAATATCTATGTAAATAAGTATGAATATTTTAAAGTTTTTGACGGGCTAGTTGGCGCAGTTGGTTAAGATTCACCTTAAGCGCCGCAGGTGGTGGAGGATATTTTTTTTATTTATTATTAGACAACTTACACAGCATAATTAAATTTCTTTACAAAAACTTTTTAAAATTTACAATGCCTTTACGAAGCTGTACGTTTACAAATTTTGCTTACTATACCTACGAGTATTAAAAAGACAAAAAGTATCTTTACATAGAAAAATTGAATTAAAATTAAAGGTTAAAAAAACATAATATAAATATATATATTTATTTATTATTATTATTATTTATTACCAATGAAGTTAGATAGAATATAGTATAATTTTTTTGTGTTTGTTGATTATATACTCATTGGTTGCTTACATAAAACGAAACATTACTTTATACTTAGTGGCAAAATATTGCATAGATTTTCAAGATTTTGATTTTTTTTCGTAAACCAGTTTTTTCCGTAATTTTAAACTTTGTGTAGAGCCTTCTAATAATGTAACGTCAAAGTACAACTTAGCCATAGTTTATTGTGTAGGTATTCTTTATTTTACCGCGTAGGTTGAAATGAAATGAAATGAAATGAAATGAAATAATTTATTCATTCAAATAGGCCTTCACAGGCACTTATGAATAGTCAAACTCTAATACTCTAATGCACGGTTCGGAAGGTTGCTTTTGCTAAGAAGAGCCGGCAATAAACTCAGCAATTACTCTTTTCAAAATCAAACTTAAATTTATTACATCAGATGTTTCCTGTAGAGCGAGCGCTACACCCAAGCATTTTTATCATTTAAATATTCGGTAATATTGTAGTAAGCCTTCTGTACTAAAGCGGCCTTAATACATTCCTTAAACTTATGTGACGGTAAATTCAAAATTTTATTAGGGATTTTATTATAAAATTGTATACTCAGTCCTAAAAATGAACCTTGCACTTTTTGGAGTCTATAAGCAGAGGTCACAAGTTTATGCTTATTTCTAGTATTAAAAGAGTGCACGTCACTTTTTTTTACAAAAATATTAATATTCTGATGTACAAATAATATATTTGCATAAATATACTGCGATGCTACTGTGAGGATACCTATATGTTTAAACTTATCTCTGAGGGAAGCTCGAGAACTCATATTATAAATAGCTCGCACTGCTTTTTTTTGCAAAATAAAAATGGTTTCTATATCAGCAGCTTTAGAAACCATTTTTATTTTGCAAAATTGTTGTAAATATTGTATATCTTATTGTATTTAAAATGTGTGTGAGGAATGTCCCAGAATATTTATTTATTAATAGAATACTATTACGGAAATCTGCTTTACATATTTTATGCTGATATATCAGTAATTTTTTGTAGAAATAAACCAATATAGCTATTCTAGCACCATAGAATGCGTAAAAACATTTAATGATTAATTTGTCATGGATATTGAAACATCGATCTTTTTTGCAAATAACTATGTAACGTGATGTTTAAGGACATAGGCACGCCATTATTTTTATATTCGTATGAGTGTCCTTAATCGATGTATAAAGGTTGGGTTGAGTGACGTTATTTAAAAAAAACTAAACGGTGCCTGATGAGTATGCCAGGCTCTGAACACAAATCTTCGAACCCCTTTTATAGCGATCGGTTGAGTAGTTGAAGCGTGAAACAAAAAAAAATACAAACAAACTCATATCCGCTTGTGTATAATATTAGTTAGGATATTTTCATAGCGAGATTTGGCCACCATTCACAATTTAAAATAGTACGGTATATTCTGCCTACATTTACACTTACTTTTTAGCGATGGGCGATTGTTACTAAAAACAATCGAATTATTCGATTGGCCAATTTATTCGAATCATTCGAATAACAATCGACATCTTTCTATTGTTCATAATACGCTTCGTGCGGCACCGCGCATGTCCTATGCCGTGCGCTGGCTGTCCGTCCGCCGAATGAATTAATCTATTTGTCCCCGCGCTCACCCGTCGATTGTGCATACTATTACAACCTGCGTTGCGTGGGTCAATTTTCATTCGAAAGGTCGATTGTTATTCGATTGTTTATTCGTTAGAACGAATGAATCGACAATCGAATGTAGAGTTTAACAATTGTCGATTCTTTCGATTATTTTTTTTGCTACAATCACCCATCGTTACTTAATTTTCATTTAGACTTGTCTACCGTTACATATTAGTCTTAGTATAATATAATAAAATATAGGTAAATTTAGCCTAACATGGCCACCCTAAATTGAATCACACATAAACAGCCGCCGCCATTACGGTGCCTCAGTTTTGTAATAGCGAGAGTGGAGTCCGGGTAGTCTGTGGATGACGCGGATCTAGATCAGTGTTACGTGTGAAAGATGCGTGGACGCAAGCGGGCGATCGATCCGCGGTTTGTAGTCACACTGTATGTATATGTGGGGGTTAGAGCAAGCTTTAACTTAGTTATGATAAGACTAGCTTTACTTTCGAGCTTACAGGCCCCTGGAGCTTTTAACATATGTCAATTCAAATGAAAGCGAAAGTGTGTTTGTTTCGTTATCACAGCTAAACTCCCGATCCAATTTGTAATGAATATTAGCATTAGGGTAGGTAACACCATGAACATAAACATAGAATCACGGAAAAACAAAGTATAGTTTTAACACATGTGGGTTTTATCATCTAGTTTGGAATCTAATCCATAATTTTTTTACATTCTATTTAACTTGTAAGTCTATGGCAATCCAAATAACCAATGTTTTCACAATTAATGTCTTGTTTGTCGCCCGCGCCCTCTGTTGGTAATAGCTACTTTAAATTATTTGGCTTCTGACGATATAGATTATGTTAACAAAAAGGCTGAGAGGGACAATCCTTGCCTTTTGGATTCCTAGTTATATTTTTCAAATTTATCCAACGGTAAGGTAAGGTATAAAGTCGCAGATGTATTGGTGCGTCCATGCTTGGCGAACCGAGCACGAGCCGAGCCACGAACGAGTACATTGCGAGCACGATTCGCGTAGCGTGGACGGGCTCGCGAGCCTCGAACGAGCGCGATTTTCAGTTTTTTCACGAACAAAGGGATTCGCATTGTGCTCGTGGTATGCTCGTTGTAGGTTCGTTCGTGGCTCGGCTCGTGACGCACCATAATATGGGCTGTCAAAATGACCATAATAACTACCACAGTTCAAAGTTTGCGGAAAATTCAAAATTCCAAAAATATGCATCGATTGGACCCAATTATATTTTTATGCCTTTTGCGGTCGAGACCTTGGGACCATGGGGGTCAGAAGCTCGCCGTTTTGCTCGCACCGTGTCTTCAAAATTAATCGAGACCTCCGGAGACCAGCGGGCGGGGAGCTTTTACCGCCAACGCGTCAGCTTGGCTATCCAAAGAGGAAACGCTGCCAGCCTTCTGGGAACCTTGCCGTTAATCGGAAGCAGCGGCAGGCTTGAGGAAATTTTCTATATATAGATTGTATTTTGTAAATATAGATTGTATTTTGTACATATTTGCTGTAAATAAAACTACCTCAGTTTAGTTATATTTGTTACTCCAAGCACTACCAATTTTTTCCGACAACACTTGAGGGCCTCTATGGTTTATGCTCTTACCATCTTCGGCCAGATCATCACTGACCATGATCAGATTGT
The DNA here is from genome assembly GCA_947623365.1 of Achlya flavicornis. Lineage (NCBI taxonomy): Eukaryota > Metazoa > Arthropoda > Insecta > Lepidoptera > Drepanidae > Achlya > Achlya flavicornis. The sequence goes on along the minus strand of OX392491.1, from coordinate 440,525 downwards.
AGATATATATTATGTTCTATATAACTCAGAGTACCCTAAATAATGTCTGTCTGTCTGTACCTCTATCAGTGCCAGGCCTGTCCCACTCCCATGTTTAGGTACGATCGCGCGCACGCGGACTACCGGAACAACGCTAGTCGGTTGCAACGCGCACGCAGCGCAAGACGCGTGTGGGTATAAATACCTACGTACTACCTATATAAAGTGTTTACTGTTCTTTTTTTAACACTATCTTGTGTAGATATCGTTGTTTTTATAGTTCTAGATATTTTGTTGTTGTTTCATTGTATTGTCCTAAAGTCTGATCTAATACTAGTTAGCTAGGATATTTTAAATGTCATTGTTCACGAAAGGAGAATAGCATAGAAATAAAATAAGCACAGAGAATAGTAATAGGACATACATAGGCGATAAGGAAATATTGAAGATTCATAATACGTCATTAGACAACCCTACCGTAACACGTGCCGCGTCATACAGGATAGAGTTATACGATAGAAAGAGAGGGAAGTTGTAGGTGAATATAATTTTAGGCGCGCAGCGCTGCGCGAACTGGATTGCGCTTTATTCTGTCGTTCCAAGAGTCGATTTTTGTTTAAATGTCGTTTTCGAAGTGGGTTTTCTGTACGTAGTACTATTAAATATTCTGTGTCAGTGCTATCACCTACTCCAACATTATAATTAAGATAGCGACATTCAAGGCGATTGACAAATTAAATTCGTTTCGAATAAGGTTGTAAAATTATCGATAAATAAATGTACTTAAAATTATCGATGTTTAACAAATAGGGTTAGATTAAGGAGAATTCATCGACAATCAATGACCTTTTTTTCGGGGGACATATGCTCACAAATCCCATGGATACACAATTCCTTTTGTTGTCCACCTAAGTACAACACTTTTGTGTGCTTTTGTGCTCTCCTCTCGAAACCTTTGCAATAACATTAGTAAAATAATTAAATATTATCCTAATTATCACTTTTTGACTGAAAGTGGTAAGCACACAAGGCCTAGAAAGAACTGGATCTCAAGTGCAGCTTCCGGAGCACACCGATAGGTGCTTGTTGACAGATTTTCAGCTTGAGGGTGGTAGCCAGCCAGGTGGGTACTACAAAGTACCCTACCAACGTGCTATGGTTTCCTCACTCTAATTGTTGGATCCACGTCTTCTATAAAAAAAATAACTTCCAGAGTTTCAAGCAATCATCAGCCTAGGAATGTCCACTGCTGAACATAGGCCTCCCCCATTAACTTCCACTTCGAACTGTTTTGGGCCGCTTGCATCCAGCGGCGCCCAGCGATTTTGACCAGATCGTCGGTCCACCTGGTGGGAGGTCATCTCGCTCGGCGCTGTCCAGTACGTGGTCGCCACTCAAGAACCTTTCTTCCCTATCGGTTATCGGTTCTTCGAGCAATGTGGCCTGCCCATTGCCACTTCAGCTTACTAACTCTACGAGCTATATCGGTAGTTTTCGTTCTTCTGTGAATGTCCTGCTTCGGACCCTTGTCACGTAGAGAGATACCGATTGAAGAACTTTGTCTTCAAACAATGCAAATCATAAATTGAAAATAAATTTGAATATAATGTTTAATTATGGTCAGAATTAAAATGTATTTTTTGTGAAAGTGCAGTAAGCAAAACGACTCGGCGTATTTCATTATTTTAAAGTGTATTTTGACTGCTGTATGTAAATTAAGAATAATGAACAAACCTGAATAAAATCTTTAATACTATCATGCTGTAATCCTTCTTAATAATAAATGACGCCGGGAATGCGGCTAAAATTGTGCGGGACAGACAGCTAGCCAATGAATAGCTTTTTAAAGTAGGTATCGATAAAACAACTCACATCACTATTTTCACATGTAATCCAACGGGCGGCACTTTTGATACCGGTAAGGTAGTGAGGTGACACTATCGGTAATCTTGAGCCTCAGCTTGAGCCGATTACTGAAGATTTCAATTAAATTACACTTTGCAATTAATTCTCAATATGTCAGTTGACAGCTACGCAGGTGTGCCTTGGTGTTACAGAACGCGGGTTCGATTCCCATCCATGACAAACATTTGTGTGCATGAACCTGTCTATTTGTCCTGAGTCTGGGTGTAATTATGTATATTAAGTATGTAATTTCATAACAGAAGTGGTATATGTAGTGTATCAAATGTCTGGTTTGCATAGTACAAGCTCTGTTGAGTTTGGGATCAGATAGCCACGTGTGTATTTTTTTTAAATCGAAATGGTCGGTAATCAAGCGACCCGCCTGATGGTAAGCGCTTATTGTAGCCATATGGATGCATGCAACACAGGAGGCATCACAAATGCGTTACCGACCTTTCCGTCTCCTCGACGCATGAGCAATGGCGACCTTACTCATGCGCAGGAACACGACAGTCGGTGGACGTACGATAGTACTTTTAAATTATTTTAAATTTTAAACTTTCACACTCAATGAGAGTAGTCCTTGAGTTGGATAACTCAAGAGCTTTCTTATACTAAAATATCTTGCCGGTATGAAACGCCGTAGGTACCTTAAGAAAGGCACACGTGCCTACATAATCAGATGTAGCTTTGCTTGCACCTACCGCTGCCGATACAGAGACTCCTCTCTAAGCCTTTTTCATGAAGGGTGTGCAATGACAAGAGAGTCGGCAACGCGAGAGTGATACTCCTGGTGTTGCAGTCGTCTATAGGGGACTGGTAACCGCTTACCATCAGGTGGGTCATATGCTTGCTTGCTACTTGCTACCTTAGTGGTATATAATTGGACTGTTTTACAAAAAACTTAAACCGACTTCAAAGTAAACTAAGAAGTAATCAAATCCTGATCTGATGACAATGTGACCAAACGTGAAGAAAAAGACAAAAAAGAATTTTCCAAATCGGTTGATAAATGACGGAGTGATGAGGTAACAAACATAAAAAAAAAAAAAAAAAAACAAACGAATTGAGCACCTCTTCTTTTTTTCAAGTCGGTTAAAAACTAAAAGTGCTAGGCCCAGATTTCTAAACATTTTCAAATTAAACCTACCACAGAACCATAATGGTATTTTGATCCTATATACACTTGGCCGGTTTTTTCATACTAGTAATTATCCTTCATCCACTTAGTATAATTAAATGTGTAATCCAGCATAATCGATGATCGCTAACAGTCTGTGATGAGTATATTTATCGCGATAGCTATGTGTCGACACGATCACGACTTGTGGCCGACATTTAAATGTACACTCGGATTCTTGGATGGACATTTAAAAAATGCTTTGTGAGTTTCTTGCCGTAGTCATCTCAGTTGAAGTGTAACGAACCAGTAGAGGGGTCGACTGAAAATCACTATTATCATCACTACATAGTATGAAATGAAGTCGCTTTCCGCGTCTGTCTGTCTGTCTGTTTATCCGCTAACTCCTAAACCACGCAACGGATTACGATGCGGTTTTCACTATGAGTTAGATAATTTTCCCAGGATGGTTTATATATAATACATCCATGTTATATATACAGAACATATAAAAAAGGCACTGTTTCGTAAACACATAGAATTTTTGCCGCTTTCTTTGCTAACGCTGACTAAACTTTACGAGATATATCAAAATGATGGAATTATGTATCTTAAAAATATCTACAAAAAAGTCAACGATAGTATATGTCTATATCCTATAGATAACCCACAGTAACCATTTTTATGCGATTAAAACAGACACAGTGATAACAAATTGTGTGTTTATTTCTAAGGCAGACGTAAGTTAAGTTATTATTTTTACGTAATTACTTATTTATTTATTTCAATAAATAAATAAATAAGTAATTTTGCCGCCAAGCCGGGGCAAGCAATTGTTTTCACTGCGATTAGAATGTAAATATTATGTAATTAATCTAAGCTTGTTTTTGAAAAGAGTAATTGCTGAGTTTATTGCCGGCTCTTCTCAGCAAATGCAACCTTTCGAACCGGTATTAGAGTCAGACTTTTCATAAGTGCCTGCGAAGGTCTATTTGAATAAATGATTTTGAATTTTGAATTAAGATTGAATTTATCTGTGGGATATACTTTCGAAGTTATTTTGACCCATATAATAGTAATCCTTATCTAATTAAATAAGTTAGTTACGACGGGCATTTAATGTAGATAAAGTTTGCTCTTTACAGAAAATCATCATCATTTATATTTTAAAAGATAACACAGATTTAAAATAAGCAAGAAACAGTATTAACAGTATTCGCGATACCGTGAACGGGCGGGCCGAGAGGGACGCGGACGCGTAAATCGCTGGACACCACACGCACGATATTGCACCCGTGCGAAGCCGGGGCGGCTACAGCCAGCACCTATGGTACATACCTTCGGCAACACATTGTGGCCAAACACACGTCCATAAAAAGGCCCAAGATAAGTAAAATCATTGTTTTTGGGTCGCACTATACATCGCGACGCGTATATCATTCATCTTAATATGTCAGAGTTGGTCACGACTCCATCACACGCGGAGCTGCCCGTGACACGAAGATGAGTTATAATTAACTGTGCCGGTATCCGGGCATCATTAATACATTGTTGCCATCGTGGGTTGCGATGGGTCGATCTATGGTTGAGATGCGTTTCGTATAGCTCAAGAATGATTAGTTTCTCTCTTCGATCTCTCGATCGCGTCTTCGATGATTGAGATTCATATCATCCCAGTTTCTTAATTTCGGTTACTACTTCTAAGCCATAGATGGAGGATGACGTCGAATTAACTGGTATGTACCTATAATTCAAAATTTACTCGAGTTTACCGCTGTTGCGGATCATCAGCAGGCTACCCAGGCTGGTAGCGATACCTCTTTTTACAGCCAAGATAGTTGGCGGAAAAAGCTCCCCTGGTCTCACGAGGACTTGGTTCGTTTTGATATGTTTAGCTAAAACATAAATATTTGCCGGCACACGTTGCGGTCTAACCTGGAGTCAAAGATTCTACGTAATTGCTTAGAAGCCGCCATTATTAGGTATTTATCGCATTCATCATCATCATCATCATCATCAGCCTATAATGTCCCACTGCTGAGCACAGGCCTTCTTTCACAAATGAGGGTTGAAAGGGACTGGGCGATACTCCACCACGCGTGCCCACTGCGGATCGGTGGAGGCTAGTGGTCAACCTACTGTTGGAATTTTTCAAGCCGCCTAGGAGGTATCCATCTAGCTCAACCATTATCTTTTTTTTTTTTATACCACTGAGGTGGCAAACAAGCATACGGCCCGCCTGATGGTAAGCAGTTACCGTAGCCTATGGACGCTTGCAACACCGGGGGTATCACTCGCGCGTTGCCGACCCTGAAGAAACCTCTTCACGCCCTTTTTGAAGAACCCCATGCTGTACTCCATTGGGAAAACCACGGCGGGGAGCTCATTCCACAGCCCGAGCGTCCGCGGAAGAAGAAGAAGAAAACTCCTTTTAGCCCGCACAGTTCGAAACAGTTCTGGTTTCAATGTGTGTGGATGGATTCCCCGTCGATGGCGAGAGTTGCGATGGTGGAAGGTAGCCGTGGGCATCAAGTCAAACAATTCCTTAGAACACTCTCCGTTGTACAAGCGGTAGAACACACATAAGGAGGCAAAGTCTCTCCTCAGACTGAGGGGCTCTAAACCGCTTGTGAGCTCGGGATCGTCAACAATTCTGGTGGCACGTCGCTGGACCGAGTCTAAAGGCCCAAGCTGGTATCCAGGTGCTCCCGCCCATAGATGACAGCAGTACTCCATATGAGGCCGGACCTGCGACTTATAAAGTTGCAGCCTTTGCCTCGATGTGAAGTACTGCCTCGCTCTATTGAGCACTCCAAGCTTTTTGGATGCGAGCTTAACCTTGTCTTCCAAATGACTTCGGAACAAAACGTCGCCAGAAATGTCGACGCCAAGGATCCCGATGCTTTGACTGATGTTCAAGGAAGTGTTCTGGAATTGTGGAGCCACAGACCATGGGGTTTTCTTAGCGAAAACCCTATTATCACAATTAAGTGATAACCGGGACCAACGGCTTTACGTGCCTTCCGAAGCACGGAAAACGCTCGATTTGAAATACCACTAGGCGGTCACCCATCCAGGTACCGACCACGACAGACGTAGCTTAACTTAACATGCTACACCACGAGCGCTTCGCATTATCGGTTGTTAATTACAGATCTTTTAAATTACTAGTCTTCTTTCTACTTTTTATCAGCGATATTTAAATAAGAACTATTGCAGCAGTGAAAATAATCTTGAATTTGTTTATTGCAATTGAATCAAGGTGAAATATTCATCAAATTTTATTAATTATTTGCAAGCACTATTCTGACACACACTCGACGTGCCATTCCGTTTGATTTATATTGATTGAGATATCGTTAAAAAGATCCAAGATGGAGTAATGAAAGGAAGGCAGCTAATTTCATTCGTTTACTAAGGCTATAAATCAATAATAAATTCAACTCTTTTGAACCTTGCACAACATCGCGATCGTCCACGAAACGATTCTGACGGACGTTCCTCCTGTTCGGATGTGGAAGAGATCCGATTACGGTTTTCACTCAGAGTTCATAGGGGCAGAGACGGCATCTGTCTCCTTATCAAACATGAAAACATATCGTCGAGAATCGAGCTCACAAGCGGTTTAGAGCCCCTCAGTCTGAGGAGAGACTTTGCCTCCTTATGTGTGTTCTACCGCTTGTACAATGGACAGTGTTCTGTATAATTGCTTAAGCTGATGCCCACGGCTACCTTCCACCATTGCAACTCTTGCCGTCGACGGGGAGTCCATCCTCACACATTGAAACCAGAATTGTTTCGTACTGTGCGGGCTCAAAGGAGCTTCCTTCTGCGGACGCTCAGACTGTGGAATGAGCTCCACGCCGTGGTTTTCCCAATGGAGTACAGCATGGGGTTCTTCAAAAAAGGTTTCTGCAGGGTCGCTAACCCCTGTGATACCTCTGGTTGCAAGCGTCCATAGGCTAAAGTAACCGATTACCACCAGGCGGGCCGTATACTAGTTTGCCACCTTAGTGGTATAAAAAAAAACTATTACAACTAGCATAGTTTTTTAGAAATTCCTTCACAAACAAACTTAGTTATGCGGTCCGTGTTTTAAAGCAGTGATGGCCCTAACCATGAAATATACGTCTAAAGAAGGTTGGTACCCTCCTCGGTGTGCTCGTCAAACTCAGGCTCACACTTAGCCGGTTTTTAGTAATATCGACGAGCAGTACAGTGGCTAGGAACGCGAAGTGTAGAGATATAAGGGTATAGTTATTAAAAATACCTAAATAGGACTGAGCCGGTGTCGGCTGTATGGAATTATTGTGTAGGCAACACCAAACCACTTGCCTCTTTAACGTGCTTTCTTCGCACTGTGATGTATAAACGCGACAGGTAGACTTCACGTCCTATTTCTTCTTCTTCTTCTTATTTTTAAGTTTGGCAACCAAGCCCAAATTAGGGCTCATTTCTGCCAGTGTCGAGTTATATTATAGTTTCCAGTCACAATAAATCACTTCGCATTATAGTCCTCAGTCAGTAACCGTCCATAAAAGTCATGTTTTACTACAATAAATAAATACTTCATTGTCATAATTCATTTCATTTCACTTCATTGGTGCACATGGATGATCTTTATTGAGTAAAATACGCATTAAAACTCAAAACACAAATTTATGAAAATAAAAATGAAAACGCAACGTCACTCTGCAAGTTCCCGCCAAAAAGTCCGTTTTTTTTTAAGAGAGGTAGAGCATAGCCACAGATTACTAAATAGTTACTACGTAAGCATAGTATTGTTTGCTCAAAGATCAGCTTTACTGGGGAAGTACCTCCATCTTAGAGAATACCGCAGCCAAATTACTTTATGTTGTGTTCCTGCGCGTGAGTAAGTGAGCCAGAGCTTATTGGAGAGGAAGGGAAGGTCGGTAAAGCCATATGGTTACGGTAATCGCTTACCTTCAGGCGGGCCGTATGCTGTTTACCGACAAAATACAGCTGCAGTGTAATTTGTGCTGGAGCTCTTGGTTCTGGGCATAAGACTAAATTTATGTCGAACTCCTATAAAGTGATAGATGTGGTGATAGCTCAACATAACAACTAATGCCGTGGCAAAGTTGTGGGTTCATTTATAATGAGCTAGTACTTTCGGTGAAGGAAATGGCACCACCATCAAGTAAAAAATCTGTCACTAAGCATCTACTGGTGTTTACCAGCAGCACTTGAGAGACAGTTCTGATTGAGGCTTTGTCTGCTTATCACCTTCGTTTTGTTTTTGTTTTGTTTTGTGGAAGAACTTTTAAAATTAGAGCTTTTGATCCAAATACTTATACAATGTACATTAAATTTGAAATAAACATTATTCATAGAATTGTCACTTAGCCAGCGGTGATGCAAGTGCAGAGAGAAGCTACTACAACCATATATTCTTGTCTTCCACGTAATGAGCTACCTTTTAGTAGGCTTTGTCAATTAACCTCTGCTTTATCAAATCTTTATAAATTCAAAGACTTAGTTACTTCGAGTGGAATTTTATTATAGAATCGAAAATATTCCCGAGAAAAGACTTATTGTTAGCATTAGATAACCTGAATCTAGGTGTCACAATTTTATCTTTATTTCTTGTATTGAAGTTATGGTAAGTGTTATATATGTTATTTAAATTCCTTTAATCGACATCGTAGTGATTTGACTGACTTATCTACCAATGCAGAGCCCAAACCGCTGGGGTTATTAACTTTTTCACACAGATTCCTTAGGCATCCACTAAGAAGGGATTTTTGGAAATTCCACCCCGGTTGTTTGTGATAAAGACCGCAGCGTGCTATCAGCGTAGTGCGTGACCAACAAGTTTCACTATTACCATACAATGGCGACAGGTTTGATCTTTGACCGCTTCGGATTAAATGTTAACACGGTTTGAATTTTGCTCCGGTGAATTATTGCAATTTATGTGAATTTTAAAGTTTAATACGACATCTAACTACACCCAGTAATTAGTAGTGACCTGTTGAATATACATTACATAGTTTTAACCAGTGTTATGCGTGAATTATATCCTTAACAGTTGAAAACGAGCACACAATAAACGGTTGTGAACGATCAGCTGACCGGTGCGTGATCGGTGTCGAGCGCGAGAGTGCAGAGCAATCTCACGGTTACGACGTCTACTTAACCGTGAAAGTCGTGTGCGCAGCGCGTGTGTCATCGACCGGTGCGCTCTTTGGCTGAAACTATATAAATACAGAAAGGTCACTTTGTAGCGGATATTTATTTGTCTCTTAGAGGAAATCTGTTTGGAGATACGTTTAAATTGACAAAAATAAATAAATATTTTCTACTAATAAAAATGAAGTGTGCTAAGTGTTTGAGAATTTCAAAGGACCTAAACTGCGTCCGCTGTAGCAATAACTCATGTGAGAAAACCTACTGCTCTTCATGTACAAACGTTCCGTCAGATCGCAAAAAGTTATGGAAATGTCCTGATTGCTGTATCCCACTGAAAAAGGGTGATAGTAATTCAACTCCTGTTCACTCTGGAATTGAATCTGGAAGTGTTACTCTTCGCAAAAAGCAGGAGTTTTCACCGGAAGTTACTGGCACTGATATTAAAGAACTTACTGCTAACTTTCGCCTTCTAACGCAGGAGTTTTCGTCAATTAAGACCACATTGGAAGAAGTGACGCAGTCGCTAACTCACTGTTATGCCCGAATGGATGAGCTGGTTGCTTCTATTACCGCTACTGACTCACGCCTGAAGGTTCTAGAAAAGCGCGATCAGGAGGTGACTACTTTGAAGGCTGCAGTCACACAACTGCAGAGCGAATTAAATGCACAAGCTCAAAATCATCTTCGTAATGAAATTGAGATACTGGGAGTTCCTGAGAATAGTGGCGAAAATCTTCACCATACCATAAAGATTGCAGCCCGTAAAGTTGGTGTTGACCTTGAAGATAACGACGTTGACTGGATAAGCAGAATTGGCCCACGAAGAACTCCAGCACTGGATGGTGAAAGCAAATTGCCGCGGCCAGTAGTGGTACGCCTAATACGCCGGGCTAAGCGTGACCAATTGTTAAAGGCAGCGAAATCTCGTCGAAATATCACTAGCTCAGATCTTGAAGTTTCTGGTCCTCCTATAAAAGTGTTCTACAATGAGAGACTGACTAAAGATAATAGAATGTTATTTCGAGAATCCAGGGTTCGATCGAAGCAGCAAGGTTTCACATTTTGCTGGTGTAGAAATGGCGGCATATACGTTAGACAACGGGAAGGCAAGCCTGCCCAAGTCATACGTTCTTATGGTGATCTTGATCGTATTTTTCCTGGTACTACTACTGAAAATTCGGCAATGTAATGCTGAGCGCTGGTCTGTAAATTATTTATTTTGTAACTTAGTAGTACCTCTTCTATCAGTAAGAATCAATCAAAAATATGTTTTAAAAGTAATAGCATGTATGTTGATTGCTAGTATTTCTTGTTCAACTAAAGATTATGTTATGTCTGGTTTTTGTTGCTGTATAAAGACTCATTTCTTCATGTATGTTACTGTTAATGATGGTTTTCCCACTATACTAATATTCATTTGTCCGATAATCAAGTTTAACATTATAAATGTAGGGTTCACAATGGTTCTGGCTTTAATCACTGAAGGTAGTATCGTGCATAAAAATTACAACGGTATTCGTTTATCTCACCTTGTTCTAATTCAGCCTTTCTGGTTTTTGATATTTTTGATACCTCAATGCTTTCTGATTACATAAGTAATAGTATAGATTCCACAAGTATAACTTGCCACTCATTGAATGAACTTGAACAATGCAAATCTTTTCTGAGCATAGATTATAACTTTAAAGTATTTTCTTTAAATATTAGAAGCATACATAAGAACTTTGATACCTTTCTTGTGGCCCTGAAGCGTCTAGCAATCGAGTATGATATCATTATTCTCACAGAATGTTGGCTTAGTGACGCCTCAAACATACCACAAATTACAGGGTACAGCTCATTTCAAACGCTTAGAACAACTAATCAAAATGGAGGTGTCGTAGCTTACGTAAAAGATACATGGGACGCGTTGGTCTCTGAGCCGAATGTCGTTGAAGCTGACTGCTTAAAAATTCAAATACCTAATAATATAATAATGTTTGCCATTTACCGCTCCCCGTCCTACAAACATGTGTATAATTTTCTCGAATCTTTGGAACCACATCTAAACAACAGCACTGAAAGAAATATTCTCTTAGTGGGAGATATTAATATTATGCCAAGTGCTGTGACTAACCATATTATTGAATATGAATGCCTGATGGCTGAATACGGTCTTATGCCCGTGATAAATAAGGCTACAAGGGGTGAAACCTGCCTTGATCACATATACGTCAAATCATGCAACGCTTCAACGGTGGGTGTAGTCTGCAAAGCAGATATCACTGACCATGATATTATAATGTGCGGTATGGTTTTGAACAAAAATAAGATAGATCGCCGCAGTCGTTTCTTTGTTAGGAGAGATATCGAAGCCATAAAGAAGGATCTTTTGGATATAAGCTGGGGGGAAGTGATTAGTGTTTCGGATATTAATGAAGCTACTAATGGTTTTATGGAAACATTGAGAGAGGTTATTACTAAGCATACTCATGAAATTAAAATAAGCAGGTCTAAATTTAATTTAAAACCCTGGATCACTTCTGGTTTAATTCGATGTATGCGGCACCGCGATAAACTACATATGAAAGCCAGGAATGAACCTAACAACACTGTTGCTCAATCTATCTATTGCCGATATCGTAACTTTTTCATTGACCTTCTACGTAAAGTTAAGACTGAATATGACAGTAACGAGCTAAAACAAAATCAAAATAACCCTAAAGGGCTTTGGAAAACGATCAAAAGTATTTGCAATCTTAGAACTTCTAACAAGGAGCCTGTTGAACTGTTGGCACTGAAGGGTACCCCAAGTGTTATCTCTTCACTTAATAAATGCAATCTTCATTTCTCAACAGTAGGAAAATCCTTGGCTGATAACATTTTGGCTGGTGGTAATAATACTCAGGAGTCACTAGCAAGTTCGATTACTTCTAAACAAACACCAGCTAATTCGTTATTTTTAATGCCTACGGATAGTGCTGAGGTAGAAAGCATAATACTGGAACTTAAGAATGACAAAGCACCAGGTAATGATGGTATAGGAAATTCGCTAGTAAAGGAAATCAGATCTGCAATTATTGAACCTCTCACGCAAATTTTCAACCTCAGTCTATCAGTTGGTAAATTCCCTACTGTTTGGAAAATTGCATCCGTCTGCCCAATTTATAAAAGTGGTTGCTCTAATTCGATCGATAACTATCGACCAATCTCTCTACTTGGAGTTTTTTCAAAATTACTTGAAAAAATTGTTAACAGACGACTCATTAAATACGCTGAATCATTTGGTCATATATCACCCAGGCAATTTGGTTTTCGTCAAGGCAAGTCTACTGAGAATGCAGTGTCTTTACTGACAGATACAGTGGCGGCGCATTTGGATAATAAAAAGTGTTGTGTCGGGGTATTTTTGGACTTAGCCAAGGCCTTTGACACTGTGTCAGTTCCTATACTTTTAAAAAAATTAGATAATATAGGGATACGAGGGACAGCCTTGGAATGGTTTAAAAGTTATCTAATTGAACGGAGTCAGTGCGTTAGGGTGGGTCAGTTTGTGAGTGATCCTCTACCTATTCAATTTGGTGTGCCACAAGGTAGCATTTTAGGGCCAACATTATTCATATTGTATATGAATGATATTCATGACCTCGTAATTAGAAACGCTGACATATTATGTTATGCTGATGACACAGTCATTATCTTTCATGGGTCTACATGGTGTCAAACGCATTCACTAGCGGAAGAGGGTTTGACTTTGGTTTCTGAATGGCTTCAGCATAACCTTTTAACTCTTAACACCAAAAAGACGATGTATATGTGTTTCCACAAGACTGCAATTTCAGCACCGCCTAATATTTTGGATATAAAAATCCATACTTGTGGCAAGAACAGTAATCCGTGTGTTTGTGAGCCTATTACAAAATCAGAGGTCATTAAATACCTCGGCGTAATGATAGATCACAATTTATCCTTTAAGGTGCACATTCAGACTCTCTCAGGGCGGCTGCGAAAAATCATAAATATTATGAGACAGCTTAGGGATGCAGCAGATTTAGACACTTTAAAAAATGTTTATTTTGCATTGTGTCAGTCATTATTAATATACTGCATTACGTGTTGGGGAAGTGCAGCTAAGTCTTATTTAATATTACTGGAAAGAGCCCAACGTTCTGTTCTCAAGGTGATGCTAAAGAGGCCTTTTAGGTACCCCACCACTGATGTTTTTAAAGAGAGTGGCGTCTTAAGCATCCGTCAACTCTTTATTTTGAGGACAACCATTGTCTTTCACAAGATCGTAATCAACTCTTCGGACTATGAAGACTTGTTAAAGTGTCGTGTTTTTAAAATACCGATGCCCTCTATTAAAACCGTTTTTGCTAGACGTTTTGGTCAGTATATCAGATCGCATGTGTATAATGTCGCTCTCAGGTTCTGTAACATAAAGTGCAGTTCGGTCAGCGAAGCTAAAGCCATTGTTTCCAAGTGGTTGTCTGACCTCACGTATGAGGATACCGAGAATAGGTTTAAAATTGATTCCTAACAACAAGCCACAATTTATTTGGTCTCATTTGTATTTTTTTTTTTTTTTTTTTTTTTTTTTTTTTTTTTTCCATTTATATTGTAATTTTTAATTTTTAAGCGAATTAGTAATTTGTGTTAATGTGTAAACTTTAGTATTATTATTTTTTTGGTTTTTGTGTTTTTACTATTATTATTTTCATAAATTGTCTCTCCTACTTTCCGAGGTTTCTTCTTTACAGGCCAATTCAAGTATACTCTCGGCCTTCGCGATACAGGCTTTGCCTAGTGTGAAGGTCATAAGCTAATTCTAAGTCATAAGAAAAAACCTCCAGCATTATGCATATTTCTGTGTATATTTTTAAATGTGTAAGAGCGTGTGAGAGAGAGTATTGTGCATTTTGCTGTAATAAATACATTTTTCATTTTCATTTTCATTTTTCAGGTTGGTCGACAGCGGCATTACACTCGCCAACTAGATCACCGCAAGCTGCAGATAAACACTGTTTAATAATGCACTCAGACAACTGAAACTATTGTGTGTTCAGCTGGTTGTACCATGTTTTTTGACCCGATCACTTAGTCGTTTGATCTAGCGAACGGGTAGAGGCACAGAATAAATAAGTAAGGTATGAAGTTGTCTATGATCCCTGCAGGTGTTAAAAAAATCGAATTTTATGGTGCGTCCATGCTTGGCGAACCGAGCACGTGCCAAGCCACGAACGAGCACGATTCGCGTAGCGTGGACGGGCTCGCAAGCCTGGAACGAGCCCGATAATCAGTTTTTTCACGAACAAAGGGATTCGCATCGTGCTCGTCGTAAGCTCGTCGCAGGTTCGTTCTTGGCTCGGCTCGTGCTCGATTCGCGTAGCATGGACGCACCAGATGTTACAAATCCCAACAAATGTTCAAGTTCATTCCTTGTCCAAGCTATATATCATTTTTCACATAATTTTTACATAATCTGATGACTCAAACCACACGTCTAACGACATTAGAAAATATTCCTCAATAAGGCAAATCTCATACTTTTTGTGCCGTTCATGTTATGGTGCCTACGCTTATTTGTCAAAAGATGTGTGTGAAAATAAAAAAAATGTTGTAATGCGTTTGAACATTTGCAAAATTGCTACAAACCACTATTCGTGCGTGGCTAATCGAAGATGCAATAAACGCCGGTCAAGATCGAGCTGGAAATGTATCTGTATGTCTTCTCAGTTCAAGGTTGACTTCCAAAACGGTAGTTACATTACTGTCGGTAAAAACCGTATTGCCCGCCTGATGGAAAGCGGTTGTCGTAGCCATACTCACGAGCACGAACACAACAAGGCTGCGGTATTTGAGCGAAAAAACGGTGAGTTATACGGTTCTACCCATGTTCTACCCCTCTTATAGATTGACTTGTATCTCTTGCAGATGGCCTGTGTCGTCACCATCACAGAGAAAAGAAGTGTATTCTCTTTTCCGTAAATAATAAATATATCCTGGGACATCCTGGGACATTGCTCACACACGGTCATCTGATCCCAAACTAAGCAAAGCTTATACTATGGAAACCAGATAACTGATATAATACATATACTACTTTTTGATTGTAAATACATACTTAATATACATAATTACACCCAGACTCAGGACATACAGACATGTTCATGTACACAAATGCCTTTGTGGGAATCGAACCCACGACTTGCGGCGCTATAGGTTAAGACTCCACGTCTTAACCACCTGCGCCAACTGGCCCGTCGAAAACAATAAACTTTTCATCACAATTTTGCCTCAAGAAGTATCCACAGAGTTACAGAGTTTTTTCAGCTCATAAGAAACCCCAAAGTACCTATTACAATTTCTAAACCGCAAATGTTAAGAATATGATTCAGAGTGTCAGTAAACACAGACGTTTCCCAATCGTTGTGTTGTGCAACAATCATAACTGAATCAATTCGCGGCCAGCCGTCGGGCCCACATATCAGCATTTATGGAGTTAATTAAAAATAATTACAGCTTACGTTCTTGCCATTATTTTATTCTTAATTAATCTTTACTTATACTTTGGATCGCTTGGATAAAAACGTATAAGAGGAACCATCCTGAAGGCCGACTTCGGAGAAGAATGTTTATTGTGACATTTTCACGTAAGCTCAGAAGTCCGGCTTTTTGACGAGCGTAGCCACCAATGCTCCTCATTCGTGGATCATACAATACACATTCTTTATTGTTTACAGCATTATAAAAAAGATTATTAAAAAAGAAAACAATTCAGGCGACCTTGAGGTACCTACAACCACAGCCTACAACCAACAGTTTTACACGATGAAGACTCCTACGACTGTACAATGCAATAAAGAAACAGTCAACTACATACAAGCGCGACTGTTACTAAAATCAAGTAAATCATAGGATATGTCAAATAAAGCTTTGTCTATTGTCAATCCCGGGAATATGAAATCCTTGTACATCCCTCAGGAAATCAATTAAACCGCAGGGATGTGACCTCACGCAAGTGGGTATTTGCTAGAACTACCTACAATCTAGTTTTAAATTTGATTTGGACGTAGGTGCAAGCGATTGAGGATTAATAAAATCACCTCAAATTAAGGTCGTAGAGATCGTATCGAAAGCGAAATTGAAAACGTTTTGGCTAATGCTCTTAAGCCGGCTACACATGTTTGCGGAGTGAAGGCGCTGACAAGTAGACAGCCCATTTGACTTGCTCGTCGTCACTTGCCTGGCTGGCTGAACGAAGGCAAGTACCAATGTGTGTAATTTGGAGTAGAGACGATATAATGAGAAGGACATAGGCTACGGCTAAGGGCGAAACCGCGACAGCTAGTTAAAAAAAAAGAGTAATAAATTGCAAGTAATTAATACATCAGTCCAAAGATTGCCATGAGATAAGCCAGTAAAGCGAAGCGCTCGTGGTGTACCATGATAAGCCGTTCTTAATCGATCGGCAAGTTAAGCTACCACTCTGTCGTGGTCGGTACCTGGATGGGTGGTATTTCAAATCGAGCGTTTCCGTGCTTCGGAAGGCACGTAAAGCCGTTGGTCCCGGTTATCACTTAATTGTGATCCATGATTGTGATAGACGTTAAGCTAGTTGCAGGCCTTCTAGGCGGCTTGAAAATGGCGGCCGAATGCTTGTTTACTTGAGTAATATAAAAAGAAACGGCCAAGTTCGAGTCAGACACACGGAGGACTGTTTAATAAATGTTTTATTATTGGTTGTTATAGATCATTTCAGCTGACTATTACGGTTCATGAGGTACAGCCCGCTCACAGACAGGCTTAGTAATAGGGTCCCGTTTGGCTTCATTTGGGTTCAGAACCCTTAAAAAGATCTTAAATTGTCAGTAACACCAGAGTACATTGGTCAGTAATTGGCCGCTTGAGATTCGGCCAACGTGTATAGCCGGCTTTACGATCGACTATTTGTTTCGTTAGCGAGATTGGATCGCTTTTGACGAGTTATAAGATAATTACAGTTTTACAAAGATGTCGGCCGTGGTCAGCTGTCTTGTTATACTTTTTGAAATTATGCTGTCCGCGTCATGTTTTTAAACGAATTCTACATCCATCGTATACCTACGAGGTCTTTGTTTCTTTGCATTTGAAGACAAAGTAGTTTCCTATATTGATATGATTTTCACAATCGGATCTGTAGTTCCGGAGATTACCTTCTACACACAAACTCACATACAAACTTTACCTCTTTATAATATTAGATTATTTTAACCTAATCCTACTATCCTAATCCTGACTAATATTATAAATGCGAAACTGAGTTTATTTGTTTGTTTGTTACGCCTTCACGCCTCAGCTGCTCAACGGATCATCATGAAATTTGGCATGCAGATAGCCTATGGTATGGAGAAGGACATAGGCTACTTTTTACATGTTACTATAAAGATCGTAAGTCCACTAAGTGGTTGTGAACTGGCATGGTGACCCTATACGTAGGTATCGCATGATGTATTGGTGGATAGTACCACAGATTACAGAATAGTAAGTGTAATCTGTGAGTGGTACCTTTCTATCTTGCACTTGAACCCGATCAAATTATTTAGAAACTCACTCATTAATCATTGTTAAACATTTTTAATAATTATAATCAGTTAAACGTCATCTGTCAGTATCAGATGAACATACAGAATGTTTTTTTTTATAACAACCTAGCAATACTGATTTTCAACCTTACGCCTGGGAAATACTGAATATTACTAGTTAATCGGCTAAGTCGGATACCGAGACGAAGGTCCCGGGTTCAAATCCAACAATGAGCTTGAACTTTCGGTGAAAGAAAACATCGTGAGGAAACCATAGCACTGTAGTACCCACCTGGGTAGCTACCACCCTCAAGTTGAAAGACTGTCGCCAAGCACCTATCGGTGTGTTCCGATAGCTGCACTTGAGATTACTAATCTGTGCTTGAGACCCAGGGGCTCTACCGCGTAACTTTGGTGGTAATCGTAACGAAACAACATTAATTAATTTCATCCAATCAGGGCCCTCGAATGGTCATCGTCGCGTCATACCGCGTGCGCGTCATTGTATGAAATAATTAATGCTTTTCGTTACGATTACCACCAAAGATACGCAATAGTAGTACCACAGATTACAGAATAAGGCAGATGGAGCGCACGGAACACGAAAGTGAAGCCAAAAAAGCAAGTACAAATAAAAAATCTGATACCTGATATTCGTATACCAGTTTGTATTTGCATTGTTTAACCACAGTTTATTAATAAAGAAGTGTTTTTTGTTACATAAAGCACAGAATATTTAATAGTACTACGTACAGAAAACCCACTTCGAAAACGAAATTTAAACAAAAATCGACTCTTGTAACGACAGAATAAAGCGCAATCCAGTTCGCGCAGCGCTGCGCGCCTAAAATTATATTCACCTACAACTTCCCTCTCTCTCTATCGTATAACTCTATCCTGTATGACGCGGCACGTGTTACGGTAGGGTTGTCTAATGACGTATTATGAATTTTCAATATTTCCTTATCGCCTATGTATGTCCTATTACTATTCTCTGTGTTTATTTTATTTCTATGCTATTCTCCTTTCGTGAACAATGACATTTAAAATATCCTAGCTAACTAGTATTAACTCAGAAAGTTATTTTAAAATGTCTACATACTTTAATCTACGTTGTTAGACCTATACGTACTTTGTATACTGAATGTGTATTCTGTCTACGAAACTGAATACAACTATTTTGGGGAAGGGTTTTAGTAACATACATGCTTATAAAATCTGGAATGACTGACGACGCGACAAGAAACGGCACGATTACCTAGTCCAGTAGCCGTCAGCCGAAATTCACAATATTTGTTCTTAATAATCTTCATGTTGATTAAAGAAGTTTGTTATATAAAAATTAATAAAGAATTAACCAAAAAAAGGATATATTGAGTTACTTACCTATATAACAATAAGAATTGTTAAATTTTTCTGAATATTGTTCTACTGATTTTTTAAATAGTGGTATGTTAAATCTTAGTTATTCTAAGAGTTGTAAGGTAGAATTACTGTATGGAGGTGCAAGGTGGATGACACCTCCATTTAAAAGGGAAGATCTTCCGCCAGGCTGGGACATCGTGCCTGGGGACCGCGGTCCAACTGTACATGTCGGACAGTTGTATATATGCAGATTCTCGAGAAAACTTCGCCAGCGCGATGCAGGATTTAGGCGCGCGATGCAGGATAATGTGGCGCCACGCCATCTATCTTTCCGTGTGTGAACTATCTCAGTATTACTGACAGATGGCTGATAGATGTCGCTACATCACTCCCTTCCTAGACCGGAGGTCGATCTGTTGTTGCGTCGTTGCGTTAAGCTTGCAAGTGCCAGTGCTGCTCGAAGTCTACGGTGAGTCGAGACGGAGCGCAGATGCTGCGACAGGTTGAGCCGGCTGGTCCACGTAGTGCAGAAACCGCCACGCCGGAGAGAAGATCCGAGCGTGTGCTGCAGTGGACTGTGCGGGCGAGGAGCTTAGTCGCAGTGTTGCCTTGCAGGACCAGGAAGCACGGTGAGTCGGCTGCGATGGACCTGATTGAGGCGAAGTTGGCTTGCTGTGTGACTGCTTGCCGGTGGGGAGTGATGAGCTTGGAGAATCTGCTCAGAAGTGCTACTGCATGTTCCGTGATTTTGGAGGGTTGGAAATATTCCCATCCATCACGTCGGGGTCACCACTATGGAGGTGCAAGGTGGATGACACCTCCATTTAAAAGGGAAGATCTTCCGCCAGGCTGGGACATCGTGCCTGGGGACCGCGGTCCAACTGTACATGTCGGACAGTTGTATATATGCAGATTCTCGAGAAAACTTCGCCAGCGCGATGCAGGATTTAGGCGCGCGATGCAGGATAATGTGGCGCCACGCCATCTATCTTTCCGTGTGTGAACTATCTCAGTATTACTGACAGATGGCTGATAGATGTCGCTACAACTGTATATTTAAAGAGGGAACTCTCTCTATTTTGGAACTACTAAAAGTTTCTAAAAAAAAAATCGTCAAAATCGGTTCATAAACGACGAAGTTATCCGCGAACACACATAAAAATAATTAGACTGTTTTACAAAAAACTTTAACCGACTTCAAAGTACACTAAGAACTAATCAAATCCTGATCTGATGACAATGGGACCAAACGGAAACGGAAGTGTACTCTTCCAGACAAAAAAATTATTTTCCAAATCGGTTAATAAACGACGGAGTTATGAGGTAACAAACATAAAAAAAAAAAAAAAAAAAAACATTCAACCGAATTGAGAACCTCCTCCTTTTTTTGAAGTCGGTTAAAAAAATATACGGTCGAATTGAGAAACCTCCTCCTTTTTTTGAAGTGGGTTAAAAATCATTCACATGAGTTTTCGAGGTCTAAGAGGCCCGTTTATACAAGAGGGTCTCTTCTGGTCGCTCTATCTTTGTCTCTTTTTAACACACTGGTATGTTATCAAACGGGCTTATTATTATAATAAGGACTTTAGGACAATACAATGAAACAACAACAAAATATCTAGAACTATAAAAACAATGATATCTACACAAGATAGTGTTAAAAAAAGAACAGTAAACACTTTAACGTAGGTATTTATACCTACACGCGTCTTGCGCTGCGTGCGCGTTGCAACCGACTAGCGTTGTTCCGGTAATCCGCGTGCGCGCGATCGTACCTAAACATGGGAGTGGGACAGGCCTGCATAAAGTTTGTTAAACATAGCAAATATGCATTCAAAAGTAGAATACCAGGTGCATGTTTTTAAATTTGTATTTGCTTTTTTGGCCTCACTCCCGTGTTCCGCGCGCTCCATCTGCCTTATTCTGTAATCTGTGAGTAGTACCTAGTAATTAATATTCTTTTCAATCAGCCTGTATGTTCTGTGAACCACCCAACGCGTCAACTTGAGTGATTAATTTACAATAGTTTCACCTAGTCTGTGGTAATCATGACCTCTTCATGTCTATGGTCAGTTGCAGAAGTTATCTGTTATTGTTACTTTTGTTCTTATGTTTAAATTCCATTGAATGATATAGAATCTAAAGAAGTAGGAAGCAACAAAGACGTGTTATTTGGGGGTTCTAAAGTAAATATGGTGCCGATAAACTAATTTTAATCAATCCTCTTTCTTGATTACTTTACTCAACAAACATTACTTAGGTACCTATTGAAAAAAGATAGAACATACCTAACTAAACGACTAAACTAAGTTTGCGTGCATTAAAAAGTCTATGCCACTTAGCGACATCTAGTGAGCAATCACAGTAATAGTAGCGCACGATGATAGCACAGTCGTGGCACAGTCTATTAAACCATAATGATCTCAGTCTCAATTACAAATAGTCTCAGTACCTCCTCTAGACGACTATTTTGTAGATGGCGACAGTATTATCTCAGGTATTATTATATTTTCCACTGACATCGGGATTCTTCGATATATTATTTTTAATTCCATTCGATCGGTTATGTTAACATTTTAAATAACGAGATTTAAATATAAGGCGTAGATAGATAGAGAAAAATAAATGAATCAAAAATTCATAACTTTATTGTTTATTAAAACTTATTTCTAATAAATTTACATAACAAATTCTAACACTAACAAAATTATAATACAGATGGAAATTGATACTTTCCATAAATATATTTTTTTTGGTCCCTAAGTATTTAGATCAAAAATAAAAGCACTAATATAAAAATAATACTTATTGTATTTAAACAATAAAAAAACAGCGCCATCTATTCATCAGCTACAAAACATTGTTTTAAACTCTCAACTAGATGGCGCTAAAATTAAAGTTTTAACTTTTAGTCAAATAATCAGTAGCGATAGTTTTCCAGTCGGTCGGATCACCATGTTCGGGGCTAGGTTTGGTCTTCCTGATCTTCCGGAGCAGTTCCCAGCCGTTGGCTTTCTCGGTAGATGTGACGTAGGTGTTTTTTGGGTCTTGTTCTAGAGTGTAGGCGCCTAGGATGAGGCTTTGGACAAGGCGAGCTGACACTAAAGTCTGAAAATGAAATGGAAAAAAAAGTATATTATAATGTTACTGGTACAACAAACATATTATCCCATATTTTACTATTGATCAGGGCCGTCTTAGAAAAGAATTTGAGGCCCTGTTGGAAAATAAAAAAGTGTACAAAAAAGCTATTCTGATATAGGTAATATCCGCACTGGTGAGAGAATCTAGTGTCCGATTAACATTTTAATTTAGAAATGTTTGTTTCGGCAATTCTTACTATCTAAATAAAATAGAAATAAACATTGTATAGTGTAAGCGAATATCTTGGCATTTTTGGGCCCCCAGGAATGGGGGGCCCTGGGCAAAGGCCCCGTGTGCCTTTATGGTAAAGACGGAACTGCTAATGATGGTGTCTACGATAGGCTAGATGCTTGAAAATTTACATTAAGTCGTCATTTACATTATCAAACAATATTAAACACGTATTTTTTCTTTTCACGTTCCGCGTGACGTCACATTGTGGTACACTTTTTACTCTAAAGCGACGTCACGAGCCCCCACTTTGACGCGCTTTATCTTCAATTTTTTATGATTTGGTAAAGCAGAGATAATCTAACTAAGAATTATTATATTTTAAGCCAGGAATCATCCCTATACCCAGTGGCGTAGCTAGGTAACAAAAGGCCCTGGGGCAAAAATAAACTAGGGCCCATGTAGGGCCCCAACTAAACTATTTAAAATTTTCATATCAAGCCATCTCGTTTACATCTGTTACACCTGGAGGAAGACTACATTCACACATTAAAAAAAGACATATCGTAGCATGTTCCGCCATGTTACCCGTCATGTTAGTCCGTATGAAGGGTCAACAACTGTGTTTTTATGCGAAATACTAGCTTTCCCCCGCGGTTTCACCCACGTTCCCGGGATAAAAAGCAAGTAGCCTATGTCCTTCTCCATACCATAGTCCATCTGCATGCCAAATTTCATGATGATCCGTTGAGTAGTTGAGGCGTGAAGGCGTAACAAACAAATAAACAAACAAACTCACTTTCGCATTTATAATATTACTAGCTGCCCGGCGCGACTTCGTTCGCGTAATAGCCTACCCTACCCTTCATTTAAACCTTCCCCGGACTTCCACGAATATTTCAAACCCAAAATTAGCCAAATCGGTCCAGCCGTTCTCGAGTTTTAGCGAGACTAACGAACAGCAATTCATTTTTATATATATAGATAGTTAGGATTAGGCGCCGATCCCACAGAGAGAGTTCTAGAGTTCCGCGTTCAGAGTTCTGCGTTTCTTATTTTTCAATAACTCTATTTATAGTTTGTTAGTCAGAGTCCGAGGGCCCCGGGGCACTGCCCCGTCTAGCCCCTAGGTTGCTACGCCACTGCCTATAGGTACCGTCTCCGCAGGACACATACCTTGAGCAGCATGTACTCGTGGTCGGGCAGGCGGCGCGTGACGGTGTAGCCGGCCAGCACCAGCCCGCCGGCGCGCGGCTCGCCCGTCAGCAGCATGGCGTACGTCATCGCGATGGCCAGCTCGAACACGTAGTACGAATCCTGGATGTCCCCGAAGTCTATGATACCGGTTACGCGGTAGTCGGACTTGCTGTGGAACATTTGTGATGACTCGATTATAGACCTTGTGGCCCTTAAGATAAGGTTTATTTTCCATAGCCCCAGAATACCCTGATAGTTCTAGATGTTAGATTGAGATACCAGTTTCATCGTCTCTTGATTTTTACTGGAATTTGAGACTACGGTATTGTCTTAGTGAATCATTAAAAATTTTTTTTTACTGTGTACAGGCCTTTTTTGACAACAATCTCATCTTGGTAAGTGGCGATGCGGTCGAAGGTGGTAAGAACATAGACACAGACAAGAGATTGTTAAAAATCACGTGATATTTCGATTTGAAATGTCAAAGCCATACAAAGGTTGATCGTTTACTAACGATGACGATTGTCGATAACCATCTTGTCTACCGGCCCTGAGCTATCATCGCCATAAAATTTACGAATGTTGCAAAAGTCATTGATAATTTCAAGAAAAAATCTTCTGTATCAAAGGATGAGGAAACCGGATCAAAGTAAACAATATTAGTCAATACAAATGCTCAGATGACCATAATACACCTGAGTGAGTGTTGAGCTCTGCCCATGTCCATATATCCTCACCTAGTCTGAAAAGCTAAGACTCCTCTGTAGCTCAGCATATTAAGTGAGAATCTGGGCTTCTTGATACAGTATGTGGGTGGTTTTACGTAATTCAACCACCGAAAAAGTATTAATAAGATAATGATGTTGATAATAATGTGTAAATTATAACATTAGCCATTACCTACCTATAATATAATTATTTTAAGAATTATGTGAGTCAGGCACGAATGAAGGATTTAACAAAACCTCTCTGAGGGGGGCAAATTAAAGGATCGAAAGCGAGGACGAAGAGCTAGTAAAAATATGAAAAAATAACAGAAATATTGATCTAAAAAAAATGGTGTAGCTAATGTCAAACACCAGGGGCCCAAGTCTGCTATTTAAATTGTGTTCCAATGAACTTTCAGTGGTGTCAAAAGTGTGACATTTTACAGTTTTGGTAGTCTACTTACTAACATAATAGTGTCATTATGGCACAATTTTGACACCACTGAAAGATCATTGGAACACAATTTAAATAGCAGACTTGGACCCCTGATGGTTCGTGATGATGACAGTACAGCCTGGCTCCAGCAAGACATTGGGAATGGGTAGCCCATGCCAAACCAAGGATTAAGAAATATTTACTACGTAAACCAAACCCCATACAACAATCGAACCCTGGACATAATCAGAGCCCAAATAGAAGCAAGCCAAGTGGTAAGGTGTTCGTCCTTGGCTTACCTCAGGACCACTCCATCAAGTATCTGGCTGCAAACCCTCAACACACGAGGGTTCAACAACCCCGAGTTCAATACCCTATATTAACGATAAATATTTTATTTTAATATGCATCTTGCAATAAATTTTTCAATCCAAAATAGCAAATAAGCATACGGCCCGCCTGATGGTAAGCAGTTACGTTGTTTTTGCGAGTTAGGATGAGGCCGAGGATGCCAAGAAATAAGGCTTTTTATTGTGGTACCTATCTGCTATAGATCTGTTAAACATCATAATCGATTGAGAAGTAAAGGAATGAAAGCGTAACAAACAAACTAACATTCGCATTTATAATATTAATTTACAATTTTAGCATCTTATGGTGCGTCCATGCTTGACGAACCGAGCACGAACGAGCACGAATCCTGTTCGTTCGAGGCTCGGGTCGTGCTCGCTTCGCGTAGCATGGACGCACCATTAGAAGATATTCAATAAATGCTCCAGATTACAAGGCGTTCATCTGATGAAGTAAGTAAAACATTATTTTTAAATATTCCTTGTGTTATGTCAAGTAGCAATCTTATCACAGAAAGCATTTCATCATGACAAAACAAGCAAGCATCATAATAAGATATATACCATCGTGACAAGTTAACTGGGTTTATATCTAGACGAGAGAAAATACAAAACTGACTTTGAAAATACATACCATAGTAGATATATCAAAGTTATACTTTGGTATGCGAGCTGGTGTATTTGTAGCTGATAGAAAATTCTGGAAGAAATGCAGAAGTAATAAAACATACCCTCCACCAGGCTTCAGTCCAACAAGGACGTTCATCTCATTGACGTCTCCGTGGATGACTCCGCGCTCCAGCTCCTCGAGGCGAGGAACCACTGCGTATTTAAACTCTTCTATCACCTGGAATATAGAAATCAGCATCATCAAGAAGGTTATCAAGTTTCACACGACGACGTTAGTTACTAAGACAGAAAGGGCATCACGCTTCAAAGATCAGCTCGATTGGGGAAGTACCTCCTACCTTACAAAAGTTGTTGCGGTGAGTAAAGTCGCCAGAACTCCAAGAGGAAGCGCTGTTCTGGCAGTTAAGTACCCCGGACCAGACAAGTAGTACACAATCCTGTCTCTTCCGCTACCAATACCGGAATACCAAGCAATTGACCAACAGAGCAAAGCTGTACTTCACATCGAGGCATCAACTGCAACTCTATAATTCGCCAGTCGAGCCCCATATGGAGTACTCACAGAAAACAAAATAAATAGGTAAGGAGTATTGCATTAAATATATCGTACGTACCTCTTCAGCCAGGTCTAGATTCTCGGCATCCTTGATGACGTACTTGAACTTGTCCAGCTGCGGCACCGTGGACAGCATCCAGATGTGCTCGCGGGACACCAGCCCAGAGTGGTTGAAGTTCTACAACAGATTCACTCTCAAAAATATGTATTTCCATTGCTTTTTTATAGGCCTGTGTTTGACCGCAATCTCACCACGGTAAGTGATGATGTGGCCGAAGGTGGTGCACACACAAAGCCTAGAAGGAACTGGCTCTCAAGTGCAGCTGTCGGAACACACCGATAGGTGCTTGGCAGCAGATTTTCAACTAGACGGTGGTAGCCAGACAGGTGGATACTACAAAGTACCGTACCACCGTACTATGGTTCCTCACGATGCTTTCCTTCACCGACAGCTTAAGTTCAGTGTAGGATTCGAACCAGGGACATTCGTCTAGCCATCCGACGTCACAACCACTGAGCTATCATCGCCTTACTTGCTGAACGAACTTGAAGCTTCATCATTTAATTGTTAGGCCATTCAGTTGACTCATGGATGTCATTAGTGAGTCATCCCCTCCCTTTCTTGTTGAATTTTTAGAGATTGAATTGAAACGATATTTCCTAGCCATGTGTGGTCGTGAATAGTTAACAAACAGACAGAGAGGTTCAATGTTTTCAAACACAATTTCATGGACGATGATATCTGGCCGAAGGAGGTGGCACATAAATGCTGGCTTTCAACTGGACCCGCCAGACCAAACCGGTGGATCGTTGGCAGTAGATTTTCTAAACACAAAAGTAATACTTTCAAAATAAATAACTATTAAGACCTGAAGACCGTAAACAAGCGTGGGACACGATAAACGACGGTAGACCTTGAACGTCACATTACTGCACTATTGTGTGGCTGACAGTATAATGTAGTGTAACTGTCATGCATACGTTACGCGTGCTATTGTTAGGAACCGGGTCACAGCACAGATGATGGTTTAACGGTGCCTGATCCTTCATTGGGCTGCATAATATCCTAAAGTACTAGGGATTCTCGGATTCTAGGGATAGTGAAGCGCTCGTGGTGTAGCATGATTAGCCGTTCTTAATCGATCGGCAAAGTTAAGCTACGTCTGTCATGGCCGGTACCTGGGTGACCGCCTAGTGGTATTTCAAATCGACCGTTTCCGTGCTTCGGAAGGCACGTAAAGCCGTTGGTCCCGGTTATCAGTTAATTGTGATAGTCGTTAAGCTAGTTGGATGCCTCCTAGGCGACTTGAAAAATTCCAACAGTAGGTTGACCACTAGCCTACCTCCACCAATCCGCAGTGGGCACGCGTGGTGGAGTATCGCCCAGTCCCTTTCACCGTCATTTGTGAAAGGAGGCCTGTGCTCAGCAGTGGAACATTATAGGCTGATGATGATGATGATGATGACTAGGGATTCTAAAATTCGAGTTACAGCACAGTTGAGCTCTGTGGTGATGGCTGATTGCTATCAGACTCTTCATTGACCTTCGTAAAGTGCTAGGGATTTCAATAATCTTCTTTGGTTACAGTTCCTGAATCGTCATTAATATAAAAGTCAAAGTGAAAGCCATTTATTCAATTTAGTCCCTGGGCACTTATGGAGGGATATAAATTAAAGACTCTGTCCTGAGTGTCTGGCTATTATAGACAACGTTCAGTCCAAACCGCTAGACGTAAAGAATTGATATTTGGAGATTTTAT
Source organism: Achlya flavicornis (assembly GCA_947623365.1). Lineage (NCBI taxonomy): Eukaryota > Metazoa > Arthropoda > Insecta > Lepidoptera > Drepanidae > Achlya > Achlya flavicornis. The sequence goes on along the minus strand of OX392491.1, from coordinate 412,509 downwards.
TTATAGAGGGAAAACGCACACTTAGAAAGACACAAGACCTCAAGGGATTCAAAAAGGCAGTCAGTTTTAAAATAAAGTATTTTTTGTTTTAAACTGGCTTGCGTTTAGCAACTGAACTGCCCATAAACGACGATGACGAAGCCTGTCACGCTTACCTCGAAGAAACCTATGCCTATGCACTCAAGCCTTGAATGTTCCTAGTTTGTAGGGGTCAGAATACACAGACTCCGGTAGCAAGTTACACTCTATTGCTGTCCGCATTATAAATGGGGATGCAATAAGGAATCTCTTTCATTAAACCAAAAAAACATAAAAAGTTTGTTAGATATGACCAAAAGAAACACATATCCTACCAGAGAGTGCCTCTTAGCTGGTTTAAATCATCATTCACTTATTTGTGTTCGGCGCTATATGAACGCTTCCCATTTGGCCCTTTATCCGACATATCAGCATCCTTCATATCATCTAAAATACCTGTAACTTATTATCCAAATTGGCGACAAACTCGCCCAACTGGTACAGCAGCGCCTCAGACTTGGGCACGTCCTTGAGGAGTTCTCCCGGCACGTACTCCAGCAGCCTGACCGCGTGCTGCTTGCCGCTAATGTTCTCCACCGAGTGGAGGTGCCCGTAGATGTTGCGGATCGGTTTTGGGCACGTCACTGACCGAGCAGCTGGTGGAATGGAACTTGATAAAAACCTCAATCACGAGATTTGAGTTATCGGATTCGGAGTAGATGGATTGGGGAATTACTTCCATCTTAAAGAAGATCGTAGCCAAATAACACATTACTTGTGTTCCTTCGGGAAGCGCTACTGTAGTACTTGGGACCAGCGGTGTAGTAAGCAGACCCGTAGATAGGGAGGGTGATATAGGATAGGATGTTCAATCCCAAACATGTCTTAGTCGGTAAACAAGCATACGGCCCGCCTGATGGTAAGCGGTTACCGTAGCCATATGGACGCTTGCAACACAAGAAGCATCGCTCACGCGTTACCGACCTTTCCCCCCTCCCCTATGAGCTCTGGCGACCTTACTCACGCGCAGGAACACAACTTTACACAACATAAAGCTATTTGGCTGCGGTATTCTGTAATGTGGAGGTACTTCCCCACTTCTTTCTATTGTGTTGCACCTCAACCATATGCACCTAAATAAACATTGAATTAAAGTAAAAAGAAGTGTTTTATGTGAAATTGGTCTTCGCTATTCGTCACAGCCACCCCCCAGTGTTGTAGTTGTTGTGTGTTCCACCTTCAGACATCACCGACCAATGAAAAATCTATTACTTACTCAAAAAGTTCATAATTTCATTCTGTGCCTCAACAACATCGACATTCTTGGAGTCCATGGAGTTCATGATCTTCAGCACATATCCATGAGGGCAGTGGTTGGTGATGAGCGGGTTCTTCACATTGGGGTCTTCGGTGATCTTGTAGTTCTTGTCGTCGTACCCGTTCAGCTCGGTCAGCTCGAGGGCAGAGATGCCGTACAGCCTTTCTAGAAGGAGCTTTACTCCCTCATGGTCGATGATCGGTCGGATGACCTGTCCTGGTTCTAGGAGGTTCTCTGTTTGGTCTGCCATTGTCTATGGAAGATTATATTATTGACTGAAAGTTTCTTTGGGGGGACGGCTAACTTCGATTTAGTCGTTGAAGAGTTGTTCTTTTTCATGGTCTGAACGCAGTTCAATCCTAGCAAATTTAGTAAAACGTCACGACAATTTGAAATAAATGCTTCAATGTTGTAAACCATAACTTCTGAGTCAAATATCAAGAGATTACAATAAGATACTAAACTTGTCTGTGCCTACAAAGTCGACTAGTTGGACGGGACGTGTGAAAATATTCGTGATCTCAATAAATTGAGTTTGTGATTTTCTCATTTGAGTCATGTTTATTTAATTTACACTTTCGAGTGTCGCACGATTCACTTATCAAGTGTTTTATGAGTTAAAAATTCTATAGATTACACAGACATAGGAGTTTGTTTTACTCTTTTAAGTTAATTTTTATTATACGCAGTCGGGTAATTAATTAAATTTTTGGGGTTCCGCCAAAAACAGGTCCATTTAATCTAACCTAACTGCTTATTTGTTGATTGTGTAGCTAGGTAGATATTTTCTCAATATGGATGTTTGTTATTCAATTAATGCGTAATGGCTTAAATGATTATGCGTGTAGATGGATTATACACCGTATCATCACAAAGGTTACGTTTAATTTCAGGTCTTTTCAAAGTTTGACTACTAAGGGGGAAATAAAGGTAGGTACTCGGGTGAAACCGCAGGGGTGCGTAGTATGACAATAAAATAAAGAACAATATCTCTGTAATCGATCACAAACAAATCCATAAACAAACTAATCGATCCAACGATTTCCAGATACATTGTTGACTGTACTATAAATAGTACGACAGTGTTTCCATCTCGCGGCTCAATCACGAAACTAACTATCACATGATAACGCGCGCGCCGGCCGGCATTGCCCTACAACGGAGGAATAAGGTGGGTATTGTTTACATATCAGAATTACGAATGGTCCTATAGATACCTAGATAAGGAAGAGCTTTTACATGGTCAGTCGCTAAAGGTGAAGGATTTTGGATGAGAAGATGAGTGAAAGTAAGACAGCGAATACTAGGAGATCTGTCAGCACCAAGTCACTGTTCGCTTTGGTAATCCATGGAGACGATCTGCTGTTCCAGGATATATTGATGTCAAATTTATTTTTGATTAGGCCCTAGTCCCTAGTAGGGCACTTATGAAATTCAAAGCTACTGAAGTTACTGGATCTAATAACTGTGTGAGAAGAATGTGAAATAATTGTCCCAGGATATCTTTTTATTGCATACAGTATATCACATTATCACTGATATCTAGGAAGAAGCACTTTAAATTTAGATAAAATTTGACAGAGAGATGGCTAAGAACTTGAGCAGAGGCTACTAGATTAGATAGAAGTTCTCATAGAAAAATGTGATCCAAAAGCAGTTTTTTAAGCTACATTTTGATTTTTCTGAACGTCTGTTTTGATTCACGAGATACCTAGATCAAACTAAGCAAGGATTACGCCAAGAACCTACTGTAGGTATTGTTTTAATAGAATCGACCCACTTTCGTCCCTAGGGCTCTGTCCCCAACGCCGTTCGACTTCGATATGTCCTTACTAGGTAATCCTGCTTATTTTTTTATTTGGCTGGTTAACGAAGTTCCTTATAAAAAAAAACTAATGATAAACTCACTGCTGGCATTGCATAAAAATTTAAATTTAAAAAATCACAATATTTTTTTAAGAACACTTTTAAATTAAAACAAATACACAACGTAATCCTTCCAAAAGTAATTATATAGCTCACCACACACGTGTGTTGTCTGTCGTGTCCCTTATACAACTGATTGGACACACACTAAACAAACAAATCGCTCGAGTGTCTTGATAAACGAGATGAGGAGGTAGGTATTACGTGTTGGGATAGTGTGGTCGTTATTGCTATGGCAGACAGGCCCGGAGTTACGGTGTGGGCATGATTGCCCAATTGGCAAAAACTAGGGTCGGCCATGTCCTACGTATCGAGAGTGTTACTACAACATACTGTATCTAACTCCGGGACTCCGGAGATGTAAATCCCAACATCGTAACACAAAACTGGAGATGAAAAATTCTTGTACATATTTCTTTCACCTTTTCCATATCATAGAACTTTCATCTTAAAACATAATAAATGGAAGTGAGTTGGTTTGTGCCTATAGGGATTATGCGAATGTCGAGACAAAGGTTCGAAACCTACAATGAGCTTGAACTTTCGGTGAAGGGAAACATCGTGAGGTAACCATAGCACGGTGGTCTTCCTACTTTGTAGTAGTTCTTCACTTTTTTCCGGATAGACGCCCTTTGACACACACATATTGATAAATTTTGACAATATTCTACTAATCTCTCTTTTAACATATTTTAAATCTTATTTGGTCCACCCCTGGGGCTTTTTTATTTTCTAAGCTATCTATTATTTTCTCAATATTTCCCGGATTAACTTTTGTAAACCTAAATGATAGTAATCTTTCTATATCATACTTATTTCTATCCAAGAACTTGACATTACAATCATGTTTAATTTTTTCTATTTCCTGTGTAAAAAAGTATTCGCGAACTTATTATACATGCTATCTGTTTTTCCCAAATATTTATTTATCGTACTATCTATAGTTGTTTTACTCTTTCCTATCCATTGATTTATATTAGCCCATATTTTCCTAAAGTCCCCATTACAGTTGGGTAATTGATCTCTTTATTTCTTTATTTCTTTATTGCACAATGTAGGTACACAAAATAACATATTATATTATTATTACTATATTATCTCTTCTATACTTATTTTTTAAACCTACCGTCTTACTAATAAAAATATGGAACACGGTTGTTTAACAGCTGTATAGTTATGCAGTGTGTAAGCCTTACACAGTTGCTATACACTCCCTTTACTAATAATCAGTGTGTAAGCGTTGTATAGTTATCTATTTGTTAAAACAAAAACGACTGGCAACTTTTTAGGAACGTTTTGAAACTAAAACTATCTAACTTCAAAATACGGGAGAAAATATGGGGAAAAATGTGAAAACACCAAAAGATACTGAAAAATAATTATATAAAATATTAATCATCTCATTCTAATATTCTCATCTCTAATATTAATCATCTTTCTTTTTCTTAAGACTATTTTTATTTTAATAATTAAACAATAAAATTACTTTTAAAAAGATTCAAATAGCTAATGGTGGTTTTGAACGAAACTGTCTTGTGCTTATGGCTACAGTAGCCATTTAACCAAAGAAGAAGAAGAAAGAAGAACGTCATTGTCAAATTACAAATGTTACGTCAACAAACGAAGCAAATGCCTGGAACTTTTTGGCGGGAACTTGCAGAGTGACGTAGCATTTTCATTTTTATTTTCATAAATTTGTGTAATTTGAGTTTTATTGTGTATTTTTGGTGGTATTTTACCCAATAAAGATCATCGATGTGCACCAGTGAAGTGAAATGAAATGAATTATGTGTATCGTGACTTTTCAAGTTGTCTCAAAATGTCCGTGAAGAGTTTTAGTACAATGACCACCATTGTAGTAAAACATAACTTTTATGGACGGTGACTGACTGAGGACTTTAATGTGAAGTGATTTATTGTGACTGGAAACTATAATATAACTCGACACTGGCAGAAATGAGCCCTAATTTGGGCTTGGTTGCCAAAATTAAAAATAAGAAGAAGAAGAAGCAAATGCCTGTGCCAATGACTTCAAAACTAAGGATACACCTACCGGAACATTTTGCATAAAGTTATCAAAATCAAATAAATTGTCAATTTTTGTTTTATTTTATCCATAACTCCAGTATAAAACACAAGCCTTTCACTACGCAACTAGGCATTTTTATGGCAATTATAAGCATGTTCCGTGGACCGCAGTATGACCGCAGTCGACTGAGTCGCGTTGGCCCTAAAATGACTTTTTAGGGCCAGCGCGTTGGTGTCATTTTGTTGCGCGGTTGGCCTGGTCCGTAGTAAATGGACACAACACTTGATTGTCAGACACAGCTGATCTATTGAAATCCGCCATAATGTTCTTATACAAACACTAAACAAGGGTCCTGGCCCGTGTAAGCCCTGTGTAAATTTCCTAGGTAACTAAAACACGTGTATACAGGCTTTGTGTCAAAAATGTTTTTATTAGTAGCAATTATCCTATAACATATGTGTACACCGCGTGTAACTTTTTATTAGTAAGGCTGCTAGAATATAACTTCTTATCCTGTAAAAACCTTCGGGAACGCGTAAGCCCGCAGGGATAATACTAGTAGGGATCATATTAAAATAAATTGCTATGACACGTAATACAACTGGTGATACGCGTTGCTACTCCTGCGCAAGGCGACTCTCGTGACTGTTCACTTGACAGCTCGAAACGTCATAGGTAGGTATCCCTCCCGTACGCGCCTCCTTTCTATCTATACTGGGTGGAGATTTCGAGATGGCATATTTTCGAAACCTATGCTGGGTTAGTCATGCTGAACAACTTTTACTATGGGACCAACACTGAATATTAAAAAATTATTTTTTTCTTTTCATACATTATGATCGAGCAAGGTTGACATTTACTATGCAGATGCAAAGTTAAACATTTTTTTTTGAGAATTCGCTATTGGTTCCATAGTAAAAGTTGTTCAGCATGACCCAAACCCAACATAGGTTTCGAAAATATGCCATCTCGAAATCTCCACCTCATTGAATTATTACGCTTAATTCAATGCTCCACCTGTTATATTTTTTATATTATAGTAAGTAGGTACGCCGCGAGATTATTGTAGGGTCAGAAATGCGCGAGTGATAACCCCTGGTGTTGCAAGCCTATATAGGCTACGGTGACCGCTTACCAACAGGCGGTAATTCCGTCTCAGCCATTTATGCGTGATTGAGTCTCAAACATACAAACATTAATGATATCAAAAAACAGCCAGATAAAATATAATAATTCTCACAAATGCCCGCGGGGATCGAACCCACGTCTGATCGCGTAGCATCTATCTAGTCTCCACGCCAGCCGGCCAATCCTAGTCAATATTAATAAAAAAACCGGCCAAGTGCGAGTCAGACTCGCGCACCGAGGGTTCCGTACAAACCTGTAGGTATATAAGTAAATGGTAGTATAGACCTGAGTATTTGATATTAATTTCAATTTATGACCTATTAAAAAAAACTACTTACTAGATCTCGTTCAAACCAATTTTCAGTGGAAGTTTGCACCGTAATGTACATCATATATTTTTTTATAGATTTATCATTCTCTTATTTTAGAAGTTACAGGGGGGGGGTACACACATTTTACCACTTTGGAAGTGTCTCTCGCGCAAACTATTCAGTTTAGAAAAAAATGATATTAGAAACATCAATATCATTTTTGAAGACCTATCCATAGACACCCCACACTTATGGGTTTGATGAAAAAAAAAAATTTGAGTTTCAGTTCTAAGTATGGGGAACCCCCAAAATTTATTGTTTTTTTTCTATTTTTGTGTAAAAATCTTAATGCGGTTCACAGAATACATCTACTTACCAAGTTTCAACATTATAGTTCTTATAGTTTCGGAAATAAATGGCTGTGACATACACGGACAGACAGACAGACAGACAGACATGACGAATCTATAAGGGTTCCGTTTTTTGCCATTTGGCTACGGAACCCTAAAAATGAGAATGTGAGTTTGTTTGTTTGTAACGCTTTCACTTACTACACAACCTATGGTATGGAGAAGGACATACTTCTTTTTATCACGAAAACGCGGGTGAAACCGCGGGGGACAGCTAGTCAAAGAATAAAACAAACAAACATGTCGTCTCGTAGGAAACAAGCCGTCACCTTCGTTATCTTGATCTTGATTTAGACGAAATCGCTATCGGTCAAGTCTGACAGATATATTTTTGTTCATAAACAAGGCTTTTGCTGCAGTTCTTCTCTCTCTTATTCATGTACAATTCTATAGTGGCAATGTGAGCTGTAGACCTCGCGAGTCTCGATAAGTATACCTATGTTTTAAAAATTATTTCAACAACTCGACAAAAAACAAACAATAAAGGGTGAAAGGGACTGGGCGATACTCCACCACGCATGCCCACTGCGGATTGGTGGAGGTAGGCTAGTGGTCAACCTACTGTTGGAGTTTTCAAGCCGCCTAGGAGCCATCCAACTAGCTTAACGACTATCACAATTAAGTGATAACCGGGACCAACAGCTTTACGTGCCTTCCGAAGCACGGCAACGCTCGATTTGAAATACCACTAGGCGGTCACCCATCCAGGTACCGACCACGACAGATTAGCTTAACTTTGCCGATCGATTAAGAACGGCTTATCATGCTACACCACAAGCCCAACTCAGGACATACAGACAGACATGTTCATGCACACAAATGCATGTCTTGTGTGCGAATCGAACCCACGACCTGCGGGCCAGCTGACCCGTCAGCGAACTCACTTTCCATGATGAGATTAAACACACACAAGCGTATTGGCTTTTCACAAGGTTTAATTTAGTTTATCTGTCCCGGCATGTCTCTGTAATCAAATCATGCAAGCTTTCTAGTTTCCGATTGAGCTGAAGCATTGTGTATATCGAATACAAATATTATTGTCATTGAGCTGATCTGATGATGGAGCCGGAAGGTGGCCATGGGGACTCTGTGATAAAACGACGCAACCCCATCGAGTTTGGGCTCGTTTGATTCGTTTTGACAAGCAGTCTGGTTCCAGTAGGTACTGAATTCTATCATATTATTGGAAATACTGAGAAAACGAATGCGTCATTATTATAAAAGGTGAAAGAAGGTGAATTTATTTGTTTTTAAATTCTCAGTGACAAGTCATCGGAAACTTTGCATCGATCCATCATGATAACGAGAGAGAGTGCTCTTATCAAGTGGAGGGCCGCATTTAGAGCACAGAGAGGGTAACCATACAGGTATTTAGGTACCATTTAGCTACAAGTCATCACCTGCGAGCTCGCGAAGGAAGACATCCCAAGGGAACCATAGCACGGAGGTAGGGTAGGTACCTACTTACTCTGTAGTACATGGTAGTAGGTACCCGCCTGACTGGCCACTACACTCATATTGAAAAATCTGTGGGTTTTTTATTTCTCTGGTATATTATTATCTATTACATTTTTCTTATCGCTCATTGCACTATTTGAATTCGTCTCTGTTCAAGAAAAGTAATCGTGGATACTCTCTCCGCGAACATGGGGTCATGGGGTCACTGTGACAATGATTTATTTGTTTTGTTTATTATTTATAATTATATCTTATTATCTACTTTATGGTTCGATATGGATGAAATGATGACATCAAAAAAAAAGCTGGCCCACAATGGCATCATGTAGCACAATATCGAGAGAAATGGCAATCTTTGGAAGAGGCCTTCACTTGAGCGGGATTACTGCTACACAGTGTAATCTTAAAAAATAATAATAAGTAATTAGAATTTAATTATCAGGAAATAAAAGGCATTTTATTTTATTTTTATATTAGGTAGGTATTTATTTATTTATTTATGGATGAGATGACGATACATTTTAGCCACCGATAATTAAGTAGGTAACACAAAGACGCGTTTAATTTTGTATGAAATCTAATCCGCCGATTCCCCACCACCTCCGCCATCCTGGCCGCTCTGATTGGCTTAGTGAAGGACATACTAAACTTTTAGATGCATTGATTGATAAAGCTTTAATAAAATTAACAACGACAAGTCATAATCCGCCGTTGATAATGTAGGTATAATAAAAGCAATTTATTAGTACCTATAGTACACAGCGAATATTTAAATGACTAACTATGCTTGGATATATAGCACACTCGCTCTTGCAGGATTAATCTTTGATAGTAAATACCTGCAAAATCTTTTAATCAAAAAGTTTGATCTAATAAATTCATTCTACAATAAAATTGTGCCTATGTTATAAAATATGCCATTTTAAAATACAACTAGTGCCATCTGTGTGTATCTCTGTACAACACTTCGTAAAGTGATATTATACTATTCAACACGAGATGTCACTGCATCAAAAGTAAGCGAATAAGTTTACTATTCATTACTAGATGGCAGCACATGTATATTAATTTGCGATATTTTTTAACAAAATTAATTCGTGATGCTATGTAAAATTTTTACGACTTGATATAGAATAGGTAGTTACACAGATTGAGTGAACTGAGGATTTCAAAACAATATTTTATTTCCATTGTTCCTTTTTCATTTATGATGAACATCTAAGAAAAGAGAGAATGATATAGGCCTACCTAACAAAATAATGATGATAAAATAGATAAACCTAGTCCTAATGAAAAATATACTATTTTTTGGATATTTATTTAATTGTTGTTGTTGTTTGTAATTTTCTGACTGAGTTTTAACTCCATTTTCTTTCCGCCAGTAAGTAGGTATAATGCTAACACAAGCCATCCACAAAAAAAAATATTTTCTTCAGCCTAACAACTTTATAATTCGAATACGAAATTCAAATCTTATCGATTTTTTTTCGATGACAGAATAATCTAAACCAAATTAACCAGCACGTTTTCTACTTCGTATTACTGGGTGTTAAATTTAACGAGCGTGGCACAGATTAACTAACAGGCTAGTATCGACATAATTAAAACTCGGTCACACTCAATTTGATCGAGCAAATATTCCAATTAACCAACCGACGCCCTCGCACGCGGCGGGTAGGGCTGTAACACGTCCCGGGAGAACGGGACATGTCCCGAGTATCGTGGTTGTGTCCCGACACTCTCGGCTTATAACATAGGACTGTTCAGGACTTTTCTGGGATGTCTGTAGGTCTCGTAGATTGAACTCTCTGGTCCGAGGATTTGTGCATCATGCAGGCCCTGCATAAAAATAGTGATGAAAGCACAGCTATCCTACTACTAACAAAAATATAAACGCGAAAGATGTGAGGGCATACGGCCCGCCTGGTGGTAAGCGGTTACCGTAGCCCTATGGATGCTTTTGATGCCACGAGTTTTGAATCAGAAACGACCCTCGCTTGCAACACCTAGGGCATCACTCACGCGTTACCGACCATTCCCCTCTACCTTATGAGCTCTGGTAACCATACTCATAGGCAGTCCTTCCCCAGTCGAGCTGCTCTTTGAGCTATGCTCTACCTCTCTTAAAACTTATTTGTTACTCTTTCTTCCAAAAAATGCTAAACGGATTTGCATGAAATTTGGCACACAGATAGAATATCTTCTGCACAATAGGTCGCCGGTCAGGAAAACAATAGGTCCTTGTGAAATGCGGGTAAAACCGCAGGTGTAATCTAGTAAAGCTAATAGATGTCGGTGGTAAATGTCCCATTAGGTTGCCCACTATATTGCAAATCGGTTGCAAATGTCTTGGATCCCAATGGTAGTTGGGACACTTGACAACCCTACGCCATTTTAATTACGGTACAAATAGATCGACACCGCTAATCCCCGACACGCGACCCAGACGTGAAGATATAAGAAATTAACTCATTCTCAATTGTATTTCATTTGGTGAAGGGGGCAAGGAATTATTTTTAAATTTCTTCTGAATATTCGTTTGGTTTTGACAGTGCGGGGTGTGAAATGTGTTATGGGATTATTTTGAGGTTTCACACAAAGAATTTAAAACGTCCAGAAGGATAGTCGCCACTATGGCAACATGAAATAAACAAGCCAGAATTGACAGTATTTGACAGCCGTGCGCAGTACGAACTGAGAGCGATTTGCTCAGGGAGCCCCTCAAGCGGAGTGAAATTAAATGTCATGCTTTAGTAAGGCGGATTATCCATCTGGGTAGAGGCACGATGCCCTATGAAAATCTTTGGTTTCACACTAGAGAAGTCCATTCCATTCTTAGAGATTATTCGGAAATTTTTGTAATGCAATTCAATTAATATTAACTAGGTATTTACATAATATAAATATATAAGTAAATAAATAAATAAATAGTAAATATTCTATTCTACATATTTGTAAGATTATACAAAAAACTTTTTAACAAAAAATAAACCACCGATAAAACTGAAAAGCAAAAAATAATTTTGAATATAACTTGAATTTTATAAGGTTTTGCAGTCGTGCAGTGTGGCCGGATGGCCTCACTTGAACGGAACATAGTTGGGATTTGTGGCGTCTTCTCTATACGTAGCATTAATAGCTCAATGGATCTACATATAAGTTTGCTAGGCTGTACTTGTAACTTATAGGTACTATAACATTTTCTAACAATCAACAACTTATCAAAAGATTCAAGTTTCCAATTGACTTAGACCTACTTGTACACATTAATCACATGACGTGGTGGATCAACGAAGGCTGGTCCAAAATAATACTTTGACTAAATCTTGTTTTACGCTAGACGTGCGTTCACAAAGTCTCTTCAACATTACCATTTTAATTTGAAACCATTGGAATCTTTACAAGCGATTTTCGACCCTAAAGTTGGAGAAACAAAAGCTATTAAGTCTGAATGGGAACGCAAACTTAAGTTTGCATACGAGTCCTAAGGCAAAAGGCAAAACACTTGGTAGATAGAAATCTTGTTAAAGGAAATGTCTTTTTCAGCTTCCATTGTCTACAATTACTTGGCTTTGTGGTCTGAAACGTTCTTCCTTCTCTGTCTAATGCAGGGGGGAAGGCATAATTTTGTCTCACTCATAAGTTGTTTGGGAATCCAATTTGCGATTTCCGCTCGACTCTGTTTCGAGGTTTTTCTTTTTAATTTTGTTCCGTTTGTTTGTACAGCGGGTTTGTAAGACTTGTGGTTTATACCATTTTAGCTATGTAATTTTATTAAAATATTTTTACACCCAATGAATATCATTGTTAACACATCAAAAAACGCAACTTCAATGGCTCCTTCGCGCGTTTGGTAAACCTGTACTACGCTCTGTAGACACTCACGCGATTCACACCCAAGAGAGAAACAGAAGAAAGAAAGAAATATACATTTCGACCGTTTCGACAGTCGATTTATTTGACGAACACATTAAAGTCGACTTCAAAGTACACTAAAAAGTAATCAAATCCTGACAATGGGACTAAACGGGAAGTATATTACCCTTACAAACAAAAAAAAGAATTTTCCAAATTGGTTAATATATGATGGAGTTTTAGGTAAGTAACTTAAAAAAAACGTACAGCCTAATTGAGAACCTCCTCCTTCTTTTGAAGTCGGTTAACAAACCAGTAAGTCTGTGCCGTCAAAAAGGACACACGGCTCAGCATATTCAAAAAATCAATTCAAATTCAAATTCAAAATATATTTATTCAATTTAGGCCCTGATAAGGCACTTATGAACGTTACCAAATGACTCTACACCAAATATACATAGTGCTTCGGTGCTACTGACTACTGTCAGCAGTAATTTTCAACTGACGTCTTTAGTAATGTCACATCAGGCATTTCTGTGCATGAATATGACTGCTTGTTCCGAATCTGAGTATAAAGGTGGCCGTATGATTTTTCCTACCATTGAAAAAAAAACTAACTATCCACTAACTTGGTTTCCACATATATATAACTCTGCTTAGTTTGGAATCAGATGGATTAACATTTTAAACTTCATTTCAACTCACTACATTATGAAAGTACTATGGCTGTTTGTGATTCAATAACGAACGAAGGGCTGAACGACGTTGAATTTTTGGCTTACAAGAATACTGTTTATCCAGGAATAATTGGACTGTTTTACAACAAACTTAAACCGACTTCAAAGTACTGTACCCCGAGTGTAAAGAATTGACGTTAATAAACGCTAACTAATTAGTTTGCGTTTACGACACTTCTCTATAGGAATTGGCACAGCGCCTCTAGCGGAATACTCATGGTACTAATTAGTACCATGAGTATTCCGCTAGAGAATTTTCATGGGAGAAATTTCTCCCATAATGAATTAGTAAGCATTTACAAACGTCAATTCTTTACACTCGGGGTACTAATGACAATGGGACCAAACGGGAAGTGTACCCTTCCAGCCAAAAAAAGAATTTTCCAAATCGGTTAATCAATGACGGAGTTATGAGGTAACATACATTAAAAAAAAATACAACCGAATTGAGAAACTCCTTTTTGTGAAGTCGGTTAAAAACTTTAAAAACTTCGGGTGTTATTGAAAAAAAAAACAACTGAAGAACGAACCACAGAAGTGTTTTTTTTTTACTTTACTAAAATTAGGAATTCGGCAAAAAGTAATCAAAACCCAAGTACTCGTACCTACAATGGAACAGTGTATATTTTAGTGATCCAGTGAATAGATGGCCGATCGCAACTCGCAAGGGTTGAGGCGAGTGAACAGTGCACGTGACAGATGATGAACCCTTCCTTACACTTCACCGTGGGGTAAGGGTTCGCAAATGTGAGTTTTGTTCACTCGGAAAATAGCGCAATTGAATCGGGATTTTTTTAATTGTTTAATACATTACAGTTTCTTTTATTTTATAGTTATCTCAAAGTAAGGAAGTGTAAAAATGAATTAAAATGTAGTAACTTCAAAGTGAGTTTGCAATAAAAAGTGTATGTATAAATAATGCTGTAAACTGTCTAATTTAGTAAGGTAATAGAAAATCTTCAAGGATCTTCAATCTTCTGTAGGGATCCGTACCCGAATGGTGCCAAACGGGACCCTATTACCAAGACTCCGCTGTCCGTCCGTCTGTCTGTCTGCCAGTGGGCTGTATCATATGAACGGTAATAGGTAGACAGCTGACATCTTCAGATAATATGTATTTCTATGGCCGCTATAAAAACAAATATTAAAATTTAATAAAATTAAAAATTAAAGGGGTCGCCCATACATAAAACGTCTTTATGCGTTTTTTATAGCAAGGTCGAGTTATTTAATATCGTACGGAACCCTCCGAGTGTGCGAGTCTGACTCGCACTTGCCCGGTTTATTTATCCATATGTAGGTATGTATAGGTCTGTTTTACCACAATCTCATCATGGTAAGTGATCATGTGGCCGAAGGGATAAGCATACAGAGCCTACAAGAGATCTGGCTCTCAAATTTTATCTTTAACTGAAAACAAAAATTAAAACTCTCTCGTGTCAACCCTATAGGGTATTAATATCAATAACTGACCTCCCCCGAGCAGTTAGAAAGAAATAAAAAAGTAATAAAACGCAAGCGACAATAAAAACCACAATAAGGCAAGGGTTCCGCGTCGCCCGCGTGCATACGGAACCCTAATTTGTCGGTGGAACACTCCACGTCACTTTAAGAACGTTTCCTTGCGACTAAACTGCTACTATTTGCATTTTTATTATTTCATTGTATTTTGGATATCGAGTCGTTTGCTTTTTAACTTCACTTCATCATTCGGAAGTTTTCACTGTATAGGCCTGTGTTTGACCACAATCTCACCACGGTAAGTGATGATGTGGCCGAAGGTGGTGCACACACAAAGCCTAGAAGGAACTGGTTCTCAAGTGCAGCTGTCGGAACACACCGATAGGTGCTTGGCGACTCTACAAAATACTCTACCACCGTGATATGGTTTGGCAAACAGCAGTATCAACGTCTCGGTGAACGGGAGTTGTTTCCAACTACCCGCATACATAACCTAAGGTACTTATTATTATTTCTTTGCCTGGGAAATCCTCATAGGATACCCTACCGCCCCGGGGGTAGCGGCCAGGTTATGCCGGACTTGTATCGGCTAAAACCCCACGGTGATCGCCATCGGCGCTGCTGAGGAGCCCGCGTACCTGCTCACCCCTCCACGCGCGGCGCTCAGATAGCTCGTCCCGGGGTAAGTCTGACACCTCCCCCCAGCACCTTCGCTGTGCTATCGCACGATGAGTCGTGCGTGACCACATCGACCCATCGTCCTCCTTGGGGTCGCTTCTGGGCGCACAGAGCCCCCGCACTGATTGCCCACGACCCCAAATGTCCCGTTTACTCGCTTTTTACGACAGGCAGTAGCTGTTATTCTAAGCCCGAGCTACTGGGCAATATTTTCTGTGCCTACGGTAACCGATTGCTACATTGTTTGCTACATTTAGATTTATTTTAGTGGCCCACTTACCCACCCTTAGGTATAAAGTATGGCAACCCCTTACGAAGCATCAGGGACCATCTGCGGTAGGTCCTGCCGCCAGAGCGTTCCCCCTGTTACACCGTGATTAGTGACGTCCATTTGTCCAGAATGGTACTGGAGCTGTTGAAAGTCACTCACCACGCGCACTCCGGAAAGTGCTAGCGATTCAATCCCGACTAGGAACGTCAGAGAAAGCCGACTACCAATTCACCAACTCGTACCCTTTGCCTACAGCAGGTTTGCCGGATAGCAAAATTAGCGAGGTTGCCCTTTCCTATCCAGGAAAGTGCAGTACAGACAAAGTTTGGTACAGACAGAGTGTATAGAATCATCTGTGGTACAGTCGGGCGGCGTCGCGCGGCGGTACGGTTTGGGTACACATAGGAGCCGAGAGTGGCTCGAGTGGCCGCCGCGAGACGTGGCGAGAGCGCGACCGGTCAATGCGGCGAGTGTGGGACGCACTCGGGCGTACCTTCCAAATTCAAAAGTTGAATTCTAATCGTTTTAAAGATGTGGTGAATTGATAGTATCATCAATGTATCTTTTCAGGTTCAAAATTGGAACTAAAGCTCTCATTTGAAAACGTCGGCCTGAAACGTCAAAAATGTTGGTCATATTGTCGATAGTGGCGCTTCCATCGCCTTTACAAAATTGATGGGACTGTACAAGTCACCACTCTTATGGTACCTATTCAACTAGATAACATAGAGTCGTTTAGAGCTGCTGGTACTAATAAACTTTTTTATGTCAAAAGACAGAAATATCAGGGGGTCCACAATATTGGTGATCATCATGAGGCCATCACATTTCTATACTGGCTTAGCAATTACTCTTTTCAGAAGGATTTTGCTATATATGGATGGATCCATTTTCTAGTCATGTTCTTTTTTTTTATACTACTAAGTCTGTAAACAAGCATACGGCCCGACTGATGGTAAGCGGTTACCGTAGCCATATGGACGCTTGCAACACGCGAAGCATCGCTCACGCGTTACCGACCTTTCCCCTCTCCCCTATGAGCTCTGGCGACCTTACTCACGCGCAGAAACACAACATTACACAACATAAAGTTATTTGGCTGCGGTATTCTGTAAGGTTTAGGTACTTCCCCAGTCGAGCTGCTCTTTGAGCGAATAAACGCTATGCTCGTACCTCTCTTAAGTAAATGTTCTGTGTTGCAATAACATTTTCTTAAGCCAATGAATATTATGTTCACTTCAAATAAGAATTTGACGATTACTCATCGTATCAAAGATTCACGCTACATTCAAAGTTTCCAGCTACGAATCTACATACATCAACCGCTTATGGAAAAATATATATGCCATAAAAATCTCACCAGTAGTCGGCTTCTATAACATAACCTCAGTTCGGCCCTGTATTGCCACCATGATAGTATTTTGTTAGTCGGCAGCTTTGTCTCAACTCGCGCGCTTCATCACTATCCCCCGTCCCTCTCTAGCCGCATACGAGTGAGGGAGTGAAACCACTCCGTCACGGGACACTGGTGTCGTCCGAAGTGTGACAATATTTGGCCTCTTTATTGGTTACAATGGGAACGCGCGGGTTCGGGAAACTATTTGTATACTCTTAACATTTTTTGATATATTTTTTTTTGGTTATTTACCTTACGTGGTCGTTTTTTGGTTTGTTTGTTCACTTTTGTCAGTGTCAGGTTGCGCACATCGGTTTACAGCTCGTATTCATGCGCAATTACCTGGCTTAGATACCTTCGATTATCGCTGATTATTATTAGCTATGGAACGAGCTATGCTCGGAATTTCTCTACGTGACAGGATCCGCAATGAGGAAATTCGTAGGAGAACGAAAACGACGGACATAGCTCGTAGAGTTAGTAAGCTGAAGTGGCAATGGGCAGGCCACATCGCTCGAAGAGCCGATAACCGATGGGGAAGGAAGGTTCTCGAGTGGCGACCACGTACTGGAAAGCGCCAAGCGGGACGCCCTCCCATTGCGGTGGACCGACGACCTGGTCAGAGTCGCTGGGCACCGCAGGATGCAAGCGGCCCAAAACCGTTCGAAGTGGAAGTCAATGGGGGAGGCCTATGTCCAGCAGTGGACATCCATAGGCTGATATGATGATGATGATGATGATGATAGTAGATAGGTATGGTGAAGCGCCCGTGGTGTAGCATGATAAGCCGTTTTTAATCGATCGGCAAGTTAAGCTACCGCCGTCGTGGTCGGTACCAGGATGGGTGACCGCCTAGTGGTATTTCAAATCGAGCGTTTCCGTGCTTCGGAAGGCACGTAAAGCCGTTGGTCCCGGTTATCACTTAATTGTGATAATCGTTAATTTAGTTGGAGGCCTTCTAGGCGGCTTGAAAACTCCAACAGTAGGTTGACCACTAGCCTACCTCCACCGATCCGCAGTGGGCACGCGTGGTAGAGTATCTGCGCATGCCCTTTCACCCTGATTTGTGAAAGGAGGCTGTGCTCAGCAGTGGGACATTATAGGCTGCTGATGATGATAGTAGGAAACCTCCTACTTCTGGTTCAGTACAATATAATTTTTAAAGGACCTACAAGGATAGCAGACCAGCAACTTCAGTAAGAAAGGACTTCAGTAGCTTTGACCTTCGCCCTACTTACTAAGTCCTTTTAATGTTGAACACCGACTCCTCTCAAAATCCCTTTAAACCACTTTGGGCAAGGTGTATGATGCTACGTTGTCTTGTAGTATTTAGAAAGCAACACTCGCGCGGCGCTGACCCTACAGTAACCCAGGAGACACCTGCGGGGTTATTTTAAAACGATCGAATTCGGATTCGGGAGCGGAATCGGAAACCTTCATCGAAAAGATCCGATAGCGGAAAGTTGGAGTGCGTTTACAAAGCTTGTTTTTAATAATGGTAGGAAATGGTATACCTAAACTAAAATTTAAACTAAAATCGAAATGCTTACGGATTTTTATTGTTGAAAGCCCTCATTTAAACACTCATATCAAATGCATAAAGACAGATACTTGTTATTTTCTATATTTTGGATTTTAGGTCTACATTGTGTTTTAATAAACATAAAAATGGTTTCTAGTTTTATCGAACTTCGAAAACGGACTGATAGGTCGAAGTAACTGTTGTTTATAACATTAGCAAAAGTCAGGCAAAGGTTTGAGCCATACAGCCTAATCGTATTTGAGTTATACCTAAGTTCTAGGCACAAAATAAATCACTTTCATATTGTACGCACTGTCAGTCACAGTCCATAAACGTCATGTGTTAGTAAAATAGTGGTCAATAAACTAAAACTTCTCACGGACTTTTTGAGACAAGTTGAAGTCACGATACACATAATTCATTTAATTTCCCTTCATTGGTGCGCGTGGATTTATATTTATAGGATAAAACATCACAGATAATACGCAATAAAACTCAAAATACATGATTTTTTGAAAATTAAACGAAAACGCAACGTCACTTTGCAAGTTCCCGCCAAAAAGCCCTCTGTGTCAAAGTAGTTTTTTTTTTCAGTACATTCATGGAGAGTATAATAAAACAAATATTTTATGTTTTTCTTTTTTTCTTTTGAGTCTAATAAAATATTTTAACTTTTATTTGCAAATAGATAATTTGCAATAGATTTTATGGTTACGTAGATTTTTTAGTGGTAGTGAATCTAGCATCCAACATGAGTAACGGTATTGAGTAGTGACCAATATGTTTTAGTCCCTACGAAGTTTGAGTATGTAGCTATTACTTCTACCGCAGACCTTTCTTATTCATTATTTACTTAAAATAGGGGCAAACACACTCAGTCTAGTACCAACTAACCATTATATAAGTTTAAATAATGCGTTTATATTAAATAATAGTCAAAAACGAACATTAAATAAAATTCGGAAAGAATTCCGCCATCTAAAAGCTATCGGAAACTTTTCGATGATTCGGATTGATATTTCCGTCGAGAAACGTCAAACTATTCGATTCGGAAATTAAAATAGCAATGGCCGCTTTAACCTATCATGCAGAATATATTTATTTTAGTTTAAGTATTATTTTGTAACACTTAAATTGTACTATTATCATACTATGTTAAATAAATATTGATGTTCTTACAGTTTTGATTGTATTTTAATGTGCAAATATACATTTTCATTATTATTTTATCATGTCGGAAACTCATCTCGGAAGTTTCCGATTCCGCTCCCGAATCCGAATTCGATCGTTTTAAAATAACCCCGCTGAAGACCTTTAAAAATTGCCTGCATTGACTGATTTTTAACCGACTTCAAAAAAAGGAGGAGGTTCTCAATTCGGTTGTTTTTTTTTTTTTTTTTTTTTTATGTTTGTTACCTCATTACTCCGTCATTTATTTAACCGATTTGGAAAATTATTTTTTTGCCTGCACTTCCCGTTTGGTCCCATTGTCATCAGATCAGGATTTGATTACTTCTTAGTGTACTTTGAAGTCGGTTTAAGTTTTTTGTAAATAGTCCAATTATTTTTGTATTTATTTTTTTATGTTTGTTACCTCATAACTCCGTCATTTATCAACCGATTTGGAAAATTATTTTTTTAACTGGTAGGGTACACTTCCCGTTTGGTCCCATTGTCATCAGATCAGGATTTGATTACTTCTTAGTGTACTTTGAAGTCGGTTTAAGTATTTTGTACAACAGTCCAATTATTTTTTTATTTATTTTTTTATGTTTGTTACCTCATAACTCCGTCATTTATTAACCGATTTGGATTTTTTTTTTTACTGGAACGGTACACTTCCCGTTTGGTCCCATTGTCATCAGATCAGGATTTGATTACTTCTTAGTGTACTTTGAAGTCGGTTTAAGTTTTTTGTAAAACAGTCCAATTATTTTGACTTGAAATTGATTTTTTTGCATTATTTTTGATGACTATCAAAAATATCAAGTCCCTGAAGACACAAGAATTCCACAGTTATTTATCCATCAATAAAACAAATATTAAACACTTTAATTAATTAGGTATTTGATGCAGATACGTGGTTGCGATCAAGGCAAGGCTGTGTGAGTCGCGTTGGCCAACTGTTTGTCCACGGATCGAGATGCATGCCTCTTGTGTTTAGTATCTACATCACAGGTACTAATGGAAAAAAAAAAGGATTAAATGCTGATAGCTTTGATTAAGGATACATCCAGATAGAGTGTCGCAGCTGTGCACGCGTCGATAAAGATAGCCCCTAACTGTTAGGGGCTAAATCAAATAAAAATAAATAAAAATTCAAAATAATGTTCAATATTTAAATTTCTCCCGATTTTAATTGGAATATTTCAACAACTACTATCATTATGAACGTCACTATGACAAGCAGAATGACGCAAAGGGAGCGTTAAACGTAGCTGTTACGCGCAGCAGCCTATAAAAGTTAGCCTGTTTTATATATTCGTGTAGCATGACGACGCTCTTTCTAGGTATATTTATTTCTATGGGTGATAGCTTGATATATCTTCATTAGCTCGGCTTTCAACCTGGTAGAATAGAAGACTTAATTTTGCCATGAGTTTCTTTCAACTGTCAAGCGAACTGGGGGCCAAGTCTGCTAATTTAAATTAAAAAACCGGCCAAGTGCGAGTCGGACTCGCCTACGGAGGGTTCCGTACAATATTAAATAACTCAACTTTGCTATAAAAAAAAGACGTTCCTTGTATGGCCCCTTTTAATTTTTAATTTTGTTTAATTTTTATTTATTTATTATTATTATATTATTTTATTTGTTGTTATAGCGGCAATAGAAATACACATTCTCTGAAAATTTCAGGTGTCTACCTATTACCGTTCATGAGATACAGCCTCTGAAAGACAGACGGACGGACGGACAACGGAGTCTTGGTAATAGCACAGTAGATATATCTATCAGTACTAGCTCTTCATACAAACGGCCGGAACGCGAGTCATACCTACGCGCCACGATTTCGGTTCGCTTTTGGTTGGCAAACAGTCGCGAATGCGCTGCAGTGACGAACGAACGGTGTGATGGGTTTGTAAGCAGTAAGCGTGCGATTTATGACAAATATTCATTGAAATAATTAAAATAATTACAAGTAAGTACAATTACTTAATATGACAAAGAGAAATTATAGTAGACTATATTGTGCTTTTTTGGTTGCTTGACTTCGTCAATAACATAATACCTACCTGAATTCATAAATAAATAAGTGGATGGCTGGCTTGGGTGAAAAAAGTGACTACCTACGGTCAGGTTAAAAAAAAGTAGTAGTTCCTAGGCTAGGCTTTCTATTTACTACTTATGTATGTACTTAGCTATTTACATATATTTATTGAATTAGACGAAATATTATTATAAAATGATTGTGAGAGTAATAAATGGTAGGTACCTGTACCTAGTAAGATTTACATAATAATTTACTTTTTAAGTAAGATTTTGCAGTAGGTAGTTAGAGGTTTTGATTGCTGTAGGTAACGCACACGCGATGTAATGGTTGATATTAAGTAACGTTTGCAAGGGTTCGACATCGGATGGGTGACCAAAAAAATGTTTATTTAGATTTAGAGTATAGAGTATTCGAGTATCTCCGTGCTGTAGGTAATGGGGTCATAAAAATATATATATTACTCGTCTGTTTCTTACATTTTATTGAAAACTTCCTATTTCATTCACAAAAAAAAAACATTTTATCAAATAAAAATATGATTAAAATCACAAAACTAGACAAGTAGGTAGATGAAATTAAAATACTATAGGTGGGCAGCCCTTTCGCGTGTTCACGTACCGTGCTGCTGTAGGCAATTATAATCAAGAAAAGGGTCGAGTCACTTTACTGTTTGATATATCTACTGTGGTAATAGTGTCCCGTTGGCACCCTTCGGGAACCCTAAAAATGACATTCTGACACGACCACATTTTTTTTGTTATACAACTCATTCCGTAAAGAAGCATACATAAGCATACCGCCCGCCTGATGGTATGCGGTTACCGTAGCCATATGGACGCTTGCAACACAAGAAGCATCGTTCACGCGTTACCGACCTTTCCCCCCTCCCCTATGAGCTCTGGCGACCTGACTCACGCGCAGGAACACAACTTTACACAACATAAAGTTATTTGTCTGCGGTATTCTGTAAGGTGGAGGTACTTCCCCAGTCTAGCTGCTCTTTGAGCGAATAATCGCTATGCTCTACCTCTCTGATTACTACTCTCATTGCGCGTTGTCGTACTAAATTCGTAAATGGTTATCGAAGCTATTGAATTAGTAGACTTCCAAAACTGTAAAATCTGTCAATTTTGACACTACTGATAGTTCACTGTAATAACAGACTTGGGCTCCTGTTCATTAGATTAACCACCTAATTAATACCTGGGAATTAACTCTATACGTTTCTGAAGATCTAACGTAACTTCAGGCGCTCTGAAAAATTCAAACTTCAAAAATTCTAAATCATTTATTCAAATAGACCTTCGCAGGCACTTATGAAAAGTCTGACTCTAATACTCTAATACCGGTTCGGAAGGTTGCATTTGCTGAGAAGAGCCGGCAATAAACTCAGCAATTACTCTTTTCAGAACAAGCTTAAATTCATTACATAATATTTACATTCTAATCGCACTGAAAACGAACTTCATATGTGGCTTAGGGTATGCTTAGGGTCTAAATTAGTCAACAGAATGCTCCTTTTTTTGGTAGCACGATATCACTTGCGCGTTGCCGAACCTGCAACGATGTCTTCACACTTGAGAAGAACAATATGCTGTTCTCCTTCGAGGAAACCACGGCAGGGAGCTCATTGCACAGCCTGAGCATCCGCGGAAGGAACTAGGAAGTTCCTTTGAAACCACCACGAGACCATTTTGATTCTATGGACTCCCCTTCGGTCGCGAGAGGTGCGATGTTAGAAGGTAGCCATGGGCATCAGGTCAAATATTCCTCAGAACACTGTCTGAGACACAAGTGGTTGTACTACAAAAACAAAACGGCTTTGACTTTACTTCGTCATCATCATCATCAGCCTATAATGTCCCACTGCTGAGCACAGGCCTCCTTTCACAAATGAGGGTGAAAGGGAATGGGCAGATACTCCACCACGCATGCCCACTGCGGATTGGTGGAGGTAGGCTAGTGGTCAACCTACTGTTGGAATTTTTCAAGCCGCCTAGGAGGCATCCAACTAGCTTAACGACTATCACAATTAAGTGATAACCGGGACCAACGGCTTTACGTGCCTTCCGAAGCACGGAAACGCTCGATTTGAAATACCACTAGGCGGTCACCCATCCAGGTACCGACCACGACAGACGTAGCTTAACTTCGCCGATCGATTAAGAACGGCTAATCATGCTACACCACGAGCGCTTCCAGTTACTTCGTCAGTAAAACTAATTTTTCCATGAGGTATCTAATAATCTGCTGTCCGTACAAAGCACGTAAAATAATAAATATATCCAAAAACTGGAAAATACATTAGGTTGTTTAACTGAACGCACACACGCACACATCGCCGGTGTAACTAACTGGTGACGCAACCTATAATCCGAAGTTTACTTAATCCGACTGTTTGTGTAATTAACCCGTTTCAAAGACACCAATGCTATAGTGGCGACGACAAAAGTGTTATGAAGATTTAAGAAAAAAATAAATTTTTTATTGTCTGCCAAACTTCAGCCACATCGATCAGTAAGTCTAGAAAACTTAACATACTCAATCTGAGTCGTTTATATAATATTTGTAAGATTTTATCTCTGTAAAGACTTTAAAATCTGCAGTCACGGGTCACGCAATTGTTGTCAGTGCGATTAGAATGTAAATATTATGTAATGAATCTAAGCTTGTTTTGAAAAGAGTAATTGCTGAGTTTATTACCGGCTCTTCTCAGCAAATGCAACCTTCCGAACCGGTATTAGAGTATTAGAGTCAGACTTGTCATAAGTGCCTGCGTCTATTTGTATAAATGATTTTATCTTTTATTTATATTATTAGTAATCGTTGCATCCACTTGTCCCCCCGAGTACCCTCACAGGTAACATGATCGCTCCCCGCTTGATCACCTAAATACCCGACAGATACCAACTGTTTGCCGCCAATGTTTGCCTTCTGCCACTTACAGGCACACACATGCAAACAGACAGACGCACACATGCAACAACTACAGACACAATATTTGGACATTTTTAGAAACTTGAATTTCCATTTTGTTGGACACGTATGTACCGAATGATATTTTATTTGATTTTGTTATACAAACAGTCGATTTTAAACTTTACTTTTGTGTCACAAATGGGTAAGTAAAGATTACATTATTATTCATAAATGAATTTTTGAGAAGCTTTAGACTTCCCTTAGATTTTTTCGCGTGGAAATCCTCTTAGATTCCTCTCCAATGTGGGGACAGTGGATAGGTTTTGTCGGACTCCAATCGACTAAAATCCTTCAATGATAAATAAATAAATATCCTGTTTCATTCCTCACACACGGCTATCTGATCCCAAACTAAGCAGAGCTTATACTATGGAAATCAGACTATTCAACAAAGATGTTCTTCGTCTTGCTGTTTGCTGGTTACCTGAGTACAGTACGAGTCGTGAGCACAGATAGGCAGTAGTGGGGGCAAGCTCGCGCATGTACACTTTTGGCCAAATGACGTGCAAGAATCCAATAGATGACGAGCTTCGACTGACGAACCATTCGTGTGCAGCTCGGCGCTCCCCCCTGTTTCATTCCGCCAAACAGACCGAAAAATTTACTACGGCGCAGGTGTCAATCTTTGCTCACGACTCGTGCCCCTTACTATACCTACCTAGAAGCATTCTTCTGCAACTTTGGCCATTAACTCGCTCATAATATAGACGATAACGAAGCCCAAGATGGAGCACTCTTGCCCAGAAGAAATCTATTCACTCTAGCCTCGTTTCTAGTATTCAAGAAATACATAATCGCTTAGGTTTGACGGGAGAGTTTTAGCTTTAGTTTCTGAAACATAAGTCACTTCGATTTTTTTGGTGTTTTCGTGGTTTCACATGCGTTCTGTCTGAGTAGGGATAAAATGTAGCCTATGTCATATTCTGGCCCAAATCTCTTAGCAAAAAACTACGTCGATCCGATACTGCATAAAAGAACAAACTAACACTTCTGCCCTTTGAGTATCAGTAGTGATTCATAGCGATACTAAAATACTTGTTTCTATATTTCTCTGATGCCAGAAATATTCAGTTCAGATAAGTTTAATTTTAAAAATATTTGTAAAAAAGCATAACAATTAAAAGTCCGATTTATGCCAATCGAACTCTATTGAAGTTTTTAAACGTAATAAACACTTTAACCACTATTATATTTCGTAAAACTACTATTGTACATACCAGAAAAAGTAATAAAGAATTTAAAACTTATGGTAACTATGAAACCCGATATTTTTAAATTTAGAATAGAGGGTGAAACGATATTATTGCGTTCATTGTGCTCATTTTCGAAAGAGCTTGTGTTCATTCTTTTTGTTTTTTTTTTATTGTGGTCTATTTTGTAATAATATTTTGCAAATATGGCGCGGTGGTGCGTGAATATTTAATATTCGGTGATGAGTGTGAATAATGGACCTTTAATGGTTTAGTTTAGGGTCTGATAGTCGTGTTATATGAAGATAGGAAGATAAAAACCTGTTTGATAGTGTGAATTGTATGTCAATTTACGGTTTTGAATAAAATGCGCTTAAAATGACTCATAAGAAAGTACCATTGATTAAGGATACATCCAGATTGAGTGTCGAAGCTGTGCACGCGTCGAAAAAAACAGTCCCTAACTGTTAGGGGCTAAATCAAATAAAAATAAATAAAATTGCAAAATAATGTTTAGTATTTAAATTTCTCCCGATTTTAATTAGAATATTTCAACAACTGCTATCGTTATGAACGTCACTATAACACGCAGAATGACGCAGAGGGAGCGTAAAACGTAGCTGCTACGCGCAGCAGCCTATAAATGTTGGCCTGTTTTATAAATTCGTGTAGTATGGCGACGTTCTTTCTAGGTATATTTATTTCTATGGAAAGTACGTTAGAATGGATAGCCGTCTAGATGGACTTGTTTGTATTAATTATATATTTTACGAGGGGCAAATGTCCAAACACACATCTTTATATTAATTATTTATTAGCACAATAAAATACGTACAGGCTTTTAGCCGCCGAACCATAGTTAAGGAGTCTCTTTTTTAGGGTTCCGTAGCCAAATGGCAAAAACGGAACCCTTATAGATTCGTCATGTCTGTCTGTCTGGCTGTCCGTCCGTATGTCACAGCCACTTATTTCCGAAACTATAAGAAATATAAAGTTTTTTTTTTAATGAAACCCATAAGTGTGTGTTGTCTATGGATAGGTCTTCAAAAATGATATTGAGGTTTCTAATATAATTTTTTTCTAAACTGAATAGTTTGAGCGAGAGACACTTCCAAAGTGGTAAAATGTGTGTCCCCCCCCTGTAACTTCTAAAATAAGAGAATGATAAATCTATAAAAAATATATGATGTATATTACGATGCAAACTTTCACCGAAATTTGGTTTGAACGAGATCTAGTAAGTAGTTTTTTTTTTAATACGTCATAAATTGAAATTCATATCAAATACTCAGGTCTATACTACCATTTACTTATATACCTACAGGTTTGTACGGAACCCTCGGTGCGCGAGTCTGACTCGCACTTGGCCGGTTTTTTCTTAACTAGAGAAAATATCATAGATTAGTACAGATACTCAATACTCGTAACAGTTTAACCGTGAGCCAAGGTATTATTATTAAAATAGGATATTTTACCAATAATACGATCTCCATGAGATTGAAAGAAATATCTGAACAGAAGAAATAGATTCTGCCGAATATTCGCACTCTAACAGAATGCTCATCCGGGATAGCTAAAGTCATGTTGGGACTTCAAATATCTTCTGTGAAATTATGTTATTATACTCAATGACATCTGCCTGTCCTGTCCTGACATCTGCCCTGGAAGCGCTCGTGGTGTAGCATGATAAGCCGTTCTTAATCGATCGGCAAGTTCAGCTACCACCGTTGTGGTCGGTACCTGGATGGGTGACCGCCTAGTGGTATTTCAAATCGAGCGTTTCCGTGTTTCGGAAGGCACGTAAAGCCGTTGGTCCCGGTTATCACTTAATTGTGACAGTCGTTAAGCTAGTTGGAGGCCTCCTAGGCGACTTGAAAACTCCAACAGTAGGTTGACCACTAGCCTACCTCCACCGATCCGCAGTGAGCCCGCGTGGTGGAGTATCTGCCCATTCCCTTTTACCCTGATTTGTGAAAGGAGGCCTGTGCTCAGCAGTGGGACATTATAGGCTGATGATGATGATGACATCTGCCTGTATTTTACTATGTCTTAAAAAAACGAGTAGGTATGCACTGGTATGCACTATGTTATAACCAGTGATATGTAATCGTTATAACTAAAACTTTCCCTCCAAATATTTGACACCCGCTGTCATCTACTGTCGTCCTATCTGTCACAATCCTTTGTAATTCTGTAAGAATAGTAGCAAATCTAAAATCCATCGAAGCGTATCACATAGTTAAGGCGAAACCTCACTCCCGATTAGTCTGGCGAGCCGTGAAATCGCAAATTGTGCAAACAACCTACTTTGTATGAATGAACTTTTTTTTAATATTGCTATCGAGTGTCAAAATCTACCATAAACCTTATATTAACGGAAACATTGTATTTTTTATATTTGTATTGTTGGCTACACTTACAGCCATTAAAAGAAGAATATTCTTAAACTGGACTGTAAAAGATTCCTTGAAAACTATGCGAGTTGTAATTTATTTTTTCTGAAGACCGGTAGGTTCTGTGCTTCACCACAGAGACACAAGGCATCCCGTGCGCCTATAACAGGTGTAGATTCCGAGATGGCATATATTTAAAACATATGTTGGGTTAGTCCTGCTGAACAACTTTTACTATGGGACAAATAGTGAATTCTCAAAAATTTTTTTTTACTCTTACAAAATTTCAACCTTTCTCGATCTTAATATATGAGAAGTAAAAAAATTTTTTTGATAATTCGGTGTTGGTCCCTTAGTAAAAGTTGTTCAGCATGACTAATCCAACATAGGTTTCGAAAATATGCCATCTCGAAATCTCCACCCAGTATGAGACGAAATCATACGTAGTAATGCCATTACTGCGTGCCCGTAAATTATGAAAATCGCATAATTGAGCGCCCGTCAGTCTAATATCGACTCTATACCACAGTATTACGTGTCAACACTACTAAATGAGAAGACAATACATAATCATCTTTTCGTAAAACAAAACGGTGCCGCTCGCTGGCACCTATGGAATCTGTATGACAGAGTACTCTACGACTGTAGTATAGTTTCTTCGCAAAGTTTTCTAAAATACTCAAGCTGATCTTTGAGCAAATCGCGTACAGACTGCTGTCAAGTTGAACAGATTTCTGGCTGACTAAACATTCAAATTGCCAGTCAGTCATTATGTCAGCCTTTTAACGTCTCAATAGAACGCAAAATAAAGAAATTATAATAACAAACAATTGAATATCAAAATCCTTTTAAGTAACCAACCTCCCACGCGAAATGTTTAAACATAAATACATATTGAATATAGAATTTTAAACTTTAATACAATTGCCATAAGAGTCACCTTGAATGCAAAGGTTTTGTGTGTGTGAGTAAAATAAATATTCTTAAAAAAAGTTTTTATTCGGTCGATTCTGCAATCAATTCCGAACAATTGTGTAATTGATATTATTTCAATGGTTTCGAATAACAGTTCAGCCAATATAACGAGACCTCCCCGTCTTTACAGCTCATGAAACATCAGATAAAAGAATGGGAACTGTTGTTAATGCTGGAGTTCCTTTTAAAATGGTTAGATAGAGGTTACCTGCTATTGTGTAGAAATTTTCATTGAGTGTTTTTTTTTCTTTTTTTGTACAATTAAAATTATATTGCGGTCTAAATGCCCACAGCTGAGCTTCTGAAGTATAGGATGACAGTATCATTGTTTGTTAAAATTACAAAAAACCAACCCGTTGTCGGTTTTTAGATATCGTGGTTTTGTTCAAATGAGTTTTTAAAGAGTTGTTGCGATAACATCAAGGAAGGAAATGGGATTGGAAAGTTCAAGGATGTATCTTACCTTTTTCTCAATGATTGGAATGGTTTGGTTTTTGACAATGATGATATTTCAGTGGTAGAAATGTCAATTGTCGTGCAGGAAGTCGAGGGCCCAAATCTTGTGCATGAGATTTCGGTGAAGGAAACTAAAACACAGTAGGCTTCTGTAAAGTTATTTGGCTTGCTGGCTAATGCCCTTTCCTGGTTTCGTTTGCTTACCATCGGCCATATCATCATGTGTAAAAAATACGTTCTAGTTTTTCATTTTATTGAATTATCCACCATTTTACGCCACTCATGAATGTGGCGTATGGCAGTGTTGTCGTCATTGGGTCGAGTC
Source organism: Achlya flavicornis (assembly GCA_947623365.1). NCBI lineage: Eukaryota > Metazoa > Arthropoda > Insecta > Lepidoptera > Drepanidae > Achlya > Achlya flavicornis. The sequence continues at coordinate 382,461 of OX392491.1, read as the reverse complement.
AGAATCAAATTGATTTAAAATAGCAGTTTTGGCCCTAGGTGCCTGGTCTTCCTTCCTTGCAAGCTTGTGGACTATTGATTTCAAGTAACCCATTTTCTTTTTCATCGTTTATAAAGAGTATCATTAAAAGATAGAGCCTTCGTTTGTGAATAAAAACTATTATTCACCATCTCACTCGACAGCTTATGGTTGAATCTTTTCTGATCTCGTAGCAAATATGCATGAATTATATTAGCATTGTTATATATCAATATTTCTTCTTTTATATCTGTTAAACCACTTTTTTAATATGTTTTTTTTATCTGGTCAAAAAATTCAAATGCTCGTTTTGCCCTTTGCGGTTCTTCTAATAGATCGCTGTTTAATACGTGGATTATTAGCTTCAAAAGTCACTTCAGCTATTATATAAATTACCTTTATTTATCAACTCCGCCCACCAATTACCGAAAAAACGGTTTAAAGTTGCCACGCCCAACAATTGAGCCATTCTTTTAACATATAACACAAATTGCCTTTGTTCGTTAGCCGTCAGCATCCCATTACTGTAATCAAACACGATCCTTATCACTGTATGATAAGGTTCAATTTCCAATATCCAATCGTTTTCCAAATCTATTTTCATAGTTGGTTTTATGGAGTATTCAATAACAATTATGAAGTGGGTTCTCTATTATTTAGTTCGGGAAATAAAAGAAATAATAAAACAATTACTTGAGTGAATGTACTCGAGTAAGAATGGAGTCAATGAGTATCGTGTGGCGAGTATTGTTGTACTCAGTTTGGTTCTAATGTAGTTAACCATTGTTTGGAGTTTAACAGTGGTTAAATAATCAGTGTACAATGATGCCAGTGGCGTTTTTGTGTTTTACAATAGTGATTGCAGTTTTGATTCATTTTGGAGTAATGAGAACCTGGCAGGATTCCTCTTGTCTCCCTTGGAGGTGAACTACAAATGAATAATATAAAAGGATTCGAAGATTGTGTAATTTTTAGGCTCTCTTAGGTTAAAATAACGACTAGCTGTTGCTATTGGCCGAAAGAAAACATGCATTGAGAGACAAACAGAGAAACTCATGCCGCGACGGCCATTATACTGTACCGCTAGTTCATGCAGATTTGTTAGGAGACTCAAAAAGTTAAGCTAAGAAGAGAAAATGTGAGATAAATGAAAAACATTTACAGTTTTTATACTAAGCGACGAAGCGAGGAGTTCTTATCTCAGAAGGCTGACAAGAAGACAAACGGTGCACCTGATGGTAAGCGGGCATCGTCACCATAGACTTTAGCAATACCATAGGGGATTAAAACAAATCCTACAAGGTTATTTAGTAAGTGCCGCTGTCAGTCTCTGTAGGAAAGATTGTTTAAATGTTTATAGTTTTATGTGTTCAATCTTTTTATCATAAACTGATTAGGTATATTTATTGGGTAATATACTTTTTTCATATCTGGGGGCCAAGAAAAATGAAGTTCTGACACGATTCCATTTCACCTCCATTGTCATTGAGCCAAGCAACGTGGGTTGTCTACCAAATTCATGATGGGTTTCGACACTATTTGTTGTTGTTTAATTAGTAGACTACCAAAACTCACAATTTGCAGACTTACTTAAAAACCTAGCTGGAGTCCAGGGGCTCCATCCAGCTAGGTTCATCATATCGGCCCATGGATATCCACTGCTGAACATAGGCCTCCCTCCCATTGATTTCCACTTCGAACGGTTCTGGGCCGCTTGCATCCAGTGGCGCCCAGCGACTTTGACCAGGTCGTCGGTCCACCTGGTGGGAGGTCGTCGCGCTCGGCGCGCACCAGTACGTCGTCGCCACTCAAGAACCTTTCTTCCCCATCGGTTATCGGCTCTTCGAGCGATGTCGCCTGCCCATTGCCACTTCAGCTTACTAACTCTACGAGCTATGTCCTTCGTTTTCGTTCTCCTACGAAAGTCCTCATTTACGACCCTGTCACGTAGAGAAATTCCGAGCATAGCTCGTTTCATAGCTCGCTGAGTGACTCTGAACTTATTTATGCGGCCAGCAGTAGCAAAATTTCACCAGACTACAAAGTGTAACCTAGCAGGTCTAAAAAGTGTAACCTAGCAGGTCTAAAAAGTGTAACCTAGCAGGTCTAAAAAGTGTAACCTAGCAGGTCTAAAAAGTGTAACCTACCAGGTCTAAAAAGTGTAACCTAGTCTGGTATATATACCTTATATACAAATTGTATATTTTTAAGTTTTTTCAGTAATACTCAATCTTTTATCTGTTTCTGTCCCTTAAAAAATACTTTCACACAACTCCTTACACAATAGGTAGGTATACCACAATCTTGAACAAACATCACCGTGAGAGGTTCTCGTAAACACAAACTATCACCTGCAACAAGCCTCATCCCTTACAATCCTTTATCAAAACCAACAATTGCGTGGGAGAGATTCCACCGATATACGACCTGTAAACAATGTCTAAACACGTCTCGTGTCTCTTTCTTTTCGGGAATATTAGAAGAGTGAAGCTAATGCTCTTTTGTTACTTATCGTGATCTAATCAGAACCGCCCTCGGCAATTGCAATTGTTGCTGCACAAATGTTGACAGGTATTTGTTGTTCTTTTGTCGACAAGTAGCTTTTGGTTTTTATTGTGTGATTTTTTTAAAGTGGTTGTTTTGAGAATGACCCTATTTTGTTACATTATATCGTAGACAATTTTATGAAATTATGCGAGAACTCTATTTATTATTGTGGTGCGAACCGAGCACGAGCCGAGCCACGAACGAGCACACTGCGAGCACGATTCGCGTAGCGTGGACGGGCTTGCGAGCCTCGAACGAGCGTTCGTAGCGTGCTCAACTGCGCTCCGCCCGATTGTCAGTTTTTTCACGAACACAGGGATTCGCATCGCGATCGTTGTAGGCTCGTCGAGTCCACGCATGAAATAGCGAGCAACGAACGAATCCTGTTCGTTCGAGGCTCGGCTCGTGCTCGCTTCGCGTAGCATGGACGCACCATTATGTTTTGGAAACGGCATAACTGATTCGGATCTTTTAATTTTATCATGATCTGACCAAGGACTTTAAAGAATATGCTAGAATTATTGTGGAAGGAGTTATGACGAGACCGAGGATGTACCACGCTTACCCAGAAAATTCCTTTACTATTGCCTTGATTGAAGGCATTTTAGGTTAAAGCTGTCAGGAAACACCTCCCTATGTACTCTGGCTCGTTTACTCACGTGCAGGAACACAACATAAAGTTATCTGGCTGCGGTATTCTGTAAGATGGAGCTACTTCCCCAGACGAGCTGCTCTCTGAAAACCATGACCAATGATAGCATCAACAGAATCCTTAACCATAGAAGGGTTACGCAGGAGGTATTCAGGACAGGGGCGAGGTGTGGGCGAGGGGGCTGGGCTCGGGCGGGGCGCGTGGTCGATCTCAATTGTAGTCGTGTTTCGATTAATTCGCAATACTTGTGGCGGGCGAGCACCGCTTACATTTTATATTCACGACCCTAAATGGGCCGGCGGTGGGCTTGGGTGGAGTGGGCTTCTAGATAATTAGAATATTAACTTATATAAAACTGTATTTTTAACCGTTATCACTTATAGAAAATACAAATAACGAATAAAATCATCATCTTGTCTTCAAAATTGATCGAGACCTCCGGAGACCAGCGGGCGGGGAGCTTTTTCCGCCAACGCGTCAGCTTGGCTATCCAAAGAGGAAGCGCTGCCAGCCTTCTGGGAACCTTGCCGTTAATCGGAAGCAGCGGCAGGCTTGAGGAAATTTTCTATATATAGATTGTATTTTGTACATATTTGTTGTAAATAAAATTATGTTGCATGGAAGAATAAAGAAGAAAAACATATTTTCATATACACACACTCCTTACAGAAGATCGCTGCCAAATCCTGTAATCTGGTGTTGTGTTCCTGTGGTGAGTAAGGTCGCCAGAGCTCCATGAGAAGGCGCCGTGGCAAGTCAACTTTAACCCTTTTACTACTGGCACAATGACTCCTCTACATACTTCATCTGAGCGTCAAGAGATTATTGCAGGATCTGCAAGTTCTGCTGCAACGCGCCGCCCGCACCGCGCTGGATTTACCCCCGTGGAAAAAAAAAGCAAATGCCGAGAAGCCTATTCCATATTATGTGTAGCCCTTAGCCCTGTCACAGACACTCACTCGGTAATTATTTTTATTATTGAAACACCCCTCCCCTGTAACCCCCGCCGCCTGCCCTCTCGGCCCGTGCTCGGCCGCTAAGCGCGTCGGGCGATTTGTTTTTGTTTTTAATTTTTATTTCTTTTTTGTTTGTTTTTATATTTATTTATTCGCGCCTGCCGCCGACACTGTTGGGAATTAACTTGCGTAATTAATTTGTCGTTTGATGCTACAATAGGTACCTAGAAGTGTGCCTCTAGATTTTGATTTCTGAATGTCACGTGGGTGTGATCGACAATGAGGTGACCAGTACCAATGTCGACCAATATGTGGTGCAAGGTGTACTTACGCACGAACGGCCCTGCTCTGCAAATTAATCTTCCTGTCAAATTCTAGCGTAGGAGCCATTTAGCCCTTAAGCCTTGTTTACCGACCTAGTAGTATAAAAAAGGAGCAAGAAATATTAATTTCGGATTATTTTAAGTGTTTAGAAACTATTGCGTGATAGTAAACTACTATAAATACTTGAAAAGTTAACACATTTATTTTGTTAGTTATGACTCTTTTCTACGAACGTTTAAGGCGTCAATATGTAGGTCAAAAGTAGCTTAATAAAGTAAAGGATAATTTTCTAGAAACTTTTTTTTTTTTTATAGCTCTGTGGTGGCAAACAAGCATACGGCCCGCCTGATGGTAAGCAGTTACCGTAGCCTATGGACGCTTGCAACACCAGGGGTATCACTCGCGCGTTGCCGACCCTGAAGAAACCTTTTCACACCCTTTTTGAAGAACCTTTTTGAAAGAAAGATAATGATTATTAGAATGACCTCATATAGTTATAATTTGTAAGTAGTATATTATTAATTCTGTGGTTAGTCCTTAAATATCAAACACGAAAATGTTCTACAAAATATGGGTAATTCCTGTTTAAAATAATAATTTAATTCAACTTGAAAAGATTAGTTGAAGCGTTGTAGGAAATTTTACAATTTTCCATCGGATCGCTCTCGATGGCTGAAACTTTGCACAAAGGGTGCTCCGTCTCTGTCACACCTATAGAAATAGTATACACATCTCGCTCTATAGAACTTATTGTAATAGTGGTAGCTAAGTAAGAAGAAAGTATTGAATTATGGCGGAGTTAAAGAACGGTGTTATGCAATAGTTGTATATTTACGTTATTTTTAGGAAATTTTCTGGTAACTTCTTAGTTTTTCTATTTTACTGCTCTTGTTACTGCTTAATAAACCATTGCGACAAAGAGATCGAACACAGAATTAGTTTCTTCACTTTTATACTGCTCCAATAGCCATGCAGTCCCCCGCAGACGTGAATCCTGATTCTGTGGCTCCCAATCAAATCATGCACTCAACGCTCTGGTAAGACATAGGCACTCTACCATACCGACATATTTAGCATACCATCAGATTCAACAACAGACACATGTTAGTCCTGATATAAATCAAACCCGCACGCCTGTAGCGTGGCAGTCAGGGTATCATGGCTTTCTTCAAGAATATATATATAGATTTTTGTAAAGTCGGCAACGCCTAGCCCTTAGCCTTCTTCTTCTCTGTCGTTTCGCTCTTGCCACTTGGTCACGTTGAGGCGTCCATAGCGGTGATAGAGGCGGACACGGCTCTCCGTACGATCCCATTGCTCCCGCCATCTCTTTCGGTTGGCAGACTTTCTGGTGCAGTCAGATACGCTGTTTCCTACTGCGAATTTTACTTGGTCAGTCCAGCGCAGTGACTTGCCGCATGATCTGATTCCCTCAACTTTTCCCTGTACGAACAGCCGTTCTATGGAGTCGTTATCCCGCCTTAGCCCTTACAAGCACTTTAAACTACGGTAGCCGCTTCTTATTATTTAGGTTAAGGTTAAGTGGCTGTTTCAAACTCTTAAGTCTTTCCAGAGTTTGTTTCACTGCGACCAGGCTAGATCTATTGTGGTCGCAACAATAATTAGATTTCACTGCCAAGACCTGCAGCTAATAAACTGCGCAATATTCTTGGCAGGAATAGATTTTACTTCATCTTGGTGTAACAGGTGTTACCACAGATGAGTATTTCGTTCAGGCATAAGTGTACGGCTCTCATACAAGAGGTGTACTGGTGTTTCATCAGCCTCGCGGCAGAATTTCACGAGCTCTAGTCACGAACGCTGATGGTGAACATAAGTTTTGTTCAATCTACGATGCCCTGTTATGGCCCTCACGGTAGCCCCTTACTTCCCTGCTTGTTTGCCAACACAGAAGTATAAGTTTTTGTTAAAAATTTCATTTTTACTAAAAGCTTTTTTTTGTGACTGTAATTTTTGTTGACGGGAGTGGTGTACCAAATACCAAGTCAATCCGACCACTGGAAGTGGGTGAAATTTGACTGGCAAGATTCCACCCGAACGAACAAACATACATCATATACATGGCAAGTTAAATAAAAGCTTGTAAAAATACTAATTTCCGTCATCAAAATACCTAGCTTATCTTATCTTGTGCAGGGGCCGAGAAATCACTCGGACACTTCGACCCATTGGGATCTATTGTGGTCCCCTAGATAACTTACTCCTCCCCAGTCTCGTTGAAAACTCTTCATGAGTTTTACAACGAGGCTAGGAGATATTAGCCTGTAGTCTTCTGGGTTTAGATATCCGATCCCTAGGAGACTCATTCGCTTACCAGCCAGTGCATCGCATGTGCACAGAAGGTGCTCCATGCGTTCTGTATGCTCCCCACAAAACCTGCACATGGGTGTCGCGGTTAGACCCATCTTCATGAGCATTTCGTTGGTTCCAAAGTGCCCAGTAAAGGCCCCAAGCAGGTAGCGGACCTAATTAAAATATTTAATACCTAGCTTAAGACGTACTACATAATCTCATCCGCGCTTGAGGTATTCTCTCGTCGACTGAGCGGCGCGGGGCGTACGGAGCGGAGCGGTGTCTGTGTCGTTTTGAATTATACACAAAGTTGTACAATAACGCTGGCATATTGTTCTGTTAACGACCTGCCCTTTGTACCTAGCCTGTAGGTAGGTAGCTACTAGTACCCGGGTACCGGGTATGAAACCCGGTGATTTATTTATTAGATACTAACATACCTAATAAAGTGAAAAGTGCGGAAATCAAGGTGGTGACAGGTCAATGGTATAATAGTAAGTCGAATTTTTTGACGAAAATATTTGGATGGAATCCTGAAGGAAGCTGAAGCTTGTGATAATAGGTAATATTAGGTAGTCACCTAATTCTTTCTTCGTCTGGCAGGGTACACTTCCCCTTTGGTCCCTTTGTCATCAGATCAGGATTTGATTACTTCTTAGTGTACTTTGAAGTCGGTTTAAGTTTTTTGTAAAACAGTCCATTTATTATTTTTTCAAAATAAACGTAACCTACTTTGCTACGTTTAAATCAGTCCAGTAGTTTCGGAGATTAACCCAACGAAAATATTATCTGGTATAAGTTGTACAATAATTAATTTGTGGTATACGTACCGTATATACTTCTTATGTAATCTAGTAAAACTTATCTAGAAAAGGTACTTTAGTTTAGCTTGTATATATTGCTGACTTTCGTGCCAGTTCTCGGTTGAAGAATGGCTTCCGATTTGGTGGTAACTTCATTGCAACCATCGGTGTATTCCGACAGCTGCACTTGAGAGCCAGTTCCTTTCAAGCTTTGTGTGTGCACCACCTTCGGACACATCATCAATAACCATGGTGAGATTGTTGTCAAACAATCATATCCAAAATAAAAAAACCGGCCAAGTGCGAGTCAGACTCACGCACCGAGGCTTCCGTACAAACATGTAGGTAGGTATATAAGTAAATTGTAGTATAGACCTGAGTATTTGATATTAATTTCAATTTATGACGTATTAAAAAAAAACTACTTACTAGATCTCGTTCAAACCAATTTTCGGTGGAAGTTTGCACCGTAATCTACATCATATATTTTTTATAGATTTATCATTCGCTTATATTAGAAGTTACAGGGGGGGGGGGACACACATTTTACCACTTTGGAAGTGTCTCTCGGGCAAACTATTCAGTTTAGAAAAAAAAAATATTAGAAACCTCAATATCATTTTTGAAGACCTATCCATAGACAAGACACCCCAAACTTATGGGTTTGATGAAAAAAAAAATTTTGAGTTTCAGTTCTAAGTATGGGGAACCCCCAAAATTTATTGTTTTTTTTCTATTTTTGTGTGAAAATCTTAATGCGGTTCACAGAATACATCTACTTACCAAGTTTCAACATTATAGTTCTTATAGTTTCGGAAATAAATGGCTGTGACATACGGACGGACAGACAGACAGACAGACAGATATGACGAATCTATAAGGGTTCCGTTTTTTGCCATTTGGCTACGGAACCCTAAAAACCGAAAAGTTCCTAATTCAAATCATGGCGCCTGACCACAAAACTAATCGCCTTTTCGATTCCCACGCGTTTAAAACGTTTAAAAACTGTCCCTCTGTAATCGCAAACTATTTAAAAACCCCCAAACAATAAGTTTAAGCTAGTCAAATGGGAATAACCGTTATCCCCCCGGCCCCCCGCAGGTCACGTGTCCCGATATAATCTGTGGATAAATCATTGTGTGCTTGTTTGTACCAAACGCTGCACTTTGATTAGTTGTGACATTTGAGTTTTGAACCGTCATTTGCAAATGCATGCACAGTTAAAAAATGTTTCTTTCATTGTGCATTATGTGGTTTTGCATTTACGAATTTTTAAATTCAATTTATTAATAATTATCAGTAACAATCATATTTTTAATACTTACAGATCTGACCAGTTAAAATGTCATAACCAACAATACGACATTATGAAATAACAGAAAACAGAAATATCTATTTTTTTTTTTATATCAACAGGTTTACAAGCAGGCAGACGGGCCACCTGATGGTAAGTGGTCACCGCCGCCTATGGACATTTGCAATACTAGGGGGATTGCCAATGTGTTGCCGACCTTGTAGAGCTCTTTTTACGCATTTTTTGAAGAACCCCATATCGTAGCGCTGAGGGAAAACCGTAATGGGGAGCTCATTCCACATCCTAATGGTCCGCAGTAAGAACGTCCGACTAAAACGTAGTGTGGACGATCGAGGCGGCTCGAGGATGTGAGGATGAACTCCACATCTCCGGCGAGCAGTGCGATGGTAGAAAGGTGATGGTGGCACCAGATCAAAAAGTTCTCAAGAACACTCCCCTTTATACAGGCGGTAGAATACACCTATAATATCCTGGAGCCTAAACTTAGCCTCTCCGAAGGCTAAGAAGTTCTAAACCGCCAGTGAGCATGGGATCGTCAACGAAATGTGTTACACACCACATTCAGTACCTAGTATAGGTAGGTATGTGATGAAAAATATGACAAGTACTCGGTACTGATTTTCAGTCGAACCCTTTGCAATATCAGAGTTCATCGTAGATCTCTCGCAGAATACATCCAACTACAGATTACACTCTGCATGATTTTAAAATGGGTTACTGTGTGTGTCCTTAAGTTGACGTAAGTAAATTAAAAACGGTCAAGTGCGAGTCGGACTCACACACAAAGGGTTCCGTACCACCGTACAATAAATAAATAATTGGACTGTTTTACAAAAAACTTAAACCGACTTCAAAGTACACTAAGAAGTAATGAAATCCTGATCTGATGACAATGGGACCAAACGGGAAGTGTACGCTTCCAGAAAAAAAGAATTTTCCAAATCGGTTAATTTATGAGGTAACAAACATTAAAAAAAAAAAAAAAATACAACCGTATTGAGAACCTCCTTCTTTTTTTGAAGTCGGTTAAAAAAAAGACATTTATTGTATCGAAAATTAAAGGATACGTTGTTGTACGTTGTATGTTAAGTTTGTACGGACCCCACGCGATTTTAACTCGCACTTGGCCGGTTTTTTGTTATAGAGGCACGTGAAAAAATCAACCGTCTACCAATTACGGTTCATGAGATAGAGCCCACTGACAGACGGATGGCCGGATAGACGGACGGACAGCGGAAGCTTAGTAATAGGGACGCGTTGACACGGAATCCTAAAAAAAGATATCGACCATAATGATTATTCACATCTTTACCACAGTTTAAACTGTGCCTGTACCTTTCCCCCAAATTATTATCAAACTAAGACCTACTATTACCAGCCGATGTATGACTCGTGGTCCCACTAACACTGAAAACATGGACTCGTGGTCATGTGTTTGGTGGGTCTACCAGACATAGCTTATGGTTCTGACTCGTGGTCCCACTGTCTTTGTATAATGGGATTTTCTTACGAGGGATACAAGAGCCGGGATGTTATATTTTTTTCACTTACTCTAATTAATATTAATATAATAAAACGTACTGGCTACCATATAATTAAGAAAAATAAATGCCGCCAATATTAGTTTGCCCTTGTTCCAAATTCAAAATGATTTTTCTCAATCTTTGAAAAATACCTAATACCAGCCTATCAAGGCACGTAATGATAAACAGTGAAAGCTCACAGCTGCCCACATATCCCGCCACACAATGAACATATCAGCCTGTCTCCACCCTACAGCCGTATCGGCCGGCGTCCTACACACAATCCTACAACCTACTGACGCAGTGTTATCTGAGGCGAATGTGGTCGACGGACTAATTACGCCGGCCTATTGGAACTGCTAGGATAGACTGTAAATAGAACGATTAGGAATGTAAATATGATGTAATGAATCTAAGCTTGTTAAGACAAGAGTAATTTCTGAGTTTATTGCCGACTCTTCTCAGCAAATGCAACGAACCGGTATTAGAGTATTAGAGTCAGAAGTGCCTGCGAAGGTGTATTTGAATAAATGATTTTGAATGAGAAAGGGTTATTATGAATCTTGTTAAATCATATTATTAGATTTACTTACTCCTCGCAATACAAATGTCAATGATCGATAGACAGATAGCCGCATCCAATTTGTCGGTAGACAAAGGGCCCAGTGACGTCACGCGTCAAAGACTCTCGCGTGCAGTGCTCCTCGAGTGACGTCACAGCATTGTCACTCGACGTCCTACCAGATAGCCTGTGTCCACTCACGTCACAGACCTATGTGGGACTGGTCTTTATCGTACGTTCGAAATTTGATTTGAATTTCGAGATTTGAAAATTGGAATGGACTGGCCATCTTATACTAGACTAGGTAGATGAAATCTAACTAAGTAGTTTTTTTTAGCATCACACGGCTTGTGTTTTTTTGCCAGTGTCTAAATAATAAATAAATAAATATCGAAGGACATTCCTCACACACGGTCATCTGATCCCAAACTAAGCAGAGCTTGTACTACGGAAACCAGACAACTGATATAATACATATACTACTTTTTATTTGTAAATACCAAAGATTTTCATAGGGCATCGTGCCTCTACCCAGATGGATAATCCGCCTTACTAAAGCATGACATTTAATTTCACTCCGCTTGAGGGGCTCCCTGAGCAAATCGCTCTCAGTTCGTACTGCGCACGGCTGTCAAATACTGTCAATTCTGGCTTGTTTATTTCATGTTGCCATAGAGGCGACTATCCTTCTGGACGTTTTAAATTCTTTGGTAAATACATACTTAATATACATAATTACACCCAGACTCAAGACATACAGACATGATCATGCACACAAATGCGACATGCACTGACTGTGTGTGTGTTTTTATACTGTTTGTTACAGGCTCGCCTATACATAAGTATTATTGAAATACGCAGCTTTATCAAGCCAACAATTGACTGGTTATTGAATCAAAGTTTTACAAGTGGCAATTTTCCATCGTCAATGGGTAGCGGTTCTAGCGACAGATTGGTGCAATGGTGTCATGGAGTACCTGGTTTTGTACCCCTGTGTACCCTTCAACGGCCAAGTCACACAACATTAACTATAATAATAAAGAAATCGCAGTAAGGAACCTTAGACTTGGCACGACTTTGTCTAGATTTCATTACTTTTTAAAATAAACAAGCAGCTCCATCGAGACTTGGCTAGTTTTTTCAGAATGTTTTTTGTGGGTAATTATTTTTCTGTTATACAATAGTTATTATTGTAGCGAAGCCACATATTTTGACTAAGGTGTAGAGTTTGTGAAGTTAGGGCTTGTAGAGTAAGGGCAAGTAGAGTTATAAGCTTGGCTCTACATGAGATCTGATAACTTTTTGACAGTGCGAGCCATGTGTCTTGGCAACGTTATACATAAAAATGTTTTTGGTGGGATCAATGTGTCTAGAGAAAGACTCTAATTCCATTTTAGAAAGATTTAATCTATTTGATTAGTGGTCAATTGATGACAGGTACACAAGGTAACCAGAAGTATTTCCAAAAATGTCTAAAGAAATAATAAAAATAAATTTTGTTGAGCACGTTTATTATTGTTCATTACATATATTTTTACATTACAATAAATGTATTATCTCTTATTACTATGATTAAGCATTGTCTTATATTTTAATTATTTATATTTACATTTGCTTATCTTAATTATTTTATCTAACTATTGAACACTAAATATTAGAGTCGAGTATTTTATTCAAGAATTAATAATATTTTAGTCGATTTATTTTCTAAATTCAAATGTATCGACATTTGTTTTACAGAAAACCTTCGTGTTCTTTATTTACTGTAGACGTTTTAACGTCCAAAGCATGTTTGATTATTGGAATTAACATTTCAAATTGTATGTATATTAAACGAGATGAAAAACTATAGTTAGTTTATAGTGTGGTCATAACATTTTTTTATAAATGAATGTATGTTTCTAGCAATGACCTACCTGCTTGTTACGAGTTATCCGACCCAATGGTTTATGATGCTCTTCTTATTAGGGTTTCCGATCTCGATTCGATTTAATCGAATATCGATTTTTTTAAGGGTTGGTCTTCGATTTTTAAATTTATTTTTTGAGGTACATAACGATCTAAAGATCGCCGCAAAATTATCAGATCGACCCTTCGATCGATTTTTACCATCGATCCCATTTCGATTTTATTATTATAACAAACAAACAAGTTATTTTTGGCTTTATATAGACCAATTTTTCGAAAGTTTTTCCAATCGTTTTTTTTTTCTGAATTGTCAAGCTCCATTGCCACGATTTGAATCAATTCTAAGATCTATCTTTTTGTCAAAGATCGGAAACTCTCCTTCATTATGTATAGTTATCAATGGAATGACTTACAAGTAAATTTTTCACCAAAACTACGTCTACCTACTTTGAACGAATTAATTCTACGTTTACTCTTCAAAGGTCCAATTTACGTATAATAAAGGTTCCTTACATTTACACTTATTATTATTTAATTATTAATATTATGTACAAAATATTCGTATAGCGTCACACGCCATAATCGAGCGAATACAAGTAACTTACAAACTAAAACGATTCTACGACTAATCGACTATTTTATACTAACTACTAATAGTCATTTACTAAATACGGGTACCACTCTATTACATAACATTATCTGTATTATTTGCACAGGTTCTGGAAAAGTATGGAAACACTGAAATAAGCGACTATTGACGTTTCGCTTGACTATAAGATCATTTATGCCGTTTAAGAATGTCTAGAAAAATTTGCCTCATTGCTGAATAATTAATATATTCTGTTTAATTGTTTAATTTGATAAGGTCCATTTTTCTATGGCATTCTTAAACTCCGGCGTCTATTTTTCGTGGAATATGTTCTTATTGTGTAGTATCATCAGGCACAGTTTATTTATTACCTGAAACTTAAGAATTAGTTTCATAATATCGCATAATTCATGATTCTGCAAATCATAATTCGTATTTTTTGTATTTACAAGAAACAATCTTATCGATAGTCAATTTAGGTTGTTTATAATTTTTTAAGCAACACTGTATCTTTGATTTTAAACTGTAGAGCGCTAACAATAAAGACTGGAATCACTTGTCAACATTACAACAAACGACACACAACTCTGTATGAAATACAGTTCTATTATCAATCACATAGAACTCAATTTCCTCAAGAAACGTCTTTAAAGCACCGTCCAATATTTCAGGTACCCCTAATCGGAGAACCCTTCATTATTCGTGTTGTCAGACGTTGGAGATGTTCCTGGTGAAGGGACCTGCAGCTGCCTCCCGTACATCAGCTCTGACGGTGGCATGAACGAGGATAGGTACTCCGGAGGAGGCCTGATCACCGTCGGTAAGTATCCCGTCCCACTATAAGGAGGAGTAAGGAATCTTCTAGAAGGAGAGAATTTAAAGCTCTGGTTGGACAACGGTGAGAAGGCAGACTTTGATTGGTAGTTCTGCAAGTATGGAGGAGATTCCTGGGTGATATTATAATGGGCTGATGGTTCTGTTCCGTTGACCAGCATTTCCATGGCGGCAACCACGTCGCCTTTGCACCTTGTTAAGATGCTCTCAATCTCCGGGCGGCTACGTCTCGGGAACACCTTAGTCAGTACATCTACAGGTGATTTCTGGTAGGGCGTCGAATCTTCTGGAATGTTCTCCGGTGTCGGTTTTCTTTCTCGCCTAAACATTTTGTATTTGAACTCTGGATTCTCCCATTTTTCGTCCTCTTCCTTCTTGACGGGGACGTCTTCTCGCTCTTTCATTGAGAGGTTCTCTGGAGTAAGTGAGGTTTCTGATTCGTCTAGTTCTTCCTCGACGTTGAGTTCGTGGTCTGAGGGCGAGCGAGGGGGCGGGGTGGCTAGCGGCGGAGTGGGGGCGGGAGTCTTCGTGTCCTGGGCTGGTTCTGTTGACGGTGAGGGGCTGGAGCACACTTCTGTGATGCGGGCGCGTTTTTGAACTGTTGACAATAGAAAGAGGGTTATTAGTTTAATTAGGGAAGAGGTCTGAACTAGCATATGCTAAAGCTTGAGCTTACGGTAAAGGAAAATATCGTGAGGAGACCATAGCACGGTGGTAGGGTACTTTGTAGTACCCACCCGGCTGGCTACCACCCTCAAGTTGAAAATCGTGTTCCGACTGCACTTGAGAGCCAGTTCCTTCTAGGCTTTGTGTGCACCACCTTCGGCCACATCATCACTTGCCATAGTGAGATTGCGGTCAACCTGTTGTGCCTATACAAAATTAAAAAAAATATGCACATGAAAACCGTTCGAGGCTTTTTATAAGGCTATTTATAAACTTCGTCAAACATAAGGCTGTAGTAAAAAGAGAGTGTATAAGGCTGCTGTATTTTCGTCGCTGAAATAATTGAACCAGACAGATGATGATGCTATTTATTTACTTATTAAATATTTATTTTAATTACATTGCGATTAGAATGTAAATATTATGTAATGAATCTAAGCTTGTTTTGAAAAGAGTAATTGATGAGTTAATTGCCGGCTCTTCTCAGAAAATGCAACCTTCCGAACCGATATTAGAGTATTAGAGTCAGTATTTACATAAGTGCCTGCGAAGCTCTATTTGAATAAATGATTTTGTATTTTGAAATTTGATGATGCCAAAAGTAGAGTCATTTTAGGTGTGTATATATATAACACGCCAACTTTTATAGGCTGCTGCGCGTAACAGCTACGTTTTACGTAATTAAAATCGGGAGAAATTTAAATATTAAACATTATTTAGCATTTTTATTTATTTTCATTTGATTGAGCCCCTAACAGTTAGGGACTATTTTTGTCGACGCGCAATCTGGATGTATCGTTAATCAAAGCAAATAAGTTAATATATAGCTTATAGCTGTAAATAATACCATATATAGGTACCCAAAAATATTCCAACCGCACTTACTCGTAAACATGAATCATAAAAACAAATACATTTATTTTAAACCGCGTGTCTTTGAAACATTTTCCTTTTAAAATGTCAAAGTAATGTACACACCGCTCGCTCGCAATAATAATACAGTCAAGAACAAAAGTGCAAACAAAGAAATGGTACAAAAAGGCATGCGAAGCGCACAAAGCTGAGTGGCGAGTTCCACACAACATATTTTACGTATATTCATGCAGCCAGCCAGCGGCAAATGAGGTTTTAGTTTTTGATTGAAATTGGAATAATGAGTTTTAATTTTTTCTATACAGTTCGAATTTCGAATAAGCGAGCTATCTGATGTTTGTATTTTTGATTTTAGAAGAAAATCCGTCACTGATTTAAAAAGAGATTACAGAAGTCACCTCTGGTTATAGACAGAAATTTGGAGGGTAGCTTCTTATATCGTACAGGTGTACGTAGGATTTTCCGAAATAAAACCAAGGGGAGATAAAGAAGGGGGTTGTTAGTTTATATTTAAATTCATTGATACCACGAAAGCCCTTGGAAATTTAGTTTGAAGTATTTAAGTGTTTTTTTGAAAATCATCCTATAATTGAGATACGTTTGCAATACGAGTAAATCCGCGGTCGTCTATAGACACTGGAAACACCGCAGGCACTACGAGTCAAATCTTCGGACTAATGAGGTAGCCCCGCAAGGCTTGTGGTCATCCCAGGACAGTCCTACCTTGGACTCTGTGGACGGAGCAGGGCTGATTAGAGCCCCACAACCTCCTTGAACCAGGCATAAAAGACAGTGTAAAAAGTGTTAAATTTCGTAGAGGGTCTACGACGTAGCAAACTGTTACGAGATGATATTCATGTGATGAGATTTCATGAGATTCAGAAATTACTTCATGGAATGGCTATGTGGAGTCTATGCCTGAGTCACAGCTATCAGAATGTTCTAGAAAAATTATGGCGTAGAAGGTCTACGACTTATATAAATTCCTCTCCATCCAAAGGTTGTCGGGAAGATATCGCTCTTTAGCGATTAGATACCTTTCTTTCTGTTTTGTTAATTGTTTTGCTGGTGTATAAGTAAGTATAATAAAGAGTGATCTATCGATCTCTTCACGATAATCTGTTTAAATTAAACAGTAGACGGACCATAGTATTAGGCCCACCTAATAGTAAGCGGTTATCGTAACCTATAGACGCTTGCTACACCAGGGGTATCACTCGTGCGTTACGGACCCCGAAGAAATCTCTTCACACCCTTGAAGAACCCCATGCTATATTAAGAGTAGTAAAAGCACTGCGACATGTACACACGGCTACAGATCAAGCTATACATTTCCAGTATAAGCTGATCTCGCATTGTATAGGATTTCCGTAATGGGAGGTCAGCTTATAATAGAAATGTATAGCTTGATCAGTAGCCGTGTGTACATACAGAGTGTTTATTTAAATATCACAACTTTTACACAAACACCGAATTCCCAAAAACAACTTTTCCCATTATTAGTTTATGGTTCGTTATAAAAGAATCTGTTTGTATAGTTCAGTCTACCTCCGAAACGTCATTGTGTTGTGTGCAATTAGAAAGCAAGTCGAGTCTACTCGCCTGCGAGAATTTAATGGCCAATGTTATTGTTTTTTAAAGTATGGTGGGTGGAGGGGGTATGCAGAGGGGTGGGGGGACGGGTGCTGCAGTGGGAGCCGCCATGTGGACTCGATTACTTTTCGATAATTCGTGATTATTCATGTATGACGTACTAGCGTCGCATGTGACTTTGCGTTAATTTGGTGTTATGTTTTTTTTATATTGTACTAGCTCTCCCGCGAGGATTCAACCGCGTTCCCGAAATAAAAAGTAGCCTATGTCCTTCTCCATACCATAGGTTATTTTTATGCCAAATTTCATCGCGATCGGTTCAGTGGTTTCGACGTGAAAGTGTATTAAACAAACAAACAAAAATAACTCACATTCGCATTTCTAATAGTAGTTAAGATTATTTAGTCATATTTAGTTTTTTTATACGGCTATATTATTTAAATATACCTACAAACCGACTATAATTTGACTGCTGTATTCGGTAAGGTGGAGGTACTTCCCCAGTCTCGCTCAAAGAGCTGCTCTTTGAGCGAATAAATGCCTGTACCTCTCTCAAAATGATATACGTATGGTTGACTGAGTTTTTTACGTCAGAATTCATTTACCATCGGGTGGACCTTCCGCCTCATGGAAAGTGGTTACCGTTTGCCAATGGTCATTACCAATACCAGGGGATTGTCAATTTGATGTCGACCTGTACAAAACCTTGAAGACAACAGGCGTTGGAGTGTAATTGCCAAACTAAGGAATTGAGGTGAAAATTTTATTGTTGTTTTTATGATTTATGTTTTTGCATAAATAAAATCAACCTGTATTTACAGCACCTTTTTAAATCTCTTAAGATTAAAGTCCTGTAAACATAAAAATTTGCATACCAGATTGTTACTAGAATTGTTCTAAAATTACTATTTTTAGTAGCAAGTATCTGAATAGATTGGGCTGAAATTTGGCTAATAGATAGACAATATTCTGGAATATAATAAAAACCTCATAAGACCCTTTAGGAACTAGGCGGAAACTAGTATAATAGCATTATTATGCGTATTAATGTCTCAAAAAAAATATACATAACAAAAACCATAAAAGCAACGATAAAACATAATACAGACAAAAAACTAACAGCCTTACTAATAAAAAGTTACACGCGGTGTACACATCTGTTATAGGATAATTGCTACTAATAAAAACATTTTTGACACAAAGCCTGTATACACGTGTTTTAGTTACCTAGGAAATTTACACGGGGCTTACACGGGCCAGGACCCTTGTTTAGTGTTTGTATAAGAACATTATGGCGGATTTCAATAGATCAGCTGTGTCTGACAATCAAGTGTTGTGTCCATTTACTACGGACCAGGCCAACCGCGCAACAAAATGACACCAACGCGCTGGCCCTAAAAAGTCATTTTAGGGCCAACGCGACTCAGTCGACTGCGGTCATACTGCGGTCCACGGAACAGTTCATTCGTTCAATGTTTGCTTATAAATGCCTAGTTGCGTAGTGAAAGGCTTGTGTTTTATACTGGACTTATGGATAAAATAAAACAAAAATTTACAATTTATTTGATTTTGATAACTTTATGCAAAATGTTCCGGTAGGTGTATCCTTAGTTTTGAAGTCATTGGCACAGCCATTTGCTTCGTTTGTTGACGTAACATTTGTAATTTGACAATGACGTTCTTCTTTCTTCTTCTTCTTTGGTTAAATGGCTACTGTAGCCATAAGCACAAGACAGTTTCGTTCAAAACCACCATTAGGTATTTGAAGCTTTTTAAAAGTAATTTTATTGTTTAATTATTAAAATACAAATAGTCTTAAGAAAAAGAAACCTGATTTTTATGATATGATTAATATTTTATATAATTATTTTTCAGTATCTTTTGGTGTTTACTCATTTTTCCCCATATTTTCTCCCGTATTTTGAAGTTAGATAGTTTTAGTTTCAAAACGTTCCTAAAAAGTTGCCAGTCGTTTTTGTTTTAACAAATAGATAACTATACAACGCTTACACACTGATTATTAGTAAAGGGAGTGTATAGCAACTGTGTAAGGCTTACACACTGCATAACTATACAGCTGTTAAACAACCGTGTTCCATATTTTTATTAGTAAGACGGTTATAACAGCCTTACTAATAAAAAGTTACACGCGGTGTACACATCTGTTATAGGATAATTGCTACTAATAAAAACATTTTTGACACAAAGCCTGTATACACGTGTTTTAGTTACCTAGGAAATTTACACGGGGCTTACACGGGCCAGGACCCTTGTTTAGTGTTTGTATAAGAACATTATGGCGGATTTCAATAGATCAGCTGTGTCTGACAATCAAGTGTTGTGTCCATTTACTACGGACCAGGCCAACCGCGCAACAAAATGACACCAACGCGCTGGCCCTAAAAAGTCATTTTAGGGCCAACGCGACTCAGTCGACTGCGGTCATACTGCGGTCCACGGAACAGTTCATTCGTTCAATGTTTGCTTATAAATGCCTAGTTGCGTAGTGAAAGGCTTGTGTTTTATACTGGACTTATGGATAAAATAAAACAAAAATTTACAATTTATTTGATTTTGATAACTTTATGCAAAATGTTCCGGTAGGTGTATCCTTAGTTTTGAAGTCATTGGCACAGCCATTTGCTTCGTTTGTTGACGTAACATTTGTAATTTGACAATGACGTTCTTCTTTCTTCTTCTTCTTTGGTTAAATGGCTACTGTAGCCATAAGCACAAGACAGTTTCGTTGGACTTTTTGGCGGGAACTTGCAGAGTGACGTAGCATTTTCATTTTTATTTTCATAAATTTGTGTAATTTGAGTTTTATTGTGTATTTTTGGTGGTATTTTACCCAATAAAGATCATCGATGTGCACCAGTGAAGTGAAATGAAATGAATTATGTGTTTCGTGACTTTTCAAGTTGTCTCAAAATGTCCGTGAAGAGTTTTAGTACAATGACCACCATTGTAGTAAAACATGACTTTTATGGACGGTGACTGACTGAGGACTATAATGTGAAGTGATTTATTGTGACTGGAAACTATAATATTACTCGACACTGGCAGAAATTAGCCCTAATTTGGGCTTGGTTGCCAAAATTAAAAATAAGAAGAAGAAGACAGTTTCGTTCAAAACCACCATTAGGTATTTGAAGCTTTTTAAAAGTAATTTTATTGTTTAATTATTAAAATACAAATAGTCTTAAGAAAAAGAAACCTGATTTTTATGATATGATTAATATTTTATATAATTATTTTTCAGTATCTTTTGGTGTTTACTCATTTTTCCCCATATTTTCTCCCGTATTTTGAAGTTAGATAGTTTTAGTTTCAAAACGTTCCTAAAAAGTTGCCAGTCGTTTTTGTTTTAACAAATAGATAACTATACAACGCTTACACACTGATTATTAGTAAAGGGAGTGTATAGCAACTGTGTAAGGCTTACACACTGCATAACTATACAGCTGTTAAACAACCGTGTTCCATATTTTTATTAGTAAGACGGTAAATGTATTAATTCAAAACACAATATTCAATGTAAGCGTTATCAAAGAACACATAAAAGAAACCACTGGTTTCTTTACAAGGCTCACAAGCACAAACTCAACGCCCTCGCGCCGCAAAAAAAAAAGTAAAAAAATCCTCCATTAAAATAATGCGCCCGTTTTACAACAATAAAAAAACTTAAGGAAATACTGGCCATTTTGAATCTCATTATGCGCGCGAGCGAGACAAATAGTGTTTTTGCATGCGAATGAAAGGGATGTGTGCCTCTATTGAAATTTGAATGTGGAATTAATAAAGACATCTGCTTGTAAATGATGCTATGTGGTACTTTTATGTTTTTTAAATCATTTTGTTTGTATTTAGAATAACATCTGTTTGATTCGAAATGTACAAAATATTGAAATTCGATCAAGTAATTTATGGATGCTGGATGTACAGTAGTGACTTATGCCATCTCATCTCACCATATTGTAAATAAAAATGACAATCAAAACAAGACTAAAATCTCACCATGGTCAGTGACGAAATGGCCGAAGGTTGTAAGCACAAATAGGGAAGACTCAAGCACAGTGCTTGGTGACAGATCCTCAAGTATCTTATAATCTCATCCAGGCTATGGAATGAGCTCCCCGCCGAGGTTTTCCTAAGGGAGTACAGCATAGGGTTCTTCATACTACTAAGTCGGTAAACAAGCATACGGCCATAGAAATAAATATACCTAGAAAGAACGTCGCCATACTACACTAATATACAAAACAGGCCAACTTTTATAGGCTGCTGCGCGTAACAGCTACGTTTTACGCTCCCTCTGCGTCATTCTGCTTGTCATAATGACGTTCATAATGATAGTAGTTGTTAAAATATTCCAATTAAAATCGGGAGAAATTTAAATATTTATCATTATTTTGCATTTTTATTTGATTTAGCCCCTAACAGTTAGAGCGTATTTTTATCGATGCGTGCACAGCTGCTACACTCTATCTGGATGTATCCTTAATCAAAGCATACGGCCCACCACAGGCTAAGCGGTTACCGTAGCCTATGGACGCTTGCTACACCAGGGGTATCACTCGCACGTTGTCGACCCTGCAGAAATCTCTTCACACCCTTTTGAAGAACCCCATGCTGTACTTCATTGGAAAAACCACGGCGGGGAGCTCATTCCACCCAGGAGGAAGCTCCTTTGAGACCGCACAGTACGAAACCATTTTGGTTCCAATATGTGAGGATGAACTCCCCGGCGATGGTGAGAGTTGCGATGGTAGAAGGTAGCGGTGGGCATCAGGTCAAACAATTCTACAGAACACTGTCCATTGTACAAGCGGTAGAACACACTCCTTAGACTGAGGGGCTCTAAACCGCTTGTGAGCTCGGGATCGTCGACAATTCTAATGGCACGATTTCAGCAGGGTTGGCAACTCGCGAGTAATAACCCTGGTGTTGCAGGCGTCCATACACTACCGTACCTGCTTATCATGCGGCGTGCCGTAGGTGCGCCTTGCTACATTAGTAGTATAAAAAAACTGTGCTATGTTTCGATCACCTCAAGAAAACTCAAACTCTTTTATCACTGATCAGGCCTCAAGAAACTGGTGTTAAAGCCCTACCCTACCTACAACACAGTGAGCAAGTCGACAGTACCAGCACGTGAAGTAGCGAGGCACCACGTCACAGCCAGCTCGCAGTAAATCACGACGACAATGCAGCGGGCCGCTCGGCCACCGCGCCATTGTGCCGCGCTCATTGTGCACCGGATTTATAGCCCAGCTAGTTGTGTTACAACACTTTATTGCCGACGATGTAAACACTGCCGCTATGTTCAGGGTGGAGGGTAGTTGACAGTGTTTTGTTTTGAATGGTTTTAGAAAGTGTGCCCTATGGACGAAGTGATATGCGGCGTCGTGTGACAGGTCGCTCACTTCCCTCCAATATGGCGAGGAGGGCGATGGCTGCCACACGCGTCATACTTGTGAACAGGTGCTGCTTGTGGGGGCTGGTCTGCTTAAGTTTGCTATTTATTTACTTATTCAATATTTATTCAGTCTACTTTTTAATGTTGCCGCCGCGCCGGGGCACGCAATTGTTTACAGTGCGATTAGAATGTAAATATTATGTAATGAATCTAAGCTTGTTCTGAAAAGAGTAATTGCTAAGTTTATTGCCGGCCCTTCTCAGAAAATGCAACCTTCCGAACTGGTATTAGAGTATTAGAGTCAGACTTTTCATAAGTGCCTGCGAAGGTCTATTTGTATAAATGATTTTGAATTTTGATACATTGGATTTTGGTTTGTAGATGCCGTTGCCGATCTTAGATCTCAAGGCTTACAAATGCAAGATATAAATTGGAGGGCACTTTTCGTAGGACTACGTCGGCAAACCAGCATAGGGCAGCCTATGCTGGTTTGGTAGTAATGGTGGTAAGTGGTTACCGTAGCTCTATAGAGTATTGCAATCACGACCCTTCCATACTCCACGATGAGCTCTGGAAATCTTACCCACACACAGGAACACAACATTGTCTGCGGTTTTCTGTAAAGTACTTCCCCAATCCAGCTGCTCTTTGAGCGTAAAAATGCTTTGCTCTACCGTTCACGGTTTCACCTTTCTTTAGTTTCTTGACGGTTCTTCCCAGATGAAGGCCGTTTCTAACCGGACATCGGACCTTCATGTGTGTGAGTACCCTACGAGGACCTAAATTGAATAAATGGCTTTAACTTTGACTTGAGCCTATTTACAAATATACTGGAGAGCCAAGTTGTCTCGTGACTACTTACCATCAGGTGACCCACCATCCTGTTTTTCAGCCTTCTGACATGTAAAAAACATTGTCAGAAACGCATTATCTTGATGGTCGCACTGTAATTGTAAGTATCTACCAAGTCTAGTAGAACTCGAGACGGTTATATTTAAAACCTCGGTTTTAATAGACTTGGCTTAAACCATATCATGGAAGCCAATGCTCTACATTAGAGTCAGTTTCAGTATACAATTTTTACCTTTTACAAAAACCGTAAAAGGTACAAAAACAAGGCACAAACTGCCCCTTAATTACCCGTTTAGGACGTGCCCTCAACCAATTCAGTTATTAAAAGCCTTTTAAAAGTAATTTGATGTTTTATTTTCGTTTTTCCTCTAGTTGGACGTTTGTCGGCCTTTTGGGGGAAACTGGTTTTATTTTTCGGTTTTTTTTTCAAGTCCGGTTAATGTTTTTCCTAGTGACTGTCCGATTATGAACTTTTTCTAGGAAAAGTTTAATGTTTGTGTGACGTAGGACTAGAACGTTTTAGGAGTTTATGTTTACTGGGTGGAGACTTCGAGATGGCATATTTTGAAAAGTAAAAATAAATTGTTGAGAATTCGCTCTTGGTCCCATAGTAAAAGTTGTTCAGCATGACTAACCCAACATAGGTTTCGAATATATGCCATCTCGAAATCTACACCTGTTATATGGTGACTGGTAATTAGTAAACGATACTTAGACTTAGACACATGATTGTACTCATGATAACAAACAACTTTCCCAAATCATCTAATGCATTATTATATACATTTCTAAGCCTTAAACCTTAGTTTTTTTTTTTTTATACAACTTAGTCGGTAAACAAGCATACGGCCCTCCTGATGGTAAGCGGTTACCGTAGCCATATGGACGCTTACAACACACGAAGCATCGCTCACGCGTTACCGACCTTTCCCCCCTCCCCTATGAGCTCTGGCGACCTTACTCACGCGCAGGAACACAACTTTACATAACATAAAGTTATTTGGCTGCGGTATTCTGTAAGGTGGAAGTAGGTAGGTTGAGCTGCTCTTTGAGCGAATAAACGCTACGCTCTACCTCTCTTAAGATTTGAAGAGATTTGTCCTTGTGTGCCTAGATAGTAGAAATATGGAGAAGTTCCTAGATTTTAACACTTCTTTCCTACATATTACTAATTCAATAACTTTAATATAATCAAAAACGAATCGCAAAAGTATTAAATTGAACCAAACGATTGCACTTTAGAATTAATAAAACGCCCCCTCAAATAACTCAAAATTGACGTAACCCCTAATTCTTACTCCCCCTTCCCCTTCCCCTACCCCCGCACAGACCATTTTCAAGTGATTAGCGATCACTGACAAATATACCGAACCCTACCAACCCGAGCAATTGTTTACGACACCTCACTATTAACTACACAAGCTAAATTGATCCTAATTTTCTATACCATAAAGTCTATATTTCTAGTTTAACATCGTAACTTTGAATCGGCGGGTGGTAACAATAAAACCAATTGTTGGCCGTGTCTATTATGAAACTTTATTATGCGAAATTGGATTTTATAATTACAGACGGGAAAGTCGATTTTGTATGGGGAAGGATGTAGACGCCACGGCTATACATTCGATTGAGGAATTAGTATTCTATTGCAATCATTCGACTTGTTCGTAGGGTTGTCACACTGGCCACTTTATAATGAGATTAATATTTTAGTTAAAATTTTATTGGAAACAGATTATTATCTAAGTCATATGTAAACATAGAAATCTACAATTTCCGATGAATACTTTACATTTAGATTAATTCTGTACATTTTTATGTTTGTGTGACCAAAATCTCAACATGATATGTGTGGATATAGCCGAAAGTGATCAGCACAAAGCCTAGAAGGGCACAATCCTTTAAGGGAACACATTGGTAGGTACTTAGCGACAGGTTTTCAATTTAGAATTTAATGAAATACCTTAGTTAACATGCAGTAAATTTCACGAGATAAAAATATCTATCCATCAGTAAAATACTAAAATACCTATGTTGAAACAAATGATTAAAAATAAAAACCAAGAAAAAATTGTCATATCAAAAATAAAATGCAAAAAAAAACGTGCGACAACCCTACAGTTAGAGATAGCAAACCTACAAAATTAAATTACGCGACTGTATTTAATATAGTACACCCTGCGTGTCAGATCACGCACAATAAATAATATCAACTCAGTAAGCTCTAATACTGGCAATACCAGGAGTATTGCCAGCATTAAAGCCAGCCTTTGTGCTATATTGTATTGTACTCTGTTTATTACTGTCTATTAATTTGCGTATTTGATGTAGGGTCAAGGGTGGGTTGGGATGTAAACAGTACTTTTTGTATGATGAGATATTGAAATCATACATTACGTACTATATTTACTAATAAATTTGTGAATTTCCTCTTCCAATTAATAGGTCATTAGTAACCAAAAAATAATATCAGAAAAATAATCCGTGGGAAAAAACAAAATTCGTTTATTATCAGGCTACTAGGGCCCATAGACATATACCTTACAAACTAACATAAATATTATAATATTTTTTTTTTGTTAATATAAACACTTAAGCCTATTAGGTTAAAAACACTATGTCTTATTAATTTAACCTTAAAAAAAAATTAAAAAAAAAAAAAATACCATTTATCTAAAAAAAAACCCACGGATTATTTTTCTATTTTTTTTTATTACTAATGACCTATACATTCATCCCTCAAGAGGAAATTCACTAATTTATTAGGACCTTATATATAAAGCTAATAAAAGCTGGAGTGTTTATGTTTGAACGTTTTAAACTCAGGAACTAGCAGTCAGATTACATTTTTATGACTGTTTTTAGAGAAATGGTGAAAACGCGGGACGCAACTAGTACCTAATATCATAAAGCTGATGAACTTGTAGTTTGCGAATTAAAAAAACATTCTCACTGTAATAACAAACATTACAATTTACAACCCTTATCTAAAAGGGTTTGCTATCTCAAACAACACAGTATGTTAGATAAGAACTACATACAAGTAGCGAGTGTATCTGTCAGTCTGCCGTGTGGCTGCCACTATCTGATCAGGGGCTGTTCACGAGGGTAACAATCATGTTGATACTTGTATCAACAGTTTATTTCGAGGATCAAGATTATTAACTACTTGAGCTTGATAGTTTCACATGAGATCCTGAGGAATCTAATATAGGTATTCCCGGAATGAAAAGGGGGCCTGTGTGCCAAAGTGCCTGCGTGCCTGACAACTATTGTGTGTCTCGCTGGCAAAACTAAAAACTAGACTGTTCAATCCTACTAAGGGATCATGCACAAATTCATCATCAGCCTATAACGTCCCACTGCTGAGCACAGCCCTCCTTTCACAAATCAGGGTGAAAGGGAATGGGCAGATACTCCACCACGCGTGCCCACTGCGGATCGGTGGAGGTAGGCTAGTGGTCAACCTACTGTTGGAGTTTTCAAGCCACCTAGTAGGCCTCCAAGTCCTCCAACTAGCTTAACGACTATCACAATTAAGGACCAACGGCTTTACGTGCCTTCGGAAGCACGGAAACGGTCGATTTGAAATACCACTAGGCGATCACCCATCCAGGTACCGACCACGACGGTGGTAGCTTAACTTGCCGATCGATTCACAACTTACGTCACACGAATTTGATGACTTTTTAAGGGACAACTTTTACAATGGGACCAACACAGAATTCTTATTTTGTTGAAAAGAAAAATGAAAAGAAAAAAAATGTTGATAATTCTAAACTGTGTTGCAAAGTCTTTGCTGTGTTGGTCCCATAGTAAAAGTTGTTCAGCATGACTAACCCAACATAGATTTCGAAAATATGCCATCTCGAAATCTACACCCAGTATAATAAAGGCGAAACTGACTTTGTTTGTGACTAAATAACACGGCACAGCCAATCGAGATGAAATCTGGCAAGCAAGTAGAATAGCCCGGATTTACGTATAAGATAATTTTAGAGGTTAGGTAGAGCTAACCCAAAAAAAAATAGGAAAGTATAAGTCCCTTCGGGTACCTTACCTACGCACGCGGGTGAAACTGCGGGGCGAAAATGTGCTAAATTTGCCTACTAGTAAAACTTGGGTTCCTTATTTGACTAAGGAACCCTGAGCATTCACCAAATTACAAACAGTTAAACAACGTAAGTCTTCACGCGTCATATTAAATGGTATGTATTAAACGCAACCCGACACCAGTTGCAATTTAATCAAAAAACAAAAAAAAAACGCGCACTAGGGTTGTACAACGAGAAAAATTTAATAAAAACTTAAGAAGCCCGCCAAACGCCGCGTAGGTCGAGTTACCCGAGAATGTAAACAACAAATCAATCGTAAAAGTGTGTATCAGTTACATTCGCAAATAAAAAGGGAAAAAAGTGGGATGTATATGCGCTGGATGTGGCTGAGAGCGTAGTTGTGGAGGCTACGTAAGCTTAGACGGATATTTCGTTTCAAGATTGTTTTAGTGTTTAATTGTGTGCTTGTAATATTATTTTGCATTGTTATGATTCACAGCATAGCTAATAACTAAACAATAAATAATTATCTTTTCATATTATTTATACAAAAATATTTTTTATACGCTTGATTTAACTTTCTGGTTTTAGATTTTTTTTTTTTTTTTTTTTTTTAACCAACGCAGTTATAACTTCACAATACCTTACTCGAAGCTAATAGGTCAGTTATTTTCTTCATCGTGTACCCAAACCAATTTCAGGACTGCAATTTTTAATACATTAAAAAATATCTACAAATTTATTTGATGCTTTAGCAGTTCCAGCAGTATTTAAGTCTCAACTTAAACATATCAAACACACTCCGTGCAGAACCCTCGGGCGTCTGTCGATTACTGAACCATTAACCTTACCCCTAACATTGAGACCAACTAGAGGGCACTTGACAAGAATAGACAAACTAAACACGCAATCTAAACTATACTCTAACATCACGATAGAGAATCCAAAATTCAATGTAACTAATGCCGGTAAAGATCAGTAGTTACATGAAATTTATTTTGTGTCTTATCGTAATAGGTGTAAGATGGAAAATCAAATGGTAAACGGTTTAGAAGATGTTTGCGAACCCAAACATCTCCAGCTCGTTTTAAAAGTGATTCCAATTGAGCTTTTTCTATAAAAAGGTTTCAATAACTGGTCAGCGGTAAAAAGTACAAGAATTTTAATATTTTTTTATTTTACACAAAGTACAAGTTGTTATTATGGCCAAGGGTTCATTATATAGCGTGCTCTTGAATCTGTACGTTTATTTCAAGTGTTTTTCTTTCGAGTTTCCATTTAATTATTTGTGAGTGGCTCTTAGAAAAGGATATATCAGTAAAATTAGAATGATTTTAGGTACTACGCATTCGTTATTACGTACGCAGAATGAATAAATTATTTAGGTACTTAAATGTGTTCTTGAGACTCTTGACAGATTTATTTTACTTCTGATTTTACTGAAATCCGCAAAATATTTGAAGTTATACGTTTTTTATCTTACCAAGACATGTATGACATTCATTTTAAATAAATACATTAAATATGAGTCTATTTTGTAATTAGTAGTACATTTTATTACAATCTTCATAGATAAGATCCATTTTGGTATCTGATCCCATTAGTGATTTAAAATATAATGGATAAAAGATAAATTAAAATATGAAATACCATCAGTATCCAGTATTTACCCGCTCAAAATGCCAACACAGAATTACAAGAAAAAAAGGTTTTATCGCATCAAAAGCCTCGCCAACCCTTCACCCGAGCCGCGTACAAAATTGAAAGCAACCACAAATTCATTATGCTATTTTATACAATGAAAACTCAGGTTGCATCCCGGCCATCCCACGCTGACCTCGAGTGGACGAGTGATGCAAGATACGGTTCCCTACCCAGTATGAGCGAGACAGATAGCCGCCTCAAGTGGCACTTGAAATATAAATGGTATCGGATTCATGTGCAAGTGAGAAGGTTATAGTTATTTTGTATGTGTGCGTGAGGGATGGCGTTGAGTGGATGTTTAGTTGGGCTCGAATGCGCTCGAGTGTGGATAGTGAGGTCGATATAATAAAACTTGTATATCCAGTATCTGAATATCTATGTTTGTTTTGAATTGATTTATTGTGATACACGAAAATTCGCCAAACAAAATGTTCGCTAAACACAATTAAAATTTAGCTGGAGAGTTTGCGTAAGGGCATTATTATAATGCAATTAAGACGATAATTGGTATTTTTGATCCATAGAATAAAGGGTTGACGTCAGATGATAATCTATAAATGACATTTAAGACTACTTCAATTTTTTAAAAGAATTTAAGAAAAGTACCTGTAAATTGGCCGACGGGACAAGTTAGCAGGCATTCATAAATACTAAATTCTATATATTTTGTCCGTCACTAAATAAAGAAGGTCTGGCGGCACTGGGATCTCCTAATACGAAGTAGGTAGTTACACTAAACTACGAGTTCTCATACATTCTTAAGATCAAGAACTAACTGTCAGATATACAAATAGAATGATCAGGGAACGTCAGTCTCAAAGGGCAGGTATACTCCGGATGATTGGTGTAAGACTATAGAATGGATGGATAGACCGACCAATAGCATAGATGTGGTCTGGCTAAATAATTAGAAGTTAAGGAGGTAAGAAGATTGTTAGTACTCTAAGTCCCGTGTAGATCATTTATAACTCTACATCTTTTTATCAAAGACGGTTTTTACTCTACCAGTCATGGTGGTAGATAATTGTGGTGGGTTACTGCATGATAATAAACAAGTAGACAAAAATTCTCGCTTTCGTTTCGATTCGCATACATATTTCTACTTGTATTAAAAAAAACAATTTTTTTGGGAGAATGTGGTAACAAGGGGACAAAATTAAGCCCACAATTACCGATACGTATAATATTACATTACTATTGTTCGTCGATAATGTGACATTGTTCAAACATTTGTCACGTAATACGATCTTTGTGACCAACATTTGGAGCTATTAACGCATTAAATAGATATTTGGTTTCTGCTTTTTTCCAAAATTGTTGTTTGGAGTAGTGGAGATCATTTATTTCAGGTTACAAACCGATGAACCTGGAGCACTTGCAAAATTCTTGAGATTAACAAACAATATTTATGTGGCAAATAAAAAAAACAAAGATTAACTTTAAAAAACCGGCCAAGTGCAAGTCGGACTCGCACACGAAGGGTGCATCTGGTTCTGTAATATTATTTCATTTGTATTATTTGTTGTTATAGCGGCAATAGAAATACACATTCTGTGAAAATTTCAGCTGTCTAACTATTATGATTCTTGAGATAGAGGCGACTGACAGACAGTCTTAGTAATAGGGTCCCGTTTGACACCCATCGGGTACGGAACCCTAAAAAATTGTAAAAAAAAACTAATAGTAAAATTATAGAAATAAAATAAATTAGATATGTTTATTGAACGATCTTAAAAAAAGGAAAGGGAACAACATTATTCCAAATAAAAGAAGTAACAGCCACATACTAAATAAAAACATGAAAAAAACTCGTAGCTCATAATAATCGAATAACACAATACCGAGAACTCGATAACACAAATTCGATTACCGCAGCGTCCGTCTAATTGAGCGGAATGATTCCATTGTGAAGCACACGTAATCTTTTTTTAATTTTGAACAAAAATTCAAAAAAAGAAGTCTTAACATTTATTTTATCTTTCTAGCAAAACTGTTTACATCACAATTGTTTTTTTTTTAATACTTTTTACTAAATAATGGCACTTCTAGTTTGGATTGTTGAGTTTATTTCTTTGGCAAAGTATGTTAATAAAAAAAATAGAACTATAAACTTACAGACAGCCATAACATAATTATAAAACGCAACATATTTTGTCTGTGTGTATAACTCAAAGGTTTCGACAGTTACAAAGCGGTCCAATCTGATTAGGCAGTATGAAGTCAACGAGTATATTTTGCTGCATTTGTTTACTTAGATACTTAACTTACCCTAAGTTATCGAACGTTGATTAGCTAAAATTCTGAAGTCCTTATCTGGCACGTGACATTTGTTTTTTTTTTTTTTACTGTGTATAGGCCTGTGTTTGACCACAATCTCACTATGGTAAGTGATGATATGGTCGAAGGTGGTGCACACACAAAGCCTAGAAGGAACTGGCTCTCAAGTGCAGCTGACGGAACACACCGATAGGTGCTTGGCGACAGATTTTCAACTTGACGGTGGTAGCCAGCCAGACGGGTACTACAAAGTACCCTACCACCGTGCTATGGTTTCCTCACGATGTTTTCCTTCACCGAAAGCTCAAGCTCATTGTAGGATTCGAACCCGGGACCTTCGTCTCGGTATCCGACGTCACTACCTCTGAGCTATCATCATGGTGATCGAAAGAGTGAGACGGAGGACACTATTACACTGATTTAGTTAAAAAGCGATTATGAATAAGGAGGTTATATAGTTTATTCTATTATCCAAAGGTTGCCTGGAAGAAATCGCTTTAGCGATAAGGCCGCCTATGTTGTGTTCGCCATTATATTCTTTGTTTTTAACCGACTTCAAAAAAAGGAGGAGGTTCTCAATTCTCATTAAAAAAAAACATACAACCATGTTTTTTTTTTGTGTTTGTTGCCTCATAACTCCGTCATTTATTAACCGATTTGGAAAATTCTTTTTTTTACTGGAAGGGTACACTTCCCGTTTGGTCCCGTTGTCATCAGATCAGGATTTGATTACTTCTTAGTGTACTTTGAAGTCGGTTTAAGTTTTTTGTAAAACAGTCCAATTATGTTATTTCATGTGGTTTCAATAAAGTATATTCTATTCCATTCTACAGTTTCAAAAACATACAAACATAATAAACATAACCTTCCTTTTATGTCTGAAAAATAACACAAACATAACCCAAATAAAATAAAAACCCAAATCGTTTTTAAATTATAGTTAAATCAAAAATAATTAAACATATCACTCGGTCACTCGCTCGTCAAATTGCATAGAGATGAAAGGCGCCCCCTGGCGAGCGTTGAATCAATCGCACTGACACAATGGCGCGGGTGCACTCCCCCGTCATGGTGCGGAGTTCATACAAATAATACACTAATTACACCTATTGATTTGTGCAATCTATACTTACTGTGGAATATGTCGTTTTTGGAGATTTATTTTGTCCTAGGTTCATGATTGACATTCGGCGAACTATATCTGTGCAAAAATTAGGTCAGTCACGGCGTAAGAGAGCGCAGCGTTTATTCGCTCAAAGAGCAGCTCGACTGCAGCAGCAGAATACCGCAGCCAAATAAGTGAACTGTTTGATAACCCCGGCTATTTTTAATTCAGGTCTCTCCTACAAAGACTTCTGTTACTCACCAAGAAAAAATTTAAGACGGAACGGTCTGTGTTCGTGACGCAAGTAATAGGAAGCCGGCGTTCTTGTAAATACATGGCCTCACACACACATATACACCATAGGAAGCCGATCGGTTGTCATTCTGTATTGAGACGTTCACAGTGCCAATAAAGCTCAGTACCATTTGTGCCTGCTTGGGCCAGTCACGCACACGTAGAACATTTTTCGCTACACTTTCTTATGAGGTGACACTCCGTCTTAATGTTTTATATGTCTATGTTCTGTTATTAAACTTTCTGTAAGCTTTATCGGTAAATACAAATCGGATTTACTTACTAAGACTGTAGTAGTAAATAAAAAGTTACTCAGTTTGAAATTAACCTCCCCCGTTCTATCCATGCACAAAGGACCCCCTTCCTCCTGCTGTCGTCGAGGTTGCACAGCATGATACTGAATTTAATCCACACTCGACATTTCACACAGGGACACATCATATGAGTAAGCAAGCAGATATACCTACTTATCTCATTTCCTTGTTCCAATCTAGTATTATTTTTGCGTTGGAAAAGGAGTCTTTGGGTGACGTGCGACACAGTTTTTTTAACAACTGCAACTTTCATCGTAATTGGTATAACTAAGATAATTCTGTTTTATCCACAAATAAATGTATGTGACGAGTCGAGCCACGAACGAGCACACTGCGAGCACGATTCGCATAGCGTGGACTGGCTTGCGAGCCACAAACGAGCATTCGTAGCGTGCTCGACTGCGCTCCGTTCGATTTTGAGATTTTTCACGAACACACGGGATTCGCATCGCGCTCGTTGTAGGCTCGCAATGAACGAATCCTGTTCGTTCGAGGCTCAGCTTTTGCCCGCTTCGCGTAGTTTGGACACACTAGAGATGGCAAGCCTACAGGTAATGTTAAGGGTAGTACCTACTATTAAATATTCTGTGGTTAAGGTGCGTCTACACTAGGAGAACCGAGCACGAGCCGAGCAGCCCTGCGTGTCCGTGACGCGAAAGGAGACTAACAAGTAAGAAAATGATATCCAGAAGAAGAATATACAAAAGTACATTTCTTTCGTATACCTACCTATATAATAAAAAGGGCGTGAGGTTCCAATAAGGGGCACAATACCAGTGGAAATGCAATAAGGCAATAATACAGTGTAGCCGCGACATTGTGGTCGCATTCCGACGCGCCCGCCGAGCAATATCGTTGCTAGACCGAGCTTGCTGGCGTGTGCTCCGAGATATAGGAGGTAGCGGGGCGGGGAGCGGAGCGGGCAGCGGAGAAGAACAAGCATTGATTTATAATTTTACTTTTGTCTCTAAAAAGTATTTAAATCATTTCTTTCTTAGTTTAGTTTAGAGTCGTCTTTATTATTACTATTATGTCTATGGTAATATTGTCAGTAAATAAAACAAATTAAAGGTCTCTTCTTTAATATTCCTTACTAATTTAGCTATCACTGAAATGTATGTCGATTAATTGTTATTCATACTTTAAAAACTTCTGTGAGAAGTGCAGAAAATA
Source organism: Achlya flavicornis (assembly GCA_947623365.1). Classification (NCBI taxonomy): domain Eukaryota; kingdom Metazoa; phylum Arthropoda; class Insecta; order Lepidoptera; family Drepanidae; genus Achlya; species Achlya flavicornis. Next base: position 347,792 of record OX392491.1, on the reverse strand, counting down.
AGAATGGGCAAATATGACCAATCATAAGTTAATAAATAGGTAGGTTAGGTTATATCCAGCCGAAAATGTAAGTACCAGCTATTTTCAAGGTACATTCGTGTTTTATGTAGATGGTCAATTTGCTCAATCCTATAGACTAGATACTTACAAATATATTATGGACAGAGATAGGCTGCAGGGAAAGCTTTTTAAAGATCGGCGGGAGGCTACTAGTTTTACAATCCTTACTAAACATTTATTTTTAATTTTGTATTCTTGTTCCTATGTTACTAAATATATGTTTGATAAACTCGCAGCACTCTTATGACTCGGACTACAAGCAACCTGTACATCGGCATGCGGGGTGCGAAATGTTATGTGCCGTTAAACGTGGTCACATTCACACTTATATCTTTATTGATGGCGACACTGTATTATATTATAACATACTCGCTTTAATAGCTGATAATACCAGTTGTATTTTTATTTTAGAGAGGTACATATGACCTTTTTAACATGGGAAACTCCTAATTAATGTCAAATTGATTTTGGGACGAAAAGCTATCGTTTTGAGTTGTATTAGGAGTCTTCTAAGTGATAATAATACTTATTTAGTTGTTGAAAATTAGCAATATCTACTAATCAGAGCTATCTCATCTCATCTCACAAATATTATAAGCGAGTTAAACTATCTAGCACATAGCAAAAGTACTTTATATATTGAAGATAGACAATCTTCAAGAACGCAAAATATACCTATTTAGGTGAGAATGTTATAGCACGATGGCTGGCAACCAACATCGAGTTGAAAATCTGTCGCTGCAAGCAAGGAGATGGTCCACCAAAAGTTAGATGCCACTGTCGTCTATCGCCACAAAAAACATCAGAGGATTGTCAATGTATTGTCGTTGGTTCTCGCGAGGGACGCGCGTCCTATAATAACAATTTTAACAATGGAAGGCAAACCACCAACATGTGCAAACAAATAAATGCTAATACAAAACAATAAATGTTAACTAAGTACAAAAACAAAACTATTGCATTCAAAAAGACTTGCAGCTAGAAAAGTTAATACCGGTTCGGAAGGTTGCATTTGCTGTGAAGAGGCGACAATAAGGCGACTGTAACTGCCGAAGGAACAGAAGCCCTAACTTGATTCTCCATTGGCAACACACTCAATGTAGTTTCAAATAAAACAGGTGTAAAATAAACATGTCGCGAAACACAGTTAACGAACATAAACTGCAGGTTGCTTTCAAACGCGAGCTAGTTTCTCAACACAATTTAGTAGCATTAAATCATAAAGTCTTAGTGAAATTGTAAGCATAAGTCGAGCACTTGTCGCGAGCAAATGTAATAACCACCTAACGTTTGATTTACTCAGGGAACTTAACTCGCTTCTCACTCACCTAAAATCTACTAAAGCTAGAAAAAAATGGAAATGTCAGATGAAACAAACTTATGTCTAATATTCGCGTGGCATGAGACGGAGATAGCGTGTTTCGCGGAACAAAAATGAACTACGCGCTTCTAATCTAAATAACTCGCAAAGTATAGATTATTTAAAAAAAACATTAGTATCAGCATTAGGTCATACGTTAATGATATTATTTATCGATTTTTTGTCTTAATTAGATACACCATGAACGAATGAAAACGAAAGTTCATTATTATTAGAGGTAGCTTTGTGATTTTTTTCTATCGAGGAATTTTCATTCCATTATGTTTTTGCTAAATTCCAATATGTATTTTGTCTTGATCGGCTTCATGTTGGAATATATTTAAAAATTAGTTATTAACTAAGTGTAGTTAGTAGGTTTATTGTGTTGTATGCACTTTGTGTATAATTTACCAGAGCGACATTATCAAATTTTGATAAAGCTCTTAAAGATAATAAAAAAAAAAAAAAAGTTTTTGCTCTGATAGAAACTTCGCCAATATAATGAAAATACCAATAAAAATATTTTTTCATTTAATTATTATTTACTTGGGTAAATTTAAATTCTAAGATGTTATTTTGCTTTAAGATGGTAAAATCAAGTAACTGGCTTTCATCAAAAGTAAAGTGCTGTCGCTGGCAGACATCGGTAGATTTTTATCATGGTCGGACGATTTCTTCATAAATCTATATTGATTTGACACTGGTCAATTCGTACGTCAAATAATATTATTTACTATTACTTATATCCTCCTTGCTATTAGTTACATTATATGACATAACTGTAACCATTAATTCAAGTCCTAGAGCTGTGGATAAATTGTAATCCGACTTCACCAGTTTTTCCAACGCAGTAGTTACAAGATAACAACATCAGCAGATCGTATTTCAAATGAAAACTAGGGGAATGTATAAAATCGAAATATTTTTTAATAATATTCTTAACGGTATTAAATACGTCTGCTCAAGTCTGGTGATTGATACCCTGTTTTAGTCTACGATTGCGATTACTCTTCCATTTTAACGCAAAAACTAAAAAGTTCAAAGTGATAAAGAGCGTTATTTCTAACCACAATGGTAGGAGCTTGCACTTTGATGTTTCACAAATTAAAAGCAAGCAAAGCGAATTATAAACATTTGTATAAAGAAAGCGGTGAGCCCGAGACCGAATGCAATTAACTAAATGAATGGAACCAAGAAAGTACTCATTCACTTTCATTCATTTGGGGTTTGCTTGCAAATGCATACGTAGAAAAAGTTGATTACTAGACAGAAACGCTCGATTTTTGGTGGTTTGAAAGAACAGAGTCCAATGATTTAGAAATATTTCGCTTTCAAATTGCATAATTAACAGTTCGACGACTTATCTCCTTGGACTGTGGATGGGCATCCTACGAGTATGTTTGTTACTCAATCACGTAGTTATGGTATGAGTAAAATATGTCACAGATATAGTTCATATCCCGGAATAAAACATTCCAAAGGTCAGAAGTTTTAAAATTTCCTAAACAATCGCCCTCGCTCAACGCTTACGCCGCAACAACTTGACGTCTTCTAAATACGAATATACGTCAGTCGTCACAACATTAATTACGAGTCGAGTCGCCAACTGTATCGAGTAAAGGCTCGCAGTGGAACGAGCTGTACCCCGAGTGTAAAGAATTGACGTTTGTAAACACTTACTAATTAGTTTTCGTTTACGACACTTCTCTATAGGAATTGGCACAGCGCCTCTAGCGGAATACTCATGGTACTAATTTCTCCCATACAAATTTATAGGCGTTTATTAACGTCAATTCTTTACACTTGGTGTAATGAGCGAGTGTGACTCAAATGAGCGAGCGACTCAGCGATTAATGCTGTCATTTCACGAAATAGTGAAACGTTAGTTTAGTATATAGTAAAATAAGTCAGTTTTGGATTCGATCAATTTTAATTTTCAAAGACATTCGTATCCTTATTATAATCGCATAGCACATCATCTGAATCTTTTAATACTCTAACTTAATAATTGGACTGTTTTACAAAAAACTTAAACCGACTTCAAAGTACACTAAGAAGTAATCAAATCCTGATCTGATGACAATGGGACCAAACGGGAAGTGTACCCTTCCAGTCAAAAAAATAATTGTCCAAATCGGTTAATAAATAACGGAGTTCTCAGGTGAAAAACATAAAAAATTTAAATAAATTTTAAATTTATAAAAATATTTGTGACACGTTAAAAAATATTACACAAAAAAAACAGTTTAAGAAAAAAATAAGAATTAAATAATGCCACAAAACGGTCCTCCAACTCAGCATGTTGTTGGCTATACGTAGGAATATACTTAAAAAAAAAGTGAACCTCCTCCTTTTTTTCAAGTCGGTAAAAAAAGATTTTCACCCGGTTTTCTGATCGCAGCTCCCGGTTCCCTGTTCAAACGCGACAATAATCGTCGCGACGGTTTTTTTACAATTTCCAGCCGGTTAGGCTCGCCCGCCTCCACCGAGTGGCAACACTTTACACTTTTGTGCCACACCCGGCTCCCGGCACCCGGTTGGCATTAATTGGCACGCCACGAAATGTTCTTTTCTTGAACAAACACTGTTTTTGTTGGCTGTATCCGTATTCAGACTTTTAAATTCAGGAACTGGAAATATTTTGTAGGGTTCATTTCTCGAGTCTTCGACGTAAAGGTTTCGCAACTTGGTTGTAAATAGTGTTGTGATACATGTGTGCAAACTTGGTAATCGGGATTATATCATAAAACACTAGTGCGGTAATGTAAAGTAAAAAGCACCAGCTGTCTTATGATATTAAAATCGGTACAATAAGAGCCACTTTACGAGGAAGTGTGTTGAAATAGTATATTATGATACATGTGTGCAAAGTTGGTAATTACAGACGAGGCGGTATTAAGCGATAAGGAAACTGAGAGTGTGATCACGAAGTTTTTCAACACACTTGCGAGGAAAAAAATAAGTTTTTTTTTTAAGTTGATATTTTGATAATCATCAACCACACAAAGAGGACGCTAACAAATATAGTGCACAGGTTTTTTTTTTGATAGAGATGTGCTTTATAACTGTTTTACCCGTTTAAATTAAGAATGCGTCTTCTACGCACACATCACTTGCAGTGAGATACAAACTTAACATAACCGGGATAATACTTGTAATGCGGTAATGTAAAGTAAAAAGCACTAGTGCGTAATAAACTGCATTAAGATACTAAAAACGGTGCAATAAATGTCACTTTACGAGCAAGAGCAAGTGTGTTGAAGAGTTAGTTAATAGCTAGATTTTTATCCTGAAGGTTGGCCCTATTATTTTATTCGGCGGTCCACCTGATGATAAGTGGTCACCGTCGCATATGAACACCAGCAATACCAGAGATTACCACAATGTGTTACCAAACAACAAGCTTACAGGCTCTTCTTACATTATAATAACAGAGTGTGTAGGTATCTGGTACCCGATTGTACCCTCGGGTCGTGTTGGTACCGTGACGGAGGAAGTACCCTCGTTTGCGCCGGGAAGTGCCGGCGGGAACATAAGATTGGGTTCTTAATACTTGAACAATCAAACACCAGCGGCGTTTTAGGTATGTTAGTAGGTCTGCTATTATGTTAAATGCTTTCCAAATGAGTAGAGCCATAGACATAACATAAGTACCTATCTAAGTAGAGCGTGGTAGAGCGTTGGTAAAATTTGCGTAATGCTTTCTTTAATGGTCCGACCACGTCCAAAGTTGGAAAGATTATATTTGAAGAAGTGGTGGTTGGTCCCTATGTCTTCTTCTTCTTATTTTTAATTTTGGCAACCAATCCCAAATTAGGGCTCATTTCTGCCAGTGTCGAGTTATATTATAGTTTCCAGTCACAATGAATCACTTCACATTATAGTCCTCAGTCAGTCACCGTCCATAAAAGTCATGTTTTACTACAATGGTGGTCATTGTACTAAAACTCTTCACGGACAGTTGAGACAACTTGAAAAGTCACGATACACATAATTCATGTCATTTCACTTCACTGGTGCACATGGATGATCTTTATTGGGTAAAATACCACCAAAAATACACAATAAAAAAACAAAATACACAAATTTATAAAAATGAAAATGCTACGTCACTCTGCAAGTTCCCGCCAATCCGGTCCCTATGTCATATGATATTATGACATAAGGATTCACACACACTTCTTAATTTAGACGGCTCAAGCAATAATAATGTATATAATAATATGTCTGTTGTTATGTTATAAGGAGACGGACGCTAATAATAAGGTTACCGTTCTAGCGCCGCCCGGCACTCTGTTCGGTGCAAATGTGGTGCACCATTTGATTTTTTTTATTGAGATAGAATATTATAGAGTGTAACGCTACGTGCAAAGTTACCTTGTACGAAACGTGAGCAGTTTACATATAGATGCAATCACAGATGTATCGTACTCTAGTTGATTTACAGCCAGACGAAATATCGATATGGATTCCTTGTTCGTTTTCGTTAAAAAATCGATATAAAACGATATAATGCTTCTGTTGTTTTCAACTAAACTAATTTAGTCTCACTATGTCTCTTTCTAACAAGGAACATAAGAAAAGGATGTTAGAAATTTAGTCCTGTCAAATTAATTCAATGCTTATTTTTAACATAGTACACGCAAATGAAGACGACAAAGAATAATTCGACAGCTTTAAATATGTTCTATCCTTTTACAATAATGTTTGTAAGAAAGAGATGTGATGTGACTATAACTATTTGAGTGCGATTTACAATAGAATCGGCACCATTGGCAATCATTTGCACCCAGATGAAGTCAAATCCATTCCTGCCGAGAATATTGTGCAGTTTATTATTACTTTGCCTCCTTATGTGTGTTCTACCGCTTGTACAATGGAGAGTGTTCTAAGGAATTGTTCGACTTGATGCCCACGGCTACCTTCTACCATCGCAACTCTCGCCATCGACGGGGAGTCCATCCTCACACATTGAAACCAGATTTTTTTCGAACTGTACGGGCTAAAAGGAGTTTTCTTCCGCGGACGCTCGGAATGTGGAATGAGCTCCCCGCCGTGGTTTTCCCAGTGGAGTACAGCATGGGCTTCTTCAAAAAGGGCGTGAAGAGATTTCTTCAGGGTCGGCAACGCGCGAGTGATACCCCTGGTGTTGCAAGTGTCCATAGGCTGCGGTAACTGCTTACCATCAGGCGGGCCGTATGCTTGTTTGCCACCTTAGTGGTATATTTTTTTTTATTATAGCTGTAGGTCTTGGCAGTGAAATTTAATTAACGTGGCGATCACAATAGATCTATTCTGGTCGCAGTGATACAAGCTCTGGAATGACTTGAAACAGCCACTTAACTCAAATAATAATAATTGGCGATCATTTAATCTATTTTAGTCGTTCAAACTACATACGCGCACTTAGTTTTAAGGCACCGTACCCGTGCTCACAGGCCATACTCTAGTCAGTCGCTCTATAATATTATATCTCTATGGGTGCAATAAAACTCGACGTTGTACACATGGCTACCGATCAAGCTATACATTTCCAGTATAAGCTGAACTCGCATTGTATACGATTTCCGTACAATGGGAGGTCAGCTTATACTAGAAATGTATAGCTTGACCTGTAGCCGTGTGCACACGTCGCGGCGCCGTCAGATTTTGGCGCTAGGACGCCTTTGACGCACAGCTATAACACGCGCTGTTTGACCAAGTCATTAATAAATTGACATTCATCATCATCATCATCATCATCATCCCAATGCTGATATAATGTCCCACTGCTGAGCACAGGCCTCCTTTCACAAATGAGGGTGTAAGGGAATGGGCGATACTCCACCACGCGTGCCCACTGCGGATTGGTGGAGGTAGGCTAGTGGTCAACCTACTGTTGGAATTTTTCAAGCCGCCTAGGAGGCATCCAACTAGCTTAACGACTATCACAATTAAGTGATAACCGGGACCAACGGCTTTACGTGCCTTCCGAAGCACGGAAACGCTCGGTTTGAAATACCACTAGGCGGTCACCCATCCAGGTACCGACCACGACAGACGTAGCTTAACTTTGCCGATCGATTAAGAACGGCTAATCATGCTACGCCACGAGCGCTTCCTTTAAATTGACATTAATAAATAGTAATTATGAAGTTTTGACATACGATTTCCATATTAAAAACAGCGCTAAACATCGATATTTTTTTTTTTTTACGCCGTATTGTTTTGTCATTTTCATAACAAAAATGTATGAAATGTTATGATGATATCTTCCAGAAAACGAGAAGACAATATGAACTTTTTAACATGTATTTTTGTATTTTTTTGTTTCAAGTACTTTATTTAATTACCTATTTGACTGCAAAGACAGCATGTTCCGTAAAATTAAAAAAAAGTAAAAGAACGTCTCAAAGAACTTCTCTAAACTAAATAGTCCATTTAATGATTTCTCTTCCGGAAAAGTAAAAATATAAATTTCCTGTTGACCCACAAATGAATAACTATCTATATAACTCAGTATTATCACACCGAAAACCTGGAATATTGCGGCATTGTCCTAAAGAATTGGTGCTAGTGACATTCTACTATCGCAAAACGAAATGTGTGTGTACGTTTGTGTTATGTTTCAGACAGTTGTGTAAAAAAATTATGAAAGCCATAGAAATAAATATACCTAGAAAGAACGTCGCCATACTACACTAATATACAAAACAGGCCAACTTTTATAGGCTGCTGCGCGTAACAGCTACGTTTTACGCTCTCTCTGCGTCATTCTGCTTGTCATAATGACGTTCATAATGATAGTAGTAGTTAAAATATTCCAATTAAAATCGGGAGAAATTTAAATATTGATCATTATTTTGCATTTTTATTTGATTTAGCCCCTAACAGTTAGAGCGTATTTTTATCGACGCGTGCACAGCTGCTATACTCTATCTGGATGTATCCTTAATCAAAGATGAAAGCATTTGTTTTCACTGACCAGGCGAGTCATCGGGCATGTCGTTGTAGTGATGCGGAGCCGTAGACGCCTGCCCGGCGTACAGCAGGTTCAGTTCCCGGGCCTCGTTCTCCTCCTGCGCCTGCTGCCGCCGCAACGCCACCTGCATTGGACAATACTAATAAAGCATACACATTCGAACTTCAATAACTTCAACTTTGACGGGCCATCGCGCCGCAGGTCGTGGGTTTTGGGATTCCCGCACAGGACATGCATTTGTGTGCATGAACATGTCTGTATGTCCTGAGTCTGGGTGTAATTATGTATATTAAGTATGTATTTACAAACAAAAAGTAGTATATGCATTATATCAGTTATCTGGTTTCCATAGTACAAGCTCTGATTAGTTTGGGAACAGATGACCGTGTGTGAGGAATGTCCCAGGATATTTATTTATTTTATTTTTATTTAATAAATGATGGACATCTTCAAAGGGAAAGAAGACAGAGAGGTAGAGCACAGCGCAGAATACCGCAGCCAAATAACCTCATGTTTGGTTCCTGCGCGTGAGTAAGTTTGCCAGAGCTCATTGGGGAGGGGGGAAGGGTCGGTAACGCGTGAGAGATGGATGCCCCGTCTAACTTCGGTATGTACGTCAGTATTAGGTACCTTTACTGTGGCTCCGGCGGGCCGTTTGTTTGCAGCCTTACAATTAGTAAATTAAAAAGAAATTAACAAAGAAGCGAATGCTGATATGACAGATAAATAGGTCAATGGAAGAAGCGTAAATATGGCGCTTACTTGACGAACAGGGCCATTAAAAAAAATCAAAACTTAAAATCAATTATCCAAATAGACCTTCGCAGGCACTTATGGAAAGTCTGACTCTAATACCGGTTCGGAAGGTTGCATTTGCTGAGAAGAGCCGGCAATAAACTCGGCAATTACTCTTTTCAAAACAAGCTTAAATCTATATATATAAAATTCAAAGTCCTGACTGACTGACTGACTGATATATCAACGCATAGCCTAAACCGCTGGTCCTAGATACATAAATTTTAGAGGGTATATTCTTAGTGAAGAGTAGGTATCCCACTAAGAAAGGGTTTTTCGAAATTCTACCCCTGAGGGGGTAAAATAGGGGATGAAAGTTTGTATGAAAGTCCGTCAATTTCAAAGATAGGGTCATCAAATTTTGTGTTTAGGCTGAAGATTGAAAATTAATTTATACGTGTCTCAGCGTTTTTAATAATTCCACCCTGGAAGCGGGATGAAGTTGTTTTGTTTTCTTTTATAGTTGTAGAAAAATATGTCATTTTTATCCAGTAGGCCACGCGGGCGAAGCCGCGAGCAGAAGATAGTCATTACATAATATTTACATTCTAATCGCACTGACAACAATTGCGTGCCCCGGCGCGTAGATGATGATTAGAAAAGTTGTTCATAAAGCGGACGGTACATACCGATAAGTGTTGGGCGACAGATTTTCAATTTTAGGGTTGTAGTCAGCCGGGTACTACTAAGCAAACTACCATTAAGCCAATAATTTGATTAGCCATGTTCCTTTGTCTTTTTTTTAAGGTTTCCTTCAATCTACACTCATAGGATATTAATAAAGAGGTAATTTGTTAGTTTGGACATAGGAATCTCCAAAACTAATCAAAAAGTGAATCACTTTTAGTGATAAGGCTGCCCATTGTAACACTTTCTTTTTTAAGCTCTTGTATTATTATTTTTTCATGTGGTGTAACAATAAAGCGTTATCTATCTATCTATCTACTAATCACGCAATTGTTTTCAGTGCGATTAGAATGTAAATATTATGTAATTAATCTAAGCCTGTTTTGAAAAGAGTAATTGCTGAGTTTATTGCCGGCTCTTCTCAGCAAATGCAACCTTCCGAACCGGTATTAGAGTATTAGAGTCAGACTTTTCATAAGTGCCTGCGAAGGTCTATTTGAATTAATGATTTTGAATTTTGAATTTTGAATCCGATAATAAAAACAAAACACGCATAGCAAACTGCAGTATCCCTGAGTGGTAATCATTATCCCGGGAACGCGGGTGTAACCGCGGGAGACGGCTAGTGAATAATATAACTATAATCACTTCAATGTGACGACAAAGATTTCCGTCGGTTTATCCGTGCTGCTTAGGGTAGACGGTTTTTGGTCACTGTTCACACCATCTGTGTTTTGATACATTCTATCACTAAACAATGTTACTAGATCATCGAATAATTAACCCAAAGAAGTCCAATGACGTTCATTGTGCGCTCTGATTTACTGAGTTTGAGAACACTAAACATTTACAATCGGTGATTGGTCGGTACTTTTGTTTATCAGTGCACAAACACTTAATTGTTGAGGAGTTGGATTGCCCAGTATTACCACTCTAAAGAGATTTCCTCGATGCATTAAAATTACCAGGGGCTCTACCGCGTAATTTTGGTGTTAATCGTAACGAACACCATTAATTATTTCATCCAATGACGCGCACGCGGTATGACGCGACGAAGACCATTCATGGGCCCTGATTGCATGAAGTTCATTAATGGTGTTCGTTACGATTACCACCAAAGTTACGCGGTAGAGCCCCTAGGCCAGTAAACAAGATGGTCTTGTCTAGGGAGTTTGGGGCCTGCCATCAACGTTTACAGCGATTCTACATTACCTATAATGAATTGTTTTTCTTACAAATAGAATTCAGTTAAGACTGTCGAATCGCAATAAGAGTTGGTGGTGGGGCCTTATTAGTAAAATATGATGATAATCCAGCATACCTGTGCAGCCATGACGCGTTGTCTCTCAGCGATGAGGGTGCACTTGGCACAGACGCAGTCCCGCCAGCGGCAGTACCGCTTGTGTCCCTTGAGCGCTGACACGACGCCGTGGTTACGGCATCGCGCGCACTTCGGCGTGCGCTGCGGACAAAACTGGTCATATTAAAATTGTAGAATTTGTATGTATGGTACATGTTGTTGGACCGATCTACGGTCATAATAAAGAGGTGGCATAAACAGCAGCAGAATGGGGCTCTCCATATTCATCATCAGCCTATAATGTCCCACTGCTGAGCACAGGCCTCCTTTCACAAATGAGGGTGAAAGGGACTGGATACTCCAACACGCGTGCCCACTGAGGATTGGTGGAGGTAGGCTAGTGGTCAACCTACTGTTGGAATTTTTCAAGCCGCCTAGAATGCCTCCAACTAGCTATTACAATTAAGTGATAACCGGGACCAACGGCTTTACGTGCCTTCCGAAGCACGGAAACGCTCGATTTGAAACTACTAGGCGGTCACCCATCCAGGTACCGACCACGACAGACGTAGCCTAACTTTGCCGATAGATTAAGAACGGCTAATCATGCTACACCACGAGCGCTCCATATCACAGAGTCAAATAACTGACTGTTGTGTTCCTGCGTGAGGGACGGCAACGCTCTCTCTCTCTCTCTGATATCTCTGGTAGTTCAAGCGTCTATATGCTACGGTAACCGCTTACTATAAAGCTCTACAACCTGAGCGTCTGCCGTAGGAAGTTGCTTTGAACGCACAGTGACCATTTTGGTTCCAATGTGTGAGGATAGATTTCCCGTCAATGGCGAGAGCTGCGGTGGTAGAAATTAGCCGTGGGCAATATTCAAAAAACTCCTCAGATCTCTGTCAGTATTACAAGTTAAACGATGGTATTGCCATTAGTAAAAAAATATGAAATCCATGCGCAGGCGTCGAAGCGCGAACGCTGCACTGTGCAAACAGACACGTGAGTCGTTCGTTTTTCGTGATTTTGGTAAATATTAAATCCGCAATTTTTACATTACCTAAGTGGAATGTCAAGTGGCCTTCCTAATGCGTGTTTATTCAATCATTTACTTGACTCTCCCACTAGTAACGTTAGCTATTTTGATAATATTCTTAAACTTGTGTTATGTGGTAAAACCTAATTCCCATTTACAGGTGTGCCTAGTTTGGGAAGCCGTAGCACCAATAAGACAGACACGTACCTATTAGTCCATATCTTGAAAACTACTCAACTGATTTAGATGAAACTTGCACTGTTCCCTAAGTTGAAGTAAATGTAAGCCAATAGAAAAATAATGGTTACAATCCGATTAACAGTTTCGGAGACATGTGTGGACAAACATACCTATAAATACAAACGTCATACAAACATAAATATACACACACCTATGAAATTTTATATATTTGTTTGGAAGCCCCAAGTAGATCAATATTTATGAATATATTGCAGTTCCGATAATATTACATACACTAAATAATTTCCTTTTTTAAAGTCGATTGGCAGACCTATTTTTGAGGTAGGTATTAGCAGGAGATAACGTGTAGTACCTACATATCTAAAAGCATGAAATTATGCGCAGGGATCCCTATATTTTCGTTGGTTAGCGCTATGAAGGGATTTCTCGAAATTCAACTCCTAAGGGTGTAAAACAGGGGATTTCGGATAAAGTCCCAATATAGGATTTACTAAAGAAGGTCGAGAACTTGATTACCTGTTAATCTACTCAGACCACAGACGTATGAGTACTACCTTACTGTTCATATGTCTGTGACTCAGACAATGAACGTACCTATACCTACTTACGCGCTCATTCAATCCGCCGACGGATCCATTTCACAAGAGTGCTCTGATTTTTAGAAAAAAAAGATCTATGATGTTTCTTTGCAAGTATAAAAATTCGCTACTTAATCTTTGTCGATACACTCGCGCCATCTCACTTACCGGCTACTTGTAAAGCTGCAGGGGCAGCGGCGGCCAGTGCGGAAAATTCAAAATTCAAAAAATATGCATCGATTGGACCCAATTATATTTTTATGCCTTTTGCGGTCGAGACCTTGGGACCATGGGGGTCAGAAGCTCGCCGTTTTGCTCGCACCTTGTCTTCAAAATTGATCGAGACCTCCGGAGACCAGCGGGCGGGGAGCTTTTTCCGCCAACGCGTCAGCTTGGCTATCCAAAGAGGAAACGCTGCCAGCCTTCTGGGAACCTTGCCGTTAATCGGAAGCAGCGGCAGGCTTGAGGAAATTTTCTATATATAGATTATATTTTGTAAATATAGATTGTATTTTGTACATATTTGTTGTAAATAAACATAATATCTCTACTTAAATTGAAAATGGGAAATTAACTCTATCTGCAGGTACATGTCTGTTTGTTACCTATTTACGACTAAGCCGCTGAAACGATCGCGATAAAATTTGTCAAGCAGATAGCCTATGGAAAAGAAACGCCATTTTTTATCCCGGGAACGCGGGTGAATCCGCCCGGGAACCGCCAGTTTAGTAAAGCAAAGAAAAAATTATTGCTTCTCAACTCTAGGTGAACTCTACAGCTGATCTCTACATGGTAGCGTATAGGTACTTAAGTCCAGTCCGAAAAATACCTATTTCTTATTAAAATCGACACAAAAAATGGAAATCGTGTCAATAATATTATAAAAGACATTTAAATTACTCATATGAGTAATTCAATTAATTAAAATAATAACCGGTAAATCGGTATAAAGTAAATTTAATGTATTTTTATTTGACGCCGAAAAATTCGGGTCAGTTCCGTTTCGTCATTTTACAATAAACCAAAGTAAACATTATACAAATATGTTGCAATACAATACAACAAAATAGAATAATAAAATGATCGCATTACACGCGTTTAATAGATATTATACCATTTAATATTGGGTGTAACATTACTAAATAACAAGTTTATTATGTTTGCAACACTAGCTTCCTTTATACCGCGCCCCCATTGTAATTTGTACACTATTGTAAGTGTAATTATGGTGATTATAGCAAATTAATTCTCACTGTTACATTAGCAGGAAGTGTCACATGAAACTGTTAGTTTGTCCTTTGTTGCGACGGTTAATTCAGTTGCCTTTTTTATGTTAAACTGGCCTAATATTGTATAAAGCTCCTGGTATTTATAGATTATCAGTTATTTGGATTAGGTCCAAACAATCCTAAAATTACCTATTTAAAACTCTAAATAATAATTTATATTATATTACATTGTTCACTTATTTTTAAAACATTGTTTTTCTAATCAGGTCACATCAATTATCTACAAATTCAAAATGTTTTTTTTTGCCGTCGCATGTTGCAACTAAAATGCATTTGATTATTTACGCAGACGCATAATTGGATTAATCATCTGAGTGAGCTGAGGGAGCTTAATATTTTGTTTTTTTTAATGTTCATCGAAACGGCAGTCCTTTTTAGGGTTCCGTAGCCAAATGGCAAAAAACGGAACCCTTATAGATTCGTCATGTCTGTCTGTCTGTCTGTCTGTCTGTCTGTCTGTCTGTCTGTCTGTCTGTCTGTCTGTCTGTCTGTCTGTCCGTCCGTATGTCACAGCCATTTATTTCCGAAACTATAAGAACTATAATGTTGAAACTTGGTAAGTAGATGTATTCTGTGAACGCAATTAAGATTTTCACACAAAAATAGAAAAAAAACATTAAATTTTGGGGGTTCCCATACTTAGAACTGAAACTCATTTTTTTTTTTTTATCAAACCCATAACTGTGGGGTGTCTATGGATAGGTCTTCAAAAATGATATTGAGGTTTCTAATATCATTTTTTTCTAAACTGAATAGTTTGAGCGAGAGACACTTCCAAAGTGGTAAAATGTGTGTCCCCCCCCTGTAACTTCTAAAATAAGAGAATGATAAATCTATAAAAAATATATGATGTACATTACGATGCAAACTACCAACGAAAATTGGTTTGAACGAGATCTAGTAAGTAGTTTTTTTTAATACGTCATAAATTGAAATTCATATCAAATACTCAGGTCTATACTACCATTTACTTATATACCTATAGGATTGTACGGAACCCTCGGTGCGCGTGTCTGACTCGCACTTGGCCGGTTTTTTTTCAATTTTATTACAGAAGTAACTATACTGTTTCATACAAATTCCTGATCTACAGATGGGACATTAGTTATTCTAAGTCTACTAAGAGCTCGTAGAACAAAGTCACACCAATGCTGTGTCTCTAAGACCTAAATATCGTAATATCTCTATACCTGATATCTCTCCGAGGCTCTGAGGAAGAATGGAGGCAGTGCAGCCAACACAGGGTGCTGCACCAGCTGCGATACGTCCACGCCGTTGGGGAGAGACATTTCCATTATACTTTACTTAATTCAATAAACTGTTCAAACAGCAGAACAGCAAACAAAACTATTAAACACACGCGTATCTCATCATAACTTAAACACAAAACAGTCACAAAATGAAATGTCAAATTCCGCAAAACGTCAGACCCGTTTCAAATATGGAACGCGTAACAGTTAAGGCGACACGTTCCGCCTCGCGTTGAAACCAACACTGTTGCTTCATTTTCGGAAAGCGTACAAACTGACAGTTGCCGGGGACGGGCTCGCCAGAGCGAGACGGCACAAGAACGAAACGACACACTGTATTCTTGCAATAGCGGCGTCCCGCTCGCTCTCCAATGTTAACTGTATATGTTGTATCATCCGGTTATATAAAATGTTGTAAGATGAGAGGACCGGGAGCGCCAATGGAGGCGCGCGAGGACCCCGCCTCTGGGCCACGATTGGTGTACACAAATGCTGAAACTTAATTTATAAAGGTGACTTTTTTGAGAACCAGTTTTTGTAGTACCGGACAAAGCTCTATTGAATGAAGCACAAAAAAACACAATTATGTTTGTTATTCGCGTCGAGGATTCCGTTCTTTTTAATATTTATTGTTGGATGGTTTTTGTTTAATTGTTTAGACAGTGCGGTTTAATGCGCTGCCGACTGATGCTCAATATGGAGTTTATTTCGAGAGCATTATTTGGTAATGAGATCGTAACTAGAGATAATGTTTTGTTGCTCGCATTTTGCTCTATTTATACGGATAATTTATTGTGACATGCTGTTTGCATATTGTCTTGTTTTGTCTCGTCAGATGGGAACATCTGTAAATTTGGATCTCTATAAAACCAAAACCTAGCATTATCTTTGTGCATCTCTAAAGAACTTAGATAAGTCTCTACGTACAAATATTTGAATGGAGTATTTAAGTGCATTCAATTGTTTTATTCTATCTTCATAAAGTCCATAATGATCTATACAAACTTAACACCTCATTTGACTCAGTATGGTAGGTATTTCAAACGTAAGGGTTTGCAAAGGTGCACAGAGCGATTAAACTAATTAATAAAACATTAAATAAGACTTATCTTATTGTACACAAAAAGAAACGGTCGCCATCTTAATTCGAAAATTTGAATTAAATTCAAATGTCGAACGTCACAAGCGGAAGGTGCGTCCAAATTGAAATATTTCAATTTACTTGTCGGCGGGAATTCGATTTAAATTACAATGAGAGGCGAAACGGGAGCCGAGCAGGCGGCGGGAGTGGAGAAGGGGGGGGGCGTAATTATCAATGTATAACTGAATATCTGCGCGTATTGTGTTTAAAGCCGATCGGAACGCGCGTATAGAGGGTGATTGCCAGTCATTCAAACCAACTAAGAGTTTTAACCAATATTGTACTTGCTTATTGATATGTATCCTTCTTAAAAATGAAATCAATTTGTTTTCAGGTTTTTAATGTTTTTTGTTCTACACGAGAGTACACGGCTAATTGAAGCCGTGTATTAATGACAAACCTAAAATATAATATCGTAGTTTGGACCAAGAAATATAAGCAGGTCCTTAATAATAATGCTACCAGCTGCCAAGTGGCAAAGTAAAAAATGGCTCACATGTCCATGGTAGTTTTTTAATCATCCTATAGAACCCAAAAGTCTATCAGACACAGGTGTGCGGGGGGTTATGTAAGTGGATCGCGGGAGCCGGGGCCGGGGCTGACTGCGGGTAGTCCGGGAGGGAAGGTCGTCTCGAGGCGCAAATGAGAATTCCGCAGCGCAACGATCAATTCGCGAAATGTTCACATTTCGCAAACGTCTCAACTTGGTTTAGTGATGTGGATTTTTTATTGAGTTTATCGATGAATATGAAATTGCACTTTTTCTCGCGTTTTGCAAATAATTCCTATCTTACTTCCTTATAATATTATAAATGGATAGGTGTGTTATTTAGTTATTTCGCGCAATCACAGAACAACGGATTGACGTATGAGATAGGTTATGGACTGGATAGTAAAACAAGTACTTTTTATCACGGAAGCTGCTGGATTATCATGTTTTTGGTGGTAGTCGTAATTAACACCATTAATGATTTCATACAATGACTCAATAAATAATAAATATCCTGGAACATTCCTCACACACGGTCATCTGATCCCAAACTAAGCAGAGTTCGTACTATGGAAACCAGATAGCTGATATAATACATATACTACTTTTTGTTTGTAAATACATACTTAATGTACTTGATTACACCCATACTCAGTATATACTGACATGTTCATGCACACGTGCATGTCCTGTACGGGAATCGAACCCACGACCTGCGGCACAATAGGTGGAATCTTTACCAGACTCTTAACCAACTACGCCAACTGGCCCACATGATGAAATTCATTAATGGCGTTCGTTACGATTACTTACTATCAAATATACGCAATAACATTCATAAACAGATTTTGGATCTTAAATATCGTTACCTATATTTTTAGGGTCCATTATATGTACATACCTATTCAAATGCCTACAGGTCCGGGTTAGCAAATTTCTCACATGCAGCTAACTTTGTTTGTATCAGTGTATTTATCACGTCCGTCGTGGTTTTTCTTTTAAATAGTTTTAATGTATCAGCCTCAGATGGTGTTGTAAAACACCCTTAGGTACGTGGACAAAAATATGTAGTTATGTAAGCAATTTGATTAAACTGGAGAACGTAACGTTTACTCAGTAAAATATCTGTTAAAATAAAAACCATCGATATAAACAGTAGCATCACTAGCAAGAGCGTGGGAGCGAGCGAATATCTTCGCAAGCGTTAAAATGAAATGTTCGCAATTTGAATATCGTTCTTCCTCTCCCCGCGCTCGCTCCCCCCTCGAGCGCCTGCTACAACTCCGCGGGTGGAAGATGTCGCCAGGATAGACGTACTGCGTAAACTTTTACGATCCAAATATATGAGAAGATTATTTTACCATTACTATACTTATAAGCGCTCGTGGTGTAGCATGATTCGCCGTCCTTAATCGATCGGCAAAGTTAAGCTACGTCTGTCGAGGTCGGTACCTGGATGGGTGACCGTCTAGTGGTATTTCAAATCGAGCTTGTGCTTGTGCTTCGGTAGGCACGTAAAGCCTTTGGTCCCGGTTATCACTTAATTATGATAGTCGTTAAGATTCCAACAGTAGGTTGACCACTAGCCTACCTCCTCCAATCCGCAGTGGGCACGCGTGGTGGAGTGTCTGCCCATTCCCTTTCACCCTCATTTGTGAAAGGAGGCCTGTGCTCAGCAGTGGGACATTATAGGCTGATGATGATGCTAACTTTAAGGCTAACGCTAAGGATTGGTAATCCTGCTTGCCATAATATAAAAGGTCCTAAAATACGGTGCATTCAATTATAGAAAATCCTTACACAAAACACCGTTTGTAGAGAAAATCATTTACCTTTAATTGGCCCTAAAGTAACCTTATGTTGAATAAACTCTTCGCCGCACCGTTAGCAAGGGCTAAATACGCCAAATTACATCCAAATCGGTTTCATCCAATTCGTCCACGTATGGTTGGAAAAGCCATCGAAGTTCTTGTAGTCCTTTATACATACTATAGGTATCTCTTTAGTATTTTAAGTATACCTTTGAGTGTCTTATAAAAAAAATCCTTTTCAGCTTTTACAACGTGACTCAAGAATAAACATCCACACGAAAACCTATAGATTATTTTTTAACAAATTTCCTTTTAAAATATGCTAGGTCACTCATGTTTTTTTCTAAAATAGCATAGCTATAAAATTTATTAATATAAAATGCCATCTGGCAAGCAAATTTACTAGCTACGTCTATATAGAGTCGCATCTCCGGATATTGTGTTGTTGAAGTAATTCGGAGGAGTCTCTCGCGCTCTCACTCACACTATATTATTACTCGCAAATAATACGTGTAGATAGACGTGCTCTTGTGTGTTGTTCTTTTTTGTTCCCCATCTAATTGTTTTCACATCTTGACGTAACTTTTTGTCGTAATATTGGATTGTTAATTAAATGTGTAGGACTTTTATTAATATTTCTGTTTTAGACAAAGTTAAACTCTAGGAGGGCACTTAGAAAAATCTAAGCTACTTTTGATAGCGGGGCACTTATGAAGGTCGAAGCCTCAGACAGAGTTAGTTTTATATAGCCTAGCTAGGTTTTTCATGCTACTCTTGTTGTTACCCATGCATGTGGAATAATAGGTATAAGTATACCTAATTCAGTATGTGCCTTTACAGTGTATTGTTAACTGAAAACATCTGCTTCATATTTTACACCCCATCCCTTCAAAACAAATAAAATGTAACTATATAACGACATCCGCCTTAATGAAGTGGCCACACCCACACATCTGTTACTGTAGCGTCGACCAATCACAACGCTGGCTACAGTTGCGCGCCCTCCCATTCGTGAATACTTGTAACAGTGTGTTTGTTACAACACGTCGAGTACCCAATGCTGGTTGACGAAACGGAACGGAACCTAGCTAGGTTAGAAGCTCGGGAGCGCCAATAAGGTTTTTGCCTACAGGAATTTTATTCTTTACATGCAAGTATAAGTTAATGCTATGTCTTTGTCCAAAGACTAAGTAGGTAAATAATATACCTAAGTAGACCTAGTTAGGCAATTCTGTAGGTGAGTGAATTGACAATGTGATAGCCACAGGCCACAAATCTTTCGCACGAATTAAATTCCATATTACACCAACCCGGCTTTTTATGACTAATGCACGTTTGGGATGTGGGACCAAACTGAAATAAAAACCGGTCAAGTGAAAGTATGAGTATGACTTGCGCACCTAGGGTTCCGACATTCCTTGTGTGTTAGAAACTTAACTATATTTCCCGTAATACTTAATTTTAATTTTTCGCTTTGGAAGATGGTCTTCGGAGATAAGGAGGGATGGTATTTTTATCATAAGGCGAAAATTATGCAATACCAACAAAATAAAAACCAGTTTAAAAAGAAACCCTTTCATTTGATACCTCATTTAAACTGTTGCCCTTTGAAAGTTCGGCCTCTTTTTGTAAATTTTTCATTTGCAATAAGTTTGGGTCAGCAATATTTAAAACTATTCCGAATTTCGATATCAATAGCATTAAAACTGATAATCTTTATTTACAACAAATATGTACAAAATACAATCTGGGCATTGAATGTGTAATAATTCAATGAATCTGGGTGTTTTTTTTTTCCAGCCAGTGAGTGCAACTTCTTAACTACAGGTCTTAGAGAAAAACGCTGAAAGGAACCCCGAGCTGACTTTTACGTATGTTTTAATAAATTTCTTTTTAATATCAAGTAAAGTTAAAAATAAATTTATTAAAACACGTTTGGAGCATAGCACTATATGGGTGTGAGACGTGGACAATGACGCAAAGGGATAGGGAAAGACTGGAAGCCTTTGAAATGTGGTGTTGGAGGAGAATGGAGAGGATTAGCTGGACGGAGATGGTGACGAATGAGGAAGTATTGAGTCGAGTAAAAGAGAAAAGGAACATTATGGAGACGATAGAGAATAGGAGGGGAAATATGTTTGGCCACCTTATACGACACGACAAATTTATCAAAAACATAATAGAAGGAAAGATAGAGGGAAAGCGAGGAAGAGGAAGACCAAGAATAAGTTACACAGATCAAGTGAAGGCAGAAATAGGCGTCGGGTCATATAAGGAGGTGCAAAATGTGGCTAATGATAGAGCAGAGTGGAAGAAGCTACACCGACAAGAGCACAGCTCTTAAATACAGAAGAAGAAGAAGAGGGCAACTTCTTAACTACAGGTCTTAGAGAAACACGCTGAAAGGAGCTGTTCTATCTCGTCAAACTTTACGCAGGATAAAACCATGGTCAATGAAAATATAAAATAATATTTTGGATAACTTCTAGCAACTTGTGAGCAAGATTGTCAGAACATAATTTTGATCATATTGTGACGTAGAAGCAGAATTTCGAAAAAAAATTTTTTTTTGAAAAAATTCAATATATTCGAAAATACTATTTTTTGTAAATAAATTTTAATGGCATTTTTATTTTCTACAAAATTCAGCTCGGGGTTCCTTTCAGCGTTTTTCTCTAAGACCTGTAGTTCCGAAGTAGCCTTCACTGACTAAAAAAAAAAAAACATTCTGTATATAGAAAATTTCCTCAAGCCTGCCGCTGCTTCCGATTAACGGCAAGGTTCCCAGGAGGCTGGCAGCGTTTCCTCTTTGGATAGCCAAGCATTTATTGTTGCTGAAATATATTATGCGCTGAGCTGTGACGCCTGTGACAGACGGATGATTAAGTGACACGATAAGGGATAAGGGTTCGTTTTTTACCTCGGAACCCTAAAAACGTGTAATGAAAGAAAGTGGCAATGCAAAATGTAAACATAGCTTATACTTTTACAGTTAGGTACATTTGCTCCGCAATTTCAACCGAAAAGTCTTTTTTCGAAGTGGAATTTCGAAAAACCCTACCCTGATTGCCTGTTTTATCTGTTTGCCTACGTTATACTGAGGTCTGTAGTCCCTATTAGGTGTATAAAAATCAAGGTCCTAAGTCAACACGATCAAAAGATATGGGCAAATTTAGATTTTCGCGAAAACTACTTTTTTATTTTGCGGAATTTTCCCCTTAAGGGCCCCTTCATGGCCAACGCAACTTCAACGCAAGCGTAGCCTAAAAGCTTGTACTTTCATCCAACGTAATGTTTGACTGCGAAAAAAGAGAGACACCATCAGAGCCATCGGTTATCAGTTGGTGAATTCCGCTGATCCCTCGCGGCCGCTTCGCTAGGTCGTCATTCATGATTTCGCATATCATAAAACTTGTTCCAGGCCCATACTTCCTGTGATGTAATCTTACAAGTTTGTGAAAAAAATGTTAGTTATTTAGAATCTCCAATACATTTGCAAGCCTTGTTTAGAGCTGTTTTCTTTACTTTTACAATTTATAGGTACATTAGATATGGCCAAAGTTCAGGTAAAATTTGTGCAAAACCGCTGTTTTTCGGAGGCTTTTACTGAATTTGTCTCACACTTTTTTTTATTACGCCTAGTTATACTGCTAGATATAGTTCACAAGATACCAATTTGTTTAATACATCTAACGAAAAGTGTTTAAAAACGCCATCATAAGTACAGAGCTTTTGTATGAAAAGTATGGTGAGCTGAGTGCTCTTAATTGTGCTGAGAGCTAAGACCTTGCTTTTAACCAAAATTGACAATTCTAGGTACTTATTACACCTCCAGGTTTATAATGATATACTAGGTTGTCCCTCGCGGTTTCACCCGCGTTCTCGGGGTGAAAAGTAGCCTATAGCACTCTGGGACAATGCAGCTTTGAATCAGTGAAGGAATTTTTAGAATTTGATCTGCTAGTTCCTTAGTTTAGAACGTTCAAACAAAAACTCTTCAGCCTTATTCTAACCTATTAGTATAGATATTGCTACTTTGAAGCGCTGTGGTGTAGCATGATTAGCCGTTCTTAATCGATCGGCAAAGTTAAGCTACGTCTGTCGAGGTCGGTACCTGGATGGGTGACCGCCTAGTGGTATTTCAAATCGAGCGTTTCCGTGCTTCGGAAGATCACTTAATTGCGATAGTCGTTAAGCTAGTTGGATACCTCCTAGGCGGCTTAAAAAATCCAACAGTAGGTTGACCACTAGCCTACCTCCACCAATCCGCCCGTGGGCACGCGTGGTGGAGTATCGCCCAGTCCCTTTCACACTCATTTGTGAAAGGAGGCCTGTGCTCAGCAGTGGGACATTATAGGCTGATGATGATGATAAAAATTGTTACTTATGGTACGATCAATAAGTATTAATCTGTTTCTGTGCCTATAGGTAAAATAAATACGTAGGTACAACGTACGCAATAGTTCATAATGCAACGCCACATGCAACGCAGGCAGTCCGCGGCTCGCCCGGTGGCGCGTGGCGTGGCGGTGGCGTTGCGGGCAGTCGACAGAAATGGCGGCACTATGTCAAAGCAACTCGCTGACGATGCCCATACACCGGCCATCCACTGTGAGGCTATTGATATACATAGACAGGACAGCTTAGTAGAGATACGACTTCGTATCTTGATTGGTAAAAAAAATACTACACTAGGTAGGTACCTACCTACCTACCTACCTACACAAATTACAGACACAACAGACTGAGAAAGTGTGTGATGTTGATAAGGCTGTTAATAAAAGCCATGCCTGGTCGTGCTAAGAAATCATATTTGACAAGAGGGTGTCTCTCCTTGCCGCACTATGTTTGTCTCTTTTTGACACATGGATGTAGGTTTATGAGTTGTCAAAAGTGACCTCTTAGGAAGATAGTCAGTTTAACCCTGAGCATTTTTATTCGGTGCCCCTAGAGTAGGTACATTATTCATGATTGATTCTGATTTCACCTGACACCTTCACGCCTTAAAAATACCTCATCTTAAAACTGAATAAATTAGACCTTAGGTAGGTACTTAATAATATAAACAAATACCTACTTAGAAGTAAAGAATTAGGTCGTATGAAGGTTTATCTTGTTGGTAATCCAATAAATGAAAAAATTTATGAAATAAAAAAATATTCTGTGTGGTATGTCCGCATAAATCTTTCAACTCACGTTCAGCTGACCAACAAAAACAGAGAACATTATAGCGGTCGGCGCGCGGCGGCCGTTTTGTCGTATTTTTACTTTTTCTAGCCTCTTCGAGCCGAGTGCAAGTGAGTTTGATCGAGAACCAACGCCGTATGGACGTCAGCGATTCAGAGAGAAATGCCTTTTTTCAACCCTTCCCGCCTATTTGCCTATATGAGAGGGCTAAACATACTTTTGTGGCGGGAATGTGTGGTCAATATTATCGGAATGTTAAAAAAAATTAACTTCAACACAAGTTTTACGGCAGCTGACCACTAAATTATAGGTATTTAATGTGCCATTAAATACCTATAATATATGTGACATGTTGCCATGCTAAACACAGATTGGTTACCTACCTATATAATTAGTGCTAAATTAATTTTCTTTCCATGGTTTCGAATAGAATTTGAATATATTATTACATAAAATATAATAATTTATTCAGTATTTCTCAATTTGAATTCCATCCGTATTGGGTCTAAAAAATCGCTATAGTATATTAAATATTAGTTGCCAGAGTCATCTATTGGAATAAAAAATAACTAGTTGATTAGATAAGCTATTATAATTATGCAAGCTATATCTACTCGACAACAGATGGAGTTGTATTGAAAATATACAACAAAATACAGCGATCATCATCATCAAAACTACCATACAAATAATTATGAACCACCCACCATAAAGATGGCCTAGTTTGAATAAGCCACTATACTAGGTAAGTAGGGACTATTTTTTATAAACCTTAAACCTTCAACCAGTTGCTAGTAATCCTATGAGCGAAGTCCTGTATTGTTTTTGTAACTTCGTAGTATTTATATACTCTGAGGTATTATCATGTATTATGTGGGTGAAATAAATTGCGGGTGTAATGTGTACCATTTAGTGCATAGATCCTACCTAGCCGATCGTACTTAGCTCATGACATAATTATATATGCATAGAATGTAAATGCAAAAACTATTCAACAGACAAAAGCCAACCTATATAGCGAACAAAGCCTATCTTTTTATTTTGATTTTGCCAGTGTTATTAATTATAGCCATAGCCACGTAGTTAATAATTAGGTACTTTGCAATAAATTATAACTGTTGGCAGAAATAAATACTAATTGTAAGTTAAAACTGTGCAAAACAGCGCCATCTAAATTCAAACAGTCTTACTAAAATTAAATTATTTACTATCACTGTACTGAACATCCATTCTACCTATAAAGTTAATGGTACTACTTGCCAACAGATGTCACTAGAATTAAACAAATATTTTTTTAAAAATAAAATGTCATGACCTCCTACAAAATCTCTTCGTTGTAGACCATCGGGCCAGTTAGTCACAGAGGTCCACCCAGGATTCATATCCGTGATGACGGCCCCACCATGAATGGGTCACGGACCTTGATGGATCTTGAACGGACAAATTCGCCATTTTAGATTTTCGGTGAAAAAACATAATCGGGAAGCGGAATATATATCCGAAATGTCAAACTAAATGGAAGTCTTCAAATAGGACCTCACTCGCTAGTGGCGTCAACGGACACCTTTGAGACGGACACCCTTCGGAACCATTGGGAACCATAATCTCATTATATCATATTCGACCAATAATGACGGGCAGGTTGGCGTGGTTGGTCGATAGGTCGTGGGTTCGATTCCCACGCAGGACATGCATTTGTGTGCATGAACATGTTTGTATGTCCTGAGTCTGGGTGTATTTATGTATTTTAAGTATGTATTTACAAACAAAAAGTAGTAGGTATTATAGTACCTAATCAGTTATCTGGTTTCCACAGAACAAGCTCTGCTTAGTTTGGGATCAGAAAACCGTGTGTGAAGATTGTCCTAGAAGTCCCAGGATATTAATATTACAAATAAGAGTGATTAAAATAGGTTGGTGGTACGATAGTGGAGTCTAGGTGGAAATTCGGAGCAAACCGAATAAGATGGTACCTCTACGGAACATAAGCAAATACTGATAATGTGGTGTTGTGCTCCTGAGCAGCATGAGGAGGCGCTGTGCTGGCAGTATATGGGGACCAGCGTTCTTACATACTAAATGGTAAACTATGTGGTAAGGTTGTGAAGGCATAGCCTGTTTTTGTTGCGGTTAGAAAGATCAGGTGAAATAGCTGTCCGCTGGCTGTTAAAGCATTTATTTTCCCATATAAAAAAAATCATCTTCATTCTCTGTCAAAGTGCCGTCCTACGAAACGCGCGCGCTCCCTTCGCGTGTGATGGAGATGTAACAATAACAATGGCTGCTGCCAATGTTCTTATTTTCTCATGAACTAGTAACGTCACGTGCTAAAAACAAAGGTAATAAACACCGGACGTTCACATAAAACACGCAACCGTTTACTAACATTACATGTTACCTAACATTGTGCTCTGGGACATTTTCTTAGACCAGTGGTCAGTTATGATCGAGACGCGATAGAAACAACAGGTAGCAACACTATTTGCCGGAGGAAGAGGTACTTACCTAACATTTAATAAATAACAAATGGTTTTATATAACAGCGTAAAGATTCGTAAATGACACAGTCAAGACACTTTAAGTGATAAATTCAATTGTTTCAGATCCTCTAAACCCTAAGATGGGCCGTCTCCTCAAACTGACGCTGCTGATCATCTGCATGAAGACATCACACGCAATGATCATGAGGAACAACGCCTTAATGTCCAAAATGGTGTCGCACTTCCAGCAAGACAACAACTTATCTCTCGAATCGAATAGTTACACGCCCAAACCGAACGTGATTAATTTAATGCAGAGTGTTCTATGTAGGAACTTCCCCTCGATACCATGCGAGATGATCACACGCGATGAGACACTGAGGAAGCTCATACAGAGGTCCATACAGCAAATAAGCCAGAAGAAACTTACCATGGAAAAGACGACAACGTCCCCCAGTTACCACTTAACTCTATTCCCAATAATAAACAGCGAGGACCTCTCGCACTATCTAGAGGTAAGCGAAAATGGATTCTACGATGCAGGAAAGAAGAGTCTCGGGAAGAAAAAACCTAAGAAGAACATACAATCGATAAAACTTCAGTCGGGAGAGAAGACTGTAATAAAGAAGATTAACAAGAAGGAATCTAAACGAACGACGCTCAACAACGGCAGGAAGCGGATTAGGAAGTTCTATCCGCATAAAATTAAGTACAAGGATAAGAATATGAAGAAAGGGAGACAAGATTTCGGAGATAATACAGAGGAGAAGTTATCAATGTCGGTTGAGATTTTGGATATGATGCCTAAGAAGCATTTGAATTATAAGATGGAACCTGCAGACCCGCCGGTTTGGCGGATAGACTACATGAAGCATGGGGAACCCGACATCAACGTGTTTGGTTATAATTCTGACAGGCTTAAGGGGAAGTTGATGAAAGGTGGCCCCAACGTGGTCGTCGATCAAAATGTCCTGGAGCAGGTTGCGAGGAGGGACGTGCTACATCCAGATTTGTACATCAAGAACAACTATGTTAAGAAGAATAACGAGAACTCTGATAATATGGAATAAATTGGCTGTTTATATTGTTTTTTTTTGTTTTTCTATCCCACTAATTAGGTTACTTAGATAAGGACAGTTTAATGATACATTTTCGGTTGACAAAATCTAATACCTAAGTTACCTAGTAAGTTACTAACAAATGTAGGTAGATGTATGTAGGTTGGTAATATAGACGCAAAAAGTGCTTAGCAACCTACCTACCTATGTTTATCAAACATTTTTTTGATTATGAAATGAACATAATGTTTCAACTCACACATTACAAAGAGTATTCACAACAACAAGCAGAACGCATCTAAAATTACCCTATGACATAGTGATTACACAATTTACCCAAAGAAAATCGCACAATAAATAAATGATAGCGACCACAGATTTAAAGTATGCTAGATACGCCTATGAACCCAAGCGTGAATTACTACCTACCTACGATGAAATTAAACCACCTCATTAACTCCTACTTTAGTCGTTTAATAATGACACAATTTAATAAATATCCTGGGAATGCCGCACACACGGTAATCTGATCATAAACTAAGCAATTAATGATTAACCATTTATAAATAACATTAAGATGGTCTAAGCCAAGTCTAGTAATTAGGTGCACCCTACAAAATAGATAATAGTACTCTCCCGCCTTTTTTTGTTGTATGACGTTAAAAAGTGACAGATATATTTTAAACCTGGGTTTTGCTGGACCATCCAGGTAATAAGAGGGTTTAATTTTTCAAAGACACGACATCCACTGGCAGACGTGTAAAGTTAAAACGCAGCATGTTTGTGAATTGCACTCAATTGCACTGCACTTACCTACTTGCCGGACACAATGCGGTATCTAGCCATAAAACTGTGGTAGCTAGCTTCTATCTCGCTCGACTGCCCATTTATTTATCTCAGTCAGACACGCGCCACCAGTCGTCGAGTGAACATGTCGCGACCGATTCTTTCATCACACGTACTAGACACATCCTCCGGCCAGCCAGCTGCAGGCTTATTCGTAGAACTTTACAAGAAGAAGGACAGTTCCTGGACGCTATGGCACAGCACTATGACAAACGGCGACGGTAGAATACAGTTCCCGTTCTCTAAAGATTCTATGTCGGAGGGAACTTATAAATTGACGTTCAAAATTGGAGATTACTACAAGAGTTTCGATAAGGAGACCTTATACCCTTATGTCGAGGTACGTGATATAATATAAACTGAGTAGGGTACCTAGCTACCTAATAAATAAGACTTACAATTCACTGTAAATTAAATTAATTACATTATTATTAGGAATGTGTAGCTTATCGCGTTGTTTGGCACGCAGCAGTTAGCGATAGCCTAAGGTCGGTAGTGTACTTAGTAGGTAGAAGTACTATTGAATATTCTGTGTGCTGTCACAGAATAAGTATACTTTACAATAAAATAGCAATTTTGCTGGTGTTTTCTTATATAAAAAAAGATCCTAAATAGGTATGTTTTTTTTATACGTCGAAGTTAAATAAGTAAGAATAATATAATTTTAGTCAAGAGTTTGACCCATGACATTCACATTCGATTTGTTAATTATTTCGTTGCTATGTAGATAAATATCTTAGGTATGTAACCTGTTTAAAATAACTTTCAAGTTTTCTAATTATCATAAATGTATTGTTTATATTGAAATAGTTCTGCCTCCTTGCAATAGATGGCACTAGTATGAAGAAAAACTTACACCATGATTATTCTGCATATACCTACCTATAGCAAAACTGTGGCAATACCAAGGGCACAACTACTATAGCTATACCTTAATAAGTAGGTACCTACCTGACATACTAGTGTTCACAAAATATTTATCTGCTTTACAGATAACATTCAACGTGAAAGAAGGACAGCACTACCACATCCCACTTCTTCTCAGTCCCTACGGATACACAACCTATCGAGGATCTTGAAAATATCTCAGCAAAAGTACATCATTTTAGGCTCTAATAAAATAATTAAAATTGTGACCATTATTTTTTGTAGTGTACAAGTTCCCCAAACATTTCAATAGATGGCGCTGTACTGAAATTACTTCCCAACAGAGTACAAGCACAGATTAAAGTTGTAAGTATGTACAAATGTTATTATTACAGCTTCCCAACTATAACTAAACCGGCCAAGTGAGAGACAGACTCGCACACAGAGGATTCCGTACAGCATTAAATAACTCAACCTTGCTATGAAGAAAAAAACGCTAAAATAAGACGTTTCTAGTATGGGCGTCCCTTTAATTTTTATTATTTCTTATTATAGCGGTCATAGACATACATATTATCTGAATATTTCAGCTGTCTACCTATTACCTTTCATGAGATACAGCCCACTGACAGACGGACAGACGGACGGACAACGGAGTCTTAGTAATAGGGTCGAGTTTGGCACCCTTCGGTTACGACCTTAAAATGTATACGAATTCTAAGTATGTAAAAAGTACCATGTTAAAATTTATTTTGAACTCGTATGTAATTTAAATTGTGATCCTTTTTTTCTGGACACCCCAAAACCTTAGTGTAGTGTCCGAGAGATGGCGCTGTACAAAAAAGTTATAGGTTAAGAAAAGAAACAGCAATGGAATTATATACAATTATTTATTTTAATTTTTCAGTGCTCAGTAAAAACTTATGTTCTATCTAATGGAGCAACGATTATACCTATCACGACCTATTTAACATGAACAGTTTAAGTTTGGAAACAATTAAAAAAAAAATATCAAAGCTAAAATAGGTACACAACATACAACATACAACAACACAATAAAATTGTGTAAATTATAATACCTACTCATTTATTGAACTTTAATTTAGGGTGGACTTAATTATAATTCTACTGTTAGAACTAATAATTTCCTTATTCATAACTTTTGAATGGAAATTTTCCTAATAAGGGACATAATAGCTACCTAATTATTTAAGGCCTATTTATTTCGATATTAAGTCAGATTTATATAAATCTCATCAATAATATGAACAAAATTTACTAAACAAAAGTTATTTTAACTACAGTCTAACTAAATAAATGCAAAATATATGATCCTACACCATATTTACAAAATATGTACATAATTAAACATAGAAATGAAATAAACATTATGTACCTATAATAATAATAATCTTTAAGACCTATCTAATTTAGAATCCATTCCTGGCGTTTTTATTACTTTCATAAGAATTATGAAAACATGATATTTAATCATGTTTTGTTAACTTCTCAAACTCATTTTACTTTAGCTGAAATATTACTTTTATAAATAAATAGATTTAATGAATAACAATAGTTGATTTTCTGCCTAATGTTATATAATCTTTAGCAAATAAAATGGTTTTTTTTTAAGAATTAGTAATAATAAGGTGCCTTCAGAGTAAAATCTACCTTAAAACTATGAGTATAAATATTTTTGTTACACATTTTGTTTGGCACGGTGACCGGCTGGCTGGCACTCGTCTGTAACGTAAATGGTCATATTCGTAAGTAAGACGCAAACGCACGCACACCGTTTTTTTTTTTTCGTATTATCACCACAATTACATCACAGTCTATCACGGCTTGGTTCTGTCTTTAATTGTTACTGTCCGTTTGTAAACTGCATCTTCTTGGCTATAATACTTGGAACTCGGATTTTATTAGGATATCAACACTTTTAGCATAGCAAAGGTCCTATTCATCTCAACCGTATAATGTTTAGGGGTACATTTATAACTCAAAACAATATCAACTTTGTGTCTATAGGTTTAAGTACCAAATTTGTTGGTGCACATCGCAGTTTGATTTGTCATGAAATTATAGGCGTTATCATAATGCTGCTAAAAGTATTGACTTCCATAAACATAGAAAATTGCTGAAAGTGACATCACGTAAATACAATCTTGAAACACTTGTTCAACACTCTTTGAGACCATCCAGTATCCTGCAGTCAAATCAAGTGTCCCATACATTTACCTGTTTTATACCTGTGAATAAAACATTATTATGCATACAAAATACATATTCAACTTGAGAAATACTTACCAAGTAGACGATGGGCATTTCTGAGTGTGGTCCATACATAGGGGGAGCTTTCTCGCAGCCACATCTATTGTAGTGAAATAAGAATCAAACCATTAGACAAGGATAGTAATGCCAATGTTTCCACAACCTTTGCAAAATGACCTTCATATCCATGGAGGTAGGTTTAGTTTTGCGTGACAAATCCAATTGCTGAGAGAGGGGACAAAACAATACAAAAGTTAAACTGAAAAAAATACACGTTAAACATATAAAATGATTCATTATGTAACAGTTAGTGAAGATACATGTATTGTTACTAAGAAAGTCCCGATCATGCCATAAGAATAATAAATATCCTGGGATATCCTGGGACATTTCTATAGTGTAATTTCTGTCTGCATTATTCTTTCAATCTAAGTAAATAATAAAACTGTTAACACTGACCAACTAACAGAAAAAACAGCATAAACTGAAGAGATTTGAACGTTTATTATATTATTTAGTATTCCATGAACTAAACTTATACAAATATTTTTTATTCCACGTCAAATGTATAAGCAGAGGCCAGACAGTATCGAGGCCATACTTTCTAACATTTTGTTACTTTGACCATAGACAATGAAACCAGTTTAGCAAGTTGAACTGACCTTGATCCTGGAACCTGCAAGAGAATGCATTAGAAAATAAATAATCAAAGAGTAAACCCACCTAGGTATCTTCCTGGCCAACCACTTCCTTATATCTGGCGATCATCAGCTTTTTTACAGTGTCTCTGTATGTCTCCCCGGGGGTTGGTGTGTAAATGCCACGTTTCTGTCCCAGTCCAGCCAATCCTGGCCTTTGTTCCGCCTCAATAGGGGCTATTCTCCCTTGCTCCTCTTTACCTAAGCCACGGCCTTCAGACCAGCCCATTTTCTGCAGCATTTTCCCACCAATCGTATCGACGACTGACGGTGGAGGGTGCGACATGATTGGCGGAGGCATCGCTTCAGGAGGCTCGTAACGCTTCCTGATTGGCGTTTCATCTTCCCCAAACTTCAACCGGCGTTCTGCAGCCCTATCTCTATACCCATTCGTCTGTGGTAATGATTCGTTCTTTTTCCGAAACTCCACTAAGTTTTGTTTATGTAAGTCTGATAAGGTCTTGTGTTTGTTGAGTACTTCAGCTGAGGGGAAGCGCCGTTTGCAAAGAAGGCAGGTCAGCTTTGCCCAGTCTATTATACCATCGTCGTTATCCATTACCGGTTCTGGAACCTTCTTTATGAGGAAGTCGTCGCCTCCTGCCATAGGTGGTGGTGACAATTCCCTCACATGGGTTAATGAAGGTCCCGCTCCCAGTACTGAAAAGCCAATATCCGCTGATCCCTTGCTCGCTGACGTATCTAAAGGCTGTTCCATCACAATATTGCTCCGAGCATTCTCTTTCTTTTGATTTAAAGTGCGAGCCCATCGCTCCATGTCCTTGGCAATCTTTTTAGCTACTTTCACTTTATCTTCCTTATCTTTCTTTTTCTTTTCTTCTGGTTCTTTCACTATTGTGTTCTCTGTTGTCACTTGGGGTGGGTTCGGGAGCTTAGCTTGATCTGTGTTCTGATGACTTTGAGTAGCAGCGATGTAAGTGCAGTTAGTTGCATCCCAGTACATGTACTGGTTCAATTGACTGTTGAAAAAGTATTGAGTGTTTCCATCATAATATAATCCTGTAGCCGGGTCATAATAGTATCCTGAAGATTCATCATACATGAAAGTTCTTACATCAGGGGCAGAATAGACAGTTTTACCATCGCCAGTGGGGGCTTTTATGGCAGGAGTAGTTTGCACTGTGCTAGTAACAAATACTGGCACTGCAACCGGCGTCCAAGTCATGTTACGAGCATGTGCAGCTGATATTGCAGACTGAGCAACGGCTGCAGCTGCATTCACACGGTCCGCTTCTGACAGGGCCTGTGATGACCCCGTATAATTACCCTGAGCATAGTAAGCTGAATAATCGGCATTAGGTGGCTTCTGCATCTTTTTTGGCTCATTATAGAAGCTCACGAGCACCTCTCGGTTATCTATCTCTAACGGTGGGTGCAAGGACATAAGCTCAGTGTGAGCAGCGGTGGAATCAGCGATGGAATTGAAATTTATATAAGCAAGGCACTTGGATGCTCCCGTTAAGGTTTCTCTACCTATAGTTATCCCTGCTATAGAATCTAGAATTGACTTAGAACATCTTTCTTTTATAGCTTCTAAAATTTTCTCCTCTGTAGTTAGAGCATCTAATCGCCTGAACAGGAGACGTTTAGTTATGCCACTGCTCTCTGATATGTTGGACCGGTCACCGTCACCCCCGTACACTATCCCCTCAGACCTCTTGCCCTGACAGGTGCGTCTGTAGCAGATCTGTCGCCTTTTGAAGTTATACAAGCCGCATTTACAGAACCAATCCCCCGGAGACGCATTGATTGGCTGACAATCCTCATTTTTGTCTCTCGACTCGTACTTGTCGTATTCGACACTGCGCTCGCGACTTCCAGATCTGCTGCTGGATCGCGAGATGTGTTTTTTTTCCTCGATGCTGATGTTCGGCGGGGACGGAGGCACAGGTACCTCCCGATCTTCGTCGTACCGTTTGGGCGACCGACGGCGCTCGCGGTCGCGATCTCGGTCGCGCTCGTACCTCTCGCGGCGCGGTGTAGACGCGGAAGGGTACCGATCGGAGTCGCGTTCGTATCGGTCGCGGCGGTCGCGCTCGCGCTCCCGGTCTCGTTCCCGCTCGTGTCGCTCGCGGTCGCGGTGGTGTCGCTCGCGGGGATGCGGCGAGCGGCGGTCGGGGCTGGCGCTCCGCCGCGGCTCCCACACGGGCGACCGACGCCTGTTCGACTCGCTCCACCCGCCGTTCGCTTCCCATCGAGAGTTTCGCTCGTCCCGGCCTCGCCACGACATCGCTGCCTGCGAACATCACATTTAATGAGATGGCCGTACTCACAGACCGTGCGTAGCCGTCGCCCCGTAGCTCGATGGTGGCCTCAAAAAAACCTCGTTCAACGACCTTCATCCCGCCGGTTTGTTTACCTGCTGTAGCCTTCCCTGCACTAATAATTATCTTTAAGAAACGATTCCGCACACTACACGAGTATTATTATCCACAAAGGAACAATATTGTTGATATTTTATCCACGTTCATTCAATTGCATGACAAAAACCAGGTGCCATTTTTTTCAATACTTTTTTTTTTCATCTACATTTTTCATAGACAAGACAATCATATTTTTTTTTAATTTCTTCATGACCATGGATACAAAGTCCTTCAGTCGCATACATTTTATTTATCACTCTCATAATATAGTCCGCATTATCAGTTACCGTTCAGTCAAGTTTTAGTAAAATGGTGGTCATTGTACTAAAACTCTTAACTGACTTTTTGAGACAACTTGTAAAGTCACGATCCATATAATTCATTTCATTTCACTTCACTGGTGCACATGATTGATCTTTATTGGATAAAACACCACCGATAATATGCAATAAAACTCAAAATACACGAATTAATTAAAATAAAAATGAAAACGCAACGTCACTCTGCAAGTTCCCGCCAAAAAGTCCTCATAGACAATAGTATGTTGATAGTTGACACTTTTTATGCCGGGTGACGAGAGTGACATTTTCTTGGTCTGAGATGTAGGCCTCATGGAAATTATTGCTACTTTAAAGGAATTCTCATTTGATGATATTATTATTTTTTATAGCATGATTTCACTAGCGATATATATAGATTTGCAAAGATTTGTAACCTACGTCATCGATGCTGATCGACGGCATTTTTCATTGGAAAACAAAATCATGTGCGAGTATCGCACGCAAGTGTCAAATTATCACTGATGCAAATTATATATACTTTCGTAGCAAAAAATTATTTTTCTATCCTGCTACATAACATGCTAAAGAAGTTAACACTTTATGTCACTTGATTTAAGGTTTATTTTTGAATACTCAAAGCTAATCAATGATAAAGGTTAATTTTTGAATACTCAAAGCTAATCAATGATAAAGTTTTATTTTTTTTTAATTTGTTCATGACCATGGATACAAAGTCCTTCAGTCGCATACATTTTATTTATATTCTTCTTCTTCTTATTTTTAATTTTGGCAACCAAGCCCAAATTAGGGCTCATTTCTGCCAGTGTCGAGTTATATTATAGTATCCAGTCACAAAATCACTTCACATTATAGTCCTCAGTCAGTTACCGTCCATAAAAGTCATGTTTTACTACAATGGTGGCTATTGTACTAAAACTCTTCACGGACATTTTGAGACAACTTGAAAAGTAACGATACACATAATTCATTTCATTTCACTTCACTGGTGCACAAGGATAATCTTTATTGGGTAAAATACCAACAATAATACACAATAAAACTCAAAATACACAAATTTATGAAAATAAAAATGAAAATGCTACGTCACTCTGCAAGTTCCCGCCAAAAAGTCATTTATATTCTTAAATATTCATTATAACATGTAACAGGTTAGGTATGTCATGGAAGGTAGCAGATGTGACATTTAAAAACAGAATCATATTCTTTATCACCTGCTACTTGTGATTTATGCCATGCCTAGTAGTAATGTTTTTTTTTTTTTTAAATGAGGCACTTTCCAGAGGTGCGCAGGCAAATTGCCTGCGCAATCAATAACGCACCGCGATCTGGCAGAGGCAATAGATGGCGGTGCTCCAATACTATAACCCGTAGAGTGAACATTAACCTCATGATCAAATAAACGACATTACCCATAACCACCCATAACTATTTATAGCGCGATAGCATAGCGAAAACCTTTGCTTAATTCCTACTATACCTTATCGAAGACACTGAGTGATGAATTCTATGGATCTGATTCTGGAGCTAGCATGGAGCCAGCCTCGAAGCGCGAGCCAAAACAAACAAAAGTCAAAATGATGTAGACAGACTCCACCCATTTCATAGTGCTGTGCACAAATCCGATATTCAAACAATAGGTAATTAATCGCATTAAAGAGCTATAAGTGTTTTTATTTTTTAAATAAACCGCCCTATTTTATTATTTAATTTTATTTCTTTTTTATTATTTGTTATTATAGCGGCAATAGAAATACATATTGTGAGAAAATTTCAGCTTTCTACCTATATTACGGTTCATGAGATACAGCCCAAAGACAGACACGACGGACGGACGGACAGCGGAGGCTTATGAATAGGGATTCCACCATGATCCTGTGCAAAATAACGTCGATGTCGACTGTTTTGTTTAATATGAACAATTTTTTTGGAGGAATGTTCAATTATGGCTCACATCATATTTATATAAATAACATTCATAGCACAATATGCCAAAGGAACTAGGTAAGTAGGTACCTACCTACTACGGTCGCGAATCACTGAAATATTTAGCCATATGGTTCATATTCGGGGTGGATACGACAATACGAAATTAAATGAAACCACGTAAAGTAGGTACCTACTCATGGTATACGATTAACTTTTTTAACATTTAATGTAGTATCCCAGAGTATATAAATACTACGTACAAGTAGTATTGTCGTATCCACCCCGTAGATATTACCTAGTAAGTACTGACCTTTGGCCTACGGTACTGACGTAGTTTGGCGCTGAATGTTGAAACGAGTAGGTATGGATATTGTCTGGGTATGCATATGCAGTATGGGTAAGTAGATGTAATATTGTAAAATTGATTGATTGTATAATAAAACCATTAGAAAACAGAATAATATTTTATTGTTGATCACAATTTTAATGAATTTCTTTAGTTGTGATTTAGGCACCTACATCTAATAAAATAAGAATTCGCTAAAATGTTAATAAATAGACGTGTTATAACTATAATTAGCTCGAAATAAGCAAATAATACCTGTACTGAAGCTTGTTGCTATGACCAACAGATGGAGTCACGTACACACACACTCATACAAAAAGTCATTTATTTTTTCCATCATCTATCACGCTCTATCAGCTTTAGCACAATAAGAAAGAAAGAGGGCGATATATTTGAAAATAATACAGGTAATAATTTACCAATATATAAAATGTACTTTGTGGTAATAATAGTGTTGCGAAAACGTCGATAGTAATTACATCGATACGGTGTCAAGGTTTTTTTTACAAAAAGGTTTTATGTGCTGTATCAAAATATTGTATGCCACACGAATTCTAAATATTAAAATGTTTTTAATATTTGTACACATACTTTTACATTGAGCTTTGAAATGTCCCTAATTATAATCTATCTCAGATGTTGACAAAAAAATAAACAAATACAGATTCCTCTGAACCCCAAACTACCTAGCATAAGTTTTGACTTACAATCGAGTATAATCGAGTGTCGAGTTTTCTAATTAGCTGTCTAAATATCTGTTTGCTGTTCTTAAATCTAAATGCAGTGCTTGCTGTAGGTAATAAGGTCGTTATCTACTGATTAATAGCATAAACAATAATGAATATCCTTAAACAAGTTGTGTGTAACAAAAAATCTGGATGTAGCGTCGGCGTAGTCACGAAAGTGAAGCACAATATTCCCTACGTATGTGTAAAAACAGGGCTCTACCGCGTAACTTTGGTGGTAATCGTAACGAAAACCATTAATTAATTTAACCAATCAGGGCACACAAATGGTCATCGTTGCGTCATTGGATGAACTAATTAATGGTTTTCGTTACAATTACCACCAAAGTTACGCGGTAGAGCCCCAGTACTGGCACAAGAGACACTGAACATTATACATACTATGGTGTACATGTGTGAGTGACGCTTGTATTTACAAGACGGGTCGGCATACTTGGGTGGCTTCAAATTCGCATAAGGCGACTCTCCGCCATGATTTCTACGTCTAAGTATTAATATATTAAGAAATACTGTATCGTGGTATTTATGATTAAATATGTCTAAAATTGGTGGCATCCTATTACTTAGTTCAATTCCAATATTGCTTTCTATATTGTATTGGGTTTTTTCATAAGCCACGGAATGTTTTCTTTGACTAGCGTTAGCTATTACACCTACATGATTTAAAATAATGTTTATCTATAATATAATCAGTGATAATATAATATGTAATAACTATTCCTCACGCTATATATTATCTAACGATTGAAGATCGAATGATTTGATGTTATTTTAATTTACTGCATATACTTACTGTCATTGTAATCCGAAATAGTAGACGATAATAATCGCCAAGCTGAACTTGTTCGATTAATTTGATTTGAGTAGCGTAAAACATCGCTTTTATTTTATAAAACAGTTACTTAACTAGTACGCACCAAATATGCGCGTGGTCAAAATCGGATTAATAATGGTCGTATATAAGGTAATTTTTTGCACTCTTCGTACTTTTCTTAGCAAGCAGTGCAGTCAGTAGCTTTGTTGCGCACTGTACGTAATTCAAAATGGTTTATTTTCTTGTAAATAA
Source organism: Achlya flavicornis (assembly GCA_947623365.1). Classification (NCBI taxonomy): domain Eukaryota; kingdom Metazoa; phylum Arthropoda; class Insecta; order Lepidoptera; family Drepanidae; genus Achlya; species Achlya flavicornis. Next base: position 308,716 of record OX392491.1, on the reverse strand, counting down.
AGTCTTAGATCAAAGAAAATTAAGATCAACAGAAAGTATTTCGGTTTGATGACATTTCAGATTACTATAACATTTACGGTGCAACTTTGATTTTTCGTCAACGGTTAAAAAAATAATTTATTAAATGGCTTCACTATTTGCTGCGTGACGTTTCAGTTACAAAATAAACATCCATCCCACTCTTCGAGTCTCTTGCATCGCACTCTACCGGAAGCGCGTCGGCGTAATCGCATCACTTAAAATTCCAAAGAATAAATAAATTCCCAGAAGCGTCAGGTCTAATCCCTTCTGCCCGTGAGCAAGTGTTCCCTCAGCGTGTTTATCTCTCGCTCAATGTTTTCCCTCGCTGTCGTCTCAAAGCATTCGAACTCGTATGTGTGGAAGAGTTTTGGAATTTGGGAGAGTTGATTCAGTACCTGTAACACAAGAAACATAAAGATTAGTAATCAGATAGAGTAGTTTGTAAAATTTTTGAAAAACCTCCTTCAGGTTAGATGAGTGTATTACGATACGATCAATAATGATAGCCTGTTTTCTTAGGAGAGCATACAATAGTATGGTTACGAGACAGTGGGATAAGTACTGAAATTTCGAAAATAATACCTAATAATAGTAATTCTATGGATTTTGAGCCCGTTGCAGATTATGGCATGCCAGCTGACTTTATCACCGAGAATATAGACTGGTGATGATGTCTGATTTTTAACAGACAAGTGGCCAGTCAGACACAGTAACTATCCTGCACTGTATCCGCTAGTTACAAGGCCCGTAAAATTCAAATCACTTTGTTAATCTCAACGGAACTGGGATGATCATGAGCTTACCACCTTCGGCTGCATAATCACTTGGTGTTTGTTATGGTGTACCTTGATCCTTAATTCCACGTAGTTTTTAGCACTGAGTGTGGAGTACTCGGCTCGAACAAGCTTCGCGTGAGCCTCGTACTCCTCGCGAGACGCGCCCATTACCGCCAGCTCACAGTCACCGAATAACTGGAGATCTCTGCAAAAATACATGTAAAGCCTGCTGAAAAGGAGAACTGACTGATATCAACTCAAGCCACAGGCTCTAAGAACCAAGCTATTTAAGGTTAAGGTATTGTTACCTTATGGTAGTGTACCTGAGTGGCGCAGGGCCGGGTGGCGTGAGCGGTGTTGGTACCATGATGGGTGGACTCGGTGGGCTCGGAGGGCTGACCGGGCTCGGCGGGCTCGGAGGACTCGGCGGGCTGGAAGGGCTGGGGAGGCCGAGGCCGGGCGTGGTGGAGTCGACTGTGGAATCGGGCGAGGCTCTACCCTCAGCTCCGGTGCTTGTCGGTCGCGCTGCTCTAGCCTGCGCACTAGCTGCAGCGATGGCTGCAACACTCGCCGCAGCACTCGCCGCTGCGGCGCTGGCTGCGGCACTTGCCGCTGCAGCGCTTGCCGCCGCGCTCGCCGCCGCGCTAGCTGCTGCAGCTACAGCGCTGGCCACCGCTTGCGCCCCCGCGCCATGCCCCGCGGTGACAGCGCCACAAGCGCACGAGCCGCACCACTGTGCTTCGTCGTCCGTTAGCAGTGCCAGCACGTACGATGTCAGGTCTTGCTATCAATATAATACCACATTGAGCTAGGCTGACTATGATCCAACGGGGCTACCGCATCAAGAAATAACAAATATCCTGGGACATTCCTCACACACGGTCATCTGATCCCAAACGAAGCAGAGCTTGTACTTTGGAAACCAGATAACTAATATAATACATATACTACTTTTTGTTTGTAAATACATACTTAATATATATAATTACACCCAGATTCAGGACATACAGACATGTTCATGCACACAAATGCATATCCTGTGTGGGAATCGAACCCATGACCTGCGGCGCGTAAGGCCAACTGCGCCAACTGGCCCGTCAGAAGAAACTGGCAATGAACTAAACTGAATCTGACTAGCATTTTCTTGAATTCTATTATATTTATTGGTCATGAAAATATTAAACAGTTCAATTAGGCCCTTGTCCGATTCGTGCGTTAATTAGCACTTTCTTATGCGGTAACCTAGCTAATGTCTGGGGTTATTTAGAATGAGAAGTTTTCTTGTAGGTATTTAATTTTCTTTTCTTTAAGTCTCAATAGATGGCGTTAATATGACTGAAACGAACTATCTTGCTGTCAGTTCAATAAAAAAAAAAACTATGTTACTTCATGGGTGCGTTCAGTTACTACACATGTTATTGATCTGTTACTGAACGCTACGATGATCGTCGGGCGATCACACGGCGTAGTTACTGAACGCAGCCCATAACTATTTGGCTTTATACTGGTAACAGACGTTCCAATGTCGGACTCCTATTTTTATTATTACGCAGGAGACACGGCCAAGGTACGTCCTGCCGTAGGAAAGTGTGTAGTGCGGCAGGACCCTCATAATTATTACTAATACCGGTTGGAAGCTTTCGACGTCCTGCCCAAAGACTACAGTATATACTTAGAGAGTCCTGCCGCGCTACACACGGCCCTGACCATCAGACGTCCGACAGTCGGATCGTCTGTAACTAGTATTATGTCACTATCATGTGTGTTTTGTTCAAAACTTTTGTGAAATTTAGCTTAGATTTGAATGATTTGAAAACTATTGAAAATGCGTGTTTGTGCAGTTGTGAATTGTACCAATAAGGGACGTCTTACATTTCCAACTGATGAACCACTAAGGTCACAGTGGATAAGAGCAACAAGGGTGGATGTCCAACGAATATCAAAACAATGATAGAATCAAATAATCCTTAAGCGTGACTTCCACAACAAAACAAACAACGGAAACAAACATCCACTCATACCAGTGTTGCCGCCTCTTATTACTAATTTCGGACGAAAAAAAACAGGCTGTTACCAAAAAGCAACGAAAATTAAGTTTTGCTCCTCTGAAATTTGGTTTCATTTAATCATGTTCATGGTTGCCATTAATATCAATTAACACGTAATAAAAGAAACATGTATTAATTTTTTTTTTCAATTTTCGATTTTGATTTAAAAAGGATGGACACCTTCCGTTGTTGGCCTATGTGGCAACACTAAAGTTATGTGACAGCATATTTTGATTTGACAATTCATTTTGGTGCTGACAGCGCCACCTAGTTATTTTGCAGCAACTCTTTAAATACCTACAAGAAAACTTCTCATTGCGCTCTCAATTAGAGAGACCGAAACGACTATTTAGTCTATGAAATCGAATGGCTTCCATTTTACCATTTAGAAAGCGGTAGTTAATTGGTACATGATCGCGGTTTATGAACACTGCAAGTAACACAGCATATCAAATTAATGGATAAAAATTGCGCCGATCAGAAACTTTAACTGAGTTGGGAAGAATCAGGGGGATAGCCATTAGCATTCTGAAAGTTTGCTGTTCCTATCGGAAGAACTGAATTATTCAGCGGTAGTAACCTTCTACGAAGAATAAAAGTATTCTTCGTAGGTATCCTTGGACTACGGGTCAAAGGCCATGGTTTCGAATCTTTAAGTGAATTTATACATCCTGGCCTGGCTTTTAATTATAATTATGTCTAAATCCGTGCTTCGGAAGGCACGTAAAGCCGTTGGTCCCGGTTATCACTTAATTGTGATAGTCGTTAAGCTAGTTGGATGCCTCCTAGGCGGCTTGAAAAATTCCAACAGTAGGTTGACCACTAGCCTACCTCCACCGATCCGCAGTGGGCACGCGTGGTGGAGTATCTGCCCATTCCCTTTCACCCTGATTTGTGAAAGGAGGCCTGTGCTCAGCAGCGGGACATTATAGGCTGATGATGATGATGATGATGATGTCTAAATGTCGCAGAACTGATGCTATGTATGTATATTTTCTGTGTGGAAGACAATCTGACCTCGATAGACTATGAATGTTGTCAAATAATCTTCAAGAAAAGATATTTTTTTAAAGTTTAATCTCTACAAATAAATGAACTGAATAGAAAACTGGGACACCTGATCAAATCTCATCAAAAGTATCTTATAAAAACCAAAACAACAGTATCAAACTAACTGTATTACATACATTAGACATACGATACTCACAGACTGTGGATGCTGGTGCAGCAGCTCGGCTAACAACCGCACCGCTAGCTCCGTCGGCGTGTGCCTCAGGACTATGGCCAGCTTGAACGCGGCTGGTTGCATCACGTCGTCTACGCCTTTCGCTAGGAGGTTCTGCCACACGCCGGCCTGTACACGGCAATGTATCAGCAAAGATGGGGAATGCCGACGGATAGGAATGCAGTGGTTTAAGGCTGTCTGTGTGTGGGAGAAATCATGCGGTATGGATGTTATGGATTTATTTCAAGTTGTAATCTGCCAAGTTTTTTGCAGAACTGATTTTAATGGCGAACAACATTGGTTGCAAAAAAATATGGCTTATTGATTTCACGATAATTACCATTATGAATCAGAAGCAGTCGTTACCTGATAAGCAACGCAGTTCCTCAGCGAGTGCCATAGGGTGTCTGAAGGCGAGGCCTCGACGATCTGCTTCCAGGCCTCGTCGGAGCCGGGAGCGACCAGTGTGACGCACGCCTGCCGCCACATGCGCGCCGCCGAGCAGCCTTGCCGCTCGCCAGCCGGCACTGACATCACCATACAGTTACTCAAAAGAGCACTCTTACAACCCGAATAGCAATGTAGCTGTCACCAAGCTTAGTATCTTACTATAACCATCTATAACTACACTATCATAAGATACTTTATTTGATGGCTAATAGAAAATGATAAATTATTACGTTCTTCATGTTTTGTAACGATGGCGATTGTCGTTTGATATTCACGTGTTCCATAAATATATTAGAATTGTAGAAACTTCGCACTCCAACAATTTTGAGTGATCGCGTTCTGATACAGATCAGATTCAAGGCGATGTTGGCTCAGGGGTAGCGAAGTGCGGTCGGCCGCTAAGGCGAAGGTCGATCGATTCCTACAAGCTTGAACGGTGATAAGTTACGTTGTAAAATAGCATTAAGTTGAAAATCTAATCTAGTTCCGGCAGCTGCAATAGAAAGCCAGTTCCTTTCTAGTAAGCTTTGCGTGCTTACCATTAGGCTTCAACGTCACTTACCATGGTGTCATTGTGGTCTAAACTCAAGCCTATATTTCTATCCATAATAAAATTAAACTTTTGAATAGTTCGAGAACGTACGGATTAAAAAATAAGTTACAATAATGATTTATGCCAATAGATGAATTTGTTTTTAAAAGATAAAAGAAAAATTCTCTCTTTGCTTTACATAGATACAGTAGAACTTCTGTCGAATACTGTTCGAGTTAAAATAAATACGAAAATTGTGAAACTGTTAATTGGATTATCGATTGTTAGGTTTAACCTAGCCCTGACCTGACCACATGGGTCAACGTTTAATTAATATACATACCTACCAGTTTTCAATCAAATTTTTCATATCACTCTACATACATAACTTTGTATAAGTTCCTACGTCGTATACATACGTAAAATAAAAAAATAACAATAGTGAGAGCTATGAAGTTGAACGCGAGAACAATATTCACTTTCTACCTACACTCATGCTATGATCCCGTCACTCATGCCAATTCGATACGACATTGTAAATATTACCTCCCACATCCGGTTCCTTCCACCAGTTAATCGCCAGTTTGAACGGAATGAGGCCGCGAGGCCGTCGCCGCAGCTGTGAAATAAATATCATGAATTATTTATTATTACGTGACAAAATAATAATGTTTGTTTTCGATTTTCAAGGCTGATCGGTAAGTATTGTCACATCTACACTAGAATGTTACTGATCTTGAAAAATTATGTATTTTTTTAAATTTTATGTTTGCATAAAGGCACTTTTGCGTATAGTGTAATTAAATAAATTTGTTAATGTTCGCTATTTAAACACACACAGAAATAAATAACAGGTTAGATAAATACTGTATCTAAAAACAAGGAAAATAAAATATTATTAGCGTACACGAAAAAAAATAACACACATGAATTTGAGATAAAAATTGAAAACAGGTATACATGTACCTAAGTAGGTACGTGTTATATAAAACACCATAGAACCTTCTTAACTCAAATAAAAAAATGTTAAATAATGAAAACGATTGTTAAAAAAAACATAGAGCAAGTACTCACATGAAAAGAAAAACCGGTTATTCCTGGCCACTTATTGTTAATTTATAAAAGTGTTCTATTTTTGAACGTGACAGGCGCGTAGGGCGCGCTCGCTCGAGTGTCATGGCGGCGCAGCGGTGGTTGCGCGGAGCCGAGGGGAGGGCGCAGTGTTGTGTAGCACTGCACGGGACATCGACAATCGATGGTGTGCGGAGAGCTGCTGTGGTTTGTTAGCGCGTGCGTGTAGTAATGCGAGATTGTTTTCACTCGCGTGCTACATAGTTATGATTATGCTCGTTATAATAACGCGATTTACCGGTTTCAATCGGTTTGTTGCACGTTTGTTGCAGCATTTTGCTTTTTGTTAAGAATCTTTACAAATAACTTTATATGATTTCCTTTAAAAATTGTGTTATTGGCTAGTAGTACTAAGCTAATAACATATTTTTAAAAGATAATCATTCTATGCCACATGTATGTAAAAATAGGCATCACTTACCATCAGGCGGGCCGTATGCTTGTTTGCCACCTAAGTGGTATAAAAAAAAAAAAAAAACTTTTTGGCTACCTGAGTCATACATAACATACAAACTTCAAAAACTCATTTTTATTACTATTACCTACTACCGTATTTCGTTTTTCTGTAAAGACGTATACCTATAGACGGAAATAAAATATAAATGTAATGATTACTATCAAAATAATGGGCCGATTCTGTAGCGACATAGAGTTACAGGAATATGGAAAGGATTTGCTGATTTACAAGTAGTTACAGTAGTACTGTCGTACCTAAGTAAGTATATTTATTGCACCTAGTTTTTGAGAACAAAACCCTTCTTCCGGGTCAGTCGTGTAAAAATCATATTAACTTTGCATATTTCTAAGTCTACATTAAATTTAATGTCTAAAATTGTATAGTGTGTATTTTGTTGAAATGCACTTGAGAGCCAGTTCCTTCTGGGCTTTGTGTGCTTACCACCTTCGGCCACATAATTACATACCATGGTAAGATTGCGGTCAAACACAGGCTTATAAACAATATAAAAAAAAAACATTTTCCCATTAGCACCAACAATTAAAACTAGGCCTGGCATAAATCACAAGTAGGAGGTGATAAAGAATATGATTCTGTTTTCATATGTCACATCTGCTACCGTCCATGACATAGCCTGTTACATGTTATAAAGAATATTTAAGAATATAAAGAAAATGTATGCGACTGAAGGACTTTGTATCCATGGTCATGAACAAATTAAAAAAAAAAAAACTTTATCATTGATTAGCTTTTAAGAGTATTCAAAAATAAACCTTAAATCAAGTGACATAAAGTGTTAACTTCTTTAGCATGTTATGTAGCAGGATAGAAAAATAATTTTTTGCTACGAAAGTATATACCTATAATTTGCATCAGTGATAATTTGACACTTGCGTGCGATACTCGCACATGATTTTGTGAAAAATACCGTCGATCAGCATCGATGACGTGGGTTACAAATCATTTCAAATCATATATCGCTAAAGAAATCATGCTATAAAAAATAATAATATCATCAAATGAGAATTCCTTTAAAGTAGCAATAATTTCCATGCCTAATTAAAACGTAGAAAAAAAAAAAAACACAAGTTTAAGTTCCCGTTATAAAAAAATCATAATATCGATATTAATATATTTAAGAATTAATACACAACACTATTCTGTAAGGGTCGGGAATATGAAGAACAACGCATGCGCGAGGGCTTTTATAAAAAGGCTCTTGAATTTACATTATTGCAAGCTAAAATAAACCTTATGGGACATGCAATAGAACACAGGTGCTATATTTGTATACAAGAGCTATGTATGTCGACAATCAATACGAAGTTTTAAGGCAAGGTGATAAGGTCTATATTGATGTCAATCGATAAAATGTGTGAGTCATCGTAAGTCATACGCATGGTTAGATTCGCGATCATCTTCGATCATGACGAAGGCGATCCTGAACTTGAAATTACCGACGGAAATAACTCCCATTCTTACCTATTATTATTAAAAATATTTATGTGAATGTTTGTATGTGTGTGTTACCTAATTGAATATTCTGTGGTGTTACCCAATGTTACTTAACTAAGATGTATTTGGCCACAGATGACAGAGAATTGTGGTGATTTGGCTAAGCACTTGGCAGCATATGTAGATACCTAGATAACATGACATAACATAATAGAAAACAGGCATACTTAGCTAGCTTGATATTTATTTATTATCTCTGGTAAACATAGTTAAAAAACGTCGCCTTCCTTAAAAATAAACATCTGTGTACGAAACGAAATGTAGAACATATGTAGAATAAAGCTGTCTGTTCATAGATAACGTAGGTAAATAATAGCCATAGAGTTACTCTATGTAAATATAATGTTTGGTTTTTTTTTTGATACCTAAGACGTTGCTTTTAAAATTTAACAGGCGTAATAAAACCTTTTTGTCGAAGTGGCATTCTGAATTTGATTGGTTTCTAATTAGTTTTCTGCTACAAACATTTGGAACAGGGAACCGTTTACATTGGAAATGGTTGGAATTTTTATTAAAAACTCTTTTAAAATATGATGCTTTATTTTTTAGGTACTAAAACATAAAAAATTACTTAAGGTTTAATACTGAATAGGATACAGGTCGTCCCACAGTTTGAATCGGTGTTCGAAGAGGTTCTGGTGCACCGTCAGTTGTTTGTCGACGAGGAGGTAGTTGCGCTGTTCCGCCTTCATCGCCGGCCACTGCAGCGAGCCCAGCTCTGGAGTGTCGCCGCGAGGGTTTGGGTCACTAAATTAGGAAGTTAATAGTTAGTGCTGTCTCTGACTAGACTCTATCCATCTCTTTCCGCGTTGTTGAAAATGTGGTACTTACTTACTACGTTTTTTTATTAATTAAATGGGCTTGCGTTTGGCCACTGACCCGCCCATAAAGGGCGATGACGAAGCCTAAGATGAAACACGCTTACCCAGAAGAAACCTATTCACTCTGGCCTTGAAAGTTCCTAGATTGTAGGCGTCAGGAAACACAGACGCCGGAAGCAGGTTCCACTCCCTTGCTGTCCGCATTATAAATGAGGATGCAAAACGCTGTGTCCGTATTTTAGGTATGTCAACAACGTACGGGTGACGATATAGGAAAAGGCGTCATGCCATTTTGCTATGAGATTATAGTAGGCGCTATAAAATATACATTTTGTTACAAAAGTCATAATTTGTAAACTTTTTTTTTAAAGCAGAATATAAAATATATTAGATTAAAATAATTCTTCCGTCTTCTTACGTCAAGGAATTTTCGAATGAGGATTACAGTCAGGAGTCCCGTTGGAGGTACACTAGATGAGATCCCTATAATGATCCTTACCCGTATCTGGCGAAGTTGTACCACAAGGCCGTCATCCTGTCGACGAGCTGCGAGTCGCAGGTGTCGGCCACCGCGATGTCCGGGAAGCGGAGCGGCATCGACAACAAGTAGACCAGGTCGTCGTGGTGAGCTACACCTGTTACATAAAACAATCTTTGTTCCAAATCTAGACCAAAACTGGTGCTGTCAATCAATCTTTCTTCCTTTGCTTTGGATTTGTATGTGACCACAATATCAACATAGTTAGTGGTGATGTGGCCTAAGGTGGTAAGTTGAGGATGGGAGCAAGTTAGCCGGGCGGAATCAACGTGCTATGCCTACCTCACGTTGTTTTCCATCACCCAAAGCTAATATAGAGTTCGTACCCTCGACCTTGACCGCGTTTGACGTCACTGCAGCTGAGCCATCATCCCATATTTGTTTGACAAACATCTCATCTTGGTAAGTGATGATGTAGCCGAAGGTGGTAAGCACACAAAGCCTTCTTACTATAAAATGCAGTAAGATTTGAATCTCGAGGATGGCAGCCAACCATGCTCGTACCTACATCAACACAAAATGTCATATCACCGTGCTTAGCTTTAATTTATAGAAAGTATGTTCTTCGAGTCATAGTAAGTGATTTAGGTACCTTTAGGCCTCATAGTGATGGGGTCTTCGTAAAAGCTGTGGTTGCCGATGTAGTTGAACACGTAGTAGTACACGGGCTGCGAGGAGTGTCTGCACATCAGGTTAGCAAGCCTATGGAAAAAATAATGCTTAGGTAGCAAATAAGCCTGATGGTGGACCTAGACCTGCGATGAGCTCTTGCGACCTTACTTACGCGCAGGAACGCAACTTTATTTGGCTGCGGTATTCTGTAAGCTGGAGGTTTTTCCCCAGTCGAGTTGCTTTTTGTATGAACACTATGCTCTCTCTTAAACCTACTACTTGTTATTGTGGCTTGGACGAATCTCTTCCTTTAGATCTACACCTAGTACTCACCTATGAACAGGAAAAGCAGTGATAGAATCTCCATAGAGCTTCCCCAGTCCATCAGCAGTGACGTCATCATTAGCCAATGGTTTGTCTCCAAGGTATGCGAGTCTGAGGCGCCGCGTCGCTTCAGTGGAGTTGTCCCTCGGAAGAATGAACGAGATTGGCGCTATGTGCTCCCAATCAGAGTCCATTGTATTGCGGAGTGTATCGTTATTTAGGACATCTGGAAAATGGTAGCAAAATAAGCAAGCTCTTATCTTTTGTATTAAGGCTCTTCTATCCGCCGTACCGGCTACTCCTTTCAATCCTCACTATTTTTTGGTTCACTCTTTTCTTATTCAGGTAATTTCACACAATCCATCTCTTTTTAACTCTCGTCTTCCTTTTCCCGTATATCCATCCACTTTCATATTCATAACTGTATTAGTCACATGGATTACCTCCACCACGACAAAAAACTGTGCAAAAGATTCCCTCTCAACTCATTCACTGGGACTACTTTCAAACGTAGTTCGTTCCTAAATTCAATGTAAAAATATATATTATGGTACATCAAGAGTTAATAGTTACAGTAAGCTTTCCAGAAGAATTCATCCCTCGTCTGGCTGATTATGTAAGGAACTGGATGCATTTTCCCTTGTCGGATGGCATCCATGGGCTCTATGGGAAGGAACCGCTCCTGTCCGAAGTCTGGTTCCACCACCGGCCTCCAGAGGCTAAGGGGGTCGAAGCCGAACTCCTGTTCAATATGAGCGGTTTGACAATGGTTAATATTATATTCAGTTAGAAAATGACGTATAGGAAAGAGAGGTAGAGCATAGCGTAATTTCGCTCAAAAGGCAGCTCGACTGGGCTAGTACCTCCCCTCCACCTTACAGAATACCGCAGCCAAATAACTTTATGTTGTGTTCCTGTGCGTGAGTAAGGTCACCAGAGCTCATTGGGGAAGGATCGGTAAGGGGCGACTGATGCCCCGTGTGTTGCCAGCGTCTATGTGGCCACGCATGGGCTACGCTTACCATCAGGCGGGCCGTACGTTTGTTTACAGATATCGTAGTAAAGTAATCCTAATATTATAGATGCGAAAGTGAGTTTGTTTGTTACGCCTTCACACCTCAACTACTCAACGGATCATCATGAAATTTGGCATGCAGATAGCCTATGGTATGGAGAAGGACATAGGCTACTTTTTATCCCGGGAACGCGTGAAACCGCGGGGGCCGGCCAGTAAATATAAATGTGTACTTTGATAGAGCAATGAACTTCATTCCACACACGAGTCTTTGAAAATCTATTCACCATGATAACTCAGCGGTAGGGACAATTGTCCTGGCAAGTCATGGACTCGAATCCTACAATGAAATTGAGCTTTTGATGAAGGAAACCATAGCACGGGGGTAGGGGTACTTTGTAGTATCCACCTGTCTTGTTGTCAAGGCTGGTAAATCTATCACCAAGCTATTCCGGCGGACACTGATAGTCCATCTACGCTTATTCAAACACAGACCTGCTTTTACGACCCAGTTATTTATAGTCGGGAACTAGCAGCTTCCTCCTAGTTGACCCAAATCTTTTACTTATCAAAGATCTTGAAATAGTCTCACAAAGAATCCCAGCAACGATCCAGCTACTTCCTCCCAAGTTTTGGTCTTCAAGCAATCGAGTAACATCTCCTTAGTAGTGTTCGTGGGACATTGGACGATGTTCGCTTGTTTGATCGCCAGGTCCATCCTGTGAGATGGAATGGGGACCTTCGATGTGGGGGACCCACTCATTGATATGGCTCGGTGGAATAAGCCTATAGGTAATGATAGTTCAGTTAGTACCAGGAACACATGAAGCATTTAAAAGTATTCTATGAGTCACTACAGTTGTCCAATTTACGTTATTGCAGCCAATATATCACTTTATACCTTTAGACATCGGTGAGATCATGTGCAGCATGATGCTGACGGATCCAGCGCTGCAGCCGCTGATGGTGACGAGGTTCGGATCCCCGCCGAAGGCTTCAATGTTGCGCTGAACCCACTTGAGCGCAACCACTTGATCTTTGTACCCGTTGTTGCCGGGCGCTACCTCGTCACCCATGCTTAGAAAACCTGAAAGGAAAGAGTCAATTTTGCTCTACAAACACCTTGCTCATCAGGTACATCTTAACGGGTTGCTCAGTTTGATTTTGTTAGTTGCATATTCTATATACTTAATCTATCTTTTTCCCTTTAAATCAGTCAGTAAGACGATTTGAAAGAATTTGTAAATTGAATGATCAGCCTCGTAGTGCAACGCTGTCTAGCAGCAGTGCAGGCTCTTCTCAGCAAATGCTGCCTTCCGAACCGGTATTAGAGTCAGACTTTTCATATGTGCCTGTGACGGTCTATTTCAATAAATGAATTTATTTTTTAATTTTGAGTGACAAAAACCTCTTTGACTAATAGCGCCACCAAGAAGAAGGCAAGGAGTCTTACCAAAAGCACCAAGTCTATAGTTGACAGTGACAAGCACGAGGTTCCTGTCGAGCAGGTAGCGGGGACCAGCGACAATGCTGCGTCCAGACCCCGAGTAGAAACCTCCTGGGTGGATGTAGAATACCACTGGTAGTAATTTGGAGCTGAAATAGACAAACATTGTTATCTACCTGCCCAGCTTCAATTATTTGGGGTCGAGGTTATTTGTAGGCTAATATTTCATTCATTCTTTCGTACTTCCTACTTCCTACGCAGCGCCCGTCGTAGCAGAGTCTTAGGCATCCAGCAAGAATATCGCGTAAGGCTTATATTAATGAACTTCATTGAACGGGGCGTTCTACTGGCACGCATATAGCCATGCTATGAAGAAGGACATAGGCTACTTTTTAACCCGGGAACGCAGGTGAAACCGCGTGGAACAGCTATTAGTGAAATAAATTAACCAAGACAATACACCTACCTTCTATTAAAAGGTGTGTACACATTAACAGTGAGGCAGTCCTCTGTGATGTAGGTGCCTGGTGCCGCCGGCTGAGGACAGATAGGTCCTTCCTCGCTGGCGTTCACCACACCACTGTAGCGGAGGATGGGCTGTGGTGGCTGAAAGAGGTATGTGAAGATTTTTCAGGCACGGATAGGCGCAGCCCAGCTGGAGAAGTATCTCCATCGTACAGAAGATTACAACCTATTGCATATAATTTTAATGTGATGCTGTGTCCCTGTGGTGAGTAAGGCCGCCAGAGCTACGTGGGGAGGCGCTGTACTGCCTGTGTGCGGGAACCTCCACAATAGTATTTTCCCGTCTGCTGCCGCACAGTGACTCCTATCAACCCATCTTCTAACCGCTTCTGAGAGTCAGATTTGAGAAAATAGGGATCTCCAGGGATCGATAATTGCTAGATTTTTGAACAAGCCTTTCTTGTCTAAACTCTAGTTACGAGAGTCTCGTAGACATTCAAATTCAAATTCAAATTCAAAATCATTTATTCAAATAGACCTTCGCAGGCACTTATGAAAAGTCTGACTCTAATACTCTAATACCGGTTCGGAAGGTTGCATTTGCTGAGAAGAGCCGGCAATAAACTCAGCAATTACTCTTTTCAAAACAGGCTTAGATTCATTACATAATATTTACATTCTAATCGCACTGAAAACAATTGCGTGCCCCGGATTTAATCTGATTTTGGATTATTTACTCGGAAACTTCTATCCCTCTTTAATCTTGAGACAGCGTTTAAGCGGATAGCGAATAAGTAGTAACCAATATAAGAGGCAGGGCATAACGGGTAATACATAAAAATGTGTGTCGTATTTTTTATAACGTCTTACCTTAAAGCGCAGTTCCCCCACAGGCGGTTCCGCGTACTTGATCCCGCGGTACGCGTGGAACCGTCTCCCGCGACGCGTCTCCATCCACGAGCCAAGGAACACGCCGGACGGACTACGGGTCACTGGTCCATCCTCCGTAGACTCTGGAAGGAAGAAATCACGCACTATTCGCAATAAGTGTACCAGAGTGTACGCTTTGGCGGCAAGAGCTACCGAAGATGGTCTTTGTTTCCTGTGATCGGAAGGTTGGTAATCGCCACATAAATAAATAGTCAGAAGCCAAATTGTGGTAGGTTGCTAGGTAGTTACATCTAAAACTACGGTACAATACCTACACAACGAACATAAATACGGAACAAAATCAACAGGAAACTTTAATATCAAGGAAAAGTCATAAGAATAAGGTTTAAATATGTATTTTAGAAATACAGTTGTTAAAATCAAATCAAATCCTCATTAATTCAGTTCAGGATGTGATAAGGCTCGTATGAACGTTACAGATGATTCTACCACCGCTCCGGTTCGGTATACACCTAAAAGAGGAGAAGATTCAAAAGTAAGTCAAATTATCTGTTGCTGAAGCTTGCCTATTGGCTCTCACTTTGAACTCAAAACTGATCGAGGCATCCGGAGAACGACGGCGGGGAGCTTTTTCCGCCTTCGCATCAGCTTGGCTATCCAAAGAGGAAACGCTGCCAGCCTGCTGGGAACCTTGCTGTTAACCGGTAGCAGCGACAGAGTCGAGGAATTTTTCTATTATAAATTGCATTTTGTACATATTTGTTATTATAAAGTGTATAGTTACTGAGAAGACAGTTTCTAATTCACAATATCACTGACCTGTCCCACAATGAGCGGCGCGTGCGCACGCGCAGGCGCACGCTACAAAACACAGCACTCTCAATAACATGTTCACTTTACAGCAGTCCTTGTACTAAAGAGAATCGTGAATGTACAACTTTTTATAAACTCATACTGTTTGAGATTGTCATTTTCATTGGTTTTTAGGGTTCTGCACTCAAATAAATATTTATCTGCTCTTATATTTTCTTCTGCAAACTTCGACAAACTTTTAGCCGAAGCTATAATAAAATAAAAAAGTTCAAAAAATAACGATGTAGCCGTACGACAAATTCTGCCAAATCGATAACCTGGTAAATTCCTCACCCACGGTCATACTGACAACTAATCTCTATTTGTCAGACTTATTTTTGCACAAAAATGATCCAAAGTGGTAATAAAACCCATGACAGTGGCATGGCAAGGGTATCTAACCAGCATGCCAACCGGGCGGCGTTTCATTTCATATTTTATTAGTAGGATATGATGGTAGACTTCGGAACCCCATATTATGCATGGTCCCCACTTGGCCCTGGTTTTATCTTGTTTTTAATTACTTACCAAAGACATTTCCTTCACCTATAATTGAACGTGTTTAATTTTAACTTTAATTGAATTGTTGAATATTTAATTATCTTTATTCTCTGTCTTGTCTAATTCTTTGCTAGGGTTCTAAGCCTAAACAAGTACTGCCGTTAACTACATAGTTGAAGTCAGTTGAGGTCAATACTACAAAAATTTAGTTGGTTTTATTATTATAGTCGGTATTTCAAAGTCAAAGCCATTTATTAAATTTAGGCCCCAGAAGGGCACTTGTGAAGGTCACATTTACTGAACCACCGGTTCGGAACTCAGCCTTCAACTGAGAAGAATCCGGCAAGAATCTCAGCAAGGTTAATTTTTTTTAATATTTTTGGACAATCTGACTATGTTTGGCTTTTTCAACTCCTCTCCATCCAAAGGTTGCCTGGAGAGATCACTTTTAGTGATAAGGCCGCCCTTTTAACACTTTACCTGTTATTTGAAGTTTTGTTCGTAATTGTTTTTTTGTCTATCTATTGTAGGGTTCCTCTGCGATTCTGACTCGCACTTAGCCGGTTTTCTTTATAATGTCAGTGTGCAAAAATATAGATTTATATTCAGATACATAAAATCGTGTGGCAAATTCTAAGCTTGAATATGCACAAATTTCTGTCAGCCAGTGTTCAGAGGTACACATATTGTATTTCAATTGATTTATGTACCTAGTATGATCCTATTTTCATACAAGTAGAAAGACGCAGAGACATTATGACAATATAAGGAAAATTGATCGATGCTTCAGTGGGAAATCCAGAGGTGCGTCATAGTAGGGTAAGACTAAGACATACATTGTTGAATAAGATGCTCTACATATTGTTCAGAATAATAATAATAAAAATCATTTATTGTCCTACATATAGACAAAGGAACAAATTTTATAATTATAACAAGTACGTAGGTATAAGTAAGTAGGGTCTAGTTACAGTTTGAATTAAACATTTTACATGAGAAAACAAAAGAAAACTAACTAAAAAAAATAAAATTAATGTGCGTGTGTGTGGTGTGGGGGTGTGCCTAGAATAGTAAAAACAAGTTTTTTATGTTTATTCGTTTTGATGATTGTGTATTTTATTTTGTAAAATAAAAAGTATGTACCTATGTATACCTACAAAACCAAAATGTTTTGGAAAAAATAGCCAATATATAGTCAGATTGTAAAAAAAAAAAAAAAAAAAAATATTTAAAAAATGTAACCTTGCTGAGTTTCTTGCCTGTTCTTCTCAGTTGAAGGCCGACTTACGAACTGGCGGTAACTTCAGTAGCTTTGACCTTCATAGGTGCCCTTCTTGGGCCTAAATTGAATAAATGGCTTTGACTTTGACTTTGACTCTTCGACATTCAACGTTTTCATTTTACTTATGCCATGATTTGGCTAAAAGTCTAAAGCGCGAGAATTTCTGGCAAGACGACGAAGTGAAAAAGACTCGAAACTCACAATGCTCTTGAATTTTGTGAAGAAATTGATAGTACAGTGGCCTACCCTAGTACCCTAGTACTTGCCTACTCATCTGGGTGGCGACCATTGTCTATTATAGCAGTAGGTACTGTTGGTACCCATGGTGTTATATAAGTAAAACAATTGTTCATTTATCCACACATTTATTTTATATCATCATATGTATTATAATTAACTTAACGATATACAATGAAGCATTAACTAATACTGTATAGGATAGAGCTCCTCCCACACTTTGTACCGGTCTCCGCCGTAGTGTTGTTTGATGGAGAGCGTGTCGCTGACCTGAAGGTACTCGCTCTTGGCCGGCGTGAAGGCTGGCCAGCATAGCGAGCCCAGCTCTGGAGTGTCACCGCGGGGGTTTGGGTCACTGCGGGGACACAACAAAGTAATAATTGCTTTGGCTTATGCTCTTGATTACAAGGGAAGTTGAGGCAACTCATTCGTTCCAAGGTGAGACACAATTAATCAAAACATAACTGTAGATGGAGATTTACATACCAATTTTCTAAGACTTCAGGAAGTACCCTAAGAATGTTGACGATAATCAGTGAGTCAGTGACGAAATGGAGGGATTTTTGATATCACTAAAATCTAAAGTATAAGAGCTATGCAATTGAAACTTAATCGGTCTTATTACAAAACGTGGACTAAATTTCGTACCTGGATTAAACATGGTAATAAACCATGTACTAAAATATTTCGTATTACAAAACGTAGACTATCTCAAATTCGTGGATTAATTATGGTACTAAAGATAAACCAACAGCACCCCTTATTTGTTTAATAAGTCCACTATTTACATCATTTCTCGAGAATTTTGTTTATCTGGTATAATCCAAACCTAAGCTATGAGGGTTCAAAAAAACGACGAAGCGCTTTGAGAAAAGGCTCGTCTGGCGGGGTCACTAACCGTGCCTCCAGATCTCTTGTAGTAAATTTTGAACCCACGATTGTTCATTGATACACAATTGTAATAGCAGAGTTGGGCCTCAGGTGAAGCATGTACTTCTTTGTCAGCCTTCTGACAAAATTAAACCTCAAATTTATAAAACTTGAAAGATGACTTCAGGATGGATGTTGATCCTTACGATTAGATCTTAATGATTTGTACTGACCCGTATCTGGCGAAGTTGTACCACATGGCGGTCATCTGGTCGACGACGCGCGAGTCAGGGTTGGTGGTGGAAGGAGGGATGATCGGGAACCGGTAGCTCAGCGACAACAGGTAGATCTGGTCGTCGTGATGGACCGCGCCAGTAGCTGGAAAATAAAAGTTGTTTAAGGTCTCAGTAGTTTTGTAGACAATGCAGACCTAACAGTTCATCATCTACATGAGAGGTATGAAGCAAGTCTTTTTGTTATCTGAAACCATCTCAAGTAATAAGGATAAGGATTTCTTGGGGGTGATTTACGTGTAGAAGATTGCGATTAACCACAATGCAGCGAGGTAAGAGATGCTGTGGCTGAGGGATGTAAGAATTTAAATCCTATGACATTACAGAATTATGTGTTAAAGACTCGATTAACAGTGGTTGCACTTTGAAGCCTTGTATGCTTACGAACTTACACAAATAATAAAAGGCTATGCTTACGTAATGGTTTCCCAGTCTTCGGGTCCTCGTAGTGGCTATGGTTTCCAACATACTGGAACTCAGTGTAGTACACCTTGTGTGGCGAGTGGCGGGACATCAGGTTAACTAGGCTGTTGAAACAAATTACTGGTCTAGTTTTCGAAACTTCGTAATTTTATGAAACTACCTCTTATCGAAATTTGCAATTTGTAGGTAACATTTACTTTTGCATACAGTAGGAATTTCACTTAATTTATCAGTGAATAAACTAGTTTTCAAATGTGACTCAAATAATGTTAAGAAATACGTTTTTTTTTATCAAGTTGTTCTTCTGTTCAATTATAGGATTAGCCAGCAGTGCCAGCAAATACACATTAAGATATCTTTTCAAACTTACCGATGAACACTAAATCCAATGATAGAATCCCTATAAATTCCACCAAGTCCTTCATTGCTGGCGTCATCATTACGTACGTCCTTGCCATGAAGGTATACCTGCTTCAGTCTGCTAGCAGCCGTGGAGAGGTTCTCTTCAGGGAGCTGGAAGGTGACGCCTGCAGCTCGCTCCCACTCCTTGTTAATCTTATTCAAAAGTGTCTCATTGCCTGTGATAGCTGGTTCAGGGAAAACATGGGTTTTGAAAATCGTAGATAATGCGTTATAGTCGTTAAGCTAGTTAGAGGCCTTCTAAGCAGCTTGAAAACTCCAGCAGTAGGTTGACCACTAGCCTACCTCCACCGATCCGCAGTGGGCACAGGGCACGCGTGGTGGAGTATCTGCCCATTCCCGCCCACCCTCATTTGTGAAAGGAGGCCTGTGCTCAGCAGTGGGACATTATAGGCTGATGATGATGATGAATGTTTGTTTCTTAGTTTGGTTGTAGCATGTAATCTCCGGAACTACTGATCCGAAACTGAAAATTCCCGAATGCTACTTTTCACTCCGGGAACGCGGGTGAAACCTCAAATTTTTTCAACCCATCAATCGTCTGTATGCTTTCTTTCTGAGTGCTGTCTGTGAATAAATCAATTTCAAACTGGCTTTATACTTACTGTACGTAGCATAAAAGAACTCATTTGTAGTCTGACTGATGATGTAAGGAACTGGATGCATCTTCCCCTGTTTGATGGCGTCCAATGGTTCGATGGCGAGGAACCGCTCCTGCCCAAAGTCTGGTTCCACGACCGGCCACCAGAACTCAACGGGCTCCAAGTTTCCGTAGAACTCCTGAGAATTAAATTGCGACTTATTAGACGGCATAGTTTGGCAGCACCGCAGCGTTCCTACTAGCTTACTGGTATCTGAATAACTTTTATAAGCCTACAGATCAATGGTCAGGTCAGTTTCATAACTATCACTGACCCACGGTTCGTAAAACTATTTTGATTATGAACCTCAGCACTTTGCATCTTAGATAATAAGGGAAGCAGTTTTCAACTTAGGCAACGTAGTTTTGACCTTCATAAGTGCCATCCTAGGGCCTGAATCAAAACCCTAGACAAAAGCCTATGCCCCAAAAGCTAAATAGTTCAGTACTAACATTGAATTTAGTAAGCGTATTCCTAAGTTCCGTCCATGACTTTGTCTTCAGGCAATCATAGATAGCTCTAGTACTGTTGGTGGGACAGTTGACGACCTCTGCCTGCTTCACAGCCGCTAAGAGCTGCTTGGTAGGAGTAGGAGCCTTGTTCACTGGAGAACCGCTTAGCGATATCGCTCGGTGGAAAAGACCTGCAAAGAGATATGGGTGAAATACTGCATCGTCTAGCTAGAACCTCTCTAAGGGAGTAGGTATTATAAATATATGGATAGCGGAGATATCCAACTTTCTTCTGAACCTGTCACAATAGGCCTATTTTGACATGAGGGTAGCTCTTTTTGGCACATGGATGTGAATAGATTATGACGGGTTTAAGAGGAGAGACGTAAAGTAACTAAGGCTACTTTTTATCCCTGGAATGTGGGACGGATTCTAGTATTTCTTATATGTATCACTTCTACAGGTACCTTTAGACATAGGTGAAATCATGTGCAACATGACGCTGATGGACCCAGCGCTGCAGCCAGTGATGGTGACGAGGTTCGGGTCTCCGCCGAACGCTGCGATGTTGCGCTGCACCCACTTAAGCGCTGCCACTTGGTCTTTCATACCATAGTTGCCCGGAGCAAACTCGTCACCAGTTGCTAAGAAACCTGAGGAAATTATCATTGTTAAACAAGTTCTTTATAACCTGCAAGGAATTGCATTGAGATCAAAGACTAATCGCTCTTCTCAGCAAATGCAACCAAGACTATTCTTAAAAGCCTGGTCTATTTGAATAAATAATTACGAATGATGCTGCGACCTACCCAGAGTAGCAAGTCGGTAGTTGATAGTGACTAGGACAACATCTCTGTCAAGCAGGTTGTGTGGCCCGGCGACGTCGCTGCGGCCGGTAAACGCGTAGAAGGCACCAGGGTGGATGAAGAATATCACCGGCAAGGGTTTCTTACTGATGGGGAAAATACTTAATGCATTATGATGATATTTAAGATGCTACAGAATGTCAATCAAAAATCATATTTTGAGTACAACTTGACGTTTTAATTCTCGTTCTATAAATAGAGGCCTTAAGTAAGCTCATCTGCTATTATTATTTGCCCCCTTTTTCAAGTTCCAAGTTTCCAGTTTCTTCTTCTATGGCGACTGTAGCCGTCACGTTAGTTAAAGATACGAAAAGGGGCTCTTGTTAAAACAATTTTCAATGTTGATGTTGTTAAAAACAAACAGGACAACACTGAACAACACACGTAAGACAAAAAATAATATATCTATACTAATAATAATAATATAATAATAATAATAATGATAGTTTGATTGTTTGTTTGTTTGCATTGAATAGGCTCCGAAACTACTGAACCGATTTGAAAAATTCTTTCACTGTTGGGAAGCTACACTATCCCCGGGTAACATAGGCCACTTTTTATCACGGAAACGCGGGTGAAACCGCGCGAGACAGCTAGTAACAATATAAAATATAATATAATGAGCTAAAATGATAAGTTATTACTGTTTATAAATTGGGATTAAATAAATATAAAGGGAGAATCAACATATGATATTAAACATTTAATTTAATAGAACGGGGAATTTCTGTTAGGAATAATAACGTAAAGTGATGGCTGTAACCTCGGGCACTCAAAAAATAAATGATTGGTTTCAAAATAAATGAATGGATGAATTATTTCCCTCATCTAGATCGCATTCACAGAGAGAATGATCTTTTACTCTGATTTTGTGTAAATGAACAGGAGTAGATGCATGACCTAAACGTAAACGACAGATTGTAGAAGTGATTGGCTTATTCTGATCGCGGAATTTAGAGAACCAAGTTTTTTTCGGAATAAAGGGCTGTATATCTCCATAATGTGTTTTAATATTTCATCAGGACTGCCATAACTTGTTCCAAAATTAATCGACTTTACAGTTTGAGCTGTGACGATAATAATCTGTCAATCAGTCAGTGACACCTTTTATATAGATAGATAGATAGATAGATACCTCTTTATTGTACACCAAACAAAAGCAACATAGATAAAAAAAGTACTTAAAATTAATTACTGTACAATGGGCGGTCTTATCGCTAAGAAGCGATCTCTTCCAGACAACCTTTGGATGGAGAGGAATCAATATACTAAAAAAGACGGTGGTGTCATTTTATGTAAAAGAAATAAAAAAGTAAAAAAGTAAAAGTATATATTTAGATTGGAAGGATTGGAAAGACCATCGAGTGATACCAACCACTTGTTATCAGGAGTGTACACATTGATAGTGAGGCAGTCTTCGTCAACGAAGTAGTCTTCGGACGCTGGAAGAGGACATGCCGGGCCATCCTTGGTGGCGTCCACCTCGCTCTTATAGGTCAGGATCGGTTTTGGAGGCTGAAATTATCATTAGTTAGATTTATGTTGACTAGACGTGCTTCTTCATAGCTAAATTGTTGCGCGTTTTTCCAGCTATTTTTTTATTAGGGGTGGCATTTACAAAAATCATTGCATTGCATATGGACCTGTGCGTTAAATTTCAAGTTTTGTAACCCCAGCTTTGGGCTGTGCGTTATTTTATTTTTTTATAAATATCCCGGGACAGTCTTCACACACGGTCATCTGATCCCAAACTAAGCAGAGCTTGTACTATGGAAACCAGATAACTGATATAATACATATACTACTTTTTGTTTGTAAATACATAACTTAATATACGTAATTACACCCAGACTCAGGACATACAGACATGTTCAAGCACACAAATGCATGTCCTGTGCGGGAATCGAACCCACGACCTGCGGCGCAATAGGTGGAATCTTTACCAGACTCTTAACCAACTGCGCCAACTGGCCCGTCAATATTAGATCAGGACAAGTCTTTTAAATTCATGCAATCGAATCACAAATTCATTTTAATTGCATTATAGAAATTAAAAAAACCGGCCAAGTGCGGGGTCAGACTCGCGCACCGAGGGTTCCGTACAGACCTGTAGGTATATAAGTAAATGGTAGTATATAACTGAGTATTTGATATGAATTTCAATAATGACGTATTAAAAAAAAACTACTTACTAGATCTCGTTCAAACCAATTTTCGGTGTAAGTTTGCATCGTAATGTACATCATATATTTTTTTTAGTTTTATCATTCTCTTATTTTAGAAGTTACAGGGGCGGGGGGGGGGGACACACATTTTACCACTTTGGAAGTGTCTCTCGCGCAAACTATTCAGTTTAGAAAAAAATGATACTAGAAACCTCAATATCATTTTTGAAGACCTATCTATAGACACCCCACACTAATGGGTTTAAAAAAAAAATGAGTTTCAGTTCTAAGTAAGGAGAACCCCCAAATTTTTTTTTTTTTTTCTATTTTTGTGTAAAAATCTTAATGCGGTTCACAGAATACATCTACTTACCAAGTTTCAACATTATAGTTCTTACAGTTTCGGAAAAAGTGGCTGTGACATACGGACAGACAGACAGACAGACAGACAAACAGACATGACGAATCTTTATAGATTTTATATTTTTGAATCTTTATAGATAGAAAAAACGGAACCCTTATGGGTTCCGTTTTTTGCCATTTGGCTACGGAACCCTAAAAACGAATACGTAGTCCTTGAAGTAGTTTGAGCGAGGATTTTCCTTAAGTGTACGATTATTATGCCCGAACGAGACTTGCGTGCACAATAGTGGTACGTTCAACAGGTTGCGATTATTCCATATCCGTTGAGGTAAAATTACAAATAATTGTTTGTTTACTTTCTTTGTAATGTAAAACTTTTGTGAAAATAAAAATATTATAGTTCTTGAGAAAATAGAAAATGAGTTCGATTCTGCTCGCTTAAGGTCCACGTGGACTTCTATAACAATTAAAAATAATTGATTATTAAACCGACGTAAAAAACAAGCGGTTCTCAATTCGTAATTTATCAACCGATTTGTTTTTTTTTTGTTTGGAACGGTATACTTCCCGTTTGATCCCATTGTCATCAGGTCAAGGTGTGATTACTTTGATGAAGTCGGTTAAAGTTTTTTGTAAAACAGTTTTTTTTAGCCACGATTCAAAGGATAAAGAATAAACTTAACTGGAATTTCGTAGTCATCCTTACAAAATTATGTATACCGTTAGAAGAGAACTTTCAGGCTAAACTGTATACCCTAATATGATAGAGGACGGTACAGTATGAGGCACGAGTGGTGAGCATAGGTAGGCAGTAGTGTGGGCAAGCTCGCGCATGTATACTTTTGGCCAACCAAATCACAGTAGCCAAATGACGAAAGGGGGGAGCCTTCTTCATTCTGCCAAACACACCGAAAAATTAACTACTGCGCAGGTGGAAATCTGTGCTCACCACTCATGCCCCTTACTATATGTCGTAGTGAAATAGAAATTGACAGGATGTCACCTTAAAGCGCAGTTCTCCCACAGGCGGCTCCGCGTACTTGATCCCGCGGTACGCGTGGAACCGTCTCCCGCGACGCGTCTCCATCCACGAGCCAAGGAACACGCCGGACGGACTGCGGGTCACTGGGTTGGTTGATGGTTGAGATGTCGTTGGTGCTAATAAAATTATAGATCTTTATGAGTATTATTCAGTTATTTGAAGCAACTAATCCATCTTGATTGACTCGTCACGATCTTTGCAACATGGAATTTGTTAGAGTCTCGACTCGACATGTCCATCTTCAGAGTTATTGTTGATTCGTTGTTATTAGTTGACTGGAGATGGAGATAAGCTAGAATAATTGAAGTTGATCCTTTAATTAGAGTTTCTAACCATTAAGTTTTTGTGTATCATTGCGCGGTATAGGAATTTGTGCTGAGACCATTTCGCATGCATCACTTGATTATTATTTCGTTATGTTATCACAAAATAACGTTGTTATTGTTATTGTTATTAAATATTATTTAATCTGACCTGCACCTGTCGCGGAGCTGTGACCCTCATGTTTGTGATATGCGCAAGCGCACGCCGCGAGGGCGCAAAACAACACAACGCGCAACATTCTCGACACACCACACTTGTATTACTGGCTATATGTCTG
The DNA here is from genome assembly GCA_947623365.1 of Achlya flavicornis. Lineage (NCBI taxonomy): Eukaryota > Metazoa > Arthropoda > Insecta > Lepidoptera > Drepanidae > Achlya > Achlya flavicornis. The sequence goes on along the minus strand of OX392491.1, from coordinate 283,440 downwards.
CACTACTGTCTTATTTATGTACCTCGGTTATGTGACACATATCTATGTGGGACATTCCATAATTTTAAATTTTACTATAATTGTAGTACTACTTTCAGATTGTTCTAAGAATTTGTAAACTGGAAGTTATTGACGTGGAAAATCTGCTTAGAGTAGTAAGAATAATGACGGTGGATTTAATAAAATCAATCAATACTAATATAATAAAGCAGAAGAGAATTTTTTGTTTCATTGTTTTGGGCGGAAATCTAGCAAACCTATAACTTTCTTAAAGAAAAACAAATGACGTAATTTACTCTGTAAGGTGCACCTGATAGGGTAATCGTGTACATTTTCCAAATTACATGTCATGTATATAATTGAATTAATTACTTAAAGGAGCAATTAGTAGAAGTAAAATGAATAATTTATGATAATTTATTCTTATTCTTGACTACTACCAGACAGTGGTGAAACTAAATGGGGGGTAATTTTTGCTTAAACACGTTCGGGGCTCCTGTAGCTGCATCATTCATACTTTATATTGGTTTTTTTTTTTTTTTTTTTTTTAATTAAATGGGCTTGCGTTTGGCCACTGACCCGCCCATAAGGGGCGATGACGAAGCCTAAGATGAAACACGCTTACCCAGAAGAAACCTATTCACTCTGGCCTTGAAACTTCCTAGATTGTAGGCGTCAGGAAACACAGACGCCGGAAGCAAGTTCCACTCCCTTGCTGTCCGCATTATAAATGAGGATGCAAAACGCTGTGTTCGTATTTTCGGTACGTCAACAACGTACGGGTGGAAATTTTCCCGGCGTCTTGACTACTACCTGACTGTGGTGAAACTAAATGGGGGGTAATTTTTGTAATGTTTTGCTTAAACACGTTCGGGGCTCCTGTAGCTGCATCATTGATACTTTATATTGGATCTTGATTTTTCCAGGATATAAAGTTTCTGTGTTTTATTCGAGGTTTTTAAGAGAGGTAGAGCATAGCGTTTATTCGCTCAAAGAGCAGCTCAACTGGGGAAGTACCTCCACCTTACAGAATACCGCAGCCAAATAAGTTTATGTTGTGTAAAGTTGTGTTCCTGCGCGTGAGTAAGGTCGCCAGAGCTCATAGGGGAGGGGGAAAAGGTCGGTAACGCGTGAGCGATGCTTCGTGTATTGCAAGCGTCCATATGGCTACGGTAACCGCTTACCATCAGGCGGGCCGTATGCTTGTTTACCGACTAAGTAGTATAAAAAACAAAAAAAGATTATCTAATGTGATGTGCTAAGTTTCACGTGAATATGTCATTATAGCGAAATTGCTTAGCTTACTCAATTACAGCAATTACAATTAATTTAAACGTTGACGTTTCACATTTATAAAATTAGTATGGCTGTATCTGTTGACTAAATGAAACAATTCAAATGATCGTAATGCTTTAATCAGATTGTTAATATTCAATAGGATACAATTCCTCCCACACTTTGAACCTGTCTTCGAAGAGGTTCTTGTGCACGGTCAGCTCGTCAGCTACTCGCAGGTAGTTGTTCTCAGTGGGTGTGAATGGTGGCCATGAGAGCGAGCCCAGCTCTGGAGTGTCACCACACGGGTTTGGGTCACTGCAATTAACAATTTTGAAAACATCGTCATTAGGCCAGGGTTTGCCTTCTGCTAAATAAAGGTTTCTTCCAAAGATTTCCATAAAGAATAGCCCTGTAGCACTGGGCCATTTGTATCCAGCAACGAATCCTAGTGATTCTGACTAGATCGTTGGTCCACCTGGAGGTCATTTGACGACATATTAGTCAGGCTACTCATACTCAGGCTAGTCACATTACTTGGGACGGTTCATGGAAATGATAAATAGTAGAGGAGAGACCTTCCATTATAATTTAAAATGCAAGAAATCATACAACCGTTTGTTGTACCATAAAAACGTACTAGAATTTTGCCAAATCTTCACATATAATTCAGATTTACTAACCCGTATCTGGCGAAGTTGTACCACATGGCGGTCATCTGGTCGACGACGCGTGAGTCAGGGTTGGTGGTGGAGTGCGCGATGGTCGGGAACTGGTAGCTCAGCGAGAACAAGTATATCAGGTCGTCATGATGAGCAGTACCTTTAACAAATAAAATCAGCTAGATTTAAAGTAAAATTAATCTAACATTGGATTTATATGGGATGCAAGGAAGTTAAAGAAGAAACTGGCTGTTTGACAGACAAAAACGCAGGGTCTAGAAATTTGAAATTTTATGCTTTATTTCTTACCGACTGGTTTCTTGGTAGTTGGGTCCTCGTAGTGGCTGTGGTTGCCCATGTAGCTGAACTCGGTGTAGTACACCGGATGCCGCGAGTGGCGTGACATCAGCTTTGCTAACCTATGAGGACAAGTAAATGTTGTTTGCTGTCATCTTGTTAACTCGTGGTATACTGATTTCTGAATATTATTCTATGAACGACAACGTTTATTTTTCTTAGCTGTTGTACCATAATCAGTCTTTTTTTATACTGCTAAGGTAGAAAACAAGCATAGTACCCGATTGATGGATAGCAGTACCCGTAGCTTATAGACGCTTGCAACGACAGTGATATCACTCGCGCATTGTTGGTCTCTTCACACACAGAAGGGCTTTTTTATCTGTCTGGCACTCAAAACATTCAGTTTAAGTAGAATAAGTGTACATTATATTTATATCCTTACCTGTTAGCACCAAACCCAATAAAAGTGTCGCTATAGATATCCCCCAGCCCTCGGGCAGTGGCTTCATCATTCCGCAACACCTTGCCATCGAGGTATTCTTGCTTCAGCCGACGTACGGCGCTCACTGCGTTCTCTTTTGGCAAATTGAAAGATATAGGAGCAACGCGGTCCCATTCCTCATTGAAGGTTTTGAGGGTAGTCTCATTTCTGAGGACTCCTAGATAAGAAAAATATGACTTAGTATTATTAGATTCATTGATAGAATTTGAAGTTCCAAAATTGTAAACCTATTAATCAATAGAAAAGCCAAGACTTGGGTAAAACTGGAAAATATGAGCTCATGAAACTTTACTAACTTAATCCAAGCCAAAAGAATTCATCCTTAGTTTGTGAGATGATGTAAGGAACAGAGTGCATCTTTCCTTGGCGAATGGCGTCAAGAGGTTGCATGGTGAGGAACCGCTCTTGGCCGAAGTCCGGCTCCACGACAGGTTGCCACTGGAGTAGCGAATCGTAACCACGATCCTAAAAGAAAGCCATCCTTATACCATCCGGATCCATGCCAAGCATATCACTTCCTAGCTATCCCCCATAAAAAGTAACCTATAACACTCACGGTTAATGTAGAGCTTCCAATTAGCGTAATTTTTTTTTTGACTTAGATCAGTAGTTCCGGAGATTACCTTCTATATCCAAACTAAGAAACTTTACCTCTTTTTTAGAACAAGGATACTATTGACTTACAAAGAACTTCGGTAAAGAGTCACCAATTTCTTCCCAAGGCTTAGCCATCAAGCAATCATAAATAGCCCTGGTACTGTTGGTAGGACAGTTTAGTATTTTTGCCTGCTTGATCGCTTGGTCTCGTTGTTCAGTTGGAAGAGGTCCTTTAGTGATCGGAGATGCGCTGAGTGATATAGCACGGTGGAAGAGACCTGGGAAGAAAAGAGGCAAGCTAGAACTATTTTAGGAGCTAGATTAGAATAGAATTCATCTTGATCCTATTTTGGAAGACAGTTTATCTTCAGTGGAGCAATATAGACTTAAAATTATGAATCTTACCTTTAGACATTGGTGATACCATATGCAGCATGACGCTAGTAGATCCAGAGCTGCAGCCGGTGATGGTGACGAGGTTTGGGTCTCCACCAAAAGCTGCAATGTTGCGCTGTACCCATTTGAGTGCGGCTACCTGGTCTTTCATGCCGTTGTTGCCGGGAGCAAGCTCGTCTCCCGTTGCCATGAAACCTGAGGATAAAAATAATTTCTGATTTTGCCAAAGGTCTGCTACTTAGCCAGAAGTAGCAAGATTCCCAAGTTTGAAAGTTAGCTTTAAAAATAATCATTCTGATAGTGAGCAAAAAGGATCTTATGCTATCTGGTAAAATTATAAAGATATTACCTAGAGTAGCAAGTCTATAGTTGATGGTGACCAAGACCATATCTCTGTCGAGCAGGTAGGGGGGTCCCGCGAGGTCACTGCGACCTGACATCGAGTAGAACCCGCCGGCATGGATGAAAAATATCACCGGCAGGTGTTTTGAACTGTGGAGAGAATATTAAAGTTACACGAAAGATAGGTCTGTTGATGTGTCTGTGATAAAAAGGAGATGGTGATATTATGTGGGTATGTGATACCTGTTATTATCAGGCGTGTACACATTGAGCCTGAGGCAGTCTTCATCGGTGAAGTAGCCTTCAGGTGCGGGCTGCGGACTCGCCGGTCCATCCTGGGTGGCGTCCACCTCGCCTTTGTATGTGAGGATCGGTTTTGGAGGCTGGTATAGAGAAAAATTGAAGCTTTGGTCATTTGTAATTTGAGCGGTTGATAAGCTTTGAGACTTAATTGAACTCAGAACCAGGAAGGCAACTGCCTACATATCTTAAGGCAAGTGAAGTTTTAGTAGGTATTATTGTTTTAAGAGATGGTATTTGGCCCGCTGCACCTATTACAGGTTTATTTTCGATTAGGACTAGGATATATTCTTGACATTTCATGAGGAATCTTATTCTAAAATACCTTAATAGGCCTTATGCCCTGTATTTGACATACATACTTAAATGCATTGATGAACTTGAGTTTAAGAAAGGGCGAAAACGGATTATGGTTTTTAAATTTGTTTGGGTTACCTAGCCAGATATAATTGACGGTAAGTAGAGAAGATCCAGGGTTGTGTAAAGCTCGTTCGTTGACCGGTTCGTCAGGCAGCCTTCAACTAAGATGAACCGAAACTCAACAAGGTTACTTTGAATTTATTTACGACAATAATGAAACTGATTCAGAGATGGTCATTGTAGGTATAAGAGTGAGTAGTGTTGTGGTTGTCTTGGCTCCACGATTTTCGCAATAATTTTCCTCAAACAAAATGCCGATTATGACTCAATCTGATAATTTCCGACGTGTACAAAACAATAACAACGCGCGGTCTTTAAACTAGTATTTTGCTCCGGGGAAAAATTATCTTTTAAAGTTTAAATACCCCGCAACGATAGATAAGATTTCTGCAATATTATAATGCATTTTTATCGATCTATTCATTAATCGCTCAGAAACATTAATACTGTTTACAAAAAAAACTTAAACCGACTTTAAAGTCGACTAAAAAGTAATTAAACCCTGACCCGATGACAATGGGACCAAACGGGAAGTGTACCCTTCCAAACCAAAAAAAGATTTTTCCAAATCTGTTAATAAGTGATGGAGTTCTAAGGTAACAAACATAAAAAATACCTCTAAAATGAGAACCTCCTCCTTTTTTTGAAATTGGTTAAATACACACTTCCTTATCAAAATCGATCTTATACTTAGACACCAATTATTTGATGGCATTTGCCTCGGTTTTAACATACATATGAAAGTGGTAATGTCACCTTAAAGCGCAGTTCCCCCACAGGCGGCTCCGCGTACTTGATCCCGCGGTACGCGTGGAACCGTCTCCCGCGACGCGTCTCCATCCACGAGCCAAGGAACACGCCGGACGGACTGCGGGTCACTGGTCCATCCTCCGTTAGATCCACTGTTCCAAAAAGGTTGAAGCTAATAAGGTTACCACCGGTTCAGAAGTCGGCCTTCAACTGAGAAGAACTGGCAAGAATTCGGAAGGTGTAAGTTTTTTGGTTTGGACTGATACAGAGGCCGGCAAACAACTTGAGCCAAAGTCGACGTAGTGGGGGTAAATTCGCGCATGTACACTCATGCTCGGCCAATAGCGTGGACGCGTGCCGACAGAATGCCCCCGCGCACCTCTCTTTCCACCAACGACACCTTAAAATCGTCTACTGCGCACTCAAGGTCATGGCTCAAGTTGTTTGCCGGCCACTGTACCACGAATTACATAGGTTATTAATTATTTGGGTAATTTAAGTTTAAATTCTACAACGACATTTTCACCATCAAACTTCAAGACAAACAAAGCTGTATGTGTATACTATATGTTAGTATATTGGGAATTATTATCGCCTGTCAAATTAAAATATAAGTCAGACTCCTAAGAGTGAGATTATATTCTCAACAAAAAACCTGTCCTTGCAAACAAGGAAACTGTGGAAACACTTTACTATATGATTAAGTATTTTGTATTGGTTATGTAATAAATATTATTAAAATACATCCTGACCTGCAAGAGCACTCATGACTGCACCGCACAACAACACGGCAACCAACATTATGCGGACTCACAGTCACAGTCCTCAATATACGAGTATGTACCTATAGCTCACACGCTGGGCTTTTATAGCAAGGCAGGTTCCTACCTGCCATCATCCGGTATCCTTACCATCATTATTGTTATATTTTTTTAACCGACTTAAAAAAGAGGAGGTTCTCAATACGGAAGTTTTTTTTTCAATGATTACCTCATAACTCCATCCTTTATTAACCGATTTGGAAAATTCTATTTTTATTTGGAATTTCACGTCCCGTTTGGTCCCATTGTCATAATCAGGATTTGATTACTTCTTAGTGTACTTTGAAGTCGGTTTAAGCATATTTTTTTTTAATAACCTGCGCGCCATATTTTGTAACCATCATTGTGTGTTTGCTGATTATCAAAAAATCTAATCTATTTTTTTCCTCACAAGTGTGTTGAAATGGTCGTATGACACCCGTGTGCATTGATAAATGTATATTGATAATGTACTATTTCAACACACTCGCTCGTAAAGTGACATTTACTGCACCGTTTTAGTGCAATCTTAATGCAGCTTAATACGCACTAGTGCTTTTTACTTTAAATTAACGCACAGTTTTATGAAAGCTATAATCCCGATTATGATAACCCAAGCATTCTTAATTTAAACGGGTAAAATAGTTTGAAAGGTCAACGCTGTAAAAAAAAAAATGCGCGCCATATTTGTTAACGTTCTCATTAATATTATAAAAAAATCTACTTAAAAAATACAAGTTTGATTTTTCCCTCGAAAGTGTGTTGAAAAACTCTCGGTTCCCTTATCGCACTCACTTACGGCTCGTACCGCCCCGTGTGTATTCACCAACATTGCACACTTATATCATAATGTACTATACTTCAATGCTTTTTTCAAAGTCAATAATTCAACTAAGATGCGTCAAGCAGGTGTAGTAGGTACTTCGAATGAGTCTATATCTAAATGTTTTTATTATTGAGGAAAATGGAACGAGGGTCATTCGGGAAAACCCCAGCATTATGTTGTGTAGAAAAGATGAATAATTGGGATAAATATTTGTCTTACCTATTATGACGTTCATTTAACTTGAATCTACTTTTCCAAGTTAAAGATATTAGAGGGATTAATAATAAGTTTTTTTTGGTAACTGTACTTTTTATTGACTGTACTTGCATTGTGTTTCAATAAAATAAATAAAAATTAATAAAATAAGCCTTTATTTCCACTAACCTAAATCTAATATTAAAAAAACCGGGCAAGTGCGAGTCAGACTCGCGCACCGAGGGTTCCGTACAAACCTGTAGGTATATAAGTAAATGGTAGTATAGACCTGAGTATTTGATATGAATTTCAATTTATGACGTATTAAAAAAAAACTACTTACTAGATCTCGTTCAAACCAATTTTCGGTGGAAGTTTGCATCGTAATGTACATCATATATATTTTTTAGTTTTATCATTCTCTTATTTTAGAAGTTCCAGGGGGGGGACACACATTTTACGACTTTGGAAAATCTTTATGCGGTTCACAGAATACATCCATTTACCAAGTTTCAACATTATAGTTCTTATGGTGCGTCCATGCTACGCGAATCGAGCACGAGCCGAGCCGTGACATACGAACGGACAGACAGACAGACAGACATGAGGAATCTATAAGTGCTCCGTTTTTTGTCATTTGGCTACGGAACCCTAAAAATTTACACTTAATTAGGTACCTCTTTTTTAAAATTTACTTTAATTAATAGACATCGGTAACCATGTGTGTTTGTTTTTCTTGGTCAGGTTGTCCTCTGACATAGGCCTCCTCCAGATTTTGCCAAGTTACACGATCCAAACATAATCGATGCCATTCTTTGGGCAAATCATACATTCATATGTACCAAATATCAAGTCTTTCCGACCACTGCAATACATTGCAAGTTAAACAAAAGCTTGTAAAAGGACGCTCAGGTTGTGGAAATTGTGTGGTTTTCCCATGGGAGTTCAGCATGGGGAGGAGATTGTTACAGGGCCGGCAAGACCCCTGGGGTTCAAATTCAAATTCAAATTCAAAATCATTTATTCAAATAGACCTTCGAAGGCACTTATGAAAAGTCTGACTCTAATACTCTAATACCGGTTCGGAAGGTTGCATTTGCTGAGAAGAGCCGGCAATAAAGTCAGCAATTACTCTTTTCAAAACAAGCTTAGATTCATTACATAATATTTACATTCTAATCGCACTGAAAACAATTTCGTGCCCCGGCGCGGCGGCAAAATTACAAAGAAGACTGAATAAATATTTAATAAGTAAATAAATAGCAAACTTAAGCAGACCAGCCCCCACAAGCAGCACCTGTTCACGGGTCGTCGCAAGCGTCAATAGGCTACGGTCACCGCTTACCATTGTGGACCGTATGTATCTTTGCTACCTGAGTACTTAGTATAAAAAACCGGCCAAGTGCGAGTCAGACTCGCGCACCGAGGGTTCCGTACAAACCTGTAGGTATATAAGTAAATGGTAGTATAGACCTGAGTATTTGATATTAATTTCAATTTATGACCTATTAAAAAAAAACTACTTACTAGATCTCGTTCAAACCAATTTTCAGTGGAAGTTTGCACCGAAATGTACATCATATATTTTTTATAGATTTATCATTCTCTTATTTTAGAAAGAATGGTGGCAAATCAATCCTATTAAACTCATTAAAGAAACAAAAATCCAATAAGCAAAACAAAAGCGAAAGTGCATGTGTTACTTTAATAATTGAGCAACTCCATTAGACTATAATAATTCACAAAATATATTCACTTTCAAGGCATAAAACTCATGGGAAATTTGATGATATCCGGAAAAGGGCACGACGGGCGTCCCATAACAAAGAATTAATTCCAACATTCAAATGTGAGAAGCTTGACAATGGGAGGACACTACTTACTTCAAATTTATACAAACCATAATTCAAAAAGGCAAATACGTGGAGGAAAGGCGAAACGAAAGCTCATTAGGATATCTACTTGGAATTTAAGAAAGGATATTGCGAAGGTAATGCGGAGCAAACGAAACAGCACTGCAAAAAACTATAGTAAACTATTCAAATCATCACTATCGACCTCCCAGAAGAAATAGCAAACCACAAGAATACGCCGGCATGGACAAAAACACCAAACGCTCTTTCAACTGAATCAATCAAACTGCATCAATCAGGAACCAGGAAAAATCAGCGGCATTTAACAATCTACTCTAGCTCCTGACATTGAAGAAGCATCACGTCGACGATTGATGTCTTAGTACTTAAAGATACAATACATTAACATTACATAAGGACAAACAAATTCTATGCCAAACACAGAACGACAAAAAAGTATATATCCGCTGGAAAAAGGAAACGGAACTACTTATACCTTCGCCATGCCTCACTACAATCCTGAAGTACGAAGTGTAAAATACATGGACGAAGAAATACTTAAACCTTATTTAAGCCACGGAGAATAGAGGCAACACTGACAACACTGGAAGAAGAAATGCAAGAAATAGGTATCCTGAGACATTCGCTTGTGCTATAGAAACCAGACAACTGGTATACTACATATACCTACTATTGATTTGTTTGATAGATACATACTAGAAAATACATAATTGCACCCAGACTCAGAACATACAAACATTGTCATGCACAACAATGCGTGTTCTTCATCGATGCAGATGGGAATCGAACCAACGACCTGCGGCGTGATAGGTGAAATCTTAACCAACCAAGAGTGACGAGACTCGCATTTAATCCACAACGAAAGGATCTAACGACCATTATAGTCATTTATTATTAATACAATATTTATGGACGACGACGTCATCACAGTATCAACAAGCAGGTCAAAACTATGCTATAAATAATATATATCACATGCACGATGAAAACAATAGGGCTCAAAATTAACTTAACTAGGAAAAAATTATCTGCGACCAGATTAACATTACGGAAAGTCATATACCCAGCATGATGGAAAGCGATATGAAATCCAAAATACTCGGAAACACAAAAATATGTTATCCTGGAGGTTTCTCATTCCATTAACTATGATACTTAAGTTTCTAAGCACACATCTGAACTACTATAGTCCCATTCTTTACACAGTACACCAAGAACTAAACCGAATGGTGTGTCTGAGGAAACTAAATTGAATCGAGAATAATAACAAAGAAAAAGAAATACACAAGAACATCATCATCATCATCATCAGCCTATAATAACGCACTGCTGAGCACAGGCCTCCTTTCACAAATCAAGGTGAAAGGGAATGGGCAGATACTCCACCACGCGTGCCCACTGCGGATCGGTAGAGGCAGGCTAGTGGTCAACCTACTGTTGGAGTTTTCAAGCCGCCTAGAAGGCCTCCAACTAAATTAACGACTATCACAATTATATGATAACCGCGACCAACGTCGATTTGGAATACCACTAGGCGGTCACCCATCCAGGTGCCGACCACAACGGTAGTAGCTTAACCTGCCAATCGATTAAGAACGTCTTATCATGCTACACCACGAGCGCTTCCACACAAGCACATACCGAAGCTGAAAGCGACACGGAACCTCTCAACCACAGAAGCTATGCTCTCCGAAATCGAGGTCCAGCATGGAGTAAGTTAATCAAATGAACAACAACGAAATAACCTCAACCCAGGAACTAAATACAACTACAAAGAGAGAAGAAAGAAGACAACATACACCAACGCTCATCCCTCTCTATGATACCCGTCTTCCCACTTTCCAATATTGGCTATAGGCTGAACAGTCGGTCGATTGTGGTCAGCTGGTTGCGGTTGGCTGGCCTTCCTCTCCCATCCCAGAGCGTGTCACTCCTATATACCACGCACTCCTCGGTTTATCCATGGTTACTCCGATACAACTATTCAGGTACCAGTCATTATAAACTAAGTTAGTTACATGGTGGTTGATGCTTGAATGGTTGTATAGGACATGGGTCGGTCTTGTACTGGCTGAGACAGTGCTAATCATCATCATCATCATTTATCATTCTCTTATTTTAGAAGTTACAGGGGGCAGGACACACATTTTACCACTTTGGAAGTATCTCTCGCGCAAACTATTCAGTTTAGAAAAAAATTATATTAGAAACCTCAATATCATTTTTGAAGACCTATCCATAGACACCCCACACTTATGGGTTTGATGAAAAAAAAAAAATTGAGTTTCAGTTCTAAGTATGGGGAACCCCCAAAATTTATTGTTTTTTTTCTATTTTTGTGTGAAAATCTTAATGCGGTTCACAGAATACATCTACTTACCAAGTTTCAACATTATAGTTCTTATAGTTTCAGAAATAAATGGCTGTGACATACACGGACAGACAGACAGACAGACAGACAGACAGACAGACATGACGAATCTATAAGGGTTCCGTTTTTTGCCATTTGGCTACGGAACCCTAAAAAAGGAAAACATTTTTACAGGCACAGATTTCATTAGCGAATTGAGTAGTAAATCAAAACAAAGTGAAATTTTTAATAATTTTTATTTAGATAGAATAAAATGAGTCCAAATCTGTAGATCTCGTTAGTAATTGATAGGATAGAGCTCCTCCCACACTTGGAACCTATCTTCGAAGAGGTTCTGGTGCACGGACAGTTGTGTGTCGACGCGGAGGTAGTCGCGCTGCTCCGGCGTCATCGCCGGCCACTGCAGCGAGCCCAGCTCTGGAGTGTCGCCGCGAGGGTTCGGGTCTCTATACATCGAGAAGATAATAATAGTACATTATGGTACATGTGTGCAAAGTTCGTAATTACAGACGAGGCGGTATTAAGCCGCGTGTCAAACGACGTTTTTCAACACACTTGCGAGAAACTCAATTACAAATTGAAAAACAGACTTAATTGATGAAGTCTGTTGATTTTTGTGGTTGACCACACAATGAGAACGTTTACAAATATGACGCCCAGATTTCTTTTTTTTTGACAGCGATGCGCTGTGGTGGTGACAAGGTGTATGACACCTTGTAAAAGGGAAGATTTTCCGCCAGCCTGAGTCATCGTGGCTTGGGACCGCGGTCCAACTGTACAGGTTGGACACGCGTAGTAAAGTATGCAGATCGTATAATTATACTTCATTTATATCCATTTTCACGTTATAGCGCTGCTGATTACTGATTGGCCAGTTGGCGCAGTTGGTTACGACTCTGGTAAAGATTCCACCTATTGCGCCGCAGGTCGTGGGTTCGATTCCCGCAGAGGACATGATTTGTGTGCATGAACATGTTTGTATGTCCTGAGTCTGGGTATGTTTAGTATGTATTTACAAACAAAAAGTAGTATATGTATTATATCAGTTATCTGGTTTCCATAGTAGAAGCTCTGCTTATTTTGGGATCAGATGACCGTGTGTGAGGAATGTCCCAGGATATTTATTTTTTTACTGAAGCGATCCTATTTGTCAGCAACAGATTCCTCGCTACACATCTCTGGTGGATATCTACTCTTAACTTCGTCTGTGCGATGCAGAATGTTGTGGCGCTATCTATCTTTATGTGTGGGAACTATCTCTGTGTAACTGGACTGGATATATGGACTACTATCTTGCTACAAAAGAATAATTAAGTAAAGTTAGCAAGCATTTTGTACCTTACCTTTGGTCACTTCATCACAAACTACATTGGGCTAGGGCGTAAAGAAATGGTAAGTTTCACCCTTTATCTAGAGTTCTATAACATTTACACCTCAAGCAGAGCACCGGAGGAATCAATGGATGGCTTCCTTGACTCGTTTGATATTTATTGTGTCCCTTATACATAACAACATAGCGGAAAATGGAAGACAGCTTTATTGAAGATCATAATTCTTTTAGGTGGAACCCCTTCTGTGCTGTGGCGGTGTCTGGAAAATTCTAAGCGACTCACACTTTAAAGGATAGATCCTCGTCATCATCATCTGCCTGCCCTGTTCCCGTCAATCACTCGTGGTGGACGCAATATCTGCGCTTCTTCCATCCGTTATACGAGCATTCACTTCTTTTTTACCTATATGATCTTTCACACAATCCAACCAGCTTAGACAAAATTCTCCATATACTACTGTCTTACATGTACAGTTGGACTGCTTTCCCCAGGTACCCGCTTGGTGGAAGATTTTCCCTTTTAAGTATAGGAGTCATCCAACCTTGCTCCTCCATTCACGGCAACTGTCAACAAAGCCTGTAAATGTGCGTACTGACCCGTATCTAGCGAAGTTGTACCAGATGGCGGTCATCTTGTCGATCATCATCGAGTCCAGGGTGTCTGCGGGAGCCACCCCGGTCGGGTTGAGTGTGCTCACGTTGAACAAGTACAGCAGGTCGTCGTGGTGGGCCACTCCTGGGGGGGAATACTCACTTGTGAGTTAGAAGGAGAGGAAAGAGGGGCATGGGTCCAGTAGTGGAGCTGATAACTATGTTTTTTTTAATTCTACAAAGTCGGTTAACTAGCATACGGCTCGCCTGATGCAACTTTAACTTGCAACACACGAGGGATCACTCACGCGTTACTGACTCGCCCCCCCCCCCCCCTAACGAGCTCTGGCTCACTTACTCACTTGTCACGGTGGAGGTACTTCCCCAGTCGAGCTGCTCTTTGAGCGAATAAACGCTATGCTCTACCTCTCTTCAATACAAGTACTTAGTTTGGTAAAATCTAATCCAATATCTAGATACCATTAACAATCGACCCAAACTGTTCGTCTAATTTAGATTGTGATTCGAATTTAGTTGCGCTAGTGGCAAGTTATGTGTGAGAATTTAAAAAGGCCACATTATGCCACTTCAAGGGTGAGCAGGATTTAAAAAGCAAAAGCTTGGTTTCTCTATTTCGCATCATCTAGCCTTATTCAAAATCTTTGAATAATTATGTCAGATTTATAAGGTAACGGAAGAAATTCTGTCATCAGCTACTCTTACATACCTACAGTGAGTATTTAATACATCCCTTCGGTTCTTTCTGATTTATTCTGCTAAACTAGTATCTTACCGACAGGTTTCTTGGTTTTGGGATCCATGTAGTGGCTGTAGTTCCCGATGTACCCGAACTCGGAGTAGAACACCGCGTGTGGCGAGTGACGGCACATTAGGTTTGCCATTCTGCAACAAACAATACATTATCTACTGTCTTATATTATAAACTTTGGACTTTATGGGCCCATCATATTCAGTCCGCAAGAATCCAGTCTTTGAGATTAGCAGTCGGATTGAGTTAGTTATCTTTATGACCCATACCTTAACTTTCGAATATGCTACATCACAATCAATGGTTATGTACTAGAAGAGATGGTCAGTTTCTCAAGCGTTACTGACTCTCTCTTCACACCTATCGTGACGACAGGTAAAAGAAGAGTTGAGAGGAGCACAGCGTCTACTCATTCGCTCTGGCTACCTTATTCTAGTTTATTTTGACCGACCTGTGTACTCCAAATCCAATAACACCATCAGAGTATAACTTCCCGAGTCCCTGAGCCATAGTGTCGTCCTTGGCCATCGGCTTGCCCTCCAGGTACACCTGCCGCAGTCGACGTGACGCCTCCGAGGAGTTGTTTTCCGGTAGAAGGAAAGAGATGGGTGCGATGCGCTCCCACTCTGACTTCATTGTGTTAAAGAGAGTGTCGTTTTCCAAGACGTCTGTATGATGAGACGAATGAAGAAAATTAAACTGCGTTTTAAAGCTGTCATTGAAAACAAATGATTTGGAATGACAGGTCATACAAGATTATTCATATACGGCTATCTATAATCACTAATATGAATCACTATTCATGAATACACACAGCTCTTACTATGGAACCAACTCTTCAAGCGGGAAGTCTGCTGTTTCATAAAAAAGGTCAAATTCTTTTTGAGCTGTACACGTAGTAAAATTAGTATGTGTTCATGAGTATTTTGACCGATGAAATGACATTTCGTATAAGGAACAAGAGCGGAATAAATGCAACTAAACCATTCTATCATACAGCTTATAACAATCGCTTTCACCAGGCAGGCCGTATGGTTGCCACTATGCTATAATATTCGTAGGAACTGACCAAAAGCTTTCCAGAAGAACTCGTCAGTAGTTTGGCTGACCATAAGTGGCACAGGGTTCATGTTGCCCTGACGGACCGCCTCCAGCGGGTCGGCGGTGAGGAACCGCTCCTGACCGAAGTCTTCTTCTATCAGCGGCAGCCAGATCAGGACGGGGTCGTAGTTGAACTCCTGATTAATAGTTTATTTTTTATTGAGACTTGCTTTGACAAGTGGTATACCCGACACAAAACAAAAGAAGAAGAAGAATAGAAGGTAGCAGCTTTTACAATATTTAAACACTTGACAGTAGATTTCAAGGGCCATGGAAGTTATGGAACCAGCCTTTTCGTATTATGTCAACAGGCTCTCAAGCCAGCAAGCGGCGGTCCACCTGATGGTAAGTGACTACCACGACCGATGGACATCAGAAATACTAGGGAGATTCCCTTATGTTGTCGACCTATATAAAGCTTAGAAGGCAATGTCTCTTATGTGCAACTGCCGGGTTCTTGAGTACGGCCCACCCCAAAAATATCTGATGCCCTCCCCACGATGTTAAGTTTCCAATTGGCTAATGTTCTTAGGGGCCAGGCATAGTAACTCTAGATATGCTAATGCCGGTAGGTGCTTGGCGATAGATTTTCACTAAAGGGAGTTAGCCAGCCAGAGGAGAGGAGTATTACAAAGTACCTCTGTGCTATGGTTTCTTTCTTTCATCCAAAGTTCCATTGCAGCTTCAGCATTCGAACCTTCGGACTACTGCTACCACTTTATTCTAGTGAATTATATTCTAAAAAAACTCACAAACATCCCATCAAGGGAGTCCCCAAGCGCAGTGGCGGATCGCTCCTTCAAGCAGTCGTACATGTCTCTGGTGGAGCGCGTGGTGCAGTTGAGCAGGCGCGCCTGCCGCGCGGCGAGCGCGGGCTGCGAGGGAGGAGTGCCTACTTGCGAGAGCGGGGACCCGCTCATAGATATCGCGCGGTGGAACAGCCCTGGAGATATCGTCGAAACCACATTTATTCAACTTAAACCCTAATTAGGTCACAAATAGGAAGCTCTCGTGGTGTAGCATTGTAGCATGATTAGCCGTTTTTAATCGATTAGCAAAGTTAAGGCAAACCGTGAGGCCGGTACCTGGATGGTTGACCGCCTAGTGATATTTCAAATCGAGCGTTTCCGTGATTCAGAAGGCACGTAAAGCCAATGGTCCCGGAATTGCGATAGTCGTTAAACTAGTTGGATGCCTCCTAGCTAGGCTGATTGAAAATTCCAACTGTAGGTTGACCACTAGCCTACATCCACCGATCCGTAGTTGGCACGCGTGGGGGAGTATCTGCCCATTCCCTTTCACCCTTATTTGTGAAAGGAGGCCTGTGCTCAGCAGTGGGACATTATATGCTGATGATCAGGATTATATGGAGGTGCAAGATGGATGACACCTCTATTTAAAAGGGGAGATCTTCCGCCAGGCTGGATCATCGCGCTTGGGGACCGCGGTCCAACTGTACATGTCGGACTGTATTATGCAGATTCTCGAGAAAACGTCGTAAGCTCGATGCAGGATATTGTGGCGCCCCGCCATCTATGTTTTCGTTTGTGAACTATCTCAGTGTAATTAATCGATGGCTGATAGATGTTGTTACAGTTTCAATTGACTCTGCCACTGGCTCGGAAGTCGGAACGGAACTTAAATTAAGAAGACAAACTGAAAAGTTACCGATGGTTGTTTTTGGCCTCACAAGTACAGGGCTTGCTTGAAAGATCTAAGGAAATAAAAATGGAGGAGTAAGGTTGTATGACTCTTCCATTGAAAAGAGAATATCTTTCACCAGGCTTCGAAATCATGTCAGGTAACCACAGTCCATTATGTACGTGTTAGTTGTGTATTATGTGCAGAATGTTGTCTGAACTTCGTTAGCGCAATGCAGGATCTTGTGGCACCATCTATTCATTTGAGTGTGAACTTCTTAATGTAGATGGTCACTACAATCACAATGTTGAAATGAATAAAGATTACCAATAGAAGAAAATGTAATTTACAAATACCTTTAGACATAGGCGAGATCATGTGCAGCATGACACTGAAGGATCCAGCGCTGTACCCGCTGATGGTGACGAGGTTCGGGTCTCCGCCGAACGCTTCAATGTTGCGCTGAACCCACTTGAGCGCAGCCACTTGGTCTTTGAACCCGTTGTTGCCGGGCGCTAGACTATCTCCTGTGCTTAGGAAACCTAGGGATAATGGGAGAAGGTTAATTTTTATGTAGGATACACAGATTAGGAAGCTCATCGAATGGGAAAGCATAGAAGCATGTTTTGTGAGTTATTTTTGATGTCAG
This sequence comes from Achlya flavicornis, assembly GCA_947623365.1. Classification (NCBI taxonomy): domain Eukaryota; kingdom Metazoa; phylum Arthropoda; class Insecta; order Lepidoptera; family Drepanidae; genus Achlya; species Achlya flavicornis. The sequence goes on along the minus strand of OX392491.1, from coordinate 265,749 downwards.
TCAGGTGGTCCACCTGAAGCTAAGTGGCTACCGTCACTTTAGTGATTAAATGAAGTAGTTACCAAGCGAGGCGAGCCGGTAGTTGAAGGTGACGAGCACGAGGTCGCGGTCCAGCAGGTACTCGGGCCCCGCCACGTCGCTGCGGCCTGATAAAGAGTAGAACCCGCCTGCGTGGATGAATACCACCACGGGGTGCAGCTTATCCCTAAAAATACGATTAAAATTCCTCTACCATCCGAAAAGACTTACACAACTAGAACACTCGACAACTAGAACTGAGAAGACTCCGCCAAGAAACTCAGAAATACTTTCTAATAACAGACCAGCATTTTTTTATACACGATGTCGGTAGACAAGCACACGGCCCGCCTGATAGTAAGCGATTACCGTAGCCATGAACGCTTGCAAAGCATGGGGCATGTCTCTCGCGTAACCGACCCTGCCCCCCTCCCCGATGAGCGGGAACACAACATCAAGTTATTTGGCTGCGGTATTCTGTAAGGTGGAGGTACTTCCCCAGTGGAGCTGATCTTTGAACGAATAAACGCTATGCTCTATCTACGTCCTGAGAATAAGGTTCAAGTTACCCTGTTTTCCCAGGCGTGTAAACATTGAGCCGGAGACACTCTTCCAGCTTATAGTAGTCTCCGTAAGTGGGCTGCGGACAGGCTGGACCTTCTTGTGTAGCGTTCACCTCCTGCGTGTAGTTCTCGATCAGCTTCGGAGGCTGGAACAAATGTCACATTAGCTCCGCAATACCGTGATACTGGTGACTGTTATTTAAGTCACTAGAATGAAAGAATTTCCTTGGTGAAGCGCATAAGAATCAAATCTCACTCGCGGCCGAGCGTGATTCCTTCCTCTGTGTTTTATTTATTATAGTCAACACAAACTTTAATAGTCGTCCTAAAACTAGATAGGTGCGATTACCAGGTCGACAAAATACGATAAGAAGTGGTTATCGGAACCTATAAACTAGTAGTAGTCTAGTAGTAGGTGCAGGGGTGACACTCGCGCGATGCCGACTCCATAATCTCTTCTCATCCAAAAGAGTTTTGAAAGGAGTCCCAGTGACGGGAGGGGCAATCTGGTACCGGGAATAACACTATCAACACAGCGCCTGCGCATGCCGGGATCCTCCTCACCGCAACACCACTTTAATAGTAAATTATGATACATGTGTGCAAAGTTGGTAATTACAGACGAGGCGGTATGAAGCGCATTAGCCGCAGGCGAACTCGATTAGAGAGCCGAGAGTGTAATGATCAATGCGTGTAATGCGTGCCATACGACTGTTTGCAACACACTTGCGAGGAAAAAGCAGACTTGTATTTCTTGGACTAGATTTTTTGATAATAATCAACCAAACAATGAGAACGTTAACAAATATGGCCCGTGAGTTTTTTTTTTACCGTTATTCGCCATCAAACTGTTTTACCCGTTTAAATAAAGAATGCTTCGTCTACACACATATCACTTGTGGGTACAAACTTAACATATTCGGGATTATATCTGCCATAAAACTGCGCGGTAATGTAAAGTAAAAAGCACTAGTGCGTAATAAGCTGCATTGAGATACTAAAAACGGTGCAATAAAAGTGTAAAATTTACGAGCAAGTGTGTTGGAAATTAATGTTATTTGGCTGCGATCTTCTGTAAGGTGCTTCCCTAGTGGGGCAGCTCCGCATTCTGAACTGGAGAACCCGCTATGCCCTAGCTCTCATACTTACTTTGAATCTCAGCTCCCCAACAGGATGCTCTGCGTACGGGATCCCGCGGTATGCCTGGAACTGTCTCCCGCGACGCGAGCGCCACCACGACCCGTGGAACACGCCAGATTGACTGCGAGTTACTGGGTTGCATGACGAATGGGCTGATGTTTCTGTTGACGATGGTGGAAAGACTGTTGATATATATATGTGTACGTATTATCTTTTGCAAAACTTTAAACGGCTTGAGGAAAACTGTTCATATTTATTTATAAAACACTGACCGGTAGTTGACCCTTCGTTGCAGTGTTGTTGGGCGCACGCACACACGCACACGAGCGCGCAGATGAAGCTCGCACACCACATCCTACTAGAGTCTTCGATTCACTGTTGACATTGAAGCAAAGGATCGACTTATATTAGCGCGGGGCTGGATTATTCTGAAATTTTGAATTTAGAATAAATAGTTATGGTTTCGTTTTCTTTTTTTAATCTGCAAATGGTGCAGAGCATTTTAAGCTGTTTTGTCGAAATGGTGCAGTGGAATCTAAGAAATACTTTTTGATATTTAGGAAGTAAATCCTTATTGCTTTACGATTCATCTATACATGTATTATTATTCGGGTGGGGGTTCGCATTCCTACCTAGATCTCTACCTAGATCTCTACATACCTAATTTTTGATCGAGATAAACACTATCTATAATTTTTGTAATAATGTTTAATCTCTTTATCTCTTCTCTATTAGTATTACTATTACCATTACATTCGCCTGTTTGTTTTCGAATAAATAAAATCCCACCAAAAACATTTTCGTGTAAAATGTTGCCAAGACAAGACCATGGCTCGCACCGTCAAAAAGCTATCAGATCTCATGGAGAGCTAATCGCTAATAAAAAAATGTACCTATAACAGAAAAGTAATAAACAGTGAATACATTTTTCACCTTTAGTTTGTGAAGACAAGGATAGTATGTACATGTAGAGTTAGGGCGTGTAGAGTTAGAACTACCAGTAGGATTCGAAAAAATCTTTCTCTAATAGGAAGCTACATCCCCGATTATAGGCTAATTTCATCCCGGGGACGCAGGGGAAACCGCGGGGGTCATACAGTTTGAAAGAAATAAAGTGCAAATATGGTAGCGCCTGACAAAGAATACTGCGCAAAAGCCAGTTTTTTTTTTTTTTTTTTTTATATTATATAGGTTTGCGCTTGACCGCAATCCCGCCTGATGGTAAGCGAAGATGTAGTCTAGGGTGGACCGCGCGTACCCAAAAGATGCCTGTTCACTCTGGCCTTGAATAAACCCATGTTATAAGTGTCTGGAAACACGTTGTCCGGGAGAGCATACCACAACTTGGCCGTGCGTATAAGGTAAGAGGAAGCGAAACGCTTGGTACGGCAAGATGGAATATCGACGACGAAGCGATGGAGACCCCCCCGACGCGTAGTGGTCCGATAGAAGAACGGGGATGGAGGGACAAGATTATGGAGTTCTTTATCGCATTCTCCGTGGAACAATCTGTAAAATACCGTCAAACTTGCAACCTGACGCCGATGATCCAGGTTTTGCAGTTTCTTGCTCGTTAGTTTACTCCTCGAGTTACAGATATCACACATTTTTTTATAAGTACAAGTAGTATTCAAGTAGGTTCATACTTGTTTTTAGGAATTAAGCGCACAAACTGACAGTGTTTTATACTATTCATAGATAGAGATTAAATTAGAGAAGTAGGAATAATTAGGAAGGAAGATATATTCGCCCTTTATGATAATTTTAAATAAAAATGTCTATTCTTAATAAAGCATATTTGTTGAGAATAACATTTATAGGTAGGTAAGTAATCTGTATGACAAGATTAACATAAAAGGCAAAGGGATTCCCCTTGTCTACGCACACTACCTACAATTTCCTCAAGCAGCTGTTATTGGTAGGCATGTCATTACCAATGTTGGTAACACTATTAGGTGCCTCTCATCCTAAGGCGTACCTTGGATTTCATACCTTGGATAAGCTCGGGTACTTGCATCCTAGTTCCACGGGAACCATGTTACCCGTTGCCGGCATTAAAGATTTCATTGTTGAATTGAGTAGTAAATCAAAACAAAGTTAAATTTTTAATAATTTTTATTTAGATAGAATAAAATGAGTCCAAATCAGTAGATCTCATTAGTAATTGATAGGATAGAGCTCCTCCCACACTTGGAACCTATCTTCGAAGAGGTTCTGGTGCACGGACAGTTGTGTGTCGACGCGGAGGTAGTCGCGCTGCTCCGGCGTCATCGCCGGCCACTGCAGCGAGCCCAGCTCTGGAGTGTCGCCGCGAGGGTTCGGGTCTCTATACATCGAGAAGATAATAATAGTACATTATGGTACATGTGTGCAAAGTTGGTAATTACAGACGAGGCGGTTGGAGCGCCACGTGAGTCGTGTGTAATGATCAATGCACACGCGTGTCAAACGACGTTTTTCAACACACTTGCGAGGAAAAAAGCAGACTTCATCAACCACACAATGAGAACGTTTACAAATATGGCGCGCAGATTTCTTTTTTTTGACAGCGATGCGCTGTCAAACCTTTTTACCAGTTTAAATTGAGAATGCTTCGTCTACACACATATCAATTGCATTGATTTGACAATCTTAACATAATCGGGATTATACTTATCATAAAACTGTGCGGTAATGTAAAGTAAATAGCACTAGTGCGTAATAAGCTGCATTAAGATGCTAAAAACGGTGTAATAAATGTCACTTTACGAGCAAGTGTGTTGAAAATAATATTATTTTTTACTGTGTATAGGCCTGTGTTTGACCACAATCTCACCATGGTAAGTGATGATTACACCTCCATGTAAAAGTGAAGTTCTTCTGCCAGGCGGGGTCATCGAGCCGTAGGGACCGCGGTCCAACAGAACGTGTTGGACCATCGAGGAAATATCCCTTTAGAGTAGTAATACTGAACAATCAAATTACGAAACTAGTCAGTGATTTGTCACTGATTTTGAACAGTAAGGACCACTCGCTGCGTCGTGTGTTTATGATTTGGCCAATCAGAGCGCATGTGTCCTTGACTTAGCCAATCAGAGCGCATTGTTGGCGGTGGGAAATTGGCGGAAAATATTTCAACCAAAATGAACGTCATTCCGCTTCTTTGGGTTAATAGTTCGATGTGTTGGACACTTGTCGCGCCGATCGCGGAATTAACTTCGTAAGCGCGATGCAAGATGTCGTGGGGTGCCATCTATCTTTCTGTGTGTGAACTATCTCACTGTAACTGATAGATGTCGCTACAAAGGAATAATTAAGTCCCCTTCTCTTTCTACCGTGAGGCGAAAATGTATGCCTGCGCCTGCGGCGCAGTGCGCTTGCGCGAATGTTAGTGTATGTTTGTGTTACAGCGTGCCAAATAGTTCTGAAGTGTAACATTTTTAATGTAATATAAATTGTCATGTTTGAATAAGATAGCGCAATAAATGAATATTGTATTTTACCACACAAATTATAGTACTTTTATACTGATAATTAAAGCAATTCGTGCAAAGTTATTCCCTAACCATTCCAAAATATCAAAAATGCACAACGTTAATATTCAAGATTTCACTTCTGCCGGCACTCCCGGAGTGCAACCCGTTGATTTTTTTTAGTCACACGGATGGCGTGTGATCTTCAATGAAGCCGACTTCCATTTTCTGCTATGCTGTTATATTTATGGGTCACATAAATATCAAACGAGTCAAGGAAACCACCCTCCTTGCCATGGCCGTGTCTGGCAAATTCTAAGCGACCTGCATAAACAAGTTCACACTCTAGTGGATAGATCCTCGTCATCATCATCTGCCTGCCCTGTTCCCAATCACTTGTGGTGGGCGCAATATCTGCGCTTCTTGCATTCGTAATACTACCAGCATTCACTCCTTTCTTACCTATACCATATCCTTCACACAATCCATACATCTCTTTTTCTGCATGTTTTGACAAAATTCTCCATATACAACTGTCCTACATGTACAGTTGGACTGCGTTCCCCAGGTACCTGCTTGGTGGAAGATTTCCCTTTTAATCACAGGAGTCATCAAACCTTGCTCCTCCATTCACGGCAACTGTCAACAAGCCTTTACAAGCCTGCAAATGTGCGTACTGACCCGTATCTAGCGAAGTTGTACCAGATGGCGGTCATCTTGTCGATCATCATCGAGTCCAGGGTGTCTGCGGGAGCCACCCCTGTCGGGTTGAGTGTGCTCACGTTGAACAAGTACAGCAGGTCGTCGTGGTGGGCCACTCCTGGGAAATACTCACTTGTGAGTTAGAAGGAGAGGAAAGAGGGGCATGGGTCCAGCAGTGGAGCTGATAACTATGTTTTTTTTAATACTAAAAAGTAGATTAACTAGCATACGACCCGTATTCTGTAAAGTGGAGGTACTTCCCCACCTTCCCCAGTTGAGCTGTTCTTTGAGCGAATAAACGCTATGCTCTACCTCTCTTCAATATAAGTACTTAGTTTGGTAAAATCTAATCAAATATCTAGATACCATAAACAATCGACCCAAGCTGTTCGTCTAATTTAGATTGTGATTCGAATTTAGTCGCGTCAGTGGCAAGTTATGTGTGAGAATTTAAAAAGGCCAAATGATGCCGTTTCCTGATAAAACACATCAAGGGTGAGCCGAATCACTGAATGTTTCAAACCATCGTGGCAGGAGTTAATATGCATGCTTGATTTCTCTATTTAGCGACATCTAACCTTACTCCAAATCAAGTAAAGTAACGGATTAAATTCTGTCATCAGATATTCTTCTCTTCGGTTCTTACTGATTTATTCTGCTAAACTACTATCTTACCGGCAGGTTTCTTGGTTTTGGGATCCATGTAGTGGCTGTAGTTCCCGATGTACCCGAACTCGGAGTAGAACACCGCGTGTGGCGAGTGACGGCACATTAGGTTTGCCATTCTGCAACAAACAATACATTATCTACTGTCTTATATTATAAACTTGGATACTTTATGGGCCCATCATCTTCAGTCCGCAAGAATCCAGTCTTTGAGATTAGCAGTCGGATTGAGTTAGTTATCTTTATGACCCATACCTTAACTTTCGAATATGCTACATCACAATCAATGGTTATGTACTAGAAGAGATGGTCAGTTTCTCAAGCGTTACTGACTCTCTCTTCACACCTATCGTGACGACAGGTAAAAGAAGAGTTGAGAGGAGAACAGCGTCTACTCATTCGCTCTGGCTACCTTATTATAGTTTATTTTGACCGACCTGTGTACTCCAAATCCAATAACACCATCAGAGTATAACTTCCCGATTCCCTGAGCCGTAGCGTCGTCCTTGGCCATCGGCTTGCCCTCCAGGTACACCTGCCGCAGTCGACGTGACTTCTCCGAGGAGTTGTGTTCCGGCAGAAAGAAAGAGATGGGTGCAATGCGCTCCCACTCTGACTTCATTGTGTTGAAGCGAGTGTCGTTTTTCAGGAGGTCTGTATGATGAGACGAATTATGAAAATTTAACTGTATTTTAAAGCTGTCATTGAAATTGTGCTGTATGAGATGGATGGTGGAGTTGGATTGGGAACGACAGCTGATACAAGATTATTCATATACGGCTATCTAAGATCAGTAAGTATTCATGAATACGAACAGCTCTTATTACTATGGGACCAACTCTTCAAGCGGGAAATAAAGTCTGCTGTTTCATACAAAAGCTCAAATTCTTTTTGAGCTGTATGTACACCTAGTAAAAGTAGTATGTTTTCATGAGTATTTCGACCCATGAAATGACATTTCGTATGAGGAAGAGAGGAATAAATGCAACTAAACCATTCTATCATACAGCTTATAACAATCGCTTTCATCAGGCAGGCCGTATGTTGCCACTATGCTATAATATTCGTAGGAACTGACCAAAACCTTTCCAGAAGAACTCGTCAGTAGTTTGGCTGACCATAAGTGGCACAGGGTTCATGTTGCCCTGACGGACCGCCTCCAGCGGGTCGGCGGTGAGGAACCGCTCCTGACCGAAGTCTTCTTCTATCAGCGGCAGCCAGATCAGGATGGGGTCGTAGCCGAACTCCTGATTAATATTTTATTTTTTATTGGGACTTGCGTTTGATAATTTTGGCTGTGATAAGTGATATACCCGACACAAAACAATGGAAGATAGGCCAGCTTTCAAGTCCAGCTTTTACAATATTTAAACACTTGACAGAAGACTTCAAGGTGAGGATGCTATTGAACCAGTATTTTCGTATTATGTCAACAGGCTCGCATCGCAACTTCGCAAGCCGGCAGGCGCTCCACCTGATGGTAAGTGAGTATCGTTACCTATGGACATCTGCAATACCAGGGGGATACCCTATATGTTGTCGACCTATAGTATAAAGCTTAGACGGTCTTATGTGCAACTGCCGGGTTCTTGAGTACGGCCCACCCCAAAAATATCTGCTGCCCTTCCCACGATGTTAAGTTTTCAATTGGCCATTGTTCTTAGGGGCCAGGCAAAGTATTTTTGAGAGAGGTAGAGCATAGCGTTTATTCGCTCAAAGAGCAGCTCGACTGGGGAAGTATCTCCACCTTAGCGAATACCGCTGCCAAATAACTTTATGTTGTGTAAAGTTGTGTTCCTGCGCGTGAGTAAGGTCGCCAGAGCTCATAGGGGAGGGCGGAAAGATCGGTAACGCGTGAGCGATGCTTATTGTGTTGCAAGCATCCATATGGCTACAGTACCGGTATACCATCAGGTGGGCCGTATGCTTGTTTACCGACTTAAGCTGTACAAAAAAAAAAAAAAAAGTTACTCTAGATATGCCAATACCGGTAGGTGCTTGGTGACAGATTTTCAACTAAATGGAGTTAGCCAGCCAGAGGAGAGGAGTATTACAAAGTACCTCTGTACTATGGTTTCTTCTTTTCACCGAAGTTCCGTTCCAAGTTCCATTGCAGCTTCAGCATTCGAACCTACCTTCGGACTACTGCTACGGCTTTATTCTAGTGAATCATATTCTAGAAAAACTCACAAACATCCCATCAAGGGAGTCCCCGAACGCAGTGGCGGATCGCTCCTTCAAGCAGTCGTACATGTCTCTGGTGGAGCGCGTGGTGCAGTTGAGCAGGCGCGCCTGCCGCGCGGCGAGCGCGGGCTGCGAGGGAGGAGTGCCTACTTGCGAGAGCGGGGACCCGCTCATAGATATCGCGCGGTGGAACAGCCCTGGGGATCGTTAAGAAGCGCTCGTGGTGGAAGCATTCTAGCATGACTAGCCGTTCTTAATCGATCGGCAAAGTTAAGCTACCACCGGTGAGATCGATGCCTAGTGGTATTTCAACTCGAGCGTTTCCTTGCTTCGGAAGACAGCTGGTCTTTGGTCCCGGTTACCAATCGTTAAACTAGTTGGAGGCCTCCTAGCTAGGCTGCGAAAATTCTAACAGTAGGTTGACAACTAGCTACCTCTATCGATCCGCAGTGGGCACGAGTGTTGGAGTATTTGCTCATTGCCTTTCACCCTTATTTGTGAAAGAAGGCACAGGCCTTCATATATGACATCAGCATATAATATCTGAGCCCGTGCTCAGCAGTGGGATACTATATGCTGATGTCGTCAGCCTGATAATGAAGGTTACAATAGACTACCACTGGCTCGGAACGATATAAACTACGGGAATACACTGAAATTGAGAAGACAAACTGGATAGTTACCGATGGTTGTTTTTGGCGTCACAAGTCTTGCTTGCACAGGGCTTGCTTGACAGATCTAAGGAAAAAAAATATAGAGGAGTAAGGTTGTATGACTCCTTCGTTGAAAAGGGAAGATCTTCCGTCAGGCTTGGGGATCGTGCCAGGAGTCCGCGATCCAACTGTACATGCTAGTTGTATCTATTTTATTAGCAGAATGTTGTCTGTTCTTGTGGCACCATCTATTCATTTGAGTGTGAATTTCTTTATGTAGATGGTGACTACAATCACAATGATAAAACGAATGATAAAAAGAAAATTTGTAGAAACAAATACCTTTAGACATAGGCGAGATCATGTGCAGCATGACACTGAAGGATCCAGCGCTGTACCCGCTGATGGTGACGAGGTTCGGGTCTCCGCCGAACGCTTCAATGTTGCGCTGAACCCACTTGAGCGCAGCCACTTGGTCTTTGAACCCGTTGTTGCCGGGCGCTAGACTATCTCCTGTGCTTAGAAAACCTAGGGGTAATGGGAGAAGGTTAATTTTTATGTAGGATACACAGATTAGGAAGCTCATCGAATGGGAAAGCATAGAAGGCAATAGAAGCTTGTTTTGTGAGTTATTTTTTATGTCAGTCAGGTGGTCCACCTGAAGTTATGTGGCTAACGTCACTTTAAGTAATTGCACCTACCGTGCTATGGTTTCCTCACGATGTTTTCCTTCACTGAGAGGTTTTTGTAGGATTCGAATTCACCACATTCGTGACCGACCGACTTTAACTCACTAGCGAACTGTCATTGCAACTTCAGTCAGTCAGCCAGCACCCAGTAGCTATCTATACTTGTTAAATAAAGAGGTACAGTTTATTCGTTAGTTTGGACGTAGGATGTAATGTTCGAATCTGAAAGTGATTTTGACTAATAGTATGCCAGTAGGAAGCCTCATTGCCGTCGAGTGCTGGGAACGCGGGGGACAGCTATAGTATGGTCCGCGCGGAACTGGCCGGCCCATGCCTTCACGACGGTAACGACGACGGTTTGGATGGGACGCACATGAGATTTCGTCAGCAAGATGAACTGGTTCGGCCTGAGCGGCCAACTAGTTTCGCACCGACTATAGTGATTAAGTGCAGTAGTTACCAAGCGAGGCGAGCCGGTAGTTGAAGGTGACGAGCACGAGGTCGCGGTCCAGCAGGTACTCGGGCCCCACCACATCGCTGCGGCCCGATAACGAGTAGAACCCGCCTTTGTGAATGAATACCACCACGGGGTGCAGCTTATCCCTAAAAAAACGTGAAAATGCCTTTACCATCCGAAAAGACTCCACAAAAAATGTTTTGTTATCTTACAGACCAGCTTCTCTTTTAATCAACGATGTCGGTAGACAAGCACACGGCGATTACCCTAGCAATGAACGCTTGCAAAGCACGAGGCATCTCTCTCGCGTTACCGACCCTGCCCTCCTCCCCGATGAGCTAAGTCGACCTTACTCACGCGCAGAAACACAACATGAAGTTATTTGTCTGCGGTATTCTGTAAGGTGGAGGTACTTCCCCAGTCGAGCTGCTCTTTGAACGAATAAACACTATGCTCTATCTACCTCATGAGAATAAGGGTCATGTTACCCTGTTTTCCCAGGCGTGTAAACATTGAGCCGGAGACACTCTTCCAGCTTATAGTAGTCTCCGTAAGTGGGCTGCGGACAGGCTGGACCTTCTTGTGTAGCGTTCACCTCCTGCGTGTAGTTCTCGATCAGCTTCGGAGGCTGGAACAAATGTCACATTAGCTCCGCAATACCGTGATACTGGTGACTGATATTGAAGACTGATAGTGAAGATTGTAGAATGAAAGAATTACCTTGGTGAAGCGCATAAGAATCAAATCACGCTGATTGATGATCTCTTCTTCTATGTTTTATTTAGCGCATAATATTATAGTAAACACAAACTTTAATAGTCGTCCTAAAACTAGATAGGTGCCATAATTAATTTAATACTTTTTACAAGATTTTTCCGCGCCGCATGCGCTATCAGAACTCGTAGTACAAGATTGGGTTGCATTCTGAAATTGTGATGGATATCCATAGTGGATATCATATTTTTTTACACCCCCTTGTTTATTTATTTTATTTACTGTGTATAGGTCTTTGTAATCGTACTCGACCGTAATCTCACCATGGTAAGTGATGGTGTGGCGGTGGTAAGCACACAAAGCCTAGAAGGAACTGGCTCTCAAGTGCAGCTGACGGAACACACCGATAGGTGCTTGGCGACAGATTTTCAACTTGAGGGTGGTAGCCAGCCAGACGGGTACTACAAAGTCCCCTACCACCGTGCTATGGTTTCCTCACGATGTTTTCCTTCACCGAAAGCTCATGCTCATTGTAGGATTCGAACCCGGGACCTTCGTCTCGGTATCCGACGTCACTACCACTGAGCTATCATCGCCTTGTTTGACCGTAATCTCACCATGGTAAGTGATGGTGTGGCGGTGGTAAGCACAGAAAGCCTAGAAGAAACTAGCTCTCAATTGCAGCTGTCGGAACACACCGATAGGTGCTTGGCGACAGATTTTAAACTTGAGGGTGTTAGCAAGCCATATGGGTACTACCAAGTACCCTACCACCGTGCTATGGTTTCCTCACGATGTTTACCTTCACCCAAAGCTCAGGCTCTTTGTAGGATTCGAACCCGGGATCTTTGTATCAGTATCCGACGTCACTACCCCTGAGCTATCATAGCCTCAAACTTACACCCCTTGTTTGCCACAATAATACGGCCCGTCTGATGATAAGTGGTTACCGGAACCTATAAACGCTAGCACCAGCTATCACTCGCGCGTTGCCGACTCTACAATCTCTTCTCATCCAAAAGAGTTTTGAAAGGAGTCACAGTGATGGAAGGGGCAACATTGTGTACTACTTATCTGGTTCCGGGTATTACATTATCAACACAGCGCCTGCGCATGGCGAGACCTTCCTCACCGCAGGAACACAACACCACTTTAAAACTCCGAAATTCTGTAAGGTGCTTCCCCAGTGGGGCTGCTCCGCATTCTGAACTGGAGAACCCGGTATGCCCTAGCTCTCATACTTACTTTGAATCTCAGCTCCCCAACAGGATGCTCTGCGTACGGGATCCCGCGGTAAGCCTGGAACTGTCGCCCGCGACGCGAGCGCCACCACGACCCGTGGAACACGCCAGATTGACTGCGAGTTACTGGGTTGCATGACGAATGGGCTGATGTTTCTGTTGACGATGGTGGAAAGACTGTTGATAGATATGTGTACGTCTTATCATTTGCAAAACTTTAAAAGGCTTGAGGATAAATCTTCATATTTATTTATAAAACACTGACCGGTAGTTGACCCTTCGTTGCAGTGTTGTTGGGCGCACGCACACACGCACACGAGCGTGCAGATGAAGCTCGCACACCACATCCTACTAGAATCCACGCTTCACTGAGCAAAGGATCGACTTATTATTACCGCGGGCTGGATTGTTCTGAAAATTTGAATTTGGAATTATTTGTTTATGGTTTCATTTTCTTTTCTTATCTGCAATGGGGCAGATCGTTTTAAGCTGTGTTGTTGAAATGGTGCAGTGAAGTCTAAGAAACACTTTTTGATATTTAGGAAGTAAATAGTCATCAATATTACTATTCGGGTGTGGGTTCGCATTCCCGCCATATTTTTTGTTTGAGATCTCTACCTAGATCTCTACATACTTTTTGATGGAAATAAACACTATCTATAATTTTTGTAAAACTGTTTAACATCTTAATCCCTTCTCTATTAGTAGTTTTATGTGAAAAACTGTTATTGTATATACTTTCTAATACCATTACATTCGGCTGTTCGTTTTTAGAATAAATAAAATCCCACCAAAAACATTTTCATGTAAAATGTTGCCAAGACGAGACAATGTCTCGCACTAAAAATGACAAAAAACTATCAGATCTCATGTAGAGCCAAGCTTATAATTATACACGCCCTAACTTCATAAACTCTAGACATTAGTCAAAATATGTGGTAACACTATTAGGTGCCTTTCATCCTAAGGCGATGATAATAATAATATCCAGGGGCATTCTTCACACGGCTATCTGATCCCAATCTAACCAGATATGTACTATGGAAACCAGATACCTACTGATAATATAGATAATATACCTACTACACATAAATAGTCATGTCGAATCGAACCTACGACCTGCAGCGTAATAGGTTGAGGTGTCACCAAACACGTCAACTGATCCTTTCATTGTCCCGATGGCTCAGTGGTAGAGACGTCGAATGCCGAGCCAAGGTCGTGGGTTCTTACAAGGCTTTCAGTGAAGGAAAACATCGGTAGGGAACCATAGAACGGTGGTAGGGTGGAATAAATAAATATTTGTACAATACCAACATCTCTATCATATTACAGTAAATAGAACAGGACGACAAGAATTAATGCAGAGTGGCGTGTCTACGTGTAGGTACCGGCCTTGTCCGCGACTACTGGGAATGACATAGAGTTGTCATTACCAGATCATTGCACCTCAGTAAATTGTAGGTGTTCTTTATTTTTGCTTGTTCTACGTTTTCTATAGTTGTCCACATGTTATATATCTTTGTGTCAAGAGGTAACGAAAATTCTCCCGTTCGCATTTATATTATTAACTAGCTGCCCGGCGCGACTTCGTTCGCGTAATACTCTACCCTACATTTAAACCTTCCCCGGACTTTCACGAATATTTAAAACCCAAAATTAGCCAAATCGGTCCAGCCGTTCTCGAGTTTTAGCGAGACTAACGAACAGCAATTCATTTATATATATATAGATTAGGATTCACTTCGGTACTTTCTAAATAACCGAAACATTAGCGAGACGTAAAAAATATTAATTGAGTAAATACAAGTCTATCCGTCAGAATCCAAAAAAAGTGGCTGTGACATACAGACAGACTTGACGAATCCATAAGGGTTCCGTTTTTTGCCATTTGGCTACGGAACCCTTATGGATTCGTAAAAATACTGCTCATTTATAACGTTCAAAAAGTATTATAATAGATATCTTATTTTAATACAATAATTTATGTTCTATAATAAATTTTGAATAATCTTAGATTAATATTAGAAAACTAATCATTCACAGCTCTGTATGATATCCTTTCACCGAATATTTTCCCGTTCTCTCAAGTCCCGCTAGAGACATGCCAGTGTTAATCAAACGCACTGGCTGAACGCAGCGCGGCCTATGCCAAGAAAAAAAAAGTTCCGTCTGTGACCGCAACACGAAAGCGCGCGTCGTTGGAAAGTTTTAGTTGAAAAAAAAAATTATTTTGTTATCTTTATTTAATGTGTAAAAAATCGAATATTATATTAATGGTCAGGTGAACAGTGTAATATTAATTTTAGACTTTTCGTGTGTGTTGTTTTAACATTTGCAAAATGGCGCGTCGTTTATTTGTTTGTTTGGTGAGTATACAATTTTTACTAATTTTTTTCTAATTTAAATTTTAAAAAGAATTATCTGTTTTCATAACAACAAAACAAAGGTAGAGCTCTATTTTTTATCCAAAAAACATGAAAATGAATAAGCGAGAACTTTTTCAGTGAAAACTAAATCCGGCATTCCGAATGCCAATCAAAGAAACTTCAGTAGGTATACTTATTACGATCGCGCTCTAATGAACACATAGCAGAACAGAACAGCCCGTAACATAAACCAATCATACTATTTTAACATCATCTCTTTCTTTTTTGCGATAGATATGTAGGTAATACATGACCTGAAAGTATCCAAAAGTAGCCTACGTAAAGTAGTACTCAACTGATATGGCGCGTCGTGAATCTTCGCTCACACAGAAAAGAAAGTATGGCCTGAAGATTAACGAAAGAATGCTTAAAACTTACAATCAACCTTAGATCACTACTTTATGGTTCATAATACAGTGCAGCTGTTAGTTCCGTCTCACTCTCAAGTGACGCTCCTCCGTACACATGGCGGCAGCTGCCGACAAATAGCATTTCCCGCGCTTTGAAAATGTTTCTTCAGCGCAGGTACATCGGTAAGCCATATTAGTTGGGTAGGTACTACTGTAATGCAACCTAACTACCTCAAACAAGTTTATCCATTGAAGGTAGCACAGACGGAGTTCGTCACGAAAGGGTGTGAAGAGATTCTACCAAGGTCGGCAACGCACGATTGATAGCCGTGATGTTGCAAGCGTGTATAGGCTACGGGAACCGCTTACCATCAAGCGGACAATTTGCTTGTTTGCAGGCTTAGTAATGATCAAAAGACTGAAAGATGGTTGCTACTTGTTTTTTCATGCAACGAAGTGTAGAAAAACGCATACAGCCCACCTGGTGGAAGCGGTAAAGTATCTCTATGGACGCTTGCTTCGTAGTAAGATACTTATAAACAATTAAAATATAAAGAAGTACGGCATCTAAACAATGCCAGCCTATATTTTGAACTTGTGAAAGTAGTGAGATTGAAGTGAAACTGTCCAATGTCTCAACAACGCAATAAAAAGAACAAAAATCGTTCCACATCTGTGAACTCTGAAAACTGCCGACCGTTCAATGGCTGGCGTTTCTAACGAGTATAAACTGCTCTTACAAGTTTACTTTACTCACTTGTCTCGTATATTCTTCGACGGTTTATCTCAAGTACAAGTAAATGTTTAAAACAAGGAAAGCGCCGGACGATTTCTCACAAGGTGGACCGCGCGGCAACTTCGCAGAGGTCAGTTCAGAAGTACGCCTAAAATGATGATGATGTTTTTCGGAAGTTATAGCTACGATCAGTAGAATCATTATATTCTATATTATCGCTTTATAAGTAGCTTGACTGTAAACATGTACAACAGACAGTGTTCTGAAGAATTGTTTTACTTAATATTCGGCTATCTTCTACAATCGCAACTCTCGCCATCTTCGGGAAGTCCATCCTCACACATTGGAACCAACATGGTTTCGTACTGTGCGGTTTCAAAGTAGCTTCCTACCACGGACGCTTAGACTGTGGAATGAACTCTCCGCCTTCTTCAAAAAGGGTGTGAAGAGTTTTTGCAGGATTGGCAACTCGCGAGTGATACGAACCCCTGGTGTTGCAAGCGTCAATAGGCTACGGTGACCACTTACAATCAGGTGGGCTGTATTCTTGTTTTCTCCCTTAGTGGAGAAAAAAGGTGTATTCACAGAAATATCTCGTTTGTTGCCCCAAGTCCCAGCTTCCATTTCACAACTGAAACATATCCTACTTTCGATGTCTAGTTTTTCGGGGCTAGTTGTTTGCTTGAAGTTCTTTGCAGTTGCTTCCAAACAGCTCCCTATAGACGTGATAATGAAACGAGAACGTGTGTGGAACCTATGAACGTCACAATGCGTGTCAGCGCACGCCTCGGCCGGCATCCGATACCGTTCCGATTACATTCCGTTATCGATGAATATTGCATGAGATCATTCGCCGTACGAGTCTGTATTCTAAAGCCAAACATATTTTATTCGAGACAGGGAATTCATGTAATTAGAACAGGGTCAAGTCAACCTAATTCTTCCCATGAGTATAATATGGCTAAATCGAGAGTTTTGTGATAAAGTAGAGCAGTTAAATCAACTGAAGCAACATCTTGAAACTTTGTCTTGAACAACAGATTTTGGTGAAGTTTCATGTTTTGTTTACCTAGTAGTTAAAGGCACAGAGATAGCTCAATGGTGACTTGAATTCCGTAGTGTAGGGTGTGTTCGAATTCTACAATGAAATTGAGCTTTCGGTGAAGGAACATCGTGGGTACTCCGCCTCCAGACAAGCGGGAACTCAAGTTCAAAATCTGTTGCCAATAAACTATCGGTGTGTTGCTAGACTGAAGAATGTTTTTGCCTCAATCACTCTTCAACATCTAAACGGATTTGGATGATATTAGGAACGCTGATAGAATATATATAGAACATAGGATACTTTTCATCCCGGAAAAAATACGAGCCTTCGGGAACGCGGGGGACAGCTAGTTGAAACATAAACCATAAACTTTAGATGGTATTACATAGTAGCCTTTGACCGCTTCACACCAAAGTCGGTCACAAACCTGCGAATATGCTTACGAATCTTACTATGGTATGCTAAGTACGCGAGCTTCGGGTATATCCAGCATATGCCGTTATACTTTCTCGCCAGAATATTTCCTTTATTGTTTTAGCCCACGCCGAACCGTATAAGGTATTAAGGCCGAAAATACTATGTTAGGTTGTGATCATTCATTTACACGGATTAGTGGTGCGTGACTGATCTTTTCGGTGGGATTATATTATTTAGTAAGCTATATAGTGAAAGCTGTGTAGGTGCTTATAAAATGATGGTATCTTCGGGTCTGGTAAAGGCAAAAGTGGCAAATAAGCATACTGCCAGCCTGGTGTTAAGTGATTGACTACCTTTACTGTAGCCTATAGATGCTTGCAATGCCAACCGTGTTACCAACCCTGAAACGATCAAGGAACCCCATGCTGTACTCCCTTGGGAAAACCATAGCATAGTAAGAACAATCTCTTAAAATAAACTTTCCACAGTCTCCAAAGAGCGAAACCAAACCATGATTTGATACTCTACTACTATTAATATGGTAATTCATGTGTCTAAAACACACTACCAATCTGATAATCTCAATCAAAACGCTTCATCTTTACACCTTGAAGTAAGACCAGCGCACGCGCCGTGTTTGCGCCTGACCGAATGATATCCGGATGACGTCACGCGGTCCCGTTAAGCTTCCATACCGTGGTCCACAGGCCGTGACCTTCACCCACATACTGCGGTGCCGCCCGCGGTCCGGTCGATGACCATAACATCACCAATCCTACCAGTTTAATTTATGCATTAGAAACTCTCTCAAACCATCTTCAGAAAAAGTTATGCGTCGAAACATTTATTATTCGAAGACCAGAAAAAATATGGATTGTGGTGAAAAATAATATGAGTGAGTAGGTAAGTAAAGAGTGAATGTTGATATGAGAGATAGAAGGGTCGAATGGAAGAAACGTAATAGTTGCGTAGAACAGGCGGGCAGTTGATGATTTGATATCTGTCTATATTGTAGTTGTATATTCTTTATTAGTCAGTGCCTAAGTAGATTTTCCTGTCCTTTAATGCAAAGACAGGTAGATAAAGTGAGCTACTTTATATATTTGCGACTAGTATAGATGATTTCCAGAATCAGATCAGCAATTCCGAAGATTACCCCATAGATCTAAACTATATGCCTCTTTATAATATTAGACGTTTTGTGATATTCTCAGAGAAGTTGAATTCTTTGAGTCGGTACTTAGATAAGCCCCTAAGCACCACAGGTATATGTTATATAAAACAGCAGAAAGCAGGTATAAAACACAAGTTAAGGAGAGTGGTCGCGCTCTGGTTGACAATTGTATCGTAAATATAACGGCATGCTCACCGCGCGAGCATCTAGTTGTAGCACTTCACATGCCCCCGCTAATCATACGTACGCGTAATATTGTAGTGAGCAAGTCATAACTCAATCTGGGTATAAAATCAAAACGTCATTCAGTTTAGGCCCCGATATAACGTTACCGTTGGCTCTACCATCTGTTTGGTTTGGTATACATTACATTGAAAAGTCTTCGGTTAGAAACTCAACTGGGCATTTTTAGTGGAGATTTTTGTTCTGAATATAGGTATACATTGCTTATTCGTACAATTTTCACTGAGCTAGGGGGGGGGGGGGGGCAAGTGCAGGACAAGCTAGAACTACCATACTTTATTCTTATCTTTCACTTACATCATAGTTTAGATAAGACGGTACTGTATCAAACTCTGTAGAAGATGAAGAAGTATTAGTATTAGTTAGATGGTGTGAAGTCTGTACTTTCTGATGTAAACAGGTCAGTAACAGCTTCCTTTACAGTGGATAGGCCTGTGTTTGAAGAAAATCTCACTATGTTTAAGAGGTGATATGTCCAAAAGTATCACACAAATTATTGTAAGTGGGAAATTTTGAATGACGAGGAATTTATCGCGCGCCTATAGGAAATTTTTCTATTGAGTACATAATAATGGTGCGTCGTTTTCAGACTCATTGTTTCAGGGTGTTACATTGTGTTGATTATTATTGAGCAATATCAACATCACCAGAGCTTAAAGAAGTCAAATTACTTTATTAACTTTTACACAAATTGCTTCACTCACTAATGACGGCGTTTAAAGTTTGTCGTTTCAAAAACCAACCTTATTCCTAACAAGATAGAGGACATAAAATAAAATGCAGGAAATTATGTCGTTATTCTACGTGCAACAGTTATGTGACAACTGGGTGATTTACCCTGTTGAGCAAGTGTTCACGCGACTGACTATGTAGGGTTCTAGATTCTACTCCATATTTAAAAGCCGTTAGGTCAGCTGTTTTGCCTACGAAGTCCCCTTCTTACTTATGATGTTGAATTTGATAACAATATGTAAATTCTGGTAGGTTCATCTTCATTCAGCTACTGGGCGCTGCTCATACCAGATTTGCGAAAGCTGAATCTTTATGAAATTAATGGCTAGCTTTGTTTGCATATAATCTTCGTTCATATATCAACACTTAGCTTACACAAGCCGGTCATCATCATCATCATCATCATCAGCCTATAAAGTCCCACTGCTGAGCACAGGCCTCCTTTCATAAATGAGGGTGAAAGGGCCTGGGCCACACTGGGCGATACCCCACCACGCGTGCCCACTGCGGATTGGTGGAGGTAGGCTAGTGGTCAACCTACTGTTGGAATTTTTCAAGCCGCCTAGGAGACATCCAACTAGCTTAACTACTATCACAATTAAGTGATAACCGGGACCAACGGCTTTACGTGCTTTCCGAAGCACGGAGCCTTCCATTGTTTTAAAAAGAACATCTTCTCCTTTTCCAATTCTTTTAGCGTCTTCACTTTTATCCATCATTTTGGTCACTCTTTCCTTACTCATATTATCTTTAATTTCTTCCCTTAACTTCATATCTTTTAGCAGTAAAACTTATTATTCTCTAAACAATATTTGTGCAAATCATCTCAGTACAATACCCCTTGATTCATTGTCGATGCAACATGTTTAACGTTGTACTAAGACCACAGTGAAAGTCTCATTACCGTCCATCTTTGTGTCTCGAATGGAATATCTGTATGTTTGTATGAATACCTCGATAAATTGATATCAAGCTGTGTATTGTGAATATTGAGATCATTCTACTAAACGCAACGTGTTCAATTTCCGCTATATTTGGACGCAATTTCACTTTTATTTCGTTCATGTGTGTCGTGTAATTAAAGTTCTTGCGTGATGATAGTATATTGGTTACTTTATGGAATTTGGTAGAATGTGCGTGATTTAATTTATTGTGAGAAACGCCTTTTATAGGGATGAATGAATTTGATGTACATTTAATTTAAAAAAAACATCACACAATCTATTCATTCATTGGTGATCCTCTCATCTGATCCTAAACATTATTTACGTCGGAACTACTAATATTCACAAACCAGAATCGAACGAACTATTTGAACGAAAAGATTTCTTATAGCTAATCAAGCTTTATTTAAGTGACTTAATGGTGCGTCCATGCTACGCGAATCGAGGGGGGCAGACTCACCGTCACACCATTTTGTCACACCATTGTGGAACAGAAGCATTTTTTTCTTCATAGTTACACCAGTGTGACACTCGAGAATTTAAACTAACCTAAAACGAACACGATGCGAATTATTTTGTTCGAGAAAAAACTGACAATCGCGCTCGTTCGAGGCTCGCAAGCCCGTCCACGCTACGCGAATCGTGCTCGCAGTATGCTCGTTCGTGGCTCGGCTCGTGCTCGGTTCGCCAAGCATGGACGCACCATAATATATTTCCTCATTCCTCGTAAAAAAATCCTAAGTGTTGTAAGGAAAGAGGCATAGAGTCGCGTGTGACTACGATAACTGTTATTTTAATCTGTTTACGGCAAACTTCCCACGTTTCACTGTATTTGTGTGACCTGGTTCATGACGCTTGTTATGGCCGACAGATATTAACTTGTCTCTCATATACACACATCACATACCTTCTATGACTAAAAATATTTGCTTCAACATTCCTAACAGGTTTAAGAACATCCGGTTTTGCTGATCTTCCGATCGATTTAGATATTTTGTTGGTTTTTCGGTTCGGTTTTACTGTAGTTACGTTTTATATGCCTAAAACTTTAAAATCTTATACCAAGAGTACAGAAAATATTTAGAAAATCAAGCAGACGCTAGACTGTCCATACAGTCCATACGATTTATCTTTTAAAATGGCCACCGTCGCCTATACAGGCTAGACTTTTAGGAATATACCCGGAGGGTAATCACTGTGTTGCTGACCTTTAGCAAAGTCTTATCATCATCATCATCATCATCACCTTGTGCTTGTCAACGTTTGGCGTTCATGTATCCTTTGTCGATCTTTCTAAACCACTCACTCGAATTTCTCTCATTATATCCTCCTTGTGTGAGGAATGTCCCAGGATATTATATGTCCTTAAGGCAGTCTTTCGGGCTATACTTTCTTTTCTAGAGATGTTAATTCAAATTACTATAATAGTGCATTATGATACATGTGTGCAAAGTTGGTTATTAACACTCGTGGCTGTATTAAGCGCGTGAGCCGAGAGTGTAATAATCAATGCACACGCGTGTCATACGTTTTTCAATACACTTGCGAGGAAAAAAACAGTCTTGTATTTTTTTAAGTAGATTTTTTGATAATAATCAACCACACAATGAGAACGTTAACAAATATGGCGCGCAAGTTTTTTTTTGACAGCGGTTATTTAGCTAGCTGTCATACAAATTAACCCGTTTAAATTAAGAATGCTTGATCTCCACACATATCACTTGCAGTGAGGTACAAACTTATCATAATCGGGCTTATACCTATCATAACACTGTGCGGTAATGTAAAGTAAAAAGCACAAGTGCGTAATAAGCTGCATTAAGATACTAAAAACGGTGCAATAAATGTCACTTTACGAGCGAGTGTGTTGAAATATATTTGAATGCGTTAATAAATATAGATAAAGTAGCGATTCATTACGGTAGCGAGTTGTTAATTTACTTCAACAAGTAACGGCAAAGCTTAATCAGTAAGATAGTCTAGCTCTCTCCGGCTAACCAACTTTGTTCGAGTTATGGAATACCTCCCTTTTACTAGGTCCTACTATCTAGGACAGATGGAGATGGTGATTATACAAACTTTATGCTTAGGAATATTGCTTTGAAATTGTTAAACATTTAAAAACAAATTGCCAATATAGTCAGTTTATCCGGAAATTATTAAAAATTAAATGAAATTAAATTGTTTATTTCGCCAGAAATATCTTAAAGTTTAGGTATTTCTGGCGAGTTTAGGTCTTAAAATAATAACACATTTCGCTAAAGAATAACATGCAAAATTATGTAGCCGGTCTTTCGTTTATTTTTGAATAAAACTAGGACAAAGAAGTTTACGGCCCGCCTGGTATTGTAGTTATAACTTATCAGTTACAGTTATCAGATCTCATTTAGAGCCAAGCTTATAACTCTACAAGCCCTAACTTCACAAACTCTACACACCGTAGTCAAAATATGTGGCATGGCCGTTTCACTACTACGAGAACTATTGTAAAACAAAAAAAACAAGTGCGAGTCAGACTCGCGCACCGAGGGTTCCGTACAAACCTGTAGGTATATAAGTAAATGGTAGTATAGACCTGAGTATTTGATATGAATTTCAATTTATGACGTATTAAAAAAAAACTACTTACTAGATCTCGTTCAAACCAATTTTCGGTGGAAGTTTGCATCGTAATGTACATCATATTTTTTTTTTGTTTTATCATTGTCTTATTTTAGAAGTTACAGCGGGGGGACACACATTTTACCACTTTGGAAGTGTGTCTCGCGCAAACTATTCAGTTTAGAAAAAATTGATATTAGAAACCTCAATATCATTTTTGAAGACCTATGCATAGACAGCCCACACAGGGTTTTATTAAAAAAATAATTGAGTTTCCGTTCTAAGTATGGGGAAAATTTATTGGTTTTTTTCTATTTTTGTGTGAAAATCTTAATGCGGTTCACAGAATACATCTACTTACCAAGTTTGAACTTTATAGTTCTTATAGTTTCGGAAAAAAGTGGCTGTGACATACGGACGGGCAGACAGACAAGCATACAGACATGACGAATCTATAAGGGTTCCGTTAATTTGCCATTTGGCTACGGAACCCTAAAAATAATGAACAGTGAATACATTTTTCACCTTACTCCCATGTGACGGTAGCGAAACGGCCAAGCCACTATGGTACTATGGTAGAAACCTACTTAAAATTGTAATACCCTTACAGGGTGCATGTATGCCACAACTTTTAAACCTTTAAAATATATGTGTACTTGTTGCAATTAATGAATGAATATGAAATATTAAGCGGTTAGTAGCACTATGGACGTTTGCAACACACACTTTACCGACCAGGGAGCTCTTGCGGCCTACTCACTTGCACGCAGGAACACAGCCAACACGGCATACAGCTATTTGGCTGCGGTATTCTGTAAGGTGGAGGTACTTCCCCAGTCGAATTGAGCTGCTCTTTGATCGAAATAGCGATATGCTCTACCTAAGGTGATTGTTGTGTCCAATTCATCAAATTAAGTGATTAAATTACGATGATTACTAGTACCGTACATTCGTGACAGCTTTCATTTCCATAATGCTTTGATACGTGTGTGAATCCCATATAATGGCAGTTACCATCAAATTGCTGGGTAGTTATCTCACTGGCACACTCGACACAATGAAATTACCCTCATCAAAGTTTTTAAATGAACAATTATCTTTATTTACAGCAAACATGTGATCTAAATATAAATTATAATACAATTAAAATCTATTATATACAATGACTAGCAGACCCCCGCGGTTTCATCCGCGTACGGTTTGAATTTTTTTGCGCGGAACACTAATTATTTTTCAAAAATAAAAGTAGCTTAGTTACTCCTTATAACATCAGCTATGAACCGGAACAGACTGACAAAATTTTTATTACAAAAAAGTTTACTAAAAAGAAAGTGTTTTTTTTTTAAACAAAGCAAATACAAATTTTAAAGCGATGTACCTATTTGCTCTTTTGGCCTCACTCCCATATTTTCGCTCGCTCTCCATCTGCCTTGTTCTGTTATCTGTGACAATCGGACTGAGTTTTCAAAAATGTGTCAAAATAAAATGTAATTTAAATCAAAAGTACAAAGAAGTATTGATATCAACCTCGATGCAAATCACCCCTAAAATTACTTTCCACCCCTTTTTGACCCCGTTAGGCGATGAGTTTCAATAAAATACGAAACATGTATTCCATCAATTCTGTTAACGAATGTTTATGCAAAATTTGAAGTAGATCGGACCAAGGAATCACGTTGTTCCATACAAACTTTGCCCCCGTTTTTCACCCCCTCAGGGGTAGAATTTCGGGAAATCCTTTCTTATCGGATGCCTACGTCATACAAAGAACACACCCTCCAAGTTTCAGGTCTCTACGATCAGCGGTTTAGGCTGTGCGTTGATTTTCAGTCATTCAGGACAAAGCATTTTATATGTATAGACTACTTACCTACTTAACTAATATATACAATCCCCAAGGTCGCTGCCTCTGGGAAGGGTGTCCATAAGGCTGGCCACATTTCCTCGTTGGATAGCAATTCCTATCCGTTGACCGAGGAAGTCGCCAGCCCTGTGATCAGCCGTATTCTCAACAAGTTTTTTCTTAATCGTTTTATAAAGCCTATGCACATCCGGGCACCACGGCCCGAAAGTTTCTACCAAGAAGGCAGCAAAGATGTGACTATTTGTCAGGCCAGCATATTCGTGGCTTCTGCCGTTATTGCCGCCCCGCCCGCCTTCAAGGACGTGGAGGCTAAATGAGACGGAGCCAGATAAGTGGCCGCCCATCTGCCACGGAATGAGCGTCAATCGGGTCTCTTGTCGTCACGAGCCAGGCCGGGAGATTCCAAAACGGCTGGCACGTTTACGCTGACAAGGGCCCGACGGGGCAGGCGTGGCGGGATATGCGGTCTCTTTGTGCAAGAGAGGCCGTGGTACCCCGCAAACGGTCCAACTCGACTCCACAGGGGCAGCGGTGGGGTAATAAGATATCCGCACCTAGAGGAAGGCCGACAGCCAACCTGAATGAATTATTATCTAACAGGGTTGTGCCGTGGCTGGAAGGGTAGGCATGTAACCAAAATCCGGATTCGGTTTGGGATAATGCGAATAGGCGAGCTTTTTCTGCCCTCGTTGTGGCGGAATTTAAAAGCCAGTCTGGCTGGCGACAAAGAAGTTCATCCCAAATCCTTTGAATGGATTTATTGGACGGCAGAGATTCACCCGGGCTAATTGCCAAGCGTCTTCTGTTTCGCGCAATTTTGCTACCTCAAAATCACGAAGTGAGGATGTGAGGATTTTACCTATGAGAGGCAGCGTACTGTGGTGTGAAGAAAGAAAAGCAGGAAGGACGATGCAATTTGTCTGATTCCGAGGCCGCCATGACGGATTGGAGGGGTAGCTTGTAGAAATTGCCGGTCATTTAACTGAATGTTGAAGATTTTTAGTATTTGCAGATGGGTGATGTTTGATTGAAAGATTATGTTTTCAAATTTGTCGCAATACTGGGGTAAAATTATAAGTTTGGGGGCAAAGAGGCAGGAACCGAGTATAAAAAGAGCCATGTGAGCTATTTTGAGCAGGCGATGTGACGCGACAATGAAGTCACGCTGTGGTTACGTGTGAATAGTGTCGCTGCAGCTTTTTGCGGTTGCGTTGGGGTAGCTAGGGCAGTTGGGGTAGTTGGGGCCACGCGCGAGTTATACCCCTAGTGTTGCAAGCGTCCATAGGCTACGGTAACTGCTTACCATCAGGCGGGCCGTATGCTTGTTTGCCACCTTAGTGGTATAAAAAAAATAAAAATAAAAAAAAGCTAAAAAATAACAAAGTTAAGGCTATTTACAGCTTGGAGCATTTATGAAAGTTACTAAAGTTCCAAGTCTAACGGGAGCCAGAACGAGAGCAATTACTCTTGAATTGCAGTATAGCAAGTGAGTTTGAAACCGTCTATATAATTAGTCAGTGCTAGCAAGGCAAGGTCATTGAGTAGCAGCAATGACGGACTGCCATCATGAGCCACTTAACGGGTGTTATTGCTGTGTCGAACGAGATATATCACTGTGCTCAGGTGGAACTAGCCGCTACGGAACAACGAGCTCAGGGGTGTCACAGACAAATATTAATAATGATTCTTTATACAAATAAAAACAGGGTTGCTCGGAAAAGAGGGACATTAGCACACGTTACCCAGCACCTTTCCTTCTTTGAAATATTATTTTATGTTTTGAAAATAATATCAATGTAATACCTAGCATATAGGTGATTTAATTATTAGGTATATTTTTCTATTACTTGTATACTTAACGAGGAATTCGAGGGTTTACTGATTATTGTATACTTTTTTTCGCCTCGAGTTGTGAGATGAGTTGCCAATCAATCAAATCTCATCAATGATTAGACAACGCCGTAACCATACATTGTACCTTGAAAAAAAAATGTAGATCATACTTGCGTGATACACTCGAATCACTCACTCATCAAAGCTATGAATGCGACATTAACGTTTCATAAAAATCTTAACGAGCAACGTGTGAATGTTGCTCTTTATCTTCATTTCTTAGGTGTGACAGCCCTAGCGGGCGGCACGCGACGCGGGCAGGTATGCGGGTCAGCGGTGCGCGGTAACGGTACATTTACTCTGGCGATCAATGGGCTAGGTTGCAATTTACATACGTGCTATGGTGGTAGGTAAAACGTAGTAAGAACATTCTGTAAGGTCAAGGGAGAGAGCGTTAAGGCCACAGATTACAGACAGATGGAGCGCGCGGAACACGGGAGTGAGGCCAAAAAAGCAAATACAAATTGAAAAAAACACGTACCTGGTATTCGCTTTTGAATGTGTATTTGCTTCGTTTAACAAACTTTATGTAACAAAAAACACTTCTTTATTAATAAACTGTGGTTAAACAATGCAAATACAAACTGGAAAAAGAATATGAGGTATCAGATTTTCAATTTATATTTGCTTTTTTGGCTTCACTTTCGTGTTCCGCGCGCTCCATCTGCCTTAGTTAAGGCTGTCTATTCACAAGAGAGGAGAGGTGCGGAGCTAAGAAAGAATAAAGCCGGCCAAGTGCGAGCCTGAGTCCAACTCGCGCACCTAGGGTGTATACTACGGCCACCGTTGTTGGGATTACTATATTAAGTAGGTACCTACTCGTCTCCGGAACTCCGGAATTGAAATATCGGAATAATGTATCCAAAATTCCGAAATCCACGGCCTATGTCATGCTGAAAAAATGATACGATGTGAAGTATCTCTGAAATTGCGATAAATTATAAGAACTTACACGTCACCAAAAGATGCCGTCTCAAAGTATCCACAGTCAAAATGAGTAGAGATTAAAACAACGTGACAAGAAGAGAGAGGTAGAAGAGAGGTTAGAGAGGTAGAGCGTAGCGTTTATTCGCTCAAAGAGCAGCTCGATTGGGTACCTCCACCTTACAGAATACTGCTGCCAAATAACTTTATGTTTAAAAAAAACACAAAATCGAAGTGATAAATCCAATAAAACATTAATCAAATGGATAATAAGTAAACGTTAACCAAGAAAAGTGCTTTCTCTGAAGATAAAGCGATAAGGCTAGAATATTAGTCGCCAATCTGAGCCGGTTTGTTCCGGATTGTATGCAATTCTATTTATAGACGACACACAAAACGCACTGGTTTGATTTGACTGTACTGTGTCGTGTACGGCCAGTGCGGACGTAGGGTTGTCAGAAACATAAGAATTAAACTGAGAAATAAGCATAGATAAAGTTGTAATTTCATTGGAGTGGAAAAAGTTAAGTATAGAGCACAGCTTTGTTAACTTTAGTAGCTTTAACCTCGAAAGTTCAAAATTCAAAATCATTTATTCAAATAGACCTTCGCAGGCACTTATGAAAAGTCTGACTCTAATACCGGTTCGGAAAGTTGCATTTGCTGAGAAGAGCCGGCAATAAACCCAGCAATTACTCTTTTCAAAACAAGCTTAGATTCATTACATAATATTTACATTCTAATCGCACTGAAAACAATTGCTGCAAAATTACAAAGAAGACTGAATAAATATTTAATAAGTAAATAAATAGCAAACTTAAGCAGACCAGCCCACACAAGCAGCACCTGATGAAGTGACCTACTACGTTATAAATTGGCTTCATTGTCGCTTCAAGCCTCTCTTCAACTCAATGGGGAAACGCCCTGAGGGCTAATATCAACTAATTGTTTTCCTTTTAATGAATGTGCCTGCAAAGAGCATTCACCAACCTTGTTATTGATGCTGATGTTCATTGTACGATCTAGAACTGTGTAACACTAACACTGACCTTATTTGCGGCGTGAATGCGAACCACAACATGACGGAACACGACACACTTTTGTGCGGCAGTTTTGGGATGCACGGTTTCATTGTTTGGCTTTGGTAATTTTATATTGATTTTCACCTCAGCCTGGAGCCATTCATAAAGGTTCCGTATTTTTTGAGGTTCAGAACCCTAAAAGTGTTGGACTGAAAATCAGTTACCTATGTAGGTACCTAAGCCGGACGCATATTACTTATAAGATTTTTTCTGTTAGAAAATTTGCTACCACTGATAGGTGTGTGGGGTCTAGTACAAAATGTATAGAGGGCACAACCTCAGACGTTCTATTCTTAGACCTTAGACGTCCGATCGACGGCATCCGGATCCGGAACTCATCAGAGGCGGACGTCAGACACGTCAGAATTCTGATAGTACCTATACGGGGTCTAGAACAAAGCTACTAAACTTTACAGCTTTAACTACCGGGCCATAAGTTTGTTAGCCGAATTTTTAATATAAAAAAAACCTATAATTATAAAATGTTGTCCCCAGACCTTCCTAGCCGTTCTAACCGGCACCGTGCTCCCTGAACCGACATCGACGCCTGCGGACACGCCGAGCGCGGAGCCGAGGGCTGATGACGTCACCGCTGAGGACCCCGCCGCCGAAGAACCTCCTGAGGGGTACTACGCGTTTGTGGAGTCGCCTAACGCTACGCCACCTAGGTAACTATCGGAAGACGGGGACAACCGAATAACTTATAGCACACAATTTTATCAGCAACGATTTCGGACCGCGGTTCGACGACTTGCTGCATCAGTCGCTGCATTGAGCTACCAAAAAGCGATATGATTGCCGCAACTGGAGTTTGTATACGTGGATTGGAGCTTTCGAGCCCGGCTTCGATCTTTCGAAAAGCAATTACATCGCCTCTCAAAGTAGCTTTGGCCCTATAGATTTATCATCTTTATGTTTGCTGTATGATTTTCTATGCTAAGTGCATCATAATTTATCATAAACAATATTCAGTCTTGCTAAGAAGAGAAGTTGGTAGGTACCTATTTGAATTGTAGTATACCTAACCTTTATTTTCATTTTAATATATTGCAAGAAATTATATAAATGCATAACAATTCATAGCATTAACACAATTGATTTGTGACCAAGTAACTTTCACTACAATACAGTTTCGTTGGAAAATAAAGACATTTGCTCGTATTTGATTGATTGACCCGCACATATTCATTCCTTTATTTTTCGATTCTCTGGCTTTTCAGTGAAAGACAATGGTAAAAGATACATATAATTACCTCTATCTTTATTGTACACAAGAAAGAAAATATACCTACTCCTTTTTGACACGACTGATGGGCCAGTTGTATTAGCTGGTTAAGATTCCATCTATCATGTCGCAAGTCGTGGGTTCGATTCCCATCCAGGACATGCATTTGTGTGCATGAACATGTCTGCTTGGCCTAAGTCTGGGTTTCATTATGTATATTAAGAATTGTAAACAAAAAGTAGTACAGTATATGAATTTGTCTGGTTTCCATAGTACAAGCTCTGCTTAGTTTGGGAGCCGTGTGTGAAAAATATCCCAGGATATTTAACTTATGATGAATGTTCAAAAATGAGCCTAATAAACAACAGCTGAAAGTCGTTATTGGTATGCAGAGTCCGCCCGCCTCCGTACAGGCAAGTATCCACGGAGTGCCTGGGCGCAGGCGCGGGCTCGCCGCGGCCGCACGTGTCGGCGCACAACCTGTGCGGAGACCTCAACCGGGGCGTTATACCTATCAACCCGATGGGGCAGAACCCTAATGGGGAGCCTTACCCATTGTGAGTATTGCAGTGTTATTATCATTTTGGTGGTGGAGGGAGTTAAGGACGATTGGAGATGGTTTGTGTAAGGAATAGTGTGTCTCTTCTAGGAAAGACTTGTTGGAATATTAATAGACCGACTGTACTACCAGTACGTGCCACGAGCACACAACACCTAGAAGGAACTGGCTCTCAAGTGCAGCTGTCGGAACACACCGATAGGTGCTTGCCGATAGATTTTCAACTTGAGGGTGGCAGGTGGGTGCTACATAGTACTCTGCCACCGTGCTATGGTTTCTCATGATATTTTTTTTACTGGAAGCTCAAGTTCATTATATGATTCGAACCCGGGACCTTCGTCTCGGCATCCGACGTCACTATCACTGAGCTATCATAATCTTGTTGCGTTTCATCTTTCGTATTGTATTTCACCCACATTCGTAGCTTCTTATTAGTGAAAGATTTTTTCGATTTCGACTGGTAGTTCATATTAGCCCGAGTAAACAAACATACTAATCTCTTCCGCTATATTATACTAGTATAGATTGTGTATCCAATAAATGGTGATGTAGAGGTAATCGTTACGTAGCGAGTTGATCCGCAACCAAACGCTGCGGTTCCTGTCGCGCACGCTGCCCGTGCTGCGCGCCGACGACACGCTGCCGCGCGTGCAGCACCTGCCCGCACCCGCCGTCAGGCAAGTGCCGCAGTACGACTACAACGAGAACAGGTAACTATTACAGGTGGACATTTCGAGACGGCATATATTCGGAACCTATGTTGGGTTAGTCATTTTTACTATGGGACCAATAGCGAATTCTCAAAAAAACTCATGGCGAGATTTGTATAAAAAAATAAATATTTTTAGAGACGTTACAATGAAGTTATAATTGATCCTTGGTGCCTAAGGAACAACTTGAGCCATTTAAAATATTTTTAGAACCAACCGCGATTGCTGTTATCGCATAAATATGCATTGCTTACGTAGGCCTTTATACGCGAACCGCCTTCAAAGTATGTACACTAAAAAGTTAGAAATAACTCTTATCTGACACTGTTTTGAAGTCAGCGAAATATTTTCTACAGAACACGTCATGCGATTTCGCTCACTTTAAAACAGTGTCAGATAAGAGTTATTTCTAACTTTTTAGCGTACTTTGAAGGCGGTTTATTTTTTTTGTTAAAAAGTAATTTTTTGTCTTCTCATGCAGTTGTCGCGTCTAATAGGATCATCGGTCTATAGCTTTAGAGAAAAGTAAATGATAAAAGATAATGATGTATCCCACAGAGTAGAGGAGTCGATAAGTCGCAGTAAGCGGTCCGCCGGCGCGTCAGTCCCGCTGGAGGCGGTCCCGGCGCACGAGCTGCGCGCCGAGCACAGACATGAAGAGGAACAACCGCGAGAGAGCCGCAAGTTCTGCGACGGAGGTGGAGTGTGAGTACACCATTATATACTACTAGCTCACCGCCGCGACTTCGTTCGAGTGGTGCCACCCTACCCTACCTTATATAAGCCATCCAGGGAGTTAATTCTACTGTACGTGTGTATTTTCTTTTTTCTTAAAAAAACAAAAAATTCAAAATTCAAAATCATTTATTCAATAAATTAAATTATTAAAAGAAACAAAAAACCCGACTGCGTAAAACAAATATTAACTGAAAAGAGAAAAACAAGCTCAGGAATATTATTTGTATGTTATAAGGTATTGCAGTCATACATACAGTGCATACATACATACATACACTCGAAAAACATAACCCTCCTTCCGGGTCAGTCGGGTAAATAGACCTTCGCAGGCACTTATGAAAAGTCTGACTCTAATACTCTAATACCGGTTCGGAAGGTTCCATTTGCTGAGAAGAGCCGGCAATAAACTCAGCAATTACTCTTTTCAATTTTAGATTCATTACATAATATTTACATTCTAATTCTTAGTGTGTATGTGTGTGTTTTCTCAAGAGTACCAGGGGCGAGTACTCTGGCGGCGTGACCTATAATACCGCAGATGGTCTCTGACGCTTCGTAAGGGGTTGCCAGGTATAGTGTGCCGTCTTTTATGACCGCGAGTTTGGTACAGGTGGCCAGGCCACCATAGAAAATCTCAGTAGAATATAGGGTTATGTACGTGTGTATGTCACTGAACTCCTCCTAAACGGCTGGGTCGATTGGAATGTTTTTTTTTTGTATGCGTTTGGGTGGCGCCCTGGATGGTTTAGATTCACAAATCAGCCCGGCAGATGGAGCTGCAGTCGATAATATAACCTAGATACCGACTTATTACGTACGATTTACTTAGTATGTACTTTCAAATTCATTTAGTAAAAAGATGTCATTTTGACATTACAAACAGACCCTTCAATTTTATTTGTTAGTATGGATGTACAGTCACGTGTACAAATATGTACACTTGTTGATAATCAACTATTGATTGAAATAAAATATACTGCAAGTGAAATTTTATAACTATTATGATTTGTGTAATATTTCAACATTTCAATCTATTCAGTGCGAGAAAATTGCTTTTGAATTTCGCCAAGTGTATACATCTTCTTTTCTCTGTGGTATACATATTGTTATATAAAAGAAACTGAATCACACACGGTTAATTAGGCACACACTGCCTAATTAACCGATGATGCACGCACGATTCACACTACAATGTCTTATTTACGTAAGCATAGGGATAAAAAAACCCGCGATACCCTTTTTTCTTTTGAAGAATTCCACCTCGACAATAAAAAAAACTAAGTACCAATCGCGTTTTTTTTAAATTAGGATGATATTTAATAAAAAAAAACAAACACATTATAATATTCGCAGCAATTTTATTATAATATAATAATTAATAGTGCTTATATCCTACTGTCGGACAACTCAGTACTGACAGAAAACGAATACGTACACGGTACAAATTATTGTAAGGACATAATTAGGTAGGTACCTATACAAGATAATGTATTTATCTTATTTTGTTCGTCACTAAAATAATATCAAAATATTATTATACGCCATAATTTTGACAAACTGTATAATTTATATCAAAAAAACATAAGTAAAGGATATTTTATAAGAATTTAGCACAGTCTAATTAGATTTCCTTGTGTTTACGTTGATTAAGTCGCCATCAAAATTGATAACGACTATTACCCCATTTTGACAGGTTTCAATATTTTCCATCCTTGTTAAATAAAGTGTGTAAGAAAGAGATGTAATGTGTTTAAATTAGTTTAGTGCGTTTTGCAACATAATCAGCACCAGACTATACATTATAGAATGATCTACTTATATTAGAATTTTAACACTAAAGCTTACAAGTAAAAGGCGTGGGTACAGTCGACGACATAAATATGTATACACTTAGTGAAATCCAACATGGATTTTCTCTTAAACTATTGATTGCGATTTTTAACATGTACCTACTATGTAGTATGATTTGTGTAATATTAGAATGTATACAGTGCGAATTTCGCAAGTGTATACATATTTATGTCCTCAACTGCACAAAGAGGGGTGTAGAATTTTATAAACAATAAATAATATTTAGATTATAATAATTTATCTCGACGTCTAGGAATACCATAGACGAACTATAACTTTACTACTTTAGGATAAGGTATATTTTTCGTTGACATTCTTACAACGTGAAAAATTAATTCTTATAATGGACAGACCATAGCTGGTCCCTCGATACTATACAGAAAGGAAAATCTCACTAATTAATGCTATATAGATTTAAAACGTACATAAAATAGGGTCCATTTTCGTTTGAAGGTTACAAGAGATTTACATTGACCATTTTGTATTGAAATAATAACATAATATACTAACATCATTAAAACCGATACTTAACTTATTCATTGGCGCTTCAAGTTATAAAAAAACATTATTAAAAAAAACTGGCCAAGTGCGAGTCAGACTCGCGCACCGAGCGTTCCGTACAAACCGTTTAGGTATATAAGTAAATGGTAGTATAGACCTGAGTATTTGATATTGTGTGTATTTGATTTGGCTGTGACATACGGACGGACAGACAGACAGACATGACGAATCTATAAGGGTTCCGTTTTTTGCCATTGGCTACGGAACCCTAAAAAGCTTCTGATAGTTGAAATCTTGGCTGGGCCAACTTATAGTAGTTACTAGCATTTCCCACCGGTTTCACCCGCGTTACAGATATAAAAAGTAGCATATAACTCACGGGGAAAATTTTTCGAATCCGACTGGTAGTTCCATAGATTAGCGCGTTTAAACAAACAATTAAACATAGTTTATTAGATGTATAATGTATATAGCTTGAC
The DNA here is from genome assembly GCA_947623365.1 of Achlya flavicornis. Taxonomy (NCBI): domain Eukaryota; kingdom Metazoa; phylum Arthropoda; class Insecta; order Lepidoptera; family Drepanidae; genus Achlya; species Achlya flavicornis. The sequence goes on along the minus strand of OX392491.1, from coordinate 230,776 downwards.
TTATAACCGTGTGTATATAGCAGTCTCACATAATTTAACTATAATGTTATTATAAATTAACTAAATATAACAAATTTAACTAATTATACTACACACAGCCCCTGATTCTGTTGTTTACAATTAAACTAATTTTAATCCCACTATGTCTCTTTCTAACAAAGAACATAAGAAAAGTTTGTAAGAAAAGTCCTGTCAAATTAGTCCAATGCTTGTTTTCAATATAAATTTAGTCGCGATCTATCGCGGTTACGCCTGAATACACACAAAATAAGACGGCAAAGATTAATTTGAAAACTTAAAATATGTTCTATCCTTTTTCAATAATGTCCGTAAGAAAGAGATGAGATGTGACTAAAATTAGTTTAGTACGATTTACAACAGAATCGGCACAATTGTTCGCTATCTTAAACAATGCGCGTTGTTGCCATTTGAAGTGTTAAAAATTGAGTAAAAGTGGCGAGGGTAACTCTAGAGGTAGCTAACCAGGTGGGTTCTACAAAGTACCTTTAGTACCCTAGGCACTTCATACAAGCGAATTAATTTAACGACACTTTGAACCACACATAGCGAGCGGTGTGGACAGTAGTGCTCTTAGAGCGAGGCAATACTATCAGGAGTACTGTCACGACGTTACGACTAAAGGTGGGCGATAATAAATTCACTATTTAATAATAGTTACTTTGATTTAGTGCTCGTTTAGTATAGTAGATTTCAAATAGCATGAGTTCGGTGACAGTCATGGCATTTTATAGATTCCTCGTCGGTTCATGTTAATTTCGATATAATAAAGGAATACTATGATAGAGCGAGGTTTCATCAAATATTGTGAGTACTATTTCAGATTAAATAAATCGAATTTCACTGGATATTAAAAAACCCTTGACCTTGACGACTCATCCTATGTGAAATAGAGTTATAGTATGCGTTATTATAATAATGTATTACTTAATATTATGAATGTGCTTGTTTGATCGATATCTCACGATAGCAGCCAGCCAGGTGGGTACTACAGAGTACCCTACATCGTGCTATGGTGTCCTCGCGATACCTTGCCATTACATTAGTCATGACAACCACAGAGAGTCTACTACGAAAAACTATATACGATAGTCCGATCATCGTTGTCCAATAGAATTGCTGCAAAACTGACGAGACGTAAATTTTGTGCAATTCTATTGGCTAATTGTTTGACAACGATGATCCGGACAATCGTGTATCGTTTTTCGTAGTATAGGCCCTGAGCTACCATCGATACTATCTCTGTTCACATAACGCTCTGACGTCGGCCATGACAGTTTCCAGTGCGTTAGGCTGCATGCCGTCTAGAAAATGGACCCTCTTGTCTTTTTCGATCTGCAAAATAGAAAATTGAATTAAGTCTATGTCATAGATTTAGACCGGGAAAGTAAAAAATAAATAATACTAGCATTCCGCCGCCATAACCCCCCCCCCCCCCCCCACTTTAAAAATAATTTACAAAAATCCTTTAATAGAACGAACAAGTTAATCGAGACACGCAGTAAAATCCTCCCTTTAAAATGTAACCCCTTACTACCCCGTAAGGGGTCGATTTTCTAGAAACCCAAAAACACGTTTTTCTTTATTTCCCATCCGAAGTATTAATACCGAGTTTAAAGTTAATCGGACCGCGCGGTAGGTTTCTTCCATACAAACTATAACACCCCCAAAACCCCCTTTTAGGGGTAGTTTTTAAAACGAATAATGAGAATCTTTACTATTTATTTAGGTTAGTAATCGTGCTAAGATTCAAATTTGTAACCCAACGAGTAACATTTTTCATACAAACAAAATCCCCCCTTTTCAACCCCTTAAAGGTCGAATCTCCAAATATTCCTTTTTAGTGGTTGCCTACATTATAAAAGGAACTTGTGTACAAAATTTCAAGTTTTGTAGCCGCCATATTATTTTTTTATTAAAGGGCCTCTGACCAGCTCTTAAGGGACAAAGTCACTATATTGTATGAGTGAGGGAACACTTGCGGAAGCAAGATCCACTCCCTTGCTGTCATTGTTAATGAGGATGCAAAACGCTGTGTTTTCGATTATCATTATGATGTGGAATGAGCTCCTGATTAGGATATGTTTTTGATTTTTAACCGACTTCAAAAAAAGGAGGAGGTTCTCAATTCGGTTGTATGTTTTTTTTTTTATGTTTGTTACCTCATAACTCCGTCATTTATGAACCGATTTGGAAACTTATTTTTTTTGTCTGGAAGGGTACACTTCCCGTTTGGTCCCATTGTCATCAGATCAGGATTTGATTACTTCTTCGTGTACTTTGAAGTCGGTTTAAGTTTTTTGTAAAACAGTCCAATTATCATATTTATACTTTCCAATGGGGCCCCAAATTGTGTGCCCAAGGGCCCCCTGCAGACCGTTTCTTATCAACGTTGTATAGGACGTACCTGTGCCCTGTGCCGTATGTGCTCGGGCCACACGCACTGGTCGAAGTACCCGTCCACGTCGGGCGGAGAGTACAGCCGGTACACGCGACGAGATACACACTCGCTGTACTCCAACACTAAGTACAACCTGAGTACACACAACGGCGTCATGTTAACACCTAGCGTGACCAACCTCGTGTTCATATGGTCTCCTCTAGACTGTCAAAATCAGTCATTTTTTTTTTCACACACGGTCATCTGATCCCAAACTAAGCGGAGCTTGTACTATGGAAACCAGATAAATGATATAATACATATACTACTTTTTGTTTGTAAATACATACTTCATCAGCATCATCATCAGCCTATAATGTCCCACCGCTGAATACAGGCCTCCTTTCACAAATCAGGGTGAAAGGGAATGGGCAGATACTCCACCACGCGTGCCCACTGCGGATCGGTGGAGGTAGGCTAGTGGCCAACCTACTGTTGTAGTTTTTCAAGCCGCCTAGGAGGCATCCAACTAGCTTAACGACTATCACAATTCAGTGATAACCGGGACCGACGGCTTTACGTGCCTTCCGAAGCACGGAAACGCTCGATTTGAAATACCACTAGGCGGTCACCCATCCAGGTACCGACCAAGACAGACGTAGCTTAACTTTGCCGATCGATTAAGAACGGCTAATCATGCTACACCACGAGCGCTTCAAATACATACTTAATATACATAATTACACCCAGACTCGGGACATACAGACATGTTCATGCACACAAATGCATGTCCTGTGCGGGAATCGAACCCACGACCTGCGACGCGATAGGTAGAATCTTAACCAACCACGCCAGCTGGCCCGTCTTTATTTATACAGTACAACTGTATGTACCAACTTAGCGTTCATAAGTTGTCTAAACTGAATGACTGATTTTGACTTATGAATGTTAAGTTTGGTACAGTGTGTGGCACGAGTGGTGAGCACAGATAGGCAGTAGTGGGGGCAAGCTCGCGCATCTACACTTTTGGCCAAATGACACGCGAGAATCCAATAGACGACTCACATCGAGTTTCGAACCAATCGTGTGCAGCTCGCCGCTCCCCCGCCTTCATTCAAATTCAAAATCATTTATTCAAATAGACCTTCGCAGGCACTTATGAAAAGTCTGACTCTAATACTCTAATACCGGTTCGGAAGGTTCCATTTGCTGAGAAGAGCCGGCAATAAACTCAGCAATTACTCTTTTCAAAACAGGCTTAGATTAATTACATAATATTTACATTCTAATCGCACTGAAAACAATTGCGTGCCCCGGCGCGGCGGCAAAATTACAAAGTAGACTGAAAAAATATTTAATAAGTAAATAAATAGCAAACTTAAGCAGACCAGCCCCCACAAGCAGCACCTGTTCACAAGTATGACATTCCGACAAACAGACCGACAAATTAACTGCGCAGGTGTCAATCTGTGCTCAACACTCGTGCCCCTTACTATACATACAATTGAATTTACCACCGGTTCGGAATACACTTAAACTGAGAAAATTTACATAATTATTTAGGTGAAACGCATTTTAAACGTCTATAATTAGGGCATATTCTTATAGCGCATCTCCCTTGCGCCCAACATATTCTAGTTTCAAAGGTTATATCGCACCGTGAATTTCTTTTTTATTTATTGATCTACGACTGAACTCTACGTCTTTAATCGTTGCTTAATTTATGAGAAAAAACCGGCCAAGTGCAAGTCGGACTCGCACACGGAGGGTTCTGTACACTATTAATTAACTCACCTTTGCTATGAAAAAAATAACCCAAAAAAGTAGTTTCTTGTATGAGCGCCCCCTTTAATTTTTAATTATATATTTTTTTTATTATTTATTGTTATAGTGGCAATAGAAATACATATACTCTGAAAATTTGAGCTGTCTACCTATTACCGTTCATGAGATACAGCCCACTGACAGACAGACGGACCAACGAACGGACGGACATCGGAGTCCCGTTTGGCACCCTTCGGGTAAGGAACCCAAAAAAGGTGCACCACAACAAAAAAAAATACAGAGATGAGGTTGCTCACGCGAACTTGGTAGTTGTGAATTGAACATAATACCTACGTAATTGACTAAAAAAAAAAAAAAATGTAAAGAAAATAACCCTTTGGTTTTTCTCAAAAAAAAAAGTTATATCCATAAATAAAATATTTCTATAATAAAGTTAAAGACTACCAATATTTAGGGGTATGTTGCATGTATGAATTCAAACAACCACAAATATCATAGAATAACTCACCTCAAATCACACAGCTCCATGATAGGTTTATAATTCAACACGGTAAAGCCTTCAATCACCAAAAACTTCTTGTTCAGCGCAACGAAACTATCACTTTTCTTCTCCAAATTAAACGAATGGGCCACATTGACACCGTTCATGGTTCTCAACACATCGTTGTACATAGCATCCATATCTAAAGCGGACAGTATATCATAGTTGTTATGCTCCAAACCCTCACATTTCACGTGGTGAGGACTATCATCCGGATAGAAGTACTTGTCTTGGTGGAAAACGTATACTGGACTCAGTGTTTCTTTCAAGTTATTCGCTAAGGTTGTTTTTCCTCCGCAAGTCACTCCCGATATGCCAATAACTACCCACTGTTCTCTGTTATGTGCCATTGTAATGTGAACTCTATTCATATGTAAGGGTAGATGTGGTAGAGCGTGAAGGACATGAGCCCACCGATGAAGAAGAGACCCCACACTGCGCAAAATAGTAGGAACCACTGTGGGTCCGGGATTTTACTGTAGAATTCTGAATCTGGAAATAAGATAATTAAATATTTAATTATTTATATGACTACTAGCTGTCCCGCGCGGTATCACCCGCATTCCCGAGGGATCGTATGTTTTTTCGGGATAAAAGTATCCTATCTTGTAATACAGAACATATTCTATCTGTGTGCCCAAATTCATCCAAATCCGTTCAGTAGTTTTTGCGTGAAAAATTAACAAACATCCATACCCACAAACTTTCGCATTTATAATATTACTAGCTATCCCCCGCGGTTTCACCCGCGTTTCCGGGATAAAAAGAAGCCTTTGTCCTTCTCCATACCATAGACTATCTGCATGCCAAATTTCATGATGATCCGTTGAGTAGTTGAGGCGTGAAAGCGTCACAAACAAATAAAAAAACAAAAAAACTCACTTTCTCATATTAAAGTTAGGATAGTAGGATAATATAACCATGGTACAATGATAATATCACCGTGGTACATTGGTTAGGTCCAAGGTCATAATATTCCCCCAACACTTTACCAATTTACTGATTGATTCAATAGGGCCGGTAAAACGGTGGTGGCTCACCGTGGCTCCGTGGTTCTCCTCACATGTTACCTCCCATGCTTAAAGGCAGTTGAAAACTTACCCATGGAGACCCAAATTTTAAAGCAATGACGTTGGACGCCTCGTCGAAGATCGTGGGTTCAAACCTATAGTAAACTTCAGCTTTTGAAGAAGGAAATTACTGTGAAGAAACCAAAGCACGGTGGAAGGGTACTTTTTAGTACCTACCTGGCTGGCTACCATCCTCAAATCTGTTGCCAAGCATCTACTTTACACAAACTAAAATAAGAGCGTTATTCAAAATGCTTACCTTCGTCTATAAAAGGGTAAGTGTTGACCCAAAACACCACCAAGACGAATACAGTACTCGTAGACACGAGAATAAATCTGCCAATCGCTGCGTCAGATACATCCATATATAAGCATATCAATCTAATATGTATTCTAAACTTATGTATTTAGAGCACAAAGTTAACTGCAGAACAGTTCCTTCTCGAATTTTCCGAACGGCTCGTCTGGGAAGAGGATGGATTTTTCCTCTTCGCTTTTCACTTCTAGGTTTTCTGTGAGAGGTTTGCCTTTCACTGCACGTGCTACTATCTGTAACGATATTTAAAGTACAAGTCAATATCATGAAAATATTTAATATATAATATGTCTGTTTAATAACAAGCTTCTTGCATAGTACATGCTCTGAGACAGTATCTCAACTAGGCATTGTGAATTTGTGAATAAACATTTTCACACACAGTTACACAGAAAGTCTTGTGGTGGGAAACCGGTGGAATACTGAAGTGAAACGCTAGTTCTGAGTTAATGGCACTTCAATCAACCAAATTAATTGTTTTTTACAATTATTATTGTAATCAGCTGTATACAAACAATATTATGAAAACACTAGCTTTTACCCGCGACTTCGTCTGCGGAGAGTATTTTTTTTTTCTACATATGAATTATTGTAACAATATAGAGCTTTGTTCATGGCTATTGCCCGCCACTATGTGTGATTACATTATTTTATAGCACTGCGTGTAAAAAACCCGCATTTTATAACACACTTGTTATAAAATAGCACACTTTGCACGGCGTGAAAGAAACTACTTAAATCAGACATATCCCACAAAAAACGGAAATATCAAAAAACATTAATGATAAAAAAAATATATATAAATTAATTTTCAATCTTCAGCCTAAACACAAAATTTGAAGATCCTAACTTCGAAACTGACAAACTTTCATCCCCTATTTTACCCCCATAGGAGTGGAATTTCAAAAAACCCTTTCTTAGTGTATACCTACTCTTCACAAAGAATACACACTCCAAATTTCATGTCTCAGGACCAGTGGCACAGCGGTTTAGGCTGTGCGTTGATATACCAGTCAGTCAGGACTTTGAATTTTATATGTATAGAAGATTTATCTAAGTGAATAATATATATATATTAATTAGGTGCATTTGTACTAACCCTTGACCCTGTAAATAGTAATTAATAAGATCGTCAAAACAACATTTTCAAAATATAAACTTGCTGAGTTATTAAACCTATTAAGATAAATATACTTTATTTGCACACCACATAGCAGAACAATACAATACAAGAAGAAGTGATACAAAACCGGCGGTTTTATCGCTTACCCAAGGGCATGGAACAATTAACCCAAAGAAGCGCAATGACGTTCTTTTTGGTTGAAATATATTCCGCCAATTTCCCATCGCCGACAACGCGCTCTGATTGGCTAAGTCAAGCACGCATGCACTCTGATTGGCCAAGTCAAAAACACGCGATGCAGTGATTGGAGCTTACTGTTCAAATTCAGTGACAAATCACTGACGAGTTTCGGAATTTGATTGTTCATTATTACTACTCTATAGGGATCTTTCCTCGATGCCCAAGGGCAACAGGATATATATGACAATATGGCAGGTGTAACACATATGAATACACTTAAATAAATAAATATGAAAACCTAATACATAAAACAAATACTAAATCCTAATACTTGGATAATCAAAGTAATAAAATTCTGAAACACAGAGATCAATTTTGCTAACTTCTAGCAACTTGTGACCAAGATTGTCATACATAATTTTTTGGTATTGTGAAATAGAAGCAGAAAATGAAAAATATTTTTTGAAAAGCTTTCAAATCTACGTAGGCTTTTTTTTTATGGGATTTTTATTTTCTTTAAAATTCAGCTCGGGGTTCCTTTCAGCGTTTTTCCTGACCTGTAGTTCTGAAATTGCCGATACTGGCAAAAAAAAATTCAAATTCCTGTATGATAAATTAAATAGTCATAACAGCTCTTGGAAAAAAGAAAGAAAGGCAGGACATGAGCAAGAGATTTAAACGAGTCTAACGCCCATCTTATAGTCCAAGGGAGAGATTCTATCCTACTCAAGTGAAAGCTGTCTTGCGGTAATTAATTCAGTACTTTAGATCCTCACGTAGCCCGATCGGTTTTAAAAACAGGGAGGGTGCCTTCATAGGGCCTGAGCAGAATAGATGAGCTCACCCCAGAAGGAGCTGTGACTAAGCTAAGGAAAGATCAAAAGTTTTGGCAAAAAGAATCTCCTTAGCCACTAAATAAATAATAGTCCTTAGCTATATACAGGGTGACTGGTAATTAGTAACCGATACTTAGACACATAATTGTATTCATGATAACAAACAGCTTTCCCAAAGAAACATTTGTTTTTAATTCACTTACTCTTGAGCCCATAATATTTAGTACCTAACAAAAATAAGAATACACCATCAGCTTTTATTTAGTTATTTATCCCTATTTGTTGTGTCTCAGTATCGTTTACTAATTACCAGTCACCCTATAACATATATCTTGCAAAAAAATATTTTGACGTAGCATAGTTGACATATATATAATTTTATCTAATCACACGGCAGTGATAGATAGGCTTGCAAACCAATTATGTGTTATTGTATTACATCAGTTATCTATAATATTTACAATACACTGAAATATGGTTTTAATGGTAATTAAGACTTAGGGATACTAACATAACTTCCTATTAGTGAAGGATCTTTTTGAATTGGATCAGTAGATCTGGAGATTGCCTACATGCAAACTCACAACCACTTTATATATAGTGTCTAATATTGTGAGATAGCTTGGATGAGTACTTGTATTACCCACCTGGCGGGCTACCACCCTAAGTTGAACAGCTGTCACCAAGTACCTATCAGTGTGTGTTTGAGCATGTGCATGCCTATACAAGTGCTATATTCTCTCTCACACAGTGAGATTTAGAATGAGAAATACAATGTATTTTCACAAAGAACAGTATTAGTTTTATTTTTATAAACTGATGTTTAGAGGCCATATTGTGGACCCAGCAGATTGACATTTGAAAATTAAGAATCAAAACATTATCTTAATGATTTAAAGATCATTTTCAAGTGCACATTTCAAGTTATGGTTTCATTACATTACACTGAGTCATAAAATTGTACAAAGTTTTGTGAAGAATAACCATAAAGTTACATACCTTTTCAGCTATGCTAGAATTTCCAGTAGGTTTAGACAAGGCCAACAATTTCTTTATATTCTCCTCAGCCAATAGCTCCTTAGACTTCCCCTGTTGTTTGCTTGGTTTCTTACTCTTGCGTAAGTAGGGATGTGTGTCCTCTAAATAACAAATACAACTGAATAATCATGGAAATATGCTTATCACAATCACTAGATTTTACTGAAGTAATAAAACGTGAAATAGCAAGGTTGACTTAATCAGCGGATAACAAATAGCCAATAGGTTGTGGTAACAAACTGTAGTAGATAAAATATGACGTAATGCCGAATGTAAATATTTTAGAACGTACCTTGACCTGGTGCCCTGCGCTGGCGGGGACCCGTCTTACGTTTGTTACGACCACTGCTCTCTACAACAAACAAATTAAACTGTCAAATACTTATACTTCGTCCCTAATTCCTTCTATGTTTAAAACACTTACCTTCCGGATCGACGAATGCAAGAGCTTGTCGCACTAAAGCTGAAGACATTTTAATTCAGCAGGAATCGAATACATTTATTTTTTCAATTCTAACCTAAAAAGCCGCGACCGATTATAGCAAGTGAGAAGAAAACCGCACGTCACACGTCACCGCCAGTCAAACTGACAGATCAGGGCTGCCAACTCTAAAAAATTCTTACCCCTAAAGCTCAAGTCAAAACCCCTTAAATCGCCAACATTACTTGGAAAACCCCCCAAATAAATAAGTAATTATAATATTATGCTGACAAATTTATTATGACCTGGGTGTTACAAGACTGACTTACACCTAATTTATTAATAAGGGGGTAAGAATCCTCCAAAATTAATTTCTTGTTATTCCTCATTGTGGATAGAACAACGGCGCTGCATATACTGAAAACTCCTGAAGTTTAACGAATACAGTTTAATTCTTCCCATTGTAACGAGCTTGTAATGTCGCTATTTTATGACACAAATAAATACAAAAAATAAAACGGTCCCTGAGAATAAAATGCCCCTAATAAAGGGGGTAAATAAGTGGTGTAAATTTGGGGGAAAATCCCTAGGTTGGCACCTCCGATCAATGGACGAACTGTCACTGTCAGTAGTGTCAGTGTTGAAACTATAACGTTTTGTTATTGCAAAGAGTGAATCATTAATGAATCCTTCTTGGTGCGTTTCGTTTTCTTCTGTTTAGTTTTAAGTTTGGCAACCAAATCTAATTATGTATAAACAAAAAGTGGTCGAATACGGATCGTAACTCATAATTTTTTTATTAGCATTCTGCACTTTTCCTTAAAAATTTAATAATGCCAAAACTTTCAATCCAAATTAAACTCCTCCTTACGTTTATTATGGTTAATAAGGTTATAGTGCGTGCCACTAATGATGAGACTTGATTTGAAAATACTCGATTGACGTCTGACGTCGTTAATGATGATTTTTCGGAGCGGTATGAGGTCTGAGGCGGGAAGGGAATACTTTAGACGCTAAAGATAAGTCATCATCAACGACGTCAGACATCAAACACGTGGTGGATCAAGTCTCATCTTTGGTAGCACGTATTATAAAATTATCTCTTCACGTATTTAGGTATATATGTATAGAGTTTGTAAGCATATTGTCTGTTGCAGGTTCTGCATGCTGTACCGCGCCATCAACGGCGACAGCGAGTCTCCGGCCGGCGCGGGCGGCGGCGCGGCGGTGGAGCGGCGCGAGGACCCCGGCGCGGGGGCCGCACCGCTGTCACAACACCCCGCGCCGCATCACAGATATGAGGTAACTAACCTTTTTTCCAGCTACTGACCGTCACAACCACATGCTAGCTGTAGTATTTCAATAGAAGCTCTTGGGAGTTATGCTTCATGTCCTTACATATTTGTCATATATTTGTCAAGTACTTTAATGAGATGTGTTTGTTTGATCAGGGTCCCCCGACTCCGTGTCCGGCGCGAGTAGAGTACGCGACTCCAGTGTTCGCGCGCAACTACCAGGGAGTGTGGCGCTACGTGGTGCAGATACCGTACGAGGGGTACTTCACGCAGACTGTCGAGGTCACCAGGTAACAACAACACAACACAACTACATTAGTAGAGTACGCGACTCCAGTGTTCGCGCGCAACTACCAGGGAGTGTGGCGCTACGTGGTGCAGATACCGTACGAGGGGTACTTCACGCAGACTGTCGAGGTCACCAGGTAACAACAACACAACACAACTACATTAGTAGAGTACGCGACTCCAGTGTTCGCGCGCAACTACCAGGGAGTGTGGCGCTACGTGGTGCAGATACCGTACGAGGGGTACTTCACGCAGACTGTCGAGGTCACCAGGTAACAACAACACAACACAACTACATTAGTAGAGTACGCGACTCCAGTGTTCGCGCGCAACTACCAGGGAGTGTGGCGCTACGTGGTGCAGATACCGTACGAGGGGTACTTCACGCAGACTGTCGAGGTCACCAGGTAACAACAACACAACACAACTACATTAGTAGAGTACGCGACTCCAGTGTTCGCGCGCAACTACCAGGGAGTGTGGCGCTACGTGGTGCAGATACCGTACGAGGGGTACTTCACGCAGACTGTCGAGGTCACCAGGTAACAACAACACAACACAACTACATTAGTAGAGTACGCGACTCCAGTGTTCGCGCGCAACTACCAGGGAGTGTGGCGCTACGTGGTGCAGATACCGTACGAGGGGTACTTCACGCAGACTGTCGAGGTCACCAGGTAACAACAACACAACACAACTACATTAGTAGAGTACGCGACTCCAGTGTTCGCGCGCAACTACCAGGGAGTGTGGCGCTACGTGGTGCAGATACCGTACGAGGGGTACTTCACGCAGACTGTCGAGGTCACCAGGTAACAACAACACAACACAACTACATTAGTAGAGTACGCGACTCCAGTGTTCGCGCGCAACTACCAGGGAGTGTGGCGCTACGTGGTGCAGATACCGTACGAGGGGTACTTCACGCAGACTGTCGAGGTCACCAGGTAACAACAACACAACACAACTACATTAGTAGAGTACGCGACTCCAGTGTTCGCGCGCAACTACCAGGGAGTGTGGCGCTACGTGGTGCAGATACCGTACGAGGGGTACTTCACGCAGACTGTCGAGGTCACCAGGTAACAACAACACAACACAACTACATTAGTAGAGTACGCGAATCCAGTGTTCGCGCGCAACTACCAGGGAGTGTGGCGCTACGTGGTGCAGATACCGTACCTACGAGGGGTACTTCACGCAGACTGTCGAGGTCACCAGGTAACAACAACACAACACATTACACAACTACATTAGTAGAGTACGCGAATCCAGTGTTCGCGCGCAACTACCAGGGAGTGTGGCGCTACGTGGTGCAGATACCGTACCTACGAGGGGTACTTCACGCAGACTGTCGAGGTCACCAGGTAACAACAACACAACACAACTACATTAGTAGAGTACGCGAATCCAGTGTTCGCGCGCAACTACCAGGGAGTGTGGCGCTACGTGGTGCAGATACCGTACCTACGAGGGGTACTTCACGCAGACAACTACATTAGTAGAGTACGCGACTACCAGGCAACCACTTGAGTGAATACGCCTATAAGTGTTTTACGATTTTATAAGACTAGAGAGCATAGCGTTTATTCGCTCAAAGAGCAGCTCTAGTGGGTGCGTACCTCCACCTTACAGAAAACCGTAGCTAAATAACTTTATAATGTTTTCCTGCGCGCGAAGGTCACCAGAGCTCATCGGGGAGGGGGGAAGGGTCGGTAACAAGAGAGTGATCCCCGGTGTAATGCAAGTGTCCACATAGCCACGGTAACTGCTTACGGGGGGCTGTACGTTTGTTAATCGCCTTCGTAGTATAAAAAAGTCGGACTCACACACGGAGAGTTCCGTACAATACTAACTAACTCAACTTTGCTATGAAAATAGAAACGCCAAAAAAAATAAGTTTCTTATAATTGGGCGCCCCCTTTAATTTTTAATTTTATTTCATTTTTATTATTTGTTGATATAGCGGCAATAGAAATGAAAATTCTCTGAAAATTTTAGCTGTCTATCTTTTACCGTTCATGAGATACAGCCCACTGACAGACAGACGGACGGACGGACGGACAGCGGAGTCTTAATGAATAAATAAATATCCTGGGACATTCCTCACACACGGTCATCTGATCCCAAACTAAGCAGAGCCTGTACTATGGAAACCAGATAACTGATATAATACATATATACCACTTTTTGTTTGTAAATACATACTTAATATACATAATTACACCCAGACTCAGGACATACAGACATGTTCATGCACAAATACATGTCCTGTGTGGGACTCGAACCCACGACCAGCGGCGCGTCAGGTGGAATCTTAACCAGAGTATTAACCAACCACGCCAGCTGGCCCGTCAATCAGTGTTAGTAATAGTCCGTTTGGCACCCTTCGTGTACGGAACCCTAAAGAGCTGATGGTATTGTGTTGTGTGGTGTAGATGCATGCAGTCCCGCTGCCACTACCTGGAGGGTGGGTGCCTCAGCTCCCCGCGCTGGGTGTCGCTGCTGGTGGCCGAGCTGCACTACCCGCCGACACCCCCGCCCAAGGGTGCTGTACTACCCACCACCGGCACTACTACCGGGACACAGGGCTACCAGGGACAGGTACTCTACGCGTTCTGTTTTTTTACCATGTACAGGTCTGTGTTTGGCCACAATCACACCACGGTCAGTGATGATGTGGCCGAAGGTGGTAAGCACACAAAACCTGAAAGGAAATGTCTCTCAAATGCAGCTGTCGTAACACCAATAGGTGCTTGGTGACAAATTTTCAACTTGAGGGTAGTAGCTAGCCAGGTGGGTACTACAAAGTACCTTCCCACAGTGCTGTGATTTCCTCCTGAAAGCGCATTTTAGGATTCAAACCCAGGACCTTCCTCTCGGCATTTGACGTCACTACCACTGAACTACCCTCGCCTTAAAAGTTAGTCTCAAAGTAAAAGTTGATCATTTTGATGAGTACTGTGAATTATTTAGAAAAAGAATTAGAGAGACTAGAATTTTGCATTAAAGTTACTTAAATAACGTAGAAATCCTCTAAGGATTATTTCAGGGAACTTATGGTTCCCCTATTTTAGTTTATTTAACAGTAACTTATGTGCCAACTTCAAATCCAAATCTGTTCAGCTGTCATAGTGTTTCTGTTTGTAACAAATCTGGTTCCATATGGTTACAAAAATTTTATTAATAATTTTACTAGCTTTCCCCCACGGTTTCACCCGCGATCCCGGGATAAAAATGGTAGCCTATGTCCTTCTCCATACCATAGCCTATCTGCATGCCAAATTTCATGATGATCCGTTGAGTAGTCGAGGCGTGAAGGCGTAACAAACAAACAAACTCACTTTCGCATTTATAATATTAGTTAGGATTATTAACATTAACATTTATTCCGAACAGGATTACCAACAGTATCTGCAGAACAGAGCGGGACAGACTGAAGAGAGCAGCACAGACAAACCACTCCACTGTGACGGACATGACGAGCTGGGCTGCTTCCAGGTATGCTATCATTTAACTAATACACGTATTGAATGAATTAACTTTGAACTGCATGATAGCCCGGGATCTGACAGCTACTTATTGTACTTATGTCTGATTTAAAGACTGCTTACACAATAAACATTTTTGTGTAAGTATTCTGTGTTTATTTATAGTATTTTCTTTACTACATGTATTACTTATGTATTAATAATGTGTCGTCCACTTGTGTCCAGGTACGTCTATACTACGACTGGTTCCTCGTGCCCGGCTCGTGCAAGTGTTGGAGGCCGGACTACTTCGCGAGGTACGTGCGACGTCGTCAGAACAACGAACTCTAGTTTCATTACTTTAAGCTCTTCTAAGTTATTTGATACAACGAATACATCATCTAGGTATACCAATTTTTTTTTTTACCCTTACAGCTAAAATATGTGAGATATCTGTAACATTGATTGATTTTATTTAGGGTAACGTCCGAAATGTTTCCTAAAATGCAATTTTAAATGCTAGAAAATATTATTTTTAGAAATTTCTTTATAATACTTGGAATAGAAATTTGCCAGAAGCCATTGCATAAGTCAATATATTTGTTTTACTTGTTCTAATCCTAGGCAATGTTCCTTTTAACAATTTCTAAAACTATGAATACATTTTACATTGGTGCTAACGCGTTGTGACTAAGACTGTATCTAAATGTAATGAGTATTGTTTTATTGATAAGTAGGTATATTTATTTATACCAAATTATATTTTTACGGAGCGGTGAGATCTCTTACAGTAATTATAATTAGTATTCAGTAGCTTAGTAGTAAGTGCATATGTATGTAGATCTATACCAGCTTGTATTATTAGACTTGTTGTAGCTTCCTTTTTAAAACTTCTGTACAAATTGATTGTATTGTACGTTTTGTTTGTAAAATTTCATTAACCTGCTCAAATGTGCATTTATATTATCACTATCACTTAATTAACTTACTATTACTTAGTAGTATTTATCTGTAGTTGTAAGCTCTGCAATTTATGTACATAAGTTATTATCAATAAAGTATAAAATATTTGTGTATGTTTAAATGAAACCCATCTTAGAATAAACAAATTTATTCGAAATCGTAAAGCTATTTATTGAGAATATTTTAAGTTTACAAATCCATTGTAATTTGGGGGTGGATGTGTTCTACTATAATTATATTGCGTGTCGAAGGCGGGCCTTTAAAGGATTTCTACAAAATTACAAAATATTCTTATCTACTAGCATGGCGTCTACAATACGTGGTAAGCGAGCGCCTGCCATATTAAACTAGTGAATATTAATAAACGCTACGACATTACACACAACCTCTAGGATTGCATCATAAGTGTGACATTTGTACCTACGTTTTTGAATAGATATACAAAAATAATAATTATCTTACAATACCTACAACCGAATCATCTTTATTAGATCTCGTTTCACTATAATGTAGAGTATTATCGTCATTCATACTTATACTATTAAATAGTACTTACTTACGCGCTAAGGACTCTTTCATGAGATGAAACGTTGTCTTGAATACATACTACGTGACAGGGTTCACTGCTGCTCCTACTTGACTCTGCTTGTAACTCAGACTCGGTATCTGAACCTGCCTTGAAAGCAACACTTACATTATTCATACATGCATCTCTTTCAACTATTCTACCATTTTCGAAAATGAGCTCAGAGTTACTACCCTCTGCGTTTTCAACACAACCATTCTCAGTTATCTCTGTATCACACCTCTCTCCACTAACAATCGGCGTATTTTGTGTATCAGATCTAGAACTAGGCCCGCTCTCCGATTGCCTAGCATCAAATAGGTTTTGTCGTCGCCTATTGAAGAAATGCACGGATGGTATACCATCTTTAGGGTTTGAGTAAGCGACGTAGCAAGCGGAGTATGGTGGAGGTGGTTCCTCGAGACTTATAACAATCTTGTTAGCTCCGCCATTGGCGCTTGCTTCATTGTTGGCACATTCAGAGTATGGTGGCGGTAGATCGGTACTTGTAGTTCGATTCGAGTCTGTCGGGAATGCAGCTTCATCCATTCCAGGCAACGAACCCAAAACGATTTCAGACGAAAGGTGTTCTAAAAGTATAAGAAGTACAAAATATAATATAATGTTATCTTATAATAGCTTCATAATATAATCAATATCGGAGTACTCACGGCTGGTGGCGAGAACATTCGGCCTCGGCCATTCGTCTGATTCGCGTCTCGTCCCTGAAAGATAACAATCTTGAGTAATTGGTCGTTAATGACTCTTTATCGTTTATCGAAGTTGTGTAATTAATCGTAATGATGCATAATTGACCTTAATTTGTGATAGATTACCACGAAACAAAACATCAACAACCAGTTCAAATACCATAGATCTCCGATTTCCGCCTTTAATTGTTATTGTGTGTTTCCTTTTATTTTGGGGTATATCAAACCCCACCGTGTATGGCATATGAGATTTATTCACCTCGTATACGGGTTATGTTGTTCTTTTTATGAGTACTTTACGTGGTTTCATTTATTGTCGTATTTTCGTATCCATCCTGTATAATAAATGAAATATATTTACAGTATGAGGCACGAATGGTGAGCTTAGTTTGGCAGTAGTGGGGGCAAGCTCGCGCATGTATACTTTTGGCCACATTCCAGTATCCAAATAACACGCAAGAATCCAATAGACGACGAGCATCGACTGACGAGTCAATCGTGTGCAGCTCGGCGCTCCCCCCTTATTCAATCCGCCAAACAGACCGAAAAATTAACTACTGCGCAGGTGTCAATCTGTGCTCACAATTCGTGCCCCTTACTATACCAAAGAGACAATTTTATAAGTTAATGTTCACAAGGGAGCTATTTTGCCTCCTACCTGGACACATTAGCTATCGGGATCTGATTATCCTTAGTGACAATCAATCATGTCTATAAGAAATAGACTCACTGATGTGTATATGCAGCGCGCTGCCGTTCGGCAGTAATAAACTAGTGTTCGAGTAAGACGGTTGTTTCATTGCTTCATACATCTCACTGGCGACGAGGATGGGATACTCACGTTTAAAGAGTCTCTTATCGAGGCACTTCTCAGTGGCTCTGACGATGAGCACGAGTAGCCCGAGCAGCACGGCGCCCACCACCCACCCGCGGGTGGCGCCCTCCCACAGCACCGAGTGCGAGTGCGCGTGCGCGTGCGCGTGCGGCCGGCCGAGCGTCACTGTGTGCGCGTCCGTCTCCACCGGCAGGTGCGCCGCCGACATCCCGGGGCCCGGGATCGACTCCACGTGGAACCTCTGCAATACCATTATACACATGGCTCTGTGAGCTGTAGATCACGCGAGGCTGTCTTTGAATAGCTCAAAACTGAATAAATGTTCACCGCACACGTTAAAACAAGATCCTTATTTCAACAACAATGGCCCAGACATTTTGAAAAAAAAAATGGTGCGTAATAAACATCTATAAACATAATTATCGAACCTGCCCACATAATTTCACTAGAATTGTTTGAGAAATGCGATCTGTAAGTAGAACAGCCGACATCCGTCGGACAGACATACGAAAGCATTTCTGCCCAAGCTGACGGAGACGCTTTGCTTGCGCTTCGCGCTCGCTCCGTCAAGAACCTATTATGGTTGAACATCGTACAGCAGACAGCTAATGTTGGTAGGTATTGACAACGCTTTTTGCTGGTACACTGACGTTACCAGGGGCAACTGCTCTCAGATTTACCCGTTCCCGACTATTGATTTGAAGCTTTGACCTTATCGCATTATGTGTGTTCATAGAACATAATCGAGGAGATGGGCCCAATGGCGACCACCTACATCAATGAACGGTGACCTTTATAAATAAACACTCAAAATGGGAAGGAAGATAACAATCAATAATACGGTGAGGACAGTGAAAATGACAAATCCTTTGTCCTCCTCCAATGTAAGTTTTAACGTCATAATTATGCAGCATCAAATAACTGAGTTTGTGTGGTTTGATTGGTGCTTTGAAAACCATCATCGCCCACTGCTAACGGTGTGCTATAGCAGCTTCATTTGACAGCCAGTTCCAAGCTTAATGTCTTAATAAAGATTTAGTTTCACTGAATATCGACCTGTAAGTCAAATTTCCTCCACGCGGTGGTGTCGTGCGGGTATCGTTCGTGGAACCACGCGCTCGGCAACTCCTCCTGCCCCGCGCGTCCTACGCTGTTGTCGATCCTGGAACAGGCATCAGTTAAATTAACTCACATTATCTTAAAGTTGGTAAATAAGCATAGTACCGCCTGGTGGTAAGCGGATAATTACCATAGCCATATAGACGCTTGCAACACACGAGGCATCCACTCACGCATTACCGAACGTACACTTGCTTACACGTAGGAACACAACATTAAGTTATTTGGCTGCGGTATTCTGTAAGGTGGAGGTACTTCCCCAGTCGAGATGAGCTGCTCTTTGAGCGAATAAACGGAGTGCTCTAAAATTAAAGCTTTAATTTAGCAAAGCGGTCCACCTGATTATAAATGGCTACCGTCGCCCAGCCATACCAGGGGTTCGCCAATGTGCTTCCGACCTACAATGTAAGCTGGACAACCGGCTCTCAAGTGAAACTGCTAATCGTAAAACACCTAGTGGACCGCTAGGAGATTGACGATAGATTTTCGACTTGATGGTCGGAACCAGAAGAAGACTTCTAAGTACCCTACTACCATGCTATGGTTCGCTCACCTTGTTTTCCTTTACCAAAAGCCTGTCAATAATACATTCGAATAGAAAACACAAATAAACATCATTAGCAGCAGCTCATAACTCTTGGATCACTATCGTCACCTAGCAACAAGGAGAATAACAAAACACACCTGACAGCATGTCCATTACGTCCAACAGTATACACAGCAACCTTCGGCCAGTTGAGGTCTAAGTAATTAGCGTGGTTGCGCTCGCGGCGCCGGTACAGCTCGTCCAGCAGCTTGCGCACCGACCAGGGGGACCAGGTGCCGTCGGCGGCTGCTGCGCTGCCCGCTGTACCGGTGCCAGGCCATATCACGCCCGGAGGGTTGGTGGCTTGCATGCCGCTGGAATATTTAGGGACGGTGTTTAGACGCAGAAGTTATTGTGAGGAGTAGCTGTGCCAACAGTGGATGGGACACTATGGGGTCCTTCAATGGATGAGGGGACACCATAGGGATGGGGTTGTACAATCGTCAGCATATTGTCTTCTCATAGATTTCTCTAATTTATCATAATTTATTCAACCCAGATCCACTGCAGAACTTTGACCTCTCCCAAAATGTTTTTATTTATTTAAGGTTTGCTAGCAACAATACATTAACAAAAAAAATACAAACTTACGCTTAACTACAACTAAATGTACTGCAATTTACTATTTTATTATTATTATTTTAAAGCAAACACAACATGCTTAAAATTATAAATGACTAGCTGCCCGGCGCGACTTCGTTCGCGTAATACTCTACCCTACATTTAAACCTTCCCCGGACTTTCACGAATATTTAAAACCCAAAATTAGCCAAATCGGTCCAGCCGTTCTCGAGTTTTAGCGAGACTAACGAACAGCAATTCATTTTTATAGATATAGATATAGATATAGATATAGATATAGATATAGATATAGATATAGATATAGATATAGATATAGATATAGATATAGATATAGATATAGATATAGATATAGATATAGATATAGATATAGATATAGATAAGATAAATATAGATTTTCAAAATGTATCAGATTCAGTCTACCCAATGTGAGACATTCGGACACAAATATTGTAATTAAAGGCGAAAAACAACTGTATTTTTAGGTATCACTTTAGATAATAAGTTACAATGGAGCCCTCACATTTGTAAATTGGTGGATAGACTTAGTTCTGCAGCTTATGCAGTGAGAAAAATTCGCGCTCTCACTGACGAATCTACGGCAAAATTAGTTTATTTCAGTTACTTTCACAGTTTGATGTCTTACGGTATCCTCCTCTGGGGTAGTGGTGCCGAAATCAATAGAATTTTTATACTGCAGAAAAAGGCTATCCGCGCAATATATAAAATAAGGCCTAGAGATTCTTTGAGAGACAAGTTTAAATCTATTAATATAATGACAGTGTCGTCACAGTACATATATGAAAATCTTATTCATGTGAGGAAAAACATAAATAACTTACCTAAGAATAGCGACACTCATAGTTTGAACACTAGAAATAAGCACAAACTTGCTGTACCTTTAACTCGGCTCAGCAAAGTCCTTAACTCTTTCAAGGGGCAATGTATACGTTTCTATAATAAAGTACCCAAAGAAATCCAAGAGCTACCTATACATAGATTCAAAAAGATAGTAAAACAGAAGTTATGCAAGAAGGGGTACTATAAAGTTTCTGATTTTGTAGATGACAAGAATGCATTTGAATGAATTGTTCGCTTCGCACGCTATTGTTATATATATTTTGTAAATTGTAATATTTATAAGTACACATTAAAAAAAAAAAAAAAGAACACTTGCTGAGTTTCTTGCCGGAGTCTTCTCAGTTCAAGTTGTATTTGGAACCGGTGTAGAGTCATTTGTTAACTTTCACAAGTGCCCTATAAGGGCCAAAATTGAATAAATGAATTTTGATTTTGATTTTGATTTTATAGATATAGATATATAGATAGATAGATATAGATAATAACTACCTATTTGATATTTATTTCCTAAATGATTACAATAGATTATTGATACTATAACTTAAATAGCAGATATTATAAATTTTAATTACACCTTGAAACTAGGAAGATATATTATTATCTTTATGCCTAGTTGCAATTGATTTTGTAATTATTGAAACTTTAAGAATTGATAATGTGTTAAACATAGGAGACCCTAAATCAGAACTGGCATTTTGACATTCATTAATAAATTTTCCAATTTGTAGATAATGTAATAAAGGTAATGTTTGTGAAATTATTTATTAGAATTATTGATCGTTTGCTAAAATACTTATAACAGTACCTAACCTAACAACTGCAACGCAGCCAAGGAAAATATAATAGCCAACCAGTACAAAATCGATGCATAAAACGTACACGACCGTAACCTCGTCCTTATTAGCTGCCGAGTTACAACTTATACCTACTGCTACTGGCTATGTAACAGCTGATTTAATTAAATCAGCACACTAATAGCGCCAATTGTATCTCTCACTACTCTTTTAGCATTTAAAGTTATTTACAAGGGATATTATAATGTAGTGACTCCATCTGTCCACGCTCGGCTAGTTTGATGTTAGGTAAATTTTACAATTCTTTTACCTAGTTTATGCGGCAGGTCAAGCGTCACCTTTGCTCTAATTCAATTCTTCTATAACTGGACTTGTTTGAACACCAACTCGATATGTAATTCTGTTTAATACTTCATTATCGGCTGTTACACTAATATTTATTGCAGCCGTTTGGCTTCACCCGCGAACCCCTATTTTACATACTAAG
Organism: Achlya flavicornis; assembly: GCA_947623365.1. Classification (NCBI taxonomy): domain Eukaryota; kingdom Metazoa; phylum Arthropoda; class Insecta; order Lepidoptera; family Drepanidae; genus Achlya; species Achlya flavicornis. Next base: position 208,516 of record OX392491.1, on the reverse strand, counting down.
GGATATAATTGAGAAAGATCCTTCCTTGATAATTATGCCTACGCTAGCGCAACTGGCTAGAGCCTACAGCTTAGACTGTCCGTGAATCTTTCAATCAGTGTAGTGGAAGAGGAGAACTCTTAGTATTTAAGAAGAAAAAGAGAAAATGATATATACATACAGATACCTTGATTTAATGAAGAATATTTACTAAATTATGCAAAGTTTCTCTCAATCTTAACAATAGATTTTAGGTTGGGTACTGTCTACGACTTTTTTTGTACTAAATAGGAAGAAAAGAAGCATACTCCCCGCCTGATGATAAGCGGGTACCTATAGATGCAATTACAAACCGATAAATTAAATGTTGACATATTTGACAATCATACTTCTAAATCAATTGGGTATGAAAATGGGAAACATGTTTAAAAATTAACTATTGAATTTACGGGTATTCTACGTCACTTCACTTGCATAGGTATATTCTCAAACCGGCTTTCGCGTTTACAGTTAGACGATTTCATAATAGAATTACAGAAGTTGCGAAATCTTCGACCACTCCAGCGGTAGCATCGGTGCAATAGAAAACGTACTATCTGCCAAATTATCACAAAGCTAAGAAAATGTCTGCAAAGCCTTAGATTTAAGCTCCTTATAAATCGGACCTGGGTTGGCAACTTGCCATTTCTATAAATATGGGAAAGAATTGATTGAATTATATCTTTAGTAACTATTATCATAAAGCATCACATTTATAGGTTTCTTAAATCTTAAACACTATCTTACAAGGAAATTATTCACACAAGATCATCTGATCAATAATTGTACTGTGGTGAATCAAAATCAAAAAGTAATTGATAAAGTTTAGGCCCTGGCACTTATGAACGTTATTGACTCTACCATTGCACGTGTTCAGAATACACTAAAACTGAGAATACTCCGGCAAGAAACTCAGTATTCCATAAACCATCAGCAAGCGGTAATCAGATTGACAGATAACAGGTGGATTTAGAGTACGTAATACATTCATACATATATATCATCCCCTAAACCTAGCCTATCAGGGTAGAATATAGACTTCGGATTTCGCTACACTACACAAATCCTTTGGGGTACGACAATTGCCTTTTGGCGCCCTATAGTCGACGCACCTACTAGCCCGCCGCGCATCAGAATTATAACAGGTGTAGATTTCGAGATGGCATATTTTCGAAACCTATGTTGGGTTAGTCATGCTGAACAACTTTTACCATTGGATTTAGTGTTGGTTGGTCCCATCGTAAAAGTTGTCGACTAATGCAACATAGGTTTCGAAAATATGCCATCTCGAAATCTCCACCCAGTATTATTAGCTCGAAATTGCTCTTCACATTTGATTTTTTTTTTGCACCCCTTGGCACATCGCGCCTAGACCGAACCGCTCCTGTCGCCCTGGAGATGGCGCTGCATGACCGTACCATGATTATAATCGCCTTAGGTTCAGCGTTGGGGAAAATCGTGGGGTCCTGCATTGAGCTTATCCATACAATACTTTGTAGTACCCTCCCGACTCTTCCGAGTCGCACAGTACCTACTGGAATGTTCTGGAAGTCTTCCCTTCTATGACATGGGGGATAGCTCTTTATATCGCTATGCGCGCCACTATTACTATGACAACATTGTTATGTTGTCATAGTACCTAATAGTGGTATAGTCGTTTTCATAGTTAAAACCATAGATATTAATATACCTAGAAAGAACGTCGCCATACTACACGAATATATAAAACAGGCAAACTTTTATAGGCTGCTGCGCAAACTGTGGCTACGTTCTACTCTCCCTCTGAGTCATTCTGCTTGTCATAGTGACGTTAATAATTACAGCAGTTGTTGAAATATTCCAATTAAAATCGGGAGAAATTTAATTACACTTTTATTTATTTTTACTTGATTTAGCCCCTAAGAGTTAGGCGCTATTTTTTTCGACGCGACATCGACTCTCAATCTGGATGTATCCTTAATCAAAGGTTAAAACATCTAGGTACCTAGTTGTTAAACTTTGCTCTTCTAACGCCTATTGTGTTTATTATGGCATTAGGTATTAAGTAGGCCCGTTTGAAAATTGAAGCTACTGAATTGAACAGGTTCGGGATCATAGAGTTATCGGGAATGAGCCTTCTACTATAAGTACTTACAATGTTCATTTTCGGGCCAATTGAATAGGACTCTGAATTTAGAACTGAATGATATACCTAATGCCGTATGTGTTAATACTATTCGCGATATTTTAATTTACGTGCTATTCCCAAAAAATATAAAATTGCCATGCACGTATTATGTTTGCAAATATTTGCATATTGAATACTGCAGTCAAATAATAAAACGTTCCATCTGGCGAAACATAAACAATACACGGCGCAGTCTGCTCTAGTCAAGCTGTTTGTAAATATTTTTCATATTTGCGTATATTTCTTCAATCGCTAACGTAAACTTTATCGCGATTTAATTTCGCACGGTTGTTTACACAGATTAATCCGCAGAAACGTTCAAGAAAAACATAGTTTTTGTCTCGTATTGGATCCATAGTCCAGATTGTCCGTAGAAAAAGCCATTGCAAAATAGGTTTACGATGCAGTAGTTAAAAGCGTATATTGATAAAACAAGACAGTGCCTGGACTAAACCTAAATACTCACCAAAAATATCGAGCGAAATATCTTCAATGCCAAATTCACTATTTTAATGTTTTAACACCGAATCGATCCCTATAGACTTGCGGCGTCCCATCACATTATATTTCTATAGCACTTGCAATATTTGGTTATATTTTAATGTTAATATTACTTTTTTTACGATGTATACGTCAGTCCGTGTCCCGCGATAAACAAATAGTGGGTGTGACGCGGCATGTGCTGCGCATGTGCCGGCCGTAGTGATGCCGAATACTGACTCAGCTGTGACAGTAGATGCACCGAACAAATACAACTAAGAAGGACCAAGCTCTATAATTCCCACAAAATGCGGCACGCTGGCATCAATTGTGCCGGGCCTGTGGTGCAATATAAAAGCTTGCAGTGCTTCTTGTTTAGTTTGCGACTTTAATTTATTCGCGCTATTGGAAAGTCCGTTTATACTGTAGTTCATGAACAGGCCATATCTGGCTAAATATGTGATAATTACAAATTGTATGAAATACAAACGCGGGGCTACCGCGTAAGTCAATGGCAATGAAAATGAATTGGGCTTTATTGAAATGCCATTACCTGGAGTTCTATTACAAGCAGGTCATTGGATAAGTCAAATACCTTACCTGTTTGATATTCACAAATTTTGTTCCATTAATTAATATAAATAAAATAAAATAAATATCCTGGGACATTCCTCACACACGGTCATCTGATCCCAAACTAAGCAGAGCTTGTACTATGGAAACCAGATAACTGATATAATACATATACTACTTTTTGTTTGTAAATACATACTTAATATACATAATTACACCCAGACTCAGGACATACAGACATGTTCATGCACACAAATGTATGTCCTGTGTGGGAATCAAACCCACGACCTGCGGCGCTATAGGTTAAGACTCCACGTCTTAACCAACTGCGCCAACGGGCCCGTCAATAGATATAATAATAGAGTTGAAGAAGGGAAGCCCAATTTAATGGAATTCATTAACATCGACTTTCATGCTAGTTCCGTAGATCATACAGTTCTATGGTGATAGAATTTTTCATAAATACTACATCCTTTATTTTCCCAGGCCTGAATTTATTTCATATAAACGAACATGTCTGTTTCTTTTTTCTCAGTTTTCTGGTTGTTATGACAACCACTATATTATTATATGGTACTGTGGTACAAGCTCTGCTTTCTTTGGGATCAGATGTCTGTGTGTGAAGAGGGTCCAAGGGACGCTAACTGAGATTGCTTCCGCTCTTGCCATCGATGCAAGAGCGGACCTTCTGGCTACATTCTATTCAGTGGTCACCTGCAATCATATGTGTCAAATAAATGAGGTAATAATCGATTGCGTGCGGTACGCTCAAGATAATGTCGGGTTTGTTTACGCTTTATTTATGAGTTCTTGTTGTCGTTAGCTACCTGCACTAATAGGGGCTATTTCACAATAGTAGAGTAGCTCAAACTACTTAATAAAATATGGCGGTTTAACAGTTTTGTAGAATGAGCTCAATTAAGACGTTTTTAGGGTTGGTTGTTTGGTAGGCTGCAGTAGGCGGCTCATCTACAACTGCACCAGTTAGGAAAGAATGGTGGCGTGTTGTTAAGTGCGCCACAAATCACACGTCATGACATGATGACCACGACCACTGTCAAGAAGAAGGGTTCGAGTCCTTGGAGCATTCAGTGAAGGAAAACATCGTAAGGAACGTCAAATCACGGTGGTAGGTAGGTAGGTACACGTCTGACTGAACACTCGTTGGAATTCTGACGCTTCCATGTACCGATGTGTTCAGGCTACTGCACTTGACAGCCAGCTCTAGGCTTTGTGTACTTACCACCTTTCGCAACATCATCACAGACCAGGGTGAGATTGGGCAAACCAGCCTTTGCATAATAGTCTCTTGGAGAGAGAAAAACTAGAGCTCATGGCTAAACAGAACATGCCTTCCTCAGTTTATCATGGTCTACAATTAAAAGCTAATTAAGAAATATAGTATTTCGAGACTCGGACATTGATAATAATCAAATCAAAGACATGTTTTTTCGAGCGAAATCTATCCATATTTGATAATTTTACCATTTTCCATCAAAATATAGCCGGGCTTCTTAATAAACTAGATAACATAGAGCTATGTATAGATCATTTTGAAAATGAAGGTACACACCTTGATATACTATGTTTTTCAGAAACTTTTGTCCAGCTTGGAATTGAAAGTAACGTTGTAATGAGTGATTTTAAATTAGCTGCTTCTTTTTCACGACTTAAAGAGAAAAGAGGAGGTGTTTGTATTCTGGTGAGGAATAATATTGAATATAATGACCTACCAATATGTAAAACTATAGCGACTGAAAGAAGCTTTGAATGTTGCGGTATTTATTTGCCTTTGTATCAATTTATAATAATATGCATATATAGGATTCCTAATAGTGATTTAAAGGTTTTCTTTGATAAACTGGATTTTTTGCTGCATAGCATTTCTAAACAACACAAAAGAAGAATAATCTTAACTGGTGACCTAAATATCGACATTCTAAAAAATAATAATGTAACTGCTCAATTAAATGAATTAACTGCTAATTATAATCTAATTATACATATAACGAACCCAACACGTCAGAACTCATGTATAGATCATATTATAAGTAATATCCCAGATGCAACTGGCAGGGTTCACGACCTTTTTCTCTCCGATCATAATACTGGACAAACTCTTATGATTCCCGTTTCTAAGAAACATGTGCGTTTGCAAGAGTGGTATATTACTACTAGAAATTTCAACCAGGAAAATATAGACAAATTTAAAGAATGCATTTCTGCTATAAATTGGGAAAATATAATAACCGAAGATAGTTCAAATACAGGATTCAATAATTTCCATAGGGAATTTGTACTATTTTATAAACTTTGCTTCCCTCTGGAAAGAAAAAAGGTAAAAGCTAACATCACAGCTCCAAAATGGATGACGAAAGGCATAAGAGTATCTTGTCAACAAAAAAGGAAACTTAGGTATGCACATTATAAATTCAAAAAAAAAATTCAGTCCAATCTCAAATTTAAAAAGTACAACTCCATTCTTAAAAAGTGTATAAGTCATTCTCAGAAAACTAATAATCAAAATTTTGTTCAAAACGCAAAAAACAAGTGCAAAGCTACTTGGCAGATAATTAAAAATAAATCTGACACCACAAAAATTTGCAAAAATTTTGATGAGATCATTAAAAATGGTGTAATATTAAATAACCCTAGTAGTATAGCAGAAGCGTTTAGCGAATATTTCATCGACATCACAAAAACCGCTGGAAACAACTTAATAAAAAACGACAAAAGATTTCAAATCCCGATTGAAACTCAGAGTATGTTTTTGAGGCCCAGTAGTTCAGATGAAGTTTATAAAATCATAATGTCTCTAAAAAATACCGCATCGGTCGGTTTTGATGACATTAATACTCGTATACTGAAAGAATGCGCAGTAATAATATCGCCTATTATGCAACATCTCATAAATTTATCTTTTGTCCAAGGGGTCTTCCCAAATATACTTAAAAAGTCAATTATTCGGCCCTTGCACAAAAAAGGTGATAAACGTACATGTATATTTTAATATGGAACGGGGAAAAGTAAAATGCGTGTGCTCGCTATGTTCGATCAATTTGGTATGCCACTTTATTCTTTTCCCAATAGATGGCGTTACTTTGTAACAAATTCCCGGCAACAACAAGAACTTGTTTGATTGTAACAATTTCTTTTAAAAAATGAAGTTTTTAAAGAATTTCTGTACATCTTTATGGGAATTGAAAAATAAATTACATCATGGATAAATAAAGGAATTTACAAATAATTTAGTTTTCTTTTCTTTTTTCTAACGTACATGGAATAAGTTAAAGTATATCTAAGTTAAGTATTTAAATTACAAGAAGTTGTTAATGCAAATTTTTATACAATATTAATTTTTAGGTAGAGGACAAATATGTTTGAACGATCTTCTCATTTCTCCGTCGGGTGTTTTGAGTTTGGCCACTCTGATGACGTTGTCTGGTCCTGGATGAGTGTCTAGGATGCGTGCAAGCTTCCATCGACATGGTGGGAGACGGCTGTCCTTCACGAGAACCAGCGTGCCGACGTCTAGATTGGGGCCCTTGCTGCTTCTCCACTTGGTGCGTTCTTGTAGGCTGGTGATGTAATCTCTGGACCACCGCCGCCAGAAGTCTTGTTGCAGCTGTTGAATTTGTTGGAAGTATGTGAGTCTGTTTGTTGGTACATCAGCATAATCGTAGTCGGGCAGCGAAGTGGGTGCTCGGCATATTAGGAAATGGGCGGGTGTAAGGATTGGATATTCATTGAAATCGGATGTAGGAATTTGGCAAATTGGTCGAGAGTTAAGGATACCTTCTATTTGAGTTAAAAGAGTACTAAATTCTTCATAGGTTAAAAGCGATGTGCCTAGAACCCTTTTTAAGTGATACTTGCAACTTTTAACTGCGGCCTCCCATAGTCCCCCCATATGAGGTGTATAAACTGGTATAAAACTCCATTTAATGCCTTCATTTGCACAAGAGGTTATAATTTCATTAGAAATTGTATGTAAGTATGTATATAGATTAGCCAGTTCATTATTCGCCCCGTGAAATGTAGTAGAATTGTCACTTACTAATTCCTTTGGTTTACCTCGCCTGGATATGAACCTTCGTAGTGCTGCCAGAAAAGCCACCGATTCTAAACCTGTAATTAATTCGATATGTATTGCCCTGGTTGCAAAACAAATAAATATAGCTACATATGTTTTATATATTTTATAACCACGTCCTCGTCTATCGCGTAGGTTAAAGGGTCCTGCGTAATCCAAACCAGTTATGTTGAATGGAGGAGAAGGAGTGACCCGTGAAGCGGGTAGGTTACCCATTATTGGTTTACTTGTCCCTGGATTTACTCTGAAACATTTTACACAATTGTGAACTATTTTTCTACACATATCCTTTCCTTTAATGGGCCAGAAACGTTCACGGATTGATGATAACAGCAGTTGTGGACCTGCGTGTAGGAGTTTGATGTGTTCCTCTTGTATAATGAGTTTGGTAAGTGAATGGTTGTATGGAAGTATGATGGGATGTTTTTTGTCATGTGTGAACTGTGATTGGTCTATGCGACCGCCTACTCGTAATAAACCATTTTCCATAAAGGGTCTCAAACACAATATCTTAGAATTGTTTGGAAGTTCTTTATTATTTTTTAATAATTGGTATTCCTTATGAAAGGATTCTATCTGAGTGAATTTAATTACTTTACACGTTGAGTGTTTTATTTCGTCTGTGCATAACGGGCCTATACGTTTCTGACTAGGATATTTAATGTTGTTTATGAATCTAAGTACATAACCAAAAACGCGAATAAGTTTTGTATAACTAGACCATTTCTGGAACATAGTTTGCATAAATGTGTTATCGGTAATGATTGTGTGTTTAACATTACAAACAATTTCCTTCTTACTATCGATTTTTTGAAACATTGACATATGTTCATTCTTGGGCCAGTCCGACTCTGGTTTTGATAACCATGACGGTCCTTCGAACCACAGAGAATTGTTTGTAAGTTTTTCGGGTGGTACGCCGCGGGATAACAAGTCTGCCGGATTATCTGATGAAGAAACCCAATGCCAGTCCTTTACACTCGTTAGGTTATGAATTCTATTTATTCTGTTTAGTACAAAGGTGTCAAGCTTATGTTTTGTGTTACTATTTAGCCAACCTAGTACAACATTGGAATCTGTCCATAAATACATTTTATTTATATGAACCTTAAATGCAGTTTTAATCTTTGCAATGTAAATAGCTAATAAAACTGCTGCGCATAATTCTAGCTTTGGTATTGTTTGTGTTTTTATTGGAGCTACCTTCGATTTTGCGCATAATAAATTTACTCTAATATGGTTCCGATTATCTATCGATCGCACATAGATGGCAGCGCCATATGCCTTTGTCGAGCTATCTGAGAAACCGTGTAATTCGATTATTACATGGTTATCTATTATCACCTGTCTTGGAATTCGTAATGAATTTAAATAAAAAATGTTTTCATAAAATTGTTCCCATTCTTTACATAAATCATAAGGTAAAGGTTCGTCCCAAGTGGACTTATCCTTCCATAGTCGTTGAATGAACATTTTGGCAAGAACTATCACTGGACCTATAAGACCTAAAGGATCAAAAATCGTTGAAATTACTGATAGTACCTTACGTTTTGTAATTTGGTTTGGCATTGGTTGACCTTTAATGGTGTATAAAAGTTCATCAGACTGATTCGACCATGCTAGGCCTAATACCTTAAGGGTTTTGTCTCCGAACTCAGTCGGCTGACTTGTATTTGGGCAGTTTGGTGAAGTTGTGTTTGGTAATGTTGTGGAATTGGTTACCTGGTGTAGAATCGAAGCGGAATTGGAATTCCACTTCCTGAGGTTGAAACCAGCTGATCGAAGTATTTCGTTCACCTGTAAAGCTGTCTGGACTACCTGATCCTCATTCTCCATACTAAGGATCCAATCGTCGATCCAGAACTCGTTGGTAATGGTGTCAGAAGCAACTGGAAATTGGTTTTGATTTTCATGAGCTAATTGTAGTAAACAACGGGTTGCTAAGTGTGGAGCCGCCTTTAGGCCGAAGCTAAGTGTTGTAAGTTTATAGACCTTTATAGGTTCGTCTATATTTTCACGCCAGAGAATACATTGTAGATATGTTTGGTTAGGATTTAGGTATATACACCGGTACATACGTTCGATGTCTGCGCTGATTACGTACTTGTGTTTTCGGAATCGTATTAATATATTTATAAGTTCGTCCTGTTTTATTGTTCCTTTATATTGAATATCATTTAAGGATAAACCTGTGTCGGTGGGGCATGACGCATCAAACACTACTCGGATAGGTGTCGTGGTGGATTCACGTGTCACTGCGTGATGGGGAAGAAAGTTGAGAATTTCATTATTATTTTTTGTATCGATTTTTACCATGTGACCACTTTGTTCAAAGTCTCGCATAAATTCGACATATTTTTGATGAAAATCGGAATTTTTGATAAATTTGGACTCTAGACCTTTAAATCGTTTATAAGCTACATTTCTAGATTGACCCAGTGTATATTTTAATATGGAACGGGGAAAAGTAAAATGCGTGTGCTCGCTATGTTCGATCAATTTGGTATGCCACTTTATTCTTTTCCCAATAGATGGCGTTACTTTGTAACAAATTCCCGGCAACAACAAGAACTTGTTTGATTGTAACAATTTCTTTTAAAAATGAAGTTTTTAAAGAATTTCTGTACATCTTTATGGGAATTGAAAAATAAATTACATTATGGATAAATAAAGGAATTTACAAATAATTTAGTTTTCTTTTCTTTTTTCTAACATGGAATAAGTTAAGTATTTAAATTACAAGAAGTTGTTAATGCAAATTTTTATACAATATTAATTTTTTGGTAGAGGACAAATATGTTTGAACGATCTTCTTATTTCTCCGTCGGATGTTTTGAGTTTGGCCACTCTGATGACGTTGTCTGGTCCTGGATGAGTGTCTAGGATGCGTGCAAGCTTCCATCGACATGGTGGGAGACGGCTGTCCTTCACGAGAACCAGCGTGCCGACGTCTAGATTGGGGCCCTTGCTGCTTCTCCATTTGGTGCGTTCTTGTAGGCTGGTGATGTAATCTCTGGACCACCGCCGCCAGAAGTCTTGTTGCAGCTGTTGAATTTGTTGGAAGTATGTGAGTCTGTTTGTTGGTACATCAGCATAATCGTAGTCGGGCAGCGAAGTGGGTGCTCGGCATATTAGGAAATGGGCGGGTGTAAGGATTGGATATTCATTGAAATCGGATGTAGGAATTTGGCAAATTGGTCGAGAGTTAAGGATACCTTCTATTTGAGTTAAAAGAGTACTAAATTCTTCATAGGTTAAAAGCGATGTGCCTAGAACCCTTTTTAAGTGATACTTGCAACTTTTAACTGCGGCCTCCCATAGTCCCCCCATATGAGGTGTATAAACTGGTATAAAACTCCATTTAATGCCTTCATTTGCACAAGAGGTTATAATTTCATTAGAAATTGTATGTAAGTATGTATATAGATTAGCCAGTTCATTATTCGCCCCGTGAAATGTAGTAGAATTGTCACTTACTAATTCCTTTGGTTTACCTCGCCTGGATATGAACCTTCGTAGTGCTGCCAGAAAGGCCACCGATTCTAAACCTGTAATTAATTCGATATGTATTGCCCTGGTTGCAAAACAAATAAATATAGCTACATAGGTTTTATATATTTTATAACCACGTCCTCGTCTATCGCGTAGGTTAAAGGGTCCTGCGTAATCCAAACCAGTTATGTTGAATGGAGGAGAAGGAGTGACCCGTGAAGCGGGTAGGTTACCCATTATTGGTTTACTTGTCCCTGGATTTACTCTGAAACATTTTACACAATTGTGAACTATTTTTCTACACATATCCTTTCCTTTAATGGGCCAGAAACGTTCACGGATTGATGATAACAGCAGTTGTGGACCTGCGTGTAGGAGTTTGATGTGTTCCTCTTGTATAATGATTTTGGTAAGTGAATGGTTGTATGGAAGTATGATGGGATGTTTTTTGTCATGTGTGAACTGTGATTGGTCTATGCGACCGCCTACTCGTAATAAACCATTTTCCATAAAAGGTCTCAAACATAATATCTTAGAATTGTTTGGAAGTTCTTTATTATTTTTTAATAATTGGTATTCCTTATGAAAGGATTCTATCTGAGTGAATTTAATTACTTTACACGTTGAGTTTTTTATTTCGTCTGTGCATAACGGGCCTATACGTTTCTGACTAGGATATTTAATGTTGTTTATGAATCTAAGTACATAACCAAAAACGCGAATAAGTTTTGTATAACTAGACCATTTCTGGAACATAGTTTGCATAAATGTGTTATCGGTAATGATTGTGTGTGTAACATTACAAACAATTTCCTTCTTAATATCGATTTTTTGAAACATTGACATATGTTCATTCTTGGGCCAGTCCGACTCTGGTTTTGATAACCATGACGGTCCTTCGAACCACAGATAATTGTTTGTAAGTTTTTCGGGTGGTACGCCGCGGGATAACAAGTCTGCCGGATTATCTGATGAAGAAACCCAATGCCAGTCCTTTACACTCGTTAGGTTATGAATTCTATTTATTCTGTTTAGTACAAAGGTGTCAAGCTTATGTTTTGTGTTACTATTTAGCCAACCTAGTACAACATTGGAATCTGTCCATAAATACATTTTATTTATATGAACCTTAAATGCAGTTTTAATCTTTGCAATGTAAATAGCTAATAAAACTGCTGCGCATAATTCTAGCTTTGGTATTGTTTGTGTTTTTATTGGAGCTACCTTCGATTTTGCGCATAATAGATTTACTCTAATATGGTTCCGATTATCTATCGATCGCACATAGATGGCAGCGCCATATGCCTTTGTCGAGCTATCTGAGAAACCGTGTAATTCGATTATTACATGGTTATCTATTATCACCTGTCTTGGAATTCGTAATGAATTTAAATAAAAAATGTTTTCATAAAATTGTTCCCATTCTTTACATAAATCATAAGGTAAAGGTTCGTCCCAAGTGGACTTATCCTTCCATAGTCGTTGAATGAACATTTTGGCAAGTACTATCACTGGACCTATAAGACCTAAAGGATCAAAAATCGTTGAAATTACTGATAGTACCTTACGTTTTGTAATTTGGTTTGGCATTGGTTGACCTTTAATGGTGTATAAAAGTTCATCAGACTGATTCGACCATGCTAGGCCTAATACCTTAAGGGTTTTGTCTCCGAACTCAGTCGGCTGACTTGTATTTGGGCAGTTTGGTGAAGTTGTGTTTGGTAATGTTGTGGAATTGGTTACCTGGTGTAGAATCGAAGCGGAATTGGAATTCCACTTCCTGAGGTTGAAACCAGCTGATCGAAGTATTTCGTTCACCTGTAAAGCTGTCTGGACTACCTGATCCTCATTCTCCATACTAAGGATCCAATCGTCGATCCAGAACTCGTTGGTAATGGTGTCAGAAGCAACTGAAAATTGGTTTTGATTTTCATGAGCTAATTGTAGTAAACAACGGGTTGCTAAGTGTGGAGCCGCCTTTAGGCCGAAGCTAAGTGTTGTAAGTTTATAGACCTTTATAGGTTCGTCTATATTTTCACGCCAGAGAATACATTGTAGATATGTTTGGTTAGGATTTAGGTATATACACCGGTACATACGTTCGATGTCTGCGCTGATTACGTACTTGTGTTTTCGGAATCGTATTAATATATTTATAAGTTCGTCCTGTTTTATTGTTCCTTTATATTGAATATCATTTAAGGATAAACCTGTGTCGGTGGGGCATGACGCATCAAACACTACTCGGATAGGTGTCGTGGTGGATTCACGTGTCACTGCGTGATGGGGAAGAAAGTTGAGAATTTCATTATTATTTTTTGTATCGATTTTTACCATGTGACCACTTTGTTCAAAGTCTCGCATAAATTCGACATATTTTTGATGAAAATCGGAATTTTTGATAAATTTGGACTCTAGACCTTTAAATCGTTTATAAGCTACATTTCTAGATTGACCCAGGTTGCTAGATGGAAGTTTGAGAGGAAGTTCAACAATAAATTTACCATCAGAAGTGTGTTTGTGGGTTTCGAGAAAGATCTCGTCGCATTTTTTATCATCATCTGGTAAAATATTTTTAGGGTTGTCACTTTCAAAACATTCCTCCATTTCCCAAAATTGTTGCATTTGTTGGTTTAGTGTGAGATTGCATCTTATCTGAACAGGATCATGATAACCTTGTAATGCATTGTACGGGCCTGAAATTACCCACCCGAGTCGCGTTTTTTGCAAAATGGGTAAGCCTTCGCCTAGTTTATGTTGTCCTATACAAAGTAAATTGTAAAATAATTCCGCTCCCAGAATCATTTCAATTTCTCCCGCTAAATGAAAATCGGTATCGGCTAATTTATAACGTTTTGGAATATTTAACAAGTTTGGATTTTGCATCTGTGTTGACAGATTACAAATTGAGGGCACAATAAAACAAGATAATTTGGTGGTAAATGAACTATCTATAGTCGATTGGAGTGACAGCTTACACTTATGAGTAATATTCGATTTAGTGTTGTTAAAACCCGTCACCTCAATATTAAATTCTGTTTTTGGTAAGCTAAGTTTTTTAAATGCATTCTCTGTAATGAAATTAGATTGCGACCCTGTGTCGAGCAGTGCGCGTAGTTTGTGTGGCTGTCTATTGGTATCGTATATATATACGTGAGCTGTGGATAAAAGAACAGTCGATGTCGTGTGAGTCATCGGCTTGCCGCTCGACTTTATTTGTGTAGTTAATGTTGTGTTTATGTTTGTATGATTTGGTGCATTTGAAATATGATTTGATTGATTGGTATTTTGTTCATATGTTGGTTGTGGTGTGATTGGTATTTGTGTGTTATGTTGTGAAGTTGGGCTGTTTATGTGTAGTAATGTATGATGTTTTCCCCTACAGAATCTACACAGACTAGCTCTGCAATTTGGTAATGCATGGTTATTTCCTAGACAATTAAAACAAAGTCGAAATCTATTTACTGTTTTTATACGAGCACTGGGATCTTGGGACATGAATCTTGGGCACTGGTTTAAAAAATGTTTGTTACCACAAAGAGGACATTGATTCAATCTCTGGTTTGGTTTATGAGGGTAATGAGTGGATGGTACCTTATTTTGCGAGTCGGACGAGGTCGTGGTTACCAAGGACTTTTTATGACTGCCAGTGCTGTAGGCCTGGCTGCATGCTGCGTCTGATCCAACGTCTCCTGATGTCTCGAGCTGATCAGCACGAGTTCGCAGAAATGATTTAAAGTCCTGCAACGAGGGCAACTTTTTTGAATCAATTTTTTCTTCCCACTTTGAACGAAGTCTTGGTTCTAATTTGGCGGACATAAAATATATTATCACTAAGTCCCAATCCTCAGTGGGGACTTCAAGGGATTTAAGAGTTCTCAAATGTTTGGTTATGTTATTTAGCAATCTTCGCAGTCCTACGGAGGTTGTTGGAACTGAATCTATTTCAAACAAGGAATGCAAATGATTTTTTACCAATAAACGAGGATTATTAAACCATTCACAGAGCGAATGCCAAGCTAAATTGTAACTATCGTCGGTGTAATCTATGGAATTTATAACCTCCAATGCACTGTCCTTTAAACAACTACGTAGGTATTTATATTTTAATATTGGTTTGAGTTGGCTTTGGTTAACCAACCCATCAAACAAATCGCGAAACTCAAGCCACTTTTTGAAGTCACCATCGAATGTAGGTAGATTTATATCAGGGAATTTAATACTCTCACCTTTATCATATGAAATTGATTCATTTTTTGCGGGCGAGATTGGTGATAGCGGTACGTCCTGCCCGCTCGCGATGCTAGGATCTGACTGACTGATTAATTTGCCTTGTGAATAAACCTTGTAATACAATGTTTCGAAATCCTCCCGCTTTTCTTCTTGTTGCTCGAAATCAGAACAAATTAATTCAATTCGGTCTTGGATGGTTTGGAAACTATCAAATAATTTTGGGAAAGTACTGATCCTAGTGCTGAGCTCAATATATTGCTCCGCAGTTTGTTTATCATTGCCTAGAGTGAGCAAATATTTCTTAAAATCTTACTTTTCGCTTGCAAGTACCTCTTTGTATGTTCAGTTCTCTTAACTCTTGAGATTGACTATATGTAGTTTTCTTGTCGCTATCGCTATCACTCATTTTAACAAAGGGTTATTTAAGTTACTAGGCTATTTAAGAAAAAAAAAATAAGATAGGTTTGAATAAAGGGGAGGTAGGATAAAGGGATATGCCACACCCACTTGCCTTTACTCTTGGTGCTTGTTGCCGCTGAGGTGATGAAATTTTTGGGGCACGTGGCGGTTCGGCGTGTTGGTTCACGGCGCACCACTTGCCCGCAAATTGGTAGCTCAGCTGCCTGTCGATCTTCACACTCGATGATTTTGAGGCACGTGGCGGTTCGGCGTGTTGGTTCACGGCGCACCACTTGCCCGCAGATTGGTAGCTCAGCTGCCTGTAGATCTTCACACTCGAGGATTTTGAGGCACGTGGCGGTTCGGCGTGTTGGTTCACGGCGCACCACTTGCCCGCAGATTGGTAGCTCAGCTGCCTGTAGATCTTCACACTCGAGGATTTTGAGGCACGTGGCGGTTCGGCGTGTTGGTTCACGGCGCACCACTTGCCCGCAGATTGGTATCTCAGCTGCTTCACACACGAAATGCTCTTCACCCTTTCCTGATTTTCGTGTATCGTTGACCAGGATTGTAGATTGATTGCAGCACGTTTCAATCGGAGATTTCGAACCTTGGAACGTCCTTTCGCTTCGAACGTGGCACGTCGTACCGTGCGTAGTCCGTTTTTTTTTTCTGGTTTTCTTTTTCCGCTACGTCGCTGTGCAATTTCAATCAGGATTCTTCTTTCCAGATCACGTCGGGGTCACCATAAATTGTATATTTTAATATGGAACGGGGAAAAGTAAAATGCGTGTGCTCGCTATGTTCGATCAATTTGGTATGCCACTTTATTCTTTTCCCAATAGATGGCGTTACTTTGTAACAGTACACTAGACAACTATCGTCCTATAACACTGATATCAATATTCTCAAAAATCTTTGAGAAAGCTATGCATAAGCGCTTAATAGAATATTTGAATAAATTTAAAATAATTCGAACGGAACAAAATGGTTTTCAACAGGGTAAATCGACAACTTTAGCAGCCTACTCCCTCGTTAGTAAGGTGCTGGTAAAAATTGACAAACGCATTCCAGTATCCGTAATATTTTTCGACATGTCTAAGGCTTTTGATTTTGTTCATCATAATCACCTGATAAATAAGTGTGAAAACTATGGTATCAGAGGCTTGGTACTTGAATGGTTGAAAAGCTATCTCACAAATCGATTACAATGTGTCGAAGTCTCCTCTTTGGATCGACAAAAATATTTTAGATCATATAGGTCGGAATATAAAGCAAATAATTCTGGCGTTCCTCAAGGAAGCATTTTGGGCCCTTTATTATTCCTCCTGTATATAAATGACTTGCCCTCCGCAGTGGAACATCCGTGTGTACTTTTTGCGGACGACGTATCGGTAGTAGTTACGCACGATGATAAAATCACATCCGAGAATCATGAAGCTTTAATGAATTCGGCAGCGGATTCTATACTTAACTGGCTTGACCATAATAAACTGTGCGCAAATATATCCAAAACCAGGTATATGAGTTTTAGGAATTATAACAAAAAAAAAGTTTTATATAATATTAAATGTAACGAGCAACCGATAGAGGCAACTGAGGTCTATAGATTTCTAGGTTTAATGATCGATGAGCATTGTAATTGGAAATGCCATGTAGACGCGGTTTGTAAAAAACTCAACCAATTTGTTAGCGAAAAGGCAGCATTAACAGCCTATCATGGATACGTAGCCTCCCTTCTACGGTATGGTCTGTTGTTGTGGGGCAACTCAACAGACATAAATAAAGTGCTATTAGTACAAAAAAAAAGCATAAGGGCAATATGTGGCGTTAGCCCCTGGGAATCGTGTCGTCCACTCTTTAAGAGATTAAAATTATTAACGATTACCAATATGTATATAATGCAAATGGCTATATTTGTTAAGGAGCATCCAGACATGTTTGAAACATTAGGCAAACATCAATTATATGCCAGAGACCCAAGCAGATTAAAAATGATCAGCTGTAAAAGTGCCTTATACCAAAAAAATTGTAGCGTAATGGCAATAAAATGTTTTAATAATATTCCAAAATGCATCAGGGAATTACAAATAAATTTATTTAAAATCAAATTATTTGACTGGCTGATAGAAAATTGTTTTTATAGTATGCAAGAATTTTTTAATTTCAAGGATAAATAGATATTAATATAGACATTTAAAATTAATAAATTGTATTTTGTGTTAATTGTATTTGTAACATCGTTTGTGTATTTAAATTGTTAATGTTTATTTTTAATTATTGATTGACTGTGTCATCAAATTTTTATATTATAATGTAGGTAGAAACCACTAATTATTTTTGTATGCCAGTAATTGGTGAAACATGTTGAGCCACATTATTATTGTACTACACCTATTTTGTACCATGTTTCAGACAAATAAATATTCTATTCTATTATATTCTATCTATTTTTTTTTTCAAATTTAATTATTACAAATAACTATTCTGACATAGAAACACGTTGTCAGCGTTGTTTTCAACCAAAACAGTAGATATGTATCCGGGTTACCGACGAGGATCAGCACATCAGTCACAACACAACTCGCGCCTTGATTGCATCTATCAATATCGGTAGTAGGAAAATTTCCCCTAGTCATCATCATCATTAGCCTATAATGTCCCACTGCTGAGCACAGGCCTCCTTTCACAAATCAGGGTGAAAGGGAATGGGCAGATACTCCACCACGCGTGCCCACTGCGGATCGGTGGAGGTAGGCTAGTGGTCAACCTACTGTTGGAGTTTTCAAGCCGCCTAGAAGGCCTCCAACTAGCTTAACGACTATCACAATTAAGTGATAACCGGGACCAACGGCTTTACGTGCCTTCCGAAGCACGGAAACGCTCGACTTTAAATACCACTATTCGGTCATCCATCCAGGTACCGACAACGACGGTGGTAGCTTAACTTGCCGATCGATTAAGAACGGCTTATCATGCTACACCACGAGCGCTTCGTTCCCCTAGTACTTGAATATAATGTTTAGCTGACGATACATTTTTCTTTATAGAGTTAGGTTCTCCCGTGCAGAATTCGAAGCACCCCGACCTACACGTTACCAGGTGGCCAGAGCTCCAGGAGGATGCCCTGTGCTGGCATTGTAGTACCTAGGACCAGCGGTGTAGTAGCTAATGTACCTTCCGCTGTCAGCAAAACGACTCCTCTCCACAGCTCTACGAACCCTTCTTGAAGAAAGATGTGAAGCGAGAGTCGTCAACACGCGAGTGATACCTGGTGTCGTCGCGCCTGTTTAGCCTACGGTAACCGCAACACAACTATGTGACAAGATCCGTAATGAGGACATTCGTAGGAGAACGAAAACGACGGACAGGGGGTACATGGGCAGGCCACATCGCTCGAAGAGCCGATAACCGATGGGGAAGAAAGGTTCTCTAGTGGCGACCACGTAGGTACTGGTGCGCGCCGAGCGGGACGACCTCCCACTGCGGTGGACCGACGACCTGGTCAGAGTCGCTGGGCACCGCTGGATGCAAGCGGCCCAACACCGTTCGCAGTGGAAATCAATGGGGGAGGCCTATGTTCAGCAGTGTTCAACATCCATGGGCTGATATGATGATTATGAAACGCAACACCATCTGCGGTCAAACATCATCATCAGAATAAATGAATTTGATTTTGACATTGAACATTCAAATATCAGTCAGTAAAATTTTCCATTATTTAGATGTGAAATCAATCAATCAGATGTGAGATGTGCAGAGCTGAATACCTCTACTCGCGTATCTGGGCTTTACTTCGTATCAGATTTCCTCAAGATATTATCTCAGGTAATTAATTTCGAGACCAATAAAATTATCCCAATGTAGATGTGGTATGTGATAAGATTTGAGCAATTTGTGCTAATCCTTATTGATAAGGCTGTACTTACTGATTAGATATCGATAGTAAACAAGAACAAAGCAATTATATAGGTACATAAGCTCGTAAAGTGGGTTAAGTATAATTCTTTATTATTGAAACTGAGAACAGAATGGTTATTTTTCAACACACTCGCTCGTAAAGTGGCTCTTGTTGCACCGATTTTAGTATCATAAGACAGTTTATTACCAATTGGTGCTTTTTACATTACATTACCGCACTAGTGTTTTATGATATTGACCCGATTATTTTATGTGATATGTGTGTAGACGAAGCATTCTTAATTTATCCGGATAAAACAGTTTTTATTGTGGCAAAAAATTGATTATATGGCTATATATTGTCGTATGTAGATATGTATTATTGTTGTAACTTATTGTGGGAGAAAGAAATACATTTTATATTTGTTATTCAAGTCATATAGAATCAACTTCTAAATACAAGTCTTGTATTGTCCTCGCAAGTGTGTTGAAAAACGTCGTATGACACGCGTGTACATTCATCATCACACTCTCGGCTTCCTTATCTTAATACCGCCTTGCGTGTAATGACCAACTTTGCACACATGTATCATAATGTACTATTAAATACTTTTAGGACGATCAGACTTTTTTTAAATAAACTTTACTACGTTACGTTACTTCTATGGTATACGGCTGTATTTTTGACTCAATCTCACCATGGTCAGTTATGATGTGATGTGCCCTAAGGTGGTACCTAAGGAGGGAACAGGCTCTCAAGTGCAGCTGTCGGAAAATACCCTTAGGTGCTTGGCGATATGATTGGGTAAGTTATTGGTGACTTACAATATAAGCAAACACACAAGGAAAAGACCTTTAATCCTATTTATAGTTCGAAGGCAATCCCCAAAAGCCTGAACAATCCAAATTCCCTGAGCCACAACTATGTAGCCACAAAGCGCAGTGGTTCCTGAAGACAGCTCGTAACCTAGTTGCGGCCGGCACTCGCACGTACAGCCCAGCTAAACTGTAGTGTTGTATTATTGCTATTAGCAATCAATCAGTGCGAGGGAGAGGGTGGATCGATGCGGGCGCGACACTCCGGCGCCTGCAGCCTCCGGGCCAGGGACACACTGGGGTTATACAGATCAGATATGGCTCCTTATTTTGAAAGCGTTCTTCTCTTTCTTTCTCCTAAAGCCTTCAGAAAAGTTCAAATTATAACATATTGGTATCTTTATCTGTTTGTATGTAGTGTTACGATTCCACTTATCCGTTCTAATTCAACTTTGTTGAGTCATTATACTTATATTACGTCATAACAGCGTAAATAAATCATTAGAAATCTAATGGTGCGTCCATGCTACGCGAAGCGAGCTCAAGCCGAGCCTCGAACGAACAGGATTCGTTCGTTGCTCGCGATTTCATGCGTGGACGTACTTAACGAGCCTTCAAAGAGCCTACAACGAGCGCGATGCGAATCCCTGTGTTCGTGAAAAAACTGACAATCGGACGGAGCGCAGTCGAGCACGAGACTAATGCTCGTTCGAGGCTCGCGAGCCCGTCCACGCTACGCGAATCGTGCTCGCAGTGTGCTCGTTCGTGGCTCGGTTCGCCAAGCATGGACGCACCATAAAACAATAAAAAATTAGGAATATAATCAAAAATAATAATATGAAATGGTCTAAAATAATCTAATTTTATGGTGATGATAGCATTGATAGCTTAGTGGTAGTGACGTCGAATGCCGAGACGAAGATTCCGGGTTTGAATTCTACAATGAGGTTTCAGTGAAGGAAAACATCATAAGGAAACCAGTAGTAAGTACCCAAAAGAAATTAAACGGGCAAAGTGACACCATAATGCGTAAAGCACTGCATCAGTTGAAGCGATGGTAGTTCAGTGGTAGTGACGTCGAACGCCGGGTTTCGAATCCAACAATGAGCTCGAACTTCGTGAGGAAATTATAGACCAGTGCAATGGTAGGGTACTTTATAATACCCGCCTGGCTCACTAGCACCCTCACGTTGATAATCTGTCAACAAGTACCGACAGTTGCACGTGCCACCAGATGGCCTGCCTGCTTCAAAAAATTAACCTTCTGACATAACAAAAGAATATATCCTTTGACCTCCAAACCTGAGCACTCAGTGTACCCCTCTCTTATATTTTTACTCTCGATTCGGCGAGAGTTTTGGCAAACCCTCCAGTCGTCCATCGCGCACTGTGACCGTAACATCGCTCCATCAACAACCGTCAAACTATAAGTGTCTTATAACGACCTAATTGGCATGCCAAGAGGAATCTGCAGTGGAAGAATGAAGGAGGCATTTTGAAATTATCTGATTGGATTGGTAAGTATACGACTTGCTTGCCCCCGCGGTTTCACCTGCGCTCCCGAGATGAAAACTTGCCTGTAGCACTCGGAAACAATGCAGATTCGTATCAATGAAAATATTTTCGGAATCGGAGTAGTAGTTCCAGAGATTGCCCCTTCATTCAAACTTATAACGGTGTAGAGTCATTTTGTGCCTTATCAGGGCCTAAATTGTATAAAGTCTTAAGGGTCCAAGCTGCAAACCGGCGCTGAGTGTTGATTGCCACCCGAGTTCGCCTCCAGTATAAAGCTGAGCTTGCGTTCCTTTCTGTAAGAAAGAAGTATACTTGCTACCTTAATAGTCCAAAATAACAAATGATTCCAGAGAGTAATAAACAGAGATGGGTGTTAGTGGTGCGGCGGGCGGTATCCTTGCGACAGAAGTGTGTGCTCCCTTGTTGCTGCTGTGCTGGTTGTGCTGCTGGCCTGATGATTCTAAGTCTGGTGCGTATACCCAGTACCTACCATACACATTTAGCCCTTTCTCGCACGGAGAAAGAAGAAAGGAAGAGAAAGAAAGCCCCCTGCCATGATATCACTATATCAATTTGGTTATATTAGTAACTGGTAGCGTGGCGAAGCACTCCGCGTCACTTGAAACTATTTTTGTTGTTTAATCAATTGAGTTGATCTTGAGGTGAATTCGAATAAAAGGTTGTGATTCCTGATCTCCAATTTTCACCCTTCAGACCTATACGCTTCCAATAACTTAAATGCACCCCATTTTTTATCTCCCATAATATATTTGTATTCCAAATTTTTTTTTGCTGTAGCCCAAAACCCTTTTTATTATGGTTTAGTATAATGCCTTACAATTAGTTATATTATATATTTGCAGAAGCTAGCTCAGGACGACATCCTGGGACAGCAGAAGTCAGGCACGGTATGTATTTTTGAATAAAATACTGCTATAGTTACTACATCAATCAGAACCGCTTTTGACAATAGAGCTTTTAAAGGCATCAAAATAAAGACAAAAAAAAAACATAGTTAATTGTATCGTTAAAGTTGTATACATATCGATGAGGTACCTTCACCTCAGCAGAGATGGTACTCAATACAAATGTAAATTCAGCTGTATGTACCAACTTAACGTTCATAAGTGCCTTACCAGGGCCTAAACTGAATATATGACTTTTTGATTTTGATTGAATAGTTTGTAGAGAGTCTGCAAAATCATTTTGTAAAATTGGCGCCTTAGATGGGATCATAGCGTTCACCGTAACTTCAGTAAAAGCTACGACTTGAAGAGCCCTCTGATGGTCTAAATTTAATAAAAGACTTGTTTCATAAAACACCCTCGTAGATACTCAAATATTTAACTAATTAATTTCAGAATCTGGATCCCGTCGCCGTTCCACTGAATTCTTCCGTCGACGCCTCGGAAGTAGTGTTGTGTCATTACATCTGCCTAGCACTTCAGGTATTTACAATATCCTATTTTTAATTAGTATTCAGTACTTCATTACGTAACGGGAAGTCTTGGAGCGACATCAAGCGCGAAGCTCAAGACCGATCGGGTTGGAGAGTTTCTGTGGACGCCCTCTGCCCCATCTAGGGGACACAGGATCATAAGTCAAGTAAGTCACTTAATTATTATATTCTACTAGCTTCTGCTCGCGGCTTCGCTCGCGTGGCCTACAGGAAACAAAAGACATATTTTTTACAACAATAAAACAAAACGAAACAACTTCATCTTGCTTCGAGGGTGGAATTATTAAAAACGCTGAGACATATAAATTAATTTTCAATCTTTAGCCTAAACACAAAATTTGAAGATCCTACTTTCGTAACTGACGGACTTCCAAACTTTCATCCCCTATTTTACCCCCTTAAAAATTTCGAAAAACCCTTTCTTTTTCTAGGACCAGTGGTTTAAGCTGTGCGTTGATATATCAGTCAGTCAGTCAGGACTTTGAATTTTATATATATAGATTCTAATGACTGAATGGAATGAATGACTGGATTTGGATGAAATTTGGCACACAGTTAATGTTTTTGATTAACATGAAGTGTACTTTTTATGATGGGAAAACATTAGGTCCATTTGGAAAACCGCGAGCTGAAATTAGTTGTACATAAGTAAATCCATGTTCTTGAATGGCTGCATATACATATACTATTATTTGGTTAAATAAATAACTATTAAGATACATACAACATGGTACTGACGGTACAGAAAATATATCAAGATGTTTCAAGGTCCTAGTTGTTCTAGAAAGTAAACTGTATAACATGGAGAAAGCACCTTGACCTAGTTTACAAAAGAACATGTTGAATCTCTGCCAACATTATTATGCATTCGTTTTCAATGTTTGTTTGAATTCATTTACACAATTTATATTCATACTGAAACTGATAGCTAAGGTTAATTAGTACTTCTGATAATATCATACACAGTTAATGATAGTTTAATTTTAAAAAATACATGAACAGTCCATCACTGCTCATTATCTACGTGTGTAGTACCCATCTGGCTGGCTACCACCCTCAAGTTGAACATCTGTCGCCAAGCACCTATCGGTGTGTTCCAACAGCTGCACTTGAGAGCCAGTTCCTTCTAGGCTTTGTGTGCGCTTACCACCTTCAGCCACATCATCACTTACCATGGTGAGATTGTGTTCGAACACAGGCCTATACACAGTAAACAAAATCTGTTAGACAAGCTATCATCAACTGAATTTTTCAATACATCAAATCCAGGTCACAAAAAGCAACCGCTATCAGCTCATAGAAGTCACGAAGAAATAGGAAGACGCAAGTCTCACCATGAAACCCATACAGAAGAAACTCGATACCACTCCGCACCCAGCGTCATCGATGAGGTTATTCACAGGAGAGACTGGGAGAGATCCACCAGAGACTTATACATACCTCTGAAACCAGGCAATGGACATTCCGAACAGAACTCCAACGCAAGTGATGACACTCCTGAAAAACCTCCCCATGCTGAACCAGAATCATCATCTATAGAAGATTGCAAAACCGAGGAACAAGTCAAACCGTGCAAAAAGCATCACACTAACATCAAATCCTCTAGAAAGAAAGAAAAGGAATCCAAAGATGACATAAAAGATTACGATGCAACAGAGATATCTAATTTCTACATCGGTGAAACTAAGGACGATAATGTAATGCTTAAGAACACGAAAGAAGAAGATGTACACACTAAATCTATTTACAAAGCGAAGGATGCGAAACAGTCTTTCAATGAGTCGCTGAAGAGTAAAGAGCGGCCGAAACAGACGCTGGTTCCTTTAGATGAGCATCATCCGAGGATGTTTGGGTTTGATTTGAATGACGTGATTGAGCAGTTGGACCGATCCGGGGCGATGCATCACTCCATCGAGTCTCGGATCAGTTTGGGACCGAGATCAGGGCTGCCACCACCTTCAGTCGGTAAGGTTACTTGTCTATCTGTCGCTTGAATTCCCGTTTGATTGTTCTGGCAAAATTTTGCTGAAATGTCGTGTTTGTGATCAACAATGCATTTAACAGATGAATGTAAAGAATGAACTTGTTATCGTCGTTGTTTATGATATATATTGCATATTTTCAAGGATTTATCGACCCAAATGACCTCTATAAGGTTCACTTTTCTTTTATTCTATCGTTATGCTACTCTGGCCATACTTTTCAGTCGAGAGCACTTGGGATACGAATATCATATAAGAATTTGCAGTGTGTTTTTTCTTTCTTTTTCCCAGCAACTTTAAATTTGTATTATACTGAACATAATAATTCAAACTTCGGCAATTTAATTACTTTTGAAAGTGCCAAATTCAGAACTGAAGGTTTGGACATTACGCATCCATTAATGATGATTCTACAACTACGTGCCCTTTGCTCTTGTCTTTAATGTTCGCTTGATAATGCGGGGTAACTGCAATATAGATAGATGCTCATAGAAGGTCCTAATATCTTGCACATGTTAACGTCGCGATTTCCTACCCATTTTAGAATGTGCAAGGCCTAAGTGAAAACCTGGCAAAATAAACAGCTACCAGCTACATAAGTGCCAACATTACAAAGATATTGTTTATAAAGAGGATTAGAATTGTGAGTGCATTGAGCCGTTGATAGAAAGCGGTCCTTGTTGGTAGCTATCTATATTGTATGTGTGGTGTACATGTATCGTGAGTGTTTGCGTCGCTCAGTGCCGGTCGGGTACGAGGGCGGCGCGTGCTTCCTCGCCGAAGTGGGCTCTGTGGCCGAGCTGCGGGGGGCCAGGGGGGCCGAGGGGGCCGCGGGATGCGCCGGTGGGGGGCCCGGGGAGGGGGCCAGCGGGCTGCGCGCCAGGCATGCTAGCGATGGTGACATACTGGCTCCACCACTGAGACCTGAGTCCGGGGCATTTTCAGGTGAGTCCTTTCTATAGGTGTATCAAACAAGAAGCTTCTTCCATCGTTCGCACGGCGTTTGGGTACATTGTAGGTAATTGGCTGGCTGCTACACTCATGTTGAAAATCTAGGTGTGTTCCGACTAATCTCGACGTAGGCTTTTTGTGTGCTTGCTATCGCTTACATAATGTTGGTGAGATTGAGAACACAAGTCTTATCGTAGAAAAATAATGCTTGTTGAAATGACTGGTCCATACCTCTGAGTGACAGAGGCGCCACTGGCTTTTCGTGAAACTAAAATATTGTGAGGACTAACAACTGGACTCTCGACTCACAGTTGGGATTTATAAGCTACCAGCGACCCGCCCCGGCTTCACACAGGTAACAGAGTAGTCTTTCCTTGCTGCAAGATTTTTTCCGACATCTTCAATAATCATCGTCATATTTCAGCAAATTTAGCAAAACCTTCACAAAGATAAAACTGAGAGAATTGCCACGGGCTGCAAAAACCATTATCTCACTGCTCCTGCTATTTATTTCTATACTTATTAATTAGCTATTATTCAAAATTTGTTCATTAAATAATATGAAAACCTACGCTGAATTTAAACATTCCTATTAACTCGGTTCTATTTTACCGGTATTTAGTCTGCTATGAGTTTTAGGAAAGTCTTCGAAAACATGTAGTAGCTTTTTCAGATCCAACAGCATCTATATTAAATGTGTATTTTGAAAAAGTAGTATAATATGTAGCGTAACAGTTATCTAGTTTACATAGTACAAGATCTGCTCTTGGCCTGGTGGTTCTCGCGTGGACGCGCGTCTTATATGGATTTATGCATTTTTGTCGTAATGTTAAAACCCCGCGTGTCAGTCACAAACTGTTTATCAATGCATAGATAATTTATGGATCTTTCCACCCATACCATAACTTCTATTGGAGGGAGAAGGACAGCTAAGCAATCTGTGATAAACAAAGTCAAAGGCGGCGCGTCCCATCGCGAACCCACGGCAGCGGCATATCCAAATATCTGTGTGTGTGAAGAAAACATAATGGTGCGTCCATGCTTGGCGAACCGAGCACGAGCCGAGCCACAAACGAGCACACTGTGAGCACGATTCGCGTAGCGTGGACGGGCTTCCGAGCCTCGAACGAGCATTCGTAGCGTGCTCGACTGCGCTCCGCCCAATTGTCAGTTTTATCACGAACACAGGGATTCGCATCGCGCTCGTTGTAGGCTCGTTAAGTACATCCACGGTTGAAAGCGCGAGCAACGAACGAATCCTGTTCGTTCGAGGCTCGGCTCGTGCTCGCTTCGCGTAGCATGGACGCACCATAAGGAAACCAATAATTGCAGAGAGTGACTTAGACCTGGAGGTGGAGTGCAGCGAGGAGCCGCCTCCCTACCACGAGCTGCACCACTACGTCGCCGATCACAAGGAGACCGCCATATAAAGCTTACAGTGTTTGTGGGATTTTTTAACCGACTTCAAAAAAAGGAGGAGGTTCTCAATTCGGTTGTATTTTTTTGAATGTTTGTTACCTAATAACTCCGACATATTTACCGATTTGGAAAATTATTTTTTTGTTTTTTTTACACTTCCCATTTCCCGTTAGGTCAGATCATCAGATCAGGATTGTTAGTGTACTTTGAAGTCGGTTTAAGATTTTTGTAAAACAGTTCAATTATTTATACACTACTAAGGCAGCAAACAAGCATAATTTAAGTACTATGACGCTTGGTAAGTCTCGTAGCATGGTCTACGCTACGACTACTACGAATGTCTACGACACACTACCATTGCACTTTTGTTAAAACTGCTGACATATTGAAAAGGTTTGAAGTTATTTCGGAGACCATTACGTATTCGCTTACTTCCCTCCAATATGGCGAGGAGGGCGATGGCTGCCACACGTGTCATACTTGTGAACAGGTGCAGCTTGTGGGGGCTGGTCTGCTTAAGTTTGCCATTTATTTATTTACTTATTAAATAAAGATTCAGTCTACTTTGTAGTTTTGCCGCCGCGCTGGGGCACGCAATTGTTGTCAGTGCGATTAGAATGTAAATATTATGTAATGAATCTAAGCTTGTTTTGAAAAGAGTAATTGCTGAGTTTATTGCCGGCTCTTCTCAGCAAATGCAACCTTCCGAACCGGTATTAGAGTATTAGAGTCGGACTTTTCATAAGTGCCTGCGAGCGAAGGTCTATTTGAATAAATGATTTTGAATTTGAATTTGAATAGGCTTGATCAGTACTTTGGGCTAAAGGGGCTATTTGACCCCCTTAAGGCTAGATATAAAACTGTAATGTCGTACAGTATAAATGTAAATAGTGAAATTATTATAATAATAAATATATTCAATGTAATTGTTGCTTATTTCAGCATTCTTGGATATTACTAGCCAATTTTAGAAGAGTTTAAATATATACACAAATTTATATAAATTGAATATATGTTATTGAATTGTTACAGATTGAAAGCATTTTGAAATAATATTTTATAGTTTATTTACAATAATAAAATAAATATTAAGCTGTATAATGCCTTAGATATAACTAACAGTGCCGTGGTTTAAAAATGACGAGAAAACCAGTTTTTTTTCCTACATTTTCTTCGTAACGGAGGAACAGGGGGCCAATCACCATATCTTAAACTAATAATAATAAACCCTCACCATAGAAATTTGAGTGTGTAAGTATTATCTATTTCATTTAACGGATCCGGATTTCATTAAACGTTAAATGATGCCAGATCCTGCAGATTCCGGGATCCGGATTGGGCAGTAAAGGATTTAAGTCACTTTTTATCCTGTGGAAACGTTTGTGGCCTTGGGGGGCAAAATTAATGTTTAACAAATAGGTATATCATTTGTAAAGCTTTTAGATACCTAATGCTATAATTAAGAAATGGAGATTGGTCGTTTGGAGAGATATTATTATTTATTTTTCACTTATAACTTATTGTGTAGTCCTTTGCTGGACGTGCCTCTCCTAAGAATACGTCATCTAATAGTTATATTTGTCAATTAAATAATCTACTGGTATGAGCATTGCGTCGAAAATAACAATAAATAATACAATAATAAAGGTTTCCACTTTGTACGCAAAGGTACGTATGTACTTTATAATATTACTAGTTGCCCGGCACTAGTACAAAAAAATCATTCAAATCGGTCCAGCCGTTTAGGAGGAATTCAGGGACATGCACACGTACAGTAGAATTGTATATATAAAGATTATCAAACAGCGACGTATTGCTAATATCATATTTAGTTAGTTAAATAATAAATGTACAACTTGTGCATTTATTTGTTATTTTTTACTGTTATAATACCTACGTTAATATTTTTCTTACTATCCACACACCAAGCTGCATCATGTGACTGCCACGCGTACTAGACCGGTGGCTGCCCCAAGATGTATTAGCTCGATATCAAAAAGCTTGTGAATGTAAGTAGACACAAAATATCGTAGAAGTGCTACGCTATAGCTGACGCGAACTACGTATAGCTACGTCGTAGCGCTTCTCGTAGCACATAAATCTCTGATATTGAGTCAAAATTACTTAGTTTGTAAACTAAATTCATTTTACAATTTTATTGTGATGATGATGAAATTGATGAATGATTATTCTTACTTTCATAGTCACATACTTTCAAAAACATTCAATGGAAAGGAGTAAAATTTTAAGTAATTTAAACAAAATTTCCCGTATGCATGTGATTTTTTCTAATACATGCTATGAATTTTATCTAAGAGTAACTCAGTATTTTTACATGTATCTTGTGAATTATAATTGTTTACTGTTACGATATTAGCTTTAACTGTAAATAAAATAAAATATACCTTTATGTTAAATGTTAATAATAATAATATAATAATTTATGTTATAAAGCTTCTGTTGTGGATATTGTAACTCGTTTCATTTGTACCCACATTTAATCAATTACACTTACAACCCAAAAAATATTACAAACTAGCTGTACCCCGCGGTTTCACCCGAGTTCTCGTAGTTCGCGACAAAATTTTGCACTCAGGAATAAAGTAGCTTTTTGAAAGTGAAAAACTTAAAGCTTCTTCAGAATTCTTTCACAATAGGAAGCTACATTATCGCCGAGTGTTATATGCTACTTTTTATCCCGGGCGAAACCGCGGGGGTCTGCTAGTCTTGATATATAAACGAGTAAACTGACTGAGCTCAAACCTCTAACTCAGTTTAGAAAATTTTGCTGGTTGGTTGGTTAGAACAGGTGCTGCATGTGGGGGCTGGTCTGCTTAAGTTTGCCATTTATTTACTTATTAAATATTTATTCAGTCTACTTTGTAATTTTGCCGCCGCGCCGGGGCACGCAATTGTTGTCAGTGCGATTAGAATGTAAATATTATGTAATGAATCTAAGCTTGTTTTGAAAAGAGTAATTGCTGAGTTTATTGCCGGCTCTTCTCAGCAAATACAACCTTCCGAACCGGTATTATTAGAGTATTAGAGTCAGACTTTTCATAAGTGCCTGCGAAGGTCTAATTGAATAAATGATTTTGAATTTTGAATTTGAATTTTTGTTAAATTTTTCCTCTAAGGGGTTAAATAGGGGAGGAGAAAAGCTAGTAATTAATAAAACTAGATAGATAAACATTTTGTTTGCCAACTTTATTATGAAAACATAGTAACAGTGTAAATATTCGTACAAACATTTATTGAAGCTATTAATTATTTACAATTTCACATGCGAACAACGAGTTGATTTATAATTATAACACACCCGGCGCAGGTACTTTGCATCGCCACATTGCAGTTTTATCGCAATCGAATGAATGAAATAGAAAGAAAGAAAGAAAAAACATTTATTATTTATTTATTACACACTTACAACCAATATGTATAGAAATAAGTTTTTGTTAAAAATTTAATTTTTAATACAAGCTTTTTTGGTGACTGTACTTTTTGTTGACTGTCCTTGGATTGTCTTCCAATATACTAATGTATACCAAATATCAAGTCAATCCGACCACTGGAAGTGGGTGAAATTCGACTTGCAAGATTCCACCCGAACAAACATACATACATACATTGCAAGTTAAATAAAAGCTTGTAAAAACAGAAACTTTATGTGTGTACACAAATAAATCGATACTTATGATTAATTAATTTGTTGCGTGGGTTCAAAAGGTCCCTAACACAATTACAATAAATAATAAATACATATAATAATAATAAATACATATAAAAATAAATACAATATCAAATGCACTTCACCCGAGCCTAAAGTCACAAAAAACAATAAATTAACCCTTAGAAATATTAAGAACAAAGTGAGTTAACTTAAAATAAACTCTATGTCAACATAAATCAACTTGGCAATAAGCTTACAACAAGCTCTTATTTAGTTTCACCTGTCCCGGAGTATGTGTCAGTAATCAAATTTTGCAAGTTTTTGACTCACTTCTAAATTAACACTTGTAGGCGACGCATTGATTTTATACATTTATATTTGATGTTTATACTTTTGTTATTGATTTTAGAAAGTCTATTTTTATTTACTTGTTTCTATCATTTTTCAAAGTTTATTTAACACCTAAGTATATACAAAAATTAAGTTCTAATTACTTTGATTTACCACAAGTAACGCCATCTGTTATCACTTTTTGAAATTAAAAAATATAGTTTTATTGTGGGTACGTGTAGCAAGCAGCATTTTTTGTATGTAGGTAGTTTTCAGACGTTTTCAGTCGCCCTTTGATTTTTGGAACGAAATGTTGCTTTCTATACGCATTCCTCAATTTTTTGAGTAAAAGTTCGGTGTTTCATTTCTATATCCTACAAAAGGAATTGGTCTTCGAGCAGGATAATAAATCAGCGTAATGTCAGAAACGCCGAGGCCTAAGATTTTAACACGACGTCAGCGACAAGAACTGCGTGACGTCAACAAGATCGAGAATGCTCCAGTTAAGGAATTCAAGAATTCAAAGGATCTGATTCCGTTTAGTGACACCGATAGTCATGTTAAAAAGACACTAAATATGGAAGATATTAAATGTGAATCGACATCGAAACCATGTGCGGCCACGCCCCATGGATCAGTTCGAACGTCAGTAACGATAAAGACCAAGAAATCTACTTCGTCATCAGTAGCCCGACGTAAGGAGTTGGAATTCGAAGCTGCTGCGGCCAAGGCCAAGATACAGATGGAGCTCATTGACAAGCAACTTGAGGTTGACCTTGCCAAGGCCGACGCTGAGTCCAAGTCCCAAGTCATCAGTCATGAAGATGAACAGCATATGGATGGTGATAGTGAAAGTCAAAGTCATAGGTCATTAGCCTACAGCCGAGCGCAGTCCGGTGTCGAGAAGTGGCTGGACCGTTGTACACCAATTCCGCCAGTTGATAATAGTATACAGCAGTTAGCAAGCACTTTGAAGGACATGATGAAGCAGTCCACGTGCAAACAGGAGTCACGTCTCCTCAGCCGTTTGGCCACACCACGGGATTTGCCAGTGTTTAGTGATGACTGCATTGAATGGCTACATTTTAAAAGTGCTTACGATGAATCAACGCGCGTGTGTAAGTTTAGTGATTCTGAAAACTTATGGAGACTGAGGAAAGCATTACGAGGTGAGGCCAAAGAGTCAGTGACGGATTTACTGATCGGCAACACGCCGCCGTCGGCGGTGATTGAAGCTCTTGAGCTAAGGTTTGGTCGATCGGATATTATTATTCATAATATTACGTCACAGGTAAAGAAATTACCACCCTTGCCTTCGTATTATCAACAAGACCTGATTACATTCTCTGTAAAAATAAATAATTGTGTTGCTACAATACAGGCCCTAAAGCAAGATGATTATTTGCGCAGTCCAGAGCTCGCCACAGCTGTTATATCCAAATTACCGAGCACTTTAGTTGGAAAATGGACTGACTATGCCTACAGTAGATTACTTGAAGGCAGGCCTAAACTCGAATTATTGGCAACATTTTTGAAGCTAGAAGCTGAGCGGTTATCTCTAGTTGGATGTACTCAACCGCGAGAAAATATAAAGCCAGAATTCGCCAAGCGAAAAAATGATAATAAAAATAGCTATAGTAAACCTATATACACAA
The DNA here is from genome assembly GCA_947623365.1 of Achlya flavicornis. Taxonomy (NCBI): domain Eukaryota; kingdom Metazoa; phylum Arthropoda; class Insecta; order Lepidoptera; family Drepanidae; genus Achlya; species Achlya flavicornis. The sequence continues at coordinate 175,364 of OX392491.1, read as the reverse complement.
CTTCATGTACCGAAGAAGGAATAAACATGTGTAAGTTTTGTCACAAAGGCTCGCATTTGCTACCGGAATGTCGTATATTTAGACGAGCGATGCGCAAGGATAAGTGGCGTTATGTTAAAACGCACGGATTATGTTATTGCTGCCTCATAACTCGGCACGATAGAAACACTTGCCCTGCACCTGTGTGCGACATTGATAGTTGTGGTCTCGCACACCACCGCCTGCTGCACTGGACGAAGCCTGCGAATACGTCACAGTCACAACAGAGTGACGTGCAACAAGAACAAGCTCCTGTTTCTTCGGTGACAGACGCGTCCGTCGCTCACGTAGATAATCACATTGACATACCGTCCACATGTCAAAGCGAATTCATGTTGTTAAAAGTGGTTCCTGTAAAATTAAGTGGCCCTAAAGGTGTTGTACATACGCATGCCCTCTTGGACGATGGTGCTTCGATATCGATGATCGATTCCGAGCTGGTAGATAGTTTAGGCTTAAAATGTGAACAATCGAGTGCTATAAAGTTCACCGACGCGTTTGGGCTCGAAGTGTATCAGTCAGACGCACCGAAAGTGTCCGTACAGATTAGCGGTAGTGATGGTGTTAATTACGATATTAAGTTGCGTAAAACCTCAATGTTAAAATTATCTGTGCAAAATTTATCTGTAATAAATAAAATTAATTGTGCTCATTTGGCGTCTGTCAAAAAATTTGTATGCAAAGATCGTGTTGTGCCGCGTGTTCTAATTGGTGAAGATAATTATTTCCTAATCGCTCCTCATGAAATAATTCATGGTGATAAAAATTCTCCATATGCATCACGATGTTTGCTGGGCTGGGCCATTCATGGCTATCACGGCGGGCGTCGCACTCACTCCGGGGTAAGTCAGATAAATCATATTTGCCATCTCGCTCACTCTCCCATAGAAGAAGATAGTTCAAATGTAAACAAATTGAATGACTTAATTAAACAATCATTTGAGTTAGATTCCATAGGAATTTCACCCTTACGTCGCGAGAATACGTCACATTTACGAGCTATGCAAATATTGGACGATACTGCACGTCAAATTGGGGACCAGTGGGAAGTTGGGTTACCGTTCAAAAATGATGTTTTTATGTTACCTGACAATTATAATTGCGCGTTATCACGATTAAAGTTATTATTAAAGAAATTTGCTAAGGACAGAAACTACGCAGATAGATATAAACAAGAAATGCAAAAGTTGTTTGATAGTGGTTACGCTCGAGAGCTCGACGATAGTGAACGGTCAGTAGATCGTGTGTGGTATATACCACATTTTGGTGTACAGAATCCCAATAAACCGAATAAACTTCGATTAGTGTTTGACGCCGCCGCCAAGGTGGAAGGTTGTTGTTTAAACGACTATTTACTGACAGGTCCGGATTTATATAATTCACTTTTAGGCATTATGTTTCGTTTTCGTGAAAATAAAATAGTCATTATTGGCGATATTAAGGACATGTTTTTACGCATTAAAATACGCCCTGAAGATCAGCATGTACTTAGATTTTTGTGGCAAGAAGCACCCGATAGTCAGATTAAAATATGTGCTATGAATAGTTTAATTTTTGGCGCCACATGCTCACCATTTATAGCGCAATATATTAAAAATAAGAATGCCCTAAAATACGAGGATTTGAACCCGCAAGCCGTTCAAGTAATTATTAATGACCATTACATGGATGATTGTTTAAAATCGACAATTGATGAAGAAACTGCAATTAAATTAATACACGATATAACAAAAATTCATAAACAGGGTGGATTTGAGATTAGAGGTTGGTCGAGTAATAGCAAACCGGTTCTATCCGCGATACCAGCTGGCTCGCTCGCCGACTCGGCTATACAATTTAAGGACGGAGCTATGAATACAACTGAGCGCACTCTCGGTTTGATGTGGTATCCAAACGATGACTCTTTTGGTTTTAAAATATCGTTGGACCGAATACCGAAGGAGATATTAGATGGTAGTACGCCACCAACCAAAGCTAAAATGCTGAGTATAATTATGTCTGTTTATGATTTACATGGTTTTTTGTCCCCGTTTATAATAAAAAGTAAAATCATACTCCAGAATGTGCATAGGAGTGGTGTTGACTGGAAATGCCACATCCATTTAGATGATCATGCTAGATGGATGAAGTGGCTCGATGAATTACAACAGTTACAATCCTTGCGTATACCACGCTGGTATATTAAAGCTGGGACTTGGACAAACTGTTATTCAACATCTGCACCGAGTACACCTAACGATACGAATAATATTATAAATACACAGATACACATATTTAGTGACGCATCCATTAAAGCGTACGCCGCGGTCGTTTACTGGCGTTTTATGAGATCGGATGGAAGCGTGTGTGTGTGCTTCGCAGCCAGCAAAAGCAGAGTGACTCCTCTTCGGCCTATTTCTATTCCAAGATTGGAGTTACAAGGCGCATTGCTTGCAGCACGCCTCGCTGATACTGTGCAGAAGGAACATAAAGATGTAAAGGCAGACAAGCGGTTCTTCTGGACAGATTCTAGCACTGTTCTGCAGTGGATTCGTAGTGACCCAAGGAATTACAAACCATTTGTAGCTCATCGACTCGGTGAAATCGACGAACTTACGTCCTTATCTGAATGGCGTTATGTTCCAACCAGCTTAAACGTGGCCGACATAGCGACCAAGGAAGATACACCTCCGCTACAATATTCAGATGTCTGGTTTCAAGGTCCAAATTTTTTAAAACAATTGGACGAAAATTGGCCGAAAGATTTAAAATGTACTAAGCCTTCAGATGAGGCTACTTGTGAACAAAGAAGCATTAATGTGGTTGTGACGAATGTTTTAGAATCCTCATTGCCTGATGAAAATAAATTTTCTTCTTGGTTACGACTTCTCAGAGTTACAGCTAATGTTTTATTATTTATTAGACGCTGTCGAGTGAAAAACACTCAACTTAACATTGATTTGATGAATGAGGCAGAAGTATTGTTATTAAAGAAATCTCAACAAAACTCGTTTTCGGTGGAGTTGGATAGTTTAAAACAAAATAAACCTTTATTAACTAGCAGTCGGTTACTGAATTTGACGCCAGTTCTAGATGAAAAGGAATTAATACGAGTTGGTGGTCGCATAGACAAGACTGCAGGTGTAAGTCAGTCTACAATAAGACCCGTTATATTGGATGGTTGCCACCATATAACCAGACTTTTGGTTGATTATCACCATCGACGAGCACTACATGGAGCTACTGAATTAGTCGTGAATGAATTGCGGCAACGATATTGGGTTGTTAAGTTGAGGCCGACTGTCCGAGCTGTAGCGGCGCGCTGTTTGTTTTGTAAGTTCCGTCGCGCTGCTCCACAACCTCAACGCATGGCCAACTTACCCGCCGCACGCTTACAACATCACCGACTCCCATTCGCCTTTACGGGGGTGGACTTCTTCGGCCCGATGGAGGTGACCGTGGGTCGTAGACGACAAAAAAGATATGGAGTATTATTTACATGCTTGACAATCCGTGCGATTCATTTAGAGTTGACTGAAAGCCTTACTACGGACTCAACCATCATGGCACTACGTAGAATGATATCTCGCAGAGGAGCCCCTAGCGTGATATACTCCGATAATGGGACGAACCTCAGAGGCGCTGATGCCGAACTTAAACGTAGTTTGGAGGAGCTGAACTTACCTAAGCTTCATGACGACGGCACGAACAGAGGGATCGAATGGCGATTTATTCCACCAGGTGCACCTGAAATGGGTGGTGCGTGGGAGAGAATGATCCGGACAGTGAAAACGGCACTTAAAGTAGTATTGAAAGAACGCGCGCCGCATCCGGAAACACTTTCTACTTTTTTATTAGAAGTCGAAGCTCTCGTGAATAGCCGTCCTATCACACACGTCTCTTCTGACCCAAACTACCCTGAAGCGTTAACCCCAAATCATTTTTTGATTGGTACTTCTTCCAATAGCCCTCACTTTGGCAAGTATGATGACAGTGATTTTTATGTTAGGAAACAGTGGCGAGTAGCACAACGCTTAACTGATATGTTTTGGTGTAGGTGGATAAAGGAATATTTACCTACTTTGTTGCCTAGACAAAAGTGGACCAAGGAGGCGAGATCGATGCGTGATGGTGATTATGTTTTATTAGTTGAACCGAATATAGACCGTGGTTGTTGGCGTCATGGAGTGGTGAGTGCGACGCACGCTGGTGATGACGGCCGCGTGCGTATTGTAGACGTGCGAACTCGCACCGGGTTGTTGCGACGACCGGTGACACGCGTCGCCCTACTCACACCGGTAGATGGTTAGTGCTGAATCACTTATTGTTTTATTTTTTTCATTGTTGTTTACATTATTTTGTTTTCGTTATTTAATTCAGCACTAAGGGGGTGGAATTGTAGGCGACGCATTGATTTTATACATTTATATTTGATGTTTATACTTTTGTTATTGATTTTAGAAAGTCTATTTTTATTTACTTGTTTCTATCATTTTTCAAAGTTTATTTAACACCTAAGTATATACAAAAATTAAGTTCTAATTACTTTGATTTACCACAAGTAACGCCATCTGTTATCACTTTTTGAAATTAAAAAATATAGTTTTATTGTGGGTACGTGTAGCAAGCAGCATTTTTTGTATGTAGGTAGTTTTCAGACGTTTTCAGTCGCCCTTTGATTTTTGGAACGAAATGTTGCTTTCTATACGCATTCCTCAATTTTTTGAGTAAAAGTTCGGTGTTTTATTTCTATATCCTACAACACTAAATTAAAATCTTATAACAATCCAATATTATTACGAAATGAAGCTGATCTGATGATGGAGCCGGAAGGTGGCCATGAGAACTCTAATAAAACGGCGCAACCCCATCGAGTTTGGGCTCGATTCGTATTGATAAGGACTCTAGTTCTAGGTTCTGATGATTAAGTTGGTCGACTATTACTTATATTTAAAAAAAGTTTTTCTTTGGCAATCATGTATTTATATCAGTATCCTAAGTTTGTCAACAAAGCTAGATTGTCCAAAAATGACATTGCTGTGTTTGTTGGCGGTTCCATTCGGTTGAAGGCTGACTTGTGAACCGTTTATAATTTCAGTATATACAGTTACATGTTATATAAACGAGCTATACTAGGTACCTATACTAATATTTAATACAATCATCTCTGATAAAATATTAGTTGGCTACATATTCTTAGACCATACATTTTAAATGCACAAATAAAGCCTCCTTTATATAAATCGTTGTACATAATTAACAACTTAACCCCTTACTCATAAAACGTATTTAACTAATATTATTATACTGTTGGAAATAAGAAATATTTTTTATTGTGGCAACACTAGTTTTTTGTAGGTTATAATAATTGTAATGTCCTCTGTGAATGGTGGCACAATACATCGGACTGAATTTACGTAAAATCCAAGTTTTATTTATCTCATCTCTTTTCCCCATCATCGACCTCAAGAATCGTACATATACTGTTTAAATGGTCACGTAAATAATGTCACATTATTTGACAATGACAATAGAGTGACGTTATTTACGTGACCTTTTAAACAGTATATTAGTTTAAATAACGTATTATGAGTAAGTATTAACAACTTACATACTATTATAATATAGTATCAAAAATCAATCTAAACTACATACAAATAGGATATATTTGTGTTTGGTCATTGATATAAAATAATATGGACGGTGAACTATAAAATAAATGTCAGTTTTGGACGAATTTCTATTTGCATAACGGACGGATTTCCGTGTTAACTCAAGGATCATCTATGGAACATCAGTCGTGAACAAACAATAAGTATGCAGGGAGACAAGACATGCTATGCTCAATATACGAATAATTTCGATTTTCTACCCAATAGTGGTAATATCTAAATTCCAAAATCGTAAGTAGACACATTTGAGCCACTTATACAATGTACAGCCGCCAGTTCACATTGGAATTGGACCCGCAAGATAAACCAGTTGTTTGAGCCACCAATACATCAATATTATGAAACCACTGGTAGTAATTCGGTTTTTATCCGAGTTTACTTTTTTACTATGTTTAGGCCAGTTTTTTAAGAATAAGAATAAATTTATTGTCAAGCCCATTACATAATACAAGAACATAAAGAAGCAAAAAAATAAAAACGTCTGACAAATGGTAGCAAACTCAGCATTATGCTAGGGTGCACTGTTGTCCACCCCAGCGCTGATTTTCAGTTTGCCCCAATATATAAATAAAATAAATTAAATATAAAACTAAATTATACCATGCTCCGTGCCTATTTCAATAATATTTACATAATAAAACAAGAGGAAAAAAAAATTATGATAAATAAAAAAAATAAAAAAATAATAAGCTAAATGTAAAAAAAAACTAAACGTAAAATAAAAAAAATAAAAAAGAATGTAAAATATATATCAACACAATGCAATGCGAGAATGATTGGCAGTTAAAAACGTGTGTTACTGTCAGTACATGTACTTCGCCGCTTAAAGCTGTATGGACATAAGAATCTGCTTGATTTTATGTTTTAAAACATTGTGACACATGTTCTTTCGCACTGACTTTCGTTCTTTTTGACTGCATATTCTCACCGTAAGTGATAATTTGACCGAAAGTGGTAAGCACTCAAAGCCGAGAAGATCTGGCTCTCAAGTGCAGCTGTCAGAACACACCGATAGGTACTTAGCGACAGATATTCTCTTGAGGGTGGCGGACCCAGGTGGGTACTACAGAAAGCCCTACCATCGCACTATGGTTTCCTCACGATGTTTTCCTTTACCTAAACTCAAGCGCATTATAGGATTCATTGTTGGTAGTTTACGAAGAGCAGTTTACAAGTAGCAGTAGACACGACTAATGAACTGGCGGTTGTCTTCGCTCAGCCAAGTAGGTGAACGACGATGAGAAATAGCCTTATATATTGTTTATTTGGCTTACCTTCGAGCCAAGTAGGACTTCAGTACGTTGGTTCCCGATTTCAATCTGCTAAATAATATGGTTAGGTTGAAATGTACCATAAAAATATAGATTTATATTTTTTTTATATGAATAACAATCAACAACCTTATATTTGGACATCTCAATCAAATACCACACATCTATAGTCATTTGAAGCCAATACACAAACAGTCGGTTGCACAAAGATCACCATTAAAGCTTCATTACGTAATGAGACATTAACGCTAATGAATCCGTCAGTTTAAAGATGTTGCACAAAACCACTTTAGGCATAATTAAAGGTTCATTAGCTAAAGACATCAAAAAGTATGTTCTCAGTTACAAATCTCAATAAAATGGCAACATTGAACGAATGGAATGAATGATTTCTCTACACTACTATTTCTAACCATTGATTATGTAAATGTATAGATTATTTATATGTATAAACGCGGTGAAAAAAATGGACCCTAAATTGTTGGTGGCTAAAATCTTTTCCCGCGCACAATGTCAGTTGAGTTGTAATTGAATACGTTTGTGTCATTTGTGACAATATTGTATTGTTTGAAATTACGTTTTGTTGATTAGTTTGCAGAAATTATTTTTAGTATGCACGTGAAAGGTTTAATTTTTAATGCTCCCTTTTTAATGCTCATACAAATTGCAAATAAGTAAATCAATCACATAAAATAGAATTTAAAAAATTTACCACTTGATGGATATTGATTAATCTAACAATAAATAATCAATGTTTCTGATATATTTTCTGTCACATTTCCTTTTGACGTTTAAGCTAATGAAACTTAAATAGGCATGAAGTAGTTTTGTGCAACAACTTTAAACTAATGAACTCATTAGCGTGAATATCTACATTTCGTAAAGAAGCTATAATGATGATCTTTCTGCAACCCAGTGATGTCCAACAATGATGAAAGATTTTATAGACACATATTAACCACTTATTTAACTTTTTTAACCACTATTTTTTAGTGTTAATGTGGTTAATGGGTGCTTCTTGACCTATTAAAATTAATCTAAAGAACTGTCATTTTAATAGAACTTTAGTTACTAATGTCGCTTTGTGCAACATAAAACTAAGTAAATGAGGTTTTAAAGGATCGTTTGACACTTCAGTAGTTAAACTTAAAGAAAGCATTAAATATTAGTCAAATGACTGTTTGTGCAACAGTTTAATGGAAGATTAGTGTTTAATGCCGACTTTAAAACTTAAAGAACGTTTCTGCAACTGACTGAAAGTAACATAAAAATATCAATTGTCTTAGAAATCGGAACACATCCTTCAAAAGGTCAAAAACAGAATTTTTTGAATATTTTACACCCATTTTCTCTTCTAATTAGTAGCAAACAATCAAACGGCCCGTCAACATACGCAAAACACCAGTGGTATTACTTATCTCTAAAGAAAAGTATACTTATCTCTATCAACAATATAGAGAAAGACAAAGATGGTAACAGTTACGATAGATTCACTAACGCTTACAGAAACTAGGTTCATTTATAAAAACACACGTTTTATCTAACTTCACAATCTTCAACGACATTAGCAGCTGCAGATGCTGGCACCTTATCAGGTACTGCGTCAGTTCCACCAGTATCTGTCTGGGTTGCTTCTGGAGAACTGGAGGTGGGAAACACCGTGTCTCCCTTGCCGGACGGTTGAGCTGGCACCTGCTTGCATAGCTTTGCCATCGCTGTTGCACTGTCGCGGACTTCTGTAAATGTAATTAAAACTATTGTAAAATTATAAAACAAATATATTTGAAGCCCTTTTATTTGAAATGTTTAAGGTGGCATACAAGCATACGGCCCGCCTGGTGGTAAGCGGTTACTGTAGCCTATAGAAGATTGCAACACCCTCAGTATCACCCGCGCATTGCCGACCCTGCTGAAATCTATTCACATCCTTTTTGAAGAACCCCATGCTGTACTCCATTGGGAAAAGCACGGCGGGGAGCTCATTCCACAGTCTGAGCGTCCGCGGAAGGTAGCTCCTTTGAGCCCGCACAGTACGAAACGATTCTGGTTTCAATGTGTGAGGATGGACTCCCCGTCGATGGCGAGAGTTGCGATGGTGGAAGGTAGCCGTGGGTATCAGCTTACACAATTCTACAGAACACTGTCCGTTGTACAAGCGGTAGAACACACATAAAGAGGCAAAGTCTCTCCTCAGACTGAGGGGCTCTAAACCGCTTGTGAGCTCGGGATCGTTGACAATTCTGATGGCACGTCGCTGAACCGAGTCTAAAGGATCAAGCTGGTATCCAGGTGCACTCATAAGCAGACAGCAGTACTCCATATGAGGCCGGAGCCGGACTTGCGACTTGTAAAATTGCAGCCTTTGCCCCGATGTGAAGATGACTACTGTATACTAGATGAACATTGGCTTTTCAACATTTTTTATTGAACAAGTTAACTTTGCCATTTTAAAATGATACCTCAAGTTCTGATTATTAAGTTCTTACCTGGTTGTATAGGATAAGCGGCAGCGATGGGCTTGGGACGAGGCGTGCACGGCGTCTGCGTCGGAGACTCGTGTGATAACTCTGCGGGCACCATACAAATAATCCTACTTAAAATAATTCAGGGTAGAGTTCTTACATTTCTGTAGTTTTAAGTTCTACCGGTCATTCCAGGCCGTTTTTCATTATTTGAATATTTGAAAATTGTAACCTTGCTGAGTATCTCGCCGGGTCTTGAAACCATTAGTAACTTCTGAAGCTTTGACCTTCGTTTGAGTCCTGACATAAAGTTGACTGATAAAGTTTTCACGCAAAAACTACTAAACTGATTTGGATGAAATTTGGCACACGTATAGAATATACTCTGGATTACCACTTAAGATACTTTTTATCCCGGGAAAACGTCGTATCCCGAAATAGGTCTCTCATGAATTCGGGTGATACTGCGGGACCGAAGTACAATAAAAAATTAAGTTTGTTTTTTCGCGGAAGCACTATTAATTTTCATTTAAAACTTCCCTAGTAAAACCTCCCTTCAAAGACTCCGTGTCCAGTGTTGACAGTTGGAATACGTGTAAGATCCTGAAGGATGGAGTGGGGCGCGCCAGACGACGGCAACAAGTGATGGCGACACTCCGGCGCCAGACACACACTACCATTCACGTAGGGTTGGCCATCTTTATATCTGCATCTGTTATTTGTTCTGCTAAGTATTGATTCAATTATTATGCACTTGACTATTTTCTAACTGATAGAGCTATGCATGCTTACCTTTGGTGACATTTTCACGATGAGTTTGGCACACCAAAAGGTCTACAATATCATATCTTATAAACGTACCAATGGTCTGTAGCTGTTCTGACTTATAGCCTAAACTTTTTTTAACTTTGACCACATCTTCGTAAGCCATCATTGATTGATACGAAGCTCATAATGTTGCTCATAATAAAATTTTGTGTTTTATGATTTATCAACAGTTACAAGTCTTTACTGGTGCTTATCCTACCAACGAGGGCCACCTCGCACTTTATGAATTGGCAGATTCTTTCTTTCTTTCTTCTTTCAAAATATCGTCGGCGGACTATGAAAATCTCGCGAGTGCATTGCTCTAAATTTACAGGAGAAGCTTAAAACCGTATTGTAGAAACTGAGTAAAATTTGCGATGTATTTTTCATGACTAAAACATCCCCCAATTATTCTGAAGATAAATGTTTGGCATATAGGTACATATACCCCCTTACTTATATAGCGCTATTTAACTAATATACTGTTTAAAGGGTCTCGTGAATAATGTCACATTTGACAATGACAATAGAGTGACGTTATTAACGTGACCCTTTAAACAGTATATTAGGTATATAACGTTTTATGAGTAAGGGGGATAAATTTATACCATATTACTAGGTTTTTCCTTCTCCTGTAAAATTTGGTGCACTTGAGAGGTTTTCATAGCCCGTCAACGATATATAAGGGCTGCTTTTTGTAATCGTGGCGCCTTGATGTCAGCGTCAGCCCTAGAGCAGGCGGCGCGGTGGCCCCGCCGGCGCCGCGGCGCACGCCTCGCGCCGGCGCACCGCAGCCTCCCTCCACGAAGGCTTCACTCAGAGGTTACTGACTTCATTCATTATTATTATATTTATGTCAACAGGTTGACAGGCAGTCGGTCCATCTCATGGTAAGTGGTCACAGTTGTTTACAGCAAAATTCAAAATTAAAAATCATTTATTCAAATTGAACTTCGCAGGCACTTATGAAAAGTCTGACTCTGATACTCTAATACCGGTTCGGAAGGTTGCATTTGCTTAGAAGAGCCGTCAATAAACTCAGCAATTACTCTTTACAAAACAAGCTTAGATTCATTACATAATATTTAAATTCTAATCGCACTGACAATTGCGTGCCCCGGCGCGGCGGCAAAATTACAAAGTAGACTGAATCTATATTTAATCTATATTTAATAAGTAAATAAATAAATGGCAAACTTAGCAGACCTTAAGCAGGATTGCTGACTTTAGGAGCCCATGCATAAAGCTTTTAAGCCGATGATAGCTCGGTGGTAGTGACGTCGGATATCGAGACGAAGGTCCCGGGTTCGAATCCTAAGCTTGAGCTTTCGGTGAAGGAAAACATCATGAGAAAACCATAGCACGGTCGTAGGGTACTTTGCAGTACCCGCCTGGCTGGCTACCACCCTCACGTTGAAAATCTGTCTTCAAGCACCTTTCGGTGTGTTTCGACAGCTGCACTTGAGAGCCAGTTCCTTCTAGGCTTTGTGTGTGCACCACCTTCGACCGCAAGTACATGGTAGGATTCGAACCCATAACAATATCACAGCATTCTAAGACGCTACCTACCTATTAACTATTTGATGGGTCAGTTGTCGTGGTTGCTAAGATACCCTACCTATCACGCCGCAGGCTGAGACTTTTACTTTGGTTTATGTTGGAGTTCCATGGCAGAGCATTCTCCATCAAATAGCCGTGTGTGAAGAATGTTATTATAGGATCATCATCAGCTTTTTTCATTCCACTACTGGGCATGGGTTCCAAGAGCGCTCCACTCCTGATATCTTGGCACTCGGCGCATCCAGCCCAGTCCGGCCACTTTTTTGAGGTCGTTCGGTCTGGGGTGCGTCCCACACTACGATAGCCAATACGCGGTCTCCACTCTAAGCTCAATCGACGATGGGTTCTGCGGCAGACGTGACTTGCCAATTGCCACTTCAACTTCTTCGTTGAGCTATGTCGGTAACTGTGGTTTTTTATCGGAACACCTCAATGCAGATTTTATCTTTCAAAGAAACCTCGATAGTGGCTCTTTCCATAGCTCGCTGAATGACTTTAAATTCTTGGTCATGAAGGATGTACAGGTTGAATACTCCTGCCTTTATCGGATAGGATATTAAATTATTATACAAGAAAATAAAGTTGTATGATACTGATGGCTTTTTTACATCTCTTTATTTTAATCATAGTTACAAAGTATTCTCTTTTTCCCCATCTTTCACACAAACCCTATTCTTTAGTCAGTCTATCTTGAGATAATTTTTGCGACCATGCTGGTACAAGTATATTTTTATTCAAATATCGCCCGTATGTGCTTGTCTTATTCTCTCTTTGTGGCGACAAGTCTTGTTGCGACTACATCAGTTCTGCAATGATTTAGTAAAGTTGGATCGCTACTTAAAGTTGATAGAATGCCTCCAGGGCTCAAAAATATTTTCATTTGAATCTAAAACTAAACATAGCCGAGATATACTTAAAAACTACCTTGATAGTTTATTAAGCTTCGTTGTGGAGGTCGGTTTGCTTCGTGCTTCTAATGGCGTAGCTCATAGCTTCTGCAACATCAAATTATATATTATAAGTAGATATATAAACAAATAAATATCCTGTGACAAACGGCTACCAGCTGGGCTATTGCGTACGTAGTTCGTTACGATGGCCAAAGATACGCGTTAAAGCCCCTGATTCTGAACTAAGCAGAGCTTATACTATGGAAACCGGATAACTGACTACATATACATAATTACACCCAGACTCAGGACACACAGACATGTTCATGCACACAAATAATAATAATAAATGAACGTATTTGTCTCTAACTTTAAAATAGCATAATAAAACTTAAAAAAGAAATAAACGCAGAGACAAAAAGGTCTATTACTCAGCCATGGTTGTGGAGGCATATCGCACAACCGCTGATAATCATAAATGCATGTCCTGTGTGGGAGTCGAACCCACGACCGGCGGCGCGATAGATGGAATCTTAACCAACTGCGCCAACTGGCCCGTCAATAATAGTAGTAATTTCACTAGAGATTTATACAAAGTTATTTCCAACATGAATTCCATTACATAAGTTTGTTTGTGTTTTGATTTTTCAATACTCGTCCTCCATTATAAATACATAATTAATATACATAATTACACCCAGAATCAGGACATGCAGACATTTTCATGCACACAAATGCAAGTCCATGTGTGGGAATCGCACCCACGAACTGCGGCGTCACAGGTGGAATCTTAACCAACCACGCCAACAGCCCCGTGGCAATATCATAAACTGTAGCCGTATTTCGTAGATTTTCAACTTGAGGATGGTAGCCAGCCAGATGGGTACTACAAGTACCCTACCAGCCTACCACCGTGCTATGGTTTTCTCACGATATTTTCCTTTACCGAAAGCTCAAGCTCATTGTAGGATTCGAACCCGGGACCTTCGTCTCGGTATCCGAATCACTACCACTGAGCTATAATCGCCTTGTATGCTCGGTTGTATAAAAACATCTTGATCAATCACGTGTGTACATGTATGTACGTACCACTATAAGAAGGCGGAGGGGTCCTCTCTCTCTCTCGCGGGATGTCGACCAGTGTCACGAGGCTTCCGGCCGCCGACGGGTTGTAGCCGGCGGCAGTAGGGTCGCCGGCCGTAGTGGAGTTATAGCCGGGCTCTATGCAGTAGTTGCTAACTTCACTGGCACTGGTGGAGTATATGGCTGAACTTCGGTTTTGCTCTGAAATATTTTAAAAGCAAATTTTACTAATTTGACACACATAATTTAATAGTGTTAGCACGTTAATTTAATGTTAGCACGTTATTAGTTGTCACTGGGAATATACACATACCATTAACATCAGATTAGGTATGTACAGTCGAGGACAAAAATAAGTATACACCACTAAGCCACATAAAAAGTAGCCGTTTACATTATCATAGATATGGGAACACACAGAAGTTCAAAAATAAGTATACACTGATGGACAATTATGTATGTAAACAACAAGTTCAATAATATATATCCATGTATCAAATCATAAATTTGTGAACAACCAAAATATCATAAATATGTATTCAACATTACAGTCAAAAATATGTAAACTCATTGCAGTCAAGGCCTTCATAGAATTTTATTGAAGAACGGTAGGTACTTGAAAAAAATTTTGCGTGCGTCCGTTGGTAGTTTCGCGCTCGCGATGTTGTCAGCTCGTGCGCAAGCTGGCTGGCAACGTCGCCTACCGCATGAAGTGATCAAGTCGTTGAGAAAGGTAATGTTATTGTCGCTCCATTCACTGTGCAATTTCAACGATTCGTCGTGAAATATTTATTCATGATTACTATTTCAAATATTTTGAATTAGGTACGTAGCCGTAGCCATGTTTGGGTTTGTTGGAATTGTCGTGAGATGAACTTTGGCCATATATGGTTTTCAGGGTCTGATGATGGAGTAGGAGGGTGGAGACTGGAACTCCATAACGGAGCAACGTATCTCAGCTGTGTTTGGGGTTGTTGGAATTGTCGTGAAATGAACTTTGACCATCTATGGTTTTCAGGGTCTGATGATGGAGTAGAAGAGTGGACACTGGGACTTCATAACGAAGCAACTTATCCTAGCCGTGTTTGGGGTTGTTGGGATTGTCGTGAGATAAACTTTTACCATATATGGTTTTCAGGGTCTGATGATGGAGTAGGAGTGTGGGCACTAGAACTCTATAGCAGGACAGTGTATCCTAGCCGTGTTTGGGATTGTTAGAGTTTTCGTGAGATGATCTTTGACCATATATGGTTTTTAGGGTCTGATGATGGAGTAGGAGGATGGACACTGGAACTCCGTAGCGGAGCAACGTATCTTAGCCGTGTTTGGTGTTGTTGGAATTTTCGTGAGATGAACTTTGACTATATATGGTTTTTAGGGTCCGAGAAGAAATGTAGGCACTGGAATCCCACATTTTTTGGTGTTCTTCGAATTGTCTTGAGATGAAATTTGACTACACAACGTGTAACGGAATGGGTATATCTTTCTGAAAGGGGTGAACGAAGACTACATCAGGTATAGACTCTCAATAAAAAGTTTCAGCTCAAAATAAATTACTCAAATATTCATAACAAAATGTTTGCTTCCAAGTTTATTGAATTAAAATCATAACCAACGTCACCGCTCAATGATCATTATTTTTTCACGCCACTTAAGTACCTAACTGTTCTGAGCATCGACACGCACACAACAGTGTCTCAGCTCTGTCGGCCGTTTGCACCCACACGACAAAAGTAACTTAAAATTAAAAAAATGATTTAATGTTGATTGACATCAGTTACAAATGTTACAATGACAGGACTTTTTTTATGTGCTTTTCTCAAAATGTTGAAAAAGTGTCCGCCATGTTGAACTTTTTACATAATGGTCCGATTGCGCTCAAAATCGATATTTGAGAGACCTTTGGGTCACAAAACAAGAATCTTTTCTCAAAATGTCAAAAAAGTGTCCGCCATGTTGAACTTTTTAGGTACTGGTCCGATTGCTCTCAAAATCGATATTTGTGAGTCCTTGGGGTCACAAAACAAGAATCTTTTCTCAAAATGTCGAAAAAGTGTCCGCCATGTTGAACTTTTTAAATACTGATCCGATTGCTCTCAAAATCGATATTTGAGAGACCTTTGGGTCACAAAACAAGAATCTTTTCTCAAAATGTCAAAAAAGTGTCCGCCATGTTGAACTTTTTAGGTACTGGTCCGATTGCTCTCAAAATCGATATTTGTGA
The DNA here is from genome assembly GCA_947623365.1 of Achlya flavicornis. Lineage (NCBI taxonomy): Eukaryota > Metazoa > Arthropoda > Insecta > Lepidoptera > Drepanidae > Achlya > Achlya flavicornis. The sequence goes on along the minus strand of OX392491.1, from coordinate 159,377 downwards.
GTCCTTGGGGTCACAAAACAAGAATCTTTTCTCAAAATGTCGAAAAAGTGTCCGCCATGTTGAACTTTTTAGATACTGGTCCGATTGCTCTCAAAATCGATATTTGTGAGTCCTTGGGGTCACAAAACAAGAATCTTTTCTCAAAATGTCGAAAAAGTGTCCGCCATGTTGAACTTTTTAGATACTGGTCCGATTGCTCTCAAAATCGATATTTGTGAGTCCTTGGGGTCACAAAACAAGAATCTTTTCTCAAAATGTCGAAAAAGTGTCCGCCATGTTGAACTTTTTAGATACTGGTCCGATCTCTCTCAAAATCGATATTTGTGAGTCCTTCGGGTCACAAAACAAGAAACTTTTCTCAGAATTTTGAAAAGGTGTCCACCATTTTGAACTTTTTAGGTACTGATCCGATTGCTCTCAAAATCGATATTTGTGAGTCCTTCGGGTCACAAAACAAGAATCTTTTCTCATAATGTTGAAAAAGTGTCCACCATGTAGATTTTTTTAGATACCGGTCTGATTGCTCTTTAAAGCGATATTTGAGAGACATTTCCTTCCTTGGGGTCACCAGTATCTAAAAGGTTCATAAGCCGGAAATTTTTTCGACATTTTGAGATAAGATTCTTGTTTTGTGACCCCAAGGTCTCTCAAATATCGTTTGAGAGCAATCGGACCAGTATCTAAAAAGTTCAACATGGCGGACACTTTTTCGACATTTTGAGAAAAGATTCTTGTTTTGTGACCCCAAGGACTCACAAATATCGATTTTGAGAGCAATCGGACCCGTACCTAAAAAGTTCAACATGGCGGACACTTTTTGACATTTTGAGAAAAGATTCTTGTTTTGTGACCCAAAGGTCTCTCAAATATCGATTTTGAGAGCAATCGGACCAGTATCTAAAAAGTTCAACATGGCGGACACTTTTTCGACATTTTGAGAAAAGATTCTTGTTTTGTGACCCCAAGGACTCACAAATATCGATTTTGAGAGCAATCGGACCAGTACCTAAAAAGTTCAACATGGCGGACACTTTCTTGACATTTTGAGAAAAGATTCTTGTTTAGTGACCCAAAGGTCTCTCAAATATCGATTTTGAGAGCAATCGGACCAGTATCTAAAAAGTTCAACATGGCGGACAGTTTTTCATCATTTTGAGAAAAGATTCTTGTTTTGTGATCCCAATGTCTCTCAAATATCCATTTTGAGAGCAATTGGAACAGTATCTGAAAAGTTTAACATGGCAAACACTTTTTAAAGATCTATATTCTATTGCTATCTAAGCTTGCCGCGTTTCGGTGTGAACTGACTGACCCTTAATTGAATCTGCCGACTGAGATTGAAAAGTATATTCAAATTAAAAGTGAAATTTAAGAAGCGAATGACGTCATGACCTGGTCTAAAGACATCACAGAACGTAAATATTTAATCATGTGTGCAGCGATACTACATAATATATTAATGAATGTTTGTGTCATATACAGTGTCATCATTGCTCAGATGGTTGTATACATATTTTTGGCACATTGAGTGGTAACAATTTTATGCATCTTTTATGAATACATATTTTTGTTTTATCTAATGTTTACAAATTTATGATCGTGTCGGGTACATATTTATGTTTTCTATATTGTTTACATATTTTTGAGCATTTGGATGAGTACAAATTAATGGAGCTTTTTATGATTACTTATTTTTTATAATGATAAGTGTATACATATCTTTGTCTTCGACTGTACCCATGTAGAGTCATGAAAAAACATCTTATGGGTAACCAGTTATTTGAATAAAAAGGCTTTTGCTATGTATGTAAAGAGGTAGAGCATAGCGTGATCGCGCCCAAAGAGCAGCTCGACTGAAAATATATTGAACTAGCTGTCCCCCGCGGTTTCACCCACGTTCCCGGGATAAAAAGCCTATGTCCTTCTCCATACCATAGGCTATCTGCATGCCAAATTTCATAATGATCCATTGAGTAGTTGAGGCGTGAAGGCGTAACAAACAAACAAACTCATTCTCGCATTTATAATATTAGTTAGGATTGTTACACTCCTGAATGTGAGATTTTTTCAGGGTCGGCAACGCGCGATTGTTACCCCTGGTGTTGCAAGCGTCCATAGGCTACGGTAACTGCTTACCATCAGGCGGGCCGTATGCTTGTTTGCTACAATAGTAATACAAAAAAAAGTTGAAATAATTGACACTTCTTAAGACATTTACAATACTTTTGGTATACAAATAGTCATAACTTGAAAATGACAAAAAATCACTGTTCACTGATTATTTCGGGTAGCTTAGAGGTGGTAAAGAACTCTTCAAATAATCTTCGGACTCCCTGTATGTAGATCACCTATGAAATAAGATCATGAAAAGGATTGTTTACATACCAGAGGAACGTGGTGGAGTATTCGGTTGAGAGCAGCAGCAATACACCATCATCAGGATGATTATTATAGTAATCACTATGAGCACAAACTCCTGTTAACATAGACATAATAATATTACAAGTTCTGGACATCAATTAGGCAGCTCCGGATCTAGGGGAGGGCATACTGGGGCCTCTACCCCGGCCTATAGTTTCAGGGGGCTTTATTTTTTAAACATAAAAACTTGTATTACAAAGCGCCTAGCATCCAGCGCTATGCTATACCTATTCTATCGATTTAATTCATTTGATTTTAAAACGCCAAGTTGTTTTAGAATTCATCCTAAGGGTGCATTCTGTAAGGCAGTGCGAGCAGCTGATTGTTGGCGCCATCGCATGGTGTGAATTTTGTTGGCTTTCCACCTGCATCCCCTCTGATATGTCCAAAATCATTTCTTATCCTAATCATAACTATCCAAATCCTAATTACCCTAACTATTTTAATTTAATATTATAAGTTCGAAAGTGAGTTTGTTTGTTACTCTTTCACATCCTAACTCTTCAACGGATCATCATGAAATTTGGCATACAGATAGCGTATAATAATATAATCATTAATTCTCTCTTCACAAATTACATGTAAATAAAAACAATAATGAGCATTTTAGGTATGGCAAAAGATACAATTTGTAGACTGGTGTCTGCACTAGGAAAACCTGTACCACAGATCACCAGGCTCCTACCCCGCGACAATGATGTAGTAGCTCATTCAGTAAGAATGAATGTAGAGAAAAAGTATTGCAAAAGCATTGATATATGTACAACTAGCCTCGTCATGATGCTTATTGCAGTGTACCTGATGGTGAGCGAATGTCCATAAGTGTCGTATATCAATGGTTTCGCGTATATACAAATTATTATAAACATTTTAACAATAACATAATACTATATGGTTAGTAAGTAACAATAACGTATGGTATGGAGAAGAACATAGGGTAGGTACTTTATATACCGGAAACGCGGGTGAAACCGCGGGGGACAGCTAGTAGGCAATAAAAGGAACTATGTAAGCATTTTTTTGACTTAAACGAGACACGCAGTAAAACCTCCCCTGATTGGCTAAGTGAAGGACACACTAAACATTTAGATTTAATGGTTAGCGTAATTACATTACTCCTCGAAGGCCCTCTTGTGTCAAACTTGGTTATCTGAATTAACTCTGAGTTAGTTTAATTGCTTACCTGGGGTTAAATATATCACATAACTAGCAGTCCCCCGCAGTTTCACTCGCGTTCCCGGAATAAAAAGCCTATGTCCTTCTGCATACTATAGGCTATCTGTATGCCAAATTTCATGATGATCCGTTGATTAGTTGAGGTGTAAAGACGTAAAAACAAACAAACTGACTTTCGCATTTATAATATTAGGATTAGGATCAGGATATAGTTAGGATATGTCAAGTTACCAACTAACTCTGAGTTAAATAAGATAACCCAGCTGACACAAGTGGGCCTGACGGGTGTATTCCTCGACGGCGTTACATAATTAAGTGTGAGACTTACTAAATCACTTATATTTTTTGACATTATAAGTTATTCTAGTATCGCCTGCGTATGCGCAGCTTAGTTTGAACTTCACTCAAATACGGTATAACACTAAGAACTTGATAAGAACGCTATGTTGGTTCGATGGACGCACTGAAAAAACTGTTTTCTGTATTATACTTTTTACTCTATGATCCAAAGTGACGTGTATAGCGATAACGGGGGCATGGCAGTGTACCTGCCAAGTTAACCTAGCATGCATGCATCCCTCCTAACCTATAGCTCATGTTTGGCATCACATTTTTATAAAGCGCAGGTTGTGCCGCATATGGAGTACTGCTCGCACCTCAGGGCAGACGCACCCGATTATCAGCTTGATCCACTTGCCTCGGTGCAAAGGCGGGCCATTCGTATTGTTGACGATCCCATACTCACAGGCGGCTTAGAACCTGTCAGCCTTCGGAGAGATATAGGCTCGCTCTGTGTATACCATCTGTATAATGGGGAGTGTTCTAATGAACTCTTTCACCTGGTGCCATCGTCACCTTTCTACCACCGCACTGCTCGCCGGCGATGTGGAGTTCAACCTCACATCCTCGAGCCGCCTCGATCGCCCACACAACGTTTCAGTCGGACGTTCCTACTGCGGACCATTAGGATGTAGAATGAGCTCCCCCCCTTAAAGATTAAATTTTAAGCCACATGCAAAAGGATAAACTCCACTCTCGCGCAAGGTCTACAGCTCACATATACAAAGATTTAAAGTAGTCATTGTCAAGGGTATATACTGCCGTGCTCCCTGGTATACTGATTTCTTCGTGGTTCTACGTTAAAACAAACCCAAAGTAAATCTTTACTTGGCTCGGTTTACACTTATTTTGTTTTTGATACATATAATATTAACAGGAAAATACGTAAATACATGTACGTACTAGTAAATTATTATTTAGTTAAGCAACTATGACTCGGTGAGTAATCCCGACTGCCTACGATTTGAAAAATATCTAGCATTATTGCCGTCACTCTGCTGCCTATCTGTATGCTTGTCTGTATATCATGGGTTTCTAAATCACAAACAGAATGAGTTACAGACTTCTGAGTATGTTATTTCAACATGAAATTATTTTACCCTTGGAGGAGAAGGCTGCATATGTGTATTTCTTGTTACCCTGTACCCTCTAAACAGTGATGATGTTTGTAGAATCTCAGTTTTAGAATAATTTACAAAAACTAGTGTATTCTTTTTCCTTCTACAATACAAACATTAATAGTAGGACAAGCATTAATAGTAGGACAAACATTAATAGTAGGACATACCTACTATTAATGTTTGTATTGTAGAAGTACATTAAAATAAAACAATAAGCACACATACCTACTCCTTTATGTAACCGTTAAGAGATTAACATATTTAAACTCCATTATTATTATTATACAAAAACATTGGTACTACTAAGGTAGCAAACCAGCATACGGCCCACTTGATGGTAAGCGGTCACCGTAGCCTGTCGACGCTTGCAACACCAGGGGTATCACTCATTCGTTGCCGACGCTAATATCATATTTTGAGCTGAGGTTAAAAACAATGAAATTGAATCGTGTAAATCTCGGATAATATAGGTTTTATTTTCTATAAACATAATCTATTATCGAAACTTAAGTCTTGATTCTCGTTCATAGGGGCCTTAGATTTTTATTTAAATATCACAAGTAATATAATACATGAAAAAAGTGAAGGAGAACATATTGTATCGGTTTGTTTAGATATATAATAGAGACAAATTTGAAGGTAGGTATAATAACTCCTCAGTCCGCGAGGGTGCTGCTTCTCATGTGCCCTCTTCGCCTGAAGCTGACAAGTGTCGTCGTCACCTCAGCGAGCTGGTTTGCTTTCTACAATCATTTACAAATATAAGCGACCATTTCAAAAATCAGACAAAGAATAAACATCGAATATCATCCATGCATAGGTTGATAAAACTAGAGACGATAGTTCGATTTATTCATAAATAATTCAAATATATAATATTCAAGAAACATTTACGGCTCAGTTGATTAAAACACATGAATGCATTAGATAAAAACGTTAGAGAGAAGAAAGTACTCACCATAAGAAGGTGGAGCCACTGCCGGGTTGTAGCCGGACGCCGCGGCCGCCGTAGGGTTGTAGCCGTTCAACGTAGCGGGGTAGTCGGCCGCTGTAGGGTTGTAGCCGGCCGCGGCCGGTATGACAGGGTACAGATCTGTAGTGTAAGGGCAGTAAGGGCAATATAAAAGCATAAAAAAAAATATACAAGCAGAGAGCAAATATTTGCTTTTTATTTTGATTAGGCAAGTGATGAGGTTTGTGCGCATAAACCGCATGAGGATTGATGTTATAATATATATAAATGGTTTAACAATAGTTATTAACAATTTATATTATTGATATCAATATTGATTGATATATTATTAACTGAGCTCCTGGACCACGAAGTCCTTTTGAACAGTCAGTAATAGCACGGTAAAAATATATATATTTTTACCGTGGTAATAGTGTTCCAACCAGAATTAGCATTTAGCTCGGTTATGACAGCATTTTTTTTTGTTTTATTTATTTAGTTATAAGGTACACCGGTGAGTTCCGGCTATGGCACTTGAGAGCCAGTCGCCTTGGTCGGCAACACATCGTCAACCCCACTGGTAGTGCTTATGTTCAGAGGCCACGGTAACTTACCATCAGATTAAACAAAGCGTCGTTTGTGTGTGGCGTGTCCTAAAGAACTTACAAAGAAATAAAAATACTCGTATGATAAAATACTTATACATGAATTTGTGACCCAATGTCAACATTATCGTAGTAAACTTCTAGGAATATTGAACCATTATCCTTATTGACAACCAAAATAATAATATTGTACGTTATCAGTACCTACATATACAATGAGAACCTGCACACTACAAGTAGACTGTATTGATCACATATTTTGACAAGGATTTTTAAAATTATGTTATGAAAATCCACAGATATCGAGAGATGGGGCTTGACGCTTGGATTTAGCTTAGACCTGATGTCCCACGAAACTCTCCACTTAACATCACAACTACACGTAAACGAACGCCAATAGACCAATAGTAGACAATTTTGACTCACATAGCCCAAGAACTCACTGTTTCGTAAGCGCTTGTAAAGACGCACTACCTCGGATATTCTCGGATCTACACACAAATGCGTGTATAGAGATAGATGGACGAATCGCATGACATGATTTTCATTGCATGTTCGAAACGAAGTTAGCCTTACGCTCCTGTAGAACTAAACAGCAATGTATGCGCTTCATGTTCTTTGTACAAGTTGTACCTTGGTTATGTTATGACCTAGCTAAAATCATTTAAGGTATTTTTGAGATTTATACTATAAATATGTGGAAAATTTGATACTTAAAAGTGATAAGTGACACCATGATTCTTGTAGTTCACATGTAGGCTTTGATGTTTGCAGTCGATCACTGAACAATCATCATCATCATCATCATTTCAGCCTATTGCAGTCCACTGCTGGACGTAAGCCTCCCCCAGGGTTCGCCACATGGCCCGATCTCCCGTTTTCGCCATCCAGTCACCACCAGCCACTTTTTTCAGGTCGTCGGTCCATCTGGCCGGAGGGCGTCCTACACTACGCTTGCCGAGTCGTGGTCTCCACTCGAGAACCCGTCTACTCCACCGATCATCGGTTCTGCGACAGATGTGACCAGCCCACTGCCACTTCAGTCTGCTACACCTCTGCACTACGTCAGAGACTTTGGTTTTTTGTCGGATAATCTCGTTCCGGACTTTGTCCCTTAACGAGATTCCGAGCATACCCCTTTCCATAGCTCGCTGTGTGACGTGTAGTCGTTGGGCTAGTTTCACTGTCAGGTTCCACGTCTCGGCTCCGTATGTCATGACCGGCAGGACGCACTGATTGAATACCTTGGTCTTCAGGCATTGTGGCAATGGTGACTCGAAGATGTGACGCAGCTTTCCAAATGCTGCCCAGCCAAGCTGCACTCTTCTGGTGATTTCACTCTCAAAGTTGTCTCTACCCAGCTGTAACTTTTGTCCTAGGTAGACGTACTCCTGGACAACTTCAATGGCTACACCTTCGACGGAAACGGGCACAGGGACGATGTGCTCGTTGAACATGACCTTAGTCTTGTCCAAGTTCATCCCTAGCCCAACGCGTCTCGAGGCAGCATTAAGACCGGACAGCATTTCCTGCAGGTCTTGCAGCGATTCTGTCATTATAACTATGTCGTCAGCAAAGCGGAGGTGTGTGAGATATTCACCATTGACATTGATGCCCATTCCATTCCACCGCAGGGTCTTGAAGACATCCTCCAGTACTCCACATACTCCACTGAACAATACGGCATTTAAATAAATATCGTCCGCTCGCGCACTTACCTCGAATAGGTTACGACTGACGCGATTTTTGCGGTGTATGCCGTGAACGCGCATATACTGTCTCGCGTTCCGCGTTAGACAACCTCTCTATCGATATCTGTGTGAAAATCAGTTCCCTATTGCCAATGGCCATAATCGACGATAGTCACTTGCCATCAGGCGGGCTGTTTGTCAACATTCTGACATAATAAAGGTTCTCGATTAGCGACCACAGGACGACCTTGCAACAGGTGCACCGATAACTTAGTTAGAGTCGCTGGGCACCGCGCCGCTGGAGCAAGCGCCCCAAAACTGTTTGTTGTGGAAATCGATGGGAGAGACCTAAGTTCAACAGTGGACATCCATAGGCGGAATATTATGAAGCTAGTAGTTTATAATTACTTACTTGGACTGACTGAGACTCCGGTCATCGGCTGTGCGACCCTAACTGTGGTCGGTTGAGCTGTGGACAACGACTCATATGAATGAACATTCCGAAATTTACATGATGATTCTTTTGATGCCATTTTGTAACCTAGGGGGCGGGGTCTAGATAAGATGGATGTCGAGGGTAGTAATACTAAACGATCAACTTTTATAAGGGACATTTCAAATCAAATTCTCAGAGCCGGTTCGCGGTAAAATAATTAACGGTAGTTGTCCAACATAGAGTTGGCAAGGAACAATGTAGTGAACATACATCGTCCAGAGCTGGAGTTCATCCTGCAGGCGCAGCAACAGCAGATCAGGATGAATTTGATGATGACCACCACCACGATACCGGCAATTTTTGCCCCAGCCTGTAATTTAACCTTTACAGTTTCACAAATATCTGACCTTTTGAGACACTGGTATAAAGTAAGTCTTGTAAAATCAAATATTTCCGTAATATAACAAAAGAGCCGGGACTATCTTAAAACCTTGGTTTTAACCATCTCATGTATTAAGACAGGACAGTATCTAATATAATTAAGCCTAAGAGGAAGCTATATTGTCCCCGAATGTCATAGACTTTTTCACGCGGATGAAACCGCCGGGGAGAGCTATGGATATCTAATTATATAAATTGAAAGGTAAACTGAAGTGATTCAAATAAATTAAAAAATACTTACAATTTCAGCACTGTTATCGTGCATTTCAAATGATTACCTCCTAACGCAGAAGTGAGTAGATTCGACGGATGTTGTCACGAAACTGAATTATTTGGAACTATTAATATAGTATAGGCATAAGGTACTGATAAGCTATTTCCTGTACCATAGTGATTTAATTACTCTATTTGGCATAACGCAAAATATATTTTATTGATTTATCATTTTAACTTTACATTTAGTTTTTACCCGACTGACCCGGAAGGAGGGTTATGTTTTTTCCTTTATTTACTATGTTCCAGTAGTTACCATAAATACTGTCAAGACTAAATATAAAACACTTGAACGCGGGCAAACGCGCTTGTCGGCATTATATGCCTAGAATGTTTCAATCGTGACATATTCGTTCTCTTTTCCGTCGAGGAATTCAATCATTTCTTCAAATACTTAGCTTATACTGGCCGTGTCATTGTGCTTTGGCGATAAGTAAGCACCTATTTTGCAAGTAGATATCTATAATCAATAGAAATGGAAGTAAGTAGTCCAGCCAATTTCAACGCCCGTCACATTTTACGATACGCAGAAGGTAGGATATTGTCATCACATACCACATCTGCATGATGGGAACATGTCTATATAATGTATTTTTGAATCTCCAAAAGACTTTTGACACGTATTTCTTTCCTACCCTTTTGACTGGACTAGGTATATAATGTTGACATCAGAGATTTGACACTTTACTGGTTCTGTCTGTAAGTATTTATCTGTTAGATCACAGCGAGTACGGTCGAGATTTATGATATAGCAACTTTAGTGTGTACATACGTATGGTGTGCCACAGGGCAGTACGCTAGGACCCACACTTCAACTCATTTACAACGTAGGTATAACGGAAATATCCATTTTTTTGGTACTACGCGCACAAATCGCGTAAGAGAAAATACTATATTTAATACTATCAAATGACGCAAAATGATAATGATCCTCATTGAGCGGTGGCATGTTGGTTATGATTCTAATTGAAAAATTTGAAGCAAAAACTTTGTATGAATTTTTGAGTAAGTACTTATTTATATTTTGAACTGTAACTTTTTATAGAGAGTCTATATATAATGTAGTCTTCACCCCTTTCGGATGGATATACCCTTTTCGTTACACCCAGGGGGCCAACCACAAGCTCTTAAAACAATATTATTATAACCCAATTTGTCTTTTGTCCTGTTTTGACGCCGGATGTCAAAGAGGGACAAAAGACAAATAAGGTTATTTTAACCTTGTTTTAAAAGCTTCTGGTAGGCCCCCAGTACAAATAACGTACCAACCAATATCGTACAGTGTTGCCTGGTTTAGAATTACTGATGTTTGAAGATGATACTATACAAAAATGCAACTAAAACAGACTTAGATAAGAACGTCTTTGTTTCTTATTCAGGACGTACAATGCATAGAAGAACAGTACCCAGTTACAGTATGTGGCACGAGTGGTGAGCACAGATAGGCAGTAGTGGGGGCAAGCTCGCGCATCTACACTTTTGGCCAAATCACAGTAGCCAAATGACACGCGAGAATCCAATAGACGACTCACATCGAGTGACGAACCAATCGTGTGCAGCTCGCCGCTCCCCCCGCCTTCATTCCGACAAACAGACAGACAAATTACTACTGCGCAGGTGTCAATCTGTGCTCACCATTCGTGCCTCTTACTATACCAGATAGCAGTTATGCAATAAACATAGAAGCATGTGCATACCTTAAAAAATAATGAGAATGAAGATTTTTATTTACTCTTTATTAATATCACAGTAACATGGAGGTTGAAAATTGTTATTAATATTGTCTGGCTGAGTGCTGGTTGTATTGTGCCTTCTACCCCGTGAAGCCATGTCTTGTCACGACCTCGGCTGGTCTACCTGTATCTGAAAACATGAAAGATCAATTACAATATAAAAACCAAGAATTAACAACAATAGCAGTGTCTGATGTCTCCGCGACAATCGTGGACGTTTAAGCTTACAACGATAAATCACAGTAGGTGGTAATACCCACCTGACTACCACAGTCAGAGTCAACGCTTTGGAATAATTTGCCTCATCATCATTTACATGCAAGCCTATGTCGAATATCAGGTTACGTCTAGGAACTTATACAAGTAAACTTTTAAACTTGTATGTCGATAATACATTGGCTATCCCCTGGCATTACTAATGTCTACAGGCGACGGTACCTAACTAGTTACAGACCATAATATCCAGCCATCTGACATAAAAAAAATATGAAATAGTTACCTACCTATAACTATGTGTGGCGGAGTAGAGACCGGCTCGACGCCGGCGCCGACGGGTGGACCTGCTTCGTGCCGCATGCCTGCAGCGGCGCCGGCGCACCCTGTAGCTTCTGTAATTTAAAATAAACATATTGTCATACAGTTGTTTTCTTATAACATGTCATGTTTTACCCACATTACCGAAGGCTATTGGTGCGCTTATTTTCATCGGTACTGGTTCACATCTCTGAGCTCGGCCTGTGAGGGTTAATCGTGAAAAAGTGGACTGACCATCTCAAAAAGGTGGCCAGACTATGACATTCCATTTATTACTTGAGGCGAATTTGGCGATGTTCGTAAGATGTCGTAAGATTTGGATTGACGCCCTCCCCCCCCCCTCCTAATATCACGTGAGTTTTTTCCAAGATGCATATTTTTGTGCGTTAATCTTTGCTTGATTGCGTTGGATTTATTTTAAAAAAAGCATTCTTAATTTAAGCTTGAGATCCTGTAGGGTGCATTTTGGCCATACATGGTTTTCAGAGTCTCATGGTGGAGTCAGAGGGCAAGCACTCGAGCTAAATATTAAAAATGTGAAAAAATGGTATATGTAGCATAATAAAATGGAATATTCATACCATTTTAGTTACACGTTAAAAAAACTAAACAAATAAATAATAAATACTTTAAAATGCCCTGCATTAAAAAGTGTTAAATAATAATAATATTTGACCTAAGTATATTCTTTATCTATTCCTTAAAGGCCTAAAGGTAAGCAATTTTTTTAATTAAGTCCAATATTTGAATAACAAAGCGTGGGTCGCTTTTCCTTGAAACCCTATAGAATTTCTAAGTATTTTCTTTATTTTTAACATATAAGAAATATCGTAAATTACAAAATAAGAAGCACCCCACACTTTTTCATTCAAATATTAGACTTAATTAAAAAAATTGCTTATAGTCTTTCACTTAGGCACTTACGGGATAGACAGAGAATACATACATTATGTTCAATTTTATTATTATTTAGCACTTATTAGAACAGGGCTTATTAAAGCGTGTTTTTTAGTTTGTACCCGACTGATCCGAAAGGAGGGTTATGTTTTTTCTTGTATTTCCATTAGATAGCCCTTTAATGTCTATGGTATGGATGGTGTACTGATAAAAATATACTTACCACTATAAGAAGGCGGTGGAGCAATGTCTTGACGAAAGCCAACCTCAGTGGTGTCAAAGCCGGCCGCCGCTGGGATATTTACATTAACCGTGGTGGGGTAGCCGACCACCGCAGTCGGATAGCCGGCCGCCGCAGTGGGATATCCGGCCGCCGCGTTGTGATAGCCGGATGCCGTAGTAGGATAGCCGGCTGTGGTGGCATTGCAGACAGGAGGCGAAGGGACTATGCAAGAAAAAATGTATTTTACTTTTATTAATATTTACTTTGAACAGATAAGAGAAGAGATAGTCGAAGTGGATAAGCTCACAAAGCTAAAAACTGAAACTCGTATACAGCTGGCAAAACATAAAGCTAAATACAAATAGTACCTAATAATAGCGTTTCATGAGTAAGCCTATAAATTGAAATAGTACCCCATGTTATCATATTTAGCTACCTACGAACATACCATTTATAACTGGAATAAAAACTGGAATAAACATAATGTCCCATGATGACTACATCTCATTGTTATTATTATCTTGGGGTTTCATTGTTCATTATCCTCATAACTCTTAAAAACTACGAGACGACAATCATCATCACTCCATAGTGATGGAGTGATGATGATTGTCGTCTCGTAGTTACATGTACGACATAATTATGTAGTGACATAATCCTACTAATATTCTGTTTTAATAAGAATTAGTTCTGTTTTAATACTTATATCTATACCCATGTCATAGTAACCATTATATCATCCAAAACAGTGTTATAATTTTGTACTGAATTTTATTATGTAACTCCTTTTTTTTTTTTGCTTTTTCGGACCTTTCCTTACTCATCAAACAGCCACATTCTCCGCGGTATCCTCATGAATTTCAAAAAAAGAACATTTTCATGCAGGCGCGTTACACTATCACAGCGCCGTAATAAAAAAAACTTAAGAGGTTATTCGAATCACGTCGTATCCCGCCATTTTGGTTCTAGCCCAAGAGCCCACGACGATCTGACCTTCGTCATTTTATAAAACCTGAGAGTTTCTCTGTGTATGTACCTAATAGAGGTAAAAACCATCCCCGAATATGAAGTTTGGATCGCGGTGGCTTTGGAAGTTATCAGGTAGCAAAGGTGTCAAAAATTGCACCTCAAATTCGTTAAAGTATAAAGGTCAGTTTTTATATATTTTATTTGGACTAATATTAGAAATCACGTCGTCCATTGTCAGACACTTTGAATGGTGGAAACCCCCTGTATGACACCCTTAAAGTATTAAAAAATATTATTCAACTTTCGTCATTTTATAAAAGCTGAAATTTATATATGTTACTTGGCGAACTATCAAAAGATGATTTCTCAGTTGTCAGACACTTTCGATGGTGGCTTTGCCGTGAAAGACATATTAAAGGTCTACCGTAGGTGTGAGCGTGAGGTATATTCAATGTGATTTTTTTTTACAAACGAAAAGGGATAGACACATAGTTATTTTGGAGAGTTTGTAGATTAAATCATGAAATTTAATAAATCATGCAAAAAAGTCTACATCATTGACCCAGTTTTACAGTTACAGATCAAAAATCTAAAAAATCACAATTTTTTTGACCATTTTTTTATATAATATCGTTATTTTTATTAGGTTTTTGTTCCATATATTTTTTTTATTTCATCTTATCAACTAGATAAACTTTCTAGCTTTCAAATGACACTACTTTGAACAAAATACACCGATTACTTAAAAAGAAACAAGGAATAACTAATAGATGAGCTGAACAGGCTTAGAGATAATCCCTAATTTTCCATCCTCTTTTCCATCCCTTTCCCAAACCTAACTTGCATATTTAAATTTCGCGCCTAAACCCCACAAACTAAAACCAATCAACGGTGTCGCCCTCTCACGGCGAATGACATACGTGTGAGAAAAAAGAACACGGTGCAGCGGACATCTTTATTCAAAACCGAACCGAAGCGGCCGCTATCTCGTGAAAAATATAAATCTATCAAAAATATCAGTGTTGTGGTGGTACGTGAAACCTTGTAAGTACCTAACCTACTCATTTTCCTATTATCTCCATCTTTAGCCTGGTGCGATTCAAATCTTTGAGTTGACCAGCCAGACAAATCTATTCACAAAAAACTTTACTTTATTAGTTCAAAACATAAAGTTGGTCCATTACGAGCGCGAATACCTATGGAAAAAATAGTATTTTGTTAATCTCAGGTTCAATTTCGATCGAAAACTCTGAGAAATTAGCAAAATTACGCATTTCATTGTAAAACTAGGTATAACCTTATAAAATTGTGTTGGTTATACGTACAGTTATACTACACGGATTCACAAGTCATTTACAATTTAGTAGCATTACATCTTCATTACATTTTGTTCGAGTCTTCATATAAGATTGGAACCTACCTCCATTATATTTATAAATTTTATAAATCCGTAACAATATTTTATGGTATTTATGTTACATTTACATTGTAAAACTTATATATGTATGTAGGTACTTACATACTCCACCTCAAATCTACACCTAGATTGATTTCATTTACCTTCATACACCTACCTAACATTATTTCATTTTTATCTTCGAACTAAACATGGAAGCAAGTAAACTTAAAATACTTCAATCACAACGCGAATATGTATTCCGAGCTATGCAAATCCTTTACGACTTATCTAACGAAATGGTTCAAGATCGTTCAAAGGTATCGGCGTTCAAGTCCAGATACTCTCGAGTTCATTCAATTCGCGAAGAATTTGGTTCGTTGTGTAAGGAAATACAAACTTTAGAGGTAACAATCAAACCCGATGTACAAATAAACCAAAATTCTATGGTTTCATTTGACGAATTGTATTATGCGGTGATCGCAGCGGGTAGCACGTTGCCGATATGCGAGAAGAGCTTCAACGTCACCGGATCGCCAGCGGACGGCTCGGGCGGCGCGTCCGGGTCACCGGCGCGGGTCGACTCCGATCTCACGCATTCCGGGAATCCCAAAGTCAATGCGCGTTTACCTAAATTTGATTTACCTAAATTTGATAGCAATATCGAAAACTGGCAAACGTTTTACGATACGTTTGTTCATTTAATTCATGAAAATAATTCTATATCACAAATAGAAAAATACCATTACCTTGTGTCGTGTTTACGCGGACCCGCCCTATCGATTGTAAAAGGGATTCCAATGACGGCAAATAATTATGAAGTTGTTTTCGATGCCTTGATCGAACGTTACCAAAACAAACGTATCTTAGCTTTGACATATTTAGAAAAATTCTTAAATTATCCAGCAGTTAAATCTGGTAACTTCGAAGAACTACAAGTATTAACAAACGTGTTTTATGAATCATATCATGCGCTCCAATCTTTAAATATCAAAAACTTTGGTGATTTTATTTTATTTCATTTAGCCTCTCGTACCCTCGATTCGGATACCCGCAAACGGTTCGAAACTCAGAACAGTTCACAAATACCTTCATTTTGTGAACTATTAAAGTTTCTTCAAGACTACGTAAAGATCTTAGAAACTAGTCAACTATCTTTGAGTTCTACCAATTCTACCCGTACCATTGAAAGAAAACAATTGCCAGCGAGTAATCGGCAGAATAGCAGCGGATCAAAACGCTCATCTTATCTTACTAAATCTCAACCTACGACATCATTCACTTGTTCTTGTTGTAATGAAGCGCACTCAATCTATAGGTGCCCGACTTTTCAATCCTTAGACTCTGGTGCAAGACTCACTTTAATTGAAAATAAAAAAATGTGCACCAACTGTTTACGTACTAATCATGTCGTAGATAAATGCTTTTCTAAAGTATTTTGTACTTTATGCGGATTACGTCATCATACCTTACTACATACTGAGCAAACGCAGCCCAGCTCTAGCGCTGCCACTCAAGCGAGCACCGGTGCTCATGTCGGAAGCAGTAGCGGTATAGTACTACTAGGCACGTGTCAGCTGCGCGTGTGCAACCCTGTCGCCGGCACACAGCGCACCGTGCGCGCATTGGTGGACAGCGGCGCGCAGGATTGTTTTATCACTACGACTTGCGCCAGGGCTCTCGGTTTAAAGCTCCGCCGGTGTAATCTTACAGTCGCTGGCTTAGGACAAAACACAGTATTTCAAGTTAGGGGTGTGACGGAATGCGTTTTAAAACCGCTCGATAGTAACGATCCGCAGTTTAACATTAAGCCGATCGTGTTAGATCATATCACAGCTCAGATGCCTAGCAGTAAAGTACCGTCAGTCGTTCGTGAATATTGCAAGCATTTAATATTAGCCGATCGCGATTATGATGTTCCCGCGGAAGTCGACATATTAATAGGGGCAGAACTATTCCATGAAATATATGATGGTCAACGTATCAAGCTGGGGCCCGGCCTGCCGGCCGCTCTGCATAGCATTTTCGGTTGGATACTTACCGGTGCTATCGATGCTGATGTATCGTTACCTCCTATTGCAACGTCTTCCCTATTAGTCACTACATGCAGCCTCGATGAACAAGTTCGGCAGTTCTGGGAAGTCGAGGAACCACCGCGCCTACCTATTACTGTACCCGAGGATGATGTCTGTGAGCATTTATATACTAGTTTAACTTATAGAGAATCTAATGGTCGCTACGTCGTACCACTCCTCTTAAAGGATCGCGATGGCTCGTTAGGTACTTCATATAACAGTTCTTTGTCGCGTTTAACTCATCTCGAAAAAAAGCTTAGCCGTCAAAGTCAACTTAAAATTGATTATATTAATTTCATGCGCGAGTACGAAAGTCTAGATCACATGTATCCTGTACCTAATGCTTCCTTACAAACGGAAAAGCGTTACCTCATCCCGCATCATTGCGTCCTTCGCCCTGAGAGCACAACTACCAAGCTGCGAGTAGTGTTCGACGCAAGCTGCAAAACCACAAACGGTTTATCTTTAAACGACATTGTATTTACTGGACCTAAGCTGCAAGTTGATATCATAGACATTATTACTGGCTTCAGACTACATACGGTAGTATTCACGTGTGACATATCAAAAATGTACCGAGGAATTTTGGTTAGGCCTGAGGATCGCAACTATCAGCACGTGCTATGGCGAGAATCTCCTAGTGATCCCGTAAATGAGTACGAACTCGCGACTGTCACCTACGGAGTTAGTAGTTCACCTTACCTCGCCATCCGTACTCTCCATCAGCTAGCTAATGATCATGGCGTTGAGTATCCACTCGCCGCTGAGGCTCTCCGTCATGAAACGTTTGTCGATGACGTCACTACCGGGGCACCCTCATTAGAGCAAGCTATCGAACTAAAAAATCAACTTGTAAATCTATTAGGATGTGCTCAACTTGAACTTCGCAAATGGAGCAGTAATTCAAAATCTTTTCTTACCACCTTACCAGTAGATCATTGTCAAATTCCAAAGCCTTTCTCAGAAGAAAGCAACAAGTCTACGCTTAAAATCTTAGGAGTCCAATATGACCCCGTAGGTGATAACTTTACCTATTCACAATCTCCGATCGAGGATGGCAATGTCACTAAGCGTTCTATTTTATCCAACGTGGCTAGAATCTTTGATCCACTTGGGTGGCTTACACCATTCATTCTCAAAGCAAAATTGCTCCTTCAAGATATATGGCGTCTCAATCTTTCCTGGGATGAACTTGTGCCTAGAGACATATCCCATGATTGGCAAAATTTCATCTCAGATCTTTACAACTTAAAACATATCGAAATTCCGCGTCGAGTCATACCATGTCAGTCAAATGAATTCCAACTTATTGGATTTTGTGATGGATCCACAAAAGCATATGGATGTTGTGTCTATCTGCGCGTTGTTACTCATAGTGAAGTTCAAATCCATCTTCTTATTGCTAAGTCTAAGGTAGCACCTTTAAAGGTTCTTACCGTTAACCGTTTGGAACTCTGCGGCGCGGTATTACTCACCAAAGTAGTAAATCGTATCCACGCCTTACTTAGTAAAAAACTTAATCTTAATCAAACAGTGTTATTCTCAGACAGTTCGACTGTGTTGTCATGGTTGAGCACGGAACCACACAAACTTAAAACTTTTGTAGCACATCGCGTAGTGCAAATTAATGATTCTATCGTTCCAACTGTGTGGCGACATGTTTCCACTCATGACAACCCAGCCGACATCTGTAGTCGCGGTTTATCATGTTTACAGTTGGCTACTTGTGAAAACTGGTGGTCAGGTCCTAAGTGGCTGAATAGCGAGTCAACTAACTGGCCTGTGTCAGTAGTTGAAAAGCTCGACAACGTCGAAGAGCTTAAGTCGTCGTCACACTTGTGTCATGCCGCTGTAGTGACACCAGATGCTGACGTTCTTGACAACCTCCTGGAACGTTCCTCCACTCTTTTACGTGTAAAAAGAGTAGTAGCTTGGATTTATCGTTTCATTAATAACGCGAAAGTTACACGTTCCGAGCGTAACCTTTCATCTTTTCTAACCGCCACAGAATACGATCAATCTTTACAATGTTTAGTTAAACATGTTCAGCGTCAACATTTTGATGAAGTCATACTTCATCTTAAATCTAATAATCATAAACTACTTCCAAAACATTTATTGAAGCTTTCTCCATTCATTGATTCTTGCGAAGCCTTGCGAGTGGGGGGGCGACTCAAACACACAGACTTACCTGAAAGTGTCAAACATCCATATCTCTTGCCAAAATTATCTCGTTTAAGTACTCTCCTGGTAGATCACTATCATGCAACTTACCTTCATTGTGGGCCCCGCCTACTGCAATCTTTAATTCAACGTCGATTTTGGATACTCGGCATTCGAAATCTTATCAGATCGCGATTATCTAAATGTGTAATTTGCTTTAAAGTAAAACCTAAATCTCTTCAGCCTGTCATGGGCGATCTTCCACCTTCCCGATTGAAATCAGGTCACTGCTTTCAAACAGTTGGAATCGACTTCGGAGGTCCGTTCATGATTAAAGAGAGTAAGCGACGTAACGCTAGAGCTTATAAGGGATATTTGTGCCTCATAGTATGCCACGCAATCAAAGCCGTTCATCTTGAGTTGGTCACCGAATTGACCACCGAAGCCTTTATTGCAGCTTTAGACCGTTTTGTATCTAGGAGAGGCCTTTGTAAATTTATAGTTACTGACGGAGGAACCAATTTTGTAGGCGCCAAGCGCTATCTGTCTGAAGTTTCTGAAATGCTTAGCAAAGAAAGCGATCATATTTCTAAACAACTTTCATCTCGCGGTATAACTTGGAAGATTAATCCACCATCGGGACCTCACTTCGGAGGTATATTTGAAAGTGGTATAAAATCAACCAAATATCATTTAAAACGGATTATCGGATCCCAAATTCTTACATTTGAAGAGTTTTATACTATTTTGACGAAGGTGGAAGCCATGTTGAACTCTAGACCTCTGGTAGAAATCTCATCCGATCCCGGTGAAGTTGACGCTCTTACAGCAGGCCATTTTCTGATAGGCCGACCGTTGGTATCGTTGCCGGAACCGGTATATTCCGAAAACGAAACTCTACGATCTCGATGGCAACTGTTACAGAGACTATCTCAAAGTTTCTGGCGAACTTGGCAAAGAGATTATTTGCATACGTTGCAACAGCGAATGAAATGGTTTAAAAGCGATAACCGTCAACCAAAACTGAACGATCTTGTTACCATTTACGAACCTAACTTACCAGCTAACGAATGGCGACTAGGTCGCGTAGTACAGCTTCATCCAGGTAGAGACAATATCATTCGTGTTGTGACGGTTAAGACTTCAAAAGGTTTACTTGTGAGGCCTGCTATCAAAATCTGTCCACTTCCGATAGATTAAATAATTAACAGTACATTCCTAACTCAACTTTTTATCTTATACTTAACATAGCTTTTATTCAACACAATTATTGTTATAACTAATACACTTAGGTAAATATAAAATGACTATATGAATCCGCATAGTAGTAGTCTTTATCTTCTTATTTATCTTTTGAAATACTCGGTTTATTTCAAGTGGGGGGATATGAACAGGCTTAGAGATAATCCCTAATTTTCCATCCTCTTTTCCATCCCTTTCCCAAACCTAACTTGCATATTTAAATTTCGCGCCTAAACCCCACAAACTAAAACCAATCAACGGTGTCGCCCTCTCACGGCGAATGACATACGTGTGAGAAAAAAGAACACGGTGCAGCGGACATCTTTATTCAAAACCGAACCGAAGCGGCCGCTATCTCGTGAAAAATATAAATCTATCAAAAATATCAGTGTTGTGGTGGTACGTGAAACCTTGTAAGTACCTAACCTACTCATTTTCCTATTATCTCCATCTTTAGCCTGGTGCGATTCAAATCTTTGAGTTGACCAGCCAGACAAATCTATTCACAAAAAACTTTACTTTATTAGTTCAAAACATGAGCATTACATTAAAAAAATAATTAATGCGCAAAACGCACTATTAAGGCACTATTTGTATTTATTTACTTGGAGTGTAAAGAATTTACGTTAATTCTTCCATAGGTACTAATTTATTGTAAACGCAAACGCGATAGGTAGTTTACTCACGTTAATTCTTTACACTCGGGGTACCTACTGAACCATATTTTCATTTACCACTATACCATATTTTCAAGGGTATCAGTTTTTATATATTTTATTTGGAATAATATTAGAAATCACGTCATCCATTGTCAGACACTTTGAACGGTGGAAACCCCCTGTCACACCCTTAAAGTATTAAAAAATATTATTCAACTTTCGTATTGTTTTTTTAGATTTTTGATCTGTAACTCTAAAACTGGGTCATTGATGTAGACTTTTTTGCATGATTTATTAAATTTCATGATTTAATCTACAAACTCTCCAAAATAACTATGTGTCTATCTCTTTTCGTTTGTAAAAAAAAATCACATTGAATATACCTCGCGCTCACACCTACGGTAGACCTTTAATGTGTCTGACACGGCAAAGCCACCATCGAAAGTGTCTGACAACTGAGAAATCATCTTTTGATAGTTCGCCAAGTAACATATATAAATTTCAGCTTTTATAAAATGACGAAAGTTGAATAATATTTTTTAATACTTTAAGGGTGTCAGACAGGGGGTTTCCACCATTCAAAGTGTCTGACAATGGACGACGTGATTTCTAATATTAGTCTAAATAAAATATATAAAAACTGACCTTTATACTTTAACGAATTTGAGGTGCAATTTTTGACACCTTTGCTACCTGATAACTTCCAAAGCCACCGCGATCCAAACTTCATATTCGGGGATGGTTTTTATCTCTATTAGGGACATACACAGAGAAACTCTCAGGTTTTATTTACAGGGAGTTTGGCTGGGGTCGTCGTCGAGAGTGGTTGTGTCCCGAGACACATGTGCCAACCTTCCGCCCCAAATGCGAACCTTTTTTGCGTTCAGTTCAGAAAAAAAAAGAACACGTGCGCGTATCGGTCGTGTATGTGAGTGTGCGTGCGTGAAAGTTACCTAGCAGTGAATCAAACTCGGTGAGATTGTTCCTTATTTATTACTAGCTGCCCGGCGCGACTTCGTTCGCGTGGTGCTACCCTACTCTATGGTGCTACCCTACCCTACCCTACCCCACCTTACCCTACTCTACCCTACCCTACCCCACCTTACCCTACTCTACCCTACCCTACCCCACCCTACCCCACCCTACCCTACCCTACCCTTTTTTTTTTTTTTTTTTTTTTTTTTTTTTTTTGTTTTTTCGTGGGGAAATCCTCATAGGATACCCGACCGCCTCGGGGGTAGCGGCCAGGTTATGCCGGACTTGTACCGGCTAAAACCCCACGGTGGTCGCCATCTGCGCTGTAGAGAGGGGGGCGGGCTCTCGTGTTGAACGCGTACCTGCTCACCCCTCCAAGCGCGGCGCTTTGATAGCTCGTCCCGGGGGAAGTCTGACACCTCCCCCCAGCACCCTCGCTGTGCTATCGCACGATGAGTCATGACCACGTCGACCCATCGTCCTCCTTGGGGTCGCTACTGGGCGCACAGAGCCCCCGCTTTGATTGCCCACGACCCCAAAGGCCCCGTTTAGTCGCCTTTTACGACAGGCAGGGGAACACCGTAGCTGTTATTCTAAGCCCGAGCTACAGGGCAGGGGGGCCGCGACGAGGCACGTTTGCGCCCCGACGGCTTCGCCTCCGGGTGGGATCGGCCCTCTCCCGATCCCGCTCAGCAGCCTCCTTCTGGACCATTACAGTCTCACAGAAAGAGGCTACGGCTCTCCACGCTGTATCCCCGCTCAGCATCGCCGTCACGACTGCTGGCAGGGAGAGATTCCCTCCGATCTCTTGGACCAGGATCCGCCGCTCGGGTTCCCACGCAGGGCACACCGCGAGCGTGTGCGATGCGGAGTCCTGGTCGCTCCCACCGCAGTGGAAGCAGACCGCCGTCGCCTCACGTCCGATCCTATACAGATAATCACCGAAGCACCCATGTCCGGTGATTATCTGTGTAAGTCTGTAGGTGAGTCGTCCACCTTGTCGCTGCATCCAGGCCTCGAAGACCGGCAGGACTGCTTCGACGACGCGTTTGCGCGCAAACCGCTCCTCGCGAAGCCTTGCGTGCCACGTCGCAAATGCGTTAATTCGCTCCTGCCGTTTGATCGCCTCTTCTGGGTCGCCTCCACCACTCTGGCGGACGATGCGGATTCGGTCATATACCCTCGCATCCATGTCCGCCAGAATATCCAGTGGCGGAAAGCGAGCCAGAATAGTTGCCGCCTCAAAGGATACGGTACGGTATCCCCGTACGATCCGTAGTGCCATCCTACGCTGGACGCTGTAGATTTTCGTTCTACAACGTCGGATGGCCAGCCTTTTCGCCCATACGGGCGCCCCGTAAAGGGCTACGGATCGTATGACCCCCGCATAGAGACGGCGAACTTCCTCCCTTGGTCCCCCGAGATTAGGCAGCAGTCTGTGCATAGCACCCGCTACCCTTTCAATTCGGGGGACTAGGCGATCAAAATGCTCTTCGAAGCCCCAGCGACTGTCTAGGGTGAGGCCCAGGTACTTCATGTACCGCCCCACCCCGACTTCCGACTCACCCACTCGGACGCACGAGTCGGGTGGTTCCCTGCTTCTTGGCAGTTTGTGGAACCATAGCGCCTCGGTCTTGTGAGGCGCTATTTCCAGACCCAACTCATGGATTTTGGCAACGACGACCTCCACCCCAAGCTCAGCGAGCTCTTTGGTCCCCTCGAAGGTATCCCCACTGGCGACCACCAACGTGTCATCTGCATAGCAAACGACGTTTACGCCAGCGGGGAGATTGACACGCAGAACCGCGTCATAGGCGAGGTTCCACAACAGCGGGCCTAACACTGACCCCTGTGGAACTCCACGCGTGATTTCCCTCCGGATTCTCCTACCGTCTTGGTCCATGTACAAAATGTACCTGTCGCGCAAGTAATCCCCGATCACGCCTTGCAGGTGAGAGGGCACTTGATGGTAAACAAGTGCCCCCCTGATGGCGTCCCAAGGGAGAGAGTTAAAGGCGTTGACGATGTCAAGACTTATCGCCAACGCCACTCCACCCCGGGATACCGCCTGCTCCGACAGGGAACGGACGCGTAGAACCGCATCTATGGTCGAACGACCCTGTCGGAAGCCGAACTGGCTATCGGCCAGGTCGGGACCGACGCACGACAGATGCCCGTTGAGACGAGCGGCAAGTATTCGTTCGAACAGCTTGCCAACCTCGTCCAACAGGCATATGGGACGGTACGCAGAGGGAGAATCTGCGGGTCTGCCTTCCTTCTTCAAGAGGACCAAACTTGCCTCCTTCCAGGCCGTGGGGAACTTGGCATAACGGAGGCAGCTGTTGAACAACTGCCTCAGCCTGTCCCCCAGGGCAGCCAGACTCAACACCCACACCCGACCCGGTAACCCTACCCTACCCTACCCTACCCTACCCTACCCTACCCTACCCTACCCTACCCTACCCTACCCTACCCTACCCTACCCTACCCTACCCTACCCTACCCTACCCCACCCCACCCTACCCTACCCTACCCTACCCTACCCTACCCTACCCTACCCTACTTTCTTTGCTTTAAACCTCACGGAGCCCGAGACCTTTCCAACGAATGCAAAACCGTGGAAATCGGTTCGTGCGTTCTGGAGTTATAGCGTCAGGAAGGAAAACCCGACTTATTTTTATATAGTAGATTATAATACATAATGCACCTGAGGTGACGGCAGATCTACTACGTGATCAATATTAGAACCATTGTGTTTACCTCGGCTATTAGTACATATAACTTATCACTATATCATCTTTACTTCTTACTAATACATATCATGAATGCGAGTCCAAGTTTCTCTGTTTGTTTGTTGTGTTTTCGCGCCTTGACTGCTCGTCTGATCGGCGTGGAATTGGCGCGTGTGATGGTCTGAAGTGGCCTGTGATGTCGGGAGGGGCTGCGTTTTGTCCCGGGAGCGCGGTCCTCGGGGGACAGCTAGTTAGTATATATATAAGCGTTCGGCTCTGACTGCGACTGCGGGTAGCTGCCGAGGTGTGCCGGTGGCTCTCCTTGGGAGCTGGTTGCCTTTGGGCCTCTTGGGCGAACGGAACGGCTTACGCCGACCGTAGGCCTTGGCGTGTCAGCCCTCTGACCTATTAAATTATTCCTGAATTGGCCGCCTACCTGAGAGCCGTGTATACCTAATAGGTTGCGTCGTGTAGGATTTGGCTGGAGAGTACTTGAGAATAAGTTTTATTAGAGAAAGAACATGCTACATATAGGTTTCCACGCAGTTTTTATCCACTAGTTTTAGAAAATATTTGCTTGTTTATGTAAATAAGTTTCTGAAAATATATGCTTTATCCGGGCGTGGTGTTCTATACTAGAAACTACTCCGCTCACATCTGTCATCACTCAACTACGAAAAAACACTCGACGAACGTCGCATATAACTAATTCCCAAAATTAACAGGTTGCCTAGTTTGGGAATTTAGTATTTCATATTATATAAGTGCCTACATTTACTGTAAAAATAATAATCCACCTATTGTCAGGTGTAAGAGGCTCTAATCATTTGTGTGTCTCGACCTGGGGGCTTATCCTCTTTTTGTAACACACATAAATCAAGACGACACAAACAAGGATTCATTGACCAAGCTTGCTTGTCTTACTGGTGTAAAGCTTCCATCCAGAGAAGAGATGGCATGTAGTTAATTGATGGATACAAACCCGGAAGATAAAGAATCTATCAGCAACGAACCAATGATTTCAATACGCCAGTAATATATAAGTCGATGCAACGAACTGCATTAGCTGAAACAATTATAAATCATTAACAACCGCCAGAGACCTAATTAGTTATAGCCCAGTGGCATGCAGTCTGCTCTCACTGTTTTGACAATGGTTAGCATCCACATTTAATTCTATGTGCCATCAACGTACCTATGTTATTTCAGTTCGGATTAATAGAGTTGATCATTCTATTAATCCGAACAAATCGTACAAAAACAACACCTGGAGGTTTAAGGAAATTTAATCAGCTGAAGGATGGACGGTTTCAGCTTTCCTTATATTTTTGTATGTACAATTAGTTTTAGAAACGTTCGTCTGTCCCCACATCGTATAACATCATAGATCTGACGTTACAGACGCAGGGGTGATATTATGATTTTAAATTGATGCGTCGGTTCATTTTAGCATAGCTTTCAAATCAGAGCTTATTCCGCTTACATCTCTTATCAAATAACTAGAATGGTCGCTTCGATGAAGGAAAACATTCGACTTAAAACTACGACAAAAACACACAAGTATAAAACCAGACCCCACAAAAAAAAAATACCCCAATCCAACCAAAACCTTGAATAGGTATCTATTTACGACACAAATGATCCCTGGCGAATCGCTTAGGCTCTCACATCTGGTGTCCATCCAGTTGTCAACTAATAACTTAACTTTCTGTAACACAAAAAAATAGGTCCCGAACACAGTAAAAAAACTACCATCAAACAAAAGAATACTTAGTACTTCACAATCGCGGCGGGAAACGACAAGATCACGTGCAATAAGTGTCTGACTGCAAACAAAAAACTCTCAAGAATGTCGTAAAAATTCCAAACCGCTGAACCAAAAAAAAAAGGTCAAAGGGGCTGCTGTGGTATCAGTGCGATTCTTAAAGTATGCTACCAATACTGTACAAGTTACTCTATAATATAATTCATACTTGCCGAACCATAGCATGTTAGATTCACTAAAGAGGTTTAATCGCTCAGTTTTATTTCAGTTTAGCCTATAAGCTCTCTCCCACAGGCAAGTGCAAGCTGCTAGCGTGATGGCTACCACCCGAATGCACGATGGAGCATCGGACGACACCGAGCAGATTGCCATACAAAATCAGGATATGAAAAGTTCAAAATAAAGTTCAACATACAGTAATTAGTACAACTATAAACTGCCCCGACGACGACAACTTCTGTACGTATCAATAAGAATAACAAACATGGAATGTAAAGCAACATAGTATACCTGAAAAAAGGCAATGACAAGGGCAGTACTCTTATATGAAGGTTGTAACACCGCGGATTCACGGTTCTTATCGGAATAACCACACTTTAATGGTGACCAGCGTGGGTCACTATTAACCTAGGCTCAACAAGTGCAAAGAACAAACATCTCATCATCATCTTAAAAGAAGGTACATACCCAATGAAACCTCCACGTCAGCGTCAAGACATTTATAGAAGTATGCAGTAGCATTAAGCAACAATAAAAAAAAAAAAAAAAAAAAAGAAGTTTTTATCTCAGCGATCTCAATGCGCAGGAAAAACATTACTAGAGACCCACGCCGCAGTACTGGACTAAATGCAACGCCAATCCGGATAACGTCATACGGAAGGAGTAAGATACGGCACTCAAACGCATAAGCTTCAAAAGGTTCTGGCAAACCGGAAACAAATCATCTCAATCTAATTAATATATTCGACATTTTCACCAACCCCATCAATCATGTACCAAAGAAGAATATGTAACACGTATCAATTCACTGACCGTAAATAAGAATGGGGGTAAATCAATCCTATTAAACTCATTAAAGAAACAAAAATCCAATAAGCACAAGAAAAGCGAAAATGCACGTGTTACTTTAATAATTGAGCAACTCCATTAGACTATAATAATTCACAAAATACCTATATTCGCTTTCAAGGCATAAAACTCACGGGAAATTTGATGATATCCGGAAAAGGGCACGACGGCGTCCCATAACAAAGAATTAATTCCAACATTCAAACGTGAGAAGCTTGACAATGGGAGGACACTACTTACTTCAAATTTATACAAACCACAATTCAAAAAGGCAAATACGTGGAGGAAAGGCGAAATGAAAACTCATTAGGATATCTAGGTACTTGGAATTTAAGAAAGGATATTGCGAAGGTAATGCGGAGCAAACGAAACTGCACTGCAAAAATCTATAATAAACTATTCAAATCATCATTATCGACCTCCCAGAAGAAATAGCAAACCACAAGAATAAGCCGGCATGGACCGAAAACACCATACGCTCTTTCAGCTGAATCAATCAAACTGCATCAATCAGGAACCAGGCAAAATCAGCGGCATTTCAACAATCTACTCTAGCTCCTGACATTGAAGAAGCATCACGTCGACGATTGATGACTCAGTACTTAGATACAATGCATTAACATTACATAAGGACAAACAAATTCTATGCCAAACACAGAACGACAAAAAAGTATGTATCCGCTGGAAAAAGGAAACGGAACTACTTATACCTTCGCCATGCCTCACTACAATCCTGAAGTACGAAGTGTAAAATACATGGAAGACGAAATACTTAAACTTTATTTAAGCCACGGAGAATAGAGGCAACACTAACAACACTGGAAGAAGAAATGCAATAAATAAGTATCCTGGGAAATTCGCTTGTGCTATAGAAACCAGACAACTGGTATACTAAATATACCTACTACTGTTTTGTTTGTAGATACGTACCAGAAAATACATAAATGCACCCAGACGCAGGACATACAAACACAACAATGCGTGTTCTTCATCGATGCAGATGGGAATCGAACCAACGACCTGCGGCGTGATAGGTGAAATCTTAACCACCCAAGAGAGACGAGACCTGCATTTAATCCACAACGAAAGGATCGTAACGACCATTATAGTAATTTATTATGAATACAATATTTATGGACGACGACGTCATCACAGTATCAACAAGCATGTCAAAACTATGCTATAAATAATATGTATCACATGCACGATGAAAACAATAGGGCTCAAAATTAACTTAACTAGGAAAAAATAATCTGCGACCAGATTAACATTACGGAAATTCATTTACCCAGCATGATGGAAAGCGATATGAAATCCAAAATACTCGGAAACACAAAATTATATGTTTTCCTGGATGTTTCTCATCCCATTAACTATGATACTTAATTTCTAAGCACACATCTGAACTACTAAAGTCCCATTCTTTACACAGTACACCAAGAACTAAACCGAATGGTGTGTCTGAGGAAACTAAATTGAATCGAGAATAATAACAAAGAACAAGAAATACACAAGCACATCATCATCATCATCAGCCTATAATATCGCACTGCTGAGCACAGGCCTCCTTTCACAAATCAAGGTGAAAGGGAATGGGCAGATACTCCACCACGCGTGCCCACTGCGGATCGGTAGAGGCAGGCTAGTGGTCAACCTACTGTTGGAGTTTTCAAGCCGCCTAGAAGGCCTCCAACTAAATTAACGACCATCACAATTAAATGATAACCGCGACCAACGTCGATTTGAAATACCACTAGGCGGTCACCCATCCAGGTGCCGACCACAACGGGAGTAGCTTAACTTGCCGATCGATTAAGAACGGCTTATCATGCTACACCACGAGCGCTTCCACACAAGCACATACCGAAGCTGAAAGCGACACGGAGCCTCTCAACCACAGAAGCTATGCTCTCCGAAATCGAGGTTCAGCATGGAGGAAGTTAATCAAATGAACAACAAAGAAACAACCAAACTCAACCCAGGAACTAAATACCAAAGAGAGAAGAAAGAAGACAACATACACCAACGCTCATCCCTCTCTATGATACCCGTCTTCCCACTTTCCAATATTGGCTATAGGCTGAACAGTCGGTCGATTGTGGTCAGCTGGTTGCGGTTGGCTGGCCGTCCTCTCCCATCCCAGAGCGTGTCACTCCTATATACCACGCACTCCTCGGTTTATCCATGGTTACTCCGATACAACTATTCAGGTACCAGTCACTATAAACTAAGTTAGTTACATGGTGGTTGATGCTTGAATGGTTGTATAGGACATGGGTCGGTCGTTGTACTGGCTGAGACAGTGCTAATCATCATCATCATCATTAGGGACATACACAGAGAAACTCTCAGGTTTTATAAAATGACGAAGGTCAGATCGTCGTGGGCTCTTCCTCTATTCGATATTAGTAGCAGAAATTTATTACTTGGTTGGTGCAGCCGCCGGGAGCGAGGCTTCCTGTTGCAGCAGTACACCACGATGAGGAGCAGCTTGATGGTGAGCACCACCAGCACCGCTATGTTGCGCCCGGTCGAGTACTCCTGCAACACACACATATTGGTACAGCGGGTTCGCCCATTCACGAATCGGAGCAGCCCGACTGTTTTTTTTTTAACTGTGGCAGTTTTTTCTTTCTGTGTATTAAATGAACAAGTTATTAATAACTCTGAAAACATGGTTATTGGTCTTTTATTAATCATCATCATCAGCCTATAATGTCCCACTGCTGAGCACAGGCCTCCTTTCACAAATCAGGTTGAAAGGGAATGGGCAGATACTGCACCACGCATGCTCACTGCGGATCGATGGTGGTAGGCTAGTGGTCAACCTGCTGTTGGAGTTTTTAAGCCGCCTAGAGGCCTCCAACTAGCTTAACGACTATCACAATTAAGTGATAACCAAAAGTGGGGACCAACGGCTTTACGTGCCTTCCGAAGCACGGAAACGCTCGATGTGATATACCACTAGGCGGTCACCCATCCAGGTACCGACCACGACGGTGGTAGCTTAACTTGCCGATCGATTAAGAACGGCGTATCTTGCTACACCGCGAGCGCTCTTATGAATGCTTTCCTGTAACTCCAAGCAAGGGTTACTGTCCCTTCTCAAATTTCCCCTCTCTGTCTGTACCTACACCGAACTCAGTTTAGGGCTGATTTTCGGTGACCAGATAAGCAGTATCTAGCTTTTAATTTGAATTTACAATATTTGTATGATCGGAATAGGTCATCCGAGCGAGCGTGAAACAAAACTTATGGTGCGTCTACGCGTTTTTTGAAATGACAGAAGGTGACAATTACGTGAATTTTTACACCTTTACGCGGACAATGCGGCGAGCGGGCGCCCCAGGTGGGGCACGAACCTCGGCTCAGGGCGTTACCGGGGAGTAGGTAAGGGGACGGACTTTTATGAGTTACGACTAATTGGGGAGGTGCGTCTACGCTACGCGATCCACTTTTATATCACTACAGTCACAGATTACCGAATAAAAAGCAGATGGAGCGCGCGGAACACGAAAGTGAAGCCAAAAAAGTAAATACTAATTCAAAATCAGATTCTGTAATCTGTGACTACAGTAAGTATATAAAATAGTCATAAGCCGCAGTTTGACCCGCGTTACTGGGATTAAAGGTGGACGCACACTTATCAGAGCCGAAGGCGGCGAACGAATCGAAGTCAAGGAGGGCTCGCACACATATCCGCACCGAAAGAATCGACCGAAACGTAGAAGAAAAACAACTCGCGTGATGCTCTGTCGTATGCAACTGATAGAATGCGAGCGCATCGGTCGAGTCGACCCTATAAGCCGAGCCGAATCTGATGACGTCATTCGAATTTGTCTAGGATTTCTGGGGTTCTTCCAGATTCGGACGATTCGACGCGGGCAAGTGTGCGAGCTTTCATAAGGTTTCATATACAAAATTCTAAAATTCGTTTCGTTCGATGCGTTCGCCGCGTTCGGCTGGGATAAGTCTGCGTTCACCTTAAAAGTAAGCCTATAGCACTCGGGGATAATTTAGCTTCATACTCATACTATTGACTGTGTTCATACTTTGTTTTGACAACACATACATCTATGTTCCAAAAATAAGGCCAAACAAGTCATGACAAGTGATGAAGTGAGCCACAAGAGACTGCTTGTCCAAAATAGTGCAAGAATTTTAAGAATTAGATCAGTAAAACTAATTATGGTCCTACACATAAAATGCTATTTAATTAATACTTACAGGTCGCCCGTGAGTCGAAATTCGACAAATCAGCTAATAATATAACTTGGATAAATAAATTAAATTATTAAAAGAAACAAAAAACCCGCCTGCGTAAAACAATTGGGCTTATCGCTCAAGCGATTACAGAAACTCTAGCGATACCTTTTAGTAATAATACTGATAATATACAGATTGATGGTGCATTGTTTGCCAAATTTTAATGACGGTTAGCAGGACTCATTTACTACCCAAACCTCAACCCCCAAAAAAACCTTAGCCCCAAGGAATTTTTTAATATCAGTTTTTAATGTTTATTTCTGAAAATTCACAAAACTCAGCCTTTAAACATGAATAAAAAAATAAATGATGGGTATAACCACCAATATTGATGAATGTTGATCGGTTCTATCAAAATCAAAATAACTGCCAAGAAACATCTAGTTTGTTTTTATTGAGTCATAATGATTTTTCAAGAAATAAAAATTTATTCTTAAATCAACTAAGAATTGCAATTAAAAAGTAACTACCTAAATGAGATCAAGTTCTTAAAATTCTTAAAAATGGCTTAAATAAGATGTCTTTTATTTTATTCTGTGAATGATTTTTTACATGACATTCCAAATTATGAATAAAAACCGGCCAAGTGCGAGTCAGACTCGCGCACCGAGGGTTCCGTACAAACCTGTAGCACAGTCTAATAACCATACCTGTAGGTATATAATTAAATAGTAGTGTAGACCTGAGTATTTGATAAGAATTTCAATTTATGACGTATTAAAAAAAAACTACTTACTAGGTCTCGTTCAAACCAATTTTCGGTGGAAGTTTGCATGGTAATGTACATCATATATTTTTTTATTTTTAGCATTCTCTTATTTTAGAAGTTACAGGGGGGGACACACATTTTACCATTTTGGAAGTGTCTCTCGCGCAAACTATTCAGTTTAGAAAAAAATGATATTAGAAACCTCAATATCATTTTTGAAGATAGGGGTTCTTCAAAAGGGGTGTGAAGATATTTCTGCAGGGTCGGCAACGCGCGCGTGATACCCCTGGTGTTGCAAGCGTCCATAGGCTACGGTAACCGCTTACCATCAGGCGGGCCGTATCTTGTTTGCCACCTAAGTGGTATAATAAAAAAAAAGAAGACCTATCCATGCCAAACACGTATTGGTTTGAATAAATTTTTTTTTTTTTGATAATAAGTTTTTTTTTTAAATTTGTGAATATTATGAAGACCCACTGTATAGTAGATAAACAACACTTCAAGATATTGAGTGAGCATTTAAATTATGTTTTTTTTTACGACTTACGTAGGACATGGTGTTGCGTCGCACGGTGTTCTTGACGTTTGACACTCGACGAGTACTACCTATAGTACCTACTACACAAGACACTTGCTTGACCAACGCGGTAGGTATGTTGGTAACTACCTACAGTCACATAAAAAACTTATTTATAAAAATCAACATCATATCACACCAAGCTGCAACCACAATAACTGGTTATACCCAGATCCCGGCAAACTTCTTGGCACAATTTGGGCGTGTAGTGGGGAATGGTTCCCGCAGGTACTCTGGCGACCAACATAAATGTACTTGTAGATTATTTTACTTATTGTCCGCTCTCCGATCCCCGCACCCCACCACCAAAGAGACCTAAAACTAAGCTTCTGTGCAGCTTACGTTTTGTGCCGGTTACTATACCTATTTCATCCCTTATCGGGGATAGGGACTCGGCAGTGCATCCGCCAAGTTCAACTAACTTTTGAATGGTTCCTTAATCTAAACTAAAAAGTCATGTTTTTCGGTTTATTCAAATTCAAATTCAAAATCATTTATTCAAATAGACCTTCGCAGGCACTTATGAAAAGTCTGACTTTAATACTCTAATACCGGTTCGGAAGGTTGCATTTGCTGAGAAGAGCCGGCAATAAACTCAGCAATTACTGTTTTCAAAACAAGCGTAGATTCATTACATAATATTTACATTCTAATCGCACTGACAACAATTGCGTGCCCCGGCGCGGCGGCAAAATTACAAAGTAGACTGAATAAATATTTAATAAGTAAATAAATAGCAAACTTAAGCAGACCAGCCCCCACAAGCAGCACCTTTAGGCCCTGATAAGGCACACACGACGTTACAGTTGACTCTACCATAATTTCGGCATACATTAAAAACTGAGAAGACTCCAGCAAGATATAACTGAAACGGCTGGATAATATTAATAATAATCATTGCACTAAAAATCAAAATTAAAAAAGTCATTTATTCAGTTTAGACCTGGAGGTTTACTCCCGAAACTGATTCGAATTTGACTATGTTTTTGATTCGAATTCGTTTCTGATTTGAACTTGATACAAAATCTTACTCCCGACCAAATTCCAATTGTAAACAGACTTACGTTCGAGTGTTATCAGCGTCGTTAACTGTATCCGGCTGATTACGTCATCATCATGTGCTATTAATTGTCTTTGGTATATAATATTTGCGGTTGGCATTTCTGCAGCGGTTGTAGTACCCATCTGGCTAGCTACAACTCTCAAGTTGAAAATCTATCGCCAAGCACTATGGTGTGTTCCGACAGCTGCACTTGAGAGCCAGTTCCTTCTAGGCTTTGTGTGTTTACCACCTTCGGCCACATCATCACTTACCATGGTGAGATTGTGGTCAAACACACTGTGGTATTACACAATATAAAAAAAAACTAATTTTCATCGAAATCAGAATAGACTGAAACTTTACACACTTATCAAGGACCGCGACAATACAATAATTTAGTGCCATCGTAAATACTTTTAAATGAATCTTTTTATTAGATAGTGTCGCTTCACTTTCAGTTAAACTTTGCGCACTTTATCACAAATGTTTAAATGCAGCTGCTAATACAATAACAGGATAATAAACGCGTATGTTTTTTTTCTGATAAACTTGCAATCCTGTCGGGAAAACACTATATTCGCGTATTACTAATCACTTTAAATAAATTGCTGTTTCAACTACCTATGTTCCTTCTGTCCGCTTTTTTAACCGCCTTTCCGGGATTAATAGTTTTTTTTTTTTTTTTATACCACTTAGGTGGCAAACAAGCATACGGCCCGCCTGATGGTAAGCGGTTACCGTAGCCTATGGGCGCTTGCAACACCAGGGGTATCACGCGCGCGTTGCCGACCCTGCAGAAATCTCTTCACACCCCTTTTGAAGAACCCCATGCTGTACTCCATTGGGAAAACCACGGCGGGAAGCTCATTCCACAGTCTGAGCGTCCGCGGAAGGAAGCTCCTTTGAGCCCGCACAGTACGAAACAATTCAGGTTTCAATAGACTGCTTATAGGACTTGGGGACATTGTAGCATTTAGAAAGAGTTTTCAGAATCGGATGCAGTATTTCCACTATAAATAATATAAAATAAACATTTTAATACCTCAGAGTCTGAAGACAAAGGTCTTCAATCAGTGCGTGTTACCAGTGATGACATACGGGACAGAGACGTGGTCCTTTACTGCTGACCGCATAAATAAGCTCAGAGTCACGCAGCGAGCTATGGAACGAGCTATGCTCGGAATTTCTCTACGTGACAGGATCCGCAATGAGGAAATTCGTAGGAGAACGAAAACGACGGACATAGCTCGTAGAGTTAGTAAGCTGAAGTGGCAATGTGCGGGCCCACAGAGAAAAGAATTCCGTGTGCGGGCCACATCGCTCGAAGAGCCGATAACCGCTGGGGAAGAAAGGTTCTCGAGTGGCGACCACGTACTGGAAAGCGCCGAGCGGGACGCCCTCCTACCAGGTGGACCGACGACCTGGTCAGGCGCTGGACACCGCTGGATGCAAGCGGCCCAAAACCGTTCGAAGTGGAAGTCAATGGGGGAGGCCTATGTTCTGCAGTGGACATCCATAGGCTGATATGATGAAATATTTTAAGTATACATCATCATCATCATCAGCCTATAATGTCCCACTGCTGAGCACAGGCCTCCTTTCACAAATCAGGGTGAAAGGGAATGGGCAGATACTCCACCACGCGTACCCACTGCGGATCGGTGGAGGTAGGCTAGTGGTCAACCTACTGTTGGAATTTTTCAAGCCGCCTAGGAGGCATCCAACTAGCTTAACGACTATCACAATTAAGTGATAACCGGGACCAACGGCTTTACGTGCCTTCCGAAGCACGGAAACGCTCGATTTGAAATACCACTAGGCGGTCACCCATCCAGGTACCGACCAAGACAGACGTAGCTTAACTTTGCCGATCGATTAAGAACGGCTAATCATGCTACACCACGAGCGCTTCTCGACATGATTTATCTAAATGTACAATTTACTAATGGTATCTCGTTACTGAGTATTTACAAACAGGGGTTACAAAGTAACCGTCATGACTCATGCACAATTTAATAAATAGGTAGTATGTACAATAATATTTAGCCCAGATTATTATTTTTGTAACTACTTTATAGGGAAGGCGGGTTAAAAAGGAAGGCTAAAGCAGTATTGCTAGCGATAAAATATTATATCTCAAGATGTAATTTATATATAATATTATATCCCATAGTGCCAAGCCGGCTTGAGCGTCATTGCGCTTGATCGTTCGATGTCATTGACTTATAATATTACTAGCGTAAGGACCGGGCCAACCGCGCGACAAAATGACATCAACTGCTGGCCCTAAAATTTTTTAGTTTAGGGCCAAAGCGACTCAGTTTGACGGGCCAGTTGGCGCAGTTGGTTAAGACGTGGATTCTTAACCTATAGCGCCGCTGGTCGTGGGTTCGATTCCCACACAGGACATGCATTTGTGTCCTGAGTCTGGGTGTAATTATGTATATTAAGTATTGTTAGCATTAACATTATTTTATTTGAATATTATTAAATTTCATACCATTGAATATTGATTAAATATAATTAATTGTCAGCATTCTTTATTATGAAAGTGTAAAACGGTTTATTTTGATATTGTGTATTTGAATATCGAGGAATGGCAACACCAGAAAAGTATAATTGTAATAATGGCGGCCATTGGAGAAAGTGTTTTTAATTAATTTTGTGGTAATTACCAAGTTGACCAACGATGTAAATACAGATTTAGCTTGTTTAAGCCAACTTCTTTTCAGTAAATAAGGGATGGTTAATATATCAGAAGAGGGATTGAGAAATCAACTCACCAGTATGTATTTTTTTTATTTTCTATTTTGTGTGTCTTGCTCGTGACGGATAATCAACTATGGCTAGTACGATGCCACTAACAAAGATTCTTAGATATATCTTAAGTAAACAGTTGTTTATGTAAATAAAAGGTTGATAATAGAATCATTCTACATTAAAAAAATAAAGTTATATCAACATTAAATGTAATAACGAAATGTAATATGGATTATTCAAGTAACAATGTAAAATAATTATTGAAATACCTAGAGATACCTATCTTTTATCACTAAAACCTTAAGTGAAACATGCTGCTATATGCGGTGATCACTAAAAACTCCTAAGTGAAACATGCTGCTATATGCGGTGATCATTAACAATTTAACTCGTAAGTGAAACAAGCTGCTATATGCGGTGATCACTAACAACTCTTAAGTCAAACATGCTGCTATATGCGGTGATCACTCAAACCTCCTAAGTGAAACATGCTGCTATATGCGGTGATCACTAAAAACTCCTAAGTGAAACATGCTGCTATATGCGGTGATCACTAACAACTCGTAAGTGAAACATGCTGCTATATGCGGTGATCACTAACAACTCGTAAGTCAAACATGCTGCTATATGCGGTGATCACTCAAACCTCCTAAGTGAAACATGCTGCTATATGCGGTGATTACTAAAAACTCCTAAGTGAAACATGCTGCTATATGCGGTGATCACTAACAACTCGTAAGTGAAACATGCTGCTATATGCGGTGATCACTAAAAACTCGTAAGTGAAACATGCTGCTATATGCGGTGATCACTAACAACTCGTAAGTGAAACATGCTGCTATATGCGGTGATTACTTACAACTCGTAAGTGAAACATGCTGCTATATGCGGTGATCACTAACAACTCGTAAGTGAAACATGCTGCTATATGCGGTGATCACTAACAACTCGTAAGTGAAACATGCTGCTATATGCGGTGATCACTTCAAACTCCTAAATGAAACATGCTGCTATATGCGGTGATCACTCAAACCTCCTGTGAAACATGCTGCTGTATGCAGTGATCACCAAAAACTCCTAAGTGAAACATGCCGCTGTATGCGGTGATCACTAAAAACTCAATATAGTCGAATCGACTCATGGCGAGTATGGCGACCTCTAAAATAGTATAAAATTATAAAACATGGTGATATCACATAATGCAAAAATTAATTAGACATACAGTATACGAATGGCCGAAACGGAACAGGGACATTCCGTTAAACAGGACGGCCGTCTGTTAGCATTAACATTATTTTATTTGAATATTATTAAATTTCATACCTGTAAAACGGTTTATTTTGATATTGTGTATTTGAATATCGAGGAATGGCAACACCAGAAAAGTATAATGAGA
Organism: Achlya flavicornis; assembly: GCA_947623365.1. Lineage (NCBI taxonomy): Eukaryota > Metazoa > Arthropoda > Insecta > Lepidoptera > Drepanidae > Achlya > Achlya flavicornis. Next base: position 120,741 of record OX392491.1, on the reverse strand, counting down.
AGTTTTCTTGTAGGTATTTAAAGAGTTGCTGCAAAATAACTAGGTAGCGCTGTCATCACCAAATTGAATTGTCAAATCAAAAATATGCTGTCACATAACTTTAGTGATGCCACATAGGCCAACAACGGACGGTGTCCATCCTTTTCAAATTCAAAATCGACAATTTTTTTTTTTTTTTTTTTTTATCCTAAGTTACACCTTCTTTAGTGTTCCCTATTCATACTACAATCTAGCCTTAATATTAGGCTAATAAGTAATTTATATTTAACATAAACTTCTATATTGACTATATCTAAGAATGTGTCCATTAACACTTTTCTTATTGTCTCTATTAAGGGGAAGACACTTTGTTCTTGTGTTCTTTATATGTAGCACTTGGACTATGTTACACTTTTTTAACTATCACTACACTAACTCAAAGGGTTTAGTTCTTTTGAGTCGTCTCACTATATCTGTGTGATCGAGGAGCTGGATTGCCTCAACGTTCACATGATGATGAAGCCGGTTGTGGTGAGCTTCTGCATATTTTTTAATCACTGTCTGTACGAACTCTACTTTTAGGTCCCGATGGAGGTCGACATTTCTGATGTACCAAGGGGCATTCACTATTTCCCTCAGTACCTTGTTCTGGAATCGTTGGATAATTAAAATATTGCTCTGTTTGGTGCAGCCCCATAGCTGTATACCATAAGTCCATACTGGCATAAGGACTTGTTTGTATAATACAAGTTTATTGTGTGTTGACAGCTTAGAGTGTTTTCCAAGCAGCCAATACATTCTTTTATACCGTAGGTGTAATTCGTCGATTTTCTTCTTGACGTGAGCTTTCCAGCGTAACTTTACATCAAGCGTCATGCCGAGATATTTAGCTGTATTCTCATACGGGATTTGTTTGCCATCAATATAGACTGGAGAATACTGTTGTTTCATATTGCTAAAGTCTATGTGGATAGATTTGGATTCATTAAGTTTAATTCTCCATTTTTTTGTCCAGTTATAAACTTTATCAATAGCTGTTTGAACCTTATCAGCTGCCTCCTTGTGGCTATTCCCTGTAGCCATTATGGCAGTATCGTCAGCAAAGGTAGCGATAGTGTTATTTTCTAGTTCAGGAATATCACAGGTGTATAATAGATACAGGACCGGACCCAATACACTACCTTGTGGTACACCAGCTCTTATTTCTTTCAGTTCAGAGTAGGCATCTTCTTGCCTTATTCTAAATACTCTATTTGAAATATAGGATTCCAAGATATCAGCAAACTGCTTTGGTAGGTTTTTTCTGAGCTTATAGATGAGACCTTCATGCCAGACCTAAAATCGACAATTGAAAAAAATATATATACAGATTTCTTCGATTAAGTGTTAATTGATATTAATGGCAACCATGAACATGATTAAATGAAACATTGGAGAAAGTGTTTTTAATTCATTTTGTGGTAATTTCCAAGTTGACCAACGGTGTAAATACAGATTTAGCTTGTTTAAGCCAACTTCTTTTCAGTAAATAAGGGATGGTTAATAGTATGTATTTACAAACAAAAAGTATATATATAGTAGTATATGTATTATATCAGTTATCTGGTTTCCATAGTACAAGCTTTGCTTAGTTTGGGATCAGATGACCGTGTGTGAGGAATGTCCCAGGATTTATTTTATTATGTCCCAGGATGTCCCAGTCGTCTGCGGTCCGCGGAACAGCTCGCTCGTCCATTGCTTATCGCTCTCCCTCATGTGTGCATTGTAAGCAAGCACATACAAGGTTACATCGTACACCTATACAACGCGGCACTTCGTAGTTCGATCGATTTATACAAATGGCGGTACTGTTTACTTGTATGAAGAAGTTTTTTGCAAAATGTTCCGGTGGGGCCTATCCTGCCTTTTGAAATCATTGTTCGATGTCGTCTAATGCCGTTCACAAACTGGATAAAAAGTTGACATATGTTATTCCACCCTAATAATATTAATGACTCATTTTCATCCCGCGGTTATACCCGCAATCCCGAGGGAGCTAATCATGTCCCGGGATAGAAAGTATCAGGTGTTTTTGTTTACTGTGTACATGCCTGTTTGACCGCAATCTCGTCATGGTAAGTGACGATGTGGCGGAAGGTGGTAAGTACACAAAGCATAGAAGCTGACTCTCAAGTGCAGCTGTCGGAACACACCGATAGGTGCTCGGCTTTTGAAATTGAGAGTGGCCAAAGTACCCTACCACCGTGCTATGGTTTCCTCACGATGTTTTCCTTTACTGAAAGCTCAATCTCATTGTAGGATTCGAACCCGGGAACTTCGTCTTGGCATTCGACCTCTCTGAGTTCCTTGCCGGAGTATATTCCGAACCGGTGGTAGATTCAACTGTGTGTATGTGTACTTACTACTTAACGTTTATGAGTGCCTTATCAGGGCCTTTAGATAAGATGGTTATCGACAATCGTCATCGTTAGTAAACGATCAACCTTTGTATGGGTTTGACATTTCAAATCGAAATATCACGTGATTTTTAACAATCTCTTATGTCGATGATTGTCGATAACCAATGCATCTTGTCTGGGCCTAAACTGAATAACTTATATAAATAAATAATAATAAATAAATAAATATCCTGGGACATTCCTCACACACGGTCATCTGATCCCAAACTAAGCAGAGCTTGTACTATGGAAACCAGATAACTGAAATAATACATATACTACTTTTTGTTTGTAAATACATACTTAATATACATAATTACACCCAGACTCAGGACATACAGACATGTTCATGCACACAAATGCATGTCGAACCCACGACCTGCGGCGCTATAGGTTAAGACCCCACGTTGCGCCAACTGGCCCGTCAAATTTATATACTTTTTGATTATGATTTTGAAAGTATTGAGTATGATCTATTTCATCTGGAGTGATTGTGTCGCTCAGGCGTCAAGGGACAAACAAACAAACACTATCGCATCGCATTTATTGCACTAATGGGATAATATAACAGGTGGAGATTTCGAGATCGCATATTTTCAAAAACTATGTTGGGTTAGTCATGCTTAACAACTTTTGCTACGAGACCAATAGTGAATTCTCAATTATATATTTTTTACTTTTCTTACAAAATGTCAACGTTGCTCGATCATAAATTGTATGAAAAGTAAACAATATTTTTCAAGAATTCAGTGTTGTACCCATAGTAAAAGTTGCTCAACATGACTAATCCAACATAGGTTTCGAAAATATGCTATATCGAAATTTCCACCCTGTATAACGCGCGGTACGACGCGGAAGCGACGGTGACCTTTAGGACCAAACTTGTAAACTTAAAAACTAGGCAAATGAAATAATGACAATAGGTAATAAATGTATTTATTTACAAACCAACAAATAAAGATATTACACATGACGATGATAATAATAATGTATAAGGTACAAAAGGCAAAAAATATCCTATTACAGTATACTGAAGAAATCTATACACAATGAATAAAAACAGTCTCTTATACTAGGAATAGGTGTTGCCCGCGACCTCGCTGGAGAAAACATTTTTTTTTTAATAATTATGGTTCCGCGCAAAAAGGTAATCCGAACGCGGGTGATACGGCGGGGCTCAGCATTTTTTTTTAAATAAACGTAGCCTTATAACATCAGCTATCAAGTCCCGACAAAATCTGTTCAGCCGTTTCAGAGATTAGCCGGAACAACAGAGAAAACAAAAGATTTTTGGTATTACCGTATATACTTTCATATGCATTTAGTTAAAAGCTATTATTGTAACATTACAATAAGCGACTTCAATAATCTTATATATAAAATTCTCGTGTCACAATGTTAGTTACCTTACTCCTCCGAAACGGCTTTATTGATTTTTACCAAATTTTATATGCATAGTCAGTAGGTCTGAGAATCGGCTACTATCTATTTTTCATACCCCTAAGTGATAAGGGTAGGCACCACGCGAACGAAGTCGCGCCGCTCAGCTAGTATTTATATATAAGTAGTATGTATAGATATGTATAGATAACTGTATCTTAAGAGACAGACAGTATACCTATGGCCATGACTTGCTTCCGTTATTATATTTGAACTCAGTCAATCTTCCTATTGATTGAGGGAGAAGTCCGAGCGGCTACTGCGTTAGAAAATGGTTATAAACTTCATTGAAAATGGCGCCCATTTACTTTAACTAGAGATCGCCCATTGGTTCAATATGAAAGTTTGAAATAAGTTTATCTTTGTGCACTTCTTCTACATATTAAACTTGAACTGTGCCAAAACGAAGCGCTCGTGGTGTAGCATGATTAGCCGTTCTTAATCGATCGGCAAAGTTAAGCTACGTCTGTCTTGGTCGGTACCTGGATGGGTGACCGCCTAGTGGTATTTCAAATCGAGCGTTTCCGTGCTTCGGAAGGCACGTAAAGCCGTTGGTCCCGGTTATCACTTAATTGTGATAGTAGTTAAGCTAGTTGGATGCCTCCTAGGCGGCTTGAAAAATTCCAACAGTAGGTTGACCACTAGCCTACCTCCACCGATCCGCAGTGGGCACGCGTGGTGGAGTATCTGCCCATTCCCTTTCACCCTGATTTGTGAAAGGAGGCCTGTGCTCAGCAGTGGGACATTATAGGCTGATGATGATGATGATGATGATGTGCCAAAACGTACACTTCTCCGTGAGCGCAGTAAAGAGTACAACCATAGCACAATGATATCTCTGCACGTATTTATATAATAGGATATATGTATGTAATTAAATGTAATGTAATGTTTTCATACATAATTATGTAGGTTTCATTAACATATATGTTATACTTATATTGCTTCGTATAAATAAGTGACTAATCATTTTCTACAATGTATGTACATTACACACTTATAAACATACAAATGTATATAATATCAAGATATCTCTTAATTGATATTACAATATGTAAACAATTAACATTGAGCATGCAAAGTGGGGTAAACGCCTGCTTTAGGAGGGTAGCCGCCAGCGGCAGAGTAGCTGGGTGGCGGAGCCGGGTACCCGGATGGCGAGACGGGGTACCCGGATGGCGTAGCAGGGTACCCGGCTGGCGTAGCGGGGTACTCGGCTGGCGTAGCGGGGTACCCGGCTGGCGCGGCTGGGTACCCGGCTGACGCGGCTGGGTACCCGGGCGCCATGGTGTGGTTGCTGTTAGGTACGTCTGAAAATAAACAATAATAGTTAGTATGCTATAAAGGGTCGGTTGCTGGTTTGTCAATCAAAAAAAAATAAGTAAAAAGTTATTCAGTTTAGGCCCTGATAAGGCACTTATGAACTCTACTGAACACCGGTTCGGAATACAACAACTGAGAAGACTCCGGCAAGAAACTCAGCAAGTTTTTTTTCTGCCTTGCAGGTTCCGCCAAGTAGGTACCTACTGAATCCGTCATTCACGGTACTGGGGCTCTACCGCGTAACTTTGGTGGTAATCGTAACGAACACCATTAATTATTTCATCCAATGACGCGCACGCGGTATGACGCGACGATGACCATTCGTGGGCCCTGATTGGATGAAATTCATTAATGGTGTTCGTTACGATTACCACCAAAGTTACGCGGTAGACACCCTGTTTTATATGTATATATTAGTTTCAAAAAGATAACTCTACTATATCTGTTATCTGGTTACCGTAGCAGGAGCTCTGCTTAGTTTGTGATCAGAGAGCCATGTGTGTAGAATGTCTAAGGAAAGGATATTTACGTAATCGGATTTTAGTTTGCGTATTGTCTGATTGTATAAAGCTGTAAGAAGGTAGATTAATACATACACAGTAAAAAAAAAAAAAACATCATATTTATTCTTCTTATTTTTAATTTTGGCAACCAAGCCCAAATTAAGGCTCATTTCTGCCAGTGTCGAGTTATATTATAGTATCCAGTCACAAAATCACTTCACATTAGGCATGGCATAAATCACAAGTAGCAGGCGATAAATAATATGATTCTGTTTTCATATGTCACCTCTGCTACCGTCCATGACATAGCCTGTTACATGTTATAAAGAATATTTAAGAAAATAAATAAAATTTATGCGACTGTAGGACTTTGTATCCATGGTCATGAACAAATTTAAAAAAAAAAAACTTTATCATTGATTAGCTTTTAAGAGTATTCAAAAATAAACCTTAAATCAAGTGACATAAAGTGTTAACTTCTTTAGCATGTTATGTAGCAGGATAGAAAAATTATTTTTTGCTACGAAAGTATATATAATTTGCATCAGTGATAATTTGACACTTGCGTGCGATACTCGCACATGATTTTGTTTTCCAATGAAAAATGCCAGATCGATGACGTAGGTTACAAATCATTGCAAATCATATATCGCTAGTAAAATCATGCTATAAAAAATAATAATATCATCAAATGAGAATTCCTTTAAAGTAGCAATAATTTCCATGCCTACTTCACATTATAGTCCTCAGTCAGTCACCGTCCATAAAAGTCATGTTTTACTACAATGGTGGTCATTGTACTAAAACTCTTCACGGACATTTTGAGACAACTTGAAAAGTCACGATACACATAATTCATTTCATTTCACTTCACTGGTGCACATGGATGATCTTTATTGGGTAAAATACCTACCACCAATAATACACAATAAAACTCAAAATACACAAATTTATGAAAATAAAAATGAAAATGCTACGTCACTCTGTAAGTTCCCGCCAAAAACATCATATTTATTCATATCATGCAAGAAGTTCCTGAGGTAAACTATTCCAAATTTTAAAAATAATACAACTATAGGTATGCCGCATAGTTTACATTACATACATGTCTGGGAAAAACATGTAATTATCCTCCTTGAGCTAGAACTACTCAATAGGTACGTAACTTACTATGTATATATATTATAAATACATACAGTATTTTGTATGACAATACAAATACAACTCATAAATAAGTTACCAAAAAACCCGACTCAACAGCAAACTAAACTAAACATAGAAAATTTCATGGAAACGGTAAAATTCTTCGAATCATAATATGATAACATGCAGTCGACGGCCTACGGTCGTAGCAAGTTGAAAAATCATACATTCAAATCATGCATTAAGTTCGAGTAAAATGAGAGAAAGACTAAGAGAAAACTTGCCAAGCGGCACTATCAAAGCAAAGAACATTAGCATGTAAAGCTAATGTTCTTTGCTTTGATAGTGCCGCTTTACGCTGTACATTACTTACTTTACATTTATGATTTAGAGAACTTCGAAAGAACTTGGTACTAATCCAATTAGAACTCAATTCTTTTATTAGCGAACCGTCGTCATCCAAGTACCTACCACCTTGCAAGTATATTTTTATGAATTTTTCATTTTCAATTCATCATTTTAATTCTTTCACATTTATGTGTTGCTACAAATGTTTTTTTTTTTTTTTTTAATTTATTTTATTTCCAAATAAAATCTTACATTTTTTCTTAATTTTAAGTCGCCAAACTACTATTGCAGTTTGTAGGCGTGCACTCTTTCACAGTTTTGTTGGTTTTTACGTACATACATATACCTTTATTTACATTATTATTTAACAATCACATGCACTATACATATATTCTAAGTACTAGTCCAGTAACTTATGAAAGAAACATTAGGTATATCATTTCTATCCTAAGCAACTAGTCTGCTTCTCTAATAAATTTTCTTTTATTTTTCTCTAAAAAGTTATTTTACATTTTATTTTATTTTCATTCAGTAGTATATTAGGATACATATTACATAATTTTGGGATTACATATTTGCGAGTTCTTTTACCATAATAGTTATGAATCTTAGGTACAACTAATGTACCCTTAGTTTTAGCTCTGGTATTACATTTACTGTCACTAACACACTTAAAAGAGATTGCCCAGGGGCAGTACTCTTGAGAAATATGTTGTGTCTCAAAAAGTTAATAAGCATAAACAATCTAAAATCAAATTTTTTTTTTTTAATAAGACTTAATTAATATTTATAATGGGGTATTTTTTTAAATATTAATTAGTATTTTTTTGTTTCCGGCTTTTAAGTACGCCATTTTTACTGTCATATGTCGATATTAGGGATGTGCATTTTTTACTATTACGAGTATTTTTAGGACTTATTTTTGCCAGTGTCAAGTTATATTATTACTGATAGTATGAATGAATGCAAAATAAACTAAAATAGTCGCTAGTCGATTACGTTATGTACCGTAGTTATTTTTCATTTATTGTTGAAATTATAATTGTTGCATAATCGCTTATTCGTTAAACACAGATGCTGTGTTTAAGACGCGTAGGGGGAACGACATGTAAGTATCCAAACAATAAAGCTATGAGATTATTAATACATACATGTAAGTTGATAAAAAAAACAACTAAGATTTTAATCTCTGGTTACGAGTATTACGTGTTATTTTTAGTTTTGTAGTATGGCAACCAAATCCTTTTAGGACTTATTTTTGCCAGTGTCAAGTTATAAACCTACCGATAGTTGGGGGTATGTGGACCACATAGTGTGCGCAAAAAAATATTTTTGCGGCAGCAGCCTACCATGACTTTCTTTATTTCATACAAAATAATCCACAATAGTCGCTAGTCGATTACGTTATGTACCGCAGTTATTTTTTATTTATTGTTGAAATTATAATTGTTGCATAATCGCTTAAATACATAATTTAATAAAGATATGTAAGTATCCAAACAATAATGCTATGAGATTATTAATACTACATGCAAGTTGATAAAAAACAACAAAGATTTTAATCTCTGGTCTCGAAGAAAAGATGTTTTCGAATATTTTATCGACACGGGTACAACCCTATTTGACAGTCCAAGTCTGTCATATTTTTCGAAATAATCAAATCAGTCCGACAGGCGCCAAGAATTGCAATTGTTTCTAAGTACCGAAAAAATTGACATTGCTTTAATATCAGAAACTAGATTCACTGAGAAAACTCATTTTGCCATCAAGAATTACAAAGTATACAACACAAATCATCCCTCCGGAAATGCCCATGCTGGGACTGCGATAATAATTAAAGAGAACATCAAACATTATCAACTTGAATCATACCGTACCGAAAAAATTCAAGCTACAACAATTAAAGTTCATGACACAAGGTCTGAATTAGCGTTCTCGGCTGTATATTGCCCACCTAGACATACAACAACCTTAAATGACTTTTCAGACTTTTTTGGTACACTAGGAACGCGGTTCATTTGTGGTGGCGACTGGAACGCAAAACATACCTTCTGGGGTTCCAGATTAATTACACCCAGAGGAAGACAATTATTTAAAACACTCCAGGGGCTAAATCTAGATTTTATGTCCCATAAACAACCGACGTACTGGCCGACGGATAGGAATAAAATCCCAGACCTACTAGACTTTTTCATAGTCAAAAGCTTCAATCGAAACTACATGAGCATTAATTCATGCACAGATCTCTCATCGGATCACACTCCTGTCATATTAGACATTAGTAGAGAAATACTTTTGACTGAACTGCCTTTCAAACTGTATAATAAAAACACTGACTGGGATGTCTTCCAAAAAATAATTACTGACGAAATCAACTTGAGAACCCCACTTAAAACAATAGACGATATTGAATGGAACATTGAACAACTAAATAAAATGGTTCATAAAGCGGCTACTAAATCGACACCTTATAATAAAAAAAATGTCCCTAATTGTACCAATTATCCGAAATTTATCAAAGATAAAGTCAGGGAACGCCGATATCTTCGCAAAATCTGGCAAACCTCAAGATACCCCAGTGACAAAACAGCCTTCAATAACGCTTCGAAAGAGTTAAAAGAACTTATTGAAACAATAAACAATGACAACCTCCAAGCTTACTTGGTAAATTTATCTCCTACCAAGGATACAAATTATTCTCTCTGGAAAGCTACGAAGAAATTAAAACGACCCAATATCCAGGTGCCACCCATTAAAACAACGAATGGCAATTGGGCGAGATCAAATTTAGAAAAAGCATCTGCATTCGCTGAACATCTATACTCAGTTTTCGAGCCTTTTCCTAGTACAGATGAAGAGCACGACCACACTATCCGCACTTATCTCGAGTCTCCATCACAAATGTGCCTACCAATGAAATGTACCAGTCCAAAAGAAATAACCTTAGAAATAGCAAAATTGAAAGATGGTAAATCACCTGGATATGACATGATTGATGCTACTTTAATGAAACACTTTCCCAAGAAGGCAATTATGCTGCTGGTAGCAATAATAAATGCATGTTTACGACTTTCTCACTTTCCAAGCCAATGGAAAATAGCACAGGTTGTGATGATTCCTAAACCCGGAAAGCCATCCCATGAAGTGGCTTCGTATAGACCCATCAGCCTTTTACCAGTGGTGGGAAAAATACTCGAAAAGCTATTGCTAAACCGAATGAGGGAACATTTATTCAAAGTCATACCTTCACACCAGTTTGGTTTTAGAGAAAAACACGGGACCATTGAACAGGTCCATAGACTTGTAGACATAATCAGCAGAGCCTTCGAAAATAAAGAGTATTGCTCAGCTGTGTTCCTGGACATTAGTCAAGCCTTCGATAAAGTGTGGCATGAAGGCCTACTCTACAAATTAAAGAAACTTTTACCTCACGCCTTCCTCCATATAATCAAGTCGTACTTAAATAACAGGTGCTTCGAAGTGAAGTATGGAAATGAATGTTCAGAACTATACCATATTAGGTCCGGTGTCCCACAAGGGAGCATACTGGGTCCGACGCTCTACCTGATTTTCACCTCAGATTTGCCTTTAAACGATAATACTATAACAGCAACCTATGCCGATGACACGGCCCTTTTATCGGTCCATGATAATCCAGTCATTGCGTCAACTTACCTTCAAACACACATTACTGCAGTTGAAAAATGGATGAATCTTTGGCGAATCAAGGCAAATCAAAGCAAATCTACTCATGTTACCTTTACTTTAAGGAAACAGACATGTCCTCCAGTAAAAATAAATAACAAACAGATCCCCCAAGCAGACAATGCAAAATACTTGGGCATGCATCTAGACAGAAGGCTTACCTGGCGAAAACATGTCTGGTCCAAAAGAAAGCAATTAGACATAAAATTGAGAAGCATGTTTTGGCTGGTTGGACATAATTCTCAATTGAATAATAACAGCAAAATGAGTATATACAAATCGATTATCAAGCCTATATGGACATACGGGATCCAACTATGGGGAACTACTAGCAACAGTAACATAGAGATCCTTGAAAGGTTTCAAAACAAAACAATGAGAACCATGTTTAACATACCTTGGTAGGTGAGCAACAGTCTCATTCAGAAAGATCTTAACATCAAAACCGTCAAACAGGAAGTAGCAGGATATAGCAAGAAGTACCAGAAGCGATTATCTACCCATATCAATGAGCTCGCCTGTCAACTGCGAGGGATTGGTAGTCTTCAATTTAGAAGACTAAAGAGACATAGCGTCCCGAATCTGACCTCTAGATTCAACCAAGAGTGAGAGTTTAGTCGCTGGACATAATCTCTCTTTAACCCAGACTATATCCAGAAAATTAAATCGGACAAAAGAGTGGCTTATTGTTGAAAAACAGATTGCCATGAAGCAGCAATAACAGAAAAAAAAAAAAAAAAAAAAAGTTTGTCACAAGGTTTTTTCTGTTGGTTTTAGTACGTTGTGCATCGAGTTTGAACTTTTCCTCCGTTACTGTGACTAAACCAAAGAAAATAACATACTTCCACATTCTAACGCCGCTGCACAGTGTGTTTCTTGTGTTATATGAGTAATAAAGACTATTCGTGACATGGCGACTGCGTAACCTCAAAGTAGTCATTTTATTTATGTAAATATTTTGGAAATGCGGTGTCAGATTGCTTCGAATTTTTTGAGGAAGTATTTAGACATCTTATAGAGTAGAACTAAGGTTATTTGATGAAGACACAAAAATTATAAATTCAGTACATTTGTCTATACAAAAATGGGCATTCTCTTTTGTCACTATAATATGTTTCTATGGCATGTATGCAGAGCGATGGTAATATTGACCGTGATATAAAGTATAGAATCACCTCAGGTTGGATGAAAATGGGACAGGTCACAGGAACAATAGCATCTACCGATGCCTCTAAAGCTAAAGGGGAAAATCTATAAGTCCGTGATAAGACCTGTCTCAATGCATGATTTGCAATGTTGGGCAGTAAAGAAGACGGATGAAACACGATTGCATGCAGCTGAGATGAGGATGTTGAGAGATGTGTAGAGTGAAAATAATGGATAAGATAGGAAGGAAGGAAGGAGTACATTCATAAGGGGATGTAACAACAGAAGTAGCAAAAAGTAAAGAAATTAGCGCAGTGACTGAAAACTGAGAGGGAACTGTTTACCGTGACTAAAAGAGTTATGAATATGAAAGTGGATGGATACCGGGAAGAGGAAGACCCGAAAAGAGGTGGATGGATTGGGTGAAAGATGATATGTGTAAGAAAGGAATGCTCATATGACGGATAGAAGAGTAGAATGAAAGAAGCGAACACATTGCGCTGTACAGTGTATCGTGACTTTTCAAGTTGTCTCAAACAAGTCAACAAGTGAAGAGTTTTAGTACAATGATCACCATTGTAGTAAAACATGACTTTTATGGACGATGACTGACTGAGGACTATAATGTGAAGTGATTTATTGTGACTGGAAACTATAATATAACTCGACACTGGTAGAAATTAGCCTTAATTTGGGGTTGGTTGCAAAAATTAAAAATAAGAAGAAGAAAAACAATGGTGATACTTACATGTAGTGCACGAGACTACGGGCATCGTCGTCGGCGCCATGGGCGGAGGCGCTGCGGGAAGAACAACACTTCATCAATTCAAGAAAGTTCAAGACGAGGCTTGGACCGATAATAATGATAAAATTTTAGACTTGAAAAATGTGGCCGCTGCAACAGAATAACTGATACAGTTTTAGCAAACTTCATTACAAATACGTTTCATGATAATCACTCTATGATTGTAGTTAATAAACTCCCAGCAGGTCTTGGGCACTCGTGGCACATATTGCCATACACCAATACTAGATGTGGAATGAGCTGCCCGCCGTGGTTTTCCCAATGGAATACAGCATGGGGTTCTTCAAAAAGGGTGTGAGTGAAGAGATTTCTGCTGGGTCGGCAACGCGCGAGTGATACCCCTGGTGTTGCAGGCGTCCATAGGGTACGGTAACCGTTTACCGCGGGCCGTATGCTTGTTTGCCACATAGTGGTATAAAAAAAAAAGGTAGCAATGTGTAGCCTAGAAAGATCAACATGGTACATACCCAGGGTACGTCCTCGGCTTCTCCTCCTGCAGCACAGGTATATGCACAGTGAGATGAGGAGGATCAGCCCGAGTGCCCCCCCTCCGTAGTAGTAACGAGTCTGTAAACACAACATGTATCCTAATAAACATTCAATGAAAATAACATTGAAGAGCACCCAGAAGCAAACAAGTAGGTAACGTTAGTTTGTTTGTTTGTTTGTTACCTCTTGACTCCTCAGCGGCACAACCGAACGTGATAAAGTTGGACACGAGCTGCGTGCCACACACACCCACACCACTACATAAAATAGAATAACATCTTGAAAATCGCTGGAATAAAATCGTCAAAATGGGAAAAAAAAGGTAGGTATGCTATAGACTTCAAAAATGTCATAGTTTTAAATATTGCTGCGCCAAACATACCTATTGCAAATGAAAAAATCGTGTAGTTTTTGATTAATGATCATAAATTACGAAAAAAGTACCATTCCCAACCCTTATCTCCGAAGTTCGCCAAGCGGTAAATCAGAAATAATTACTGTTGATAGACATTACAGGAAAAATAGAACGATAATTACACTACTAGTTAGCCCAGTAGAGTAATTCAAAATCATCAAAATTCCTTCGTAGGGCAGGGTAGGGTAGGGTAGAGCAGGGCAGGGTATGGTAGGGTAGGGTAGGGTAGGGTAGGGTAGGGTAGGGTAAGGTAGGGTAGGGCAGGGCAGGTTAGGGTAGGGTATCACCACAGGGTAGGGTAGCACCATACGAACGAAGTCGCGCCGGGCAGCTAGTTATTTATAAGGAGGTAAAGCTTGTGTGCTAGGCTAGCTTTTTGTCTCGGGAACGCGGGTGGAACCGCGAGGGGTAGCCATTCATATACGTGAAGAATCTTTGTACCCCTATCTATAGCATAGCATAGGTAAGTATTTCGCGCTTTGACATACCTACCTAGGTTAAAGTTTGTATGGAGAAGGCTAAAAATTACACTTTATAACCACTAGAATAGAAAGCTAGATGATGATAACTTACTCTGTAATACGTAGTAGTAGTAGTACCGGTGCTGGTGCTATAGGTGTAGACGTAGGTGTACGCCGCCATGTTGAGTGCGGAGTGGCACGTCCGCTCCCTGTCACAGTTCACACTCGAATGGTGTCGCTAGGTGCTATTACATACGTTGGAGGAAATAGGAAGAAAATAATTAGGTACTATAAATAATTATATGAAAAACCCAAACAACAGTGAGCTATTGGGACTTGTGTGATGAGTGTTCGGTACTAGTTAAGCTACCTATCCAATAAATAGGTATGTTTTCTTTCTTTCTTTTCTTTCTATCCATAGTCCGTAACAACAGGGAGTTCATCCTCACTAATTGGAATCAAAATAGTCTCGTACTGAGATGTAGTTCCAATGAAGCTTCCTGCGGCGGATGCTCAGATTGTGGAATGTGCTCCCGCCGTGTTACCTTCAAGGGAGTATAGTGGAGCATCTACATGGGGATTTTCAAGAAGGGTGTGAAGTAATTTTTGCTGTGTCGGCAACGTGCGAGGAATACTTACCCCTAATGGTGCAAGCGTCTATAAACTATGGTAACCGCTTTCTTCGTAATCGACTTCGAATCGTTTGCTTGTTTGCCCGTGCTTGTAGTGGTATAAATAATAATCGTTCAAGTAGGGTTCCGGCCTTTACAATCGGCGGACCGCAGTCGAGCGCAAGATCAATGCACGTTCGAGGCTCGCAAGTCCGTCCATGCTACGCGAACAACGAACGAAATCTCGCTCGCTTCGCGTAGCATGGACGCACCATATAGTGTAAATTCAACTTTACTGAGCATGAGCAAATAATGATTCGTCTGTCATCCTCAGTGAACTGAAATAGGTTTTCTGCTCTCCTGCGATTCTGTAAACAGAAGTGCACTGGCACCAAACTGGTTTTTCCTACTAATCTATTTTTAAATATTATTATTTATAGTCAGTAAGATAAAAGATAGGTAACGACAGGAGGTTAGGTATAAGGGTAAAAAATACCCTTAAGGTAAGGACACAAATTAAAAATAACACTCAACGACGCCGTATATTCAATATAATATATTTGGTAAAAAAAAAACTGCATTTCTATGAACACTTAAAATTAACCTTAAATCTAACATAAAAAATGCACCTTAACACATACATCATAAAGCTCATGGTTACATGTTCAGGTATAAATTTCAATTAAATATTTAACATGGAAGAGTATAATGTTTATGGCTATTTATTATCTGAGGTCCCGACCCGCCCCGAGGCGGCGACACCACTACTCGTCTCTACTCTATGGCATATCACATCGTATTTACGGTTCAAAAAAAAAAAAAAGGAAAATACTGCAACGAGCCACAACCGGCTGCGACGTGCCACAAGAGATTGCAACGAACCACAGCCGGCTGCATCGAGCCACAACCGGCTGCAGCGAGCCACAGCCGGCTGCATCGAGCCATAACCGGCTGCAGCGAGCCACAACCGGCTGCATCGAGCCAAAAGAGATTGCAACGAACCACAGCCGGCTGCATCGTGCCACAATCGGCTGCAACGAGCCATAACCAGCTGCAACGTGCCACAGCCGGCTGCAATCGACCGATCGACTGCATTCCGTCCGAGCATGGATCGTCGATAAGTTATCATCGTTAAACTAGGTTTAAGTTTACTTATCGATACATTCATGCTCGTAGCGCTGATTCATCACAATCACATAAAAAACTTGATGCGTATTTTAAGTACTCTCTCTATAGTGTAGTATTTCTGAACTAATTTATGTTCTAATTTTACTGAGCTGTAATCGTATAGTAAATATAATAATCGTATAGTAATAGTATAAAAAAGCAACAAGAAATGTTATCACGCGCAGGATACTTTTAGTGTTCACTCGTAATAATTGGACTGTTTTACAAAAAACTTTAACCGACTTCAAAGTACACTAAGAAGTAATCAAATCCTGATCTGATGACAATGGGACCAAACGGGAAGTGTACCCTTCCAGTCAAAAAAAGAATTTTCCAAATCGGTTAATAAATGACGGCGTTATGAGGTAACAAACATAAAAAAAAAAAAAAAAAAAACAACATATAGCCGAATTGAGAACCTCCTCCTTTTTTTGAAGTCGGTTACAAATGATTTCACGTCTCATATTCAACGATAGAGATCCCTTAGAGCTACCGCGAAAGGTGTTGAATGTTATTGAATTTGACTACCATTACATGGAATTCTACAATGTTTCGGCGGTCACAGATGGAAAGTTTTAATGACCCGCTTTGATATCCTCGTGGCCCACGGCTATGCCACACGGTGGGAAAGCATTTTAAATAGAAAATTTTGCTGAAAAAAAGTGTTATAAAAATGTTTCAAAAAAAAAACTGCAGTAGTACGGTCAGCGTTAAAAGTATATTGGCATTTTAGTACCCTTTCGTAATAATCATTGTCATTCTCGTGGCAGTTTGTATGAAAACTGTAAATTCCTTAATGTGACACGGTACTACCAGCTAATATACTTTTCATACAAATGATAACCTTACTCGATCGTAATGTATGAAAATTCTATTCTTTTTCCACTCAGTATAATAGAATTACAGAAAATGGTAGCCACAATGGTAGTCCTTACACGGCAGCGTCGGGTATAATGTTTACAATCACCATACAAAGTGTTATAAGAAAACATAATTTCTTTTCTTCTACGTATTCTAAAAAAAAGTGAGCATATTTCTTAAAGGATATTTCATTTTAGATTTGAGTACATTATTTAATTGCTTCGAAGCATTCAGTCATGTTAGCAATGTGGCCCAAAAAGGGTAAAAAATACACACAAAAATATTATAAATCATTGGAAAATATAATAAAATAACCCTGTCTTATTAACAATTCGGAATAAAATGGAATATATAAAATAATCTCCATTGGAATTAAACATTTATATAGCACTCGCATTAATTATTCTTAGTTATTTGTGACCTCATACAATATATCTTGCGACTGCCGAACCGGTAACGTGGCATCAAATATAACTAAACCAATTTGAAACAACCAGTATGTATGTATATCAAGGTGTTTTGACATCGATTACAAAATTACAGACAGATCATAACAAATAATAATACAAGTGCGTGCGAAACTAAATACAATAGAAAGCTCGATGCGCACACAGTTCGGATCGCACGCAGCAGCCTCATGTGGCCAACCTCAACATTTAAACAAACTTTTAATTATATCTAAATCGTGTTCGAAAAGTGCCTTGAAATCGAATTGCACAAGATAGAAGTAGAAAACGCAGTCAGTGGCAGCCACAAGTGTCTGCGGCGACATTAAAACTTACATATAGTAACAATTATCACTTAATAAATAATGTCGAGCTATTTCGCTCGATGTTTTTCTTTACGCTTCTGATACTCTTCGTAACAATGTTCTATCTAGCTAGGGGCTACCTCCAGATTAAGTAGCGCCACATATTCTACTTATACGAAACATAATTACGTGATTAATGCTCCTTACGGGTATTACCTACTTGACTTTGATTGTTCTATTTTCGGAAGATTTTACATTCGTAAGACTGACAAGCAGGTAGACTGTAAATGAAGGTGAGGTGTCACCACTTAATGGTAAATGGCCACCTGATGGTATGTGGCCACCTGATGGTAAGTGGCCACCTGATGGTAACTCGTCATCTGATGATAAGTGACCATCTGTTGTTAGGTGACCACCAGATGGTAAGTGGCTATCTGATGATAAGTGACCATGTCATGGTAAATGACCACCTGATGGTAAATAGCCACCTGGTGGCAAGTAGCCACCGTCTCCTTCAAACATTAAAAATACCATTGTAGTCTATATATTATATACAGCTTAGAAGTTGAATCACTTTTTACTACTTAAGACCATAGATGAATACTTTAAGAAGGCTACAATCCAAAGTGGCAAATGTCCTTTCGTCAGAGGTAGTCCCTTCAGCATATTATGATAAAAAAGCACATTAAATTAAGTATCACTGAATTCAACTTGTATTTCGAACTCGTTATAAGTAATCACCATTTTAAAACAAATAATCATGACGTTCGCAAGGTTTCCATATTACCCATATCTCGGGGAGCGTCCCGTTTGAGAATCAAAACAATATATTGGAATATCCACATTATTTGTTGACAGACTAGTTTTGTTGAAGGCAGTCGGTGACTAGTGATTATGGGTCACATGCGGGTTGTAGGAAGGTTGCTTGGAGAGGTGCCCACCCATCACTTGGTCGTACGAGGGCGGCAGCGCTGTAACATTAGTATACAATACTTTAGGTACATTTTAATGTAAAGATTGATTAATAAATCTTTGTAAAATTCTGTTAATATTGCCAATTGAAGAATGGGATTTTATAAATAGGGGTAATTAATAAGTCAATATATAAAACGTGTATCGGAAAGGGAAGACTTCTTTGGTACACGGCGCACAGATTAAGAAAGAGTTTTACAATAATATTAGCAAAGTGACGAGAAAATATAATGCCCTTCATTGAGCGGTATCCATGCTTAAAAGTTTGAACGTATTGTGGTGTGAACAAACGTTGTTTATGATGTTAGTCATTAAGTACTGCAAGGTTGTTGGTGTTTGACCAATAACCCTGTATATTAGGCTAAATTTGACCCCTAGCCGTCGTAAAATAACGTCAGTTAATAATATAAGACCTTATTTAATAGACAATAATTAATTATAAGATAATTGCAGTAGGTATGTACAATTCTCTTCAAGGTTTTGCCGATATGTAGGTAATCATGAGTGCGTGGGGCGCAAACGTCACATATTATTTAGTGTGTGCACTTGTACCGAGTAACGTGCGTGAATTCTTGTGAGTCACACACTGTGACTCTCTGGACAAGACTCATTATGAAAATTTGTGAGAAACATTTCAAATCAGATTTTAAATAAACTTTTTTTTTTTTTTTTTTTTTTACTGTGTATAGGCCTGTGTTTGACCACAATCTCACTATGGTAAGTGATGATGTGGTCGAAGGTGGTAAGCACACAAAGCCTAGAAGGAACTGGCTCTCAAGTGCAGCTGACGGAACACACCGATAGGTGCTTGGCGACAGATTTTCAACTTGAGGGTGGTAGCCAGCCAGACGGGTACTACAAAGTACCCTACCACCGTGCTATGGTTTCCTCACGATGTTTTCCTTCACCGAAAGCTCAAGCTCATTGTAGGATTCGAACCCGGGACCTTCGTCTCGGTATCCGACGTCACTACCACTGAGCTATCATCGCCTTAAAATTAAAAACAAATTAAAAACTGTTACTCTTCCAACAATAAACTTCTTATTTTACTCCAAATTGTCTATCCGCCCCTCTTACCGCAAAATGTCACGTTTCTAGATTCGGTTTGAGCTAAATAAATATCCTAGGACATCCTTCAGATACTACTCAAACTAAGCATAGTAGCACACAACTACAATTTATTTATAAATACATACATAATACACATAGATTTTAGAGTAGATTGATTTAATCTGTGTATAAAACATGCAGCATTATCATGTGAGCACAGAGAGGGCAGTTGATTAGTCTAGTGTAAGTACATTTGAGTGTACAGTGAAGTGACCCACCTTGCGTGTTCCAGCCGGGCGGCGCGATCCCAATGAAAGCTAAGCGACCAAAACAACCATGTTAGTTATTAAAGCACAACTAAAGCTATATACATATGTTATATATCACGCAAACACGAAATTTCATTGTAAATAGGTGTTTTCAGCTTTTCTTCTCTATATCAACTCAAAATTTTCTATCAAGGAAGATAAAATCTTGACTGAAAACACCTTTTTACACGACATTTCGTGCTTGGGTTGGGGCATTGAAGAATTATTTTATGCGATGTAATACAATAAAGATATATATTTGATCTGAGTTGTCACTAAAGGTGCAAATGTATGGAAATGTTAAAAGTTGCATAGCGATAATATTATGTTACAACTGAATAATTTGACGTAGTATGGACTCATTATATAAAACCCGAAAAAGTGTGTCTAATTTTTCATTTTTTGTCTATCTGTTTGTTTCGGTTAATCTCCGAAACGGCTGGACCGATTTTGACGGGACTTTCGCTGGCAGCTGATGTTTTAAGGAGTAAAGGAACTTTTATTTCAGAAAAGGAATTAGTTCCGCGCAAAAAAAAAACGTACGCGAGTGAAACCGCGGAGGTCAGCTAGTCAATAAAATAAACAACCAATGTGATGAGATACATACAGCTAGCAAAATTATTTAGAGGCCTTTGAAGGGCCTCTAGTTGTCTAGTAGAGATTATTATTTACATGAATGATAAGGCCTGTTGTGACACTCAATGTTATATGTACAACTATTGTCATGTCGTTATCTACGACAGTTATCACGAGGTATTTCCCTTAACATAACATGTAGTCAACAAGCAGATCACAGTCGGATTAGACATTCCTAGAACAATGTCGCGTACTTTACAAGCCCCATAAAAGTATGTATCAATTGTGGCCGACACAATATAAGCAGACTATGTCATTAAAGTAATCAATCAAATCAATAGGGCGGGCTATAATTACTGCTTGCAAGCGATAATGTTTCTAAACTGACCATGCTTTTGGTTTATGGTACATGACTATGTCAGTACTATTATCTATTGTACATGACACATACTTACAGACACTACTATCTCTGAAAAGCTTATAAATAGAATGGTTGGCGATCAAAGGATTAGTTACTTATCAAGCTTTATTTTAAATACAGTGTATCTGGTTTTTTTTATTGCACTACGAGCACTTGCAGTATTTTAAAATTAATAAGTCTTTGGAATTGCGTAAAAAGTGACATTATTATAAATTAGATCAGAGCATGGTGACTGCCACACGTATCATACCGTATGACACGTGTACGCGTGGCAGCCACCGCACTCTTCGCAATAAGGAAGTATCGCCACATCACGCTGCTGCAAGCAACTCTCAAGGTTAAACTATACATACAATTAAAGTTGTTGTTATTGTCTCCTGCAAGTGCCCTTATTCAATAAAATCAATAAAAAATTGTATGAAAACTTACCAGCTACATCAGGAGCGCTTGGAGCGGCAGGATACGGAGCCCCACTAGTTGGGAACGGTGCCCCAGTTGGGGCGTCCCCAGTAGGGTACGGGGGTCCTCCAGTAGGATACGGTGCACCCGCAGTAGGGTACGGTGTTGCAGTAGGATACGGAGCTCCCCCAGTAGGGTACGGGGCACCACCGGTTGGGTATGGAGTGGCAGTAGGGTATGGTGTTCCGGTAGGATACTGGGTTTGAGTAGGGTATCCCGGATTACCCCCAGCAGTAGCGCTCATAGTGTACGTTGTCACCACTGCAACATTGGAAGTCAAAGCCACTTAATTCAGTTAAGCCATTTTGTTGTGTAGATACTTCGCCAGTCGTAAGCATGCAGGGGGTCCACCTGATGGTAAGTGGTCACCGTCGCTTATGGACATTTGTAATACCAGGGGAATAGCCATTTTGAAGGAGAGAACCCATTATGCCCTAACTCTCTTAAAACCATACCTCTTTTCGCAACGATGAATATGAAGGAGTAATATGTAAAGACATGATAGTAAACTCACCAGGGAAGGCAGCGGCGTACTGTTGCTGCGGGTAAGGCGCGCTCGTACTTGTGTTCACGGCCGGGGCTGACATCAAACCACATCGTTATTGCACTTGATAGATCAACTCACTTGATTGGGTTAGTAAGCATGTTGGGATGTAAACGATGGGATGTTTTCCCAAGACATATCAACCCTAACAGGCATGAAGACCTAGAAGGGTCTTTTAATACAAACAGTAAGCTACCAAACTCAGGATGGGACCAACTAAACGATGTCTCTTCGATCTATCTTACCACGGCAAGGTTACAGGGGTACAGTGTGGCCGCAGGTGGCAAGCACACACTCAATCTGAGTGTGAAACTGCAGTCGCCTCTGAACATTAGAAAAACCAGGAGGATCACCAATGTGTTGCCGATTTAGACCCGCGATCCCGAGAGATGTTTTGATGATGTGTCAATTCAGAACATTTTCTCTGTAATGTGCCTTGCATCCAAATCCGTTGATACATGAGAGGGTAACAAACATCCATACATCCTCACAAACATTCGCTTTGATTGTCCGAGCGAGCGAAGCGTCTCCGTTTCACCTTGGACAAAAATGCTTCCGTACGTCTGTCCAGATGTCCGGCTGTTCGCCTCTACAAGTTGCATTTCTCAACCGATTCTCACGTAATTTTGTGAGCAGGTTCGGTTCATTTCCAAAAAACTGAATCGAAAAGGGAATTCCATATAAAGTAATCCAATACATAAAACCATCTAGTAATATTAGTAGTAAGATACTCACGCGCTATGACCTGCCCCCGGGAGTTATCTCCGCAGCAGCACTTGCACATGAGTGCGATGACCACCGCGATGCCGACGATCGCGATGACGCTCATAAGAACCTCCATGCCGGCGACCAGTTCGAGTATGTCTGCCAGTGCGTGTGCGACTACGACGACTGGTACGAACTGCTCGAGTGGCTCGAGTACACACTACCGTCTGGACGCTGCACGGGAAACAGGGGAGTGAGAAACTTAGCTGCCAGGGTTTGCGAAACTATACTTCTTAGATTTCTCACACAGTAAATTAACCTAGAAAATTGAAATTTGAAGGAAATGTTCCTTGATTACCCCAGGGCTGTTCATCAGTGCCCCAGACCAGGGCCCCTATCAGTGTTCACGACTCGAGGTTGCGCAGATTCTGCCGTGAGGCAGATGAAACACCAATACATCTCTTGTGTGAGTGCTGTCCACTTATGCCTAAACGAAATACTCATCTGGGGAAACACCTGTTACACCCAGATGACGTCAAATCCATTCCTGCCAAGAATATTGTGCAGTTTATTATAGCTGTCGGTCTATCTAAATCTATCTCATATTAGGTAGAAAGGGGCAGAAAGCTAGTCACACTTTTGAATTGTAAGAAGTGAGTCTGTGATGTGTAAAATCTCTAAATTTGAGGAAAAATCAATTGTGTCATGTTGTTATGAAACAATGCTGACTACATTATAATATGATTTTAATTAATTTTTAAATGCAAAATTAATGCCACTATGCATTATACAATACTATTATGCTTATGATTCTAATGAACAATATGGCCGCCTTTATTGTTTGCACTTTTAATTTTTTGTTATTTTTGTGTAAATTTTAAAGAATTTTGTACCTATTGTATTGTATTTATAAAGTACCATGTGCATGCTATGGTCTCCCTAGAATGTGTTTCCTCATCAGCAGCTCATTGCAAGATTGGAACCTCCAAGAGAAGGTTGGCTTTCTCCATGGTATTAGATGTCAATGTCACTGAGTTTTTTTCACCTTAAACACTTTAACAGCAGGCTCTACCGCGTAACTTTGGTGGTAATCGTAACGAACACCATTAATTATTTCATCCAATGACGCGCAAGATGACGCGACGATGACCATTTGTGGGCCCTGATTGGATGAAATTCACTAATGGTGTTCGTTACAGAGCCCCTGGTCCTAGTATTTTGTATTCTCATCTGGTCTGCGAGCCAATGGTTTAAATAGATTTGTGGAGCTTGTGTTACCAAATATATTATTTTTTAATATTGAATAGCTTGGATTATGATTATTATTTTGTATTTTCATACTGTAATATTTGCACGCCATCGTGGCAAAAACATGAAGGACTTTATATACTTAATATTTGCATTTTAACATCAATTTACTAACCATGTTTCTGGCAAATAAATGATCTTTATCTTCATAACATTATAAGACACTATCTATGAGAGCACACTCACAAGAATAGTTTGATCAGAGATTTGTCAATGCATTCACTACCAATCACAGCAACTTGGAGGATCCTTACTCATAATCTACTGTTACTGCTCCTAGTTTTACCTGTGTACCACAGATATAATATTTTCCAGTAACAAAAGTATCCAGGATATGTTTTTTAGTGTTTGCTTAATCTTACTCAAATCTGTTCAACTGTTTATGTTGAGTTGATAATGCACTGACTGGTGTAACTACTCAATATAACGAGTAGAAATATACATGGTGGATACCTATTACATGATGCATGCATGTTTATTATATGCATGACACATCCATACGTCCATATACTAAGTAGGTACACAGAGACAGAAAATACAGCTTACTACACAAAAAAATGCTTTCAGTTATAGTCACAGAGTACTTTATGGTTTTTAGTTTCAATAACATCAAGGAGCAACTGTTGTCAAGGTTCATTTAAACGCTGACGGCAAAAAATACAAGGCACTGAATGCACTTACCGTATAATCGTAATCGTCCAACATGAATGCTACGTATTTGACAATATTCACGTTTTATAATAATGATAAAGTAACAAGACTCAGCGAACACCTCGGTCCGTGTTTGATGTTATAAAATAACCGGGAGTGAGTATTACTCATCGCCTCGACGACTTGGTAATCTTGGTATTATGTGGGGATTTCCGTGTTTCATGAGGAAAACAAAAATAAGGCGGATCGAGAGATCTTGCTTGACCACTCAATACTTGAACGATAAGGATATTCATCCTAACTTGAACTTTTAAATATTGTGAAATGGAAAGGAAACAATTTTATGAGATTAAACAGATGAGAATATGATAAATATTATATATTTTTTACATACCACAAACAGCCGAGCAGAAAATAGAAGTCTTGTTCACTTTTTGTTGACATTGACAATATTGACATTGGCATGACAGTTGAGTTGACAGCTGTTTTTGTCAAAAAATAATAAGGGTACATTCCGAATTGGCTAAATCCGCCAGCGCTCACAGTAATATTTTGCGTACCTGAGTTAGTATCACGTATATGACAGCGGGCTCACGCCAATTCGTTACGGGTTTAAAATTTAAATATTTATAGTATTTCATTTCGATCGTGCGCCTACCTTAGGGCGCCAGGGTACTGATTGCACCCGGGCGCTACATGGGCTAGAGCCGGCCCTGATTATTGCTTCATGACTCACACCGACCATGCTCTAAAGTTTAGAGTCTAAAATGATACTACCGTGAGCGCGGTCAAAAGTTTCGGTTAAATTATTGTTTCCTGCAAGATCCTGGTTTTCTCTTGATCTTGGTTTTCTATTTTGAAAAAAATACTGTTAATGATTTTATTTTATGAGAAAAAATATTGAAAAAAAGCTTTCTGTTTGCGAGTCAACTTGTAAAAGATTTAAGGAGTCCTTGCACATTGATAATTCAGTTTTTTATTAAATTCTCTCTTTTGAATACTGTGAGTGCGCTCACGAGCGTTCCGAATTGATGACTTATTGATGTTAGCGCTACTAGCGATTATGTCATATTTCGAAATATACCCTAATTTAGTAATTTTTTTTAGTTTTGTAGAAGAAAGGTAGAAGAAGAACGGTAACACTAGACTTTTTGGCGGGAACTTGCAGAGTGAAGTAGCATTTTCATTTTTATTTTCATAGTTTGTGTATTTTGAGTTTTATTGTGTATTATTGGTGGTATTTTACCCAATAAAGATCATCCATGTGCACTAGTGAAGTGAAATGAAATGAATTATGTGTATCGTTACTTTTCAAGTTGTCTCAAAATGTCCGTGAAGAGTTTTAGTACAATGACCACCATTGTAGTAAAACATGACTTTTATGGACGGTGACTGACTGAGGACTATAATGTGAAGTGATTTTGTGACTGGATACTATAATATAACTCGACACCAGTGTTGCCAACTTAGCTACTTTATAGCTAGATCTAGCTATTTTTTGGTGTTAGGCAGCTACAATTTTATGAAACTTTATTTAGCTACTTTTTAATACTATCGAGAGTTCGTAATAGGGCACTGAATCTCGAAAGAAAGATACTAAACGTGACGATATGAGTCTAAGGTGAGGGTATAGGTCGATGACCGGGAATTCCCAGTTTCATTTCTTCATTCAAATCAATTTAAAACTGATGCTCGCTATTTTAGTACATTATTGTGAAAACGGAACTAAACTTGTGAAAAAAAGGTAGGTAATTTACTGGTTTTAATACTCTCGTGTTTGATTTAATAAAACATGATTATTTTATTTTTATTTACCTACTAAGTAACATTTAGCTACTTCTAGCACCTTTTCTGGGTAACAAAATCTGGCAATCTAGCTACTTTTTGCAAGATGTCTAGCTACTGGCTAAAGCTAGCAGTTGGCAACACTGCTCGACACTGGCAGAAATGAGCCCTAATTTGGGCTTGGTTGCCAAAATTAAAAATAAGAAGAAGAAGAAGAACGGTAACACTATTGTTATTTAAAAAATAACCTCAAATTCAAGTCATTATTTTTATCAGAACTAGGTACAAAAGTGTAGTGAAATGTTTCCCGGAGTGATAACGCGGACTTTGTTTCAACTGCGACATGTGTTCAGTGCGCAATCATCTCACATACACACAAATGGAGTGTCGTTGGCTGCCGTGAAGAAAACTACCAGTGCTGCTGGCGGTAAAGTAGAAAGCTATATGAAAACGATGAGCAAGAGCGTTGCAAATAGAACTGTAGCTTACCAGTGAAGCCTCCAAGAAGGTCTTGATAAAAATGATGGTGAGATGTTAATCTTGAACCTGAATAATATGTTTCCAGCGTCTGGTTCCATCTGCTACGCTCCTGCTGTCTGTAAGAATGTCAGATTTTCCATGAAGTAGCTATTTTATAACTGGCCTCTTTTCTTTGCCATACACAAGTATTCTATTACATAGTAGGTATTCACATTATTATTTGGTTGTTTTTAGAAGGTACTTCATTTACATTACCTATGGCAGTAGTCTTAATACTCGCCCATATACAGTCCCACAAACTTATCTGGCCTGGTGGGTGAGAGAGGTGCAGTTACCAGATTTGGTGGAGCAAACAACTAATAGCAAATTGCAGGCAGATTGACATACTGGTCATAGACCTTACTAATTATTGATCTCCACCATTGTTGATTGTCCATCTCCACTCCAGGTTTTTTTTACATGACTAGGACGGTAAAGAAGCATACGGCCCGCCTGGTGGTAAGCAGATACCGTCGCTATATAGACGCTTGCAATACCAGGGGTATCACTCGCACGTTACCATCCTTTCCCCCCTCCCCAATAAGAAATGAAATAATTTATTCATTCAAATAGGCCTTCACAGGCACTTATAAGCTCTGGCAACCTCACTCAGGAACACAACATAAACTTATTTGGCCTTGGTGTCTGTAAGGGGGTGGTACTTCCCAGTCACACAACATTAAAACTCTGGAACTGACACAGTTTTGAATTGAAAATATTGATATAGAATGAAAGAAAGATACATTTTCTCTCTCTTTACATTACAAGAATCTCATTGTCGATTGCAATTGTATGAATGGTATATAATGCATACATTAACAAATAAACATTGTTATAGATTTACCATAAAACTAACCAAATATTTTAAGATATTAAAATGATTTAAATATGTTTTGCAGGTGTGATGGGTCTGGGCAAGGGTAAGAAGAAGGTGGGGAAGCTGGGAGCCATGGAGAAGAAGGAGATGCCCGTGGAGACGGACCCCAACAAGCTGGTCAACTACGTGTGCGGCTCCAACATCTACACCACCGGGGAAGATATTAAGGTGATTTGATTGAGCTGTTTTGTTTGCTTACTAACACTAACACAAACGGACTTGGAAACAAGTCTAAAACAATAGCAGGCTAGAGATTTGAAACGTGGAGGGAATATTTGATGAATTCCTTGTTTTAAATCTGTGGGTAAAATAGGAAAAAGAGGGTAAATCTGCATGGCTGAAAGTGTGTCCTTTATCCTTTATTAGACATTAATGTTAGGCAATAATCCTCCTCTATACTATGGAAACGCCCATGGTGTAGCATGATAAGCCGTTCATAATCAATCTGCAAATTCTAGGTACCACCGTCGTGGTTGACATCTGGATGGGTGACCGTGTAGTGTTATTACAAATCGAGCGTTTCCATGCTCTGGTAGTTACGTAAAGCCATTGGTCACGGTTATCACTTAATTGTGATAGTCGTTAAGCTAGTTGGAGGCCTCCTAGGCGGCTTGAAATCTCCAATAGTATGTGGACCACTAGCCTACCTCCACCGATCCGCAGTGGGCACGCAATTGGTGAAAGGAGGCCTGTGCTCAGCAGTGCGACATTAATGGCTGATGATGATGATACCATACACTATCTGCATGCAAAATTCCATCATGATCAGCTCAGTGGTTTAAATGGGATGTAACATACAGAGTTACTTTGCATTTATAATAAGTATGGATTTACAGGTGGATGATGATGTTCAGGTTTACGGGGCTTCAATTGCAAAGACCGAGATTTTCTTACAATAATACTTTTATTATATAAACGTGAACTGCACAGTAACCAAGTCATAGAGAAGAGGCACAGACAAAGTGATGGGACATAGAAATGTCAAATATAGTGTTGTACAAACAAACCGACTAAATTTTATCCAACACTCCCACAAAATTTTTAATAACATAACTTAATTAACAGAGTTTAAATGGAGTTCCACTAAAGAACTTACTTATATTGGAAAAACATTAGGTAGGTATAAAACTTAATATTTGGTCCCTTAGATTATTAAATGTTTGATTTGCCAATGGTTTTGTCAGAATATCTGCCAATTGTTCACTACTTGGAACATATTTAATTTCAATCAAACCAAACTCTACCTTTTCCCTAATAAAGTTATATTTAACATCAATATGTTTTGTTTTCTTATGATAAACAGGATTATTTATTAACTTTATAGCACTTTTATTGTCTACACACAATAATATATTATTACAAAACTGACCTAAATCTGTTAAGAATTGCTTTAACCAAAGAATTTCTTTTGCACTTTCACAGGCAGCAACAAATTCTGCTTCAGTGGTTGAGAGAGCTATGGTTTTTTGTTTCTGACTTGACCATGTAATAGGCCCTCCATTCATTAAGAAAATATAACCAGAAGTTGATTTTCTTGAATCTACATCTCCTGCGAAATCCGAATCAGAATATCCAACCAAATCATAGCTTTCTCCATACATTATACAAACATTTTTACTTTGTTTTAAATATCGAATAGCGTTTACATGTTGCTGACTAGGGTTATTGACATACCTACTCAACACATTTACTGCAAAAGAAATGTCTGGCCTAGAGACAGAACTTAAAAATAACAATGAACCTATAGCTTCTCTATAGGGAAAATTTACAACATTTTCATCATTATTTTTTGTTATAATGACATTGACATCACTTGGAGTACTAACTGGATTTGCATCATACATGTTAAATTTTTTTATAATTTCTTGAATATAATTTTTCTGGTGAATATAAATACAATTGTTTTTTCTATTTATTTCCATACCAACAAAGTATGACAAATCTAACTCTTTAATTTTGAAACCCTGTTTTAAGTGATTAATTATCTCTGAATTAACTTTTTTACATGAAGACATTATTAAAGCATCGTCAACATATATAATCAAAATTGCTTTTATATTATTAAAACTTCCTACATATACACAATTATCAGACTGAGATTGATTAAAACCATATCTCTTTAAAAAATCTGTAAACTTCTTATTCCAACATCTAGAGGCTTGTTTTAAACCATAAAGTGACTTATTTAATTTTAAAATTTAATTTTTATTTATTGACACTCCATCAGGGATCTCTAAATAAATATCCTCTTCTAAATCACCATTCAAGAATGCTGTTTTAACATCAAACTGTTGAATCTCTAAATTATACTTAGCTGCAATAGATAAAAGAATTCTAATAGAATCATACCTGGTTGTAGGTGAGAAAATTTCTTGATAATCAATACCTTTTACTTGATCAAAGCCACGTGCACACAGACGAGCTTTGAACCGTGTAATTTTTCCATTTACATCTCTTTTTAGGGTGAATACCCATTTTGATGTTATGGTTCTTTGATCAGATCTATCAACAGCGGTCCATGTTTGATTTTCCTTGTGAGCTGCAAGCTCTTCTTCTACAGCTTCAGACCATTCTTGCTTTTCAGGACTTTTCATAGCCTCTTCATATGTAGAAGGCACAGACACCTCAGCAAGATTCACCTCATAGTTTCTATTTATACGTGGTCTCAAATTAATGTGAGCAGTCTGCACATCCTCTACTTCTCGAGATGATTCAAAAGTGGGATCATCACTATTGCAACTTAATAAGCTATCTTCATTATCTGTTGAAGTTGATGAACTTTCTATTAGTGTATTCTCTTCTGGATCGGTTGTATCTAAAGTTTCATACTCTTCTTTCTCATTGTTTATGTATATGTTAGCTATATTCTTTCTTATCTCAGGTATCTTATTTTCATTGAATATTACATTCCTGGAAATTTTGATAGTTCTTGTTATTAAATTATACATTCTGTAGTTATTATTATCATAGCCTATTAATATAAATTTTTCACTCTTCTTGTCTAGTTTTGTCCTCAATTGATCAGGTATGTGTACATAACCCTCACTTCCAAATACCTTTATATGTCCTAAATTAGGTTTCACACCAGCCCACAATTCAAAAGGTGTTTTATTAGGAGTTTGACTAGAAGAGGTTCTATTCAATAAATATACTGCACAATTAATAGCTTCTGCCCATAGATAAAGAGGTATATCACGTGCATATAGCATGGAACGAGCACTCTCCACAATAGTTCGCATCTCTCTCTCTGCACGACCATTTTGCTCTGGAGTGTATGGAGCAGTACACTCATGTAAAATTCCCTTTAACTCTAAAAACTCCTTAAAAGCTTTATTGACATACTCTCTGCCATTATCCGTATGTAAGATTTTTACATTGTGCAAATATTTATTGTTGATAATAGCATTATATTTCTTAAAGAATTCAAAAACATCACTTTTATTCTTCATAAAGTATACATGCTTGTAACTAGTAGCGGCATCTTTAAATAAAACAAAATATCTCATACCTTGTACTGATGTGTGACTCATAGGCCCACAAACATCACTGTATACCAGGTCACCTGGCTGAAGTTCTCCTCGTACAGATTTGTGAAACGGTAAGCGGCTCTGCTTTCCATATGCACATGCTTCACATAAAAAATCTGCAGTTTGGCTATCATCAATTTGCAAACCTTCAGCAACATTATTTGCACTCATACTTTTAATTTCCTTAAGGTTTATATGCCCAAGCCTTTCATGCCATTGTTTTAAATTATTTACTTTATTTTGAACTAGGTTACAAGCATCTGGAATTACTGTTATGATGTTTAATTCATATAAATTACTGTTATTTATCTTTGCACACATCACCACATTATTATTTTTATAGATTAAAGCATTGATGTGTTCTTTTATAATGGTATAACCTTTTCGCATAATTAAACCTTCTGAAAATAAATTTCTTCTCAATTTTGGAACATACAAAACATCTTCTAATAAACCAGTCTCCCACTGTCCATTGATACATCTTTTAATCAGTATCTTTCCAACTCCACATACATCCAGCGACTGTTTGTTTCCTAAGCTTAATGATTTCTCACTACATTCCTTGAGTTCTTTAAAGAAATCTTTTCTAAAAGTCATGTGTGCCGAAGCTCCACTGTCCATGATCCATGTGTTTTCTTCAGAGCTTGTGGGGTCGCTATCATCCACATTAAATGCCAACATTGTACCTTCTTGTTGAGGCTTTCTGTAAAACTTCTTTGGTGCACGGCATTCTCTTGCAAAGTGACCTCGTTTTCCACAGTTGTAACATTCAAAGCGATGTTTAGTGTTTGAATTTTGGTTATGACTTTGAACATTGTTTTTTACAAACTTTTGTTTTTTTTCATTCCTCGCTCTAGTATTAGAGACAAATAAGGCCGTTTCTTGTTCTTCTTCACATGAAATACTCGCTTCCTCATCCAATAATCGAGCTGTTAAATTTATCAATGTTTGTTGTTTGGGATCCATTGACATCCATGCTTGCCGAAGTGTTTTGAACTTTGTCGGCAAAGTACCCAATATTTTGGTAATAATGGCCGTGTCACTGATGCTTTCTCCACTTTCTTTTAGTTGTTTCGCTAAGTTCTCAACTTTAGAAATGTGCTGCGCAATACTATCACTAGAAGCCATTTTGTACTGATAAAATTTTTCATGAATGATCATTTTATTCATCTCGCTTTTTTGCTCATATATCGATTCTAATTTAGACATAATTTCAATAGCATTTTCACAATTTTCTATGAGCGTTATTTGTTTTAGTTCCATTGATGAAGTGATGATGAACATTGCCATGCCATCATTTTTGTTCCATTCATTTGAACTTTTTTCGGGTTTTGGAATCGTTATGTCTATTCCTTTGGCCTTTAACGCACATTTTATTTGGAACTTCCATTGTCTGAAGTTATTTCCATCGAATTTGTCGACACTCAATGAACGCGTGTCCATGTTGAGGTTATATGGACGGCGAATATTTTTTTTACTGTTTTCTTTATTCTTCTGATCTTCAGTTCTTCTGGGCCCATAACCTGTTCAGGTTTACGGGGCTTCAATTGCAAAGACCGAGATTTTCTTACAATAATACTTTTATTATATAAACGTGAACTGCACAGTAACCAAGT
This sequence comes from Achlya flavicornis, assembly GCA_947623365.1. Taxonomy (NCBI): domain Eukaryota; kingdom Metazoa; phylum Arthropoda; class Insecta; order Lepidoptera; family Drepanidae; genus Achlya; species Achlya flavicornis. Next base: position 87,838 of record OX392491.1, on the reverse strand, counting down.
CATAGAGAAGAGGCACAGACAAAGTGATGGGACATAGAAATGTCAAATATAGTGTTGTACAAACAAACCGACTAAATTTTATCCAACAGATGATCATTATTTGTTTCTTACTCAGCACATGTTTGATATGTATCTGAAATGATTATAGCTAAAGGAGGACAGTGAGTACCCGGAGTGGCTGTGGAGCCTGCATACGGGAGCTCCTCCCCGCATTGAAGATCTGGACCCGGACACCAAGCAGTACTGGGTGCGCGTGCGCGCCGCCGCCATGCGCCGGAACAACAAGCTGCGCGCCATCAGGAAGTTCTAGATACAACACTCGCCTACTGCCTCTACCAATATTTTTAACCGAATTTGAATGTTAATAGACAGTACAGTAGTACCCAACTGATAAGGCGCGTCGTGAATCTTCGTTCGCACAGAAAATAAAGTATGGCACCGAAGATTAACGATAGAATGCTTAAACTTACAATCAACCTTAGGTCACTACTATAAGGTTCATAATACAGTGCAGCTTGTAGTTCCGTCTCACTCCCAAGTGACGCCCCTCCGCCCACATGGCGGCAGCTGCCGATATAGCCACAGAACAGAAAAAACAGTTAGAAAGCGCAAGTGACAATATTAGCATGGGAACCTGTGTGGCAAAACTCACACAAATAAACAATTATCCATACACTGCACTACAAACAAACAATTCGTTTCATTGGTAGATTTTATTCAACACAAAACTAGCAGAAATCACAGATTCTACATTTGAAAATATACCTTCACATGTACAAATAGAATTCATTTTGTTATTCTGTAGAATGTGTATACGACGTTTTGTAATATGAAGATTAAGGAAAACAATTGACGAGTAAGTTTCGCTATCCAACAATAGATGGCGTTATTATCAGTGGATTTTATTATCATCCTAATTACATTCAAGATAAAGTTGACATTCGTGTAGCATGTCGATGGATTTATAACATTCTGATTATAACACCATGCGCTATTCGATTTCGTCAGCTACTCAATTAGTGATGTAGGTGATAGATGACGTCATAAGTGAAAGAAACACATTTATACAATAAACATTTATCGATAATAAATGTTTATTGTATATCCTACTAATAATATAAATGCGAAAGTTTGTGAGTGTTTGTTACTCTTTCACGCAAAAACTACTGAACGGATTTGGATGAAATTTGGAACACAGATTCTCAGATATGTTCTGGATTAACACATAGGATACTTTTTATGCCGGGAAATCATACGATTACTCGGGAATGTGGGTGAAACCGCACGGGACAGCTAATAATATTATAAATATGACACTAATATTATGAATGAAATCTATTCCGCCTAAACGGCGGAACATGATTTCGATGAAATTTGGTATGTAGATAGATGACACACTAGATTAACACACAGCTTATAGTCAAGTCAAGTCAAAGCCATTTATTCAATTTAGGCCCAAGAAGGCACCTATGAAGGTACATTTTTAGGGTTCCGTAGCCAAATGGTAAAAAACGGAACCCTTATAGATTCGTCATGTCTGTCTGTCTGTCCGTCCGTATGTCACAGCCATTTATTTCCGAAACTATAAGAACTATAATGTTGAAACTTGGTAAGTAGATGTATTCTGTAAACCGCATTAAGATTTTCACACAAAAATAGAAAAAAACAATAAATTTTGGGGGTTCCCCATACTTACAACTGAAACTCATTTTTTTTTTCATCAAACCCATAAGTGTGGGGTGTCTATGGATAGGTCTTCAAAAATGATATTGAGGTTTCTAATATCATTTTTTTCTAAACTGAATAGTTTGCGCGAGAGACACTTCCAAAGTGGTAAAATGTGTGTCCCCCCCTGTAACTTCTAAAATAAGAGAATGATAAATCTATAAAAAATATATGATGTACATTACGTTGGAAACTTCCACCGAAAATTGGTTTGAACGAGATCTAGTAAGTAGTTTTTTTTGAATACGTCATAAATTGAAATTAATATCAAATACTCAGGTCTATACTAGTAATATGTAAATGACTTATATACCTACAGGTTTGTACGGAACCCTCGGTGCGCGAGTCTGACTCGCACTTGGCCGGTTTTTTAATATTTTCTTTTTATTTTTCCAATCTGACTATATAGTGGCTATTTTTTTCCAAAACATTAGTATAGTCCCAAAACATACATACTTTTTATTTTACAAAATAAAATACACAATCATCAAAACGAATAAACATTAAAAAAAAATAACAAAAAAAACAACAAATCAAATATAATATATATATTTACTTTTTGTACAAAAGTTACTTTTGCAATTTGTAAAAATTCACGCTTGGTAAAGAAGGATAAAAATTGTTAGTTGTCGATAGATTTTCTCTTTATTCAATTTATGAAAATTAAACAGATTCTGTTCTTTGAGTGTTCTGTAGGAAGCCCAGTGAGACACCTTTTGGAATAACAAAAGGACACACATTGGAAATATTTTTGTTTTTGCTCTGGTATGGCTGTTTCATACAAGTATTTATTTCCCTTTTTTTAATTATAAAATATTTGTCTTCAAAGTGCTCTGAACAAATTGTGCTTGATTTTGAAAGAAACCAATTTTGCCTTCCTGTAGCTTGAATCCATTTTCCCTTTATATCTGGAGCCTTAGGAAATCTAAAATCATAAAAATATAACATAACGCTGTAACGATGCGACCTCTCCTATTTCTATTATTGCTTCTGGTCACAAATCTTTATTCTAATTTTTAAATTTTCATATGATCAATCTTCGAATTCTAATTTTCAAATTTTTGAAATCTCATATGAAGAATGTCCATCAGACATTCAGTCTATTCGATCAGTTCTGAGACAAAACTTAAATTGTGCGGTCATGTCTTTACAAGTGAAATAAAACAAATCAGAATATATTTATTGCATAAAGTGAAATAAGTTACCAATGTGTACAATACTTGATATATAGCCGTGTGTACAATGTGACAATATCCAGTGCACTTATAGTATAAATAATTAACATACTACTAGAACCCAGCTGGGGTAAGTTCCTTCGTTTCATATCACCACTTCCTTGTATCCCAAATTGTTGTCTCAGTTCTCATATCAAAATATTTGGTTATTCTTTCTTACAAGTGTTTTATATCATATTTTCATTGTTACAGTTCTTTATTTTACTCAATAAACTATATGGAAGACAGTCTATAAGTTTCGTTTTCTTCAACATCTATTATTTTGAATGCTCCGGTCGTAGGCTGATAGTTAGCTGATAGCCAAAGCCTACGTGCGTGACAACGCATTCAAATAAATAATAATAATATTTAAATATAAAATCAAAATGGCACTACTAATCACAACTGTAAAAGTTTAAACTATCGATAACTCATACTATAAAGAAGTGTGTCACGTCTCTAATCGAGTGGCAACCGTCACATCAAGTGCATGTATGGAAACTTCGAGAAGCAGTAAGTTTTAAGTTTGAAAGAAACTAGACCTTAAAGTTTAAATTTTAAAGTCAACTTTCGTTCGCGATCATTCATCTTGAAGACAATTAGGTTTTTCTTAATTTTAAATTAATTTACTCACAAAATATAACTTACGGATGGTATGATATACCTCCTTTCGCTAAATTTATTGTACGGTATCGTTTTTGCACTGTAAAACAGCACAATAAGGCATTTTACTAACATTTTAAATCTTTTACGACGCCACCAAAACAATGTAGTGACAAATCACGACTGAATTGAGCGGAGCTCTAAGTGCGCGGAACTACGCTTACTATGTACTACGGCGGTTCCGCCCACTTGCGCTTTCTAACTGTTTTTTCTGTTCTGTGGATATAGCATTCCCGCGCTTTGAAAATGTATCTTCTGCGCAGGTACATCGGTAGGCCATATCAGTTGTACTAGAGTATGGTCCGGGCAAAATGCTTTGAAACGAAGTGCATGTACAATAGTTTGAAGACTAAAATAAATATAATGAATAGAAATTTCTCGTTTTTATGGATATATTTAGAAGCAGATTACAAGGAATCCATATCGATATTTTTTCTGACTGTAAATCAACTAGTGTACGATGTATCTGTGAATGTATCTATATGGAAACTGCTCACGGTTCGGTAAACTCTATAATATTCTGACTATGTTTGTAACCATCTTTTGAATTCCAAAGACTAAAAGAACTCTATTCCCCTTACTATATGAGATGATTAAAAAAAAAGCAAGTCTAGTAGAACCCAGGTTATAAGATAGTCCAGCTCCTTTTGTTATGAGACGCTCCAAAGTTGAATGAGATAGTTGTAAATAGTATAGTATAGGCTGTTAGCACAACCATCCCTTCAATCAATTAAATCAAACCGCCCCTGTTTATGTGTTTTGCGGAATTGGGATTGTTGTGCAAACAGCTCCAAAGTTGTTGTTAATTATAAAGAGAAAATACAAAGATTTAAAATCTAAACGATATTTTATTAAAATCCATAAAACTTTACAAAACCAACTTGTACAGAACAATTTACTGAGACTTGTTTCACGAATTCAACCAACATTTTATGATCTGCGTCCCTACACCCAATCTTAGGATAGCAGTTTCTAGCTGACCCAATTTGTCAGGCCAACCAAGTTGGGTGTGAAATTGGGACGTGAATAGAGCCAACTTGTTAGCTCAAACGTACACATAATTGTACATTTCGAAAGCTCCGCTCAAATCTACAAACATTTTTTACATTTCATCACTAAATATTACGAAACGTACAACTGAATTTTTAAGTCCAAAATTAATCCGAAACTATTATAAAAGTAGGTTCAGTATTTACGCGGAACTATAAAAAATAGGAAATTATTAAATCGTGAAAAAATCAGCTGACATTTTGATCGCGTAGGTAGGTCATTGAACTTATGATGACAGCTGATTTTCCGCTATTTCTTTATTACTGAACCTGCATTTGAAATAATTTTCTTCGGCCAAAGCATAAGAGCTATCTACGAAAATGTTGTACCCAAATTGAAAGGATTAGCTCTAAATAAAGTGGTGTGGAGACGGTTAGAGGCAGTCCATGGTGTCTTCTTTGATGATCATCGGGGGCGCGTAGTCGCCGTGCCGCGTACCGAACGAGTACGAGTACGGGTTCTACAAACAATCAAGTAAATATTAATTACCTGCACACGTCAAATCAAATCAAAAAGTTGTAGCGCCACATACCGTATAGAAACATTGACCTTACCTGTACCTCAAAACGTACCACAATTACCGGGATATACCAATTACCAATGAAACAAAATACAAGGAACAACATTTAATATTCAAGACAGGAAAATAAAACACAAGATAGTCACCCCAGTATATTTCACCATAACCTTAGCACCGTGTTTGACGTCATGCACAAACAGAAACAAAGAGCATGCATGTTTCGAAAGAAACAGTCATGCAATATTAATGTGTCAGAAACAAAGACGTGTTTGACGACTCCACCGGATCACTGCACTGCCTTGCACTTCATCTTCATGACTTGGACACCAGCACTTCAAATCAAATCACCATCTTCATATCTGCAAGCTCCGAGCAACACTTCCGTTCTCTTCGGCGACTGCGACAAAATGGACGCGGCCCCGCTAGCGCCGAAGAGAACGGAAGTGTTGCTCGGAGCTTGCAGATATGAAGATGGTGATTTGATTTGAAGTGCTGGTGTCCAAGTCATGAAGATGAAGTGCAAGGCAGTGCAGTGATCCGGTGGAGTCGTCAAACACGTCTTTGTTTCTGACACATTAATATTGCATGACTGTTTCTTTCGAAACATGCATGCTCTTTGTTTCTGTTTGTGCATGACGTCAAACACGGTGCTAAGGTTATGGTGAAATATACTGGGGTGACTATCTTGTGTTTTATTTTCCTGTCTTGAATATTAAATGTTGTTCCTTGTATTTTGTTTCATTGGTAATTGGTATATCCCGGTAATTGTGGTACGTTTTGAGGTACAGGTAAGGTCAATGTTTCTATACGGTATGTGGCGCTACAAAGTAATTTGTTCAGTTTAGGCCCTGATAAGGCACTTATGTAAGATACATTTGACTCTACCACACCGGTTCGGAATAGCATTAATAATGTTCGTTGAGATGTTGTAGAGGTGGAGTGGTGTAGTCGTAGTGGTTATCTTCTTGACGTTGCAGAGGTGTGGAGCGTACTTAGGGTAGGTGGTATGGTGTAGTCGTGGTGGTTACCTAAATTGAAGTTGCAGATGTAGGGTGGGTAGGTGGTGTGTAGTGTGGTGGTTACCTTCTTGACGTTGTAGAGGTCGGGCGGGTAGGTGGCGGGGCCCGGAGTGCGCGTCGGCTTCCCGGCGCCCTCCAGCTTCGCGCCCAGTGAGTACACCGGCATCCTGCATCACACAACACAACACCTGTAGGTACTTGTTATGATTCGACTGCGGCAGGGTATCTATTCAATCATGTGCCAAGCTGGCCCTTTATAGACTGACCTATTTGAAAACAAACAACCAAGGATAACTCACTTGAACCGATACACATTACAATCCTGCTGGAAGTAGACGGCTGGTCCTGGCGACCTCGGCTTGAGTTCGAAGCCGACCCTGGCGCCCATGGTGTACGCCGGGGTGCCGGAGCCGAGGCGCAGCGCGTACGCGTTGGCGGCGGGGCCGGGCCGTTTCAGCTGGAAGCCGAGCCGCGCGCCCATCGAGTAGACCGGGGCGCGCGTGCTGCGCATGGCGGGGCAGCGCTCGGGGGCGTGCGCGCCCGGCCCCGGCGTGCGCAGCACGCTGCGCGTCGGGAAGCTGCACCACCACACACACCACACGTTACAAGAGAACGGAATGGACACCCCGGTGTACGAGTATGCCTGTCACAAACTATTGGGCTATCACGTATGTTTTGTGGTAATCGTGACGAACCATTAATGATTTCATCCAATGATAAAATACCACTGGTGGGCCCAATTGGATGAAATTCATAAATGGCGTTCGTTACGATAACCACCAACCAAAGATACCTTTTTTTTATGTCGGGAAATTCTCGTACGATACCCGGCCGCCTCGGGGGTAGCGGCCGGGTATTCTAGCCGGTTGGACAGGCTAAGGCAGTAGTTCAACAGCTGCCTCCGTTATGCGGTAGAGCCCCTGTCCCAATCAGCACCAGTATCGCTTCACTATAGAATGGACGGCTCCAAAACTACAACTATGAAGGTTCTCATCCTTCAGTCATAGGGGAAGACGTCGTTGAATAGATCTGCACTACCCCACAGTCAGTAGTGTATGTCCCAGGAAATAAGTACCTAGTTAGTAGCATCGTAGTAAAACTCGTATATACGTAAGTGCCCTGGTGAACACAGTTTGTGACTTTCAATGCTCAACAGAGTCTTGAAAAACTTTGTATCAACATGAAGGTACAGTCAGAGTCAAAAGAAGCTGATCACTTTAGTCACAGAATATTTAATAGTACTACGTACTTTAGTACTGTATCACAATTGACGGTTTTCATACAAACTGTCAAGAGAATGTCAATAGATTATTATGAAAAAGTACAGAAATGCCAATCTAATTTTGATGCTGACCGTACCTACAGAAGAAGAACAACGGTACGTCCAGACCTCATTCTGCGTATAAGGTACGAAAAATATACCTGCGTACTGGGCGTCTTGCATGCGTCTTGTTCGGGGTTCATTGAGAAGCCAGATAGAGCTAGGCGATAGAACCGATAGATAGGCCGTTCGTAAGTAGGACCTATTTTGTTATTCTTTGACGTTACCTGGCTCCAAAGCTCCATGCGGGCGATGAGACGTTTCCGTCCCTGGTGACGCGGTCGATGCGGTAGGCGGGCCCCGGGCCCAGCGGCTTGAGCCGGAACGCGGCGTTGGTGCCGAACGAGAACATCGGGTTGCGGTACCGCGAAGGGTCGTGCGACGGGTACCCCACCGTCGTTGGCAGCTGGTATGCGCCCGGCCCGGGGCCTATACGGAATACATTTATTGCACCCACTATTGTCAAGCTTTAGAATATGTTTAGCTCTGGTTGTAGGAGGTAGGTCCTAGGAATAACTATGCCGATGGGCTGAAGTGGGAAATGACTTTTAACTAGCCTATATTGATGCACATCGTGAGGAAACCATTACGTCCGAGAGGTACAAAATATAGGCAGTTTATAATATATGCCTGTGATTTTTATCCATTATACTCCTCAATTTTAGGTTAGGCAACGGGTTAATGTCCTGGCGTGCGTGAAGCCTTAGGCAATAGGTACCTACTCGTGAGTTTGTTCTTACGTACCCAACGGTTTCTTAGACATTGTGTTTGTGTGTTTATTTGATTTAGGTACACTAAAATTTATTCACATTTAATTTATTTGTTTGAGAAAGACTACGATAATTTTGACATGTGATCTGTCGGCCACGACTTGTTGTTGTGTTATAAACAAATGAACTATCTTACAACATTGTTACGCAGTACTTACAAAAAGTATAGGTTACATTATAAGAGACAGCATGAGTTTCTTCAAAAAGGGTGTGAAGAGATTTCTGCAGGGTCGGCAACGCGCGAGTAACACCCCAGTGCCAGTAGACAAGATGTTTATCGACAATCGTCATCGACAGTAAACGATCAACCTTTGTATGGGATTGACATTTTAAATCCGAATATCACGTGATTTTTAACAATTTCTTATGTCAATCCCATACAAAGGTTGATCGCTTCCTAACGATGACGATTGTCGACAGCCATCTTGTCTAGGGGGGCTGGTGATGCAAGCGTCCATAGGCTGCGGTACCGCTTACCATCAGGCGGCCGTATGCTTGTTTGCTACCTAAGTAGCATAAAAAAAAAGAGGGAGATTCAACATGATCACCCGTTCAAAAATCAGCAGAGTAATCGCCACCATACAGAAGATTGCAATCAAATAACATTGCGGTGAGTAAGGTCACCTTAGCTCCACGAGGAGGCGCTGTGGTGCCAGTGTCGTGTCCCTTCCGTTGCCGGCACTGCAACTCCTTTCAACTCAGAAATCAGAAATATGTTTTACTTTGTAGAGGCCTGGGTTTGAAAATCTCACCATGGTCAGTCAGTGATCGTAAGTGATAATGTGGCCGAAGGTGGTAAGTAAGAACACAAAGCCTAGAAGGATCTGTCTCTCAAGTGCAACTGTCGGAACACGCCGATAGGTGCTTTGCGACAGATTTTGAACTTGCCGCCGTGTTATGGTTTCGTCACGATGTTAACCTTAACCGAAAGCTCAAGCTCATGGACCACGCCACAATCGATCGTGATGTTTGTAACGCAGGTAGATCGTAAACTGGAATAATATAGGATAAACAAGTACTTTTTATCATTCTTTTCTCCTTCTCTATCTTTAGAAGAGGGTCCTCTACATGTTCTCATGCAAAACATTGTTGATGTGGTGTCTATTTAGCTTATTAGTCTATGCCACCTTAATTTTATGTATGGTAGGCACCGATATATTATCTGGGCAATACTATTTCGATGATGGTAGGTGTCTAAGAAAAGAAAACAACCTAACAATAGAAAATTTAAAAAACATAGATCCTTACCATAGACATATAAAAAAATCAAGACGGAGTGTCACCTTATAAGAAAGTGAAGCCGAAAATTTCCTACTTATGCGTGAGTAAAATCAGTCAGTACCTACTGGCCCAAGCAGGCACAAATGGTAGGTACTGTACTGAGCCTTATTGTCACTATCAACGTCTCAATACGGAATGACCACCGATCGGCTTCCAATTGTTGTATATATGTGTGTGAGGCCATGTATTTACAAGAACGCCGGCTTCCTTTTATTGCTTCACCCGTTTATTAGGCGATCCTCCGTCTTAATTTTTTTATAAGTCTATGATTTAATATTATAAACCCGAAATATTGTATGTATGGATGTTTGTTACTCTTTCACGCAAAAACTACTGAATGCATTTGGATGAAATTTGGCACACTGGTAGAATATGTTCTGGATCCTACGATCCCTCAGGAATGCAGGTGAAACCGCGCGGGACAGCTAGTATATAACATGACAAATCGGCGCCCTGCAGAAGCGTGCCAAAAAAACGGAACCTGCCATTTCCAAGATGATGAGATGGCAGTTCCCAGTCTTCCCAGATTTACATGAATCATTGATAATTTCCGAGGTCAAATCTAGTCAAATAGTGTAGGTACTTAGGGTTCAAATTAGTTCGATTTATCAACAGTTTGACAGGTATTTTGATCATAGAGGTATCATAAGAAAACTCCTCATTGTGAACAGCCTCTATATCCGTACCTATTTTAAATCGGCTAAATACCTATTAGGTTGTAAACGCGTTTATTATTATTGTTTAGTTTGTGAGTAATACTTTTCACTATAGATATTTTAAGTGGATTTATAAAGCTATATTTACTTGGGTACCTACTCATATGGTTCTCATGTATTTTTTCCAAATAGCGAAAACATTTTTTATAAAGGTGCGTACACACAGTGGGTATGACCGGGGCATCAGCGGGGCAAAGCAATGTTCTAATAAATTTATTTTTCATCCCGGGAACGCGGGGAAAACTGCGGCGGGACCGCTGGTGGTGTCATAAAGTTATAAATAAATGTATATAGTTTTAATAATGTTTATTTATGTAACGTATGCTCTGCGTGTTAGTGCAGCGGTGTGTAGAGGTGCGGGCGGAGCGGCGCGCGCTCGGTGGTGGCGCCACTCGCTTCTGCTCCACCGCACTCCGAGTCTTCGTCCTCGTCGGGAGTACGCGCTCCCCACTGTATCAATGTATCAAAACAATTTACCATCAAAGAGACGCTTATTAGGTAGTACACACTAATACAATAAGATTGTCTAGCGAGATTGGCCTATTAACAGCTATAAGGTGCTGTAGTTACTACGGTACTAGCGTACCTAGAGCACTTCCAACCTGTGTTTTTTTTTAACAAACTTTCACCTGCCCTGGCATCTCATTCTGCTAAATTAAAACGAGGTAGAAAGATTTTAAACGAGATTTCATATTTCCTTTTTGATTATTCCTTAATCAATATTGTAGCAAGCAAACCTGTTCCGACAGCGGATACTTGGCGAGCGCTCGATAGAGCACGCCGATGTAGAGCAGGTTGAGCACCCCCAGCGTGTGCAGGGCCGTCTCGAACCCCACACTCCACGATAGCACGCCGCCCACTATTGGACCTGCACCAACATAATTATCTCATAATATTTGTAATTGTTTTCAAACGCAATCGCGATTTAGTGTCTTGTGTAAGTTAGAGACCGAGCGCGTAAGCGGCGCTAGAAGCGGCCTGCAGCAGCGCGGCGAGCTGCGGCACTTGGCGGGGGCCGCCCGCGCGCGCCAGCCGCGCCACCAGCGCCGGCACCAGCGCCGCGTCCGTCGCGCCCAGCCCCGCGCCCAGCCACACGTGCGGCAGCACCAGCCCCGACACCTGCATCGACACCACAACCACACAACATCACTACACACGGCACAACAAGTATCTTTGTACGACGAACACTACATTCGCCAAAAAACTGTAATGCCATTTTTTTTGTTCGCTACTGAAAATCAGTGCTGAGTCGCTGTCCATTATGTCACACAACACGATTATTATGTTCTATTTCCTATTATCAGCTGTTTTATGTTTGTGTTATTGTGCTGTATGTGTGCTATCCTATCCTAACTATTATAAATGCGAAAGTGAGTTTGTTTGTTTTACGCCTTCAAGCCTCGACTACTCAACGGAACATCATGAAATTTGGCATACAGATAGCCTATGGTATGGAGAAGGACATACGCTACTTTTTATCCCGGGAACGTGGGTGAAACCGCGGGGGACAGCTTATTTCAGAATAAATGTATTTAATTTAATTTGAGGAATTTTTGGATAAATTTTCTTATTCTTTCTTACGTATTCTGTTTCAGGTAGAAAATTACTTTGGATGAATTCCATCCGGGCTACGCCTACGGAAAGAAGCAGATACAAAGCAGATCATACAGAGGCAGCGTGGGGCAGCGCGAGCGCGGCGCCCCCGACGGCGAGCAGGCCCGCGAGCGCCACGCGCTCGGCGCCGAGCGCACGCGACACGCCGCCCAGCGCGCTCGCCGCCACCAGGTACCCCGCGCTGTCCGGGATGAATACCACCCCAGTCTGCCAACGCTGCACGCATAGATACACCAAAATACACTGCTTTAAACTAGAACATACCTAAATAAGTCCTGACTTCCCGAGGCGGTGCTAAGTTCAGATCAAAGGCAATATATCAAAAATCTACCAAGTATTGCACCGCACACACTGGCACTTATTTATACATAGAATGTATGTATGTAGCGGGCAGTGAGTATGTGTACCTGTGGATGGAACTTATCCATGATCCAGAGCGGCAGGCAGGGCTCGAGCGCGGCCATGACGCTGGTGGTGAGCAGCACGGCACCCGCGCACGCGCCGGCCGCCTCGCGCCGCGCCACCGCCCACACCGCACACACTGACACCGACACGCCCGCACCACCACCTTCTCCTGTCTCCGTCGCCTACCGACACCGTATCACACTGACAGTGACAATACGCAGCTACGTCTATTATACAGGGGACCAGCCAACATCCGTCCTACTATTTTTAAAGTCCGAACTCTATTAAAGAAGGACGGAAGATCAGTAAAGTAGAATATTATTCTTTTAATGGATCGTGGTTGGCCCCCAGATAGTAATTAAACATGCGTAATAAAACTAAAGCTGACTGACTGACAAACAATTCACAGCCGGAAATATTCGCTAAGCACGCATGACTACAAGTCGAGCTATACAAAACCGTTTCAACAAGCATCAGGCATGAATGAATCAGGCAAATCATTACGGGACCTTAGCCTGAATTGTAACCGTGAGTACCCTAGGAGCCATTAGTATCCTAGAGCCATAAGCACCCTAGGGGTGCATTAGGAAAGTATTTTTAAATAGGGGATCGCGAGTGGACCAGCATAGGGCAAAGCCAATTCCTATTAAACCTTACCCTATTGAACTCTTCTTTATCCAGGAACATGAACTGCATTGCTGAAAATAACGATTTTCTTATTGTTACCTACTCATTAATACTTGAAATTAATTAATACCGTGTGTGAGAAATGTCCCTGGATATTTATTATTATTATTATTACTTGTGTGTAAGCCGAGCTTCTTCTATATAGCTAGGACAATTACTATCAGCTTTTGAGTTGCAGAATTTGCCTAGTGTGTAGGTAATAAGTTCATTGTAGAATTTATATTAAGCAATTGTGGAATTGTATTACAATAATAGAAATACGTACCAAGGTTCACTAATAGAGCAGCGGCAATTAAGAGAAATGATGTGCCGCGATCCCAAAGCGCGTACGTGGCACCACCAAATGGATATCCCACCAGAACTCCTTGAGTTAATAACAGACTGTTAATACATTTTTTATTTCGAATTCATCATAAGTACCTAATTAAATTATCATAACTATAGCTTAGTATCTCCTAAACCAAATTCTTCTCGATTTGTAAGTGAATTTTCGAAAATTAATCACTTAGTTGTATGTAACGTGACATTATTTGTAAGAGTATAAATTAAAATAAAAACAGAGCATGTTTTTCTCCCGGAAAAATATAAGCTTGCTCTGATACACCTGTGAAACCGCAAGCGGAACTTATTCCAGGTCCAATATTTAATCAAGCAAAGACATACAATAAATAAATAAAAGTGTTTGATACCAAGTGCAACAGCCCCGAGCAGCGCCCCGATGGCGCGGTCCCGGCGGCGGTCGGGCAGCGCGGCGGCGACGAGCGCGAGCCCCGCCACGCCGGCCAGCGCCGCGCCCGCGCCGTGCGCCACGCGGCCCAGCCCCACGCTGCACGCCGCCACCCATCCGCTGCCGCTGCTGCACACTGTGAATACTGACACACGACCCAATTACGTTATTTGTTGCTTTATTACAACTAAACACACAGGATAGCAACGAAGCAACGATCTGCTCGCGGTGGTCGGTTTGGAACATCCACATTTTCACTACGAATGGTCTTGCTTGAGCTGATGGACAAAGTTCTCACCGAGTGCAGCGGCCGTAAGCAGCACGGTAGCACCTCGCAGAACCCGCGCGGGCCCGAGCCGCGCCACGGCCGCCCCAGCCGCTGGCGCTGTCGCCAGCTGAGCAGCCGCCTTCGCACCTAGTACCACGCCCACTACTGCCTGCGATACGCCCGCGGCTAACAACACATAAATAAGAAGATTATTTTAGCCAGAGCTCCATCAGGAGGCGCTGTCGCTGTGCTGGCAGTGTAGTACCCGGGATCAGCCAAATAGTACCGAATGTTGTCACTCTTCAAAAAGGGTGTGAATAAAGGTTCAGAGATGCACTAGTTCCCCTGGTTTTTCAAGTATCTATAAGCTACGTTAACCGCTTACCATGAGGCGTGCCGTTTTTGTAGTAACTATAAAAAAATACTTTTCAATCGTTGGTTTTGTAAAGTTTGTCTGACCTGGTGCGTCCTCTCTAGTGATCCGATGTACGGTACTGTTGAGCAGCGTGGCAAGCGGCGTGTCGTGAGTCGTCCACAGCGCCAGCGACTCGCCACGGATCCAGTCCGGGATTATTGGCACTGGAACAACACAAGTCCGTCATAATTCAACCCCAATACTTTCACCGAACATCGTTGTTTGACGTGGCATACACGGAAAGAAATGTCCCGCTCGCGCCCCGTCCGTTGTGTGTGTGCACCTCTTTAATATGTTAGTAATATTTAAATGAACACTGGTGTTTAAAAACTGATAGTCTCACGAGATCTCTTTTTAACATAACAAACACAGACCTAGAACAGTAAGCAAGACGTTGTCCAAGAAGAACGTGAAGTAAACGAGAGCGAAGGCGAGAGCTCCGTTGGAACTGGCTTCTGTATCTCCCGCCATGTCTCCCACACATGTCATGCCTGTGACGAGTCTCTCCCACGCTCGCCGACTCACTGCCGGAACGAGGCCGCAACGACTAGTTGCGCCGAACGGCGGCGGAGTGTCTCTTCGCGATAACACAACCAATATATTTCCAATCAGCGGTCATCGGTGCGTGTGCACTACGCCTTAATGCAATTTTCTGGCTCTCGCGCTTTTATGGCAAATGTCTGTTGGTACAAATGACGAAGAATTCTATATAGACTTAATAAAATATAATTAATATTATAAATATAAATGTGTGTTTTTTTGCTAGGTACCCCAAAGGATTTTTGATAGTCTGTGGGTACCCCTTGACGCCTCAACGGCACAAGGAATCGTAATTAATTTTGGCATGCAGGTATCTAGGGAACGCAATCCCGAGTCGGGATTGCCCTTTCGGGATATCTCGAGTGAGAGCCAACCGGAATTTCCAGGGACGGCGTCAAGAGACCGGATGGGATGTCACGCTACCTGTGTAGACACATTGGCCCCTTCTCACCTCCATGGAACCTGCAGCCAAGCAGGCGTGGCGGCCGATGCGGCCGAGACTATAAAAAACAGAAATATAGGGGTCTCGGTGCCGATTACAATATCATTCCTTTCGGTGTCGAGACCCTAGGTCCGTGGGGTTCCGGTTCTCGCCAGCTATTCAAAGAGCTGGCCAAAAGATTTGTGGTCACCACTATAGGGACCGAGGAGATGGCAACTTCTTCGCACAACGTATCAGCATAGCGAGGAAATGCTGCCAGCATCTTTGAAACAATGCCGAGGGTGCCTAATTTTATAAATTTATTAGGTTCTCGCGAGGGACGAACGTCCTATTATAACAATTGAAGTCATTGTATTTTTTTAACCGCTAGCCAAGGTATTCAATTCTGTTGTATATTAATCTAAGTACATTGTTAGTTTTGTTTTTTTTTTTTTATTTGGAAAATTAATGAACATGAAATTATGATTACTTACTATACTATATTACTACTTAGTAAAAGCTCTAAAAACATAACCAATTAAAGGATCCTGATAATCTCGTCCGATTTTATGATTCGGGATTGATCTCCTATAATGCCTCGAGATCTCGCGGGATTGGGATTGCATTCCCTATAGGTAACTGGGCTGTGACATGTAGAGGATACTTGTTATCATCGTTCGGTAGGATAGAAGGGTATTAAATGCCATATCTCAGCGAGGAATCACATATAATTATGACGATTTTTTTGCAGATAAAGTTTGTGATTTCCTTTCTTATGGCATTAATATCTCAATTTCGTATTATTATGTGTGTCTTGTTGCCGATGTGCGATATTTTGGCCGTTGAAATACGCTTTGACTAGTCCAAATATTGGATAGATAGGTACAGTCACAGTGTACAGTATTGAATGCGGTAAGTAGAGGAAGGGTACCTAAGTACGTACAACGCCTTCAAGCTACGTTAAATTGTAATGATTGTGTGCATACGGCTCGTTACACCCTCATCGCCGACGACATCTGCGCCCATTGTTGCTAATATCAATAAAAAATCTATAGTATAAGAGCTATGCAATTGAAACTTTATGTGTTTAATAAGTCTACTATTGACATCATATCCCGAGAATTTTGTTTATCTGGTATAATCCAAACCCAAGTTATGAAGGTTCAATAAATTAAATTATTAAAAGAAACAAAAAACCCGACTGCGTAAAACAAAAATTAACTGAAAAGAGAAAAACAAGCTCTTTAATCTATTGTTAGAGAAAAGTCCAATACCAGATAGCGCTGTGGCAACCCAAACTACTGGCCAATGTGCGGACGAACCGAAGAGAAGGGCAACACAGCCATAATGTATCGGATCACTTTTGCTCGAGACGTGCTCCGGTGCGGTTGTCTGAACTTGTCTGTATTAATGTATTTCTGAGGGTAGAATATAATTCGGTGACGTCACGTTCTATTGTTCGCGATATTTCTCTGTAATTTGTTAATTATCATTAAAAATAATAATTATTGATTCGTACTTGAGTTTATTTTAAAATCACATCCATTAGTTTTGCTTATATCAGAAGCGGGGTCGGCTTACGTAGCCCTATCGTTCGGTTTATCGTTATTTTTCCGCTTTAGAATTTTGTTAACGTTATTGGGGGTGTCTTACATACAGTTCTAAAAATAGATCGTTATAATTTTCCGTTGTGCGGGTAGGGAGATAATCAACTACTTTTCGTAATAATCGAAGTAGTCTTTTGTTCTTCTTCGGTAAAGTGCAATAAGACGTTGTATATAACTAGTAGAACTCTGTATATAGCTAGTAGCGTGTTAATAGTGGTGATTCGTTACGTAATAAGAAGTTTTCTTTTGTTTTTGATATTAGTGTTCTTTTTTTCTAAGTTAACGTTTGATTTGTTGCATAAAAAGAAAAAAATACAGCCGAATTGAGAACCTCCTCCTTTTTTTGAAGTCGGTTAAAAAGTTCTACTTTTGTTTTTGATAACCGCGTATTAGTTGTCGCGAAGTTAACGATTACAATGTCTGATTGTGATCGGCGATCGCGTAGTAGAAGTAGACACCGTAAAAGGCATCATAGTCGCGATAATAGTCGTAGCTCAACGTCGCGCCGTAGTCTGAGACATCAAATGCAGGGCATTTTAGATCGGCTTGAGACGATAGAAAGACAACCGCATCCGACAGCACCTGTGTCGCAGCCAGCCACGGATCAACAAGAAGATGTCAGGGCGCGGTCTCCGCCGAGCACGCTTCCGGGTTTGGCACCACGTGCTCGTGGCCGGTCAGCCACGCGTGCGCATGGGCAGTCTACGAGCACAGCGTCTCCTCGTCCGCAGTTTACGGCTGGTTCTACATCTTCGAAGCAGGTTTCAACGGACGCGTTGGTAAACGCGTTACGTTCCATCAATAATGCGGTCAGATCTAACCAACCCTACTATATTTCGAATTTTGATCCCAACCTGCATGATATTGAAGTTTGGTGTAGCGAGGTAGACAGGGCGATGTTATGAAAACTACCTCAGATAATTACCCTACCTACGCGGATTATGTGCGTCGTTCCTTACTTCGTTTGCGAATTGTCTCAGGTTTGAGTGAGGAATTGATCTCAGCTATTGTCATTCGTGGTATCGCTGACCCACAGATTCGAGCGGCTGCTACTAATGCTAAATTAATGCCCAAAGATTTAGTAGAATTCTCTTTGATTTATGTGAAGTCTTCTTCGTCTATGATTGCCTCTACAGAAACATCTTCTTCATTTTCGGCACAAAATCAACACAATAACTCTGAATTCAAACTGTCCTTAGATGCTAAGCGTAAACGACGTTATGAGAGTGGCAAGTGTTTTTCGTGCGGATTACCCGGTCATGTACAGGCTTCATGCACAAAGAAACCAAGAACTGAGAGCACCAGCAATTCTAATGCTCCCAGCAACAGCAACTCCCTCAAATCCTGTATCTAAAACGGATACCTGTTCATTTTGCAAGAGGCCTGGACATAAAGTGGAGACATGCTTCGCTAGTATTTAATCGGAAACCGAGCCAATATAAATTTTTGTCGTAAAACAGAGGGTAGCCTCAATAGTGACATTGTTGTTGCCGTAATTGCTGATTGATTGAATTGATGTGCCAGTTGACGTTTTGATCAATAGCGGATCGACTAAATATCTCATTTCATCTGCTTTAGTTAAACACATATCTCGGGAGATGGGTCGCTTTACGTTGGTCGATGTGACGCTTGGATTTAGCATGGACCTGATGTGTCACGAAACGTAATATTAAAACTACACGTAAACGCGAATTGTTAGACAGTTTTTACTCACACGCCGAAGAACTCACTTGTTCGTAAGCGCTTACACTACAGTGCATTCATCAATATGTTCTTTGCAAATCCGCACTACAGCGCTCTCGAATCTACACCCATATGCGTGTATAGAGATAGATGGACGAATCGCATGACATAATTTGCGTTGCGTGTTCGAAATAAAGTTAGCCTTACGTTCCTGTAGAACTAAACAGCAATGTATTCGTTTCTTGTTCTTTGTCCAAGTTGTACCTTGGTAATGACCTAGCTAAAATCATTTAAGACGCTCGCGTACTTACCTCGAATAGGTTACGATACGACTGACGCGATTTTTGCGGTGTATACCATGAACGCTGCATATAACTGTCGTTAGACAACCTCTCAATCGATCTCTATGGTTCAACACTTTGACTGTCCGCGTAAGCCTGCTTTTCGAGTTTTAAAAGGAATAGGTAGTCAGGAGGTCGAGTCTACTTATTTTGGGAAGTTACCGATTGCTTTTAATGATGTTACCCTCCAAGTGGATTTATTTTGTGTTGATGATTTGAACATCAACACTCTAGTTATATAGTACGCACCGACGTGCTTTATCGCGAAGGTATCACCTACGTTCGGGCAGATGTACGAAAATACATTACTCGTGTTGGCTGTAAACTTAAACATGACATAGTCCTCGCGATCGGGTCTAATGATGAGTTACCGATACATACAGAACTATCTAATTTTTGGTTTCCTGGACTCCGAGTTTTGTCCATATCTATGTGTCCCATTGTATGGTTTGTCTGGCTCTTGGGAGGTCGCCGTATTTCTCTTATTCACTCTTATGAGAAACCTGATTGTCCGTTTGAGACCGTTCACGCAAAATCCCTTTCCATAATCGAATGGTTATCGGTTTGTATTCATCATAGTTGATGCTTATTCCAAATGAGCTCAAACTTTATTTTGCTTATGATGTCTCTTTTCGGCACTTATAAATTAATTGTCGCTGACCGTGGCCGAATGTTCCTGTCGTTCGTAATCTTGTACGCGATGTCGCTGTAGAAGGCTCTAGTCGGGACAGAGAGGCACTTCGCGTAGTGACAAGAGCAGCAACTTGCATCCTTTAATCAGAACAGATGTTCTCGAGATTTTGCAGTGGATTATTTGGTATTTGTAATAAATCAGTCTCAATCCACAGGAAAGCTGGATTCTGGGATGCGCGGTCCATACCGTGTGCTCAAGGCTTTACCCCATGGGTGGTAAGAGCTGCAGCTGGTCGCCGGCTCCTATGGGAATACTACTCATATGGTGCCCTGGAGAGGCGAGTGGACCCCGGATACATGTGCTGCCGTCTTCGAGGGCGAGCTATGGTTTTTGTGGTACTTATGGTACTTAAGCGAGCAGACCTCGCATGTGAGCAGACCTCACACATCCTTGGCGAGCAGACCTCGCATGTGAGCAGACCTCACGTATCCCTGGCGAGCAGACCTCGCATGTGAGCAGACCTCACGTATCCTTGGCGAGCAGACCTCGCATGTGAGCAGACCTCACGTATCCTTGGCGAGCAGACCTCGCATGTGAGCAGACCTCACGCATCCTTAGCGAGCAGACCTCGCATGTGAGCAGACCTCACGTATCTTTGGCGAGCAGACCTCGCATGTGAGCAGACCTCACGCATCTTTGGCAAACAGACCTCATGATCTGTTGTGAGCAGACCTCACAATATGGCCACAGTCGTACCCTGATTATAAACTTTTTGTGAGAAACCTCACAAAACGGTGGTCATTGCGTGATCTTATGTTAACTATTATGTTTACTTATTCAGGTGAATGGTCCTGAGTCGACTACATCGGATTAGGATACTTCCGGGTCCAGTAGAGGTACTAGTGTCGCTGATGAAATACTAGGCGAGCAAGGCACATCAGAGTCCACTTCAGCAAGCCAAGTATCTTCTCAGTCCATCCTGCAGACGACGAGGTTGTGGTGGTCATAGAAGTGATTAATGATGAGGGACAACCACAGACCAATCAAGGAAAAGGTGACGAGGACGTCCCCAGGTCAGGAGAGGCCGTGTTAGAGAAAAGTCCAATACCAGATAGCGCTGTGGCAACCCAAACTACTGGCCAATGTGCGGACGAACCGAAGAGAAGGGCAACACAGCCATAATGTATCGGATCACTTTTGCTCGAGACGTGCTCCGTGCGGTTGTCTGAACTTGTCTGTATTAATGTATTTCTGAGGGTAGAATATAATTCGGTGACGTCACGTTCTATTGTTCGCGATATTTCTCTGTAATTTGTTAATTATCATTAAAAATAATAATTATTGATTCGTACTTGAGTTTATTTTAAAATCACATCCATTAGTTTTGCTTATACTATAGAATTTGTAATATAACTTCAATGTTATTAGGTATTGCAGTCGGGGACAAACCAATAACCTAAGTATGTGTTTTTCGCAGTCGGGTTTTTTGTTTCTAAATACCTAATTTAATTTATTTCAGACTTTTTAGTTGTATACAAAACATCGAGGAATGATACAAAACTAGATGTCTCGCGCAGTTTCCCCGCGTTCCCGAGAAAAAAATAGCCTTTGTCCTTCTCCATACCATAGGCTATCTGCATCCCAAATTTCATGATAATCTGTTCAGTAGTTGAGGCGTGAAGGCGTAATAAACAAACAAAGAGACTCACTTTCGCATTTATGATGAGTTGTAAGTATTAGTAAGTAAATGAGCGGTACGGTAAAGTAACGCTTACAAACAACCATCGCAACTCTATGAGTTACGTACGGTAACCGCTCAGTACCTACCTACCTACTGTCCTTGCATTAAACGTGTTTTTTGCAGTTTACGTCAAAATGGTAGGTAGCATAAAAGTATTATAATATACTTATACATATATGGAAAGGGCTGTTTACAAGCTTTCATTTGATACCCATATAGTTATAATAACGACATTTTTGTTTTTAATACCCCCACTATTCGTAGACGCCATATTAAAATAATGTACCCCATGACACTCCCACAGTCAAGCAAGACGAATCTAACGACACCTTATATGTTTAAATCCATCAAGGCTGCAGAACGTGCCAAAGAAATAGACATACATACATACACTCGAAAAACATAACCCTCCTTCCGGGTCAGTCGGGTAAAAAAACTACAAAGAGCTTCGAGGAAAGGATCTCGCATTGTATAGGATTACCGTACAATGAGAGGTCAGCTTATATTGGACATGTATAGCTTGATCTGTAGCCGTGCGTAACTAGTGCCCTTGCGCTTCGTTTAGCTCGTCTTGGCGGGGGCACGGTAGTGCCCCCAGATAGGTATCTTCACTCTACACCCCAGATCCATTCTATTTGTCACATTTGTGATAGGCAATGAATGCACACTGGTTAAAACGTAAAGTATATAAAACAGTGTTATTACACAACTCAATAAGTTAAGGAAAAAATTATGCAATATACCTATTTGTCAATATTTTGTCTCATGCTTATAGGCTTACCAACTTAGCAAGCCGTGAACATGGGTGTTAAAATAATAAAACCGGCCAAGTGCGAGTCAGACTCGCGCACCGAGGGTTCCGTACAAACCTGTAGGTATATAAGTAAATGGTAGTAGGTATAGACCTGAGTATTTGATATTAATTTCAATTTATGACGTATTAAAAAAAAACTACTTACTAGATCTCGTTCAAACCAATTTTCGGTGAAAGTTTCCACCGTAATGTACATCATATATTTTTTATAGATTTATCATTCCCTTATTTTAGAAGTTACAGGGGGGGGGGGGACACACATTTTACCACTTTGGAAGTGTCTCTCGCGCAAACTATTCAGTTTAGAAATAAAACCGGCCAAGTGCGAGTCAGACTCACGCACCGAGGGTTCCGTACAAACCTGTAGGTATATAAGTAAATGGTAGTATAGACCTGAGTATTTGATATTAATTTCAATTTATGACGTATTAAAAAAAAACTACTTACTAGATCTCGTTCAAACCAATTTTCGGTGGAAGTTTGCACCGTAATGTACATCATATATTTTTTATAGATTTATCATTCTCTTATTTTAGAAGTTACAGGGGGGGGGACACACATTTTACCACTTTGGAAGTGTCTCTCGCGCAAACTATTCAGTTTAGAAAAAAATGATATTAGAAACCTCAATATCATTTTTGAAGACCTATCCATAGACACCCAACACTTATGGGTTTGATGAAAAAAAAAATTTTGAGTTTCAGTTCTAAGTATGGGGAACCCCCAAAATTTATTGTTTTTTTTCTATTTTTGTGTGAAAATCTTAATGCGGTTCACAGAATACATCTACTTACCAAGTTTCAACATTATAGTTCTTATAGTTTCGGAAATAAATGGCTGTGACATACGGACAGACAGACAGACAGACATGACGAATCTATAAGGGTTCCGTTTTTGCCATTTGGCTACGGAACCCTAAAAAATGATATTAGAAACCTCAATATCATTTTTGAAGACCTATCCATAGACACCCCACACTTATGGGTTTGATGAAAAAAAAAAATTTGAGTGTCAGTTCTAAGTATGGGGAACCCCCAAAATTTATTGTTTTTTTTCTATTTTTGTGTGAAAATCTTAATGCGGTTCACAGAATACATCTACTTACCAAGTTTCAACATTATAGTTCTTATAGTTTCGGAAATAAATGGCTGTGACATACGGACAGACAGACAGACAGACAGACAGACATGACGAATCTATAAGGGTTACGTTTTTTGCCATTTGGCTACGGAACCCTAAAAACATGTTATATAAAATCGTAGTGTAAAAATGTTACTTACGTTTAGGTACATTTTTCTACTGCAAGTGCAATATCAAAACGTTTCGAAGCTGTCAGATAAACAAACGTCACAACAATAGAGTAGTGCGTGCAGTTTAAAACTGTTTTTAATTTACTAATGAATCGATTATTAAGTATCGTTTATTAAAGTTATAATAAGTACATGGCGTATGACTACATGTCAATTTAACAAAAAATATATACTACTAGTTAAGTCGGCAATCAATCAAAAGTACCTACTATGCTTTACCTCTTAAAATATACGAGTATTATAATGAGATACCTCTATGCTCAACATACCTGTCAAACAAACAAACTGTTGATAATTGGAACCAATTTGAAAATTAAGTAGGTACACGATTTGATAGGCCATTACCAATGCACCTAACTAACTATCTGTTTATGCGGGTATGAAACTCACTCATATCAGAGTTCTCGCTCTCGCATCAATAGGCGCCGATCCCACAGAGGGAGTTCTAGAGTTCCGAGTTCTGAGTTCAGGACAATGGGCATTCTGGCCCATGAGCGGCCACTAATGAAACTAAAGTAAGGCCAATGAGACGAGATAAAGAATGTAAACAAACTTTTGCTTGTATTATGTATATACACCTTATATTTCGTGATATTAATTACATTTAAATGCAATTTCATAGTATCTCCAATTATTTCTTAAATCTTTAATACTCTATAACATTTTATCTAAAGACACCAAAGTAATAAGCTTTCACATTTTTGTTAATATGTTATAGCCTAATAGAAAACAAAGAAATTATTGCTGGCAGCAAATAGGCCAAGCTCCATACAAATTTGCCTATTTACTTTAGAACTCTTGACTGCTCGCTCGCTGTGTGTACAGTGAACGCGGAAATCGAAACTCGGAACGCGAAACTCTAGAACTCTCTCTGTGAAATCGGCGCCTTATAATATTAAGCTTGTTAGTGCAAACACATTTTGAATGAGCTTTTATTTGTGTGATTATTTAATAATTAATAAATATTATATATATTTAATAAATTAATACCTATATATAACCTTTAGGAGGCAGTTATTAGGCTAGCGGCTTTTAAAAATCTATTTAGTCTGTCATTTACATTATCATAAATATTAGACTCGTATTTTTCCATTGTCAACATAACAAAAAAATTACGGAGATATTTTGGTGTGTGGAAGTTCTGCGTGACGTCACGAGTACCCACTCAAATCCCGATCAAATCATCCCCTTCAAATTGA
The DNA here is from genome assembly GCA_947623365.1 of Achlya flavicornis. NCBI lineage: Eukaryota > Metazoa > Arthropoda > Insecta > Lepidoptera > Drepanidae > Achlya > Achlya flavicornis. The sequence continues at coordinate 63,153 of OX392491.1, read as the reverse complement.
AATTGAATAAATGGCTTTTGAGTTTGATAAAATAGAATATATCATAATTCTAATATTCTTATAAGAATCGATTGATGTGCCTTGCATTACTATCGATTATAAACTCGCCCAACCCTAGTTAAAATCGTTACAGTGACAGCTGCCGTCAACTGTCAGTCTTGCAGTGTCAATGTCAACTAAAACACAATACATTACGGCAGGCAGCAGAGAGGGCAGCAGGCAGCCAGCGCGGCCAGCCAGTCGGTTGGCATCATTAGGTGCTAGAGTGGGGTGTGAGTCATGCCATCGTCCGTCGATGGATAGCATTGTGTATTGGGTCGATTGAATTACCTACGTAGAGCAAAGTGCGGGAAATTGGGCGCCGAGGTTTACAAACACTGGCAAGGCAGTCTGTGATGTGGAACCACATCGCGAGCCGTCAGTTCGAAGTGCGACCGTGTGCCCTGTGCCTGTGCTAGCCTGCGCTGTGCCACTAGTCCGAAACGCAGCTCACACTTCTCGACCCTTCGCTGTGGAACTTGGAGCACAAGCATCACCTTTGGCTGCTCTAGTAATGGTGAGTAATTAACTTTAATTTATAAAACCGGACCGCACCTTTCCCGACGTTAAATCGCACTTATTCGGTATTTTTTTTAATTATTTTTATTCAGTTCTCAGTGATGCGTAAAACAGTTCAATAATACTATTTATGCAATTTTGATCGCCAGCAACCATGCAATGTGTCCCCTTTATAACTCTGTGAGTTGTTCATTTAGTTTGGGTTACTAGTTTGATGTATACTCACAGCATTCTACTTACATGTTATTATGTATGTTATGATGTGTGGAAGGTTTTTTTGTACTGGGCTGTATAGTTTCGTTGGCCATTAATATCAGTGAGCGTTAGGTTTCACTTCTGCAATTCAATATCACCATCCAAAGTAAACCTTTAACTACTTCTCCCACCATTTCACCCACGTTCCCGGGATAAAAAGTTGCGTATGTACTTCTCCATACCATAGGCTATCTGCATGCCAAATGTCATGATGATCCGTTGAGTAGTTGAGGCATGAAGGCGTAACAAACAAACAAACTCACTTTCGCATTAATAATATAAGGAATAGGATTAGAGATACTAAAGAAAGACTGACATTGAAAATAAAATTATAGGTGGCCTGTTCCATAGCTATAATAGATTTCAAGATAACAATAGAAAAAGTAACAAGTTCTTAGATCTATATTAAAATAAAAGTATATAATTGTGTGATCTTAAGAATTCTTAAGATTACAATTCATAATTTTATCAACAAATCATCTATGTTAGGGGCATCCAGATCAGAACCATGACCTATCACAATAATCTGTTCATAAACACTTGTACTTACATTATCAGTTGCAACACATGTGTTCTGTTAAGTATGTAAACAGTGGTTTAATGTGCTGGAACTAAGTTAATTATTGAATCGGTGAGGTGTCACCGAGACAATGATGGTATTTATTATTTTACAATAGGTGGTGTTAGCTCTGCTCTGTTCACTCAGATTATCCGCTTAATTGTCCTCATTGTGACATCTCAGTGGGCAAATCATTGCACACATCTTATTATAATGTAATGAGGGAGCTCTTAGAATACAAACAATAATTAGGTACTGTACTTTATGCTAAGTCAGTTATTTGAGTTTGTTCATGGTTATTTTATTGATGTTTTGCTGATGCTTATGGATGATTTTGGTCAAGGTATATTCCACTAGCAGTTCCTCATTGAGTCACCTGCATTTCTGAATTAAAAAGTAGTTGCTGTTCATCATTTAAGGCTAGAATAATATTCAGAGATAACTTCACATTCATGTTACTAACCAGCCATCTTATTGGCTGGCTCTACCACCTATCATGGTTCCTTCGAATGAATATTTGCTATAAAGCTACAAAATATTTTCATGATCATACTTCGCTCAAATGGGCATTACAAACTAAGCCAAAACAGTGTTAAAATCTTTGATAATAAGGTATTAATTTCCCTGTAATATCTTCCATAAAATCAGATAGGTATATTGAATAAACTACTCTTTTCAAAACAAGCTTAGACTCATTACATAATATTTACATTCTAATCGCACTGACAACAGTAATGTCCCACAAGTTATTAAGGCATCGACAGACGACCGATACCTCCCTTACTGGTCGGCCGACTACTCTTTTCAAAACAAGCTTAGACTCATTACATAATATTTACATTCTAATCGCACTGACAACAGTAATGTCCCACAAGTTATTAAGGCATCGACAGACGACCGATACCTCCCTTACTGGTCGGCCGAACCAACGAACTGTTATTGTCTGTTATAACGTTGTCTGGTATAAGTAGAACTGAACCAATCAGAGGATGCGATCGTGTGGCGAACTCTGCGGTGCGGTAGTCTGTCGTGATTCATTTGCTAGTCTCATTCATAACTGGTTAGTTAGACTACACAGTAACTTCATAACTGGTTAGTTAGACTACACAGTAACTTGTACAAGATACCTGTAAAAGGTACCTAATATAAACAAAGAAGTTAGTAGGTACTTATTATTACAATGCTAATAGCTTCTGGCCGCAGGTCGTTACTTATGTTTTAATGTTATGTCTTATACAGCTGTTAGGTAGGTAGGTATGTACTGTAGTGGCGGATCGTATCACCTGTATGATGATATCACAGATGAGTAGGTAAGCGCTAGATACCGCTTGTTCATATATAGATAGAGTGGTAATAATGCTGAAGAGCTAATCTCGGGAACTACCAGTCGGATTTGAAAAATTCTTTCCATTTGATAACCCAATTCTTGATGAAGGTTATAAGCTAGTATCATCACGAGTGAAACCGCGGGGCACGGCTAGTAATAGTATAAAACCGACGTGCCATTATTTTCCTACCTACGATGAAATGACTCATTCGGACGTTCCTATTGCGGACCATTGGGATGTGGAATGAACGTCATGCATGGGGTTCTTTGAAAATGGCGTGAAAAGAGCTTCACATAGGTACATACCTACTACACTACACATCGGCAATCTCCTATTTTTTTAGGATCGTATCAGTAGTTCTGTTTTTTTTATACCACTAAGGTGGCAAACAAGCATACGGCCCGCCTGATGGTAAGCAGTTACCGTAGCCTATGGACGCTTGCAACACCAGGGGTATCACTCGCGCGTTGCCGGCCCTGAAGAAATCTCTTCACACCCTTTTTGAAGAACCCCATGCTTTACTCCATTGGGAAAACCACGGCGGGGAGCTCATTCCACAATCTGAGCGTCCGCGGAAGGAAGCTCCTTTGAGACCGCACAGTTCGAAACAATTCTGGTTTCAATATGTGAGGATGGACTCCCCGTCGATGGCGAGAGTTGCGATGACTTGTTGTTGATGAGAATTCGACAAATTCGATAGTTCGACACTACCCTGCATAACGTTTGTCGGATTACCGGGGGTCCACTGTAGATAGATATGTATTGATACCTAAAGGGTAGGTAGTTGCCTAGTGCCACAAGTGCAGTGTTATGAGTGCTATGTAGATACCTATGTAGTATAGTGAAGTGATACGAGCACTGACGGGCGGGAGGCGGACGGCCTTCCCTCTAGTGTCAGGTTGCGTTTACACTTCATTGTCTGTTGGTGAAAATGGAATGTTATAATTATAATATTCCTATGAAACAACCGACCCTTCCTGTTCCCTGCTAGGCAAACACTGTGTGCTAGCTAAGGCCACGTCACCACTTACCATTTAGCGGTTGTCCTCACTCATACCACATGAAAAACTCTGGCCAAGCACAGTGCTTGGGTTTCCTTGTGATGTTTTCCTTCACCGAAAGCTCGAGTGTTGGTTTTGGACCTTGGTTATGTCATCGTCACTAGCACTGAGCCATCATCGCATCGCCTTCAAATAAATATACAATGAAAGTAAAATTATAAAGCTAAAAAAATGCATACGTTGCGCCTCAAGCCCGATAACGATACACAGAACATCAGAAATACCGTCGAATACCGTTAACTGACAATTATGAGGACACAGAGAATTCTAAAAATAATGTCTTGGCAATTGCAACACAAGTTTTTGGATAAACAACTCTAAAACCAACGCTCGGTACCAACAGAATTCAGTGGAAATGGCTCACTCATAACTCGTTATTCGTAATTATTTATCATGAATCATCATCTACCTGCCCAGCTCCCATTATTAGTGGTCGGCGCATAGGTAGTTATGTTCGCCTCTTCAATTCGACCCTTTTATCTGTCATAGGTATCAGCATTCACTCCATTCATACTCATATCATCTTTTACACAATCCTCAATGTCTTTTTCGGTCTTCCTCTTCCCGTATATATCCACTTGGATATTTATTTTTTCAATTTATCATGAAAGAAAGAACAGGCTTTGATCTTGAATGCCTACTTTACGTTTTAATTTTAATTCAGTGCCGGATTAAGGTAGCGTGGGGCCTAGCAAATGTAATTTGAGGGCCCTTGGTCCTAACCTAATCTTAAGGTTCGGGCTATTCAGATAAGGAGTGGAATTCACTACCGAAGTCATTGTTTCCCGACACCTTTGACCAATATGTCTTCAAGGTCAGAGTGAGGGCATTTTGTGGGCAAGCGCACTACATCGTCGGTCTTGACATAACTCCTGGGGTCAGTCGACGACGGAGTTGGTCGGCTGTTCGCCCTGATATGTTTTCACGATTCTGTTAGTATTTTATATGCTACATTTATTATGAGTATTTAAGAATATGAAACACGTCTTTAATCTGTGATAAAACCCTTTACTTACATTTTATAAAGCTACAATAAATTGGTCGTCCATTTCTAATGCGTCACTTTATAATAGTCATGCATTTACTAACCGTCTCCCTTACTCTACCAAACAATGTGGACGTTATATACGTGACCAATTAGGGAACGTAAAGCTGATAATCGTTAGAAGTGACTAGGTACGTCAAATTGTGTAAAATTATTCATTTAAATTAGGTATATTTGTTATTGTTTGTTATCAAATGAATTCAGCATGCAGAATGTGATTGTATTGTTGTATGGTTAAATGTGTTGTTTGTAACTAATGCAGGTAAATGTGATTATATTGATGTGGTCACCGTCGCGCGTCGGTTATGTATTGTGACGTCACAGGTATTTCATCGTGCCATATCGTATATTTTCTTAATTTTATTATTCATTCCGATATTTCATGTAGAGTTCCAAATATTTTGATCATCATCATCAGCTGGACATGATAGACCTCTCCCAGAGCGCGCCACCCCTTCCGGTTTCTTACCACCCGCATCCAGCCCAGTCCGGCCAGTTTTTTAAAGTCGTCAGTCCAAAATCAAATCAAAAAGTCATTTATTCAGTTTAGGCCCTGGTAAGGCACTTATGAACGTTGAATTTGTGCATACAGTTGAATTTACCACCGGTTCGGAATACACTTAAACTGAGAAGACTCCGGCAAGAAACTCCATCGGGCTGGGGGGCGCTCCATTGCCATTTCAGTTGGCTAATTCGGTGAGCTATGTCGATGTCTTTGGGTTTCTTACGGATGACTTCGTTGCGGATTCTATCCTTCAAAGAAACTCCGAGCACAGCTCTTTCCATAGCTCGCTGAGTGACTTACAATTTTTGGACAAGTCTATGGGTCTTCCGAAGTACGGAAACGCTCGATTTGAAATACCACTATGCGGTCACCCATCCAGGTACCGACCAAGACAGACGTAGCTTAACTTGAACGGCTAATCATGCTCCATCACCGGTCACACCGGTTAGAATTACCCACGATCTGTGGCGTGGCAGACAGGGTATACCAAAAACCTCCACTGTTACTAATCTGCTAGGTAGTAACAGTGGCCGCGATCACGGCCGCCGCCGCCGCCCGGCACATCGGACAATCGATAGTCTATGCATAAATAAACCAACCTACACTAATATTACTAGCGCTAGCATCCTATAAGACATGACATACTAATATTCTAAACATGCTCTGCTTAGTTTGTGATCAGATAGCCATATACAATGTGAAGAATGTCTTATTGTTATTATACTAGCTGTCCCCCGCGGTTTCACCCGCGTTCCCGGGATCAAAAGTAGCCTATGTCCTCCTCCATACCATAGATAGACTATCTGCGTACAAATTTCATGATGATGGGTTGAGTAAAGCGTAACAAATAAATAAACTCACATTCGCATTAGTAAGAATAAGGATGCGAAAGTTTGTTTGTATGTAGGTATCTCTTTTTTAATCGACTTCATATAAAAAAGTACCTAATTTAAAAGAATTAAGTCGACTTCCAAATACGCTAAAAAGTATGAAATAATAACATAACATTAATATAATATTTTCCTGGTACCTATTATTATAGTTCGGTTATCACATCGCGTACCCGACAGCCAACCGACGTGCCGCCGCCGCGCGCTCCATAATCTAATCTCTAAATAGTATAAAATGAAGTCGCTTTCAGCGTCTGTCTGTCTGTATATCCGCTTACTCCACGCAACGGATTTTGATGTGGTTTTCACCATCAGTTAGATAATTTCTTCAGGATTGTTTATAGGTATAATTACTTCACTTCTTACTTATTTTTATTTTTCTTACTTGTCTTTTATTTCAACCCTTTGAGCATCACTTGATGCCTCTAGTGGCAAATTTTAGCTAATCTCATAATTTAATTTGTGGATAATGTAGTAGGCTGCAATATTGTTATTACTTTCATAAGATGTTTATATGTAAGACCTTGTTTTGTAGCTGTTTATTGTCCCTTAATAAATAAATAAATAAATAAATATACATACAAGGATGTTATAAAACTTCGGATGTATTCTTGCTAACAAAAAACTGTGTCACTGAGAGTCGGCCATCTCGCTGTACATACAAGCCGGCACGCACACATTCACACACTAGTCGGCCATTACGCGGATAAACGTCAACAGAGTCAATACGTTTGCGGTGCCGTAAAATATTAAAATATAGCATCTCTTGTGTAGTGAAATGGTGTAAAAACCGTAGAGACCGGAGGAAAAAAATACCAGGAATCACGTTTCACAGTTAAATTAATAATTCAATCACTTATTTCCCGAATTTATACATCAAAACAAATATTCATTCACCAGTACAAAAGAATTAATGACAAAGCCAGTGTTGCCAATATACACTTTTGTAAATTACCCGAAATATGGGAATTTTATATTTTATGGTTATCATTAATACGTATTTTATTATAAATTGATTTCAAACTGTCGCGACTAGTACACATACTTTATATCAGTGGTTCTCAAACTTTTTTGGCGAACGGACCACTTTTAGAAAGCGAATTATTTGATGGAGCCCTAAAATAATCAAAGAATAGTTTTGGTAGGAATGTACTTTGAAGTTCGTCGATTTAAGGGACGGAAGGGGAGTGGGGGAATAGAGAGGGGGTCGGTGTAGAACCCCCCCTCTATGTGAAGGAAAAGTTGCGCACCCCCCCTTTTTTAGATACTATTATTTTTATTTTGTCGGGTGAGGGGAAAGGGTGGTCCCTTTTATAGTGCATAAATTTTGTGTAGAGCCTTCTAATAATGTAACGTCAAAGTACAACTTAGCCATAGTTTATTGTGTAGGTATTCTTTATTTTACCGCGTAGGTTGTAAATATTGTATACCTTATTGTATTTAAAATGTGTGTGAGGAATGTCCCAGAATATTTATTTATTAATAGAATACTATTACGGAAATCTGCTGTACATATTTTATGCTGATATGTCAGTAATTTCAATATTTGTAGAAATAAACCAATATATTCTAGCACCATAGAATGCGTAAAAACCATTAATGATTAATTTGTCATGGTTATTGAAACATCGATCTTTTTTGCAAATAACTATGTAACGTGATGTTTTAGGACATAGGCCCCCCACTATTTTTATATTCGTATGAGTGTCCTTAATCGATGTATAAAGGTTGGGATGAGTGAAGTTATTTAAAAAAAAAAAACAAAACGGTGCCTGATGAGTATGCCAGGCTCTGAACAAAAATCTTCGAACCCCTTTCATAGCGATCGGTTGAGTAGTTGAAGCGTGAAAGCATAACAAAAAAAATTTGGCCACCATTCACAATTTAAAATAGTACGGTATATTCTGCCTACATTTACACTTAATTTTAGCGATGGGCGATTGTTACTAAAAACAATCGAATTATTCGATTGGCCAATTTATTCGAATCATTCGAATAACAATCGACATCTTTCGATTGTTCATAATACGCTTCTTGCGGCACCGCGCGTGTCCTATGCCGTGCGCTGGCTGTCCGTCCGCCGAATGAATTAATATATTTGTCCCCGCGCTCACCCGTCGATTGTGCATACTATTACAACCTGCGTTGCGTGGGTCAATTTTCATTCGAAAGGTCGATTGTTTATTCCTTAGAACGAATGAATCGACAATCGAATGTAGAGTTTTACAATTGTCGATTCTTTCGATTTTTTTTTTGCAACAATCATCCATCGTTACTTAATTTTCATTTAAACATGTCTACCGTTACATATTAGTCTTAGTATAATATAATAAAACATAGGTAAATTTAGCCTAACATGGCAACCCTAAATTGAATCACACATAAACAGCCGCCGCCATTACGGTGCCTCAGTTTTGTAATAGCGAGAGCGGAGTCCGGGTAGTCTGTGTATACATATAATACATGCATGTTATATTTATATATACAGAATATATAAAAAAGTCAATGTTTCGTAAACACATACCCCCTTATTAATAAATAAGCCGGGGCGGGTCGCTAGTATTTTCATAAAATGTAATCTTACTAATCCATATCCTTATTAGTATCTAGCTGCCTCCCGCGTAGGTACCCGGGATAAAAACCTTATAGCACTCAGTGATAATAATGTAGCTTCCTGTTAGTGAAAAAATTTTCATAATTGAACCAGTAAGTAGCTCTGGGGATTACCTCCTAAATCCTAACTTATAAACTTTACGTAGGTTGGCTAGATAGGTACGTCACGCGATTTCCTCCGCGTTTTTGGAATAATATGGATTATCCATGCCGTGATGGATGTGTGATTTTATGCTAGAGCGTTTTTTTTACAATATTTTCTTGTTTTTGACTAACTTGAAACTTTTTTTCATTACAATCCATAGTAATACATGATAATACGTAGATACAGCGCTGTGACATACATACTTACCAGCCGCCGGCTTAGTTATTAGGTACACCCTCAAAAAAAGTTGCTCTACTATAGAGATAATTGGTGTCGTCACTTTCAAGCACTTAGCGGCTTCGGGCTGTTCTTGTCTATATGTAGGTGCTGTAGATGAGTAGACAACCGGTTCTTGAGTCGACGAACCAGCACTTGCCACGTGTAAGTACCTATATACCTACTCCCGAGGACTAAAACTTGTAGTTTTCCTGGAACTGTTTTTTATAATAATAAATTATTGAAAAAGAAAAAAATGTGTCTAAATGTAGGTAGGTATTTAAATCCTGTAACCTTGCCGAGTTTCTTGCCAGTAATTCTTTCTTAGTTTTTGTCTGGGTAGCTTCCGTAGCTTCGACCTATAAGTAGCCAAGTTATATCTTATAACATCAGCTATCTGCCAGTGAACGTCCCGTAAAAATCGGTCTAGCCGTTTCTGAGATTAGACGGAACAAGCAGACTGAAAGACAATTAAAAAAAAAAACTATAATTTAAGTACTACCGATATTCTCATATGCATTTATTGAAATGCATATGAGAATATTGGCGTTACAAACAGACACTTCAATTTTATTTATTTGTATAGATAGTACACAGTAGTTGGTACATTTTGTCGAATGTATGCGGGGTTTTGTCCGGTCAAATCACCGGATAAAATTATCCTCATTGGTCGGGCTCACATTGACCTGAACCGCAGATATGTGACCTAAACTATCGGCACGCTACGGTGGCCGTTCGATGGGCTGTCAAAACGGACATGTTAGCGTGCCGGACGCTAATTTAATAACCAAAGTCCTCCCTGTAGAGTTGTGGTGTGGTGTGGTGTGGTGTGTGAGTGGTTGGGACTCGTTGCTAGTTAGGAGGCGGCGCCACAGGCGGCATGGCGGCGTTGTCGTTCTCGCAAGTGCTTATTGCGTCGCATCGCTAATGAAACGTGCAACAAAGCCTTGACTTGTGTTTACAGTATATTTCATGGATGCTTCACAACAACACAACGTTCACATTCGTCACTTCGCTGCATCTGTTGAGAAACGTAGAGCGTAGCGCTATTTAGCTGATATAGCTCGACTGAGGAAGTACCTGCACCTTACAGAATACCTAGGTACCGCATGCCGCAGTCAAATAACTGAGTGTTGCAAGGGTCGGAGTTGCAAGCGTATATAATATCTATCCCACTTTTTTTTATTTTTTTTATTTTTTTATAATAATTAATTTATTGGCATAAAACATTACAGCTTATTTTTGAATCCATAGGCTCCCGAACTAGTAAAACTGTGTTTTATATTATATATTAATAAATAAGGTTTAAGTCAAGTATAGTAATAGGTACCTACTTAGGATTAAAATATGTCCGTCACTTTCTAATGTCATATAAATAAAAAGGGATGAGGCTATCTTAATACCTGGGTATTACAAGACTGACTTACACCATTTATTAATAAGGGGGTATATGTATAGGCTAAGGTAACCGCTCACCACCAGACCGGCCGTATGCTTGTTTTTCCGAATTAGTTGTATAATAACACCTGTCTGCTTATCCATATGTCTGCGAGTTACTTATCAATGCGGATCTGAAAGTAACAGGACTGCGCGTGAGGTCTCCTTAAGTGACTAATTTATCATCACAAGTACATACACAACGCAATCGTAATTAATTTAATTATTTTCGTCGTGCAAATATTATGTTAACCAGTTGTCCCCGCGATTTCACGTTAATTTATTTTAAAATTGTGAGTTTAAGAGCACTCAGCTCACCATACTTTTCATACAAAAGCTCTGTACTTATGATGGCGTTTTTAAACACTTTTCGTTAGATGTTTTAAACAAATTGGTATCTTGTGAACAGCAGTATAACTAGGCGAAAATAAAAAAAAGTGTGAAACAAATTCAGTAAAAGCTTCCGAAAAACAGCGGTTTTGCACAAATTTTACCTGAACTTTGGCCATATCTAATGTATATATAATATATATAAATTGTAAAAGTAAAGAAAACAGCTCTAAACAATGCTTGCAAATGTATTGGAGATTCTAAATAACTAAATTTTTTTTCACAAACTTGTAAGATTACATCACAGGAAGTATGGGCCTGGAACAAGTTTTATGATATGCGAAATCATGAATGACGACCTAGCGACGCGGCCTCGCGCGAGTGATCAGCGGAATTTACCAACTGATAACCGATGGCTCTGATGGTGTCTCTTTTTTCGCAGTCAAACATTACGTTGGATGAAAGTACAAGCTTTTAGGCTACGCTTGCGTTGAAGTTGCGTTGGCCATGAAGGGCCCCCTTAATTACCTCTCAAGATTTGTCACTAACCGAGGATATGTAAATCTATACTATCTATCTATACTAATATGCTAAAGCGGAAGAGTTTTTTGTTTGTTTAAACGGGCTAATCTCTGGAACTACCAGTCGGGTTCGAAACATTCTTTCACTAATAGGAAGCTACATTATCCCCGAGTATTATGGGCTACTTTTTATCCCGGGAACGCGGGTTAGTATTAGTAGTAGTAGGAGTGTTAGTAGTGTCACAGTGTCTACAGTTCCCGTCGCCATTTCATACGTTTTATTGTAATTTAGAGGCGGTAAATTATTTTTATGAAACGTTTTTTTAATACTATTTGCTTTGGACTTTGCACAGAAAGTTCTGCTCGAGCCGATGCGATGGTGATGGTACCCACCTAACAGAGTAGTGGTGCACACGCACGATACGGCCCACACTTGTCTCTTATCTGTGCGGTGACGTGTGCTGTGCTGTGGCTGTGCTACGGAGGGCCCGTAGATACCATAGAGTGAACACGAAAATATAGCTTCCTATTAGTGAGAGTTTTTAGAATCGGAGCATTAGTTCCGGAGATTACCTTCTACGTCCAATGTAATCCAAAGTGGCAAACAAACCTACCTCTTTATAATCATATGGGTATCTGATGTACTATTATAAATGACAGTGTTTTTTTACCTCTTGACACCTCAATGGAATAACAAATCATGGTGAAATTTGGCACCCAGGTAGATCTTTAATTGGAATGAATATGATTGAGAATAATTGAGATTATAGAATATAGTGGGTAACATTTTGTATTAGATTAGAATTGATTATTTTCCTACCTACCTAGGTACTCTCAGTGACTACTATACTCTATACCTACTACATACTTACAGTAGGTAGGTAGGTACATGCCGTGAAATAATTCCACTACTAGGTACCTAACCTATAACCTGTTAGAAGTCAGTCACGCACGCATCATGCCACGGACACTGAAACCTACTCAGAACGTACAAAGAAAAGTAGCCGAGGCGAGGGTGAAACTTACTTCGGATATCCCGGATTTAGAATTAAAATAAAAACTACAATTTGGTTCGACCTTGCACCGTGCACTGTGCCGGTGTGTGTGTGTGTGTGAGGTGAAGAACCGGCGACTCCGCCTCCGTCCTGCGAGTGAGCGTCACAGCGCAAAGAAGCTCTGTCACTATCTTGGTTCGGAAGGTAACTGTCACAACCTCTATCTCAAGTATCTCATATGAGCGAGCCGCTCGCGCCAGGGGCAATAAGTAAAGGAAATTAAATTACCAACGCTTTGAATCACATACAGGCAGCGAGCGGTGAGGCCATGGTCCATGGTAGATGAGTGGACTACTATCAGGAGTACTTTTACGCCATTATTAACGTTGCGGGTGACGATTTTGCGGCGGTTAGTGTAATTTTTTCTTCTTCACGTAGTACCTATGTAACAGTGTTCTTGGAGCCGTGCAGTAAATCTGCAGGATTTTAAATTCTTAAATATTTATTCAATTTTTATTTCATACCTTTTATTGACCCTGATATTGTTATAAAGAATGATGTTAGAATTCTAACAATACCATGCACTTCTAGATAGATTCACGCATTTAGAAGTTATGATGAAAAAAAGAAACATGTAAATGCATAACAGTCTTTTTCGGACAGTCGTGTAAAAACCTTTTCCAAATATATAAAAATCAATGCGCAAACGAGAGAAGCTGTGTCATGTCATTATTAACCATTAATCGTGTTGCTTCACTTGCTCTTACTTGGCTATTCTTGTTACTCTGTGGATTATATTTATTTAATTCAGGTCGTCTGCCAAAACTTGGAGATCACACTCAACTCATACGTATTACGTACTTTCTTTCGTCTTTGCTAATTTTCGCTTTCCCTCTTTTAAGTTACAGCTTGTACTATTCTCTATATCTACTATTCTGTGGTTGGTTAACATAGATTTTAGAAAAAAGTCTTCAGTTTCGTGATCCCTCTAATAACGCTTCTATTTTTTCCTATGTAAAATCAAAGTCAAAGCCATTTTGTGTCTCCCACGACACAGGGTGACCTAATGTGGGAGCACTGCCAAAATACCACTATGTAATCTATTTTTCGGAATAAATATACCTATTTAGTTTTTTTTTATTTTGATTTATTCAATTTAGGCCCCAGAAGGGCACTTATGAAGGTCACATTTACTGATGTTACCACCGGTTCGGAACTCGGCCTTCAACTGAGAAGAATCCGGCAAGAAACTCAGCAAGGTTACATTTTTTAAATAAAAAATTTGGATAATCTATGTTTGGCTTTTTTTTGCCAAGTAATTAACAATGAAAACGAAAACATATACTTAAGCATATATATGTTGTTAGGTATTCGTACGTTTGTGTTTGACCACAAGCTCACCATTTTTTTTTATACAACTTAGACGGTAAACAAGCATACGGCCCACCTGATGGTAACCGCTTGCAACACAAGAAGCATCGCTCACGCGTTACCGATCTTTCCCCCCTCCCATATGAGCTCTGGCGACCTTACTCACGCGCAGGAACACAACTTTACACAACATAAAGTTATTTGGCTGCGGTATTCTGTAAGGTGGAGGTACTTCCCCAGTCGAGCTGCTCTTTGAGCGAATAAACGCTACGCTCTACCTCTCTGATGGAGTGGTAGCCAGTTTTTATTTTCTAGGCCACACTGATCTCTCTATCTCCGTCTCGTTCTCATCTCAGTCACATGCATAAAAATTCATTAGTAATGGAGTTGATTCATTCAAAACGACGAACTGACATTATTAATAGACGCGTGTCGATGCAGCGCGCCACGTTGTGAATGCTAACCGATCGTTCCGATAACTTGTCGGTCGCCATTACTACTATGAAAGGACCGAACCGGTGCCACAATACTACTACCGTAGCTATAGGTAACTTTGTTTGTTTGTTTAGGTCTTCTAATGGTTTTATAACCAACCAGCTGTTCCCCACGGTTCCACCCGCGTTCCCGGGATCAAAAGATGAGCCGAAGTCACTCCGGGATAATGTACCTTTCCTTTAGTGAAAGAATTTTCAGAATCGGATCAGTAGTTCCTGAAATTACCTCCTACATCCAAACATACAAACTCTACGTCTTCATAATATTAGTGTTGTTAACATAGAGATAAATATAACCTAACGGTAAAATACTAAAACGCCACAGATATGGGAGCATTTTAGATAAGCCCCTATGTAAAACAATCGAACTGTCAATACACAACATAAATGTATTTGGCTAAAAATTTATAAATATTTTGAAGAGAATTAGAACATACTGGGTTCTCCCGTTCGAATTTAATATGAACCCGACTTGGGAAGCGCCTCCACCTTCCACAAGATCACAGCCAAATAACATCACATTAATGTGGTTTTGTGTTCCTGTGGTGAATAAGGTCGCCAGAGCTCCATGAGTAGGCGCAGTGCTGCCAGTGTGCAAAAAAAATTGCTTAAATGTTTTATTTATGAATTTGGAATTTACCAAATAATAAAGTGGCCAGGGTCAGATATAAAAATGACGCTATCTCGCTTTACAGTTCGGAAGTGCAGGCTTATGAGAGCGTTTGCTTATCTTCATTGTGTGTGCGTTTGGCAAACGGCGCTAATTAATATATTGGGCAATCATCATTGTTTGTGGATCTACCACCTCAGCTCTAAGGTCTCATATTTCAGTCTTCGATTGCGGCATTGTTTGTTCGAGTAATGTTTTGATAGCGATTTGCTTTATTAGCACTCAATCAGGCGATGATGTATTGACGAAACATTCATATGTCATTTGCCTGCCGTGTTCAAAGTCAAAGCCATTTATTCAATTTAGGCCCTAGAAGGGCACCTATGAAGGTCAAAGCTACTGAAGTTACCGCCATTTCGTAAATGTCGTGTTGCTAAATCTAAGGCGGTTAGCAGCCTCGGATTGGTTCAAGCTCTGCTTAGTTCGGGATCAGAAGGATATTATATCATACTGCAAGTACCTACATTGCCAAATTACACTACTTAGTTAACTATGAGTTTCTCGAATCTTTTTATTCTTATTTTTACCGGTACTTCAGTTATGGTTGTTCTCCTCTCAGCGCGGCCACAACAGCGTCAGAAAATTTTAATGAACTTCATTGAATTTTACTCCCATTATCTGGAAATTGTTATATTTATGTGACACGCAAATTTTATACGAGTCAAGTCCGGTGCCACGCGTGGGGTCGACATTACTCCTCATATTATACAATTGATTGTGGCCCGGGGCGGTTTCACCAGCGTTCCCGGGGAAACTATGCTATGGGTTATTATATTTCATGGTCTACCTGTGTGTAAAAGTTCGTCAAGAATGGTTTCCCGTTGAGGCGTCAAGGGGATCATAAACAAACCTACACTCGCATTTATTGGTATATTGGTGGAATAACGTTGCACTGGATTCACGTGTGATACAGTGTAATCCAGCGTAGTTACACCAGTCCCTTTAAATCCCGTCAACATTTTAAGGCGATGATAGCTCAGTGGTAGTGACGTCCCGGTCCCGGGTTCGAATCCTACAATGAGCTTGAGCTTTCGGTGAAGGAAAACATCGCGAGGAAACCATAGCACGGTGGCAGGGTACTTTGTGTACCCATCTGACTGGCTAAAATCCTCAAGTTGAAAATCTGTCGCCAAGTCATATCAGTGTGTTCCGACAGCTGCACTTGAGAGCCTCTTCCTTGTAGGCTTTGTGTGCTTATCACCTTCGGCCACATCATCACTTACCATGGTGAGATTGTTGTCAAATACAGGCCTATACAAAGTAAAAAAACAACAAGACAATATTATCCCTTGTCCGTCTCACAATGGCTAAAAAGTTGGCCAAACATTTGTGGTCCGCAGAATTTGTACACCTCTTATCCATTCTGTCCTTCATGCATGACGGCATTCTCTTCTTGAAACGTTTATAGGCTAATAACCGCTTAACTTTAGTCAGGTCGTATGCTTGTTTGTACCGTAGTAGTATAAACAAGAACTTCACACTATCCTTCTTCGGTGTTCGTATAACTGCAACAATAAGTGGAATCGAACAATATCGCCAGCGAGTGTCGTCTCATCGGGCGGCCGCTGCGAAAACAAACTATTTATAACCCCGGCTACAAACGGTAACAATTTTGCTCGCGAGCGCAAAACGACAATAGCGATTAGACGCGCTGTCGACAACACCACCCCGATTCGATATACAATAGGTACTTGCTACTACCGCCTCTCGGTTTCACCCGCCGCGTTCACGAGGCTGACGAGGCTGACGAGGCTTCTATTATGCGACTTAAAGTATCCTACGTTAACACATAAAATATTCTGTGTGCCAGGATAATAGACCGATAGCAGATCTCCAGCCACAACTAGCTGCTATACTAGATGTAGACATAATGAACGAGAGAGTATAACAATAACAATGTGAGCGAGTCTCGCACTACACTACACGTGTTGTATGTAAACAGTAAACACCACACGCATCATGTTGTGAGAAGAACGCCATCTGGGCGGTTTGCTTACATTATTATAGTATACTGCGATGCGATATATAATTGGTTAGTATCTGTATATATCACTTTCTCTGACACACTCGCAGTGCACAGCTGTTCCATTGCTATTTAATCAACTTCAAGAAAAGGTTGAATGTTCCAAGCGGTTTATTAAACAATACTGTCGCAAAGCCCCTGCCGAACTGCCCCCCTAGACAAGTTGGTTATCGACAATCGTCATCGTTAGTAAACGATCAACCTTTGTATGGGATTTAATCTTATAAATGTCAATCCCATAATTCCCATACAAAGGTTGATCGTTTACCAACGATAACGATTGTCGATAACCATCTTGTCTACTGGCCCTGTTCCGACTGCTGCACTTGCGACCCAGTGCCTAGGGCTCGTGTGCAACTGTGACCCCCCCTCCCCCGGCGTAGCAAGCTTCCATAGGCTACGGTACCTAACCTTAGTAGCATACAGTAATCCTACCACGATTCGCCACGGCCTTCTATGACCATTGAGCTACCATCGCTTCACAATTATATGTAATAAATGACCCATCAATTACATTGAGTATCCAATAGTTTTATAACCTCGACGGCACGCTGCGTGTTTACGTAAGGAAGGTGGCTCCGAAACAACCTTCACTTATTTGACTCGGTCGTGACTAGTTGTCGTGATTTTATAATATTACACACATTTCTGAATTTGATGATTGCGGCGGCGACGTCATTCGCCCTTGTGGGACAACACTTATTGACTGGGGAAGTATCTCAACCTTATAGAATCCTGCAGCCGAACAACCTCATGTGTTCCTGCGTGAGAGTAATGTTGCCAGAGCCCACGGGTCGATAACGCGTGAGTGATGCCGCGTGCCGCGGGGTTATCTTAATAACTCAGATTTAGTTCCTTACCTTTGATTGGCATTGTATTGGTATGATATATTTTACCCCCGGTTGACGGAATTCTACTGTCTGGGCTAGCTAGACCCAGCTAGCGCAGTGGTTGGCAACATGCGGCTCTTTCGATGTAAAGTTGCGGCTCTTCAGATCCATACGCAAAAAAATATAATTTCATCAAAACCTTTTAATATCATGCAATCGATCCATTTGGAGTGCTGAAGATCTTTGAGTTGAAATATTCGTGCGAGCAAGCGTTTTCTTGCATGCATAAAATAATAAAAAACGGTTTTTAAACAGCCACAAAAAAATGAGGCTCTTTAAAACTGGGAAATTTTGTAAATTGTAAGTTTTGGCTCTTATGGCACACAACATCAAATTCTGCGTGCGGAAAATGTAGTTATTGGCTTTTGTCTAACTACTGAGCAGACTAAACATCGATGTTGTATGTTTCACGAAATTTTATCAACAACATTGGAGTCGTCGAGATAATTGTTCATGTACTACTCACTACGGAGTCATAACATCTATGACTTGTGGCTTGTTTGTTAAAATTGTATATAAATATAGGGGGATTGCCAAATTCCTTCAGATTGGGACTTATTTTAATGGTCGTCTCGAACTGGATGTCAGGTTGGGTTGGGACGCAATGTTTATAATGATAGTGGTATCGTCACATTCACGAGTTATCCAACCGTCACGTAACAGAGAGAAGTTCAACGCTGTCATTACATTGACCGATTACTTAGTATAATATACCTCTAATGGGCGCATCTCGTGTGTCTATTCGTTGCCCCTGTGTTAGTTGATTTGTATTGCAAAATCATTGGAACGAAAGTTAGTTGTAGCATGGTTTATACATCAGCCCATAACTGCCACGGCTGGACACGGGCCTCTTCTCACAAATGAGGGAGAGAGGGAATTAGCAGATACTACACAACGCGTGCCCAATGCTGATCGGTGCTCGGTAGGCTAGTGGTCAACCTACTGTTGCGAGTTTTCAAGCCGCCTACCGGGACCAACGGCTTTACGTGCCTTCCGAATTTCTGATACACGGAAAACGCTCGGTTTGAAAATCCAATAGGCGGTCACGAGAGTTGAAATATTTTCCCCGGGATAAAGAGTATGCCAAATGTTATATCTGTTTATGATCCACCTGTGTGCCAAACTTCATCGCGATCGGTTGTGCCGATGAGGCGTCATGAGGTCACAAACAAACTCATTTTCGCATCAATCTTTATTGGTAGTGAGGTAAAGTGTTCACATAATAATTCCAGAAGAAATTCTCTAAGTGATGGCAATAACCGCATCAACTCTATGGCGTAGTTTGTGTTACCTATATTATGAACGGCTGTGAGGTGACAATTCTGTCATCTGTGAATGCAACCAATTTAATTATGATTCTTTACCTTGATTGTTAATTGTTTCTGGAGTTTATGTAAACTACCTAAGGTACAAAACAATGCACAATTATTTATATAAAACTAATAAAATTGCTTGCTTTATGCAGATGACGTAGTGCGCTCACACTTTCCTCGACGTCCGACTTAGACGACAAATAAATATGCTTTTTGTTAGGAGCCACATGAGGAAATCATCCTTATTGTGTAGTCTTGCTGGAGGCTTCGAGTCGTGACTCAGTGCTTAGACATGCCGAGTCATACCTGCCGAGAGTGCCGACCGAGCGCACGACTATACCTTCCGTCTTCGCACTACACCTCGTACCGAGCGGCTGGGGTCAATCACACATTCAATTGACCATCTATTAAGATTCTTTAAGCGGCCTTGAATTTGTAGGCGATGAAGCTTGCCCGGAAGCACTGGCATGGTATTTTTTTATACTGGGTAGGTAACTAGTAGGCATACAAGCATACTCTCCGCCTGGTGTAAAGCGGCTACTTCTCCCCTCCCCGATTAGCTCTGGCGACGTAACTCACGCAGGAACACAACTTGCGGTATTCTGTAAGATAAGAGGAACTGCTCTTTGAGCGAAGAAGCGCTAAGCTCTACCTATCTTATTTGCAATCAAATCATTCCTACCCATTAATTTTCAAGTCTAATTTTAGCGCTGATTGTTATTCTAGTTTGGACATCTTGCAGTGCATGTTTAGTTTGAGTGAATAACAGTAAATATGCTAAAATACTTGTTGTTCATGTAGTGTGGTCTAGACTGGTAACGGTTGCATGCAGACCGACCCATACGTGCACATTTGTTCCGCTTGTGTTCTGTTCTCACGTTTACAAGGCTATTTGTATTTAATACTAAAGCCTCAAATATACCAATAAGGTTTTCATCGTAACTTTATGCCTCTTAAATCGTGACTCTTGAGTGAAGCAGCCGCAATACACCGGTAGGTTCTTGTTCACGTTCACAGGTAGCTGGTACTTCAAATACCCGCCCGGTGTTAGGGTATACGGTGCTACGGGTTCTTCACCGAAAACCCAAAAGCCATTATTAAAAGCCGTTTATTTAGTTGAGATGAGACCCAAAGAGCGCACTGTTGAAGGTCGAAGGCATCGAGGCTACCTCATTATAAACTGCGGACGCTCCGCCCCGCTCGGCTGGTTCTGGCGACATCATTTATTTCTAGTGCTGGATGGATTCTTCAATTTGTCGCAGGCTTTGTAGTAGGACTAACTAAACACCGGCCTAACTCATAAAACTACTCATAAAGCTTTATTATATTAGTATTAGTATATATATAGATATAATAATGATTAAATAAAAGTTTGCTACCTTAGTGGTTTGGGGGGTCGCAGGATAATGCAATAAATCGGCCAAACGAAGCGTTCCGTAAAGGCGTTTTTTGCATGTGGGCCATTTTTTTTTTACCTATTTGTTATAGCTGCAATAGAAGTACACATTCTGTGAAAATATCATACGGATTACGGTTCATGAGACAGACACGCCCACTGACAGACAGCGGAGGCTTAGCAATAGGGTCCCTTTGGCACCATTTGGGAAAGGAACATTACGGAACCGTAACAAACATCGTCAAAAAATGTGACGTTATTTACCTGCCCATTTAATTAGTATATTAGTTAACGTTATGAGTAGAGGCACAGAGGATTCAGGGTTCAAGGCACAGATTACAGAATACTTGTAATCCGTGGTTCAAGGTGTGAATGTTTTATATACGAAAACTTCTGCTCGAGTAGATACTAAGTATACATAGGTATATAACGTGATTAAATCTTGACTTAAGATTGAAACAATAACTGCACTTATGTTAACGTGAGGTAAAGTCAATTTTAACTTTAGTTTTAATTATGTATTTATGTTATATACACTTTTAACATCACAATTACGTAATAACTTTCGTGTAAGTTTAGTGTCAAATGTCGGTAAAACATTATAACCTTCTTATCTCATTCGTGTTTATAATTAGCTATCAAAAACAGTTGTCATATCATTTATAATAATTTAACAAACACATCATACAACTAAACTAATAAAAGGGTAAAGTATTATTAAAATTGTAAAGTTCATTTGTTTGTAAATGTCAACACGTTTGTTATTACTTGTGGCGCTGTGGCAGTTGTATGTAGCTGTGTTGTGTGCTGGTACACGTCGCGCGTCGCGGTCGCGTGGTGGGTGATGTGTCGGACTCGGATGTGCCGCCCGCGCCGCGCCGTTGCCGCTGCTCGTCGCGTCGCGTGCGCAGCGGACGAACCACCAGACACACACAAGCAATAGACTCACTGCAATAGACGGGTTATTAGTTATGTCTCCCATCCGTCTCATTTGCATCCTCATTATTATTTATGATGCACCAGTTTCGGCAACAGCTGGTTTGTTTGTGTGCACATGTCGCGTATTTTCTGCGTCGATATTAATAGGGTCCGTAGCGACAGGACTAATCGGAGCCCGATTGCTGTTTCTCTGCTGTCTATTCGTCCGTATGTCTAACTCGTAAACACAATGAGTTACAGATTTAAAATATTAAATTAAATGAAAATAATAATTTTTTTTTCTTACCCTGCCTGGCATGCATCCGTCAAAGTCATCGAGGAACAAATTGTTCGATGGTCAAAGTTATCAGTTCTTAGATCATATTTTTACAGCGTCTATCTCAAAACTAAACTGGTTAGGGATATTATACTTACAACAAATATTGGAGTCAGATCCTAACCTATATCACTTTTGTAACTGTATTGCAAATCAAGTTTTTGCATTATGAGCGCCTATTTATTACTTAGGTATATTTAATAAGTTCATATTATTATTCTTATTGTACCTACGGAACTTTATCGTCTCATCTAAGGTCACTGCCATTGAGATTCTATCGTGTATCTACTCCACTCTTTGTCATAGCAAGAGCATTCGTGATTCGAAGATTAGTTTTATAATTATGTATTAGTGTACTGTGGGCTTAGTGTGAGTTTTTTAACGCACTCGATACGGTTAACGTTAACTCTAATTTGTATGGCGCAGGACCAGGCGCCGCCAATTGCCGCTAGGCGGTGCCATACAAATTAGAGTTAACGTTAACCTTATCGAGCGCGTTAAAAACTCGCACTAAGCCCTCAGATGTCAGTTATCCAAATTAATCAGAAGCTCTGACACTCGATTCAAGGTGGATGTTTCAAAACCTATTTGATTGGAGTTTTAAGAGGAAATGCTGGTAGCGTTTGTTCTATGCAAAGGTAATCCTCAGTTTCCTCTTTGGATAATGACACTAGAGCAATGATTATTTTACCATGCAATCTGTAGGTACCATTGTATGTCCCTGGGTTGTGTTTTTCTCCATAAATTAATTATTATAAGAATTAGGAGCCTTCTAAAATCACAAAAACTTTTCTGTAGATACTTATTACTTCTGCTCTTTTTAGGTCTTGTAATGTGACGCCTATCATACTTCTTTCGATTCCTCTTTGGCACGTTCTTAATTTTAGAAGAAGTTGATGGTTTAACGCCCAAGTTTGGCATCCATACGTGAGGCACGGTAAGATACATGAGTTAAATAACTCTTCTCTTGGCTGACATTGGAAAGTTATTACTTTTGAGTACTTCCTTTAGCGACCAATATATTTCCCATGCACACACAACTCTTTTTTTAATTTCTATGTTGGTTAGGTCTTCGAATGATATTAATTATCCTAAATATGTGTAGCTTTCTACATATTCAATTGTTTCACCGTCTACTTCTATTGCTAATTCTTTTCTGTTTGTCATTTCTTTTGTTTTTGATTTATTCATTGTAAGACCCACTGCTCTGCTTGCCTCTGTGAGCTGTTGTAACATATGTTGGAGCGTATTAGCGTTGTCAGTTATTAGGAGTAAGTCATCCGCGAACCTTAGGCAGGTGGTTGAGTTGCCTGCCGTTAATAGTACATACATACGTATATTATATGAACCATTGGGGTTTGAGATGACAGCCTTGGGTTGAGGTATTCATCATTTTATGTGCAAGGATTTTGGTGCATTAGAAACACAGTGGTTTGATTGGCTTCGAACTATCAATTGAAGTGAACCGAACATAATAACCTTAAAATACCGTAATGAAATAAATTCTAACCGGCTGCCGTAGCTCGTTTTATGTAACTAGAATTAACGTGGTATGTGTTCGTTTGCAGGTGTTCGCGTCTCCATCTGCGAGGAGTGTGTATGAGGCGCGGGTGAGCGCGAGCGATCGGTGAGCGCGTCCCCGGTGCCGGCGGCGGCGGCGGCGAGTGCGCGGGGATGCCCGCCCTCAAGCGCACGCACGCGCTGGCGCTGCTCGCGCTCGCCGCGCTGCTGCTGCTGCTGCTCGCGCGCCTGCCGCCCCCGCCCGCGCCCGCGCGCCCCCCGCCCCTGCCCCTGCCGCGCCGCCCCGCCGCCTCCACACCCGCGCCCGCGCCCGCCGCCACCTCCGCCGCGCCCGCGCCCGCGCCCGCCCCTCGCGCCAACCGCACCGACCCCGCGCCCCCCGTGCAGCTGATCCGCGACGTGTACGTGGCGGGGCACGAGCGGCCGCACCCGGAGCTGTGCCCCATGCTGGGCGCGCGGCTGCGGCTGCTGGTGCTGGTGACGTCGGCGCCGGCGCACGCGGCGGCGCGCGAGGCGGTGCGGCTGACGTGGGGCCACTTCGCGGCGCGGTCGGACGTGGCGGTCGGGTTCGTGCTGGGCGCGCCGCCCGCCGCGCTGCGGCCCGCGCTCGACGCCGAGGACGACCTCTACGGGGACCTGATCGTCGGCCGCTCGGTCGACTCCTACTCGAACCTGACGCTCAAGACGCTCTCGATGCTCGAGTGGACGGACACGTACTGCCCGCGCGCGCCGCGCCTGCTCAAGACGGACGACGACATGTTCATCAACATCCCCGCGCTGCTGCGGTTCGCGGCGGAGCCGGCGCGCGCGAACGCGACGCGCACCGTCTGGGGCAAGGTGGTCCGCAAGTCGCTGCCGAAGCGCACCACCAAGTCCAAGTACTACGTGTCGCCGGCGCAGTTCCCGGGGCGCGTGTTCCCCGACTTCGTGACGGGCCCGGCGTACCTGGTGAGCGGCGACAGCGTGCGCCCGCTGCTGGCCGCCGGCACGCGCGGCGCCGAGCGCTACCTGCGCCTGGAGGACGTGCTGGTCACGGGCGTGCTGGCCAAGCGGGTCGGCGTCGCGCGCAAACACGCGCCGCAGTTCTACAACAAGAAGGTGGCGCCGCACCCCTGCGCCGTGCAGCGCGGCATCGCCATCCACATGGTGCGCTACCACGAGCAGTTCGACCTCTGGAGGAAGCTGCTCGACGGCAAGACCAAGTGCGCCAGCTAGCGCCCCGGATGCTGCCCGCCTGACTCCGGTCGAGTCGAGTCGAGCGACGCGAGTGCCAAACCTGCGAGGGGGAATCTGGGTCGAACGAATCGAATTTACGTGATATTATTATTTTTTTGTAAAAATTTACTTCGATACATATTTTAAGTCTCCCCGTGGACGTGTGGACGCGTCCGCGGGTGCCATACCACGACATTACTCGATCGTTTTTCTGCGTAGTCATGTATAAGCGTAGATTATATCTAGGTAGGGGGGACGGTTTCGGGTTGTCCCTGAGTGAAATTAAACATTTTCATTTAAGGGAACTATATATAAACTTTTAACTTAAAAATAAAACCGACTATTTGCACGAAAAGGAATGAAATAGTGACGTAAGCAATGTTTCGATGCGAGAGACTGACGACCATGACACTTTCTTATGCTGGGTAGCGCCACCGGGTCAATTTTTGACTACTAAACTAGTACGTTAAGTACTCTACACTTGTGAAATCGAGGACACTTCTCCCCTACTTTTAAATTCTCGCTTAGTTATTGACTTATGTATACTATGTCAAGTACAAGATAGGTACCGACGCTGTGTCGCGTCTCGCAGCACGTCACGACACGACACGGCGTCGACACGACACGTCACGTCACGACGTGTGACAGTGACGTCCCGCCTCGATCGCCGGCGGCAAGGATCGCGACGCTCTCTTACATTTTGTAATACTCATTATTTTGTATATTTTTGTTTGTGAACGAAATTTTATTTTTGTACTGGAGAGCGTGACGTCATCGCGACCGCCGCCGCCGCGCGCGTTGACGCTGCAATAGTTGTATTAGTTTAATATAGCCTACTAACAAATAATCTCAGCCATGCATCGTATTGTATGGTCTTTAATTGTACCTACTGTATATAATAATGAACTGTGTATTGTAGACTCCTGCTCGTACATTATTTGTATGATCCGGCTGTCGTTGTTTTGTGCCGTGGGTTGTGCCAGCTGTAAATATATATAAAGTGTAAACGTACTTATATGTACTCGGTAGTTTTAATTCGTACCTTTCCCGTCCCGTCGCGTCGTCGTCTGAAGCCCGTTTTATAGAACTGCATGCCTACATTAATGGGGCTGCCTTAGTGTCGGTAGTGCACACCACAGCCAATGCTATCTAGCGGTAGTCGTGGAACTAATATACTTACTCGATCACAAATAGATGCAGATTTTATCTACCTACCGAAAGCAAGATACATAATTTATTAGTTGTCTGGTTTCCATAATGTATTTATTAGGTCTGCCAACACAGGTGATAATAGGAACAAACTTTGCTTAGTGAGGCATCAGTTGCATGAAGAATGTCCCAGGAAGGGTTTTTGTTTTTCCCGACCTTTTTCCACTCCCGGGAGCCTGGAATTAAAATAATGATTTTGAAAAGATGTTAGTTTGTTATTTTAACGTAGGTAGGCTATCCAAAAGTCAAGTAAAACTTGACTCAGAATCAGAACCACTTCTGAGACAAATAAATTGCTAATTTTATTAAAATACGTTTGGGAATGGAAAAAGGTCGGGAAAAACGAAATCCTACCTTATCCATATAATATTACATTATGAGACATGCGTGCAAAGTTGGTACTCACACACGAGGCAGTACCTATATTAAGCGAAAATGAAGCCGAGAGTGTAGATCAATGCACACTCGTGTCGTCATTCACAGGACGTTTTTCAACACACTTTGTGAGGACAAAAACAAACTTGTATTTTTAAAAGTAGATTTTTTGATGAAGTTAATGAGAAAGTCAACAAATATGGCGTGCAAGATTTTTTTGGACAGCGAAACCTTTTTACCCGTTTAAATTAAGAATGCTTCGTCTATGCACATATCAATTGCATTGAGTTACAAACTTAACATAATCGGGATTATGCCTATCTTAAAACTGTGCGGTAATGTAAAGTAATAAGCACTAGTGCGTAATAAGCTACATTATGATACTAAAAACGGTGCAATAAATGACAACGAGCAAGTGTGTTGAAAGAAAAAAATACCAATTCACAAGGAACGAGCTATGCTCGGAATTTCTCTATGAGACGGAAACGACGACATTCGTAGGAGAACAAAAATTCCTGATTATAGTCCGTAGAGATAGTAAGCTGAAGATGCAATGTGCAGGCTACATCGCTCGAATCGAAGACGACCACAACAGAGGGCCACAACAGAGTCTCTCAGAGAGGGTATGGTTACGAGGTTGAACTCGGCTCTGCAAATTGTATCCGAGTGGGGTACCGCCAATAGGGTCGAGTTCAATGCCTCTAAAACACAGGCCTGTCTCTTTTCTGCAAAGAGGAGTCTCTTTAACCTGACTCCCGCATTTCGTGATGTATCTGTACCGTTATCCAAACACCTAGACCTTTTGGGTCTCAATTTATCCTCTGACCTTAATTTCGGACGGTCCATCGAGGCCAAGGCCAAGACTGTTGCCAAAAAACTTGGAATCCTGAACAAGGTGAGACGGTACTTCACAAAGGAACAGCTTCTAAATTTATACAAAGCTCAAGTTCGACCTTGCATGGAGTACTGTTCTCATCTGTGGGATGGCTCAGCCAAATATCAACTGGCAACTTTGGACTCGTTAGATAGGCGCGCTCGAAGGATAATTGACGATAGCGACCTAACGAGCAAGAAACTGCAAAACCTGGATCATCGGCGTCAGGTTGCAAGTTTGACGGTATTTTACAGATTGTTCCACGGAGAATGCGATAAAGAACTCCATAATCTTGTCCCTCCATCCCCGTTCTTCTATCGGACCACTAGGCGTCGGGGGGGTCTCCATCGCTTCGTCGTCGATATTCCATCTTGCCGTACCAAGCGTTTCGCTTCCTCTTACCTTATACGCACGGCCAAGTTGTGGAATGCTCTCCCGGACAACGTGTTTCCAGACACTTATAACATGGGTTTATTCAAGGCCACCATCTTACCATCAGGCGGGATTGCGGTCAAGCGCAAACCTATATAATATAAAAAAAAAAAAAAAAAAAAAACGACGCGAGTTGCGACCACGTACAGGAAAGCGCCGAGCGGGACGACCTCCCACCAGGCGGATCGACGACCTAGTCGGTCGGATGGTCAGTCTCGCTGGGCGTCGCTGGATGCAAGCTACCCAAAACCCTTCGAAGTGGAAGTTAATAGGGGAGGCCTATGCTCAGCAGTGGACATCCTCAGGCTGTTATGATGATGATGTGTTTTTTGATCGATACAAATAAATAAAACGGCTTTATTATAAAAAAAAATAGCATTTTCGCCAAAATTTAAATTTTTCAATACAAAGACGCTGATAAGCTTAATCCTAATGTAACTTTAGTTTTCTCCAAAATTAAGCTCATTCAGAGTTTTGGCTTAATCTAATGATCGGCAGTTTAGAAACTTTCACCTGTAGATTGATATGACCATTTTTAATTTTCTATTTGTTTTTGTGAGACACAAATAGGTAAGTAATTAAAACATTTTTTGTGTATTTTCGGAAAACTTGAAATTTTTCAAAGAAAAAACGTTATCTCCGAAAATAGGTACAAAATTTCTACAGTACCCTTCAGCGATTTCTCTTCACCTTTCGTTCGTTCGTTCGTTTAGTTCGTTCGATCTTGGTGGATGTATTATTTGTTTTAAGAATTTATGCAACATCTTTGTGTTTGAAAGGATTTGGTTAATTTTGACCAATATGAGCATTCAACCTCAAAAGTCCGGGAATATCCGGGAAATCACAAAAAAAAAACCGGACTTCGAACGACGAGGGAATTCCCGATTTCCGGGAACGAAACCCTACTCCCAGGATAATAAATAATGGCAACACTATCTATCTATCTATCTATCTATCTATCTATCTATCTATCTATCTATCTATCTATCTATCTATCTATCTATCTATCTATCTATCTATCTATCTATCTATCTATCTATCTATCTATCTATCTATCTATCTATCTATCTATCTATCTATCTATCTATCTATCTATCTATCTATCTATCTATCTATCTATCTATCTATCTATCTATCTATCTATCTATCTATCTATCTATCTATCTATCTATCTATCTATCTATCTATCTATCTATCTATCTATCTATCTATCTATCTATCTATCTATCTATCTATCTATCTATCTATCTATCTATCTATCTATCTATCTATCTATCTATCTATCTATCTATCTATCTATCTATCTATCTATCTATCTATCTATCTATCTATCTATCTATCTATCTATCTATCTATCTATCTATCTATCTATCTATCTATCTATCTATCTATCTATCTATCTATCTATCTATCTATCTATCTATCTATCTATCTATCTATCTATCTATCTATCTATCTATCTATCTATCTATCTATCTATCTATCTATCTATCTATCTATCTATCTATCTATCTATCTATCTATCTATCTATCTATCTATCTATCTATCTATCTATCTATCTATCTATCTATCTATCTATCTATCTATCTATCTATCTATCTATCTATCTATCTATCTATCTATCTATCTATCTATCTATCTATCTATCTATCTATCTATCTATCTATCTATCTATCTATCTATCTATCTATCTATCTATCTATCTATCTATCTATCTATCTATCTATCTATCTATCTATCTATCTATCTATCTATCTATCTATCTATCTATCTATCTATCTATCTATCTATCTATCTATCTATCTATCTATCTATCTATCTATCTATCTATCTATCTATCTATCTATCTATCTATCTATCTATCTATCTATCTATCTATCTATCTATCTATCTATCTATCTATCTATCTATCTATCTATCTATCTATCTATCTATCTATCTATCTATCTTAGGTTAGGTTAGGTTAGGTTAGGTTAGGTTAGGTTAGGTTAGGTTAGGTTAGGTTAGGTTAGGTTAGGTTAGGTTAGGTTAGGTTAGGTTAGGTTAGGTTAGGTTAGGTTAGGTTAGGTTAGGTTAGGTTAGGTTAGGTTAGGTTAGGTTAGGTTAGGTTAGGTTAGGTTAGGTTAGGTTAGGTTAGGTCCCCCCCCGACGTGTTGCCACCTTGTCGTGGTGGGGGGGCTTGCGTGTCCCAAGGATCCTCGTGGCTATACCGGCAGGGCTACCCATACCGGGAGGCACGGGGTGAGGGATCTGACGAAGAGCAACACTTCCTTTCCCTTCATTTCCTTCCCCTCTCTTCCTTCCTATTCTCCCTACCTTTCCTTCCATTCTCTTCCTTTTCCAATTTCCGACGTGGAGGGAGCGGCGGTCACGGTGTGCACTTACACTGCCTCCGTAAACGGCCTTTTTCAAGGCCCCGCCGGTCAACCCGTAACCGCAACAATGGCAGGAGGCCTACGCGAACGGGGGCCTTACCTTCATTGGTTGGGCCTACGAGGTAGACAACCTCTCTAAAAAGTCACCCGAATCCTAAGCGGCGCCGCACCGCGAGGGGATGGATGGTCGGACGGATTTCCGGCCATTAGTGCGTGTCCCCACACTGGCACCTGTCGCCACCAGTGTGGGTTACCCCATAGACTTACCCGGGTACAGGGGTCTCTGCCCGGGTGGACGTTATTTCCCCCATAATCGTGGGATTTCATATGGATCTTTTAATTAACAAACAAAACGAGGAGGAAGTAGTTAAGAGTTGGGAAGGTGACGTTGTGATGGAGGAAGATGTAGTAGTAGAAGGTAGAGTGGGAGTGGAAATGGCGGGAGCGCCTTTGCGAGAACTTCGCGTTTTGCTACCGCGCTTGTCCCGTTTGTCGGAGTCCGACTCAGACAGCACCGTTGGCAGCTTAGTCACGGTTGCGTCGGCTCAGTCCTCGGACAATGAAGGCGGTCGGCGGTTCCTCAAAAGGCCCGCCGAAGAACAAGAGGCAGAAATAATAGAGCCGACAAAAGGGGCGGCTCATAAACTGAAGAGACGAGTACGCGCGCCCACTACGGAGGAGTACTTGGGCTTGGCAAATGCCAAGGCGCAGCTCAACGCCGCTAAGGCAGAAGAACTGCGCCTTGAGGCTGACGAAGAAATAGCGAAAATGGCGAGGGAATTACGTGACGCGAGGCATGCCTGCCGTCGCGGTATCAACCCGCCAACTATAGGAGAGGACACAGCGCAGACCATGTCTGCGCTGAATAATTTGGTAAATGACGCCGCAAACACGGTTAAAAAAATAGCTTCGAAGTCCAAAAACATGAAGGGGACTTGGATGAAGTACCTTAAGGATGCAGCGGAAACTATTATGGAAGCCGCTGCAGGTATGAGCGCCCGCACCGTGTCGGAGGAAGTGGTGAAGCTGGAGGCGGCGAACCAGCTGCTCTCCGCCCAGCTAGTGGGGCTACGTCAAGAAGTGGCTGAGCTGCGTAGCCAGTCGACAGCAGCGACGGCCGTCCCCGCCCTTAAGGAAATGTTGGCGCAGGCCTCGCGTGCAAGCATCGCTCAGTTCAGCGCGATGCTGAACGCGAGGTTTGACGGCATTCAAGACCGCCTCCTCCCAGAACCAAGGCTTAGGCCGCCACTCGCGGCAGAGAAGAAAAGGGCCGCAGCCACAGCGGATACCACGCAAGAGCCGCAGCCCTCGGGCTCCGGCGTGACTGCCGCCCCACATCGAATTGAAGAACCGTCATCTGTCCCCCTCACCGTCAAGCCCCCAAAGGGAAAAGGACGGGGGAAGAAGACAATGGCGGCATTAGAGAGGGAGGAGCTCCAAGCAAGCTCGGCTCCGGCTGCCGCAGCGCCTCCTCCACCCAGGATTGGGTGGAGCGAGATAACCGCCCGGGGAGTGAAGAAGACCTCGGCCAAGGGCCAAGCTAATAGTAAAGACCCGGCGAAGCGCCAGACCAAAGGTCCGGCTAACTTTACAACGGAGCCGCCAAAGAACAAGGCTCCGAAGCTAAGGAAGGGTAAACCGGTGGATAGGCTGCGTCCTCCGCGAACGGCTGCAGTGGTCATCACCCTGCAGCCGGCCGCTGTTGAAAAGGGGACTACATATGGGTCCATAATTACCGAAGCTCGGAACAAAATTGATTACCCGAGTCTCGGTATAGAAGAGATGAGGGCAAGGACGACCGCAACCGGCGCCCGCATGATGGAGATCATCGGAGAAGCGGGTGCCGAAAAGGCGGACGCCTTGGCTGCCAAACTAAGGCAGGTGATAAGTCCGGATGTGGCCCGGATTACTCGCCCAATGAAGAGAGTTGAGGTGCGAGTCTCAGGCCTCGACGATTCAAACACCGCGGCGGAGGTCATGGCGGCTGTCGCTACAGTAGGAGGGTGTGCCACGGATGACGTAAGAGCTGGCAAAATAAACGGTGGCTCAGTCTACCTCAGCTGCCCGATGGCGGCCGCAAAGTCCGTGGTCGAAGCTGCCCGACTCAAGGTGGGCTGGGTGTCAGCACGAGTCACGCTGCTCGACCCCAGGCCCATGAGATGCTTCAGGTGTCTCGAGGTCGGCCACGTCGGCTGCAAATGCGCGTCGGAGGTAGACCGCAGTGGTATCTGCTACCGCTGTGGAGAGCGGGGCCACCGGGCCAGTGATTGCCGGGAGGAACCGAAATGTGCAATCTGCGCAGCGGCCGGTAAACCGGCAGCGCACCCTATTGGCGGGGGAAATTGCGGCAGCCGCCGGAAATCCGCGCCAAAAAAGCCCAAAATAAAGAAGGCGAGGGAGGCCAAGGGCAAAGCCCCGCAGCCGACCCAAGAGGAGCCTATGGAGACTGCCCTCTAAATGCCCCAGTCTCTCTCCTTGCTGCAGGCCAACATTAACCACTCTGCCAGGGCTCAGGATCTTCTAGTCCAGACACTGGTAGAGTGGAGAATAAAGGTGGCCGTGGTCGCCGAGCCCTACTTCGTCCCAGCTCGGGGTGACTGGGTTGGAGACCACGAGGGTTTGGTGGCCATTGTCGCCCCGACTGCTACCGGCGCCCCACCCATCGAACGGGTGATGAAGGGAAAGGGTTGCGTGCTAGCAGTCGTGGGTGACACCGCAGTAATAGGGGTGTACTTCTCGCCCAACCGGAGCCTTGCCGAATTTGAACAGCTCCTTGTTGAAGTCGGCGCTCTGGTTGGGCAGATTGCCCCCTACCCCGTGCTAGTCGCAGGGGACTTCAACGCGAAATCTAATGCGTGGGGTTCACCGGCGACGAACGCACGGGGGGAGACACTGGAGGAGTGGGCGGTCTCAATGGGCTTGGCCCTCCTCAACACGGGGTCGGAGAACACGTGCGTGCGGCAACAGGGTGGCTCAATCGTAGACGTGACATTTGCGTCTGCCGCCCTGGCACGCCGTGTCCTAGGTTGGAGGGTGGTTGTGGGCGTGGAGACACTATCAGATCATCGATACATCCGATTCGATGTCTCCGCGCCCCACACTGACTCACAGAGAGGTGCCCGGCCCCGTGGGGCGGATGGCCCCCGGTGGGTCCTCAGAAAGCTGGACAGGGAGGTGGCAAAAGAGGTGGCCATCATTGAGGACTGGGTGTCTGGACCCGTCATTGGAGAGGATGTTGAGGTGGAGGCGGGTCTTCTCGGCGCGTCGCTGAACCGCATATGCGATGCGGCGATGCCAAGGGCCAAACCGCTCCCACCTCGGCGTTGGGTGTATTGGTGGAGCGAAGAACTCCGCCAAATGCGTGTATCCTGCGGAAGAGCTCGCCATAGATACACCCGATGCAGAAGGAGACGGGTCCAAGACACCGAAGAGGAGAGCGCCTCCTACGCCGCCTACCGCTCTGCGTGCGAGAACCTTCAGGTGGCGATCGCGCGCGCCAAGGATGCGGCGTGGGAGGAGTGGCTCCGAATCCTTGATGAGGACCCCTGGGGCAGGCCTTATAGGGCCGTACGTAAGAAGTTGCGGCCCTGGGCGCCCCCCCTGACCAGCAGCTTGGAGGAAACCCTCCTGGACGATGTGGTCACCACACTCTTCCCTTCACGGGAGGAATGGGTGCCACCGTCAGTGTGTCGTGCACTCCCGGCGCTGTCTGCCGGGGAGGACACCCCGGCACCGGAAGTGTCGGAGGGCGAATTTGGGGCGGCTGTTTTGAGGCTGAGGTCGAAAAAGACCGCCCCGGGCCCGGATGGCGTGCCGGGGACTGCCCTGGTGATTGCGCTGGGGGAGTTAGGAGGGAGGGTGAGGTCCCTCTTCACCGCGTGCTTGCGACAGGGTCGATTCCCGCAGCGGTGGAAGACGGGCAAGCTCGTCCTGATTCACAAAGACGGGCGCCCGGCCGGGCAGCCGTCGGCATATCGCCCGATCGTGCTGCTCGACGAGGTGAGCAAACTTTTCGAGCGCGTGCTCGCTGCTCGCCTCGTCGAGTGTATGGATCCGGGCCTCGCCGACGTGCAGTTCGGCTTCCGCCGCGGCCGGTCCACTCTGGACGCGATAGCGCGAGTGCGGGACCTCGCCGATGAGGCGACCTCCCGGGGTGGCGTGTTGTTCGCGGTGTCTCTCGACATCCGCAACGCGTTTAACACGCTGCCCTGGGAAACGGTGTTTTGGGGACTGCGGTATCATGGGGTGCCGCAGTACCTCCAAAAGGTGGTGGCCGACTACTTCGTCGGGAGAGCCGTCGTCTTCCCGACGAGTAGCGGCACTGGGAGGAGGGACATGTCGTGCGGTGTTCCACAGGGATCGGTTCTGGGTCCGCTCCTGTGGAACATCGGATACGACTGGGTGCTGCGCGGGGCCATGTTGCGGGGGGTTGACGTAACCTGTTACGCTGACGATACCCTCGTGACGGCTCGCGGCAGCACCTATCGAGAGGCGTCCATCCTCGCCACGGCAGGAGTGGCCCAGGTGGTTGGTCGGATCCGCGCCCTGGGGCTCGAGGTGGCCCTTGACAAGTCGGAGGCCCTGGTCTTCCACGGGCCCCGACATGGGCCACCGCCTGGAGCTTCCATAATGGTGGGAGGAACCTCCATCGCCGTCGGGTCGACGATGAAGTACCTGGGACTCGTCCTCGACGGCCGGTGGAGGTTCGAAGAACACTTTCGGCGGCTGGCCCCGAAGTTGATGGCCACTGCTGGGGCCCTGGGGCGGATCCTGCCCAACGTGGGTGGGCCGAGACGGACTTGCCGACGCCTTTATACCGGTGTGGTGCGCTCCATGGCGCTCTACGGGGCGCCAATATGGGCAGACGCCATGAGCGCTCGAAACCTGGCTGCGCTGCGACGTCCGCAGCGCGCTATGGCGCTCAGGGTGGTCCGGGCGTACCGCACTGTATCGTGCGTCGGCGCGTGTGTGCTCGCCGGCACGCCGCCGTGGGACCTTGAAGCCGAGGTACTCGCCGC
This sequence comes from Achlya flavicornis, assembly GCA_947623365.1. Taxonomy (NCBI): domain Eukaryota; kingdom Metazoa; phylum Arthropoda; class Insecta; order Lepidoptera; family Drepanidae; genus Achlya; species Achlya flavicornis. The sequence goes on along the minus strand of OX392491.1, from coordinate 28,263 downwards.
GGTGTACCGGCGAACTAGGGAGGAGATCCGAGGCGGGGGCCGTCCGCACCCGCGGGAGATCGCAAGCTGGAGAGAGGACGCGCGCGGCGTTCTCCTCCGGAAATGGATGGCCCGCCTCGAGAACCCCGAGGTGAGCCGCGAGGTGGTGGCCGCCGTTCGGCCCATTCTTCAAACATGGCTCGAACGGGGGCACGGGGCTCTCTCCTTCCACCTGACGCAGATGATCACCGGGCACGGCTGCTTCGGTCGATATCTGTGTCGTGTGGTGGGCAGAGAGCCCACGGAGATGTGCCACCACTGCGTGGCTGGTGTCGCGGACACGGCGCAACACACGCGCGAGGAGTGCCCCGCTTGGGCGATCCCACGCGCCGCCTTGTCCGCGACAGTAGGAGGTGACCTCTCGCTGCCGGCCCTTTTAAGGGCCATGGTGAGTAGCGAGGAGGCGTGGAGGGCGGCCGCGACCTTCTGTGACGATGTTATGTCACGGAAGGAGGCGGCGGAAAGGGAGCGAGAGGACGATGCTAACTCGCTCCCTATTCGCCGCCGCAGACGCGGTGGGCGGCGTCGGGCCTTTGCGGCCCGGTTGCCGCCCTAACGCCGGGGACCGTGGGTGGTAGATCGGGGGGTCACCACCTGCACAGAGGTCCCATGCTGGAGACGCCCGAGTGTTCCTGGGCGACTCCAGCGGAAGGAGCGAGGCGGGGCTAAGTTAAAACTTAGCCCCGCCCCGCCGAGAAGGGCTCAAACGAGCGACGCCGGCGGGGCAGGCGGTTGAGGGCTTTGTGTCCCGCAGCCCCGCACCAAACGGCGAGAGAAGGAACACCCCAGGGGTTTAGTCAGTAAGAGTCTGACATAACCCGGTCGCCTCCCCCGAGGCTGCCGGGTATCCATGCAGGATTCCCCTGGGTTACCAAAAAAAAAAAAAAAAAAAAAAAAAAGGTTAGGTTAGGTTAGGTTAGGTTAGGTTAGGTTACCCCCCCGACGTGTTGCCACCTTGTCGTGGTGGGGGGGCTTGCGTGTCCCAAGGATCCTCGTGGCTATACCGGCAGGGCTACCCATACCGGGAGGCACGGGGTGAGGGATCTGACGAAGAGCAACACTTCCTTTCCCTTCATTTCCTTCCCCTCTCTTCCTTCCTATTCTCCCTACCTTTCCTTCCATTCTCTTCCTTTTCCAATTTCCGACGTGGAGGGAGCGGCGGTCACGGTGTGCACTTACACTGCCTCCGTAAACGGCCTTTTTCAAGGCCCCGCCGGTCAACCCGTAACCGCAACAATGGCAGGAGGCCTACGCGAACGGGGGGCCTTACCTTCATTGGTTGGGCCTACGAGGTAGACAACCTCTCTAAAAAGTCACCCGAATCCTAAGCGGCGCCGCACCGCGAGGGGATGGATGGTCGGACGGATTTCCGGCCATTAGTGCGTGTCCCCACACTGGCACCTGTCGCCACCAGTGTGGGTTACCCCATAGACTTACCCGGGTACAGGGGTCTCTGCCCGGGTGGACGTTATTTCCCCCATAATCGTGGGATTTCATATGGATCTTTTAATTAACAAACAAAACGAGGAGGAAGTAGTTAAGAGTAGGGAAGGTGACGTTGTGATGGAGGAAGATGTAGTAGTAGAAGGTAGAGTGGGAGTGGAAATGGCGGGAGCGCCTTTGCGAGAACTTCGCGTTTTGCTACCGCGCTTGTCCCGTTTGTCGGAGTCCGACTCAGACAGCACCGTTGGCAGCTTAGTCACGGTTGCGTCGGCTCAGTCCTCGGACAATGAAGGCGGTCGGCGGTTCCTCAAAAGGCCCGCCGAAGAACAAGAGGCAGAAATAATAGAGCCGACAAAAGGGGCGGCTCATAAACTGAAGAGACGAGTACGCGCGCCCACTACGGAGGAGTACTTGGGCTTGGCAAATGCCAAGGCGCAGCTCAACGCCGCTAAGGCAGAAGAACTGCGCCTTGAGGCTGACGAAGAAATAGCGAAAATGGCGAGGGAATTACGTGACGCGAGGCATGCCTGCCGTCGCGGTATCAACCCGCCAACTATAGGAGAGGACACAGCGCAGACCATGTCTGCGCTGAATAATTTGGTAAATGACGCCGCAAACACGGTTAAAAAAATAGCTTCGAAGTCCAAAAACATGAAGGGGACTTGGATGAAGTACCTTAAGGATGCAGCGGAAACTATTATGGAAGCCGCTGCAGGTATGAGCGCCCGCACCGTGTCGGAGGAAGTGGTGAAGCTGGAGGCGGCGAACCAGCTGCTCTCCGCCCAGCTAGTGGGGCTTCGTCAAGAAGTAGCTGAGCTGCGTAGCCAGTCGACAGCAGCGACGGCCGTCCCCGCCCTTAAGGAGATGTTGGCGCAGGCCTCGCGTGCAAGCATCGCTCAGTTCAGCGCGATGCTGAACGCGAGGTTTGACGGCATACAAGACCGCCTCCTCCCAGAACCGAGACTTAGGCCGCCACTCGCGGCAGAGAAGAAAAGGGCCGCAGCCACAGCGGATACCACGCAAGAGCCGCAGCCCTCGGGCTCCGGCGTGACTGCCGCCCCACATCGAATTGAAGAACCGTCATCTGTCCCCCTCACCGTCAAGCCCCCAAAGGGAAAAGGACGGGGGAAGAAGACAATGGCGGCATTAGAGAGGGAGGAGCTCCAAGCAAGCTCGGCTCCGGCTGCCGCAGCGCCTCCTCCACCCAGGATTGGGTGGAGCGAGATAACCGCCCGGGGAGTGAAGAAGACCTCGGCCAAGGGCCAAGCGAATAGTAAAGACCCGGCGAAGCGCCAGACCAAAGGTCCGGCTAACTTTACAACGGAGCCGCCAAAGAACAAGGCTCCGAAGCTAAGGAAGGGTAAACCGGTGGATAGGCTGCGTCCTCCGCGAACGGCTGCAGTGGTCATCACCCTGCAGCCGGCCGCTGTTGAAAAGGGGACTACATATGGGTCCATAATTACCGAAGCTCGGAACAAAATTGATTACCCGAGTCTCGGTATAGAAGAGATGAGGGCAAGGACGACCGCAACCGGCGCCCGCATGATGGAGATCATCGGAGAAGCGGGTGCCGAAAAGGCGGACGCCTTGGCTGCCAAACTAAGGCAGGTGATAAGTCCGGATGTGGCCCGGATTACTCGCCCAATGAAGAGAGTTGAGGTGCGAGTCTCAGGCCTCGACGATTCAAACACCGCGGCGGAGGTCATGGCGGCTGTCGCCACAGTAGGAGGGTGTGCCACGGATGACGTAAGAGCTGGCAAAATAAACGGTGGCTCAGTCTACCTCAGCTGCCCGATGGCGGCCGCAAAGTCCGTGGTCGAAGCTGCCCGACTCAAGGTGGGCTGGGTGTCAGCACGAGTCACGCTGCTCGACCCCAGGCCCATGAGATGCTTCAGGTGTCTCGAGGTCGGCCACGTCGGCTGCAAATGCGCGTCGGAGGTAGACCGCAGTGGTATCTGCTACCGCTGTGGAGAGCGGGGCCACCGGGCCAGTGATTGCCGGGAGGAACCGAAATGTGCAATCTGCGCAGCGGCCGGTAAACCGGCAGCGCACCCTATTGGCGGGGGAAATTGCGGCAGCCGCCGGAAATCCGCGCCAAAAAAGCCCAAAAAAATAAAGAAGGCGAGGGAGGCCAAGGGCAAAGCCCCGCAGCCGACCCAAGAGGAGCCTATGGAGACTGCCCTCTAAATGCCCCAGTCTCTCTCCTTGCTGCAGGCCAACATTAACCACTCTGCCAGGGCTCAGGATCTTCTAGTCCAGACACTGGTAGAGTGGAGAATAAAGGTGGCCGTGGTCGCCGAGCCCTACTTCGTCCCAGCTCGGGGTGACTGGGTTGGAGACCACGAGGGTTTGGTGGCCATTGTCGCCCCGACTGCTACCGGCGCCCCACCCATCGAACGGGTGATGAAGGGAAAGGGTTGCGTGCTAGCAGTCGTGGGTGACACCGCAGTAATAGGGGTGTACTTCTCGCCCAACCGGAGCCTTGCCGAATTTGAACAGCTCCTTGCTGAAGTCGGCGCTCTGGTCGGGCAGATTGCCCCCTACCCCGTGCTAGTCGCAGGGGACTTCAACGCGAAATCTACTGCGTGGGGTTCACCGGCGACGAACGCACGGGGGGAGACACTGGAGGAGTGGGCGGTCTCAATGGGCTTGGCCCTCCTCAACACGGGGTCGGAGAACACGTGCGTGCGGCAACAGGGTGGCTCAATCGTAGACGTGACATTTGCGTCTGCCGCCCTGGCACGCCGTGTCCTAGGTTGGAGGGTGGTTGTGGGCGTGGAGACACTATCAGATCATCGATACATCCGATTCGATGTCTCCGCGCCCCACACTGACTCACAGAGAGGTGCCCGGCCCCGTGGGGCGGATGGCCCCCGGTGGGTCCTCAGAAAGCTGGACAGGGAGGTGGCAAAAGAGGTGGCCATCATTGAGGACTGGGTGTCTGGACCCGTCATTGGAGAGGATGTTGAGGTGGAGGCGGGTCTTCTCGGCGCGTCGCTGAACCGCATATGCGATGCGGCGATGCCAAGGGCCAAACCGCTCCCACCTCGGCGTTGGGTGTATTGGTGGAGCGAAGAACTCCGCCAAATGCGTGTATCCTGCGGAAGAGCTCGCCATAGATACACCCGATGCAGAAGGAGACGGGTCCAAGACACCGAAGAGGAGAGCGCCTCCTACGCCGCCTACCGCTCTGCGTGCGAGAACCTTCAGGTGGCGATCGCGCGCGCCAAGGATGCGGCGTGGGAGGAGTGGCTCCGAATCCTTGATGAGGACCCCTGGGGCAGGCCTTATAGGGCCGTACGTAAGAAGTTGCGGCCCTGGGCGCCCCCCCTGACCAGCAGCTTGGAGGAAACCCTCCTGGACGATGTGGTCACCACACTCTTCCCTTCACGGGAGGAATGGGTGCCACCGTCAGTGTGTCGTGCACTCCCGGCGCTGTCTGCCGGGGAGGACACCCCGGCACCGGAAGTGTCGGAGGGCGAATTTGGGGCGGCTGTTTTGAGGCTGAGGTCGAAAAAGACCGCCCCGGGCCCGGATGGCGTGCCGGGGACTGCCCTGGTGATTGCGCTGGGGGAGTTAGGAGGGAGGGTGAGGTCCCTCTTCACCGCGTGCTTGCGACAGGGTCGATTCCCGCAGCGGTGGAAGACGGGCAAGCTCGTCCTGATTCACAAAGACGGGCGCCCGGCCGGGCAGCCGTCGGCATATCGCCCGATCGTGCTGCTCGACGAGGTGAGCAAACTTTTCGAGCGCGTGCTCGCTGCTCGCCTCGTCGAGTGTATGGATCCGGGCCTCGCCGACGTGCAGTTCGGCTTCCGCCGCGGCCGGTCCACTCTGGACGCGATAGCGCGAGTGCGGGACCTCGCCGATGAGGCGACCTCCCGGGGTGGCGTGTTGTTCGCGGTGTCTCTCGACATCCGCAACGCGTTTAACACGCTGCCCTGGGAAACGGTGTTTTGGGGACTGCGGTATCATGGGGTGCCGCAGTACCTCCAAAAGGTGGTGGCCGACTACTTCGTCGGGAGAGCTGTCGTCTTTCCGACGAGTAGCGGCACTGGGAGGAGGGACATGTCGTGCGGTGTTCCACAGGGATCGGTTCTGGGTCCGCTCCTGTGGAACATCGGATACGACTGGGTGCTGCGCGGGGCCATGTTGCGGGGGGTTGACGTAACCTGTTACGCTGACGATACCCTCGTGACGGCTCGCGGCAGCACCTATCGAGAGGCGTCCATCCTCGCCACGGCAGGAGTGGCCCAGGTGGTTGGTCGGATCCGCGCCCTGGGGCTCGAGGTGGCCCTTGACAAGTCGGAGGCCCTGGTCTTCCACGGGCCCCGACATGGGCCACCGCCTGGAGCTTCCATAATGGTGGGAGGAACCTCCATCGCCGTCGGGTCGACGATGAAGTACCTGGGACTCGTCCTCGACGGCCGGTGGAGGTTCGAAGAACACTTTCGGCGGCTGGCCCCGAAGTTGATGGCCACTGCTGGGGCCCTGGGGCGGATCCTGCCCAACGTGGGTGGGCCGAGACGGACTTGCCGACGCCTTTATACCGGTGTGGTGCGCTCCATGGCGCTCTACGGGGCGCCAATATGGGCAGACGCCATGAGCGCTCGAAACCTGGCTGCGCTGCGACGTCCGCAGCGCGCTATGGCGCTCAGGGTGGTCCGGGCGTACCGCACTGTATCGTGCGTCGGCGCGTGTGTGCTCGCCGGCACGCCGCCGTGGGACCTTGAAGCCGAGGTACTCGCCGCGGTGTACCGGCGAACTAGGGAGGAGATCCGAGGCGGGGGCCGTCCGCACCCGCGGGAGATCGCAAGCTGGAGAGAGGACGCGCGCGGCGTTCTCCTCCGGAAATGGATGGCCCGCCTCGAGAACCCCGAGGTGAGCCGCGAGGTGGTGGCCGCCGTTCGGCCCATTCTTCAAACATGGCTCGAACGGGGGCACGGGGCTCTCTCCTTCCACCTGACGCAGATGATCACCGGGCACGGCTGCTTCGGTCGATATCTGTGTCGTGTGGTGGGCAGAGAGCCCACGGAGATGTGCCACCACTGCGTGGCTGGTGTCGCGGACACGGCGCAACACACGCGCGAGGAGTGCCCCGCTTGGGCGATCCCTCGCGCCGCCTTGTCCGCGACAGTAGGAGGTGACCTCTCGCTGCCGGCCCTTTTAAGGGCCATGGTGAGTAGCGAGGAGGCGTGGAGGGCGGTCGCGACCTTCTGTGACGATGTTATGTCACAGAAGGAGGCGGCGGAAAGGGAGCGAGAGGACGATGCTAACTCGCTCCCTATTCGCCGCCGCAGACGCGGTGGGCGGCGTCGGGCCTTTGCGGCCCGGTTGCCGCTCTAACGCCGGGGACCGTGGGTGGTAGATCGGGGGGTCACCACCTGCACAGAGGTCCCATGCTGGAGACGCCCGAGTGTTCCTGGGCGTCTCCAGCGGAAGGAGCGAGGCGGGGCTAAGTTAGAATTAAAACTTAGCCCCGCCCCGCCGAGAAGGGCTCAAACGAGCGACGCCGGCGGGGCAGGCGGTTGAGGGCTTTGTGTCCCGCAGCCCCGCACCAAACGGCGAGAGAAGGAACACCCCAGGGGTTTAGTCAGTAAGAGTCTGACATAACCCGGTCGCCTCCCCCGAGGCTGCCGGGTATCCATGCAGGATTCCCCTGGGTTACCAAAAAAAAAAAAAAAAAAAAAAAAAAAAAAAAAAAGGTTAGGTTAGGTTAGGTTAGGTTAGGTTAGGTTAGGTTAGGTTAGGTTAGGTTAGGTTAGGTTAGGTTAGGTTAGGTTAGGTTAGGTTAGGTTAGGTTAGGTTAGGTTAGGTTAGGTTAGGTTAGGTTAGGTTAGGTTAGGTTAGGTTAGGTTAGGTTAGGTTAGGTTAGGTTAGGTTAGGTTAGGTTAGGTTAGGTTAGGTTAGGTTAGGTTAGGTTAGGTTAGGTTAGGTTAGGTTAGGTTAGGTTAGGTTAGGTTAGGTTAGGTTAGGTTAGGTTAGGTTAGGTTAGGTTAGGTTAGGTTAGGTTAGGTTAGGTTAGGTTAGGTTAGGTTAGGTTAGGTTAGGTTAGGTTAGGTTAGGTTAGGTTAGGTTAGGTTAGGTTAGGTTAGGTTAGGTTAGGTTAGGTTAGGTTAGGTTAGGTTAGGTTAGGTTAGGTTAGGTTAGGTTAGGTTAGGTTAGGTTAGGTTAGGTTAGGTTAGGTTAGGTTAGGTTAGGTTAGGTTAGGTTAGGTTAGGTTAGGTTAGGTTAGGTTAGGTTAGGTTAGGTTAGGTTAGGTTAGGTTAGGTTAGGTTAGGTTAGGTTAGGTTAGGTTAGGTTAGGTTAGGTTAGGTTAGGTTAGGTTAGGTTAGGTTAGGTTAGGTTAGGTTAGGTTAGGTTAGGTTAGGTTAGGTTTTTTTATAGTTTTCCCAGGCCAGGTACACCCCTGACCTGGGGAGTATATTATCGACAACACTATGCTAAGTGATACAACTGTGTGTCTATACTTATTATAGTTGACATTATTAGTAATTAATAGTTACATTGAGTCATTTATAGTTTAAGGTTTTGTTTTGTTTCATTTTGTTTGTTTCATATAGAATGGTATGATTACAATTTGGTATTTGTTAAGGCTGGGCAGTTTACCTATTATTTGCAGACAGAGAATTTTAATGGGCCCAGTTTTCTTATACATGTTTATAATAATTGCAGTGTCAGCTGTCTTTTCTAATCCTACTATATATATGGTTATAATTTATTATAGCTAGGTAATTGTAATTATTGTTATTGATAACAAACATTTAATAAAATATCGCAGCCAGGATGCCCATCTGGCACTGGCGGTTTATCATATTACATCAAGTGAAAGGCAAGGCGCAGACACCGTGCGCGGTGCAAGCGACCCTGCAGACAGGCCATCCCTATTGAGCCACTGCTCAAGGACTTGTCCACTAGTCCGCCCACACCGCGCCAGGCACCACCGCCTCCCGCGCGCCCAGCACCCCCCCCCCCACACGCCCCCAACAGGCCCCGTCCGCATCAACCTGGATAATGGTTTTATCTCACGAGGACAGAGAGAGAGGCGGGGGGGGGGCGCAGGACGCGCGGCCCCAAAACACAGGATGCATTTACAAAATTTTGCTCAATGGTGAGCCTATTTCTAGTGACAGCTGACACCCCTAATCCTAATAATTAAAATACATTGATAGTTTGTTATAGTTGGGCAATAATAATTAATATTATTATAGGTAAGAATTACACAGTTAAATAGTGCAGCCAGGATGCCCATCTGACACCGGTGGTCTTTCATATTACATCAAGTGAAAGGCAAGGCGCAGACACCGTGCGCGGCACAAGCGACCTCGCAGACAAGTCATCTCTATTGAGCCACTGCTCAAGGACCCATCCACGAGTCCGCCCACCCCACGCCAGGCTCCACCACCTCCCGCGCGTCCAGCGCCCCCCCCCTCCACCACACCCCTAACAGGTCCCGTCCGCATCAACCTAGATAGCGGTTCGATCCCGCGAGGACCGGGTGAGAGGGGGGGGGGGGGCGCAGGACGCGCGGCCCCAGGTTAGGTTAGGTTAGGTTAGGTTAGGTTAGGTTAGGTTAGGTTAGGTTAGGTTAGGTTAGGTTAGGTTAGGTTAGGTTAGGTTAGGTTAGGTTAGGTTAGGTTAGGTTAGGTTAGGTTAGGTTAGGTTAGGTTAGGTTAGGTTAGGTTAGGTTAGGTTAGGTTAGGTTAGGTTAGGTTAGGTTAGGTTAGGTTAGGTTAGGTTAGGTTAGGTTAGGTTAGGTTAGGTTAGGTTAGGTTAGGTTAGGTTAGGTTAGGTTAGGTTAGGTTAGGTTAGGTTAGGTTAGGTTAGGTTAGGTTAGGTTAGGTTAGGTTAGGTTAGGTTAGGTTAGGTTAGGTTAGGTTAGGTTAGGTTAGGTTAGGTTAGGTTAGGTTAGGTTAGGTTAGGTTAGGTTAGGTTAGGTTAGGTTAGGTTAGGTTAGGTTAGGTTAGGTTAGGTTAGGTTAGGTTAGGTTAGGTTAGGTTAGGTTAGGTTAGGTTAGGTTAGGTTAGGTTAGGTTAGGTTAGGTTAGGTTAGGTTAGGTTAGGTTAGGTTAGGTTAGGTTAGGTTAGGTTAGGTTAGGTTAGGTTAGGTTAGGTTAGGTTAGGTTAGGTTAGGTTAGGTTAGGTTAGGTTAGGTTAGGTTAGGTTAGGTTAGGTTAGGTTAGGTTAGGTTAGGTTAGGTTAGGTTAGGTTAGGTTAGGTTAGGTTAGGTTAGGTTAGGTTAGGTTAGGTTAGGTTAGGTTAGGTTAGGTTAGGTTAGGTTAGGTTAGGTTAGGTTAGGTTAGGTTAGGTTAGGTTAGGTTAGGTTAGGTTAGGTTAGGTTAGGTTAGGTTAGGTTAGGTTAGGTTAGGTTAGGTTAGGTTAGGTTAGGTTAGGTTAGGTTAGGTTAGGTTAGGTTAGGTTAGGTTAGGTTAGGTTAGGTTAGGTTAGGTTAGGTTAGGTTAGGTTAGGTTAGGTTAGGTTAGGTTAGGTTAGGTTAGGTTAGGTTAGGTTAGGTTAGGTTAGGTTAGGTTAGGTTAGGTTAGGTTAGGTTAGGTTAGGTTAGGTTAGGTTAGGTTAGGTTAGGTTAGGTTAGGTTAGGTTAGGTTAGGTTAGGTTAGGTTAGGTTAGGTTAGGTTAGGTTAGGTTAGGTTAGGTTAGGTTAGGTTAGGTTAGGTTAGGTTAGGTTAGGTTAGGTTAGGTTAGGTTAGGTTAGGTTAGGTTAGGTTAGGTTAGGTTAGGTTAGGTTAGGTTAGGTTAGGTTAGGTTAGGTTAGGTTAGGTTAGGTTAGGTTAGGTTAGGTTAGGTTAGGTTAGGTTAGGTTAGGTTAGGTTAGGTTAGGTTAGGTTAGGTTAGGTTAGGTTAGGTTAGGTTAGGTTAGGTTAGGTTAGGTTAGGTTAGGTTAGGTTAGGTTAGGTTAGGTTAGGTTAGGTTAGGTTAGGTTAGGTTAGGTTAGGTTAGGTTAGGTTAGGTTAGGTTAGGTTAGGTTAGGTTAGGTTAGGTTAGGTTAGGTTAGGTTAGGTTAGGTTAGGTTAGGTTAGGTTAGGTTAGGTTAGGTTAGGTTAGGTTAGGTTAGGTTAGGTTAGGTTAGGTTAGGTTAGGTTAGGTTAGGTTAGGTTAGGTTAGGTTAGGTTAGGTTAGGTTAGGTTAGGTTAGGTTAGGTTAGGTTAGGTTAGGTTAGGTTAGGTTAGGTTAGGTTAGGTTAGGTTAGGTTAGGTTAGGTTAGGTTAGGTTAGGTTAGGTTAGGTTAGGTTAGGTTAGGTTAGGTTAGGTTAGGTTAGGTTAGGT